>CM035850.1:130109223-131379475 GCA_020510985.1 Pholidichthys leucotaenia
CCGGAGCGGTTTTTTTTGTTTGTTTTTTTTTTAACAAAAGCAGATAACTCCACACGGCAAATCAGTGCTTGGTATTTGGGTCACGTGACTCATCTTGGCTGCCTTCCCGGTCTGCTCACTCTGGCTGATTTCCCTGGCTGTGTTCGGAATGCTCACTCACTCATTCACCCCCTCCCTACTTGCTATATAGTGAACTTAGATATAGTGGACTACACAATAAACTCAATATAACAATAAAATTAACCGCTTTTGTACACTACTGGGCTTGTTTTCGCGGCATGGTTAATGACGTCATCACGTGAGAGTAAAATGTGTCAGACTAACAGTGGTAAAAAATTGAATACCTGCATGTAATTTGTAGTACATATGTATTAAATCAAATCGTTTTTGCTGAATTATTAAATATAAATACCTTAAGGTAGTTTATGTTGTGATGTGAAGCGCTTCTCTCACTGCTCTGTTGGCTGCGCATTCACTATGGTACACTATATCCAGCCTTATTCCTTTTCTTTTTATACTGTGCACACCAATGAAGGGAGAGAGAAACATCATTTCCATTCTCCTGTATGTCCTGTACATATAGTAGTAGTGACAATAAAATCTTTGAATCTTGAATTATAGCTTTATTATAGCTACGTATATTATACCATTTTACTCAGTGCATATGCCTAAATCAGTGTGTCAGTTATACTACATTGATGCTTATAGACATTCAAGTATGTTCCAGACAAATAACATGGCTTTCGGGACTTATCTGTTTTTGCAAAAAAAAAAAAAAAAATGTACAAAAAATTGCCAAAAAGTAACAATGAGTTGATGTTTGATTTTTTGCTTTATTATGTCTGAAATACTCATATTTCAAGTGACCATGTCTTAGATGCTGAATTGGAAATACTAACACCTATAAACCTACAGATGAAAACATGGTTTTTCTCATTTTGAACTCAACTGGACTTATCTGTTTTTGCAAAAGAACTCTTCATATATACACTACTCACAAAAAGTTAGGGATATTTGGCATCCATCCATCCATCTTCTACTGCTTTTCAGGAAGTCTGGGTCGCGGAGGCAGCAGTTCAAGCAGAGAAGCCCAGACTTCCCTCTCCCCAGCCACCTGATCCAACTCTTCAGAGAGGATGCCAAGGCGTTCCCAGACCAGCTGGGAGACATATTATCTCCAGTGAGTCCTGGGTCTGTCCCAGGGTCTCCTCCCAGAGAGACGTGCCCGAAACACCTCAAGTGGGAGGCGTTCAGGAGGCATCCTAATCAGATGCCCATACCACCCATACCACCTCAACTGGCTCCTTTCAATGTGGAGGAGCAGTGGTTCTACTCTGAGCCTCTCCCGGATGACTGAGCTCCTCACCCTATCTCTGAGGGTGAGTCCAGCGATCCTACGAACAAAGCTCATTTCAGCAGCTTGTATCTGCGATCTCGTTCTTTCAGTCATTACCCAACGCTCGTGACCATAGGGTAGGGTAGGGTAGGGTAGGAAAGTAGATTGACCAGTAAATCAACAGCATTGCCTTAGAGCTCAGCTCCCTCTTCACCACAACAGACTGGTACAACGTCCACATCACTGCAGATGCTGCTCCGATACGTCTGTCAACAACTTGGGGCAGGAGCTCGTCCCCAACCCAGAGAGGACAATCCACCTTTTTCCGGCTGAGGACCATGGACT
Organism: Pholidichthys leucotaenia; assembly: GCA_020510985.1. Taxonomy (NCBI): domain Eukaryota; kingdom Metazoa; phylum Chordata; class Actinopteri; order Cichliformes; family Pholidichthyidae; genus Pholidichthys; species Pholidichthys leucotaenia. The sequence goes on from CM035850.1 coordinate 130,110,905, forward strand.
CGGATTTGGAGGTACTGATTCTCATCCCAGCCGCTTCACACTCAGAGGCAAACCGTCCCAGTAAGAACTGTAGGTCATTGCTGGATGAAGCCAGCAAGACAACAATATCTGCAAACAACAGAGATGAGATCCTGTGGTCACTAAGCAGGACACCCTCCTTTCCCTGGCTGCGCCTAGAAATCCTGTCCATAAAAATTATGAACAGGATCTGTGACAAAGGTCATCCTTGGCAGAGTCCAACTCTCACTGGGAATGAGTCTGGCCGAGTGTTGGCAATATGAACCAAACTCTCACAACGGTCGTACAGAGACCGAATAGCTCGTAACAACAAGCCTGATACCCCATACTCCTGAATCACCCCCCACAAAAAACCATGAGGGGCGTGGTCGAATGCCTTCTCCAAGTCCACAAAACACATGTAAACTGGTTGGGCAAACTCCTATGAACCCTTGAGGATTCTCGAGAGGGTAAAGAGCTGGTCCGATGTGCCACAGCCAGGACGAAAACCACATTGCTCCTCCTGAATCTGAGGTTCGACCAACGGCCGGACTCTCCTCTCCAGTACCTTGGCATAGACCATCCCAGGGAGGCTGAGGAGTGTGATCCCTCTAAAGATGGAACATACCCCCCGGCCCACTTTTTTGAAGAGAGGAACCACCACCCTGGTTTGCCATGCAAAAGGCAGTGCCCCAACCTCCACGCAATGTTGCAGAGACATGTCAACCATGACAGCCCTACAACATCCATGGCCTTGAGGTACTCAGGGCAAATCTTGTCCACCCCCAGGGCCTGGCCACCAAAGAGATTTTTAACCACCATGGTGACCTCAGTCCCTGTGATAGGCGAGTCGTCCCCCTCGTCCACAAGCCCTGCTTCCTCTGTGGAAGGCGTATCGCTGGGATTGAGGAGATCCTCAAAGTATTCAAATCACCCTTATTGTCATTCAACCATACAACCAATCATGTACAGTAGAACAAGATTGTGCTTTACCTATCTACAGTGTCAATCACACACACCCCAGTGCAGAATCAGAGGGCCGTTGCCATGCAAGGCGCTGCCACAGATTTCCCTCCTCCATTCCGTTATTGCTGAGCACCAAGCTGGATGGCAGGAGGTTCCACTTTTATATGGTCTTTGGCATGACCCGGCCGGGATTTGAACCCCTGCCTCCCGGGTGTGGGGCGGATGCTCTACCAACTGAGCCACCATTCCTTCCACTGCCCGACGATATCCCCAGTCGAAGTCAGCAGTGCCCCATCCGCACCATACATAGTGTGGACAGGGAGCTGCTTCCCCCTCCTGAGCCACCGGACAGTTTGCCAGAATCTCTTCGTGGCCGACCGAAAGTCTTGTTCCATGGCCTCACCGAACTCCTCCCATACCTGAGTTTTTGCTTCAGCAACCACCTGAGCTGCACTATGCTTGGCCCGTCGGTACACCTCAGCTGCTTCAGGAGTCCCACAAGCCAACCAAGTTTGATAGGACTCCTTCTTCAGCTTAATTGCCCCCTCACCTCTGATGTCCACCACTTGGTTCTGGGGCTGCTACCACAAGATGCCCCGACAACCGTGCGGTCGCAGCTGTGGGCCACCGCTTCAACAATGGAGGTCTAGAACATGGCCCATTCAGACTCCATGTCTCCAGACTCCCTCAGAATGTGGTTGAAGTTCTTCTGGAGGTGGGAGTTGAAGACCTCCCGGACAGGGGCCTCAGCCAGACATTCCCAGCACACCCTCACTATACGTTTGTGTCTACCAGGTCTGAATGGCCTCCTCCCCTGCCATCAGATCCAACTCACCACCAGGTGGTGATCAGTTGACAGCTCTGCACCTCTCTTTACCCGAGTGTCCAAGACATACTGTCACAGGTCTGATGACACGATAACAAGATCGATTATCGACCTGCGACCTAGGGTGTCCTGGTGCAAGTGCACATATGGACACCCTTATGCTTGAACATGGTGTTGGTTCTGGACAAACTGTGGTTAGCTCACCACCTGCAGGATATTTGGCATTCGGGTGAAATTTATAGAAAATGTAAAAAGTTCACGCTAAAGAGATATTATACTGTGAAAGTAGGGCATTTAAGTAGAAGCATGCAATGGTGATTTCCTCATCTCAAACAATTTATTGAAACAAAAGCCAACAACAGTGGTGGGTATACCACAACAAAAAATGTCAGTGTCTCAATAGCTTGTCATGTGCTCTTGAGCATCAATTACAGCTTGACCACAATGTCTCATGTTGTTCACAAGTTGACTTATTGTCTGCTGAGGCATGGCATTCCACTCTTCTTGAAGGGCAGCCCTCAGGTCATTGAGGTTGTGGGGTGCAGGGTTACGAGCCTCTTCACGGTGACTTAGCTGATTCCATAGGTATCTATGGGATTCAGGTCTGGAAAAAGTGCAGGCCATTCCATTTGAGGTACCCCATCTTCCAGCAGCCATTCCCTAATGTGACCTCGATGAGCTGGAGCATTGTTGTCCATGAAGATGAAACTGGGCCCGTGTTGTTCATGCAGGGGCACAATGACTGGATTAATAGTGTTATTCAGGTAGTATCAGCTTGTCACTGTACCATTCACAAGATGTAGGGCAGTTCTGTATTGACTAGACACACCTGCCCAGACTGTAACATGGTGACAACAGTGGCTGATGCACAGCGCTCTCCTTGATGTCTCCAACATCGTTGACGGCAATCATTTCTGCTCAACGTGAATCAACTTTCATCAGAGAACAGCACTGAGGCCCACTGGTCCCTTGTCCAGCATAAATGCTCCCTGGCCCATGCAAGAAGATGACGCCTGTGACTGGTGGTGTGGTCAGGTACCCTTGCAGGTCGTCTAGCACGCAGACCACACTGATGTGAACATTTTGAATGGTCTGACATGACACTTAGGTGCCTCTCACCTCCCTTAAATGTGCCTGAAGTGGAGTGGCATTCATCATCCGGTTCTACAGGGAACTGTTTATAATGGTCATCAGCGTGGGATGTGATCAAAAATTGTCCACTTCTATGCCTTTCTGTGACTCTTCCAGTCTCTCTGTATCTCCGTTGCAACCTGCTGATGACATTCTGTGACACTCTAAGCTCAGTGGCCACTTCCCTCGGTGAACATCCTGTTTGAAGCCTCGCAATGGCAAGGTAATGTTGATCAGTTGTTAGGTGTCATTTGGGTCTCATGATGTCAAAATGTGAACAGCATGATGAAGGGGACTGTTTAATTACCAATTCTAATTGAATCAGAAAATTTATTGGTTGATTCATGGATCAAAGACCTGTTGTGAATTTTGCCTTTAAGGACCTTGTAAGAGAACAGCAAGTTATGCAAAAAGTTCTGAAACACTGAATAATTGGACATGTGCATTCAAAAGGTTAGAGAAAGTTCTGTAATGCTTTAATGTTTTTATGTGAAGCACTTTGAATTGTCTTGTACACGAAATGTGCCAAACAAAATAAACTTGCCTTGCCTTGCCTATTGTTCAACATCGTCTCCCCTTCGGTCGACACACTTCTTCCATAGGTGTTGCAGCACTTTGATCGTTGCACTTTTAAGCCTATGAACTTTTCACCCCCAACTTTTGTGTGTGTGTGTGTGTGTATATATATATATATATATACAGTGGGGAAAAAAAGTATTTAGTCAGCCACCAATTGTGCAAGTTCTCCCACTTAAAAGATGAGAGAGGTGTCCAATTTTCATCATAGGTATACCTCAACTATGAGAGACAAAATGAGAAAAAAAATCCAGAAAATCACATTGAAGGATTTTTAATGAATTAATTGGTAAATTCCTCAGTAAAATAAGTATTTGGTCACCTACAAACAAGCAAGATTTCTGGCTCTCACACACCTGTAACTTCTTCTTTAAGAGGCTCCTCTGTCCTCCACTCGTTACCTGTATTAATGGCACCTGTTTGAACTCGTTATCAGTATAAAAGACACCTGTCCACAACCTCAAACAGTCAGACTCCAAACTCCACTATGGCCAAGACCAAAGAGCTGTCAAAGGACACCAGAAACAAAATTGTAGACCTGCACCAGGCTAGGAAGACTGAATCTGCAATAGGTAAGCAGCTTGGTGTGAAGAAATCAACTGTGGGAGCAATTATTTGAAAATGGAAGACATACAAGACCACTGATAATCTCCTTTGATCTGGGGCTCCACGCAAGATCTCACCCCGTGGGGTCAAAATGATCACGAGAATGGTGAGCAAAAATCCCAGAACCACACGGGGGGACTTAGTGAATGACCTGCAGAGAGCTGGGACCAAAGTAACAAAGGCTACCATCAGTAACACACTACGCAGCCAGGGACTCAAATCCTGCAGTGCCAGACGTGTCCCCCTGCTTAAGCCAGTACATGTCCAGGCCCGTCTGAAGTTTGCTAGAGAGCATTTGGATGATCCAGAAGAGGATTGGGAGAATGTCATATGGTCAGATGAAACCAAAATAGAACTTTATTGTAAAAACTCCATACCTACTGTGAAGCATGGGGGTGGAAACATCATGCTTTGGGGCTGTTTTTCTGCAAAGGGACCAGGACGACTGATCCGTGTAAAGGAAAGAATGAATAGGGCCATGTATCGTGAGATTTTGAGTGAAAACCTCCTTCCATCAGCAAAGGCATTGAAGATGAAACGTGGCTGGGTCTTTCAGCATGACAATGATCCCAAACACACCACCCGGGCAACGAAGGAGTGGCTTCGTAAGATGTATTTCAAGGTCCTGGAGTGGCCTAGACAGTCTCCAGATCTCAACCCCATAGAAAATCTTTGGAGGGAGTTGAAAGTCTGTGTTGCCCAGCGACAGCCCCAAATCATCACTGCTCTAGAGGAGATCTTAATGGAGGAATGGGCCAAAATACCAGCAACAGTGTGTGAAAACCTTGTGAAGACTTACAGAAAACGTTTGACCTCTGTCATTGCCAACAAAGGGTATATAACAAAGTACTGAGATGAACTTTTGTTATTGATCAAATACTTATTTTACCAAGGAATTTACCAATTAATTCATTAAAAATCCTTCAATGTGATTTTCTGGATTTTTTTTTCCTCATTTTGTCTCTCATAGTTGAGGTATACCTATGATGAAAATTGGAGACCTCTCTCATCTTTTAAGTGGGAGAACTTGCACAATTGGTGGCTGACTAAATACTTTTTTGCCCCACTGTATATATATATATATATATATATATACACTACCGTTCAAAAGTTTGGGGTCACTTAGAAATTTCCTTATTTTTGAAAGAAAAGCACTGTTTTTTTCAATGAAGATAACTTTAAACTAATCAGAAATACACTCTAATATCTAATATACATTGCTAATGTGGTAAATGACTATTCTAGCTGCAAATGTCTGGTTTTTGGTGCAATATCTACATAGGTGTATAGAGGCCCATTTCCAGCAACTATCACTCCAGTGTTCTAATGGTACAATGTGTTTGCTCATTGTGTCAGAAGGCAAATGGATGATTAGAAAACCCTTGTACAATCATGTTAGCACATCTGAAAACAATTTAGCTGGTTAGAGAAGCTATAAAACTGACCTTCCTTTGAGCAGGTTGAGTAACTGGAAAAAATTATTATTTAAAATACAAATCATTATTTCTAACCTTGTCAATGTCTTGACTATATTTTCTATTCATTTTACAACTCATGGCGGTAAATAAGTGTGACTTTTCATGGAAAATACAAAATAATTGTCTGGGTGACCCCAAACTTTTGAACGGTAGTGTATATATACGTATATCAGGGGGTTAGCACTGCGGCAGCACAGAAACTCACCCTTGGCCGGGGGGGTCCTGGATTCGATTCCAGCCCCCGACCAACAGTGATCTGTGTGGAGTTTGCATGTTCTCCCCGTGTCTGCGTGGGTTTACTCTGGGATTTCTCCGGTTTCCTCCCACATGCCAAAAACATGCAAGTTAGGTTAATTGGCATCAAACTGGGGATTCTAAACTGCCCTTAGGTATGACTGTGAGAGTGAATGGTTGTCTGTCTCTCTGTGTTGGCCCTGCGATGGACTGGCGATCTGTCCAGGGTGTACCCTGCCTCTCGCCCAAAGATGCTGGGATAGGCTCCAGCCCCCCCACGACCCGAAAAGGATTAAGTGGAAGATGGATGGATGGTTTGTTTGTTTGTTTGTCTTTTAGCAACATTACTCAAAAAGTTCTGAATGGATTTTGAAGAAATTTTCAGGAAAGGTATGTAATGACACGGTGAACAGATGATTAGATTTTGGTTGTGATCCGGATCATGATCTGGATCCAGGAATTTTTTGAAAATTATTTTATATATTAATGTTGCACTTTTCATGCACTGCCCATTTAAGACATGTCCATGGAGTTAGGTGCGTGGCTACGCCATAAGGCCACACACCTCCGGAACCCGGAAACAGTGCATTCTTACCATCAAGCGCTGCAGAAAAAGTAAAACGGCTTGCAACAAAAAGGAATGTGATCTCCATCCACACACATAAACAGTAAAATTCATTTATTTATCTTTTGTTCATATATCAGCACTGGACAATGTTTAATTTTTTTGTTTGTGAAATCACAATAGGCCTATTCTGTTATGCTCGTTTACTACCCACCGCATCTAATACTGCACTGTTGTGTAATATTGCTTAATAATTGTGAACCTTGTCAGTAAACTATAAGGTAGAAGAGAGGAGGGGAAAAAAAAACCAAAAACCGACCTGAAAGATTCAATAAACCATGATGCTGATTTAAGGTTGAATTGCACAGCCCCACTGTATGGTCAATACAATTATGACAGACTTGCTGTTATAATGTAGTCATATAATGTAGTCATATTGTTTTTGCTGCTGTTTCTCTGTTAGCAGGATCACGCAAAAACTCCTAGACTGATTTGGATGGCATTTTCACCAGAGGTAGCCCTTGGCCCAAAGATGAACTCATTAGATGTTGGAGGTGATCCATGAGTGCATACCTCCACCAAGGTCCTATCTCACAATGTATAAATGGATGGCAATATGGACAGACAAAGGGACAGAGGGGAGGACAAAGGGAGGGAGGGACGAAGTCTTGGCAGACGTATTGACTCGCTGAGTGCCGTCTAGTTATAACTGTGTTTGGTTTTGTTCTGAAAACCCATTGGAACCATCTGTGCTAAGCGTTTCTTATGTGATATGACATTTTTTTTTTATTAGCAGTCACATCAGGCCCCAGATCCAGGGGCTCTCAGGCCCAAGAGTTTTAAATAAAAAGATTCAGCAAATGAAGAGCTTATTTCTCACCTCAAATGTTTGCAGAAAGTCTTTTCTACTGCTTTGCTTTCAAAATATCAGCTAAGTTCTCTGCTGAGCCAATGTGTTGGAGAGCTTGGAAATTTGTGAACAGCCCGCTCACAATTACACGTGTCACCCAAACAGAAGAAACTTACCATTTGTGCAGGGCCTGTCTGCAAACTAAGAGGGATGTTGATGTTTTATGATTAGTATCTCACAATCCACCACTGTCATTTTCTTCTTCAGCAGCAGTTTGGTGTTCTTTCATGAACTCACTTAAATATTGAACAGAAGACATTGTTTACTTCAACACAAAAATATTGATCAGTTGCTCTTTCTGTGTCAATACTCATTTTTTCATGAAAGAATAAAATTCCTTGTTTCCTTCACACATATCAATCTACTACACCCGCTCCACTTCCCCACCCTCAGGTCTCCCAGAAGCACAGATTGTGCTAGAACTTCTTGTTATTTGAAATTTTGATGGACAGGATTGCACAAATTCCATCATGACACATCATAATTCATCATTTTGAAAAGAGATATGATTGTTAGGTCGTGGACTGGACCCATGTCCTCATCCTGAGTTATTGCTTTATTCCCTGTTTCCAGGACAAGGCCCCAGCCCACGTTCTCAACTTGAGTTTGTATTTTGGATTTTTCTGTATTTAATATTATTCATTATCATGTCTCCTCTTGTGTTCCGTAGGCTTTGTCCCTGCCCGGTCCTTAGTTGTTGTGATGATAGGGTGAACGCGCTCCCCCTCCCTTTCTGTGGGAGGTTCCTCATCTGTTTCCTGGCTCTGCAGGTCATCAACGCACCTGCATGAGTGGAGGCACCTGCTGTCTCTTCGCTGCCAGCATTTAAAAGGATCAATCTGTGAATGCTTCAGTGCTGGACTGTTGCGTACTGCTGCCGTAATCAAGGTTAAAGTCTATTTATCTAAACTCTAGCCTAATCTTCCTTTTCCTTCTCTTTCCCAAGGTTGCTGCCATCTCAGTGGTGTGTCCCCGGGATTGCAGTGCTCACCTGCTCCCATCATCTCCATCTTCAAAGCTCCCCTACTCCACCTGGTCAGACCTTCCCCAGCTCCAAACCCACTCCTCTCCTTCTCCAGCTCCTCCTGCCAGCTCAGCCCCACTGGCTCCTCCAATTCCCCACTGGATTTCACTGCCGGGTTCTCTGCTCAAGTCTCCTAAGATATTCTCAGCACACACCCCTTTATTCCCAGTATTATTTCCTGCACCTAATCAGCTCTCGTCCTCTCCCCCCTGTAGCATCGTTCTCTCCCTCCTGTAGCAGACTCAAGCTGGATTGAACACTAAAATTGGAATTTTGCTTCATGTATGAACAAACTCTCTAACCTCTGCCCAGTTTCATAACCCCCAACAGGATCCAGCTGTGATGGAGGACCATATGCAGCACCCCTACCCCCTCTCTTCCTTCCTTTCAACACAGATCCTTGACATAGAGAAGAGAGAAGCAGGAAACAAACTCCCCCACTGAGACATTATTTTACGACCACAGCAGTGAAGCTCCTGCAGAACAGCAATTGTTCCTAAAGACTTCCCAAATGTGCTTACAATTTTGCTGCATTACCTGTTGTCATAAATGTTTCATTTATGCATGCTTTTCTTGCTTATGAACCCTCATAGATTAGAAAATTCAGATGGAAGTATTTTGATAATGTTTGTCTAGTTTGTGGTAAGTGTCTGATGATTTCACTCTTCCATTGGGACAAACGAGTTTACCAAAGGGGGCAGTGAGATAGTCATGCAAAGCCCTGATTGGCTGACCCCTCCTAGAAAGCTCTGTGGGAATGTGCCTTTATCACATGTCTAGGCCAGAATTCACTCTCTTTTGCTGCTGTTTTTTCTGAGGAGAGAGGTCATTGGCCCCCTCTCTCTCCTCAGAGGCCTGAAGGCCTCTAATCCAGCTTTTATCTGACTGAAGGTAACACTTAAAGCTTTCCTTTTTTTTTTTTTTTAGCATGCTTTAACTACCTAAACTTTGATACTTTTTGTATTTTTCTTTAAAGCTTCATCACTTTCTCTAGCAATTCATGACTAGTGGAAGTAATCTTCAATTTTTTTTTTTTATCTTTTCTAAAGCCAACCAAGCCATGATTTTCTTCTTTAATCTTAATTTTTGTGTAAGTCAAATGTGATCACACTTTTAAGAGCTCATCCATTTTAAGGCTTCCTTCTGGCTATCCTACAGTGCAAAATGCAGCCCTAGAGGAGATCCATTGTTCCAGCCACCTCCAGCAGATGCAAGCTCCGGGCCTGAACCAGGTCCCACCTCATCGAGGATTTCCAGGCTGAGACCCCTGGGGCACAGGACAGCAGGGAGAACCATTGCTGCCAAGGCTCATCTCAAGCCCAGGTTGGACCAAAGCCGGGCTACCCAGAATCATTCCTCCCACGCCTGTGACCCCTCCTGTGGCTTGACCATTTTGTCCTGTTCTAAGCCTCTTGGGAACCAAGCAACACCAAGAAAGTAAGGCAGTTAACAGCATTAGCTTCAAGGAAAGCCATAAACTTTTTCTGTAACGACCACCCCTTTTGATACACAAGGTAAAGTTAATGTTTTCTTTTTCATAACAATTTTTTTTCAAATTCCTTTTTCCTTAACTTTGCCTTCCACTTAACTTTTACCACTATTTTCACTTCACCGTTATTCCACATATGCAAGAAAAGTAAATATGTAAATATTGCTTTTTCTTCATATATGCAAAATTACCACTGTTCATGCTAATTTGGTTATCTTTCCATTCTACAAGCTATACAGATGTCTATTGTCATTTTGGGTTTTTCTGTAATAGATTTACTAACCTCTTCATCGGTGTCCTCTCTGTCCATATTTTAACAATCAGTGTCAAGAACTGATGCCCAGATTATGAGACTGATCAAATATTGTCAATAGAATTATTAACTAAGGCTTAACTTACCAATTGCCAAATTCTTAAGCTTAAGTCTTTGTTCATAAGAGTTTCCACCTCTATAAAAAGTGGATGGTGCCCCAACTAGTGTTACAAATGAGGTAATGCAAGAGTTGTTAATAAGTATTCATTCCAGTTATTAATTATTAATAATCATTTACATATCAGTGGTTTCCCCACCACCTGATAATGCTACACCCCGCAGGCTGTGTGTTCCTCTGGCGTATGCCATTTTCTTTACATTTGTGTGTTTTCAATAAATTACACTAAAACGTCTTTCCCATGTCTGAGAGCTTTTCCTCTGGTGTTAGCTGCTTTGCACGTGAGCCTCCAGCTAACTAGTCATGACAGAACGGTCCAGCCATGACCGAGGTTCAGCAGACACTACATCAGGGGAGCACTCTGTGCTTTTCCGATTAGACCCCACAGAGCGACAGGTGGCTATGCTCACAGAGCAATTGAAAACTATTACGCAACAGTTGACTACAGTCTCAGAGCACCTCTGCCATATGTCCAGTCCATGCCTTCCTTCTCCACCTGCTGTTCCTGTGGGTACCACCACCCGCCGGACCATCACGGTTCCTTCACCTGCTCTGTACGCGGGGGAGGTGGGGGGATGTAAGGGGTTCTTGCTCCACATCCGCCTTTATCTGCGGCAGGTGTGGGGGGGGAGTTCCCAGACAACACATGCAAGATTCATTTCATGACCCTCCTGCTCCGGAATTGGACGCTAAATTGGGCTTAGTCCATTCTTGGCAGTTCTGAGGGCCCCAGTTATATTTTTGAATGATTTGTGCAGGAGTTTTCCCGGGCATTTGATCATTTGGAGAGTGAGGGGAACATCATGAGCCACCTTATGTTGCTCCAACAGGGGAATCAGTCTGCGGCCGATTTCTATGTGGAGTTCCGAGTCGTTGCGGCAGACTCTGGGTGGAACGACATTTCCTTACACAGTGCCTTCCTCCTGGGTCTGAATTCCAACCTCTGCGATGATCTGGCAGTTTATGTGAGCCCCTCCTCTCTGGATGAGCTGATGGAACAGGCCATGAGCCTTGATAACCAGTACCGCGAAGGAGCAGAAGGCCTTCTTCAGTCCGGCCTTCTCACGAGCACCCCCCCCATCCCGCCGGCTACGAGCTCCACCAAACTCGATTCCTCCTCCGAGCCAATGGTTCTGGGTCAAGCCCACTTGACTCACACTCACCAGCGTGGGAGAAAGGCCGGCGCTTGTATATATTGCTGCTCCATGGAGCATAAACTACCAAATTACCGGTTAAGCCAAAAGATGCGGCCCGTCAGTAGCAATGAGGGGTCTGGCGGGTGGTTATTCCATCAATCCCCCCAGTAACTGAATGAGACCCAGGAGCAAAAAGTTACCAAGAAGAAGGTCTTGGCATTAATTGATTCAGGGCTCAAACAAAACTTCACTTCACAGCAGCTTGTGCAGGAGATAGGTATTCCTACTATCAAACTGCCAGCTCCATTGAACATATCGGCACTATCTGGCTGTAGATTAGCCTCCGTTACCTATCGTACCAAGCCGGTATCTGTCCTTCTCTCCGGGAACCACTGGGAGGCCCTCTCCTTTTTTGTTCTCCCCAGCTCATCCTCTCCGGTGGTCATAGGTTACCCTTGGCTCCAAAAACAAAATCCTATTGTTAATTGGGCGCAGAACTCCATTTCCTCATGGAGCCCCTTCTGCTTATCTTCCTGTCTCCATTCGACTGCCTGTTCTCATACGCTCTCCATCTCCTCTCCTCCGGCAGAGCCGCTGGATCGCAGCCTCATGCCCGAGATCTACCATGACTTGGGGAGGTCTTTAGCAAGTCGAGGGCCCTCTTGTTATCACTTCACAGCTCCTACGACTGTGCTATTGACCTCCTCCCGGGCATGCGGTTGCTGCCCAGCCAGCTCTACAGCCTTTCTGGGCCAGAGACGGAAGCGATGGAAAACTACATTAAGGACTCCCTGAATGCCAGCCTCATTCGGACGTCTTCGGCTCCCCTTGGATCGGGGTTTTTCTTTGTAGGAAAGAAGGACGGATCCCTGCGGCCCTGCATTGGTTATCGCGAGCTCAACATGATAACTGTCAAAGACAAGTATCCACTGCCCCTGATCAATTCCGCGTTTGAGCTCCTTCAGCATGCACGGGTATTCACGAAGATTGATTTGCACAATGCGTACCCTTTGGTGCGCATACGCGAGGGGGACAGATGGAAGACGGCGTTTAAGATGCACCTGGGCCACTTTGAATATCTCGTGATGCCCTTTTGGGTAGCTAACACCCCCGCCGTATTCCAACACATGATAAATGATGTCCTCCGCGATATGGTGAATCAGTTTGTTTTTGTGTACCTGGATGACATTTTAATTTTTTCCTGCATGCCAGAGGAACACAGTCCAGGCTGTGTTACAACGGCTCCTGGACAATCAGCTCTTTGTGAAGGCAGAAAAGTGTGAGTTTTCCACCTGCTCCACTTCCTTCCTGGGCTTTATCGTAGCCGAAGCTGAGCTGAGGGCCAACCAGGCTAAGGTTAAGGCAGTGCTTGATTGGCCCACCCCTCAATCCAGGGAACAGCTCCAACATTTTTTGTGATTTGCTAATTTCTTTTGTAGGATCATTAGAAACTACAGTAAGGTTGCTCAGCCCCTGACTCAGCTGACCTCGACCAAAGCCCCCTTTAAATGGTCTGAGACAGTGGAGCAGGCCTTTGCTGAACTGAAGGGCTTATTCTCCAATACGTTCATCCTGGCGCAGGTCGACCCTCAGCTCCAGTTTGTAGTGGAGGTGGATGCTTCGGATTTGGGGGTGGGCACTGTTCTCTCGCAGCACCCGGCCTCTGATCAGAAGCTCCACCTATGCGCTTATTTCTCTCGGCGGTTTACCCCGGCCAAGAGGAACTATAACATCGGAGATCAAGAGCTACTGGCCATTAAATTGGCATTGGAGAAATGAAGGCACTGACTAGAGGGAGCCGTTCATCACATCATTGTGTGGACCGATCACAAAAATTTAGAGTACGGTACTTACAGCTGTGGACAAAATTGTTGGTACCCCTCTGTTAATGAAAGAAAAACCCACAATGGTCACAGAAATAACTTGAATCTGACAAAAGTGGTAATAAATAAAAATTCTATGAAAATTAACCAATGAAAATCAGACAATGCTTTTGAATTGTGGCTCAACAGAATTATTTTAAAAAACAAACTCATGAAACAGGCCTGGACAAAAATGATGGTACCCTTAACTTAATATTTTCTTGCACAACCTTTTTTTCTTTTTTTTGTTACTTATTTGTACCCGTAGGTAGACTTGGTTTGCAGTCTGGTGACAAGCCACCGGCTGCTGGTCGCTGCGTGCGCGAGCGCCCTAAACCTACATGTTTTTGGTGTGCGGGAGGAAACCGGAGAAATCCCAGAGTAAACCCGCGCAACACGGGGAGAACATGCAAACTCCACACAGCTCACTGTTGGTCGGGGGCTGGGATCGAACCCACGATCTCATGATCCCCGCGGTCCCCTGGCCGAGGGTAAAACTGTGCTGCCACAGTGCTAAACCACTGCGCCACCGTGCAGCTCAACCTTTTGAGGCAATCACTGCAATCAAACGATTTCTGTAACTGTCAATGAGACTTCCGCACCTCTCAGCAGGTATTTTGGCCCACTTCTCATGAGCAAACTGCTCCAGTTGACTCAGGTTTGAAGGGTGCCTTCTCCAGACGGCATGTTTCAGCTCCTTCCACAGATGTTCAATAGGATTTAGATCAGGGCTCATAGAAGGCCACTTTAGAATAGTCCAATGTTTTGCTCTTAGCCATTCTTGGGTGTTTTTAGTTGTGTGTTTTGGGTAATTATCCTGTTGCAAGACTCATGACCTGCGACTGAGACCAAGCTGTCTGACACTGGGCGGCACATTTCTCTCTAGAATACCTTGATAGTCTTGAGATTTCATTGTACCCTGCACATATTCAAGACACCCTGTGCCAGAAGCAGCAAAGCAGCCCCAGAACATAACTGAACCTCCTCCATGGTATGCTTCATTTTTGCGTGTGAACATAGCACTGATGTGCCTTGCCAAAAAGTTCCAGTTTTGTCTCGTCTGTCCACAGGACATTCTCCCAGAAGCTTTGTGGCTTGTCAGCATGCACTTTGGCAAATTCCAGTCTGGCTTCTTTATGATTTGTTTTCAACAGTGGTGTCCTCCTTGGTCGTCTCCCATGAAGTCCACTTTGGCTCAAACAACGATGGATGGTGTGATCTGACACTGATGTAGGAAAAATTAAATTTTGGACACCCCCCTAGAAAATCCCCAGAAAACATTTTTAATTAGATGTGATTAGATGCTGATGGCTAAGATAAGCATTTATAATAAATGTATCTAAAAACTGTAATTTAGATGCTGAAGGCTAATATAAGCATTTATAGGAAATGTATCTAAAAGACTGTAATTTGGACTGTTTTAAGTTGGACTGTTTATCAGAAAAAAGCAGTAGCGCTTTTACACCACAAGTGGCGCTCGGTTGTGATGAGACACTGTTAAGTTGTTGGAACGCGAGAGAAGAAGAAGTGTTGTGGCTGTTGTTGAGTGATGTCCCGTGTCAAAGTGACGTGCCTGGTGTTGTAAAAAGACAATAAACCGCTGAAAAGTCATCAAATTGCCTCTTCTTCACCTGACGAGTGTAACAAAATTTGGTAGCAGAGGATGGTTCAGTCGTGCCTAAGACGGTGAGTGTGCAAATAAAAAAAAAAAACGAGCAGAAACGATGGAATTGGAGCAGCTGCAAGATAAGCTAAGTGAGGCCTTGGTGCAACTACAGCCCAAACAGCTACACAAGGTCTGTTTGTTTGCAAAGATAAACCCAGTCAAGCCGTCTAAAAAGTACACACTGGTATGACTGTTAAATGAGGAGGTGGAAAAGACCATTGAAAGCGAAGAAGAGGATGTAGCCCGTGCGTTTCTGCTAAAGCTAATCACATGTGCTACCGAAGCTAAGCAAGGCGAACAGTCATCGCAGGCGGCAGCAGTGGCCGGCGCGGGTCGGGATGCGGAGGCACTTGCAAGTTTACAAAAACAATATGCCGCTCTACACAAAAGTTTTCTTGATTCAACTAAAAAGCTTGAAGAGGAAATAACAAGGCTTACCATTAACGTGACCACTCAGCCCCAAAGTTGCCCTTTCCTGGCACAGCCCACGGTCCCCTCAGTGCCCCTATTATCAGAGGTGACCATTAAAGAGTTTAGGATAAATGGTCAGATAGGAGAGAGGGGCCAAAGAGACAAGTTGTTTTACTCCAACCTCATTCATCAGATTGATATGGGCCTAAAGAAAAATCACAGTGAGGCTGAGATAATCGAGGCTGTTGTCAGAGCAGTGAGTCCCAGACTGAGTTTGCGAGATATGCTGGAGGTCAAGTCAGATCTCACCCTGCCACAGTTGTGCACCATCCTGCGAGGACATTATAAAGAGGATAGTTCCACTGCCTTGTGCAATCGTCTGATAAACCTCACACAAGACAGTAACAAGTCACCTCAGAACTTCCTGTTCCGTGCCATTGAGTTAAAAGAAAGACTTTTGGTAGCATCCAGAGAGCCTGGCATGGAAGAGCAGTACAGCTCTGACCTTATCCAGCAGAAGTTTCTGAGGGCGGTGGAAACGGGACTGATTAGTGCTGATGTGAAGTATCAACTGAAGCGCTATCTGGAGGATCCTGCCATCACAGATGAGCTCCTGATTACTAAGACAAATGCAGCAGCCAGTCTTGAGTGGGAAAGACACCAGAAGTTCAAGAGGCACCCAAAAGAACTCAAAGTCCGAGAATGCCTAGTGGTCTGTTGGGTCAGGATGCAACCGTGGGAAGAGTGGATGGCCAAGAGCGCCCTCCACCATCGACAAAAGGTAAAACCCCTAAACCCCAAAGCACAGTAACCCGCACGGAGTCTGAGCTCCTGGACATAGTCACGCAATTGAAGGGTGAAATGGAGGAGATAAAGAAGGCCATATGTGAGTCTCCCAGAGCACCCCATGCTCAAAGAACGAGCAGGACACGTGGTTGCAAAAGCTGTCAGTCCACCAGCAATGGCGATCAGTGCGACCACTGCTTCAGATGTGGAATCAGGGGCCACACGTCAAGGGAATGTCGGACAGGGGAGAGACCTGGTAAAAAGACAGGGCAAGTAGACATGGCTGCCAATACTGTCACAACCACATCAAAACAAGCTAACACACAAGATCTGTACAAGCTAGTTACTGACAGTATTCAGAAGTTAGAAGCAAGGCTGGTAGCTAAAGCAGAGGCACCTCCTGAAGAAACGGTCCGTGTCAATCTACTGTCCCCTAATCGTAGATCACAGTTGCTCAATCTGGTTGGAAAAAATATGTCATAACCTGCTTTCTCAACGATAAGGAGACAGAAGCGTTGTGGGACACAGGGTCACAGGTCTGCTTGATGAATGACACCTGGAGACAGGAGCACATGCCACACACCACAGTCAGGGACTTAGCTGAGTTGGTGGGTCCAAGTATTCTGGATGGGAGGGCAGTGAACCAGACACCGATTCCATTCTCAGGGTGGGTCGAAGTTACTTTAAAGCTGCTGACAGATTGTGGCCAACAGGTGGAGCTCTTAGTTCCTGTGTTAGTGGTGAATGAGGATGGGGTGGCAGAGCAGCCTATCATTGGGTTCAATGTGATTGACCATGTCCTGAAGATGGGCATTGAACCCCCTTGTGTCATCAGTGAAGCTGTTAGTGCAGCCTTCTCATTTGACTGTAAGAAAACAGAGGTATTTTTGAAGGTGATGCAAAGTGAAGAGGATAGGCTGGGAGAAAGAATGGTAAAAGTTGGTAGCGAGGTAGTCACCATCTCAGCTGGCCAAACCAAAGCAGTTAAAGGTTTTGTCAGAGCAGGCCCACTTATAGACATACAAGACGTCTTGTTTGAGCCGAGTCAGTACACGCAACTACCGGAGGGTTTGCAGATGCAAAGTGGGGTGGTGCAGTTACGGAAAGGAAGTCGGTCTATGCTCAAAATATCTATAACAAACAGTACTTCTTGTGATATCCAGCTGCCCGCTAAGACCATTTTGGGACAAACACAGAGAGTTAAAACTACTTACCCGGCAGACATTAGACCCACTACTGTAAGCCAAGCGGTAGCAGACCCGATGACGAGTGAAACAGGAAGAAATGAAGAGACAGAAATAGACTGTGCCGTCAAAGAGACTATGGACATGTGGGACCCCCCAGTCCCTCTTCATCATCTCTCTCCCACACAACAAGAGCAAGTGAAACAGCTACTACGGGAGGAACGGCAAGCGTTTTCCTGTGATGAGTATAATGTAGGGACAATTCCCTCTTTACAGTTGAAAATAAGACTCAAGGATCCCACTCCTGTCAAAAAGACTTATATCTCTGTCCCCAGGCCACTTCATAAAGAAGTAAAAGAATATTTAGAAGACCTGCTTAACAGGGGCTGGATCACCAAATCTAAGTCATCGTACTCTAGTCCAATTGTCTGTGTGCGAAAGAAAGATGGAGGTCTGCATTTGTGCTGCAACTTTAGAGAGCTGAACAAGAAATCTATACCTGACAGACCGGATCACCCCAGGGCTGTGTACTTTCCCCCCTACTCTTCTCCCTTTATACCAACTCCTGCACCTCCAGCCACCAGTCTGTCAAGCTGATCAAGTTTGCGGACGACACCACCCTCATCGGGCTCATCTCCAACGGCGACGAGTCCGCCTACAGGAGAGAGATGGCCCAGCTGGCGTCCTGGTGCAACAACAACAACCTGCAGCTGAATGCTCTGAAGACAGTGGAGATGATTGTGGACTTCAGGAAAGTCACAACCCCTCTGCCCCCCCTCACCCTCACAGGCTCTCCCATCACCACTGCAGATTCCTTCCGCTTCCTAGGCACCACCATCACCCGGGACCTCAAGTGGGAGCAGACCATCAGCTCCCTCATCAAAAAGGCCCAGCAGAGGATGTTCTTCCTGCGGCAGCTGAGGAAGCTCAAGCTACCCACCAAGATGTTGGTGCAGTTCTACACAGCCATCATCGAGTCCATCCTCACCACCTCCATAACCGTGTGGTACGCAGGAGCCACTGCCAGGGACAGACTAAGGCTGCAGCGCGTCGTGCGGACTGCTGAGAAGGTGATCGGCTGCAAGCTCCCATCTCTCCAGGATCTGTACATCTCCAGGACCCGGAGGCGTGCTGGCCGGATCATAGCCGATCCTTCACACCCTGGTCACGTACTGTTTGCCCCTCTCCCCTCAGGTAGAAGACTTCGGTCCATTCAGACTAAAACCTCCCGTCACATGAACAGCTTCTTCCCCTCTGCCATCAGACTGCTGAACACTAAGTGACTTATTGACTCTCGTACACTATGTACAGCAGCTCAACCAGACTCATGTCAATCATCACTGTTTTCTTCTTGCATTACCGACTGCACTATATGGTTCTCCACATTATCTGCTGCTCGCTAATATATTTAAACTGCTGACTAGTATTACTCATTCTTATTCTACACTTTATTGCATGTATAGTTTATTTCTTTATTTTATCATGTTTAATGTTGCAGCATTGCACCGAGACAAATTCCTAGTTTGTGTACTACATGAACAATGGCAATAAATCTGATTCTGATTCTGATTCTGATTCTGACAGACACCCAATCCCCCCCATACAAGATATGCTGAACAGTCTGAATGGGAGTGCCTGGTTTTCAGTCCTTGTCCAAGGGAAGGCATATCACCAGGGCTTCCTGGACGAGTCGAGTAGGCCCCTCACTGCATTTATCACCCCTTGGGGTTTGTTCGAATGGGTAAGAATTCCATTTGGTTTGTCCTCAGCACCAGCAGCATTCCAAAGATCTAAGGAGGAGTGTTTGTGGGGGTTGAGGGATGATATTTGTCTGCCTTACCTTGATGATAACCTTGTTCATTCACAGAGTTTTGAAGACCACTTGTGAGACCTGAGAAACGTCCTGCACCGCTACCAAAGCCATGGGGTGAAGGTGACTCCCTGGAAATGTGAGTTATTCAAGCAGCAGGTATGTTTCCTTGGCAAAATGGTAACAAAACAGGGCTACACTATGGACCCTGCGGACATTGCCCCGGTGCAGGCCCTAAAACAGCAGCAACCTTCCACTGTTGGAGAGCTAAGGAAATTGCTAGGCTTTATTTCATACTACCGCAGCTATATTCCAAACTTCTCCCGTATAGCAAAGCCTCTTTATGACCTTCTTGCTAACGACCACACAGATAAAGCAAAACAAAACTCAAAAAAACATGTCAAAAAGAAAGAAAGTGGCCAGTTGCCCTCATCCCATGCAATCAGGTGGCGCCCTGAGCATCATGCAGTGCTCTGTCAGCTTATTGACTTTCTCTCCCAGCCCCCAGTGTTAGGTTACCCGAACTTTGAGGAACCTTTCATTTTGCACTGTGACGCTTCACAGGAGGGGCTTGGGGCGGTATTATATCAGCGACAACAAGGAAAACTGGTGGTGATAGCGTATGGCTCCAGGACACTGTCAAAGCCAGAGAAAAACTACCACCTTCATTCAGGGAAGCTGGAGTTTCTTGCCCTGAAGTGGGCCATCTGTGAGAGGTTTCGGGATTACCTTTACTATTCCCCACCATTCACTGTCTATACGGACAATAATCCCCTAACGTATGTGCTCACCACTGCAAAGTTAAATGCAACCACACAGAGGTGGGTAGCAGAACTAGCTGATTTCCAGTTTGTGATTAAGTACCGCCCTGGGAAAGCCAATAGAGATGCAGACGGCCTCTCACGTATGCCCCTAGATATGGAGCAGTACATGAACAAATGCACACAAAATGTTGATCCTGATGTAATGTACTGTGGCGCAGGCAGTCAAGGTAAAGTCACAAGAAAATGAACCATGGTTCTGCCCAGTCACCATTTCCACTCTCATCAGTGAAGCAGATCTAGAAGCCAGCTCTGTAGCTGAAATACCAAAGACTGCTCTAAAAAGAGCTCAAGAAGAAGACTCTGAGATTGGAGAGGTATTGCGTTATGTGGTGTCAAAACAATGGCCAAGAAGTGGAAAACAGCTGAACAGTAAAACTGCAGCTCTCGTCAGGCAAAAACACAAACTGTATCTAGAAGATGATGGACTGCTTTCCAGGAAAACGGCATCGCATGACCAGCTACTTCTACCCCATAAGTTTCACAAGCTCGTGTTTAAAGAGCTCCACGAAAACATGGGCCATTTAGGGGTAGAGAGGGTGATGAACCTGATAAGGGAGCACTTTTATTGGGCTTATATGCAAAGGGATGTTGAACACTACATCACTAAAGTTTGCAGTTGTTTAAAGAATAAACGTCCTAACAAGCTAACAAGGGCACCACTGACTAATGTTGTCACCATGTATCCATTTGAATTCGTGTCCGTGGATTTCCTACACTTGGAGAGGTGCAAAGGAGGATACGAGTATATCCTGGTTCTAAGGGACCACTTCACTCGCTTTGCCCAGGCTTATCCGTGTCGCAACAAAGCTGCCTACACCGCTGCTGAGAAGATATTTGGGGATTTTGCCCTCATATTTGGCTTCCCCACACGCCTCCACCATGATCAGGGCAAAGAGTTTCAAAATAAACTCTTTGCAAAACTACAGGAGTACAGTGGGGTGCAGGGGTCCCAAACAACGCCCTACCACCCCCAAGGGAATGGGCAGGTGGAACGATTCAATCACACTCTGTTGGCAATGCTCAGAAACTTGCCCGAAGCAGCCAAGGCAGACTGGAAGTCCTCTCTGGGAAAAGTGGTTCATGCCTATAACTGCACGTGCAGTGAGGCTACGGGGTACGCGCCATATTTTCTGCTATTTGGCCGTAGTCCAAAGCTGCCCATTGATCTAATGTTTGGCCTCACAACAGAAGAGCAGAGCACTTCTCACCAGGACTATGCTGAAAAGTGGAGGGCTAAAATGACTGAAGCTTACAAACTTGCCTCTAAAACAGCAAACAAAGAAGGGATGAGAAGTAAAACCCTTTATGATAGAAAGGTTCATGGTGCTGAGTTGCTCCCTGGATCCAGAGTACTGGTCTGAAACTGGACCGAGAAAGGTGGGCCAGGAAAATTAAGATCCTTCTGGGAAGACAAAGTGTATGTAGTGACCCGAAAGAAGTACCCAGACAGTCCAGTGTATGAAATCAAACCTGAAAATGGCAAGGGGCGCACTCGGATCATACACAGAAACCTTTTGTTGCCTTGTGACTTTCTTTCCATCGAAACAGTGGAGCCTTCCTCTAATAAAACAAGAGAAAGAAAGTCTAAAACACAAAGATATGTGGACAGTCAAAACAGCACAGTCGATGAGGATGAAGATGGCTGGAGCGCCATAATCGGACTACGAGCTGGAAAGAATCAAAGTCACCATCCACTGAGAGCTGATGGACCGGAGTTCTACCCGGACAGTGACACTACTCCGGAGGTGGAGGACCAGGACACAGTTGACGCCACACATGTGCAGCTGGCACCAGAGGTCAACAATCTGGTGGTCCCAGATCCAGCTGAGGCAGACCAGGACCAGGGTGATGTGTTGTCGGAGTCCGGTTCCAGTGACCAGGAGGGACCTGTCCACATCCCTGCTAAAAAGTATCCTTCAAGAGTGAGAAAGCAGAAGTTGATAGTTACTTATGATAAGTTAGGCCAGCCTCGCACTTCATCTGTTTAAAACAAATATAAGATGTGTAGAAGCTAGAAATAGGCATTGTTTAGACACACATGTTTTGGACAGTAAATGAGTAGTTACTAAACTCATCACCAAGTTACTTGTATTGTTGATTTAAAAAAAAAAAAAAGATTTTCAGTGTTTTACTTAGGTACAGGCACCACATAATGGTTTATTTGGTAGGCTATGACTAGATTGAGTACCCTTACTCTCAGGAAAGATGCAGATACTCACCATGGTGGATTGGGCGGTTGATGGTTATCGTGCACAAAGACCTCTTCTGTGGATGTATTGCATGGAACAGGAGATACATGCTGTACTATGGACTATTACCAGTTTGCATCTTTATGGGCTCTAATGAACTCTGACTCCTATTTAGTAATATCCTACTTACATTAGATACATGGTGACCAAATGTGGACTGTGAAAGGAAAAAAGTAGTCGCTTTGGAAAGTTGTTTTGTAATGTCGAGTCGACATTAAATTTTTGAGGGGTGAGTGTAGGAAAAATTAAATTTTGGACACCCCCCTAGAAAATCCCCAGAAAACATTTTTAATTAGATGTGATTAGATGCTGATGGCTAAGATAAGCATTTATAGTAAATGTATCTAAAAGACTAATTTAGATGCTGAAGGTTAATATAAGCATTTATAGGAAATGTATCTAAAAGACTGTAATTTGGACTGTTTTAAGTTGGACTGTTTATCAGAAAAAAGCAGTAACGCTTTTACGCCACAAGTGGCACTCGGTTGTGATGAGACACAGTTAAGTTGTCGGAATGCGTGAGAAGAAGAAGTGTTGTGGCTGTTGTTGAGTGATGTCCCGTGTCAAAGTGACGTGCCTGGTGTTGTAAAAAGACAATAAACTGCTGAAAAGTCGTCAAATTGCCTCTTCTTCACCTGACGAGTGTAACACTGATGTACCTTGACCTTGGAGTTCACCATGAATGTGTTTAGAGGTTGTTCTGGGCTCTTTTGTTTCCATTCGTATTATCCGTCTCTTCCATTCCATTTCTTCTGTCTCAGACTCTGTTAGCATCAGCACCGGATCACCCCAAGGCTGTGTACTTTCCCCCCTGCTCTTCTCCCTTTATACCAACTCCTGCACCTCCAGCCACCAGTCTGTCAAGCTGATCAAGTTTGCGGACGACACCACCCTCATCAGGCTCATCTCCAACGGCGACGAATCCGTCTACAGGAGAGAGGTGGCCCAGCTGGCGTCCTGGTGCAGCCACAACAATCTGCAGCTGAACGCTCTGAAGACAGTGGAGATGATCGTGGACTTCAGGAAAGTCACAACCCCTCTGCCCCCCCTCACCCTCACAGGCTCTCCCATCACCACTGCAGATTCCTTCCGCTTCCTGGGCACCACCATCACCCGGGACCTCAAGTGGGAGCCGACCATCAGCTCCCTCATCAAAAAGGCCCAACAGAGGATGTTCTTCCTGTGGCAGCTGAGGAAGCTCAAGCTACCCACCAAGATGTTGGTGCAGATCTACACGGCCATCATCGAGTCCATCCTCACCACCTCCATAACCGTGTGATACGCAGGAGCCACTGCCAGGGACCGACTAAGGCTGCAGCGCGTCGTGCGGACTGCTGAGAAGGTGATCGGCTGCAAGCTCCCATCCCTCCAGGATCTGTACATCTCCAGGACCCGGAGGCGTGCTGGCCGGATCATAGCCGATCCTTCACACCCTGGTCACGTACTGTTTGCCCCCCTCCCCTCAGGTAGAAGACTTCAGTCCATTCAGACTAAAACCTCCCCTCTTCTTGCATTACTGACTGCACTATGTGGTACTCCACAATATCTGCTGCTCGCTAATATATTTAAATTGCTTGACTAGTATTACTCATTCATATTCTACATTTTATTGCATGTATAGTTTTTTTTATTTCTATCTTCTATTTTTATCATGTTTAATGTTGCAGCATTGCACCGAGACAAATTCCTAGTTTGTGTACTACATGAACAATGGCAATAAATCTGATTCTGATTCTGATTCATTTTTCCTCCTGCGGCCACGTCCAGGGAGGTTGACTACAGTCCCGTGGATCTTTTTTTTTTCCACAATATCTTTATTGAACCTTTTTTTTTTAAACAAACATGATACAAACAATCAAACACTAACACTAAAGTACTACAAAAAAAAAAAATGCACTAAAAAACACCAACAACCACCAACAAAATCAAATCTTCAACAATGCTCCTCTGTTTAGTCTAGACAATCCAACACATAAGTATACATATTATGTTCACCAGTTTGGAATTTACAAGGTCCACACATATCATTCACCTTCTTCTTCAAGAGTTATGTTTAAATTTTTTACATAATCAATAAAAGGTCTCCATATATTCTCAAACACAATTTCCTTTGATTTCAGTATATATGTTATTCTTTCTAATGGAAGGTTTGTTAACATCTGTCTTAACCACTGAGTCACATCTGGTCTATGAGTCTTTTTCCATAATAGTGCAATACATTTTTTGGCATTAAGCAAACTGAGGTCTATGAATGTTCTTTCACTTTTATTAAAATTATGCTTTTCTGGGTACAGACCCAACAAAAACAGTTTAGGATTCAATATGATTTGTTTTGAGATTATTTTTTCAATTGTTACCCTCACCTCTTCCCAAAACATTCTTATTAATCTACATTCCCACACACAATGAAATAGAGTTCCTTTACTTTCCATACATTTTGTGCACGTATCTGGTATATTTTTGTTATATCTATTTAACTCCTCCGGTGTAACATACATCCGCATTAACCATTTGAAATGTATCAATTTAAGGCGTACATTTATTGATTTGGTTTGAGCTTCTGTACAAGCCAATTCCCATTGTTCCTCTGAAATTTCAGTTTGCAGATCTTCTTTCCAGTAGTTTAATCTTTTCAGTGAATTTTCACTTGAAAATAGTGTCAATGAGTTATAAAACTCTGAAATAATACCCTTTCTTTTACTATCTTTCATCAACATTTTTTCCAAGGATGAATAGATAGGTCGAGTGAGAGCTTTATTTTGATTTGATCGAATAAAGTTTCTAAGTTGAAGATATTTAAAAAAATGTGTTCTATTGAGATTAAATTTGATCCTCAACTCTTCAAAAGACATTATGTTTTCTGCACATGGCAAATATAAATCCTGAATCTTTTGTATCCCTTTTAAATTCCATACTTTAAATACAGCGTCCGCTCTCCCTGGTTTAAAATATTGATTACCTCATATTGGACTAAATTGTGACAATAACTGTGATTCTTTTAAATAGTTTTTAGCTTCACACCATATTTTGATCATATGCTTTACAAATGGATTTTTAACTTGTTTTTGTAATTTTTTTGCCGAATCTGAGTATATGAATATGGGAAGAGGTAAAGGTAAATTGTATGATTCCATTTCAGTCCAGTGAGGGAGATCATTTGATGAAAAATAATATGTCATAGACCTCAGTTGTGCCGACCAATAATACAACATAAAATTTGGACATTTCAGACCTCCACGATCAAATGGTAAACATAATAAAGACAGACGTAATCTAGCCCTCCTGTTGTTCCATATAAATTCCACTAACTTTTTTTTAATTCTTGAGAATAAATCTAAAGGTGGTGGTAAGGGAATGTATTGAAATAAATAAAGTATTTTAGGTAAGATATTACTTTTAAGTATATTAATTCTCCCGATCATCAACATTGGTAGTGACATCCATCTCTGAAGTAACTCATCAATATCTGTCATTAAGGCTTCATAATTGACACTGGCGACTGATTCTAGCTTAGGCACAATTTGGATTCCTAAATATTTGAACTGATTTACAACATTGAATTGATTTACCTCAGGGGCTGGGTAATTTCTCTGGGTCTCATTTAGCATTAATATTGAAGATTTAGTTTTATTTATTTTATATCCTGATATTTCCCCGAAATTCTTTATTAAATTCAACAAGGTCGGAATTGATTTTTTTAAGATTTGACATAAACAAAATTATGTCATCGGCATACAGGGAGATTTTATGTTCTGTTGGTCCAACTTTAATTCCATATATTTGTGACTGTAGACGTATCGCCATCGCTAAAGGTTCAATTGCCATAGTAAACAGTAAAGGTGAAAGTGGACAGCCTTGTCGACATCCTCTATTGATTTTTATTGATTTTGAAATATTGTTATTTGTTAGAATTTCTGCAGTAGCATTATTATATATTATCTGAACCCATTTTATGAAATTATTTCCAAGTCCAAACCTTTGTAAGACTTCAAAAAGAAAGGGCCATTCAACTCTATCAAAGGCTTTTTCGGCATCCAGTGATAAGAGAGCTGTATCCGGTGCTTCTTTATTAGAATAAATAATATTAAATAGTCTTCTTACATTATGGAAGCCTTGTCTTCCCTTTATAAAGCCATTCTGATCTCGATTAATAATATTTGGTAAAATTTCTTGTATTCGTCTTGCTAAAATTTTACAAATTATCTTAAGGTCGGCGTTTAATAGGCTTATTGGTCTCATATTTTCACATTTATTAGAGGGCTTACCTGGTTTTGGCAACAGTATAATTAAGGCATTATTCATATATGATGGTAAATTACTATTTTGAAATGCTTCTAAAACCATTTCCAAAAAAGGTTTTGTTAATTTATTCTTAAATTTTTTATAAAGGTCAACTGGAAGACCATCTGGTCCTGCACTTTTTCCTGATTTCATATTATCAATGGCTAGTCCAACTTCTTCTTGACTAATTTTAGACTCCAGTATCTCCCTATTTTCATTTGGAATACACGGTATAAATAGTTCATTCAAAAACCCATGTAGTTTTGTTAAGTCAGATTCATTTTTGGTATCATATAATTTTTCATAGTAATCTCTAAAGGCTCTATTAATTTCTGAAGGATCTATAACTACCTGTCCGTTACTTATAATACTGGTAATTGGTGTTTTAGATTCTAATTGTTTAATCTGCCATGCCAATAACTTTCCTGATTTTTCACCTTGTTCATAAAAAGATTGTTTCAATCTTAGAAGACTCGAGGCAGCTCTATTCGCTGATTTTTTGTCATATTCAGCTCTCAAAATCAGTAATTCGTTCTCCAACCTTGGATCTCTTCCTGCATATACTCTTTCTTGAAGAATTTTTATTTTATGTTCCAATTGGACTCTCTCCTCTCGAGTCTTCTTAGATTTTGAACCTGTATAACTAATAATATGTCCCCTAATAAAAGCTTTGAAAGCCTCCCACTTTACACATGCTGATGTTTGTGTAGTATTGATATCAAAGAACTCATCTATCTGTTTTTCTATATACTTAACAAATTCCTCATCCTGAAGCCATTTATGCTGAAATTGCCATCTACCTGGTTCCTTTGTCAATTTCTTATCTACATACATTAGACAGCAGGGTGCATGATCAGAGATCACGATGTTATCATAAAAACAGTTTTGAATCTTGGACCTTAATTCTGTGGAGATCAAAAAATAATCTATACGTGAGAATGTCTTGTAGGTATTGGAATAACAAGAATATGCTTTAGCTTGTGGTTTCATTTCTCTCCATATATCTATCAATTTCAATTCTTTCATAAAATGATTAATGGTCATCCTACATCCATTGTGCGTACAGTCCAGTCCTGTTAATCTATCTATACTGGGATTCAATGTACAATTAAAATCCCCTGCTATTATATGTTGCCCTGTAAGTGATGATAAGATAAGAAATAAATTGGCAAAGAACTTTTGATCATCTATATTGGGACCATATAAGTTCACCAAATTTATGTTTTCTAATAGCAAAGATCCTTGAATGATTACATATCTTCCAAATTTGTCTCCAATTACATTTTTCACTTGAAATGGGACTGATTTATGTATGAGAGTCATAACTCCCCTGGCTCGGGATGAAAATGATGAGGTGAAAACATTTCCTTGCCATCTACTCCTAATTCTTTTTACATCTTG
This sequence comes from Pholidichthys leucotaenia, assembly GCA_020510985.1. NCBI lineage: Eukaryota > Metazoa > Chordata > Actinopteri > Cichliformes > Pholidichthyidae > Pholidichthys > Pholidichthys leucotaenia. Next base: position 130,138,748 of record CM035850.1, read on the forward strand.
CTCTATTAGATGAGTTTCTTGTAAAAACACAATTTTTGAACCCATGTCTTTTATTTTATTCATAACTTGTTTTAGTTTTTTTAAATTTTGTAGACCTCTGCAATTCCATGAAGTTAAATTAAGATTAACGCTTTGATTTATAATCAATAGGGAGTTTGGGATTACCTTGCAGTGTAAACATGCTCAAACAGAAAAGCAAAAAAATGAGTGGTTGAACATTCACCCTACAAACTACACACAAACAAATTCCCCCTTCCCACATTTGTGGCAATCCCCCCAAAAGCAAAAGAAAAATTCCGTCTCCCGATATAGCCATCGACCGTTCCACACCCACGAGGATCAGCCAAAGCCACTCCTTCTTCATCCTCCCAATCACCCTAACTCTACTGCTTTTAATAACGTAACATTAACTCTCTTCTGTAATTTTCCAATTTAACTCCAAAATTTTTTTAGCAATTTTGTACTTTTTTTTTTTTAATATGTAATACATTCTATATTTTGTAATCTTGTTATATGCTTCTAATCAGTTAAATGCTCAAATATTCTACCCTATATTCTGTTCATGCTTAGCTCCCACCAGTCTCTTCCTGGATCTTCTTGATGAGCTCCTGCGCCTCCTCGGGGGTCTTGAAGATGCGTGTTCTGCCCTCATATGTGACCAGAAGTCTTGCAGGGTGAATCACTCCATGACGAATCTCAAGGTTGCGCAGTTCTTTGCGGATGGGGTCAAACTGCTTCCTTAATTGTTGGATTCCTGAGGCCAGATCTGGGTAGAACCGCACCTGCTGATCTTGGTATTTAATTTCTCCTTTGGCCCACACCACGTTGGAGATCGTCATCCTGTCTCTGTAGCTGAGAAACTTCATAATTAGCGTCCTCGGTGCTGCCTTGTTACCTCTCGGTGGGCCAATTCGGTGGGAGCTTTCCAAGACGACTGATGATTTTAGCTCCGCGTTGTTCAGCGCCTCCGGGATCCACCCCTCCAAAAAGGAGCATGAATCACGACCTTCGGCTCCCTCCGGTAAACCCACCAGCCTCAGGTTGTTCCTTCTGGACCGAGATTCCAAGTCCAGAACGCTATTTTCCAGATCTTTATTTTTTTTTTTCCAAAGTGCGCACCTTTATTTGAAGTCCGCTGATTTCATCCTCCGCACTTGAAACACGAAGCTCCGCCTGCGTCACTCGCTCCACGCAGTCACCCAACTCCTTTCTCATTGCATCCAACGCTGCCATAATCCCATCAAGTTTAGCGGAAAAGTCTGCTCTCATTGAGCTAATGGCAGCCAGCACTGCACCTGTGCCGCCATCGTCAGCAGCAGTTACCGCACCACCGCTAGTTTCATCCGCCATATCCGCAGCTTTTTCTACTGCGCCACAAACTTTAAAGTCCGTTAATTTGGACTGCTTCGGCGATTCAATTTTTCCCCCTCCTGATTTCCCAGCCTTAGTCTTCACCGGCATATCCTCACCCAAACGCTGGGAAAAGTTCTGTTCCAAATGAGAGAGTTATTTGCCGAATTTTTATTTCCAGGGGCAGAGCAGAGTGATACGTGTCCTTCTAGGCGGCCGCCATAACCGGAAGTCCAGTCCCGTGGATCTTAAATTTCTGAATAATATGTGCAACTGTAGTCACAGGAACATCAAGCTGCTTGGAGATGGTCTTATAGCCTTTACCTTTAACGTGCTTGTCTATAATTTTCTTTCTAACCTTTGCTTCCTCTGGTCCATGTTTAGTGTGGTACACACCATGTCACCAAACAGCACAGTGACTACTTGTCACCCTTTAAATAGGCCGACTGACTGATTACAAGCTTGTAGACACCTGATAGATAGATAGAGATAGATAGATAGATACTTTATTTCGAACAAAAAAAGTATAACAAAAACAAAACAAATGACAAATGCAATAAAGTAACAGTATACAGTGTTCGAAAGGGAGAAGGAAGAAGTGAACACTTATTAATTCCATCTCCTCTTTTCCATAAATACACCCATGTGAATTATATACAAATTACCACATTTAAGACCCCAAGTAAACAATTTACTGTATTTTTTACATATCAGCATTAACACCCATCCATCCTAACATACATTGATGTCCATACATCAAAACCAGCCTCAAACAACACAGATATACACAGTGCTGTCCCACCCACCATTCCATAGTGTCCCATAATGTCCCAGAGTGAGCACAGTGAATCGTACATATAAATACTACCCTTCTAACATATATCCTTTCAGCAAATAATGTTTATACCTCTTTTTGAATTGAATTCTGTTTGTACATAGTTTCAGTTCCAGCTCCAGACTGTTCCACAAATCCACCCCACAGACAGATATGCACAGACTTTTCTTGGTTGTTCGTATCTTGGGTTTTGTAAAGTTTAAGTCTCCTCTCAAATTATGATCATTGTCTCTTTTTTTAAAAATATTTTTTGTATATTAGTTGGGAGTTGATTATTAATTGCCCTGTACATTACTTGTGCTGTCTTAAATTTAACTAAATCGATGAACATTATGACATGTGACTTTAAAAACAACGAATTGGTATGGTCTCTATATCCTACATTATTTATTATCCTTATAGCTCTTTTTTGTAATGTGCATATTGACTGTAGGTTGGTCTTGTAGGTGTTTCCCCAGACTTCTACACAGTAGTTAAGATAAGGTAGAAACAGTGAATTGTACAGTAAGACCAATGATTTATAGTCCAAGATGTGTCTTGTCTTCCCCAGTATGCCTATACATTTTGCTAACTTGGCCCGGATGTGACTGATGTGAGGTTTCCAGCAGATTTTATTGTCTAGCGTCACCCCCAGAAACTTATTTTCCTGTACTGTTTCTATTTTGGTATCATTTATCGTTACCATTATTTCATGATTTATTTTATAATTTCTAAACAACATAATCTTTGTTGTTTTTAGATTTAGAGATAATTTATTTTTGTTGAACCACTGCGTTAACTTTTTCATTTCAGTTGTGACCACCTCTAAAACCTGCTGCAAATTCTCACCAGTGCAAAGGATATTTGTGTCATCCACAAACAAAATACATTTCAGAATTTTTGATACTTGGCATATGTCATTTATATACAAAATAAAGAGTTTGGGTCCCAAAACTGACCCCTGGGGCACACCGCAAGTGATGTCCATGAAGGGTGATTTGTGCTCACCAATTTGTACAAATTGTTGTCTGTTACTTAAATAACTTTCCACCCAACTCAGTCCTACCCCTCTTACCCCATACCTTTCCAGTTTCCTTAGTAGTATTCTGTGGTCAATGGTGTCAAAAGCTTTCTTTAAATCTATAAATACTCCTACAGCAACCTTTTTTTTAAACTATACAACTAGTAATTCCTTCTGTAAGTTTGATCAGTGCCAAAGATGTAGATTTATCTGCTCTAAAACCATACTGGCTATCTGTAAGGAGGTTGTGTTTTTCAATGAAATCATCCAGTCTCTTTATGAAGATTTTTTCAAGTATTTTGGAGAATTGTGAGAGTAAAGAGACTGGCCTGAAATTTGTGAAACAATGACTGTCTCCTGTTTTGTATAGAGGTATTACTTTTGCTATTTTCATTTTGTTTGGAAATTTACCAGTTTGAAATGACAGGTTACAGATGTGGGTGAGTGGCTTAACAATTCCTTCAATTACCTTTTTCACTATTGTCATGTCAATTTCATTCCAGTCCGTTGTTGTTCTTAAATTTACTCACAATCTCGATAATTTCCTTTTCAGTAACTGCATCCAAAAAGATTGTGTTTGGATTTCTATTTTCTATTTCATTTACAGAACCACTGTTGTTTGTTTCTGCTATCACTATTGATTTTGCTAATTCAGGACCAACTTTTACAAAAAATTTATTGAAACCACTGACCACATCCTCCATATTATTTATCAAATTGCCATTTTCAATAAAATATTCTGGATAATTAGCATTCTTAGGTCGATTACTAATAATCCCATTGAGTACTTGCCATATTCCTCTTAAGTTATTTTTTGTTATCCTCTAATATTCTGTTGTAATATTCTTTCTTACAGGTCCTCATTATATTAGTAAGCTTATTTTTATATCTTTTATATTTGATCTCAGCTTCCACGGCTTTGCACTTAATGAATTGTTTATATAATGTATTCTTCTTTTTACATGCATTTATTAACCCCTTGGTGACCCACGGAATATTTTTTTGTTGTTGTCTGTCACCGTATTGTTTTATAGGACAGTTTTTATTGTACAATGATTGAAATATTTGTAAAAATTTATCATATGCTTTATTTATATCATTTTCATCATAAACTATCTTCCAATCTTGTATTAATAATTCCTTTGTCAGTAAATACATTGATTCTTCGGTTCTTATTCTTTTATATTTAATATTTTTGGTATACTTTTTCTTCCTATAATCACATTGATAGACAACAAAAATCGGCAGGTGGTCACTGATATCATTCAATAAAAGCCCACTCCTGATATTATTTTCCATAATGTTTGTGAATATGTTATCTATTAGTGTGGCACTATGTGATGTGATTCTGCTAGGTCCGGTAATTGTTGGATGTAAGCCCATACTGTACATTGTGTTGATAAATTCTTCTGTCAAACTATGTTGTTTTGAGTTCATCAGATCTATATTGAAATCTCCACAGATGAACATAACTCTATGAGTTAGTTTTGCACACATTTTTTCTATCCAGTCCTTAAATAAGTCAATGTTTGATCCAGGTGTTCTATATACACAGCTCACTACTACATTCTTCACATTGTCCAGACAGATTTCTATTGTAATACATTCAAATAAATCATCCACAGTTACTGACAGATTTTCAACAACCTTGTATTTCAAGCTCTTGTCAACATAAATTGCAACTCCTCCTCCTTTTTTCACTTTTCTATTTATATAATTTAATTCATAGCCATCCATGGTAAAATCCACTCCTTTCTCTTCACTGAGCCACGTCTCTGATATTGCCACAATATTGAATGGCTCTTTAAACTGATGTAAATAATCTTTAATGTTATTAAAGTTGGCATAGCGACTTCTGCTGTTGAAGTGGATCATAGAAATATTGAAATCAGATGTGACCATTGTGTTAAACTGTTCATCCGTGTAGTAACTACAGTTATTATTGATGGAGCTAAATAAATTATTATCAGGGTCTATGTTATATTCTACGTCCTGTGGGTTGTGATCTGTATATTCAAAATCTTTCAGTTCCTGTTGTTCCTGTTTGTTGATCTTTTGTTTCATGTTGTTAAATGTCTTGTAGCAGATGAGTATGTCCCTTCAGTGTCCTACAATTGTCTCTTGTTGCTGTGACTCCAGTTCATAACATTCATTGATATTTGTTCAGTTCCATAATATTACGGATGTTAATGACCTTGGCTTCTTCAGGTGATCCGTTTAATTTGATGTATATTTTACAGTTTGATGTCCAGGTGTTTTGAATCTTTTTTGCTTTCTCATATATCTTGCTTTTCTGGCTATTTCTGCGTTTTCTTTTGTAAGGTGCTCGTTTATGTAAATATTCGTTCCTTTCAGTTTCCTACCTTGTTTTAGCAGTGCAGTCTTGTGTTTTCTGTTGACAAACCTCATGATCACAGCCGGTTTGTCGCCGTTTTTCCTGGGCAGAGGGTGGCAGGTCTCTATGGTGTTACAGTCCAGCTGGATTCCTTTGGACTGCAGGAAGGCCGCCACTTGTTGCTCCGTGGATTCATCTTCCAGCTCACCGAGCCTCCCTCCGCTGTCCGTGGCCACCGCTCGTGTGTACAATCGTGGTTTAATGTGGAGCCCCGTGATGATCACGTCGTTCACCCGGGTGTTCTGCTCCAGTTCCAACACTCTGCTCTCCAGATACGCCAGCCTCTTGTCCTTCTCAGCATTCTGGATCCGCAGCGCTTTCACCTCCTCGACCAGGTCCAGAATGTTTTTTTGCTGCAGCTTAACAGCAGAAATCTCTTCAGCCAAGAAGTCCAGCGCTCTTTTAATGTCGTCCACCTCCTTAGTCTGCTGAGCTTTCTTGGGACCCATGATCCCGGCCGATGTTTGTTGATTGTGATCGTAAGAAACAAACAAACCAAAAAAAAAAACACGTGGGAGAAATCCCTTTGTTCTCCCGGAGTGTGAGGGGACTGATTGCTTCACCAGCCACTACAATATTAAGTTATGAGACTGGCAATTTCTCGTTTTTCGCGCGAGCAGGTTTATTCTCCAGCGGTAGTGACAAAAAAAAAAAAAAAAAAGAAAACAGCTCAAAACGCCAGCTCTAAACTGAGTTTTAAGCAAGAAATGAACTGGGAGCCTTTACCTGTGCATCCTCACCTTACATGCCACAACCGGAAGTGTCACATCACCTCTAATTAACATCACCTGGGATGTTAATTAGAGGACACGTCTTGGCTGAACATGTCCCTATGGTCACATTATCTTCAATCTTTTCTAGGGGTACCATCATTTTTGTCCAGGTGTGTTTCATGAGTTTGTTTTTTAAAATAATTCTGTTGAACCACAATTCAAAAACATTGTCTGATTTTCATTGGTTAATTTTCATAGAATTTTTATTTATCACCACTTTTGTCAGAGCCAAGTTATTTCTGTGACCATTGTGGGTTTTTCTTTCATTAACAGAGGGGTACCAACAATTTTGTCCACGTGTGTAAGATTGGCTCGCAGGCTTAATTCAAGGCAGGCCCGCTGGGCCTTATTCTTTCTCAGGTTCAACCTCATCATCACCTATCGGCCTGGGTCACATAATATTAAGCCTGGCTCTCTCTCTCGCCAGTTCACCTCCGACCAGTCATCTCCTCTACCCCTCTTGACTCCATTTTGCCCTCTTCTTGCATTGTTGGCGACCTCTCTTGGGAGATTGAGCAGAGGGTCCGGCAGGCCCAGTCCACTGAGCCCAAGCCTGAGGGAGGTCCAGTGATCGCCTGTTCGTCCCTTCCGTTCTCCGTAGTGACGTCATCCAGTGGGGGTACACCAGCAACTTTGCCTGTCACCTCGGCATATCCTGCACCATTGAGCTGGTGCAGCGGGTATTCTGGTGGCCTACGCTGCGGATGGACACTCCTGACTACGTCAAAGCCTGTCAAATGTGTGCCACGAATAAATCAGATTCTTCACCTCCAGCCGGACTCCTACACCCCTTGCCAGTCCCCAGTTGCCCCTGGTATGACATCGCCATGGATTTTGTCACGGGCCTCCCTCCCTCACAGGGCAACACTGTCACCCTTACCATTGTAGATTGTTTCTCTAAAGCTTTCCATTTGGTGCCCCTCCCTAAACTGCCCTCTGCTTCCGAGACCGCCAACCTACTTACCATTCATGTCACCTGTCTTCATGGAATACCCTTGGACATTGTGTCGGACCAGGGTCCCCAATTCACATCTAAAGTTTGGAAATCCTTCCGTCACTCCCTTGCTACCACGATCAGTCTCACCTCTGGTTACCACCCTCAGAGCAACGGGCAGGCTGAGTGTGCTAACCAATCCCTGGAGACCGCCCTGAGATTTGTGGCTTCCTGTACCCAACCACCTGGAGCTCTCATCTAACCTGGGTGAAGTACGTCAATAATTCACCTGTCTCTTCGGCCACTGGAGTAACACCGTTTGAGGCGTCTAGGGACTATACTCCCCCCCCGCTGCCCATGGAGGAGAGAGACGTTGCTGTTCCATCTGTGGGGGCCCACGCTCACCGTTGCCACCAGGTATGGAGGTCCACCCGGGCTGCCCTTCTCCATTTGGCTGAGCACAATCACCAGTACGTGGACCGCAGGAAGTTCTGGCGCCCAAATACGCAGTCGGCCAGAGTGTGTGGTTGTCGGCAGACCAGATTCCATTGAAAATAGAGTCTAGAAAACTGTCACCTCGCTTCCTAGGTCACTTTACCATCTTGAGGATCATAAACAATATAACAGTTCGTTTAAAACTGCCGCTGACACTCCGCATCCATTCCACCTTTCATGTGTTCAAGATCAAGCCTCTCTCCGCCAGCCCTCTCTGCCCCCCCCCCCAAAGCTGCCTCCTCCTCCCTGGATCCTTGATGGCCAGACCACTTACACCATGCAGAGGATTCTGGACATTCACCATCTGGCCTGGGTTTGCAATACCTTGTCCACTGGAAGGGCTATGGACCGGAGGAGAGATCATGGATCCCCAGTTCCAACTTCCATGACAAGGGGATGGTCCGAGCCTTTCACCGGGCTCACCCCAACAAGCCCGGTGGGTCACCAGGAGGCGCCCCTTGAGGGGGGGGGGGCACTGTGAGGATCGGGTGAGCGCGCTCCCCGTCCCTTTCTGTGGGAGGTTCCTTGTCAGTTTCCCGGCTCCGCAGGTCATCAACGCACCTGCGTGAGTGGACGCACCTGCTTCCTCTTCGCTACCAGCGTTTAAAAGGATCAGTCTGTGAATGCTTCAGTGCTGGACCGTTGGGTACTGCTACTGTAATCAAGGTTAAAATCTATTTATTTAAACTCTAGCCTAATCTTCCTTCTCCTCCTCTTTCCCCAGGTTGCTGCCGTCTCAGTGGTGTGTCCCTGGGATTGCAGCATGCTCACCTGCTCCCATCATCACCATTTCCGAAGCTCCCCTACTCCACCCGGTCAGACCTTCCCCAGCTACATACCCACTCTTCTCCTTCTCCAACTCCTCCCACCAGCTCAGTCCCGCTGGCCCCTCCAATTCCCCGCTGGATTTCACTGCCGGGTTCTCTGCTCAAATCTCCTAAGATATCCTCATCACACACCCCTTTATTCCCAGTATCATTTTCTGTACCTAATCAGCTCTCGTTCTCTCCCCCTGCAGGCTGTGTGTTCCTCCAGCATGTGCTATTTTCTTTACATTTGTGTGTTTTCAATAAATTTCACTAAAACGTCTTTCCTGTGTCTGAGTGCTTTTGCTCTGGTGTTAGTTGCCTTGGACATGAGCCTTCAGCTAACTAGTCATGACAGTTGTTTCTGATTAATATTAATATCATGACTTCTGTGTTCTGTATCCTTTGTTATTTTTATTCAGGCTTTTTTATTAGTATTATTATTATCATCATAGTCATGTTTATGCTTGCTCATGGTTATTCTTGTCTTGAACTCCTGTTTTGGTTTGGCTTTATTTTGACAGCATCTTCAGTTTCCTTTTCTGCACAGCCTGATTTTGCCCCTGTCCTGTTCATTGTCCACACCTGTGGGTAATTATGTTCATTTCATCTAGTTTATTTAAAGGATGCCGTTCCCTCACCTAGACACAATGTCCTCGTCAATTCCAGTGTAAGTGACACGCGTCTGTCTGTTCCTGTCAGCCCTGTCTGAATTATTAGTTTATTCCTGATGTGTCTGCCTGTTTCTCCCGTCCTGTTTTTGTCTTTATTATTTTATTTACTTGAGCTGAAGGTGGTGTTCACCCAGATAAACATTGCAAACCGGAGACTGGCATTTGGGTCCGTTTCTCCATAACACACACCCAACAAAGCCCATACCAAATTTTTGTTATTCAGTTTTCACATGATGATGTACTGACTTTTGTTGTCCTATTGTTCTATGTACTGGTGCGCCATCTTGGCCAGGTCTTCCTTGAAAAAGAGGTGGTAATCTCAAGGGACTTCCTGGTTAAATATAGGTTAAATAAATTAAAAAATATATATTTCCTGAGGCAGTACTTAAGATATTTAAATGGCATTGTTTTGGTTGAGAGTTCAGTACTTCATAATAAAAAAAATGGAACCTTTACCAAATCTTCAGCTCTGGGAAGCAATTACCAGACTTTTTGCCTGTTTTGCTTTGCCATAATATTTCCCATATTTACCAGCTAAGGCTGTAATGGTAAACATTGCATTTGTTTGAGATTTGTTGGGACCATACTGTGAAGTTTTATTATTATTATTATTATTATTATTATTATTATTGCTGTTGTTGATGTTGTTGTTGTTGTTGCTTTAAAAATGTCTTCATCGCTGCAAGTGCAACCCAGAACTCCGAAACATCAAATGATTTCTGAATAATTTTGACTCATGCCAAGCCTGCACAATTAAACCTAGATGTTTGACACAGTAAAAGCCATCCTGCTGCTTATCTAGACATATTTTTAGCTTCTAAATTGCTGATAATTTAGAAATTAAATATTCATTATGATGACAGCAGGTCAACTTCAATCCAACAGTCACTTCTAATTAGCTGCTCATTCAACAATGGTGGTGATTTCACGTACAGATTTTTACAGCATGACCCTGAAACCTTTCACTGATGAAAGACTGACTGTCCATTAAACCAGGACTCAACTTAATGATTGAATTATTTCACCACAGGGCTTAGATTAGATAATACTCTGTCAGCCTTGACAGATGTGACAGGTTATTTACCACGAATGAGGAACAGCTTACCCTATAGGCTTAAGAAGAAAAATGCTGGGAATTCAGCTCTTTAGAAATGACAGTAGAGAAGAATAACAGCTTATGAGAGATTTCTACATGGTAAGGTAGGAAGGTTGACAGATTGTTCCTATTTTGTGTGTTAACTTGTTTTTTTTTTCTATTGCAGAGGCGTTTTGTTTTCACTCAGTTCTTACACTGTAAAACCTTACAGTACTTCTTTAATAAAAGAAGTAAGCAAATATCTTAATCCTTCAAAAAACTGGAGTCACTCATTTGTACAAATTTAACCTTATTCAAAAATACACATTTTTAGTAGTAACTTAGTTGCTGTGAGTGCACTTGCATTTTGGAGGCATTTTAAATTCTGGTAATAGTCTGGTAATAGTTTGTTACATTTACTCATTTCATCTGAGTTAACTTCAATATTGCTATAAAAATGGCTTCTGACATTTATTTTTTTTTCAGTTTTTGAAATCATCAGGCTATGTTCCAATAATACAAATACCAATAATACCAATACCAATAATCCAGATAGTTTTATATTCCTTTAAACAAACATTACGAGTTGCATTTTTGTAATCCTTGTTTAGTTAACACAAAAAATTAATCAGCTACTCAAATTTACATGTTTTTTTTAATTATATGAGGAAATAGTGACCAGTTTTTTGTTTGTTTGTTTGTTTGTTTAATTACTATTCTAATGTTTTGAAAACCAAACAACCAAGGAACAGGGCTGTATCCTGCTATTGGCGGGCCCTGTGCAAGACTGCATTTGTAGACTCCTGATTTTGTAAAGCAGAGGAAGATGCTTCATGGCAGTGCATCAATCTGGTACACTTTAAGATGAAAACAGGCCCAATTTATCAATCTAAAGTTCATATTAAAGGTCTCAGGTTGACTCAAGCAATTTAAACCTACAGAAAATAATACTTGTGCCTCTCAGTATATTTGAATATTATGATTATTATGACGGGCAGCGCGGTGGCGAAGTGGTTAGCACTGTGGCAGCACAGCAACTCACCCTTGGCCAGGGGATCCCAGGTTCGATCCCAGCCTCCGACCAACAGTGATCTGTGTGGAATTTGCATGTTCTCCCCGTGTCTGCGTGGGTTTACTCTGGGATTTCTCTGGTTTCCTCCCACATGCCAAAAACATGCAGGTTAGGTTAATTGGCATCAAAACTGGGGATTCTAAATTGTCCTTAGGTGTGACTGTGACAGTGAATGGTTGTCTGTCTCTCTGTGTTGGCCCTGCGATGGACTGGCGATCTGTCCAGGGTGTACCCTGCCTCTCGCCCTAAGATGCCGGGATAGGCTCCAGCCCCCCCGCAACCCGAAAAGGATAAAGTGGAAGAAGATGGATGGATGGATGGATGGATTGTTATGACTAAGTATTTAGACATCGCGAGTGTCAAAGATTGAACTGTGGTGTCGTGGTAACGCATCGCCATTTCCTGTTTCTGCCATCTGTCTTTGTAGTGTAGCTACACTTAGCTCTCCTCATGTTCCTGAGGATTATTGCTTTTAAAGATTCAAAGATTTTATTTGTCAATACTACTATACATACAGTGGGGCAAAAAAGTATTTAGTCAGCCACCAACTGTGCAAGTTTTCCCACTTAAAAGATGAGAGAGGTCTCCAATTTTCATCATAGGTATACCTCAACTATGAGAGACAAAATGAGAAAAAAAAAATCCAGAAAATCACATTGAAGGATTTTTAATGAATTAATTGGTAATTTCCTTGGAAAAATAAGTATTTGGTCACCTACAAACAAGCAAGATTTCTGGCTCTCACAAACCTGTAACTTCTTCTTTAAGAGGCTCCTCTGTCCTCCACTCGTTACCTGTATTAATGGCACCTGTTTGAACTCGTTATCAGTATAAAAGACACCTGTCCACAACCTCAAACAGTCAGACTTCAAACTCCACTATGGCCAAGACCAAAGAGCTGTCAAAGGACACCAGAAACAAAATTGTAGACCTGCACCAGGCTGGGAAGACTGAAGCTGCAATAGGTAAGCAGCTTGGTGTGAAGAAATCAACTGTGGGAGCAATTATTAGAAAATGGTAGACATACAAGACCACTGATAATCTCCCTCGATCTGGGGCTCCATGCAAGAGCTCACCCTGTGGGGTCAAAATGATCATGAGAACGGTGACCAAAAATCCCAGAACCACACGGGGGGAACTAGTGAATAACCTGCAGAGAGCTGGGACCAAAGTAACAAAGGCTACCATCAGTAACACACTACGCTGCCAGGGACTCAAATCCTGCAGTGCCAGACGTGTCCCCCTGCTTAAGCCAGTACATGTCCAGGCCCATCTGAAGTTTGCTAGAGAGCATTTGGATGATCCAGTAGAGGATTGGGAGAATGTCATATGGTCAGATGAAACCAAAATAAAACTTTATTGTAAAAACTCAACTTGTCGTGTTTGGAGGAGAAAGAACACCATACCTACTGTGAAGCATGGGGGTGGAAACATCATGCTTTGGGGCTGTTTTTCTGCAAAGGGACCAGGACGACTGATCCGTGTAAAGGAAAGAATGAATGGGGCCATGTATCATGAGATTTTGAGTGAAAACCTCCTTCCATCAGCAAGGGCATTGAAGATGAAACGTGGCTGGGTCTTTCAGCATGACAACGATCCCAAACACACCGCCCGGGCAACGAAGGAGTGGCTTCGTAAGAAGCATTTCAAGGTCCTGGAGTGGTCTAGCCAGTCTCCACATCTCAACCCCATAGAAAATCTTTGGAGGGAGTTGAAAGTCCATGTTGCCCAGCGACAGCCCCAAAACATCACTGCTCTAGAGGAGATCTGCATGGAGGAATGGGCCAAAATACCAGCAACAGTGTGTGAAAACCTTGTGAAGACTTAAAGAAAACGTTTGACCTCTGTCATTGCCAACAAAGGGTATATAACAAAGTAATGAGATGAACATTTGTTATTGACCAAATACTTATTTTACCGAGGAATTTACCAATTAATTCATTAAAAATCCTTCAATGTGATTTTCTGGATTTTTTTTCTCATTTTGTCTCTCATAGTTGAGGTATACCTATGATGAAAATTGAAGACCTCTCTCATCTTTTAAGTTGGAGAACTTGCACAATTGGTGGCTGACTAAATACTTTTTTGACCCACTGTATGGGACATACAGGAGAACTGAAATGGTGTTTCTCTCTCTCTTCAGTGGTGTGCACAATATAAAAAAAGAAAATGGAATAAGGTTGGAAAAACAACAACAGTAGTCTATGTACAGTAATGCTACCCTGAGTGCAAATGGCAACAAAGGATAGACCCAGTATCCCATAGCGCAAACAAAGACAAACGATAAAACCCAGCAATCCTATATACAGAAAAGTAGAGCAGTAATAATCGTAGTTGCAGGTTCAATGCCGTAGTGTAGGTGCAGACAGTGACAGATAGGATTGCACATGCTCAGTATTGCAATGACAGACAGCAGCAGATATGGCATTTGTGCAAATGGTTGCAGTAAAGTGCAGAGACATACAGCAGCAAATGTATTACTGTTGGTGTGCCAGTCTTTCTGTGCCAAAAGCTGAGGTAGTAATTCTGGGAGGAAGTGGACAGAGTTCAGGGTCCTGATGACCTGGTGAACAAAGCTGTTTAGCAGTCTTGTGGAGCAGGCTCGGAGGCTCCAGTACCTTTTCCCCAAGGGCAGGGGGCGGAAGAAGGAGTGTGAGGGGTGGGAGGTGTTGCCTGCAATGTTGATGGCTCTGTGGATGAGGCGGGTGAGGTAGATGTCCGGGGGGGGGGCAGAGGGGCACCAATGATGTTGCTGGCTGCTTTCACTGTGTGTTGTAGTGTCTTCCGGCAGGACACGGTGCAGCTTCCATACCACACTGTGATGCAGCTGGTGAGGATGCTCCCACTGGTGCCCCGGTAGCATGAGCACATGATGGGGGGGTGGGACTCGTGCTCTCCTCAGTTTGGGGAGGAAATGGAGGCAAGTTTGAGCCATCTTGGCCAGTGATGTGGTGTTGTTGGACCAGGAAAGGTCCTCAGAGATGTGCACCCCCAGGAACTTGTTGCTGCTCACCCTCTCCACAGCTGCACCATTGATTATCAGAGGGGGGAATGCTGTCTGTGTCCCCTCCTGAAGTTGACCACAATCTCCTTGGTTTTTCCCACATTCAAGAAGAGATTATTATCTTTACACCACTGGATCAGTTGGCTCACCTCATTTCTGTAGTTGGCTTCCTCGTTGTTGGTGATGAGGTGCACCACGATGTGTCATCCACAAACTTGTTGATGTGGTTGGTGTTGTAGGCTGCTACACAGTCATGGGTCAGCAGGGTAAAGAGCAGCGAGCTGAGCACGCACCCTTGTGGGGCCCCTGTGCTCAGTGCGATGGTTTTGGAGGTGTTGCTGCCAACCCGCACATTCTGTGGCCTCCCTGTGAGAAAGTCCTGCACCCAGTTACAGAGAGAGGTTTTGAGTCTCAGGTGTCTGAGATTTTGTATTAGGTGCTGGGGAATGATTGTGTTGAATGTTGAATTGAAGTCCAAGAACAGCATTTGCACGTAGGAATTCTTTGAGTTCAGGTGGGTGAAAGCTCGATGGAGAGCAGCAGCGATGGCATCTTCTGTGGATCTGTTTGACCTGTATGCAAACTGAGATAGGCTATGGGAGGGAGGGAGGATGGACTTGATGTTCTGCATGACCATCCGCTCAAAGCACTTCATTATGATGGGGGTCAGTTCTACGGGCCGGTAATCATTGTAGCTGGATGGTACAGGCTTCTTTGGGACTGGTATTATGGTAGCAGTTTTGAAACATGTGGGAACAACAGCTTGACTCAGGGAGATGTTGAAGATGTCGACCTGGACATTTTTGAACTCCTCTGCACAGTCCTTCAGAACGCAACCTGGTATGTTGTCTGGTCAAGCTGCCTTGCTTGGGTTGATCCTGCAGACGGTCCTCTTCATCCTGGCCTGATCCATATTTATGGTCTGCTCGTCTGGAGGAGGAGTGGTCTTCTGAGCTGATGTGCTGTTTTGTGCTTCAAAGCGGCCAGAGAAGTCATTTAAGTTATTTAGCAGTGTGATGTCACTCGCACAGGTCTGAGGCGGAGGTTAATACTTGGTGAGGGTCTGTATGCCATGCCAGAGTGAACGTGCATCTCTGGTGTTTCTGAAATGGCTGGATATTTTCTTGCTGTACTGTCGCTTTGCCTCCTTGATGCCACGGGACAGGTTGGCCCTAGCTGTTGTTGGTCCTGTAGTGTTGCTGGCCCTGAAGGCTGTGTCCCAAGCCCCGAGGAACCTGTGGACCTCTGCTGTCATCCATGGCTTTTGGTTGGCACAAACAGTGATGGTTTTGCAGTGAGTGACATCATCAAGGCATTTAGCTATGTATGCTACAAAAACCTCAGTGTACTCCTCTAGGTTTGTGTGTCTATTGTGAGTGGCTGTGTGCTTGAAAGAGCCCCAGTCTGTAGCGCTGAAGCAGTCTTTCAGAGCATCACAGGCCCCTCTGGCCACACACATACCTGCTTTTTTGTTGGTCTGATTGTTTTCACTCTGGGTTTGTATGCTGGCCTTAACAAGATGGTGATGTGATCAGAGAGACCTAGGTGGGGAAGTGGGAAGGTTCTGTATGCACTCTTGTGAGTTGTGTACACTAGGTCCAGCAAATTGTCTCCTCTTGTTGGAAAATCTACATATTGGTTTAGATTTGGTAGGAGGGCCTTTAAATCTGCATGGTTGAAGTCTCCTGCTGTGGTGAGGAATCCATCTGGATGCACTGTTTGTGTCTCACTGATGGCCTGATAGAGTTCTTTTAATGCTTTGCTCCTCTCGCCGATGGCCGTGGGCGGGGCATACACAGTGACTAGTAGGAGGGATGAAAATTCTCTCGGAATGTAAAAGGGTCAGCAATTGATGATCATAAAGTCCACCAATGGAGAACAGTGTTTATGCACAACATTTGCATCATGACACCAAGCATCACTGATGTAGACACAGACGCCTCCGCCTCACATTTTCCCTCCTTCCTTGAACACTGTCTGCACGATAGTATGTTAGCCCTGCTAACTGAATGGAAGAGTCTAGTATATTGTCATTTAACCACATTTCCCTAAAGATAAAAACACTGGAGTTCCACGCATCACGTTGCGTAGTTCTCAGGAGCTCTATGTGGCCTATTTTGTTGTTTAGTGAGCTTACATTGGACAGAATGAGGGAAGGAATTGGGAGTCTGTGTGGGCTAGCGGTTAGCTTTGTTCGGATGCCTCCGTATTTACCTCTCTTTTGTCACCAATCACACCATCTACGGTATCTCCATTTGGGATGACACACAGCAGTCGAGTCCAGGGGTGTGAAGGTCTGGTGGAGAAGACCTAGACCACAGAGTTCCTCTGTAACGCTCTGATTCAAGACGTAATGTTTGGACATATTTCTTATCTCCAGAAGGCTGTGACAACTGTAGCTTGTGCACAGCATCATATATGTTCATTAAACACATGCATATACACTTAGGTGTAATTTAAACAACACTAAATGGTACAAAGCGCAAAGATTACTTTCTAATCAGTTTTTACTTTCTAATCAGTTCAATTAATTAATTTATAATCAGTTTTTATATCTTCCACCATCTCTCACTACTGTTTAATAAGACTGTCACATTTGTGTACGCACTTAGTGTCACCTAGTCACCCGCTTTAGCATTCTGTTCACCTTTCATTGGCGTTTGTGTTGCCTTCAGGTTAGCCAATGTCCATGACTAGGCTTGCCACCTGTCCTGTAAAATACAGTCTTGTCCTGTTTTTTTACACTAAAAAAATGTGTCCTGTATTGAATCAATACAGGGCGCGGTTTGTCCTGTATTTACTGGGTGCCTTTAATGCACCATCATCTCAACCACATTCCACAGTGATTGGGCAAGAGATTGCCGGGCAGGCACGGGAGCAGCCGCAGCGGCTTGCCAGCTTTTCCATAGCAGACCAACATGTCTACAGCTGCACCGTGTCACAATAGTCCGCCCTGTGCATCAGTCAAATGTAAATGTTTCCAAAAGTACTGACGTGAGTGGGAAGAAGTCAATGATTGACTTGACAGCATCAAAGACAATGAGTACAAGGCAAACTGCAAAGAATGTCGGCAGGTGTTTTCCATGGCATAAACTTTGCCTATGAATACTATGTGAATACTTTATTTAAACAATGATTAAGTCATGATAAACCACAACTAGTGCACCACACATCACCTTGGGTGTGTATGTGTGTGTGTGTGTTGGGGGGGGGGGGTCCTTTATTTTTCTGCATCGAAGGTGGTAACCCTATCCATGGCTATTAGCCCTCCTTCCTCTCTTCCTTTGGTGTGCTGTTTGTGTGAAATGTTCAGTGACATCTCTGCCTCTTTTAGAGCTAAAAGTAAAATTTCAAATGATTTCCAAATAATTTTGAGTCGCATCAAGTCTGCACAATTAAACCTAGATGTTTGACAGTAAAAGCCACCCTGCGGCTTGTGTAGACATGCAGTATTTTTAGCTTCGATATTCAGTGTGTACCTCCCAGTACACTGAATACCAGGCAGGAGTAAGTGTACCCTGCCCTGGAGCCAGGCCTAGAGGAGGGGCCCGACAGTAAACACCTGATAGCAGGGTTTCTGCCCATGGGACCCAGCCAGGCTCAGTCTGAACAAACCACATGGGTTTGTTATGGGTTTGTTCAGACTGAGCCTGTGGTGAACTTCCAGTGGGTTCACCACCTGCAGGAGGGACAATGGGGCTCTGGTGCTATATGGATTGGGTGGCAGTCGAAGGCAGAGATGATTCTCGGCTTACTAAACTGGCTTTTGTGATATGTAATGTAACCTTTCTGGTGGTAAAAGAACTTGAGATTGTGCATGAGGTTGGGCTATATCGGCTAGATATAGTTGGGCTCATCTCGATGCACATCTTGAGTTCTGGAAACAGTCTCCTGGAGAGGGGTTGGACCTTGACCTTTTCTGGAGTTGCCCTGAGTGAGAAGTGGTGAGCAGGGGTGGGTATCCTTGTATCCCCCATCTGGCCTCCTCTATGTTGGAGTTCTCCCTGGTGGATGAAAGGGTAGTTTCCCTCTGCCTTCAGGTTGGGAAATGGGTCCTGACTATCATTTGTGCCTATGCACCAAATGATTGTTCAGAGTACCCACTCTTTCTGGAATCTCTGTCTAGGGTGCTGGAAAGTGCTCCTCTTGGAAATGCCATTGTCCTACTGAGGGACTTCAACGTGCACGTGGACAATGACAGTGAAACCTGGGAGGAACAGCCTGCCCGATCTGAACTCGAGTGGTGTTCAGTTATTGGACTTCTGTGCTAACCATAGTTTGTCCATAATGAACACCATGTTCAAGCATAAGGGTGTCCACATGTGTTCCTGGCTTCAGGACACCCTAGGTCGCAGGTCGATGATCAATTTTGTTATTGTGTCATCAGACCTGCGATTGTATGTCTTGGGCACTTGGGTGAAGAGAGGTGCAGAGCGGTCAACTGATCACCACCTGGTGGTGAGTTGGATCCGATGGTAGGAGAGGATGCCATTCAGACCTGGTAGACCCAAATGTATAGTGAGGGTGTGCTGGGAACATCTGACTGAGGCCTCTGTCCAAAAGATCTTCAACTCCCACGTCCGGAAGAACTTTGACCACATTCAGAGGGAGACTGGAGACATGGAATATGAATGGGCCATGTTCTCCACTTCCATTGCTGAAGCGGCTGCTCAAACCTGTGGCCGCAAGGTTGTTGGTGCTTCTCGTGGTGGCAACCCCCAAATCAAATGGTGGATGCCAGAGGTGAGGGGCTGAGGTGTATCGGTGAAACACAGTATATACAGTAGCAGGTGAACAAAGTATTAGGACAATTACTACAACAATAAAGCATATACAATATGTGTGCATACATACATGTTTGTGTGTGTGTGTGTGTGTGTGTGTGTGTGCTTGTGTGTGTGCGTGTGTGCACTTGAGCTCGTGTGAGCCTGTGGGGGAAATGGATTTGCAAATAAAAATACAGATAAAGTTATGTGCAAAGATAGATGAGTATAAACATACCCCTATCCACCTTATTCCTGAGGGTGCTGCTGTAGAAACTATTATGGGCGCGACTTCCGGTTTCGACTGAAGGTGGATATTTAAATCTTCCCAAATTAATTCTTTCTGAAATCAAGCTTGTTAAAAAAAATCTACATGTAACAAATCTACCTTTCTTGTGTTAATTATAGAAGTAATTTTGAAAGTCTAATACTTTTTTGATCTAGCCACCTTATTCCTCGCCCCCATGATGCCTTGCGTGAATTATGGGTGCAACTTCTAGTTCAGAAAGTGGGGTTGTCACAGAGTCTGGGGTTGTCTGAGGTTGTCACAGAGACTGGGGTTGACACCAGTCAATCTACGTTCCTACTCTCACCTATGGTCACGAGCTTTAGGTAATGACCAAAAGAACGAGATCGCAGATACAAGTGGCTGAAATGAGCTTTCTCCGTAGGATTGCTGGACTCACCCTCAGAGATAGGGTGAGGAGCTCAGTCATCCGGGAGAGGCTCAGAGTAGAACCGCTGCTCCTCCACATTGAAAGGAGTCAGTTGAGGTGGTATGGGCATCTGATTAGGATGCCTCCTGGACGCCTCCCACTTGAGGTGTTTCAGGTACGTCCCACTGGGAGGAGACCCCGGGGCAGACCCAGGACTCGGTGGAGAGACTATGTCTCCCAGCTGGTCTGGGAACGCCTTGGTATCCCCTCTGAAGAGCTGGAGCAGGTGGCTGGGGAGAGGGAAGTCTGGGCTTCTCTGCTTGAACTGCTGCCTCCGCGACCCGGACCTCCGGAAAAGCGGTAGAAGATGGATGGATGGTTGTCACAGAAGTGGGACACTTTCTAAACACACGTTTAGACACTTTTCCTTGTTAAAAAAAACAATGACTTCGGCATCAAAATTGTGGGAACACAGCCTTTTGCACCTCAAGTAGAGTAATATAGAGTAATATAATCATTCCACTTCCCACGACTATTGAGGGATGAGAAGATGACCTTAAAATATGGTCTGGCAGACAGTTGCTCCGTTAGCTCTGCTGCTAAAATGCTAATGCTGTAAACAAATAATAATAAAGTTGGTTTATTTTGTTAAGATATGTTGGACATAATCAAATTTACCTTAGAGCAGGTGTAGAATCTAGTCAGAGCCACAAAGAACCACAACACCCTGCTTAGGTGTTTTAATGGTGGTGTAAAACAGACAGCTGCAGCAGTTCATTTTACCTCGAAATTAAAATGCTCATGCTGCTGTCATGACATGAATGCTTGTTATTTAACTTAACATGTACAGACCTTTTATGACAATTGCTCAAAATTTTATTGATCTATATTTTGTGATAATTTAAAAATTAATGCATGTTGAAGCTGTTAATATCAAGTCCGTGGGGCTGCACGGTGGCGCAGTGGTTTAGCACTGTGACAGCACAGTTTTACCCTCGGCCGGGGGATCGCGGGGATCATGAGATCGTGGGTTTGATCCCAGCCCCCGACCAACAGTGAGCTGTGTGGAGTTTGCATGTTCTCCCCGTGCTGCGTGGGTTTACTCCGGGATTTCTCCGGTTTCCTCCCGCATACCAAAACATGTAGGTTTAGGGCACTCGCGCACGCAGCGACCAGCAGCCGGTGGCTTGTCACCAGACTGCAAACCAAATCTACCTACGGGTACAAATAAGTAACAAAAAAAAAAGAAAAAAAAAAGTCGATGTTGTTCCAATGCAGTGCAACGAATTAAAACAACAACAACAAACAAACACCTATTTGATATCTGTCTTAAATCATTAAGCCTTAGGAAGCAAACTGTTACTATTTTTTTATTGATTATTTTACTTCATGCAGCCTTGCATCTGATGACATATATAAACTTCAGATCTGTGACATTCATACAAGTGAAAACACACCTGCTGCTGTTGTGTCTGTCCTGTGTCTGTACTACCGATCATTCGAACAATCCTTTTTAGTTTTCAGCGCATGATCTATGCATTGCTGTTGAAGCCAGCGCAGATTTAGCTGAGGTTTAAGAGTCTCACACCACGAACAGCAGCAAGTACCAGAACTACGCAAAACCCTTCAAAAATACAAAAACTACAAGTGCTGAAATTATCTGCCACTTGACTGTGAAACAGGTATGTGGACTATACATGAAAATGAATTTAAAACACTTTTAAAAATCCTATTTTAAATGCACCACTACTCCACTCTTGCTGACTGATTTAACACTACTTCAGCTGAAGCCAGAAGTTGCACCCATAATCGTTTCTACAGCAGAGCCCCCAGGAAAAAGGTGGATACAGAATACATATAATAGTTATCTACCTGCATACACAAAGTCCACGCTGCCCCTATCTTTCCAAGTATCTATCAACAAGCATTAGAAAGGTTCTAACAACAACACATCAAAAATCAAACGGCCTTAAAGGCCTCCCAAGCAACACTGGCAGAGGGAGCAGAATCCCAATTTGTCTCAAGATATAAGGAAATCTCTGCTTTCAGAGAGGACACAAAATCTGGATTAAGAAGAAAGCTTGAATTAAGCCTCCATCTAGAATTTTTTTTAACTGACAAGGCGGGATCATATGTAAAAAAACAGGGGCATGATCTGATAGTATTATGCTACCAATGAAGCTCGAATTTACAGAAAAAACAGAGAATTTTGACATTAAAAAGTAATCAATCCTGGAAAACACATTATGAGCAGTGGAATAAAAAGTGTAATCCCTTGTGGACGGATTAAAAAGCCGCCACACGTCTACCAAACCAATTGCATTGCACATGTCTTTCAATGTAGAGCCAGATTTAGATGAACGCTGTGAGGGGGTGCTCCGATCTAAAATGTTGTCCATGACCTGATTAAAATCCCCACCTACTAAAATGGGATAATTACCCATTTAACTTAATTCGTGTTCCAGTTGTGCAAAAAATGCACAATCAACTATATTTGGTGCATAAACATTAGCGAGTATCATCCTATGGCCCTGAATTTCTATAAGAATTATAAGGAGTCATCCATCATCATCACTAACCTCTTTTAGACACTTGAACTGCAAATGTTTATGAAAAAGGATTGCCACCCCCCTGCTCTGGCTATTACCGCAAGACACAAACCCATGGCCCACCCAGTCCCGACAGAGTTTTTTAGATTCTGTTTTAGTGAGGTGGGTCTCCTGAAGCAATGCTACATCCACTTTTTTTGATTTAATAAACGCCAAAAATTTTTTCCTCTTAATTGGGTGGTTAAGGCCTTTAACATTCCAAGTAATGGTAAGGTTAAGAAAGCTCTGACAATTAGCCGACATCATAAACGGTACATATTACCATCCAAAATATCCAGCAATTCTCCACCAAAAACCCCCTCACTGGGCAAAAGACAAACATAATAAAAATTAAAAATACAAAAAAAAGAAACGAAAACCACTTAATCATAAAGTAACATAAATGGTGACCTAAAACCAATGTCATCCATCGGTGCACAAAAACAGCACCAACCAAAAAAAAGAAAATAAAAAACTCTAGGACCGTGACTGTGAACAGTGCAACAAACTTAGGGAGAGCCGCAACATCGCAGCAGCCTCATGCCTACAGATAATACAGCGTGGGTAGTAAAAAAAAATGGAACCTTACATTAATACTGCATCAAATCCTCCGTCAAAAATATATAACAAATAAACATATAGCATATATTCATACCATTGTTCATCAGTGTCTCACGGTAGTGAAAGAATCAGGTTCAATGCTTTCTTAGGGTCAGTGAACTCCTGTTTACCACATGCCAACTTCACAACGAGAACTGCAGGGTACCTGAGAGAGAATGCAATCTTCTTCTGGTGCAGCAGGTGTTTACACTGCTTAAACGCCGCTCTCATCTCGGATACTCGTCTGGAATAATCCGGGAAAATCATGATGTGATGACCATTCCAATCCAGCTTTCCCATCCCGCGCGCTGCCTCCACAATACGCTCCCTATCCTGGAAGCGCAGAAGTCGAATCAGGATAGCCCTGGGTGGCTGGCCGTCTGGTTTGCGTCTGGCGAGGCTCCGATGCGCACGGTCAATTTCCAGCCCTCCAGGGAACTCCATTTTCAGCAGATCTGGGATAGCTTTGCGCATGAAGGTAAGGGCATCTGATTTTTCACAGTTTTCTGGAAAGCCGACAAAGCGTAGATTGTAGCACTAGAAAAGCAAGCGTTAAACAAGCATTAGAAAGGTTCTAACAACAACACATCAAAAATCAAACGGCAACCTCTTGGCTCAGGGCGACGGGCAAAGCGACCCGGCGTCAACAGCATCGGCAGGGGAGCAATCCACCTTCAAATCAAAGTCAACTTTATTGTCAATTCTGCCATATGTACCACACATACAGAGAATTGAAATTACGAGGCCCAAGGTGCAGCAAGGTAAACACTAAATATGAAATATGAATATAAAGTATAACATCTAACACCAAACATTAAATATTGAACATCAAACATCAGTGCAAAGGAAATCAACCCCCAACCAGAAGCTAACTAGGGCTGTGAATCTTTAGAAGTCACACAATTCAATTCTATTCAGATTTTTGGGATCACGATTCGATTCAGAATTGATTTTCGATTCACATTTGGCTCTCAGTTCAGTACAAAACCCCACTAATCTCAGGAAAAAACTCCACTGCACTGCAAAAAATGCTGAGGTAAGCTTGAAAGCAGAGTACAGTCTGTTGATGTTTTGGAGGGTTATTTTTTTTAAAAATTACATCATCTGATTTGCAATAAAATACTGTTAAATGAAAAAAGTAGGCTTAGGTTAGTAACTGCTTTTTTTTATTTCTTGAAAACGTGTGAGTTTCAAAAATGAAATTCTACACAAGGGAAATAAATTTTGAAAATTTTCCTTTTCAGCATATCACAATTCCTAACAGCTTTTACACAGTGTGTAGGTTTGGTCGCCCTCCAGCATTCTAGAAATATAGGCTATTCATTAAAAACAAAAGTAAATTCTACCACAAATACTTTGAACAACCATTTAAATAGTAGTGCTGCCTTACTGTATGCTGTCAGTGTATAGTTACCTATACAGTAACTTAATGTAATGAAAAAATTCAATAAGAACTGAATGCAGTTGATGCATAAGATAAGTAGTGTTAATTTTAAACCTGCACAAATATAAACTTAAGTATCTAAATTCTTTGGAGAATTCTTTGCGCTTCAGCAGAAAGCTCAGGGAGGCACGGGGCTTTATCCTTCAGTGTGAGACGGTGTTTCAGCGGGTTCTGGGAGATTTCCCCACCGATCACAGCTGCATAGGTTACGTGGCTAATCTGTTGGAGGGACGAGCGCTAGCATGGGCTTACGCCATTATGGCAAAGCCCAGTTATGCTAATTTAACCTACGCCCAATTCGTCCACAATTTCCTGACCACTCGGACCGCGAAAGTGTGCTCACTACTCGGCTATTAAATCTTCGGCAGGGTGGCTGGTCAGTCATCGACTACGCTGTCGATTTCCAGGTGGTGGCAGCGGAAGTAGGGTGGGATGATGCCTCGCTATGCAGCATTTTCACCAGAAGTTTGAGCCCTAGTCTGCGGGATGAGCTGGCCCGCTTAGATAAGCCTGAGTGTCTCACGGAACTCATTTCTTTAACTATTAGTCTTGACAACAGGCTGAGGGAGCGGGCTGCTGAGTGGAGGTCTTCTGGCCGCTGGGGGCAGTCAGTTTCTGCGCTCCTCTAAGTCTTCCCTTTTGGCGTTGCCCACGCTTGAGGCCGCAGACGGTCCCGAGGCAATGATAGTGGGGCAGACTAAACTCTTGCTGGCCGAGAGACAGCGCCGCAGGGAGTTAGGTCTGTGTATGTACTGTGGGGATCATCAGCATGAGATGGAGTCCTGCCCTGTTCGGCCAAAAGAGGGGGTACGCGCTTCGCAGTAGGGGGACTCGCGGACTCATCTCGGCCTAATCCCCTATCAAAGTGTCTCCTCCACATTAGGTTTTGCTACAAACACACAGAGATTCTCACACATGTCACTGGTGGACTTCGGGGGCTGAGCAGAGCTTCATTTTGGGGAAGCTGGCAAACCTGACTGGGGCTCCCCTGCCTTACCCTTCCGGCCCCCCTGAGCCTCGTCGCTCTGTCAAAGTCTCCTCTGGAGACAATGACTCGTCAGACAGCCCCAGTCTCTGCTATCATCTCGAGTAACCATTGGGAAGACCTTCGGCTGCTTGTGTTGTCCACCTCGGCCGCCCCCGTCATCCTGGGCTACCCCTGGCTCACCTCCACAACCCAACCATTGATTGGTGTACAGGGAGCGTCATCGCTTGGAGCCCCTTCTGCCTGAGCACTTGCCTACAGTCTGCAGCATGTTCTCCCTCAGTACCTCCTGTCCTCCCCCGCCCCTCCTCCTCCTTCTGACCTGTCCAGAGTGCCACTGGAGTTTCATGACCTTGGAGCGGTGTTCAGCAAGTCACAGGCGCTGTCTCCCCCCCCCCCCCACCGCCCGTACGACTGTGCCATTAGTCTCCGGCCTGGTGCCCCCCTGCTGTCGAGCCACCTCTACAGCCTATCGGCTCCGGAGCGGGAGGTAATGGACACTTACATCAAGGAGTCGCTCAGCTCTGGCATCATTCAGCCTTCTTCCTCGCCGGTGGGGGCGGGCTTCTTCTTCGTAGGTAAGAAGGATGGTTCCCTTCGTCCTTGTATCGACTTCCGGGCTCTGAACGACATTACGATCAAGGACAAGTATACTCTCCAGCTCATGGACTCTGCATTTGACTCCCTCCAGGGGGCCTCCTGGTTTACGAAGTTGGATCTCCGCAGTGCCTACCACCTCATGCGGATCCGGGAGGGCGACGAGTGGAAGATGGGATTCCGGACCCAAGCGGCCATTTTGAGTATCTCGTAATGCCGTTTGGGCTGACCAATGCTCCGGCCGTCTTCCAGCTCCTGATTAACGATGTTCTCTGGGACTTCCTCGGGTCCTTTGTCTTCGTTTATCGGGACGATATTTTGACCTTCTCTCAGTCTTGGGAGGAGCATCAGGTCCACGTGAGACGGGTCCTCCAATGGCTCCTGGAGAACAAATTATTTGTTAAAGCGGAGAAGTGCGAGTTCTACATCGAGAAGACCTCTTTTGTTGGATTCATTATCTCACACAATCAGGTCATCCCGGATCCTGGGAAGGTTAAGGTGGTGGTGGATTGGCCCCCTCCCTCATCGAGGAAGCAGCTGCAGCAGTTCCTTGGGTTTGCCAATTTTTACCGCCAGTTTGTCCCCAACTACAGCACGATCGCTCTCCCCCTGACCCGTCTCACCTCCCCCAAGGTGGCGTTCCGGTGGACGGAAGAGGCTGCGGCAGCTTTTGCGGCCCTGAAGACCGAATTCTCATCCTCTCGGTTCCTGATGCAGGTGGATCCCGCTCTCCAGTGTCTGGTCGAGGTGGATGCCTCTGACTCGGGGGTGGGGGCAGTCCTGTCACAGCGCTCTCCAGTGGATGGGGTGATCCGCCCCTGTGCCTTCTAGCGGCGGCTGTCCCCCGTGGAGAGGAATTATGACGTCAGCAACAGGGAGCTCCTGGCGGTGAAGCTCGCGTTGGAGGAGTGGCGTCACTGGCTGGAGGGAGCCGCTCAACCCTTTGTGGTGTGGACCGACCATAAGAACTTGGAGTACCTGAGAACGGCTAAACGCCTGAATGCCCGCCAGGCCCGTTGGTCCTTGTTCTTCGGGCGCTTCAGGTTCACCATCACCTACTGCCCCTGGACGAAGAATGCCAAACTTGACGCTCTGTCCAGGCAGTTTGCCTCAGAGGCTTCTGAGGGGCATGAGCACACCATCCTCCCTACTTCGTGTGTCGTGGGCGCCCTCTCGTGAGGCATCAGGGACAAGATCCTGAGGGCGCAGGAGGCTGAGGCGGGGGGCCCATGGGGAGACTATTTGTCCCTTCATCTGTCCGGGGTGACGTGATCCACTGGGCCTACTCGTCTAAGCTTGCCTGCCATCCAGGGATTACCCGCTCGGTGGAGCTGCTCCAGAGATCATTCTGGTGGCCGGGCCTCCGGAGTGATGTCATCAATTATGTCCGTGCCTGCCCCCATTGTGCCACCGGGAAAACATCATCATCACTGCCGGCAGGTTTCCTCCATCCATTGCCAGTCCCTTGAAGACCATGGTCCCACATTGCCCTGGACTTCGTGACTGGCCTCCCGTCATCCAACCATTTCAACACCATCCTCACCATCGTGGACCACTTTTCTAAGGCCGCCCACTTCGTCCCTTTACGTGGGCTCCCTACGACACGAGAGACGGTGGACCTGTGGTGCAGCACGTTTTGCATCTTCACGGGATTCCCAGGGATATTGTCTCCGATCGGGGTCCCCAATTTGTGTCCTGCGTGTGGAGGGGTTTTTGCAACGGGCTGGGGGCAATGGTGAGCCTGTCCTCTGGTCATCACCCGCAGAGCAACGGGCAGTGCGAGCGGGTAAATCAGGAGCTGGAGGCTGCTCTGTGCTGCGTCATCGCCTCCAGTCCCTCGTCTTGGAGCAGTCATCTTCCCTGGATCGAATATGCCCACAATTCGACCTTATCCTCAGCGATTGACATGTCTCCCTTCAAGGCCTCGCTGGGTTACGATCCTCCGCTGTTTCCCGAGGAGGAGGGGGAGGTGGCCGTGCCTTCCATCCATGCCCACCTGAGGCGCTGTCACCGGCTCTGGACTGCTATGCGCCGGGCCCTTTTATGCACGGCCGAACGCAACTCGAGGACATCGAACCGTCGCAGAAGACCTGCTCCTCAGTACCAGATGAGTCAACAGGTATGGCTATCAACCCAGCATATTGCTTTGAAGGCTGAGAAGAGGAAGCTGGCTCAGCGCTTTATTGGGCCCTTCCCTATTGTTTATGATGTGGTGAATCCTGTGGCTATGCGCCTGGCTCTCCCCCCCTCTCCGTGTTTGTCCTATGTTCCACGTCTCCCAGGTCAAGCCCGTCATTTCCAGTCCTCTCTGCCCCCCTCCCAGGGCTCCACCCCCGCCAGTGTTGATCGACGGCGACCCGGCGTGGAGGGTCAACTCCATCTTGGACGTCCGCTGCCGGGGTGGCAGCCTGCAGTACCTGGTGGACTGGGAGGGGTATGGCCCCGAGTGAATGCTGAATGCGTCCGTCATTCGTGCTGGACAAGTGCCTCATCAGGGACTTCCATCGGACGCACCTAGGTAGACAGGCACCGGGAGGCGAGTATTGTCATGACTCACTCTGGGCCGTCACCTGCTTCAGCTGCGCGCACAACTGCTTCCAATCTCTCACGGGCTTTATACCCTGCTCTGCCTGAGCCTCAGCACGGAGCCATCTGTCATTTCTCCCTGACCTTCATGTCTCACCGGACTGTCTATGTCCAGGTCTCTCATTCGTCCTTTGGAAAGACCCCCGTGTCTAAAAGTAAGCATTACTCTACTCACCTTCCTCTCAGTTTCTCCCCCGTGCACAGGTGGATTCCTCTGGCGGCGGAACCAATTCTCCGCAGCGGCAGAACGCCTTCCTCTCGCCTCTCCAGGCCTCAATGCTCATCACCGGGAGTGCCCCGCAGACGCTGTCTTCCTGGCTGGAGTCCCTCGGGCCAAACCTGCGCTTCACATCGTTCCACCTGCAAGTAAGCCCCAGTCATTATTCTGCTCACACTATTGTGGAAAGAACTAACGTCTGTGCTTTGGCTCTGTTCTAGGGTTGCCAGGCTGTACGGCGCTCTGTCTCACCCCTGGCTGCAGCATCTCCACCGTCATCACATTCACACAATGCATACACGCACCCACACACCCTCTGTTGGCACAATAAAGATTATTGAATTTCATTTGAGCCTGTGTGTTTGTGTTCCCTGGGTCCAGCAATATGTCACACGGGGGTCTGGTGCTATGTGGATCAAGTGGTGGTCGAAGGCAGAGACCTTGGCGATCTGATCTTGATTTTGGGATGTGGAATGTTACCTCTCTGGTGGAGAAGGAGCCTGAGCTGGTTCATGAGGTTGAGAGATACCAGCTTGATATAGTCGGCCTCACCTCAACACACAGCTCTGGTTCTGGAACCAGTCTCCTGGAGAAGGGCTGGAGCTTGGCCTACTCTGAAGTTGCCCTGGGTGAGAGCCAATGAGCAGGGGTGGGTATTCTTGTATCCCCCCACCTTGCTACCTCTATATTGGAGGTTTCCCCTGTGGATGAAAGGGTTGTTTCCCTGTGCCTTCGGGTTGGGAAATGGGTCCTGACCATCATTTGTGCCTATTTTTTTTTTTTTTTTGTTACTTATTTGTACCCGTAGGTAGATTTGGTTTGCAGTCTGGTGACAAGCCACCGGCTGCCGGTCGCTGCGTGCGCGAGCGCCCTAAACCTACATGTTTTTTTGGTATGCGGGAGGAAACCGGAGAAATCCCGAAGTAAACCCACGCAACACGGGGAGAACATGCAAACTCCACACAGCTCACTGTTAGTCGGGGGCTGGGATCGAGCCCACGGTCTCATGATCCCCGCGATCCCCCGGCCGAGGGTAAACTGTGCTGCCACAGTGCTAAACCACTGCGCCACCGTGCAGCCTATGCACCAAATAATGATTCAGAGTACCCACCCTTTTTGGAGTCTCTGGCTGGGGTGCTGGAAAGTTCTCCTCTTGGAGACTCCATTGTCCTACTGGGGGACTTGAATGAGCACCTGAGCGGTGACAGTGAAACCTGGAGGGGGGTGATTGGGAGGAACAGCCTGCCTGATCTGAACCCGAGTGGTGTTCAGTTATTGGACTTCTGTACTAACCACAGTTTGTCCATAATGGACACCATGTTCAAGCATAAGGCTGTCCATATGTGCCCTGGCACCAGGACACTCTAAGTCGCAGGTCGATGATCGATTTTGTTATCGTGTCATCAGACCTGTGACTGTATGTCTTGGACACTCGGGTAAAAAGTGGGAGTCTGGAGACATGGAATCTGAAGGGGCCATGTTCTCCACCTCCATTGTTGAAGGGCAGGCCAGAGCTGTGGCTGCAAGGTCATCGGTGCATCTAGTGATGGCAATCCCTGAACCAAATGGTGGACACCAGTGGTGAGGGGGGCCATCAAGCTGAAGAAGAAGTCCTATCGAGCTTGGCTGGCTTGTGGGACTCCCGAAGCAGCTGAGGTTTGCCGGCAGGCCAAGTGTCGTGCAGCTCGGGTGGTTGCTGAAGCAAAAACTTGGTTGTGGGAGGAGTTCGGTGAGGCCATGGAACAACACTTTTTGTCGGCCTTGAAGAGATTCTGGCAAACTGTCCAGCAGCTCAGGAGGGAGATGCTGCTCCCTGTCCACACTGTGTATGGTGTGGATGGGGTGCTGCTGACTTTGACTGGGGATGTCATCGGGCGGTGGAAAGAATATTCTCCTTAATCCCACTGACACACCCTCCACACAGGACACAGGGCTTGTTGACACGGGGGACGACTTGCCCATCACAGGAGTTGAGGATGCCAAGGTGGTTAAAAAGCTCCTTGGTGGTCGGGCCCCGGGGGTGGACGAGATTCGCCCAGAGTATCTCAAGGCCCTGGATGTTGTAGGGCTGTCATGGCTGACACACCTCTGCAATATTGGGACTTTACCCAACCAGTTTACATGTGTTTTGTGGACTTGGAGAAGGCATTCGACCGTGTCCCTCATTGTTACATGCTATCCGGTCTCTATTTGTTCGGTTCAGTTCGTATTGCCAACAATCGACCGGACTCATTCCCAGTGAGAGTTGGACTCTGCCAGGGCTGCTCTTTGTGACAGATCCCGTTCATAATTTTTTATTGACAAGATTTCTAGGCACAGCCAGGGAATGGAGGGTGTCCTGCTTGGTGACCACAGGATCTCATTTATGTTGTATGCAGATGATGTTGTACTGTTGGCCTCATCCAGCAATGACCAACAGGTCTTAATGGGATGGTTTGCTGCTGAGTGTGAAGCGGCTGGGATGAGAATCAGTACCTCCAAGTCCGAGTCCATGGTCCTCAGCCGGAAAAAGGTGGATTGTCCTCTCCAGGTTGCGGACAAACTCCTGCCCCAAATGGAGGAGTTTAAGTATCTCGGGGTCTTATTCATGAGTGAGGGGAGAATGCAGTGGGAGGTTGACAGACGGATCAGAGCAGGATCTGCAGTGGTGCTGATGTTGTACTGGTCTTTTGTGGTGAAGAGGGAGCTAAGCTCTAAAGCAATGCTGTTGATTTACCAGTCAATCTACATTCCTCCCCTCACCTATGGTCGTGAGCTTTTGGTATTGACCGAAAGAATGAGATTGTGGATACAATGAAATGAGCTTTCTCTGTAGGATTGCTGGACTCACCCTCAGAGATAGGGTGAGGAGCTCAGTCATCCAGGAGGGGTTCAGAGTAGAACCACTGCTCCTCCACACTGAAAGGAGACAGTTGTGGTGGTATGGGCATCTGCTCAGGATGCCTCCTGCATGCCTCCCACTTGAGGTGTTTTGGGCACATCCCACTAGGAGGAGACCCCAGGGCAGACCCAGGATTCGCTGGTCTATGTCTCCCAGTTGGTCTGGGAATGCTTTGGTATCCTCTCTGAAGAGCTGGAGCAGGTGGCTGGAGAGAGGGAAGTCTGGACTTCTCTGCTTGAACTGCTGCCTCTGCAACCCGGACCTCTGGAACAGCGGTAGAAGATGGATGGATTGATGGATGGATGGACATAACGTGGGGGCATAACTTGCTGAAGGAGTGTTACTAGTTGAAGGGTTGTAACTTGATGGAGTCTGCGAGTTGCAGATGGACCTGTCTCGAATTTCTTGCTGCTCCATTTTTTTCTTTATTCTGACTTTTTCATCCAGCTGCTGGCTAGTAAGCTACTTTGAGTGGTTCTCCTGTGTCGGCAGCATCAGTGTGTAATCGCATATCACAAAGCGGCAATATGTGTCACGTGACGGGACCCCGGTACCACCGCAAAGAAATATAATAATAATGATGATAACAGTAATAATAATAAAAAATTGACTCTTAGTTTTTGTGAATCGGTTCTGGATTGTTTAAAATTGCAATCTAGATTCTTATGCGAATCAATTTTTCCAACACCACTAAAGATAACTAAAAATACTAAGGGTGTGCAAAATATCTAAATAAGATAAAAATTAAGACAGCATATTGTGATCCAAAGCACATATCAGGGCACATAGAGGGTTTAACTGGCATGTAGTGCAAAGAGAGCAGTCCATTGCTGCATAAAGTGACTGGTGCAGCCCTGAGATCAGTGGGTGTACATGCGTTGGAGTGAAGAGTTCCTGGATTACAGAGTTCAGTTTTTGAAGCTCCTAAATTCATTGTGTGCGTGTGTGAGAGTGAACAGTACTTGGGGATGGCAAAGTTCAGTTGTTGAAAGGGGATGGGGGGTTCAGAGTTCAGGATTTGTGGGGGGAGGGCAGAAGGGGGAGAAGGGGCAGAGCAGGGACAGAGTTGAGCTTTCTGACAGCCTGGTGGGTGAAGCTGTTCTTGAGTCTGCTGATCCTGACCCAGAGACTCCGCAGTCTCCTCCCTAATGGCAGCAGACTGACGAAGCTGTATGATGGGTGGGTGGGATCACCTAAAATGCAGAGGGCTTTGTGGGTGAGGCAGGTGCTGTAGATGGCCTCAAGGGAGGGGAAAGAGGCACCGACGATCTTCTCGGCTGTTTTCACTATGTGCTGGAGGGTCTTGCGGCAGGATGCGGTGCAGTTACTTTTGTTTTCACTTGTTTATCTAGTTTTGGACATTTCTGTGTTTAAGCCACGCCATTTTATGTTTGACCCTTGTTATTATCCGTTCCTGGTGGGTTTTTTTTTCTCCCTCTCGGTGTGCGTCACTGTAGACATTTGTGGGTTTTTTGTTTCTCTCCCTCCTAGCCTGTTTCCCCCTCTGCCCTCCCTAGGTCGGTCCCAGTAGCCTTCTGGTTGCGGGAGGGGGGGGGCTTTTTGGATGTTATGTTAGACGCCTGGAATGCGTCCTTTGAACGGGGGATACTGTGGTGATCTGAGCGCTGAACCCATCCGCGCTTGGGTTACTCAGTATTTTCCCTTTTTCTCCCATATTATTTTGGTTTTGTTATTATTGCTTCCAGAGCTTTTATTGTGACAGCGTCGTGGCCAAACTTCCGGCTGTCAAAGCCGAGCCGGTGCTGTGACAGCTGTTCTTGATTTCGTTAATTATTTTCCCTCATCCTGTTTGGTTCTTTTACCTCCATGATCAGTATTTAAGGAAGCAGCTGAGGCTCACTCCTCGCTGCGACCTACATTGTTGTACCAGGACTGGAGTCCCTAACCCCGGCTCCAGTCTTCCTGCTATCTTCGATTCATCCTCGCTTCATCAGGCGTAAGTGTTTATTCGTTTATGTCTTGTTCCACCCTCACTACACGTTAGCCCTGATGTTAGTGTTGTTTTGTATCCTGGTTCAGTGTACGTATTTTGCCCCACGTGGCTCTTTTACTTTGTTACTTTGTGCTTTTGTGAAATAAACAAACAAACTTACTGTTGGCATCTGGCGCCTCATATGAATGAATGCCCTGAAAGGGGCATTCATGTCACAAAGGGTTAAGCTGCCTTATTTGATCCCTTCCACAGGAAGCCCAGTTCAACTTAAGGATTCGAATAAATGACAATGTTTATTCAAAAGTAACTTAAAGTAATGTTTACCCTGTGCATGCTGGTAAAGGATTTAGTTATTCACTGAATATTTACCAACTTTTTCAAAATAAGAAACCGCATTAATCAGTTAACACTTAAAAGCCCTCAGTGTTATCTAAAGTCATTGTGTTATTCTTGGTTCATGTTTTTTCTCCACATGAAAAGGAAAACATTAACCAACTCCCTACTTCTCACCAGGATTTAAAAGACAAAAGTCAAAAGGTGGAAACATTGATTATTCTGTAAATAAAAACTTTATAGATAGCAATCAAGTAAAACACCATTAGCTTTAATCCTAAGAAATCCTTGGTAGCAAAATGCACAAAACAATTCACTTGTGTTTCCTAATCTGTAAATATTAAAACATTTGAAGCTTCAAATGAAAATATGCTTTAACAATGAAGGCCAAGTAAATCTTAACTTTAAAAGAAAGTGAAAGTGTATAACCTTAAATCTCTAAAGCATTTAACCTTTTCTATTTTTGTTGTTTCCCTTTTGTAAATAAAACCCTCACTTTAAAAGTGATATTCAACAAAATTCCAAAGCTAGTTATTGATGACAATTCCAATACTGGGCTTTCAAAATTTAAGTAAAGAAGTCAATCCACACAAATTTTAAACTAAAAATACAGTTTCAATAAACAAATAAACATATCTCCACATTTCTACAATAATTCAAAAATTCTATCTCCCTTTTTACAAGCCTGTAAGTTGGAACAAGTTCGAAAAAAGCTTATACATACCACTAATATAAAACAACAATCAAGGTTAACCCTTGACTACCAAATTTAGCTACAATCAACAAGTTGATTTTTATGCTAACTGGTAAACAACGATAAAACATGGTGGGTCTACGAACAACCAAACAATTTACCGAACTGGATGACCTTCAAGCAACATTAGAAGAATGGACTTCTGATTTTATATCTAGCTTCACAACACCGGTCAAGAAAACACAGCCCGAAGATCTGAAGCAACTCAGTGAAGAACTTTTGGATGATTACGCACAAAACCCACCAAAAGGAGAGAATCTCCCCCGCACGTTGGGAAAGTTTGCGATAGCGTTAGTCGCGAGGTTAAAAGTAGCTGAAGCTAAAGCATTATGCGCCGAGAATGAGCTAAGGAATCAACAATCAACAACCTTTTCTTTCCAGGAAGAGAACAAATCATTAAAGAAGAAACTGGAACAATCTCAAAATGAACATGACGATACTCAAGCTCAACTTCATAATGTGTTATGGGATTTAAACCAGGCAAAACTAGGAAAGCGACAGTTGACTCATAACAACAACTTCCGTCGCCAAGAGAATAGTGAACTTGAAGATGTCCTTCAGTACAAGAAGAAGGAACTCAGAAAAGTTGAAGGTCAACTTGAAAACATGAAGTCTGACTACAAGGAATGTCAACTGCTTCTACAGGAAGCACATTAACATCTAAAGGATTTAAAAGAAGAAGTGGAGGAATACCAACAACAAAAGGATGCAAGACCAGATTCGCTTCTACAACCTCCAGAAACTCCGGCTGCTCCCCAACCAAGGCCACGAACCGCGAACAGGTTGGGTAGGCCGAAAAGAGAACGCATCTCACCAGACCGGGACTTCTACTGCACCCCATTGCCCGACTCCTGTTTCGAGTACGGACGATCGCGTTGACAGCGTGTGTGTGCCCCTTCAGACCATGACCTTGACAAGATCGTGCAAAATCTCACGAAATTTGATCCAGGTCTTACCAGTTCACCTGATACGAAAGCCTATTTACAAAGACATTGACTACTACCTGTGTAAGTACCCTGAAGCTATGGTCGATGATCACATCTATTTGATTAAAAAAACATCTAACAGGTCAGTGTCAGAATTTATAGACAGACAGCTGACAGACATCAGGACGGACTACATGCAACTCTGCGAAGCCATCGAAAAGGAATTCTCCAATGACTGCCTACAATCAGGGATATTGGCAGCCCTGGCCGTGAAGCAAGGTCACAGAGCCTACACAGGCCTACTACCAGTGACTCCTTCTTGCATATTTTGGATCTCAAAATACTCCAGGGATAGAAGAAGACCACAATTTTAAGACCCTCTTCATCCAGAACCTCGATCCCACTGTGAGTCACCACCTTGGAGTTACAGCTAACCCAAGGTCAAGCTCAATAAGTCAGCTGAGAGAGTTTGCACATTATGTGTTCCAAAAACAGCAACAGAGTTGCAACAAGCACGCTAAGCCTGCAACCGTGCTAGCTATCAGTCCTGCTTCTGACACCCTGGAGTTGGAAGGAGCCCCTTGTCCTACTCCATGTCCGACACCGCAATCATATGAAAAAATCCGAGACGTTTCCCCAACTGACCTCATCAAGGTCAAAACCAAACTAGGTCCTCTGGATCCCACTCAGGACCAACTTTGCAAAAGCCTGACTACTATCGTAAGCCAAATCCACCAGATAGATCGCGAGAATATGGTATGGACTCTCAAGATGACAGATACCGATCCAAACACACGCGTAACCGCAGCAAATGGTCTCTTCCACCTCATCACAGAAGCTCAGAAGCAGAGACCAACCAGAAACCTTGAAAGAAGAAAGAAACTCCTACTCTCAGTAGAGAAGATAAAGAAGCTCTCAAACATCTCCAAGTGAAGATTCAAAACAACAAAGAAGATGAAACACCTGACATCCTGGCTATCGCAGCTATGCCAACTCAGAAGAAATGCTCTAAATCATGAGGAAAAGACAAAAAGAGAACCCCTCCTACAAATGGAGAAGAGCCAAAGGACCCACTGCAGTCCAGTGCTGTTCAGGCAGCCCAACCACAAGCCAAAGACCACTCCTTTAAAAACAACATCCCGCAAATCTGTGTCAAACCCCCAATTCCACGATTTCTGTACAATTTAAATGAGAGGGAGGTGGCACAAAAGTTCTATCTTCCACTGACCTTTGAAGATGTGATGTGTCAGGATGCTGTTTTAGACACCGTCGGTGACATCACTCTTATGTCACGCATTCTTTTTGACCAACTGTGTGTAGCTGCTAACCATGCTCACAAAGACTTAAAACTGGAACTTTGTTCATTAGCTGTTCAACCATACGCGCTCACTAACATGACTCTGTTGGGCATGTCACTAATCAAAGTCTCCATTGGTCCCATGACCTTGACACATCCGGTCTATGTGTCCAAACTTGACGCCATTCCATTACTTGTCGGCAATGACCTAGTGAATTGCATTGAACCACTGATTGGCTTGAAGAATCTCAAACTATGGACTCAAACTCAACACCCTCACCCATTCGACCTACCAAAGACAACTGAATCACAGTGCTTTGTTCTTGACACTTCGGACACCCCGAATCTCACACAACTAGCATTGTTGGAACAACTGAACCCGATTGAAAGCGACCATAAAAACCAAGGTGGACACTGTCCTCAAGAAGTCAAAGGTCACCTTCAAACACAAGGTCAAGACAAAGAATCAAATGACCTTGGGAACTCACTGGCTGAGCAGAAAGCTCCACATCTCCCCCTTTGTACCTTTGACTCAACATTGGTGTCACCTTCTGAATCCCACCCACCCACCCCTGTGGCCTGCGTTGTCACAGGAGTCAAATCAACCAGCTCCCCAGACCCTCCCGCAACCTAAGGGTTATGCATTGGTGGACCCAACTTTTGTGAACACTAGGTGTGCCTTTACTCAAACCATGACTCCGTGGTCCATAAAACCGTCAAACAATGGTCGGACCCGACAGTACACATGCTCCCCGCATCAAATTCCTTTAAAATACCAAAATTGAAAACACTTCCTGTGATGCACCCTTCTCTGCAGCTATGCAATGGCACTCCTATTCCTGCTTGCGATGAACAATCATCGCTACCGCTCGTAGTTCCTCAAAACCAGAGGGGGGTGATGACTGCCAACGCCCAGGACCTTCCAGCTGCAGAACACAGAGGCGTCAAAATGACATATGATGCTCCCAAGGCCACATTTCAAAAACACTCTGACTGATCCGCCAAATGACAGAAAGCGTCCAATGACCAAAAAGCCCCCCCATGGCAAACCTCAAGGGGGGGGGGGGGGGGGACAAGGTCTTCCACAACGCATTTGTACCGCAAATATATCAAATCAATCTACAGGCAAGGAAAATCGCTCCTAAACTCCTGCCCGGGTGGATGGATCCATACGTTATCAACAACAAACTTTGGCCACGTAAGTATCAAATCCAAGACCCCAGTGTCAAATGGGCTCATTACAGTCAGAGAAAAGTTTACCAAAACCCTATGGGACTTGTCGGGTACAACACTGTCACAGTAAATTCATAAAAAGAGTAAAATCAGGCCTACATCTGAGAAATAACCGTTAGCTAACTATTAGCCTCAGGTACACTCAGTCGCATTTCTCCAAACCAATCAGTTAACTGCATAAAAAACTTCCAAAAGAAAAAAAAGGTAAATTAAAATCAAATTAAACCTTAAACTAATCTTAAAGGCCTCTGTAAAATTCTGATAAATTTCAATCAACTTACAATTATCAAATAGTACACACAAAACATCCACTACCATTAGCTTGAGCTAACAACGTCAAAATTCCCACTAAAGGTGATAAAATATCTAAGGTTTAGAATTCCATCTCTAAAAGAAATTGCTCCACCTCTGAGGGTAATTTTCATCTGCCACTCAGGTGTCTAAAGAAAAACCAACAAGAAGGTTGAGATTAAAATCACTCACTCCTATTTGTTTGCCAGGACGATGGCCCTCCTGTTTATCAGTTTAGCCCTCTACCTAGCCATCACACCTATTGTCACCCAGTCAGAACTCGGCAGATCCGAGACAAAAAAGTCAACAATCCTTAGGTGGACTCTCAGTAACACCCTCATCGTTAGGGCCCCTTGCTAGCCTTAGCACGTCCACTGTTAACTCGGTCAACACTGCTACACCGAAACGTCAGGTAGTTGAACCACAAACCATTACTAAAACTTTGCAAGATGCTGTGTTGGTTTT
Source organism: Pholidichthys leucotaenia (assembly GCA_020510985.1). NCBI lineage: Eukaryota > Metazoa > Chordata > Actinopteri > Cichliformes > Pholidichthyidae > Pholidichthys > Pholidichthys leucotaenia. The sequence goes on from CM035850.1 coordinate 130,177,731, forward strand.
AAATGTTTGCTCCAAAGCTTCAGTCAAACTCAACAAGGTCTTCAATTGGTTGCTCTTCGTGTTAAAGGTTGACTATGCTCACACACAGCTGGTGTCTATTTTACTCCCAGAGGTAGCTAAAAACATTAGCTTTTCAGTTAACACTTTAGAGATGAGCCTGATTTCACCTCATCTTGTCCCTTTTTCAGTAGTCACAAATTTACTCTTCGTTGCCATTCAAAGAACAATGATGTCATTCCATGCTTGCTCAGTTTTCAAGAACAAAGATCTCAAACACCCTATGACTCAGACATCTGTGGAACCATGGTTTAGTCCAGCTAAATAAATCCAGTTTGAACCGCCTTGAGTAATCTCAATGTTACTTAGCTGAAACATTTACCTAAAGTATGTAAAAATTACATACTTTTTATTTTTGTACTTTGGTACTCAGAATTTTCTTTTTGTACTTGGGTACCCAGAATTTTTAAGTCTTTGCATGCCTATACAGTATATTTTAGTATATTTTAGACAATTTTATCATTTTTATATTTGTTCATATTCAAATTATTTTGTAGAAGATTTTTAGAAGTTTGTTTTTGTAAACCAAACCCAAAGATCGATACTCAAGAATAGATTCTGTTTACAAGCAAGTGCTTATGGACATCAGAACTGTTAGCTCAGCAGTTGTACAACCTAAGCAGGGCTGCTCGCAGAGATAGCAAAAAGACATAACAAACTAATAGTTTTTTGAATGCAAAAGATGCAATAGACTTACACAATAGTCCCCTCCGGCATACAACTAGGAAAATACCGGTCACTATGGAGGGTGAGAATATGTATGGGCACATAATCATACCATGTAGGATAACTAAGTAGACGGTTATGCTGTTTCATCCCATCTAGCAACAATGCTCTGCACTGTGTGTGTTTATATATTTACATATTTATTCCATCTAGCTACAATGCTCAGCACTGGGTGTGTTTATATTTATATATCTATATATTTATTCCATCTAGCTACAATGCTCCGCACTGTGTTTTTATATATCTACATATTATTCCATCTAGCTACATTGCTCCGCACTGTGTGTTTATATACTTACATATTTATTCCACCTAGCTGCAATGCTCCGTACTGTGGGTGTTTATATATTTACATATTTATTCCATCTAGCTACAATGCTCTGCACTGTGTGTTTATATATTCATATATTTATTCCATCCAGCTACAATGCTCTGCACTGTGTGTCTGTGTGTGTGTGTGTGTGTGTATATATTTTATAGTAATATGTACATATGTATATTAGCTGCTCTTGCTTGCTTGTTTTTTTCTTGCCTTCTGATTGTTGCTCTGAGTGTTGCTATCCCTGTGCTGTTGCAATCCTGGAATTTCCCCGTTGTGGGACTAATAAAGGCTTATCTTATCTTATCTTATCTTAGTTGAGTCAAGAGTCTCCAATTGGAACCAGCCACCAAGGATGCGTAGCAAAGCTGACCGAAGCTCACTATTAATGCAGGGGGGGATATGTAGTGCTGACCTTGAGTTCCAATCTATAAAATCATTCTTTGCTTAAGAAAAATTGTTTCAACTCAAAGTCTGGTCACGGACTGCTTCTATCACCCAAGAACCAGAGCTGTAACGCTATCCATTGGCCATAAAGTGGAAGTTTATCCCTTCTCCAGGACTTAGTCATTCTCCCTTTTCTGCTCCTTGGCAAAGGAATGTTTCAGTCAATGGGTTTATGGTTGATATAATCAAGACTTGGGAGCCAAGATTCTCCAGTAAACAACCAGACGGTTTCACAGTGCCATCTGGTGGACAAATGGTTTTTTTTCCCTTTGCAGTGGAATTTATGCATTATGGACAAATAAATTAATTCACATTCTTTCTCTCAAGACAGTATCCACTATTGATGACATGGTTGAACTCTTGGGACTGTCAATGTGGTTTCAAATGCTTTTATTGATATGATTTGATATATGCTGCTTTAGTTTCAGGAAGAAATTAATTTTTACATGCTTACTATCACAAATTAATTACAGTTACAATGTAGAGACGTTGTATGTTCCCTTATTATTGAATAGAATGTCTTAGTCACTTAAGTTTAAGGAATTTATGCTTTATTCAGCAACATGTGTCTTGGGGGGAGGGGGGTCTCACTTCTTATATACAATGCCCCCCCCCCCGCTCTTTAGGAGACCATAACTGGACTTTAACTGACCAATAGAACTCCAGGCTTCACTGCATCTCCTTTTTAAGATAAGATAAGATAAGATAAGATAAGCCTTTATTAGTCCCACAATGGGGAAATTCCAGGATTGCAACAGCATAGGGATAGCAACACTCAGAGCAACAATCAGAAGGCAAGAAAAAACAACATCTAGTAAACATATGTCCATATTACTATAAATGTGTATATATATATAGACACACAGTGCAGAGCATTATGGCTGGTGAATGTGCAGCAGAAAGTCTAAGCTCTCTCTCCGCGGATGCAGCGGGCCAGCTGGAAGTCTTTGGGCATGATGGTGACCCCCTTAGCGAAGAGAGAGACCACCAGGTGGGCCTCGCTGGTCTCCTGCAGAGCCATGACGGCGAAGCTCAGGAAACGCAGGACGGTCTTGAAGTCCTGAGCGATCTCCCTCACCAGGCGCTGGACGGGCAGCTTACGGATGAGCAGCTCCGTGGATTTCTGGCAGCGACAGATCTCTCTCAGAGCCACGGGCCTGTGACGGCGAGGCCTCTTCACTCTGCCGGTGGCCGGAGCGCCTCTCCGAGCAGCCCTGGTGGCTAGCTGTCTCCTGGGGGGGGGGGGGCGGCTTCTTCCTCCAGTAGATTTTACGGGCGGTCTGCTTGGTTCTTGCCATCGCTCTTTATTATTCTGTCTTATATTTCTTTCACGCCGCCTAAACTCCAGCCCGGTACCCGCGTCATTTTCGCTACAGCTCCCGGTATGTCGAGTTTCCCATTAGCACCGGGCGGCAGCCAAGTGCTAGCTAGCACTAGCTCCTCCCCGCTGTAACGTCTCCCGCTGCAAACCGTGGCTCCGTCCGCCGACCCGGGAGACCCCCGGGGTGATCCGTGCGCCCGTGATATATATACAGAGTGAAAGGTGTAGAAAGAAGAAGGAGGATAAAAAAAGGCTGTTGCAACAGGCAGCCGACTCGTGTGGCGCCGCCGGTCCGGCGGAACCGGAACCAGGAATAAAAAAAAAAAAAAAAAAGGTCGAGTTTTTGACGTCTATTAAACAAGACTCCATGTAATTGGTTCAGCTCAAGTTCCATGAAGTTCAGTGACATTCTGCCACACCTAAAAAAAACAAAACAAAACAAACTTTTCTTTGTTTCAGTTTTTGGGCATTGGTCAAGTTGTAAGGAGCAGATGTCTGCTCTCCCACTTTTTTCTTTTTCCTATCTTCAAGTAGGCCCAGAACCTCCCATGCTCTGCGAAAATTCTTTTTCTTTTCTTTTAAGTTCACTTTTTTTTCTTATTTCAATCTTTTTCTTTAAAATACTGTGCAAGAAGATTTTGTTTGATTTTTTTCTAAGCTTAAACCAACTCATTTAAGCCACCAATATCAGAAGAAACACATTTGTGGTGTGTTCTTGTCCCAGTTTGAATTTCTGATGGGACTTTGTACAATAAACAAATTCCTTTTCAGTGCATAAGAGGAGACCTCGCCCAGCTTTCTGAAGAGCAGCCCGATTGTGATCTCAGGAGGACGGCCTTGTGGGAGAATCTGTCTATCAGCCTCTCCATCAATAGAATCCACAGACATCCAGCTGAATCACAGTTGGCATGTGGGGGCCCTGCAGCCACCAGGGACGCAATGACTCTGTGGCTTATGGTCTGTTGTTTAATTTAAACTTAATTCTTCAGAATATTCCTGGTATAAGTTCTTTAGACTTAATTTCATGCAAACCCCCATCAGAATTTCAAAATGCATTTTGCCCTTTCATTAATTTACGTTCTTTTTCAGAGTAACACAAATTTTACACCATTGGTAAGGCACTCCCTGGCTGTGTTACACACCTCTCTTTGCCCAGCACCACACCTCAGTTTTCCAGCTCCTGCTTCCTCACTTCCACACTCCGCTTCAGCCCCATGGAGCTCAGCTACACTGGCTGCCACAGCAGCTGTAATGTCCGCTTCCATGACAGCTGCAATTCTGTCCTCCATGCCTGCTGCCATGCCAGCAGCCACAGCTTCCAGTCCATGCTTATCTCCGACAGCAGAGCAGCGGACCAGACAAGTGCCTTTCTTTTTACCAACTATTGATATGTCTTGCCTCGTTTTGGGTAAGGGGCCTCAACAGCAGCCCCCTTCTGCTGTTGAGCCCCCACCAGCTGTTTCTGCTGTCACCCCTGTGTTAGTGCTGTCACCATCCCTGGTTTCTCTGTTTTTCCCCGAAGTGCACTCCCCAGCTCCAGTCCTCCCTGAGGTGCACGCAGCAGCTCCAACAATCTCTGAGGTGCACGAGCCTGCTCCAGCTTCCCCTGAGGTGCACATGCCTGCTCCAGTTTTCTCTGAGGTGCACGCAGCAGGTCCAGCTCTCCCCAAGGTGCACACTACAGCTATAGCTTTCCCCAAGGTGCACACCACAGCTACAGTTCTCCCTGAGGTGCACTCTTCAGCTCCAGCTGTCTCCGAGGTGCACGCTACAGGTCCAGCTACCGCTGTGGTTGATGCTTCACTGTGGCTGCCTAAGCAGTCCTCTCCACCATCGCTGTCTGTCACCGCCCTTCAGCCTTCGCCATCTGAGGTCACTGCCCCTCAGCTTTCACCGTCAGAGGTCGCCGCTCTTCAGTCTTCACCGTCAGAGGTCGCCGCTCCTCAGCCTTCGCTGTCAGAGGTTGCTGCTCCTCAGCCTTTGTCATCTGAAGTCACTGCTCCTCAGCCTTTGCCGTCAGAGGTTGCTGCTCCTCAGCTTTCATCGTCAGAGGTCGCCACTCCTCAGCTGCTGTCACCCGAGCTCAGCAATCCCACCACGCCATGTTTATCTGTCTGGTGGCCCATGAACTTTGGTAGGCTACCTGACACACCTTGTTCATTCGTTTGGTGGCCCTTGGACTTTGGTAGGCCACCTGACAAGCCAAGTTCATCTGTTTAGTGGTCCTCAGACTTTGGTAGGCCGCCTGATGCCCAGTGTTCATCTGTCTAGTGGTCCTTGGACTTTGGTAAGCCACCTGACGCACCATGCTCATCTGTCCAGTGGCCCTTGGACTCTGGTAGGCCACCCAATGTGTCATTTCTATCAGTCCGGTGGTCCAGGGACTTTGATTGACTACCTGATGAACATTTTTCTTGGTTTATGTTCCTGTTTTGCCCCGCCGTGCCTAGGTCCCCCTCCTCCCACCCGATTGGAGTGTTCTGTGTTTTGTGTGGAGGGCGTCTGGAATTCGCCCTTGGGGGTGGGGGGGGGCTGTCATGAATCTAGGCATGGCCCACACCTTATATTTTTTATTGTTTTTCTGTGATTATTTGATTATTTACATTCATTGTCTTCTGTGTCCCCTAGTCTGTTGTCATCCCCTGTTTGTCGTTATTGTCATTATGGTGATCCCTTGTTTATTTTCATTATTGGCTTTATTATCTTTTGTGCCCGCCGGTCTGTAATCTGTTTTGTCTGTCCCGTCTGTTTTTCAGTCTTGTGTGCATATTGGTTTGCCTCTTGTTCCCAGTTCCGTACTGGAAGCTACTCTTCCTCATGTATGTTGCTATCCATCCCTTGATTGTTTCCCCAGCTGTCTCATATTTCTAATTATCAGTCACCCTATTAATGTCAGTCTGAGTTTGTGTTCCGATTTGGCCTCATTGTCATATTTCCCTTTAGTCTCCCAGTGTTTTCTTGTGGTTTCCATTGTTATTGAGTTTTGCCTTCCATGGCTCTTTGTGTTTCAGCCCCTGTGCTGCTATTTGTTTGTTCTTTTGTGTTTTGTTTATAAATCATTATTGCACCAAGTCCTGCCTGCGCTCTTGGGTCCAACGAAAAAACTACAACTGCCTTCCAAAGCAGTTTATGACAGTTGCACTACTAGTTGCAAACATATAATGTTGGAAGTCTATTCAAAAGCCTTGTCAAATAGGAAAGTTTTCAGTTTTGTCTTAAAGACAGAGAGGGTGTCAGCCTCATGGACCCAGGCTGGTAATTGGTTCCATAGAAGAGGGGCCTGATAACTGAATGCTTTACCACCCGTGGTACTTTTAGAGACCTTAGGGATTACTAGGAGTCCCGCATGCTGAGAGCGTAATAATCTATTAATAGGGTGCAATCAATTCAGATAAGATAAGATAAGCCTTTATTAGTCCCACAATGGGGAAATTCCAGGATTGCAACAGCAGAGGGATAGCAACACTCAGAGCAATAATTAAGAAGATACGGAAGATATAAATAAGAGCAGTGGATATATACATACACATCAATATATAAATATATATACAAAGTGAGGAGCATTGTAGCAAGATGGAATAAACAGCATAACCGTCTACTTAGTTATCCTACATAGTATAAATATGTACCCATACATATTGTCACCCTCCGTAGCGACCGATACTGTCCTAGTTGTATATACTGGACCATTGTTTAAGTCTATTGTGTCTTTTGCATTCAATACTATTAGGTCGTCACATTTTTTTGCTATCTCTGCAAGCAGCCCTGCTTAGGTTATACAGTCTGACTGGCGTAGGTAGGAAGGACCTGCGAAATCTCTCAGTTGCACACCTAGGATGATGTAGTCTGTTGCTAAATGAGCTCCTCAGTGCGTTCAGTATGTCCTGCATAGGGTGGGACTCGGACTCCAGCAGAGATGACAGTTTAGCCACCATCCTTCTCTCTCCTATCTCCTCCACTGGGTCAGGGCACTGCCCCAGGACAGAGCTAGCTTTCTTGATCAGTTTGTTCAGTCTCTTTCTATCGGCTGCTGTAATGCCACTGCCCCAGTAGACCACTCCAAAAGTGATGGCTGATGCCACCACCGTGTCGTAGAATGTCTTCAGCAGCGCCCCTTGTACACCAAAAGACCTGAGTCTCCTCAGTAGGAACAGCCTGCACTGTCCCTTCTTGTAGAGTGTGTCAGTATTGTGTGACCAGTCTAGTTTATTGTTCAGATGAACAACCAGGTACTTGTAGGATGTCACCATCTCGATTTCTGTTCCCTGTATGTTTACTGGTGCTGTGAGGGGTTGTCCTTGCCTGCGGTAGTCCACCACCAGCTCCTTAGTTTTCCTCGCGTTGATCTGGAGGCAGTTTCTATGGCACCAGTCCACGAAGTTTCATCTCCGTTGGAGATGAGGCCGACGATCACAGAGTCGTCAGAGAACTTCTGTAGATGGCAATGTATTGTGTTGTGTGAGAAGTCCGCAGTATAAAGGGTAAACAGGAAGGGAGCCAAAACCGTTCTCTGAGGGGCCCCCGTGCTACCGATGATCATGTCGGACACACAGTCCCGGGTTCTCACAAACTGTGGCCGGTTAGTGAGGTAGTCCAGGATCCATGATGACAGGTGCTGGTCCACCCCTGCGCACAGCAGCTTGTCCTTCAGGATCATCGGTTGGATGGTGTTGAAAGCACTGGAGAAGTCAAAGAACATCATCCTCACTGCATTCCCGGGCTTCTCCAGGTGGGACAGAGAACGGTGAAGGAGGAAGATCACTGCATCCTCCACGCCAATGCCATGCTGGTAGGCAAACTGGAGTGGATCCATCGCTGGTCCCACCAGGGGGCGAAGGTGAGCAAGGAGCAGTCTCTTCAGGGTCTTCATCATGTGGGACATCAGGGCCACTGGTCTGTAGCTGTTCAGGTCTTTGGGGCGGGAGGTCTTTGGTACAGGTACTACACAAGATGTTTTCCACAACTGTGGTACCCTCACCAGCTTCAGGCTCAGGTTGAAGATGAGCTCCACAATCCCACATAGCTGATCTGCACAGGACTTGAGGAGCTTTGCGCTGGTGCCGTCCGGTCCCGACGCCTTCCTCGCCTTGATCTTTCTCAGCTCCGTCCTCACCTGGGTCTTAGTGAGGGTCATGTTGGGGGGCTGTGTGTTGGGAGTGGGGGGGTGTTGGTGGAGTGGGGTGTGGGCAGCAGGACTGGATGTCTTTAGAGGCAGCAGTGGTTGTTGTGCAGTCTCCCCCAGTTCCCCCAGTTATTCTTAAAAATAACTGGGGGATAGATTATGTATGGTTTTATATGTCAAGAGACAAACTTTAAATTTGATTCTGGATTCAACAGGGGGCCAATGAAGGGAGGTTAATATGGGAAAAATATGATCCCTCTTTTTAGTGCCCGTTAATATCCTAGTTGCAGCATTTTGAATTAGTTGGAGAATGTTTAGAGAGTTTTTAGGACAACCTGACAGTAGTGATTTACAATAATTTAATCTGGAAGTGACAAAGGCATGGACTAGTTTCTTTGCATCAGTTTGGGACATGATATTCCTGATTTTAGTAATATTCCATACGTGGAAGTAAGCAGTTTTAGAGATTTGTTTGACGTGTGAATTAAAGGACAAATCCTGATCAAAAATGACTCCAAGATTTCTGATAGTGGTGCGAGGGGCTAGGGTAAAACCATCTAAGCTACATACGTATCTGATCAGAGACAGAGTCTCTGATGTTTTTCGGGCCAACTATAATAACTTCAGTTTTGTTTGAGTTAAGCAGTAAAAAGTTGTGGTTCATCCAAGTTCTAATGTCTTTAAGACATGAATGTAACCTTGTCAACTGGTTTCTGTCTTCTGATTTCATTGACAGGTATAACTTTGTATCATTTGCATAACTGTGGAAATTTATGGCGTGTTTTCTGATAATATTACCTAACAGGAGCATATACAGTACATAATGAAGCGTATTGGTCCTACCAGAGCCCTGAGGGACTCCTTGACTGAGTTCTGTGAGTAGAGATGGCTCATCATGAACATGAACAAACTGAAGTCAATCTGACAAATATAATTTAAACCACTGCAAAAGTGATCATTTAACCCCTACAGAATACTCCAGTCTATGAAATAAAATGCTATGGTCAATAGCATCAAAAGCTGCACTGAGATCTAAGAGCACAAATATGGAAACAAGTCTATTATCAGATGTTATCAGCAAATCATTACTGACTTTCACTAGAGCAGTTTCAGTACTATGATGAGCTCTAAAACAAGATTGGAACTCTTCAAATAAATTACTTCATAAATAATCACACAGCTGATTAGCAACAACTCTCTCTAGGATTTTTGAGAAAAAAAAGGGGATTAGAGATTGGCCTATAGTTAGCTAAAACAAGAGGATCCGCTGTTGTTGTTTTTCTTTTAAGTATAGGCTTAATTACAGTAATCTCGAAGGCTTGGGGCACATAGCTTGTGGTTAGAGATAAGTTAATAATCTGAAGAAATGTATTACTAATGAATAGTAAGATTTGTTTGAACATTTTAGTGGGAATAGGATTTAATAAACACACATAGTTTGGACAAGGAGATTAATTTTATCAGAGTTGATAAAAATTCTTATAAAAGTGTTGTTTAAAGTTAGAAAAATAACAAAACTCCTGCATTGATGCTGAAATCCTGTGAAGGCTTGCTTTTTTCCCTACATGGAAAACTGATCAAGAATTCACAAGGGAATCGATAAAGAATCAGATCAATAAGCAAAATCGACAATGCCATTGATATTGATAAAATCTTATCAATTCCCATCGCTATGGAAAAAAGAAATCCATACAAATCATTGAAGGTTTTCAGGTGTGAAAATCTCTTCTCTAAAGTGATGGGTCATATTTATGAGAGGCAGGAAATACTGTCTTTTGAAAAGTTCTTCTGCAGTTCCCTGAGTTTGTTCTGTACCTTCATATTCAAACTGTCTTGTTGTTCTTCTCTGGTGCACCTCTGGCCAACTCATCGCCATCTCTGTCTTCTCTGTAATCTTCCTACCATCTGTTTTGGCTGAGCTGAATCCCTGATCTCAAAATTCCTGAAGGAATGCTTTAACTGCCTAGAGCTCAGTGCTCACTAGCCACGGTTACATGTGCAAAATTTCTTCAATCTGATAACAATTCAGATAAGAACTTTACTGTTTACATGGATCCTGAAAAAGTTGATCTGATTAGGGCGTGTGTTTCCATGTGTCACACATTTGAATGGACTAAATCATTTTGATGTGCACAATTATCTGACATTCCGGAAATAGTAGAAGAAGCAACTTCCGATGTAAACAAACCCCATTTTGTGTCTTTCTCTTTTTGAAATGGACCTGTATTTTATTATTCAGACTGTATTTTTGCTTCTGCTGGTCTCCATAATGAAGCTACAAGTATATACTTCTGCATATGACGAACAGAGGGAGACAGCAGGACGATACAGACTAGTTCTGTTTTACCCCCGCCATGTCTTCCGCTAGCTGCTGTAAAGGCGGAAATACGTCATGTGAACATGTGGCTGACGTACGGACATGAACAGTAAACATATTTTCTACCCAAATTTTGGAACAGGTGTTTATATGTGCACCAATTGGATTAACAATCGGCATAACGCACCTGTCTCAGTCGGAAGGAAATTTTGATCTGAATGAGTGTGATCAGGTCAGAATATTCAGATTGGCATGTTTACATGAAGCATTTTTTATTCTGATCAGGTTACTTGTGTCCATGTAAACATGGCTAGCGTCTCAGTTGAAACTTTAGGGCTCTGAAGGTTCTTGCTCACTTTATTTATCTGGTATAACACATAGGACCACACAATAGTGGTTACCACAAAAGACTATCTCAGGATCTTGAGGCAGATGCTTCCAGCTGTGGAGACAACATCACATCCCGTTTCTCTGTGCCATACTCCTACAGGCCAATCGGTGCTTTTACTATTTCAGGCACTTGTAGCCAACAACTTTAAAAGGAACTCCGATTATATTGGCATGTTAGCTCTATATGCTTTATTTTGATGTTAGTAACATAACTATAATATAATTTTTTTGAAAATTATTCCCAGTTTTATATATTTTTAAAAAACTTTATTACAATGTAAATTGCCATTTTTGTTTACGTCGCAATGCATTCTGGGTAGTGACGTAGATTGGTTGTAGCAGCAGCGGTCTGTAAACAGCCTTTTCAGTTCGAACCAGTGCGAAGCCAAAGCAATAAAGACAATGACGAAGACACACAAAGTGAAAATGGACTTGAGAATGAAGACAGCAGCCACGAGGAAGCTAGAGCTGGTCATGTTGGATGGTGTTTTTGTGAACATCTGTTACAAAGAGCTCCACTTCATTTCTGCCGCTGTCCATGGTACCTGATGCTATAAATGTATCTTGTTCAGTCACTTGTTAAAGTGGTATAACAGGATGCATGTCTGCTTTACAGCTCTGTCCTGTATCACAGCACATCAAAGCTTTGATGCCGTTTGCATTAAGCCGTCGTTTGTAGCCAGACACACCTGTGAGCTCTTTCATGAGCTGGGGGTGACGAAAATCCTCAAAATCCTCAGGGCTAAAGTGATGAGAGCACAGCTGCGGGTCTTTGGGAAGTTGGACTCTTCCAACCGCATCCTCCCACTTTTAATGATAATAATAATAATGCATCAGATTTATATAGCGCTTTGTCATAGACACTCAAAGCGCTCAAAGTGCATGCTCAAGCGTGCGCTCAAGCATGTGCTTTGAGCGATATAGCGCTTTATCATAGACACACAAAGAGTGTCTATGATAAAACGATATAGCATTTTATCATAGACACTCAACGCGCACGCTCAAGTGTGCGCTCTGAGCAACATAGTGCTTTATCATAGACACTCAAAGAGTGACGGAAACGTGGCGGCCAATCCGCGCCAACGGCCTCTCCGGCCACCACCGAACATTTAAACATTTTTACACATTCATACCCAGTGTTATGGGCACTGGAGGCAATGCGGGTGAAGTGTCTTGCCCAGGGACACAACGGCAGGATATCTGGGGAGAGCGGGATTCGAACCGCCAACCATCAGGTTATTAGACGACCTGCTCTACCTGCTGAGCCACTGCTGCCCCACTTTTTCCTCAACTTTCCCTCTTTAGGAAAGCTATGGAGGCTTACCCCACTCTCTTTATTTCCCTTTGATTGGAAATTAAATCCAAAAGCCACGCAATGTGGCATTTTCACTGACAAATGGCAGTAGTTCATAGCTTCGCTTCTTGGCTTGTATAAGACAGAAAAAACGGCTGCAACCATTCTACGTCACTACCCAGAATGCATTGCGCACCTGAAAACATGGCGGCCGCCATGTATCGATTTACATTGTAAACAAAAACAATTTTTGTAACTACAATAAATGTTTATATAGTTCTAACAATATATTTTAATAGTGGAGGCCAGTGTTTGTATTTTTAAATCTATAAGTCGTTATAATCGGAGTTCCCTTTAAGAGCTTCAACCCGATATTTCCATCTGGGTGCTGACAATGCTTTTAGTGAAAAGTTCTTGACATGTTCTGTGAGAATGGTACAGTGGTGAACTGAGGAGCTGATCAGAGTATAAAATAGACCAACGAAGCTGATAGATGCCACAGATGACTTTGCGGCATTGGCACCAGTAAGGCTCAGAGTGTGACTTCCACAGACAACACACAAAACTTTGCTGTTGAATTCAAGCACTCTCCTTTGGCCTCCATGCTTTTTGCCTTGTATATTGATACCATTATCATATGACTGGCCACAACAGTTGGAGAAATCCAGACTGAGTGCCTCCAGGTGTCCTAAAAATGTCTCACATAGGCCCTTTCTTGCTGTGTCAAATGCCTGAAGAAACTCAACAAAGTGCTCAAAAATGGAAACTCCTTTAGAGATCTCACAGTATACCATATGTAGCACTATTGACAGATGCTCTTTATGACTGATGTCTGGGTTGGAGTTCATTACTAGAGCATAATATTTGGCTTTCTTTACTCTCTCAAAAATTGCTTCAGTAGTACATTTTGCCAGTAGAGAGATTAGGTCATTTTGAATTTGCTTGTTTAAATAGGTCTCACTCAGTTCTTTAGCTTGAATTCTCAGCTTGTGCTCCTGCATGACAAGGTCAAACTGAGCCATTAGTTCCACTTTCCCCAGAAAATTTCCATTGCCAGGCTCAAACAACCTGTCTTAGTGTCTACGGAAAGCAAGATTTCGCTCTGCAAGATGACTCACAATTGCAATTAATCTTCTCAAAATCTCTCTCCATTGGCTTGCTGCAAGAGCAATGAGATCTTGGTTTATTTGATCAATAGCAGCGGATGTCTATAGTTTTTGTGACAGATTGTGCCAAATATCCATGTCTGTGATGTGCTCAGTAGATTTTCATGCAGTCTCAAGTGGAGAGCAAGATTTTTCCAGTTGCTGAACCCTTCCTCACTTAACTGAGTAGTTTCTTCCTTGTTTCCAAAGAGGTGGCAACAAAAACACAGCGCCCTTTTTCATTGTAAATAAGCCCAAATCTGCAGATTCTCTCTTCATTTTTTATTTGAATGAAATAATTAGCAGATGTAAATCTGCACCCTCCTTGGTTTTTTGGAAATATATTGTTGTTTACCAGCACAGACCCTCTCTGAACTAAACAGCAGTGCTCTTTGTCTGTCAAGTGCTTAGGCCATAATGATGGGTCATCTTCAATAACAACAAACTGGTCAGACTCAATTCAATTCAACTTTATTTATATAGTGCCATTTCACAACAACAGTCATCTCATAGCACTGTCATACTGTAGGGGAAAACCCCACTATATACCACAAGTCTCAACTCGTGGTATATAGTTGTTTATCATCTCCTCCTCTGTGAAAGGTAGCCGTTGACACAGAGGGTGTGTCCTTTAAGCAACATGGGCTAGCAGCCACGGTACTGTCAGCAACAGGTATTGTCGCCGCCATTGCCTCAACAGGTAGCATGCTCGTCATTAACTGATCAAGAAAGCTAGCTCTGTCCTGGGGCAACGCCTTGACCCAGTGGAGGAGATGGGAGAGAGAAGGATGGTGGCTAAACTGTCATCTCTGCTGGAGTCCGAGTCCCACCCTATGCAGGACGTACTGAACGCACTGAGGAGTTCATTTAGCAGCAGACTACATCATCCTAGGTGCACAACCGAGAGGTTTCGCAGGTCCTTCCTACCTACGGCTGTCAGACTGTATAATCTAAGCAGGGCTGCTCGCAGAGATAGCAAAAAAATGTGACAACCTAACAGTATTGAATGCAAAAGACGCAATAGACTTACACAATGGTCCCCTCCGGTATACAACTAGGACAATACCGGTCGCTACGGAGGGTGACAATATGTATGGGTACATAATCATACCATGTAGGATAATTAAGTCGACGGTTATGCTGTTCATTCCATCTAGTTACAATGCTCCGCACTGTGTGTGTTTATATATTTATATATTTATTCCATCTAGCTACAATGCTCCGCACTGTGTGTTTATATATTTATATATTTATATGTACATATGTATATTCACTGCTCTTGTTTTTTTCTTGTCTTCTTGATTGTTGCTCTGAGTGTTGCTATCCCTGTGCTGTTGCAATCCTGGAATTGCCCCATTGTGGGACTAATAAAGGCTTATCTTATCTTATCTTATTACCTCCACCAAGGAGGTTATGTTTTCATCGGCATTGGTTTGTCTGTTTGTTTGTTTGTTTGTTTGTTTGTTTGTTTGTTAGCAAGATAACTCAAAAAGTTATGGACGGATTTTCATGAAATTTTCAGAGATTGTCACAAATGGGGTATCCTACAGATGATTAGATTTTGTTGGTGATCCGGATCACCTTCCAGAAGAAAACCGCTATTATGGAAAATGCGATTTTCCTGAATAACTACTGAACCACTAATCCTATCATTGTCAATCCAATTGCTAGTCATATGTTTTCATGGTCAAGGAATCTGAAAACGTACACACAAACACTGTATGGGGGGAACTGTGGCGCTTGGCGGAGGTCTGCGCTCTCTGAGTGCTTTTCTAGTCTTATCTTATTAGCATCAGGAACATCTGCACTTGTACAAACAGCAATGCTCTCTATCTGCTCCTCGGGAAGGTGAGTCTCCTCACTGGCTGAAATGAAAAGGGTTGTTACCTTCAGAAGCTTTGACAAAGAATTTTTGTTTCCTTTTTGTCCTTTTCATTACACCGCTCGCATAATCTGTTTTGCATTTGGCTGCTGTTCCACATGCTGTACAGTTTGTTTACAATTGTAACCAAAGACGTGCATGCGCATGCCTTGGAAGTGACATGGAAGAGTCCAACAGTCTGAGAAGGAGTGAGGATGCTACATTCGTGATTTGATTTGGCATTTTTATAAATACCAGTGTTTCTTTATTTTGTTGGACATCATGTTAAATATGCTAAACATTTTTTAAGTAAGGGGCAGTTGCATACCTTTACCTAATGGTAAGTCCACCTCCGAGTAAATCCAACATACATTGGGCCTCATTCATGAAACATCAGTCAATCTGTAAGTAGAAACTTACTTCAGATTCATGAATGCTGCTGAAAACCTGATTTGTTCATAGAACTGTGTTGGAGTTCATGAATCCAATTTCTTTGTAAATTGGCCATGACAGTGTCCATTAGCATAATTCTCCACCCACAAACCACCATAAAAGGAGATGAGGAGCACTCTTAACTCTTGCTCTGAAGGTGCAGCACAATTGAAGACGAGAAAGGAAAAAAACTAATCAGAGGCTGCAACTGAAGTAACCTTGAATTAAGTAGAAGTGAGAGAGAGAAAAAAAGATTTTCTTCTGTCACTATTATGACATGATCATACAAGACAAGCAAAGGCTAGGATGGAGGTGATAGATGCTGCCAGGGGAAAAAAATTAAACAGCTGGAAGTGCATCACAGTAACAGTTTGTTTTATTTATTTATTTTTTTTGTGATCAACTTTTTATTGATTTTTCCATTTTGCTGTGTTCAACATGGCTTGTGCAGTCAAATGTTTCTTACAAGGGTTTACAAAGTATTAGCTTATTTAAATGACATTGTAGTTTTTTATAAAGATAAAAACAAAAACAAAAACAACCCCCCCCCCACCAACCACCCAGTCCAAAGCCTTAGTTAAGCATCTATCACAAAGTTGTCGGAGACGATCTACAAGAGCTTGACAAGCCTCAATTGTATCACTCTTAGCCCTATGCACTCTGGATATAGGAAGTTCTAAATAGGCAATGTCCGATGTCAGAACTGTCTCCCAGGCTGGATCCACCTCCGCAGTCACCATCTCCTTCAACTGCTCTCGTTGCTTCTTGAGAACGTAATCCTGTACGCTGCCTTGGAAGGCGGGTTGCTCTCCTACGACTTGCCATCCCACCGCTGCCACCAATGTCCAAAAACATTAATGTCCAGGCATGAACAGATAAGACAATATGATGGCTTCCAACATGTGGCTACCAGTTTCTTGGCTACAGTGAGTCCCGCCTGTTGAATCCTTTGTTTGGCCACCTTAAGTTGAACTTGTGAGAGATCATTTAAAATAAGAGTGCCTGGTGAACAAACTACTGTGACTCCCAGTAACACAGAGAGATTACTTGCAACCTGTCTCCAGAAATCCACAGCTGGGGGCATTCCCAAAACATATGTTTAAATGTACAAATTTTCTTTTAAGAACACAAATTGCAAATAGAGTTTGTAATCATTTTCATGATTTCATTTTCATTTGCAGTTTTTTGGGTGTGAGATATAGGCTATGTATAAAATTGTAGTGAACTTGTTGATGATCAGGATTTCTGGATGACATGATGATACATTCCCATATCTTGCACCAGTCTAAATCAGGACAAAGTTCGTCAAAATCAACTTTCCATACAGAATCCAAAGCCAGGGGTCGATAAGAGCTATTAAGCAAAAGATTATAGAGCCTTGAAAAATGACCGCCTAATTTAGATGGTGTACATAAAAAAATTTTCCACGGGGAGTTGAGATAGTTTACTGTTTAAGGGAGCTCCAAGTTGTTTTAAAACAGAGTGTAGCTGTAACTAAAAGTAAAAGGTTGTACGAGGTAGACCAAATTTAGTAGATAACAATGTGAAGGACGTCATTACATCATCCCCAAAAATATTCCCAAGTATGGAGATGCCCTTCTCTTCCCAAGCTGCAAATTGTAGCGGTTGGTCACCCACTTTAAATCTTTTATTATCAAAAAGTGGGATCCCTGGATCCCATGGAAAGAGTCCACCACACAGCTTCCCTGCTTTCCCCCAAACATCAAGTAGTCTTGTTATAATGGAACAGTAGGTCCCCGCTCGAGATGAAACTGGATGTGGATGTACAAATTGATAAAGAGTATGGGGACTAACCAAACTTTCTTTCAGCTCTCGCCATGACAGTTGTGAGTTGGGACGAAACCAAATAATTAGTGGTCTGAGTGTGAATGCCAAGTTATAAAGTTTAAAGTCTGGGAGAGAAAGACCACCATCTTTTCTATCATGTTGCATTATATGTAGTTTAATACAAGGTTGTTTCCCATTCCATACATATTTGGTGACAGCTGATTCCAGCTTTATCCAGTATTGTCGTGGTGGAGAAAGTGGAATCATTGAACTAATAAAGTTTAAAAGGATGTCATCCGCATACAGGGATATACGATGGTGAGTGTCATTAATAGAGATGGGGGAGAACAATGGTGAGGATCGAATGACTTGAGCTAAACGTTCTAGTGATAAAGCAACAGTAAAGGGCTCAAAGGATAGACCTGCCTTGATCCTCTCGAAATAGGAAAAGGAGGGGAACATGTTTTACCTGTTACTACAGCAGCAGATGGGTTATTATAGAGGACTTTAATCATACTGATGAATGAAGAGCCAAAACCTATATGTTTAAGTAGAGACCAGAGGAAGGGCCACTCTAAGTGGTCAAAGGCTCTTATTGAATCCAGGGACAGCACAGCAGCTGGTAAGTTTGTTCCTTTAACTTTATCTATCACATGTAAAAGTCTTCAAACATTGTCTGACGCCAACCTTGAAGTTACAAAACCTGTTTGGTCACAGTGTACTAGTTTTGTAATATATCTTTGCATTCGTCTAGCTAATACGTTGGCATAAATTTTTAAGTCTGCATTTAGCAACAAAATAGCTCTGTAGCTGGAGCATTCCATAGGCTCCTCCTCTTTCTTGACGAGCAATGATATTAGTGTGGAGTTCACATCCCGGTGAAAACTGCCTGCCAAAATGGAGAATTTTTTCATATTTAACAACAAAGGTCCTAGAAGAGACCAAAATGCTTGATAGCCCTCCGGTGGTATGCCATCAGACCCAGGAGATTTGCCCCTGTTCATCTCCTTCAATACACTCTCGCACTTCTGCAATGTAATAGCATGTTCCAGCTCAGCCGACTCATTGTCAGACACGCATGTAGCATCATCTCACTTTGGCTCATCAATAAAATTATTCTTCAGCTTAAAGACATTGTTTCACCCAGGAAAAGGACAGTCAAGAACTGCTCTTTCATCCCAGGACCACAGCTGAACTAACATTCCTTTGTTAAACCTGTCTCAGGAATTCCTCCGGAACCTTTTAGGGCCCAATAAAATGTGGACAAAAGAACAGACCTCTGTGGAGTACCTCATATGGTCACTACAAAATATGCACAACTCAACATTGCCCTCTACTGACAACTCTGGGACATGCTGGATTTAACCAGTGAACTATTTGACTACAATTCTTGTTAGAAGACTCAATTTTCAACATTCTCTTTTTCTGGATACCATGGAAAAGCAAATGGACTCTCGATGTTTGATGTGGACAATCAATAATGGGTTTGAAATATATTAATCCTTGATTTTAAATATGTGCATGCTAAAATGTGTAAATGAATGTTTATTCCTGCATGTTAATTTAAAAGCACTTGTTCTGCCCTCAGTAGTGTGTGTTTTATAGAAGTTAAATTAGTTCATAAATTCATAATAAATATCATAATTCATTTGCAATAATTTATGTTAAGAAAACAGTTATTGTGTTAAAAATAATTTCTGTATAGTTAGTAGTAATTTACCCACATTTTATGTTGAAAGCGCAGCCAGTTGCCGCTATGATTTGTGGGTAGAAGAAACGGACATCGGTAAGAGAGAAGGAAAAAAAGGCAGAAGAATATAACCTGCCCGCGAATGTCTGAAATGTTCCTCCTGTGTGTTAAACCCTTTTCCTACACCTTCGAAAGCAATGGCTGTAAGTCCAATTAGTGTCTTGTTAATTTTATAAGTTTGTCAGATGTGAATTTGGTATCGTTTTGAGAGTGTGTTGTAGCCAGGAATTAGTCCTATCCCAGGGCCCCGCTAGCTTGTTAAATATATTATGAATGTGTTGTTCCAGAAATTAGTCTTACCCCAGGGGCCCGCTAGCTTGTTATATGTATTTATTTTCTGTTTTTATTTCTTTTCAGTTTCACTTGACTTTCATTGAGCTTCAAGCAACAGTTATAAACAACTGTAAGCTGTCTGGAAGACTTGAATAAAGGAGCAGGACGCTCAGTTTCCTGGCTCGTGAAAAACGAGTTTGGCTTGCTGTTGATCTGCGTTAACATACACCGTGTATATAACACATAGGGATAACAGTACAGCACTAGTTATAAAGTTGCATGAACCACTGAAAAAAGGTTAGATTTTATACATGTGTATAGATGAATGTTCAGTTTTAAGACTGTATCAGGTTGCCAAAAAAAACATCTCTCAAATCATGTGACCGATCGCGGCCAATCTCTGCTTGATAACGGCTCTCTCAAGGTATTGGTTGTTACAGACAAAAGCCTGTTTGTTCATTGGACTAAAGTTCTTAAAGCCCGCCCACCAAGGAGAACTATTGGCTGGAACTTTTGTCCATTCCCGGAAGCCCGCGAAAGTTTTCCCACAGATAAAAAGAAGATATACTCTCTTTCCGGTCTCTTTTGCTTCTTCTCCTGCTCTTCACTTCACGGCAGATCACCACGGGAGAACAAAGACTTCACTGCCAGAACAAAGGACATTTCTCCCACGTATTTTTGTTTTTCTTTAAACGTCTAGGAATTAATCCTTTTTTTTCCTGAGCTCAAATCCTGATTTGGAGTCAAACTCCATTTCTAGACATTTATTTTTATAACTTTTTCCTGTTAAACTTTCTATAAACTCACCGTTTGTAATTTTGACTTTATGTTTATAATTTTATTGACCACTTACACACTAGAAGCTAATTTCATCTCCACAAAGTCTGAAAATTCTTTTAATTTTGCTATTGGATCAGATTTTGTAATTATTCTTGAATTCCCTCGTGAGAAGTCGTTGATCCACGACATGCAGGTGAAGAAATCAGCACGCCATGAAAAAGGAGACACTCTGGCTGGACTTCAGCCATTGGGATAAAAAAATCCAGAATCTCATCTTGCGACAACAGACTGGGAAGCGGCCAGTCCTCGTTCGAATATTTGCTGGTCAAATATTCTGGTTTTTGGCGCTATCTACATTAAACTTCGAGGAGACGCCGACGCCGAAGGATCTTCACCAATCTGGATCACGTGAGCTGCATTCTCTATTCATCTGCTGAATAAAACGTCTGAGATTTGAGAATAATTCAGTATCTGATCAGATACAAAATTAAAGAGCAATTAACATAACTCTTCTTTTCCTTAAAATTCCATTTTCATTTTCTTAAGAGTAATCCAGAATTTTCCATAGACAGTTTAATTTTCCCCATAAGTTTGCGTTCAGTTTTCATAATTTACTAACTTCAAACTGATCTAAGTTCAGCTTACATTTTCACCCTGGTTCTGCAAATGTTCACATTGTTACTCTATCATTTACAAGTATAATTTAATGATTAATGCGAATCATTGCAATGTCCTTTAATCATCATTTCATTTAATAAATATGTGAAAATAAGAGAAGTTGTTGGGAATTTATTTCATTCTGAGTCTGGTTTCAAAGTCCCCAGTATCGAATTCACTAAAATTTCGAGACTGATTATTAATTAATTTATTGAGTGATTAAACAGGTATAAAGTGAAATTAAGGATTAAAGTGCTCCCTAAAGAGGAGCTGGTGCCCCACGAGTGTTTATTAACTTTTTCTGTGTGTATGGACCCAGAGTTCATCTCAGGTCCCGATACATTAATACAAATTAAATAATTCTTATACCTGATCATAATTATTAATCACATATTGCTATACGCAGGACAATTCTCTTGAGCCAAAAAACCTGTCACAGTCCGCTGGAGCAAAAGTATTTTTCAAACTATACAGCAAATGATAAAACAGTAGAATTTACAACTTTAGCATCAGAATGAATAATGCCATCTTCTGTTCTAACACAGAAAATGTCTGAAATGTGCTCATCGGACTTAAGTCTTAAGGCTACCAGGTGGCTTGGCCTAGCAGACTGAAAATAGTAAGTTTGACTCGTCTTATGCATTATGAATTCTGATCGACGCCTTAAAATCGCATTGTCTTTTTTAACAAGCTCTTTCTGAAGATGCATTTTATCACAATGTTTTCCTTGTAGTGCGGTATCAAGAGAGGCGTATTGCTGCTCCAGTGCAGTTAGCTTTTCTGCACGTTGTTTATTCTTAGAAGATGTATAGAGAGTAATGTTTGATCTTATAAAGCCCTTCACTGCTTCCCACATAATTCTAGGGTCAGACACTGAACCTTCATTAAATTTCATAAATTCCTTAAATTGTAACTTAAACTGTTTTTTGTAACTCTCACCTTGAAGAAGGGATACGTTCAACCTCCACCTAAGTACTTTGGTGGCAGCAGGGTGCAAGTTAGCTGAACAGTAGATAGGTTTGTGGTCTGACCAAGCAACCAGCATATAACTCATATCATGAATTTTGCAAAATAATCTTTTAGACACAAAAAGTAAGTCTATTTTTGAAAATGACTTACAGTGGGGCAAAAAAGTATTTAGTCAGCCACCAACTGTGCAAGTTCTCCCACTTAAAAGATGAAAGAGGTCTTCAATTTTTATCATAGGTATACCTCAACTATGAGAGACAAAATGAGAAAAAAAAATCCAGAAAATCACATTGAAGGATTTTTAATGAATTAATTGGTAAATTCCTTGGTAAAATAAGTATTTGATCACCTACAAACAAGCAAGATTTCTGGCTCTCACAGACATGTAACTTCTTCTTTAAGAGGCTCCTCTGTCCTCCACTCGTTACCTGTATTAATGGCACCTGTTTGAACTCATTATCAGTATAAAAGACACCTGTCCACAACCTCAAACAGTCAGACTCCAAACTCCACTACGGCCAAGACCAAAGAGCTGTCAAAGGACACCAGAAACAAAATTGTAGACCTGCACCAGGCTGGGAAGACTGAATCTGCAATAGGTAAGCAGCTTGGTGTGAAGAAATCAACTGTGGGAGCAATTATTTGAAAATGGAAGACATACAAGACCACTGATAATCTCCCTCGATCTGGGGCTCCACGCAAGATCTCACCCTGTAGGGTCAAAATGATCACGAGAACGGTGAGCAAAAATCCCAGAACCACATGGGGGGACCTAGTGAATGACCTGCAGAGAGCTGGGACCAAAGTAACAAAGGCTACCATCAGTAACACACTACGCCGCCAGGGACTCAAATCCTGCAGTGCCAGACGTGTCCCCCTGCTTAAGCCAGTACACGTCCAGGCCCATCTGAAGTTTGCTAGAGAGCATTTGGATGATCCAGAAGAGGATTGGGAGAATGTCATATGGTCAGATGAAACGAAAATAGAACTTTCTGGTAAAAACTCAACTTGTCGTGTTTGGAGGAGAAAGAACACCATACCTACGGTGAAGCATGGGGTGGAAACATCATGCTTTGGGGCTGTTTTTCTGCAAAGGGACCAGGACGACTGATCCGTGTAAAGGAAAGAATGAATGGGGCCATGTATCGTGAGTTTTTGAGTGAAAACCTCCTTCCATCAGCAAGGGCATTGAAGATGAAACGTGGCTGGGTCTTTCAGCATGACAATGGTCCCAACCACACCGCCCGGGCAATGAAGGAGTGGTTTCATAAGAAGCATTTCAAGGTCCTGGAGTGGCCTAGCCAGTCTCCAGATCTCAACCCCATAGAAAATCTTTGGAGGGAGTTGAAAGTCCGTGCTGCTCAGCGATAGCCCCAAAACATCACTGCTCTAGAGGAGATCTGCATGGAGGAATGGGCCAAAATACCAGCAACAGTGTGTGAAAACCTTGCGAAGACTTACAGAAAACGTGTGACCTCTGTCATTGCCAACAAGGGGTATATAACAAAGTATTGAGATGAACTTTTGTTATTGACCAAATACTTATTTTACCAAGGAATTTACCAATTAATTCATTAAAAATCCTTCATTGTGATTTTCTGGATGTTTTTTTCTCATTTTGTCTCTCATAGTTGAGGTATACCTATGATGAAAATTGGAGACCTCTCTTGTCTATTAAGTGGGAGAACTTGCACAATTGGTGGCTGACTAAATACTTTTTTACCCCACTGTATGTGTGCTCGAGAAAAATGAATAAACCTTGAAAGAGGGATGCATACTCCGCCAAATATCAACCATACCAGTGTCACTAGCCCACTGCCATAATGCCCTAGAAGCTAAATGTTGGTCCCTAGTTTCTGAGCCCCCTGATCTGTCCATGTTGTTATCCCAAATTGCATTAAAATCAGCTCCCAGAATAAATTGGTAATCCACCAGTTAAAGTATAGACTGTGTTAGGGTATTGTAAAAATCTGAATCGTGTAAATTTGGAGCATAAGCAGAAATCAGAGCAACACATAGCCTGTCTAAACATATTTTATCAATAGCAATTCACCCCTCTTTATCTGCCCAAGAGTCAATTAAATTGAATTTCAGGTTCCATTTACAAACCACCATAACCCCTTTTGATTTTGTTGGTACTGAAGAGCTAGCAATAGTATGATAAAACTTATTAGCAAAATGACCAACATCTGCATACAATAAATGTTATTCTTAAATCATGGTAAAATCTATTTTCCTCTTTCGCAAAACATCTAATATTATAGCTCTCTTATATGGGGTGTTGAGACCCCTGGCATTGACAGAAATAAAAATTTTTTGATTTGATTTTGTATACTTTATTGATCCCCAGAGGGGAAATTGAGGGCATCCACCTGGATGGATGAAGCAGCCACAGTACTCTCATGACTCGAGCTCTAGGTCATGGTGCTCGGGTTATTCCTGTCAGGGTTTGACAGCGGCGTTGTTATCCTAGCTCTCCGAGCTCTTATTGTGACAGTGCTCGGGGAGGCTTCCGCTCAGCTGTCAAGCCCTGAACAGCTGTGCTGCATTTGTGGTCGTTAGCGCTTGGGCTACTTTAACCCACGCTGGCGACCGCATCCTCACAGCAGTGTCTGTTCTCTCCCCGTCAAGCTACGGATACTTAGGACTAATTCCTACCTCGTCTGCTTATGGTTTGACCGTCTTTCCTCTGGACCAGTAAGTGTGCTGTATAGCCTTACCCCTCCCGGTGTGAATAGATCTTTGTGAGTCTCTGCCTTTAGCAGCCTGTGTATCGTTCTTCACCAACCTTGTATGTCTGTGTTTGACCGTCTCCTCCTCTGGACCTGTAGTGAGCTGTTAGCCTTATGCCTCCTGTTGTGTGAAGACTTAAGTGTCATTGTCTCAGCAGCCTGTGTTGTACCTTTTTCACCGCAATAAAAACTCTCACTGAACTCTCTGGTGACTGTGTGGCGTCTTATGGTGGCTCGCGAGAGCCACCCATGACAGTACACTGCTGCCAAAACGGCGTTTACGGTGACGCCAACCCGAGACGCAATTCACCAGTGAGTTCGAGTTTTTGGACAATTGCTTTTTCCTGTCTGGGTACTGGGTGTTTGAGGAATGCCGTCACGGAGGGGCCGCGCTTGGAGCCCGAGCCACGAACTGACAGGCGTTCTGGAAGTCATGGATGAGATGCTCATCTCCGCTTCCCTGCTGGATTACCATCACAGCATACACTGGTACCTGGATGCTGCTGAAGACGTTCTTCGTCATCTCTCTCCCCGCTACGCCGACCACCCGGAAGTCGACGTGAGGAGGGTGGATATCGCTGCGCAACGCAAGATATTCCTGATGCTGGAGGAGGAGCGCGGCATGAAGCAGGAGAGGAGGCACTCCTGCCCATTGCCTATGGATCCTGATCCCGTCCTCGATCCAGTCCTGGAGTTCGCTTCACCGGGGGGCCGGCGGAGGTGTCGACGCCGCGGTCAAGTACTTCTTCAGCAAGCTCCGGTTCCGGATCCAGTTCCGGGCCACCGGAATGACCCACTCAACCAGTCAGCTGTTTCTTCGGCGTCATCTCTAGAGGGAATTTCTGCAGTCCCTTTTGTCGGGCCACCACCTCCTGCTGTACAGTCAGCATGCTGTGCTCGGCCCGCTGCGGCTGCCGCTCCCTCGTCTTTGACGTTTCTTCCAGCTGCTGAGAGTGATCAGAGTCCTGCGCCGGCGAGCTCCGTTCATGGGTCCTGTTCTACCACCCAGCGAGCAAGGGAAGGAGCAACGTCACCTACAGCTGGCACCATCTTCCCTCCGGGAGACAGGCAAGTTCAATTTCACTTTCCTACTTATTATAGTGATCTGTCTTGTCTGACTCCTGGGGGTGAAGTTCGGGGTTCGCAGCTCCCCGAGTTTCCTTCTCCAGCTGTAGCCAATTGTACTGAACCTGCTGCCTCTGTGTTTCCTCCTGCTGAGCGGTCCTCGGCGTCAGATCCACGCCGTCAAACGAGGGGGAGGCCTGCGGCTCTGGGAGATATCCCGGCCCTGCAGTCTTGTGTTGGACAGAGGAGGAGAACGGATTGCGGTGAGGAGCCAGAGCCGACGAGTAAGCGTCCCCAGGTCTCCACAGAGATGCAGCCCGAGCCAGCAGGTCGAGGGTCCCCTGCCTCCACGCCGTGCAGGTTATCGGCGTGGACATCGGCGCGAGAGGATCCAGCTGCGGAAACCATCAGGCTGGCTGTGGCACCCGACGCAGCCGAGTGGGAGCTCGACGATGAGCGTCTACCTGAACCTTGATCGACGAAGTCCTGGACGGCTCCAGAGCCCGAGTGCAGGCAAGTGCGCTTCTTTGTTTTCCTTTGTGGTGTGTTAGAGCATTTTTGCCTGCCTCATAGGGAGGCGAGCGAGGGGCAGCCGTCTGCTGCACCCGAGCTCGTCTCGCTGGGCTCTGGCGCTGCCAGTGAGACTGACCCCGGTCCTCTCCTGCTCTCTGAGCCTCTCCACAGTGTTACCGGTTTGGACTCCGTCGAGGTCGCGGGACTGGAGGTCCCAGGTTCGGGGGTGGAGGTCGTTGCCGGTGCAGTACCGACCCAGTCGGGGTCTGACGCGTGGGCCGAGGTGACCCAGTCGCGGTCCGACGCGTGGGCCGAGGTGACCCAGTCGGGGTCTGGCGCGTGGGCTGAGGTGACCCAGTCGGGGTCTGTTCTGACCCAGTCGGGGTCCAACGCGTGGGTTGAGGTGACCCAGTCGGGGTCCAATGCGGGTGCAGCGGTGACCCAGTCGGGGTCTGTTCTGACCCAGTCGGGGTCCGACGCGTGGGCTGAGGTGACCCAATCGGGGTCCAACGCGGGTGCAGCTATGACCCAATCGGGGTCCGACGAGGTCCAATCGGAGTCTGACGGGGTCCAGTGGGGGTCCAGCGCAGGTGTGGCTGCAACCCAATCAGGGTTTGAGGAGGTCCAATCGGGGTCTGACGCTGGTACAGCGATAACCCAATCGGGGTCCGGCGAGGTACAGTGCGGGTCCGACGTTGGCGCTGCTGTGACCCAATCGGGGTCCGACGCAGGTGCAGCTGTGATCCAGCCAGAATCTGATACAGGTGGAGCTGCGACGATCGCATCGGTCTGGACCAAGATCGGTGGAGGAGCCGCAGACCCGTTGCCGCCTGATGTCAGGTGGACCCATTTTTCTGATTGTTCCCCTCTCAGGAGCCACCAGTTGGGGGCCGTTGGAGGCTTTTGTCTGGCAGACTGGCGCTCTCATGTCTTGTTTTCATTAGGCGGGCGGCCGCATGCTATTCCTCCACGGTCCTGGTGGTTGTGGGATGCGGGTCGGCCACTCGAGGAACTGCTTTGTGCATTCGGCGTCTTGGGTTGGTCACCCGATAAACTGTGTTTGCTACTGGGTGGCCTGGTTCGGCCACCGGAGGACTTGTTTCTTGGGGCCTGGGACTGGGGCAGGCCGCCTGATCATGTACTGTTTTGTGGGACTATCCGTGGGCCATTGGAGGCAGGGAGGTCGCCGGAGCTCTGCCTGGGGGGCGTTGGATCTCCGCCGATCATCTTCTGTTTGGGCCCATACGGTGTCAGGGTTATGTCAAGGTTATGTAGAGCAATTTAGATTGCCTCATGTGTGTTTTGCAATCCATAGTCTGGTTAAGGTTATGTAGAGCAATTTAGATTGCCTCATGTGTGTTTGCAGTCCATAGTCTGGGTTTTGTTTTTTTTGTTTTGTCCTCCCCTCTTCTTTTTGAGGGGCTATGGTCATGTTTTGTTTTTTTTTGTTTTGTCCTCCCCTCTTCTTTTTGAGGGGCTAGGGTCATGTTTTGTTTTTTTTTGTTTTGTCCTCCCCTCTTCTTTTTGAGGGGCTAGGGTCATGTTTTGTTTTTGTTTTTTTGTTTTGTCCTCCCCTCTTTCTTTGAGGGGCTATAGTATGGGGGTTTTTTTGTCCATAGTTACCGGGTGTTTGCATGTATTTCTGGCTTCGTTTGTGTTTTTTTTGTTTTTCCATAGTCACCGTGTGTTAGCACGTATTTCTTGTTTCCTTTTTCATAGTTATCATGTTTGCATTTATTTCTTGTTTCTGATTTCCATAGTTACCGTGTGTTAGTAAGTATTTCTTGGTCATAGTTATCATGTGTTTGCATTTCTTGTTTTGTTTTTTTTTGTTTTTCCATTGTTACCGTGTGTTAGCATATATTTCTGGTTTCCCTTTTTCCATAGTCATCATGTGTTTGTATTTATTTCTTGTTTTGTCTCCATAGTCATTATGTGTTTGCATTTATGTCTTGTTTTGTTTCCATAGTTACCATGTGTTTGCATTTATGCCTTGTTTTGTTTCCATAGTTACCATGTGTTTACATTTGTCTTGTATTGTTTCCATAGTTATGTGTGTGCATTTATTTTCTTGTTTCTGTTTCCATAGTTACCGTCATGTATTTCTTGTTTCCTTTTTTCCATAGTTATCATGTGTTTGCATTTATTTCTTGTTTTGTTTCCATAGTTACCGTCATGTATTTCTTGTTTCCTTTTTTCCATATTTATCATGTGTTTGCATTTATTTCTTGTTTTGTTTCCATAGTTACCGTGTGTTTGATGGTTTATTTTTTGGCTAGGTTATGTACACTGGAGTTAGACGGGTTGTCTGTGGTCTCGGTGGGAAAATTTTCAGGGTCAGGTGTTTATGTCTTGTATGATTGTGTTTCCCTTGTATTGTAGTCAGGTCTTGTTTTGTTTTGTTCTTTCTCTGTTTTTTTTCCCCTCTCGTTATTGTTCTGGGGAAAATGGGATGGATATGTTGTTTGATGTATTCTTTTCCCTTTCTGTTTGGGGTCTTGTTAGGTTTTGTTTGGCTCCCTCCTTGCCTGTTCCTCAATCCACTCGCCCTGTGGTTGGGGTGGGGGGGGCTAGGTGTTACTAGACGTTCGGAGCCCGTCAGGTGAGGGGGGGCTACTGTCATGACCCGAGCACTAGGTCATGGTGCTCAGGTTATTCCTGTCAGGGTTTGACAGCAGCATTGTTATCCTAGCTCTCCGAGCTCTTATTGTGACAGTGCTCGGGGAGGCTTCCGCTCAGCTGTCAAGCCCTGAACAGCTGTGCTGCATTTGTGGTCGTTAGCGCTTGAGCTACTTTAACCCACGCTGGTGACCGCATCCTCGCAGCAGTGTCTGTTCTCTCCCCGTCAAGCTACGGATACTTAGGACTAATTCCTACCTCGTCTGCTTATGGTTTGACCATCTTTCCTCTGGACCAGTAAGTGTACTGTATAGCCTTACCCCTCCCGGTGTGAATAGATCTTTGTGAGTCTCTGCCTTAGCAGCCTGTGTATCGTTCTTCACCAACCTTGTCTGTCTGTGTTTGACCGTCTCCTCCTCTGGACCTGTAGTGAGCTGTTAGCCTTACGCCTCCTGTTGTGTGAAGACTTAAGTGTCATTGTCTCAGCAGCCTGTGTTGTACCTTTTTCACCGTAATAAAAACTCTCACTGAACTCTCTGGTGACTGTGTGGCATCTTATGGTGGCTCGCGAGAGCCACCCATGACAAGTACGGCACTATCCCTTTACCATTCACACCTAGGGCCACTTTTTTAGAGTCTCCAATAAACCTAACCTGCATGTTTTTGGCCTGTGGGAGGAAACGGGAGAACTCCCGGAGTAAACCCACGCAGACACGGAGAGAACATGCAAACTCCACATAGATCACTGTTGGTCAGGGGCTGGGATTGAACCAGGGATCCCATGGCCAAGGGTGAGTTGCTGTGCTGCCGTAGTGCTAACCACTGTGTCACCTCACCGCCCGTATCATGTTCCGATGTTAAGGTTAGCATTAGGAATTCTCCGAAGTACAAATCCTGGCTTTGGACCCAAAAACCCAAAATACCCCCCCCCCCCAAAAAAAAACAAAAAGAAACACAGTAACGAAAATTAGTGAAGTGGAGGTAACCAGTACTCTCCATTGATCCCATTGGTCCTTTTAGGCAAAACAAAACCTACAGAGAGCATTCAACATAACTACACCACATCATAATAAAGCAATTGGTGTCAAAATCCAACAACTATCCAAGTAAAAGATTATGAGGAACAATATTTTTATTATGTGTCATAATGTCCTTAGATATAGCTGTTCAGTCCACATGCTTAATCAAACAAAGCTATAGGGAAAAAGAAAAAATACCACCTTAAGTAAGAGCAGCAATGTCCCCACTGATAAGAGTTCAGATGTTTTTGATGCACTCCAAGGCCTTCTTCGGGTCTTCAAAACGACGCCTGGTTCCATCTGGAAATGTGAAGAAAAGTACGGCTGGATATCCAATACCAAATGGAATCTTTGCTTGTTGAAGCATGCGTTTACATTCCAGGAAAGCCTGCTTGCGTTGCTTTGGAGAAGTCCTGGCAGAAGCTGATTTTATGTTGTTGTCAGTGCATGTTACCATGCTCCCTGGCCAGCCTTCATACTAGTTCCTTCTCCTGAAACCTCAAGAAGCGCACCACAAAGGGTCTGGGGGGGGGGGGGGGGGCTCCTGGTTTCACTGGTGCAAGTGCTCTGTGTGCTCGTTCCAACTCCAACCCATCTTCAAATTCATTCTCCAAAATCTCTGGGAGTACTTTCCTTAAGAATGAGATTGCATCCCTGTTTTCAACTTTCTCAGAGAATCCGTAAATACGTAGGTTCAGGCACCTTTCTCTGTCCTCAAATTCGGCCAGTTTTGCATTCAACATTTCAATATCCTTGACCGTGGCCAGTGGAGAGTCACACTTACCCTGGATTTACACTGACTCCAGATACAGTCCATTACAGCTGTGATCCGGACTCTGCAGCAAGTAGTTCCCATTCTAATTAATGATCTGATCTCCACCTCGTTCAGACCACTGTGGAACGAATCCAGCTCATCAGATTTGGTTTGCTAATGAAACGCAACAAGTCTATTTTTGACAGATGTCGGATCTAATCTGCAAGGAAATGCCACAGTATCTCACAGTATTTAATAGCCATTTCTTCATTAAAAACGATTTAAGGCTTGTCTGTTATTTTCTGAGGTCTATTCTTCCGCCACTGTGTCAGAGAAGATAGACTCTAGACTTAACATACAAACACTTCATAGAATTAAAATTAATGGGCTACTTACGCTTTCTTTAGAGCCCAAAAATCCAGGTGGCGAGCCGTTACAACACACTTCCTTGTTGTTATCACGTGATCGCGATCGGTTCATCTTGGACACGCTCGGGTCTTTCTCGAGATCTCAAGTTATTTTGTATAATTCTCGTGTGATCTTGTATTTCGAAGTCTGTTCTTATCCATGCCGTTGCAAAACACAAACACAGTTGGTAGGGATGAACACAAGGGAACATCCGCACTGCATCTGCAATAGACTGCATCCAGAGTCAGTGTAAATCCTGGTTTAGTCTGGGGCTTTTTGGGGTGCACAGTAACTCGCTTGGGGGGACACAGCCCGCGAATGGTCACCAACTCTACAGTGTGCCTAATTTGCAATAAACTATTCCTGAATCCAAACATATTCTGGGGGCCAGATGGAAAACTCAGGAGTGCTGGGTGTTGCCTGCAGGCCACCAACTGATGTACAACATGTACTGTGGAAGGCATCTCAGGTACACTCAGTATTCTTGATCTATGATCGCAACATTACTACTCACTGTTTAATTGCATCAATAATGAAGTTAATAAAGTCGGGAAAGTAGAGAGAGCTGATTCATTGGTGATCAACACACATGCGGTACTTAAAGCCATTAATGAATGAGCTGTCAGATAACAAAGCATGTGGTTTAGATCACATTTCTGCTGAGCATCTTAAATATGCTAGCTGCAGAAGCGGTCCTCTTTTTGCTATCTGTTTCATGATTTATTGGCTACTACCAGACTCAATGTTGTCTATTATGCTGATACCAGTTATTAAAGATACAGGAGGCAAGTGTGTGGTCTAGATAACAATGGACCTCTAGCTAAAGCTAGTATAATATAATATTTCTGAAGTCCTGGAAAGAATCCTCTTTCATAAACTGAGTTTGTTAACTTTACTGACCATGAGTTTGGATTTAAACTCCATCATGGCACAAACTCTTGAATATATGCATAAAAAGAAATGGTATGGAAAGATTTAGACTTAAGCAAACATCCTTGCACATAGGTTTAGCTTCTGTTCAGATGAGGTCAAATTAGCTCTCTTCAACGCTTACTGTACACAGGGCTAGATTAAGGAGGTTGCGGGCCCCTGGGCTAGAGCAATTTTTGGGGCCCTCCCACATATTTATGGGAGTATGATATGCAAAATGATCATGTTTACATGCACGGTAATAAACCATTTATAATTGGATTTCTGGAGTTATCTGATTATTAAAGTAGTCATGTAAAAACAATAATCAGATAAAAGGCAATTACTGTGTTACATAAAATGAAATTACATGAATACACATAGTTTATTGTCCAATAATCCATTTATTCAGTGCATGTAAACAAATCAAATCTGATTATCATTATCTGATTATTTATAGTTACTGGGTTATTGTGGCCATGTAGCTGGGGTCACTGATGGATCAGCTTGACCTTCAAGGTCCTAAATTACTAAGACAGTGGCTATGGATACAGAAACATACCCATAGAATTCTTGTTACAAACATGACTCAAATCTGATTGCCCAGTATGTTCTATTAATGAGTATCTTAAAAGCAACAGGCTACAGGTACGGAAATCTGAGGCATTTATTTGTTTCAAAATTTTAATCAATATCTATTTACCTTTTTTTTTTTTTTTACCTTACCAGCTCCCACATCTTAGGGCTAACCTCTTAATTTTAAGTCTAAATTTCATCTCATAGTAAAATGGTTTGGACAAGGTGCTGATAGCAAGATGCAAACCAGCAACCTTCTGACCACAGGCCGTACTACAATGGTGTGAAAAAGTGTTTGCCCCCTTCCTGGTTTTCTCATTTTTTTTGTATGTTTGTCACACTTAAATGTTTCAGATCATCAAACAAATTTAAATATTAGACAAAGATAACACAAGTAAACACAAAATGCAGTTTTTAAATGAAGTTGTTTATTATTAAGGGTAAAAAAAATCCAAACCTACATGGCCCTGTTTGAAAAAGTGATTGCTCCATCCCTGTTAAAACGTAAATTAACTGTGGTTTATCATATCTTTGGAAAGATGAGTTCAATTTCTCTAGCCACACCCAGGCCTGATTACTGCCACACCTGTTCTCAATCAAGAAATCACTTAAATAGGACCTCCCTGACAAAGTGAAGTAGACCAAAAGATCTTCAAAAGCTAGACATCATGTTGCGATCCAAAGAAATTCAGGAACAAATGAGAAACAAAGAAATTGAGATCTATCAGTCTAGAAAAGGTTATAAAGCCATTTCTAAAGCTTTGGGACTCCAGTGAACTACAGTGAGAGTCATTTTCCACAAATGATACAGTGGTGAACCTTCCCAGGAGTGTCCTGCCAACCAAAGTTACCCCAAGAGCGCAGCGACGACTCATCGAAGAGGTCACAAAAGACCCCACAGCAACATCCAAAGAACTGCAGCCCTCATTTGCCTCAGTTAAGGTCAGTGGTCATGACCCCACCATAAGAAAAAGACTGGGCAAAAATGGCCTGCATGGCAGAGTTCCAAGACGAAAACCACTGCTGAGCAAAAAGAACATAAAGGCTTGTCTCAGTTTTGCCAGAAAACATCTTGATTATCCCCAAGATTTTTTGGGAAATTGCTCTGTGGACTAATGAGACAAAAGCTGAACTTTTTGGAAGGTTGTGTCCCATTACATCCGGCATAAAAGTAACACAGCATTTCAGAAGAGGAACATCATACCAACAGTAAAATATAATGGTGGTAGTGTGATGGTCTGGTTCTGTTTTGCTGCTTCAGGAGCCGGAAGACTTGCTGTGGTAAATGGAACCATGAATTCTGCTGTCTACCAAAAAATCCTGAAGGAGAATGTTCGGTCATCTGTTCATGACCTCAAGCTGAAGCACACTTGGGTTCTGCAGCAGGACAATGATCCAAAACACACCAGCAAGTCCACCTCTGAATGGCTTAAGAAAAACAAAATGAAGACTTTGGAGTGGCCTAGTCAAAGTCCTGACCTGAATCTGATTGAGATGCTGTGGCATGACCTTAAAAAGGCGGTTCATGCTCGAAAACCCTCCAGTGTGGCTGCATTGCAACAATTCTGCAAAGATGAGTGGGCCAAAATTCCTTCACAGTGCTGGAAAAGACTCACTGCCAGTTATCGCAAATGCTTGATTGCAGTTGTTGCTGCTAAGGGTGGCCCAACCAGTTATTATGTTTAGGGGGTAATCCCTTTTTCACACGGGGCCATGTAGGTTTGGATTTTTTTTTTCCCTTAATAATAAACACCATTTAAAAACTGCCTTTTGTGTTTACTTGTGTTATCTTTTTCTAATATTTATTTAAATTTGTTTGATGATCTGAAACATTGTGTGACAAACATACAAAAAATGAGAACTCAGGAAGGGGGCAAACACTTTTTCACACCAATGTATCTACTTAAGCCACAGCAGCAATTTGCTCAGAGCTGATCTGAAAGGTTTTGTTGGATTGTCAACTCTTCTGTACCAAGAGACATTTCGTATAGGGATACAGCTTCCATATCCATAGCCACTGCCAATTACTAAATAAAGTGAATGACCACAAAGTTCTAGGTTTAGCTTGAATAGCAGAAAAATATAGTGCTATCAGGACTAACAACCGACCAATATCTTTTATCAATCCTCAACTTTAATGTTGAGGATTGATAAAAGACATTGTTTTCTGTTTAAGGATTAAATATTAACTACCTGAAGCCAGAACAGGGTTTTCACTACACAGAAGAAAAAAAAAACCGACCAGTCTGCTCTATTGGGAAAACACCTGCTCTTCTCCATGACCCAGGAGAAGAACCAGTTATGTGCGCACAAACCGGATATTCATTGTTGAATGACAGTTTTTGCAATTTTAAGCTCCTACTCTGTTATTCTTTTAAAAGAATGATTCAAAATGAAAACATCCCGACAGTTGTTTTGAATCAAATCTTCAATTTTGCATTCACCAGAGCAGATTAATATAACTCTGGCCGAGATGAACGATAATATAACTGAAGGAAATTTTATAACTCTTGGACAAAGAGAAAGACGGGCATCCTCTCTGAACTGTAATGGACAGCTCTCATCCATGGCCAAGCAAGGCTGTGGCATTATAAAGCGCCTTTAAAGCTCGTAAAAGTTGGTGTGCACTGGATTTTAAAAAACTGCTCACGAATGTAATTTCATGACATTTGGACTACTAATTTCTCTGATTTTTCAAAATGTCTGTAAAAGTTGGTCCAAATGTTACAGTGTGAACCCACTTAAGTGGGGAAAAAGATCATATATGCAGCAGGCAAAACAATACAAACAGCCGTGGAAGGAGAAAACAGACGGGGTTGTCTTGAAACATACTCACCATTTGGAAGTTTGCGACTGAGGAGGGGTGCATGGGTGAGGAGGGGTGCATGATGCTATGACTGCGAGACGTTCCGAGACTGTTGTGCAATAATCCAAAATGGCGACTCACGTTGACCAAGCATAAACAGACTTGTCAACAGGTAGTGTCATTTTTTTTTGTAATTAATCTGCCAATTGACTATCTGTTCATCTTTGTTTTTTTCATATATCATTTCACCATCTTCTCGATGGAGCTGGAGGAACTTGAGAATTATATAGATGAGCTTTATTATTGTTACTCTAACATGCAGGAAAACGTATCTCCCAGTTCTTCCTCCTCCTCCATGTCTAAACGCCCTAGACCCGTGGACTCTCCAAAATTACGGAAGGGTTCAGAAGTTAGGTTTTTCTATTGAAAATAAAATTACCAGCATGGATGGTAGACTAGCATTAGTCAAACTGCTCTATAAAGAATTCCAGAGCATACAGGAGCGTCTGGAATATAGTTAGGCGCAGCTCGTTTCTCTCTTAGAAGAAAACAATGGCTTGAAAAAGTCAGTAAACACGCTAACCATGTAACTTCGTGTTGTTGAAAGAAAGAAAAGGAAAATGAAAGAAAGTTCTCAATTTGCAGTCACGCAGCATGAGAGATAAACTTGTTTTTTTCTGGAATTGCTGAAAAAAATAATGAAAATTCAGAACAGCTGGTCCGTGAATTCATGTCCACGCAGCTGAAACTGTCCCCCGAAGTTACAAAATCCGTTACCTTTCACTGAGTCCACTGCATTGGGCAAAAAAATCTCCAAAATAAATGTCCCAGACCTATTGTTGCCAAATCTTAACATTTCAAGCAAATAATTCTGGTACAGAGGCAGGGCAGGCAGCTTTAAAAACACCAATTATGGTCTAAATGATCAATTTCCACAGGAAATCGTGGAAAGGAGGAGGAAGCTTTATCTCAATAGGAAACAAAAAAATCCAAGAAGGTAAACGAGCAATTGTCTCTGTGAGCAGATTGTTTATAGATAGCAAGCTGTTTATGGATGAAACCATAACCCCATGGTTATTCTAGAGCCTCCTTTGTTTCCTTAGCTATATGTGGAAAAAGAGTGTGATTGTGTGCAGGTCTCATATTCGATCTCGGTTTAATTTGTTAACATTTGTCCAATGTTTTTTTCTTTTTTGCTGAGGTTGTTGTTTGCTTGTTTGTCTGTTGTAGCTAATTTTGTTGAAGTTGTTAGGTTGTTGTTGTATGTGTAGCGTTGATCCTGGGTTCCAATTCATAAAATCACTCTTTGTTTAAGAAAAATCGCTTCACACCAAAAGTCTGGTCGTGAACTACTTCTGTCACCTAAGGACCAGAGTTGTAACACTACCCATCAAACATAAAGTGGAAGTAATTCCTGCTTTGTTTCCTGAAGTCATTCTCCCTTTTGTTTACTTGCCAAAGGAATGCCTCAAAATGACACAGTTATGATTGATATGTTCCAGACTGGAAAGTGAAGATTCCTCATTAAACTTGAAGAGTTTTACAGTGCCATCTGGTGGTCGACTGAGGAATATTTAATTTTTTTTCTCTCTCTGCAGTGGAATTTTTGAATTGTAGATGAATGAATTAATTCATATTCTTTCTCTTAAGATAATATCCGCTACTGAAGACATGGATAAACTCTGGGATAGACAATTGTGGTTTGAAATTCTTTTATTGATATGATTTGACATTGTTGCTTTATTTTCAGGAAGAAATTAATTTTTCCGTACTTGCCATCAAGAAATTAATCTCATGTGCAATGTAGAGACCTTGTGTGTGTCTTTTTTTAAGTAGGATATACTAGTCACCAAAGTTTAAAGAATTTATGCTTTCTTAGGCAACATACGTATATGTGTTTTAGGAGGATTTCACTTTCCATATCAGGTTTCTCTCTCCTTCTCTCCCTCTGGGAGACCTCCACAGTTCAGGACTTTGAGTGACCAATAGGGGTCCAGGCTTCACTACATTTCCTTTATTGGTCTGGTTTATAACTTCTGTTGAACAAGAAGCTTCATGTAATTGGTCCAGCTCAGTTTTCATGAAATTCAGTGAGATCCTGCCACACCCGAGAAAAAAACCCTTTTATTTGTTTTCAGTTCGTGGGGTGTTGGTCAAGCTGTAAAAAGCAAAATTTTCTGCTCTCCCATTTCTTTTCTATCTTCAAGTAGGCCCAGAGTCTCCCATGCTCTGTGAAAATTCTTTTTCTTTTCTTTAAAGCTCGCTTTTCCATACTTTAATCCTTTTCTTTAAACTACCATGTAAGAAGATTTTGTTTGATTTTTACTAAGCATAAACCAACTCATTCAAGCCACAATACATCGCAAGAAACAGATCTGTGTTGTGTTTTTTTTTGTCTCAATTTGACTTTCTGATGGGACTTTGAACAATAAGCAAATATCATCAAGAATTTGGCAACCTGTCCAAATTCCTTTTTCAGCGCATAGTGAGAAGACCTCACCAGCATGCTGAAGAACCAGCCCATTGTGATCTCAGGAGCATGCCTGAACCGTGGTACAGAACCTTTCTCTCAGTTCTTTTAAAAAATCCACGCCCATCCAGATGGAATCAGAACCAACTGGACCGCCTGCTACCCATAGGGATGCAATATGATTCTGCTTGGCTGAGGGTCTGTTGTTCAATTTAAACTTGATTCTTCAAAATATTCCTGGTGTAAGTTCTTTAAACTTAATTTCATGCAAACTCCAATCAGAATCTCAAAATATATTTATCTGCATTCCTTTTCAGAGTAACCACAAATGTTTGATTCACATATGATGCTCAGTAATTCAGTAACAGTCTATGATGCCCATGATACAGTTTGAATTAATGTGTTAACCTATTCTGGCATTTCTTATTTAACTATTGAAAGACATGTGGGAGTTATGATTTGATTTCATGTCCATCTTCTTGATTATAAGCAGACAAGAACTCACGTTTGTTTTTTTTGTTTTTTTTGAGACTGATTCATCATTGGTACAAATAATGAATTGCTAAAAAAAAAAAAAAAATTGTCCATTATTTGGACTGGTGCCCCAAACGAGCATATGTGTGTGTAATGAAAGGAAATCTTCATTCCTACTCACATTCATATTTACATTAACCCTTTGACATCCTTCTATTTATGGACATAAAAAGTGCCCTCACTGTCTATGTCACAGTGCTGGGCCTGTCATGTGAAGTGTCATGTGATTTATAACCCCCCCCCCCCCAGTTGTACTAAGTATTCCACCTCACAAGGTGGAAGACACGTAAAACTTACTGCTCTTGCGTTGGAGGACTAATGGCCCCCATATAACAACCCCCACTTCTGGACACCAGAGAAGAAGAGTTTGTAAACAAATGGTGATCGCTCGCAAGATGGAGGAGGCATTTGCTCCCAAATTTGCCAACTATTATTCTTAACAGAGATTATTTAACTTATGAAGGTAAATATCTACATTTTTTTTTATAACAGAGGGTGGGCGAAGCTAGTTGATTTGCACCTGCCACTGACCCCCAGCGCCATGTGACTGGACAGAACAGTTGTGTCAGTTCCTGGTCGTCATATGAGATAAACTGCGGTGGAATAAAAGCAAAATTGTGGTGGAATAATCATAACAGTTTCTGGATGTTGTCATAACCCGAGTGTCGGTTCTGGCCACACTCGGGTCTCATATCTTTTTGTTCCCTGGCTTTGGCAGCTGAGGGTTCCTTCCAGCTCCTCGGGCTCTTATTGTGAAGGTGCCCGGGGGAGCTCCCTGCTGTCAAAGTCAGCTGCTGCTCTGCTGTCATTAGCAGCAGCTGTGCCGCGTTGGGGTCATTAGCCGCCAGAGATATAAGCGGGTACTAAATGTCCTCCAGCGCGGCAGTCTCTGTTATATTCTGTTATATCCTGTTATGTTCTCCTGTTACGATCATCTGTTATATCCTGCTACGTTTTGATGGTGCTCCTTTATGCTCAGGTATGTTCCTGTTTGCCTAGCTCATCATCAACGTTGTCGTCTGGCGCATCGGGTGTTCCCCGGCTCAGACTTCACTCAGCCGCTGTATGTGTTCTGTGTGTGTTCATCCTTACTCTACAATAAATTACCACTGCAAACTCACTGGTGACTGAGGCGTCTTGTGACGGTCCGTGAGGGCCGTTGTGACAGTAGACTGCCGCCTAACGCCCGGAGAGGAGGCGTTGCATCGAGACGCCATTCACCGTGTAGTTTGCAGCAGTGGACTGTTTGTTCCTACCTGTCTGGGTGCCGTGTTGAAGCATGCCATCGTGGAGGTCTCGTGCTCGGAGGCAGGATGCTGTCCTCGCTGACACCCTCGAGCGTGTGGACAGAGTCCTTGTCGCCGCCTCCCTCCTCGAATACAACAATGAAGTGCCCTGGTACCTGGACCTAGCCGAGGAAATTCTGGATTCTCTCCCCCGCTTCACTAATCATCCAGAGGTAAGCGTGAGGAGAGATGACATCGCCGCCCAGCGTGAGATTCTCCGAGGGCTGGAGGGAAATCCTGGCAGGAAGCTGAAGCGGAGGAGACGTCGCCCCTCGCTTCGGGATCCCGCTCCTGCCTCTGTTCCGGCCCGGGAGTTCGCACCATCTGGAGGTCTTTTCCCATCGGGCATGTCGTCACTCGGGATTCCCCCAGAGAAGCTGCAGATGACAGCAGACAAGATCTGGGACCGGGTGGCAGCTGCTTGCTCCGCTGAGAATCCTCCAGCGTGTATGAAGCATGTGGTGGCGGCGGTCAGACTGGTGGAGAGGAATCCAGCGCTGCGTGAGTTTCCTGAGTTTGCTGACTTGCTTGCCGACGTTTCTGCTCAGGAACGGCGATTTCCGGACCTCACCTTCGCCTCACCCCCTACAAGGAACCGTCGTCAATCCGGCTTCCAACCTCGGCTAGACCCCCGTCTGGATGCTGTTCCGGGTCGCCGCAAGGGCTCAACCCCCCACACAGCTGTCACTCCTGCGCCTCGTCAGAGGGGAATCCCCGCAGCCTCGTCTTCTCCCGGGCCCTCGCCTGCTGTCCCGTCAGCGCTCCATGCCCGACTGACCCCGGCTGTCGCCCCCTCCTCCTCGTCGCCTATCCTGGCTGCTGTGTGTCACAAGAGCTCCGTTTCGGCGAGCTTCATCCCGGATCCGCCTCGAGTGGCCTCGTCTCGTCTTCCCAGAGGGCCCTCTGTCGCCATCCAGCGGGGAAAGGAAGGAATGACGTCCCCCACAGCGGAGACTATCTTACCCTTAGGGGAAAGGCAAGTGCATGATAATTTCTCTTCTTTTGACATTGTTTTGCCTTGTCTGACTCCTAGGGGTGGAGTTCGGGGTATGCAGCCCCCCGAGCTCCCTCCACCCGCTGTGGATGAAAATATTAACCCTGCTTCCTCTGTGTCTCCCTCCGCTGAGCGGTCCTCGACGTCAGGCCAACGTCGCTGGATGAGGAGGGGGCCTGCGGTTCTGGAGAGCCTGGTTCCGGTTCCGCAGCCACGCCATGGGCGGAGGAGGAGAGCGGACTGCAGCGTGGAGCCATCGCCGATGAAGAAGCGTCCCCGGGGTTCCACCGAGGAGCGGTCCAGTCCAGCAGGGCGAGATTCTCCTGCCACCACGCCGTGCGGGCCACCGGCGTGGACATCGGTGCCGGAGGACTCTCTAGCTGCACGCACCATCATGCCAGCTGCGGAGCCCGACGCAGCTGAGTGGGAGCCTGAGGATGACCTCCTGACTTCTGAGCCCGGATCATCGCAGTCCTGGACGGTGTCAGAACCCGAGCTCGGGGTCGCCGGTGAG
Organism: Pholidichthys leucotaenia; assembly: GCA_020510985.1. Lineage (NCBI taxonomy): Eukaryota > Metazoa > Chordata > Actinopteri > Cichliformes > Pholidichthyidae > Pholidichthys > Pholidichthys leucotaenia. Next base: position 130,218,578 of record CM035850.1, read on the forward strand.
GGGCTGCTCTCGCCTGCTGCACCAGAGGTTCCGGTTTTGGGGTTGGAGGTCGAGTCTGGTGCCACGCCGACCGGGTCCACCGGGAGTGCTGTTCTGGTCCAGTTGGGGTCCACTGGGAGTTCGGTTCCGGTCCAGTTGGGGTCCACCGGGAGTGCTGTTCCGGAGGCCCAATCGGGGTCCACCGTGGGTTTGGTTCCGGAGGCCCAATCGGGGTCCACCGTGGGTTTGGTTTCCGGAGGCCCAATCGGGGTCCACCGTGGGTGCTGCACCAGCAGGTCCTAGGTTCGGTGAGGGAGCTGCAGATCCCCGGCCACCGGATGCTGGACAGGCTCGTTTTCTTCATCTCCACAGTCATCCTCCTCGTCTCCCTGAGGAGCACTACCAATCTCCACCTGGGGCCGTTGGGGTCCCGAACGCTCCGCCCGGTTTCCCCTCATCTCCCCCCTTTTCTGCGGGATCACCGGCTGCTTCCTCCCAACGGTTCTGGTGGGCTGGTGTTGCGGGGCGGCCGCCTGAAGGGCTGTCTCGTTGGTTTGGTTCTCTGGGCCGGCCCCCCGACCTGTTTATCTTCCTGTGCGGCGACCTGCTCCGGCCGCCTGAAACTCTCTTCCCCCGAGCATGGGACTGGGGTAGGCCGCCCGAACTGTCCTCTTTTCCCCTCCCTGTTCTGTGGCCTCTTGTTGCCGGATGAACCCCCCGAACCTTCTGCCCCATCCCTCCGGGCCTGGACTGCGCCCTTTCCGGGTTCCTGATCTCATCTGTGGGACTGTTGGGGTGTTTGTGGGGGGGGGGGGGATTGTTTTGTGTTTTTGTGTCACTCTGTTTGCCCAAGGGTGTGTTGCCTATTTTGTACTTATTGTGGTTTTGTTCTTGTTACCCGGGATTGTGGGTTGTTTTTTTTTTATAGCCTTGTTGGTTGTTTCTCTCTCCCTCCTGCCAGCACCCCATCCACCCACCCTAGGGGGGTGGGGGGGGGCTTGGGTGTTACTCTGGCCGCTCAGAGCTCGGCCTTGAGGGGGAGGTACTGTCATAACCCGAGTGTCGGTTCTGGCCACACTCGGGTCTCATATCTTTTTGTTCCCTGGCTTTGGCAGCTGAGGGTTCCTTCCAGCTCCTCGGGCTCTTATTGTGAAGGTGCCCGGGGGAGCTCCCTGCTGTCAAAGTCAGCTGCTGCTCTGCTGTCATTAGCAGCAGCTGTGCCGCGTTGGGGTCATTAGCCGCCAGAGATATAAGCGGGTGCTAAATGTCCTCCAGCGCGGCAGTCTCTGTTATATTCTGTTATATCCTGTTATGTTCTCCTGTTACGATCATCTGTTATATCCTGCTACGTTTTGATGGTGCTCCTTTATGCTCAGGTATGTTCCTGTTTGCCTAGCTCATCATCAACGTTGTCGTCTGGCGCATCGGGTGTTCCCCGGCTCAGACTTCACTCAGCTGCTGTATGTGTTCTGTGTGTGTTCATCCTTACTCTACAATAAATTACCACTGCAAACTCACTGGTGACTGAGGCGTCTTGTGACGGTCCGTGAGGGCCGTTGTGACAGATGTGGGCGAGAAAGCGAAAATGACTGGCAGAAGATGAAATAAGGACTGTGGATGACGAAAATGGATGAATGAAGACACGACGAGCATTAGGTCTGATTGTTTTTTATCAGTTTGTGTACATTCTACTGATTTTCTGGTTCATATACTTTGAAAAGATAACAAAAAAACAAAAACAAAAATGGAAGACCAAAAAAACAAAACCATCCTATGTGTAAATATGTACAAAGTCCACTTTTGACCGAAAGTTATGTAATTCGACATGGCTGCCATCATATTATGCAAATTAGATGCATAAATTCACTCCTATCTCAAACTTTGGATCATATTCTTCATCTTTCTAATTGACAGTAAGCCATTATCTCTTACCACTTTCAAGTTAACACCTTTGCAATGTCTGATATCCAAACTGAATATTTTCTTCAAAAAAATCTTGACCACCAGAGGGGGGAGGCTGACGGGCACGCTGGTGCACCACAGAATTTTAAGAGGTTAAGCAGTGCAACTGCCATTTTAGGAACTGCCATTGTGAGCCATCCTGGCATCCATTTTGGAGTAGATACAGACTGCCTCCATGCAACGCCACTGTGTCTTCTCCTCCTTGATTGCAGAAGGGACTGTCTCCATCTTTTGGTCAACTATAATAACTGCATCCTTTCATAAAATTACATCTAAAACTTTGATTCTGTTCAGATGATTACTAACCAAGTTGAGCTTCAAAATTAAATTCAAAGCAATCCATATTATTCAGAATAACCTAAATTTAAAACTTTAAAATCTAAAGTTTATATGCCAAAAGCAGTGAAAAGGGAACTCGTTGGCTCTTGAAGGTTTAATCTCATTTGGCGGATCAGTGACCCATGTAAATGAATACCTGAAGGGTATAAAAGCAGGCACTGTATTTAATCACATGTTAACCACACATGTGGTAGCGGAGTGGTTAGCACTGCGGCAGCACAGCAACTCACCCTTGGCTGGGGGATCCTGGGTTCGATCCCAGCCCCCGACCAACAGTGATCTGTCTGGAGTTTGCATGTTCTCCCCTTGTCTGCACGGGATTTCTCCGGTTTCCTCCCACATGCCAAAAACATGCAAGTTAGGTTAATTGGCATCAAAACTGGGGATTCTAAATTGTCCTTAGGTATGACTGTGAGAATGAATGGTTGTTTGTCTCTCTGTGTTGGCCCTGCGATGGACTAGTGATCTGTCCAGGGTGTACCCTGCCTTTCATCCAAAGATGCTGGGATAGGCTCCAGCCCCCCCGCGACCCAAAAAGGATTAAGCGGAAGAAGATGAATGAATGTTAACCACACATCTTAATCTATAAAGTTATAAGCACATATATTTACACATTTTAAGCAACAGTTGCAAACTGTTGAAGCTATATACGTGTGTTTAAAGTGCTGCATTGTTTGATTTCTCCCACAGGAATCCCACTCCAACTTAAGGATTTGAGTAAATGCCAATATTTATTCAAAAGCGACTGTAAAGTAGTGTTAACTCTGTGCATGCTGCTAAAGGATTTAGTGCATCACTGAATATTTTCCAAAATTTTTCAAAATAGGAAACCACATTAATTAGTGAACACTTAAAAGCCCAAAGTGTTATCTAAAGTTATTGTGCTATTCTTGGTTCATGTTTTTCTCCACAGGGAAAGGGAAAACGTTAACCAACTCCCGACTTCTCACGAGGATTTAAGAGAGAAAGTCAGAAGGTGAAAACATTGATTATTCTGTAAATAAAATCTTTATAGATAACAATCAAGTAAATCACCTTAGCTTTAATCCTAAGAAATCCTTGGTGACAACACATCAAAAACAATTCACTTGTGTTTCCTAATCTGTAAATATTAAAACATTTAAAGCTTCCAATGAAAATATGCTTTAACAATAAAGCCAAAGCCAACCTTAACTTTAAAAGAAAGTGAAAACTTAAAACCTTAACTCTCTAAAGCATTTAACCTTTCCTCTTTTTGTTGTTTCCCTTTTGAAAATAAAATCATCACTTTAAAGTGACATTCAACAAAATTCCAAAGCTAGTTATTGATGATAGTTCCATTGCTAGGCTTTGAAAATTTAAGTAAAGAAGTCAATCCACACAAATTTTAAACTAAAAATACAGTTTCAACAAACAAATAAACATATCTCCACATTTCTACAATAATTCAAAAATTCTATCTCCCTTTTTACAAGCCTGTAAGTTGAACCACATTCTAAAAGAGCTTATATGTAACCCAGCTGAGAAAATGACCCTTTTTCTCAGATGTAAATTGTATTAATACAATTGTGGGATTTTATTTTGAAAACCGATTATCTTGGGGAAGAGGAAGTGTGATCCTCGTGATCCAACTTTAAAACTTCCATTTTATGGTCACGTTGGGTGATCTGGGTTTTCCCATTCGTTAAGAGCGATATTAGCCCCGCCTTCCAAGCAGAGTGCCGAGGCGCGCACCCGAGGCTCGTTCTTTTTACGATCTGCGAGCGGAGGAGAGGAGCTGTAGGACGATCTGTCCTCACACTGACACTTCTTCTTGGTAAGCTAATTCAGATAAATACTATAAATGGATCTAAACACCCTCCCAATGTTAATTTGCAACCATTATTATCCTAAGTTGATGGGAGCACGAGCTTGAGAGGCCGTGAAGCGGTGACTTCTGCTGTGTTCACCCTGAATCTCATCTTGGTGAGTCAGATACATGCTAATGCTATGCTAATGTTAGCACTATGCTAATGCTAGCTGCGAGTGGATTTTTTTCTGTTTAAAAGCAATGGAAAAGGCTGTCTTTGTGTCTGTATGGTTTTTCTAAATGTGATTTCAGTTCCCAACAGTATGCTGAAGTACTTTTAGTTCATATGCACTATTTCTGTCAAATACAATGTGTAGTTGATGCTAAAAGCACATGGTGTTGGTCTACTATGTAAATCCATAGGTTATGCTAAACCCAGTAGCTCAGACAGGGTTTACTGATTTTAAAAGGGAATATTAGAAGTGATGGGACAGTATATTCCCTGGTTATGTGATAAATTAATTGTATTTCATTTCATGATTTACAGAGACAAGGTTAGAGAGGATTAATCATAATTTCATGGTTAAATGATATAGAGATGAACAGAGGAATTCATTTAATTGGTTACATGAAAAAAAGGGTATTTTATGTGCTACCAGAGAGATTGTGAGAAAAAAAGAACACATGCATGTAAGATGCAAGATGTGAGATGTAAGATATTACTATATTGCTGGATTGTGCTAATAGTAATATGAGAGAAGAATTTAAACACTAAGCTATGGTGTTATATAAGAAGGGATTGGAAGACGAATTACTCTAGCTGTAAACAATAATACCATTATTGTTGTGCAGGCTAGGTTTTTTGGGTTGCCAATCAAGAACCTTCTGGAACCTGGATTCTCTCTGAATGGAGATGGCGAGCCTGACCTGAGACTGAACCAAGATTGAACTGAGATCTAACCAAGATTTCGAGTGAAGAGCATCTTTCCCCTCTCCAGTGCCCAGGATTGGAAACCTGAGTCTGGAGATACGAGATATCCTGACTGGTCAAACGACTAACCCGAACGGGCAATCAAACATTGATCTCAGTAGGACATCTTTGGGGTTTTATTCCATGCCGGCCATTGTTATATTTGTACAGTTGTAAATTATCTGTATATTTTGCTCACTTTATCACTGTAAATAACAACCATTATTGCTCATTTCTTGCCTCCAGCTATTTCATTCCACACTCACTTTAATTCCCTATTGTAACCCTTATGAACCTAGCAACTGGTCTACACTTAATTATTTCCCTTACCTAATTAACATAAGGCAAGGGTTACATATAACTACCACTACTATAAAATAACAATCAATGTTATTCCTTAACTAACAAATTTAACTATAATCAACAAGTTGATTTTATGCTAACTGGCAAACAACAGTAAAACGTGGTGGGTCCATGAACAACAGAGCAATTTACCAAAATCGATGACCCACAAGCAACATTGGAAGAATGGACTTCTGATTTTATATCTAGCTTCACAACACGGGTCAAGAAAACACAGCCCGAAGATCTGAAGCAACTCACTGAAGAACTTTTGGACAATTATGTAGAACACCCACCAAAAAAACACCCACCCCTTTCTTCTTCTTCTGGCTTTCAGAGAGAGCAGACGCATTTCTTCTCCTCTCTTCCTCCTCTCCTCCCTTCACTGATCCCAGCTTGCTGTGTCCTGTCTGTGTCGCTCTCCTTCTCGCTGCCTCTGGATCCAAACGGAAAAATATGGAATTGGTGAGCTGGGCTTTAAATGCAATTGACACCACTTTTTCAAACAGAAAATCGGGCCTGGGGGAGCCCAAGTGTCCTGCAGGCACTTCGGCTGCGGGTTATGTGAGAGACTCATGGGACAACTGGAAACTCATGTGTCTGTGTGATCTTTCGGTTGAAGATGTGGAAGACATCTACCTGTTTGACTTCATGATCACAAGATTTCTGCTGTTTGGCTTTGGAGTTTTCCTGGTGTATCGGAAATTAAAGAAGTTGGAAAGAGCTAATCAAAATGCGGACCTGGCGAAGCTCCTTCAGCAATTCGACCAGCTGGGGAGAGCACTGATAGCGGCTAATGGCAAACTGAATCAGAAGGTGGGAAATATCTTGGAGTCGCTGGGTGCTCTCCAGGGAATGATTTTAAAGTCTGTGAATGTTAATGTAAATTGCGATGCACAGAATCGCATGAGAGATGAAAATTCTATGCTCTAAGTGAACTGTGCTTATCTGGCCTTGATTTGGCGCCCTTGGAAGAACTCATTCCTCCAGGAGAAAAGATAAGGCAGAAGGGAGTTTTGGCTTTTCTCTATCCCAAACATTCTGATGTGCAGCAATCTGAACTCTCCATGGACAGCGTCATGTGACTAGCATGGAATTTTACCATCTGACATGAACTGAAGAGAGATGAACTCTGTGGACATGTTATCTATGTTTAGAATACCAAGGACATAACATCTAGTCGTTGCCTAGGAGAGGATTTTTGTTGTTCACCAGTAACTGATACTTCACACTGCATTCACACTGATATCACATGACTGACATACACACACTGGCCTCTCAACTTGCTTTGTTAATGTGTGTAACTGTAACTTGTCTGCTAAGTGTGCAATTAGAGGGTTTTTTTTCTATGTGATCATAATCTTGCTCGCTTGAGCCCTATTTTGATAACTATGCTTTTTTCTCTCTGCCCAATGTGTCACCCCTCCCCCTCCCCCTCTTTACCCCCACTGTACGGGCGCCTGTTGGCTGCCGCGTCATTAGGGAGCGCTTAACATGAGCGGACCTTAATGTCAAGTAAAATTCCTCGTATGTGTAAAAAGCATGCTTGGCAATAAAGTTCATTCTGATTCTGATTCTGAAAATGGAAGAATCTCCCCAGCGTGTTGGGAAAATTTACGATAGCATTAGTCACGAGATTAAAAGTAGCTGAAGCTAAAGTGTTATGCGCCGAGAATGAGCTAAGGAATAAACAATCAACAACTCTCTCTCTCCAAGAAGAGAACAAATCATTAAGGAAGAAACTGGAACAATCTCAAGATGAAAACGACGATACTCAAACTCAATTTGATAACGCGTTATGAGAGTTGAACCAGGCAAAACCAGAATAATGACGTTTGACTCATGACAAAGACTTGCTTCGCCAAGAGAACGGTGAACTTGAAGATGCCCTTCAGGACACGAAAAAAGGAACTCCAAAGAATTGAAGGTCAAATTGAAAGTGTGAAGTCTGACGACAAGGAATGTCAACTGCTTCTACAAGAAGGACATCAAAATAAGATAAGATAAGATAAGCCTTTATTAGTCCCACAATGGGGAAATTCCAGGATTGCAACAGCACAGGGATAGCAACACTCAGAGCAACAATCAGAAAGCAAGAAAAAAAACAAGAGCAGCGAGTATACATATGTACATATAAATATATAGACACACATCTAAACATCTAAAAGATCTAAAAGATTTAAAAGAAGAAGTGGAGAAATACCAACAACAAATGGAAGCAAAACCAGATTCGCTTCCACGACCTCCAGAAACTCTGGCTGCTCCCCAACCGAGGCCACAAACTGCAAACAGGTTGGGTAGACCGAAAGGAGAATGCATCTCACCAGACCAGGACTTCCATCACACTCCATCGCCCAATTCCCATTTTGAGTATGGACGATTGTATGGAAAGCATGTGTGAGCCCCTTCAGACCGCGACCTTGTCAAGATAGCGCAAAATCTCACAAAATTTGATCCAGGCCCTACAGGTTCACCTGATATCAAAGTCTGTTTCCAAGACATTGACTACTACCTGTGTAAGTACCTTGATGCTACGGTCGACGATCACATCTATTGGATTAAACTAACATCTAACAGGTCACTGTCAAAATTTATAGACAGACAGCCAACAAACATCAGGACGGACTACATGCGACTCTGCGAAGCCATCAAAAAGGAATTCTCCGATGACTGCCTACAATCAGGGCTATTGGCAGCCCTGGCAGTAAAACAAGGTTGCTCAGAGCCTCCACAAGTCTACTACCAGTAACTCCTTGTATATTTCGGATCTCAAAATATACCAGGGATGGAAGGAGACTACAATTTTAAGACCCTCTTCATCCAGAACTTCCATCCCACTGTGAGTCACTACCTTGGAGTCACAGCTAATCCAAGGTCAAGCTCAATTGGCCAGCTGAGAGAGTTTGCACATTATACATTCCAAAAACAACAACAAAGTCACAACAAGCACGCTGAGCCTGCCACCGTGCTAGCTATCAGCACTGCTTCTGACACCCTGGAGTTGGAAGGAGCCCTTTGCCCTGCTCCATCTCCCACACCGCGATCACATGAAAGTCCGAGACATTATTCCAATCGACCTCATCAAGGTTAAAACCAAAATAGGTGCTCTAGATCTCACTCAGTACCAACTTTGCAAAACCCTGACTACCGTCGTGGACCAAATCCACCAGATAGATCGTGAGAATACGGTATGGACTCTCAAGATGATAGATAGATAGATAGAAGATGACCGATATGAAGGCACACGTAACCATAGCAAATGGTGTCCTCCACCTTGTCACAGCAGCTCAGAAGCAGACACAATCAGAAACCTTGGAAAAAGAAAGAACCTCCTACTCTCAGTACAGAAGATATAGAAGCTGTCAAACATCTCCTAGCAAAGATTAAAAACAACAGAGAAGCTAAAACTGCTTACATCCTAGCTATCGCAAGTATTCCAACTCAGAATAAACGCTCTAAACCACGAAGAAAAGGAAAAACAAGAACCCCTCCTTCAAATGGAGAAGAGCCAAAGGACCCGGTGCAGTCCAGTACTGTTCTGGCAGCCCAACCACAAGCCAAAGACCACTCCTCTAAAAACAACATTTTGCAAATCTGTGTCAAACCACTGGTTCCACAATTTCTGTGTGATTTAAACGAGAGGGGGTTGGTGTGAAAATTTTATCTTCCGTTGACCTTTGAAGACATGATGTGTCAGGATGGTCTTTTAGACACCACCGCTGACATCACTCTTATGTAACGCAATCTTTTTGACCAATTACGTGTAGCTGCTAACCGCGCACACAAAGACTTAAAACTGGAACCTTTTTTGTTAGCCATTCGACCATACACACTCACTAACACGACCCTGTCGGGCGTGTCACTAATCAGAGTCTCCATTGGTCCCATGACCTTGACTCATCCAGTCTATGGGTCCGAACTTGACTCCATTCCATTCAAACTTGATTCTTCAGAATATTCCTGGTGTACGTTCTTTAAACTTAATTTCACGCAAACTCCTATCAGAATTTCAAAATGCATTTTGTCTTTTCATCAGTCTACATTCCTTTTCAGAGTAACACCAATTTTCCAACTTTATAAAATAGTTTAATCATCATTTTCTTCATAAAATTGCATCCACTTTTCTTAACCAATGCTATTTTATGGTTTTCCAATTTCCAGTATATTGCCAAGTTAAACTCTGGTTTCTTTGATTCCACAAATGCTTGATTCACATGTGATGCTCAGTAATTCAATAACAGTCTATGATATCCATGATACATTTTGAATTAATGTGTTCACCTTTTCTGATATTTCTTATTAAACTATTGAAAGACATGTGGGAGTTATGGTTTGATTTCATGTCCATCTTCTTGATTATAAGCAGGCAAGAACTCACAGTTTTTTTTTTTCTGAGACTGATTCATCATTGGTACAAATAAGGAATTGTTAATAAAATTTTCCATTATTTGGACTGGTGTCCCAAACGAGCATATGTGTGTGTATTGAAAGGAAATCTTCATTCCTACTCGCATTCATATTTGCATTAATACTTGTATTGTATTGGTAAACAGAAGAATAGGCTTTGTTGTGAATATTACCATAGCGGATCCAGAAGGTAGATTTGTGATATATTAAAAATCTCAGTTCAAAATTTGGATCTATGTATTGCACGCGTTTATGGCCCAAATGTTGACAACCAGTCCTATTTTCATACTTTCTTCACTTCTCTTTCTGAGCACTTGGACACTACACTTATCATAGGAGGTGACTTCAACCTGGTATTAAACCCTGCAATTGACAGGCTCAGTACATCGGGGAATTATTGAAAATTGCAGGCTACTGACACTCTCAAACAATACATGAATTATTTTGGTCTTTGTGATAAATGGCGTTCTCTTCACCTAACTCTTAGGGAATGTACTTTTTTTTTCATCAGTCCATAGTTCACATTCCTATTTAGACTTCTTCTTAGCCCGTAACTATTGTGAGGGATATCACATACACTAAAATATGTTCAAATCAAGCTATTAGCGATCACCATCCAGTATCTCTTACACTAGTAAATTGAAAAGCTAGAAGGAAAACTAGGAGTTGGAAATTTAATACATCACTACTAAAAGACAAAGACATAATGAATTACTTTAATAAAGAGTGGGAACCATATCTGGAATATAATGATGTGCCAGGAATATCCTCGTGTGCTCTTTGGGAAGCAGCAAAAGTGGTTATGTGAGGTAAAATAATCTCTTACTGTTTGTATAAGAACAAAAAAGAAAAAAGCACCGGTACTGGAGTTAGAACAGAAAATTAAATCACTGGAGATGACCTGTGCAGTTTCTCTACAGGAACAGACACTTAACAATCTGAGAAAATTAAAGCTGGAATTAAAAGAAATTACAAACTATAAGGACACAGTTTTTAATACAAAGACTGCGTCTTGAGAAGTTTGAACACAATAATAAATCGGGGCAATATCTTTGTAACCAGCTTAGCTTGAATAAAGAAAAAACAACTATCCACTCTTTTAAGTATACAACTGGAAATATTACCCATGAGCCTGAAGAAATAAATAACTCCTTCAGAAAGTTTTATGAAAACCTCTATTCATCTCAGATTAACCCATCTGAATTAGAGATAAATAAATTTCTGGACAACGTTAACTTACCATGATTAAATAATGAACAGATTGCAGCTCTAGATGCACCTCTTCTGGTGTCAGAACTCCAGGAGGCACTTAACCCTTTAACTGCCCTAGGTGCCATGTGGCACCTGGGGCAATGCAAGGTGACTCAAGGCCACCCCCTAGTGGTCAAGAGTGGTAAAAAAATTGTTAATAAAATTGTTCAGATTTCCAAGACTATAACTTGAAAGTTGCAAGAGATAATGGCTTACTGTCAATTAGAAAGATGTAGAATATGATCCAAAGTTTCAGATAGGAATAAATTTATGCATCTAATTTGCATAATGTCATGGCAGCTATATAAATTACATAACTCAGTCAATAAGTTGACACGTGCAGTTGCTGCGCAGTGCCACTGGGGGCGCGCAACCCGTCCATTTAATCTGGGCAGTTAAAGGGTTAACCCTTTGTGTGAGAATTGGCATGCCCCTAGTGGCAGAATGTGGCACTGCGCCTGCCTTCTCACTCTGACTTTGTCAAAAGTGAGAAATTTCAGTTTTTTTTTTTTTTTTTAATGTACTGATTTCTTTTTCATATACTTCAAAGATAAGATGATGAGATACCTCTGTACAAAAACCGGTGTCAAAAGACTGAACCATTTTTTGTGTAAATACGTCCAAAGTCCAGTTTTGACTGAGTTATGGAATTTAAAGAGGTGTTGCAACATTATGCAAATTAGATGTGCAAATTTATTCCTATCTGAAATTTTGGATCACATTTTACATCGTTTTAATTGACAGTAAGCCATTATCGCTTACCACTTTGAAGTTATAGCCTTGGAAATCTGAACTATTTTATTGACAAAAAAATTACCACTCTTGACCACTAGGGGGTATGTTTCAGTTTGGCGACATACACACTAATAGGGTTAAGCACATCCCAAACAACAAAAACCTATGACCAGATGGTTTTCCAGGAGAATTTTATAAAGAATTTTGGCCTGTGATGGCACCTACTTTCTTTAAAATGATGAACCAAATTAAAGATAATGAAATCCCTCCAAATATGAATTTGACTAGAATTATCCTGCCCCTTTAACCTGGAAAAAACGTACACTTCCATCCAGCTACCATCGCATCTCACTTATGAATGTCAAACTTAAAATAATTTGCAAAGCTCTGGCTAAAAGAATGGAAAGGATTATGCACCCAGATCAAACAGGTTTCATCAGGCTTAGGCACTCGGCTAATAATACATGCAGGCTATTTAATTTAATAGACTACTGTAAGATTAATGACTTAGAAACTACAATTTTATCTCTGGATTCATCGAAAGCCTTTGACCGTATTAACTGGAAATTTCTTTTTAAGATAAGATAAGCCTTTATTAGTCCCACAATGGGGAAATTCCAGGATTGCAACAGCACAGGGACAGCAACACTCAGAGCAACAATCAAAAAGACAAGAAAAACAAGAGCAGCGAATATACATACGGTGGGGTAAAAAAGTATTTAGTCAGCCACCAATTGTGCAAGTTCTCCCACTTAAAAGATGAGAGATGTCTCCAATTTTCATCATAGGTATACCTCAACTATGAGAGAAAAAATAAGAAAAAAAAAAATCCAGAAAATCACATTGAAGGATTTTTAATGAATTAATTGGTAAATTCCTCGGTAAAATAAGTATTTGGTCAATAACAAAAGTTCATCTCAATACTTTGTTATATACCCTTTGTTGGCAATGACAGAGGTCAAACGTCTTCTGTAAGTTTTCACAAGGTTTTCACACACTGTTGCTGGTATTTTGGCCCATTCCTCCATGCAGATCTCCTCTAGAGCAGTGATGTTTTGGGGCTGTCGCTGGGCAACACAGACTTTCAACTCCCTCCAAAGGTTTTCTATGGGCTTGAGATCTGGAGACTGGCTAGGCCACTCCAGGACCTTGAAATGCTTCTTACGAAGCCACTCCTTCGTTGCCTGGGCGGTGTGTTTGGGATCATTGACATGCTAAAAGACCCAGCCACGTTTCATCTTCAATGCCCTTGCTGATGGAAGGAGGTTTTCACTCAAAATCTCACGATACATGGCCCCATTCATTCTTTCCTTTACACGGATCAGTCGTCCTGGTCCCTTTGCAGAAAAACAGCCCCAAAGTATGATGTTTCCCCCCCATGCTTCACAGTAGGTATGGTGTTCTTTCTCCTCCAAACACGACAAGTTGAGTTTTTACCAAAAAGTTCTATTTTGGTTTCATCTGACCATATGACATTCTCCCAATCCTCTTCTGGATCATCCAAATGCTCTCTAGCAAACTTCAGACGGGCCTGGACATGTTCTGGCTTAAGCAGGGGGACACGTCTGGCACTGCAGGATTTGAGTCCCTGGCGGCGTGGTGTGTTTCTGATGTAGCCTTTGTTACTTTGGTCCCAGCTCTCTGCAGATCATTCACTAGGTCCCCCCATGTGGTTCTGGGATTTTTGCTCACCGTTCTCGTGATCATTTTGACCCCACGGGGTGAGATCTTGCATGGAGCCCCAAATCGAGGGAGATTATCAGTGGTCTTGTATGTCTTCCATTTTCTAATAATTGCTCCCACAGTTGATTTCTTCACGCCAAGCTGCTTACCTATTGCAGATTCAGTCTTCCCAGCCTGGTGCAGGTCTACAATTTTGTTTCTGGTGTCCTTTGACAGCTCTTTGGTCTTGGCCATAGTGGAGTTTGGAGTCTGACTGACTGTTTGAGGTTGTGGACAGGTGTCTTTTATACTGATAACGAGTTCAAACAGGTGCCATTAATACAGGTAACAAGTGGAGGACAGAGGAGCCTCTTAAAGAAGAAGTTACAGGTCTGTGAGAGCCAGAAATCTTGCTTGTTTGTCGGTGACCAAATACTTATTTTACTGAGGAATTTACCAATTAATTCATTAAAAATCCTTCAATGTGATTTTCTGGATTTTTTTTCTCATTTTGTCTCTCATAGCTGAGGTATACCTATGATGAAAATTGGAGACCTCTCTCATCTTTTAAGTGGGAGAACTTGCACAATTGGTGGCTGACTAAATACTTTTTTGCCCCGCTGTATGTACACATAAGTATATAAATATATATACACACAGTGCGGAGCATTGTAGCTAGATGGAATAAACAGCATAACCGTCTACTTAGTTATCCTACATAGTATGAATATGTACCCATACATATTGTCACCCTCCGTAGCGACTGATATTGTCATAGTTGTATACTGGAGGGGACCATTGTGTAAGTCTATTGCGTCCTTTGCATTCAATACTATTAGGTCGTCACGTTTTTTTTGCTATCTCTGCGAGCAGCCTTGCTTAGGTTATACAGTCTGACAGCCGTAGGTAGGAAGGACCTGCGAAAACTGTGGCCGGTTAGTTAGGTAGTCCAGGATCCATGATGACAGGTGCTGGTCCACCCCTGCGCACAGCAGCTTTTATGGTGTTAAATAAGTTTGGATTTGGTTCATCTTTCATAAACTGGATTAAAACACTATACAGCTGTCCAACAGCATCTGTCCGAACAAATGATTAAACTTCTCAAAGCTTTAATCTCCAGAGAGGTACTAGGCAGTGTCGTCCACTCTCTCCCTGATGTTTTACCATCTTTATCAAACCATTAGCAGCAGCCATATGACAAAATGTTGATATTAGAGGTATCCAAACTGGAGAAAAAGAACACAAGATAAGTCTTTATACTGATGATGTACTAATTTTCCTTGAAAACTCACAAAGATCTCTTCTTCAGACAGTGGCGCTCATTGATAAATTTTCATCATTATCAGACCGCTCTATTAACTGTGGTAAGTCACGAGTGGTGTGGTGGCGCAGTGGTTAGCACTGAGGCAGCACAGCAATTCACCCTTGGCCATGGGATCCCTGGTTCGATCCCAGCCCCTGACCAACAGTGATCTGTGTGGAGTTTGCATGTTCTCCCCGTGTCTGCGTGGGTTTACTCCGGGATTTCTCCGGTTTCTTCCCACAGGCAAAAAACATGCAGGTTAGGTTAATTGGAGATTCTAAAGTGGCTCTAGTTGTGAATGTGTGTGTGAATGGTAAAGGGATAGCATCATACCATGGCTGCTTCATCCATCCAGGTCGATGCCCTCAATTTCCCCTCCGGGGATCAATAAAGTATACAAAAAAAAAAATTTTTTAAAAAAATCAACGGTCTTACCTTTAAATTGCGATTTTTCAAACATATCCACTATTACAATACAATCAGGTAATATTAAATATGTAAGAATAGATATTTCCCTCAGGCTCTCAGAGTTATTGCGACTAAATCACATTCCCCTTTTAATAAAAATACAAGCTGACCTTACGCGCTGGATGACACTACCTATATCACTAATGGGAAGAGCTGCAACCATTAAAATGATGATCCTTTCTAAAATCAGCTATTTATTCTTAATGATTCCTATCCAAACTTCTATGGCCTGGTTTAAGACTCTAGACTCAAATATACGTAAATTTTTACGGAAGGACAAACTACCATGGATCAGTTTAAAAACTCTTCAAAAAGCAAAAGAGTGCGGAGGTTTAGATTTACCAGTTTTTTAAATTACTTCTTAGCCAACAGACTGCAGTTTATTTCTAAATGGACAATATCAACCCCACTCAGAAACCCATGGTTAGATGCTGAACAGGCTCTCTGTGGGTCACAAAATAGCGCTGACTTACCTTTTATGAGTCCCTGTATTAAACGCCATGACTGTTTTAAAAGCATTAATATCAGCTACTCTCTGACAGCCTGGTGGAAATTTTTAAAAATAGCAAGGTCTTCACTTGTCCCTTGTAAACTCACGCCAATTTGAAATAATCCTGATATCCTGCAACAAAACAGGATGTTAAACTTTCCACTATGGCATGAGAAAGGAATAAAAAACTTTGAGCATCTTATTTGAGGTGGAAATTTTATCCAATTTCAGGAACTAGTGTCACAGTACGGCATCAATGATAAAAGGTTTCTTGAATACCAACAGCTTAAATCCATAATAAAAGCAAGACTCAGTCTTAATCAGACAGATTTAGGAGTACCAGTTAAGGTGGCAGAGTTTCTAAATCTTTGTTCCCCTAAATTGATATCGAAAATACACAGACTATTATCAAAACTGGATGAGTCAGTATCTCTTCCAAAATCAAAATGGGAGACAGACCTATCGATCAATAAGGATGAAAGTTTCTGGACACAAAAAATTTTATCCAATTTCAGGAACTAGTGTCACAGTACGGCATCAGTGATAAAAGGTTTCTTGAATACCAACAGCTTAAATCCATAATAAAAGCAAGACTCAGTCTTAATCAGACAGATTTAGGAGTACCAGTTAAGGTGGCAAAGTTTCTAAATCTTTGTTCCCCTAAATTGATATCGAAAATACACAGACTATTATCAAAACTGGATGAGTCAGTATCTCTTCCAAAATCAAAATGGGAGACAGACCTATCGATCAATAAGGATGAAAGCTTCTGGACACAAAAAATTTTATCCAATTTCAGGAACTAGTGTCACAGTACGGCATCAGTGATAAAAGGTTTCTTGAATACCAACAGCTTAAATCCATAATAAAAGCAAGACTCAGTCTTAATCAGACAGATTTAGGAGTACCAGTTAAGGTGGCAGAGTTTCTAAATATTTGTTCCCCTAAATTGATATCGAAAATACACAGACTATTATCAAAACTGGGTGAGTCAGTATCTCTTCCAAAATCAAAATGGGAGACAGACCTATCGATCAATAAGGATGAAAGCTTCTGGACACAAATATGTTTAAACACTTTTTAAGATGACTAAAACCTCTAATTTACAACTCATGCAGTACAAAGTTCTACACAGAACTCATTACACAGGACAAAGGATTTTCAAAATTGGCCTGAGTCACACAAATATCTGCTCCTACTGCACCAGCAACGTCCCGGATAGTTATATGTATGCTATGTGGTCCTGTGCACCAGTCCAAAAGTTCTGGCAGAAGACATGTAAGGACTTGTTAGCGTAGCTTGGGTATCATATCTCATCCTCACCCACACTTTGCATATTAGGTGATTTCAGTGAAATAAAAATACAAGCAAGGATGTCACACATGGTTCTCACCACCTTATGCATCGCAAAGAAAACTATCCTTATGAATTGGAAATCAAGAAATAATTTATGCATGACCCATTATAATAACCTACTATTATCCTGGAGAGAATGTCTGCCTTCTCAAATAACCAATTGGCTGAATTCAATTCTCTCTGCTCCCCGCTTATTAATTCTATTACCTGAGGGGTGGCGAGCGGTGGTTCACTTTACTTGACGCCTCTGGAAGCTGGCTGTGCCCTGACCATGATGGGTTTCTGTGACCCACTGGAGCTGGTGTCCGGGGGGGCCTGCACCCGGGTGGCTGTGTGTCTGGCCTTGAGGGGTTGGGAAGGGCTGCGGAGTGGCCCCGTGCTGGCTTGCCTTGCCTTCCGAGTAGGGCTGGGTCTAGCTCTGGTCCCCTGGTGCTGGGGGAGGGACGTTCCTCCTTCTGGGTCGGGCGTGCGCTGGTGGTGTGGGCCGGTGGTGTGGGCCGGCCCCAGAGCGTCCTTGCGCACCAGGGTCATGCCTCCCTGGGGCCCTGGCAGCGCTTTGGGATGGGCGCTTGGATCCTGGGGGTCACCCTCCCTGTTCTCCGGGGGCCTGCGGGTGTTGGTGTGCATGTGTATGTGTGTGTGTACGTGTGTGAGTGTGTGTGTGTGTGTGTGTGTGTGCATGCAGGTGCGTGTGAGTGTGGGTGTGAGTGTGTGTGTGTGTGTGCGGATGTGGGTGCATGCGCGTGTGTGTGTGTGTTGTGTGTGGGCATGTGGGGCTGTGTGTGGGTGTAGGTGGGCATGTGTGATGATGAGTGTGTGTGTGTGCACATGAGGATAAGCGTGGGTGTGTGTGCGCGCGGGTTCCTGTGGGTGGACGTGCGGAGGTGAAGGATGTTTGTGTGTGTTGGGCCCATACTCTATAAAGCTTTAATTGAATATTCATTATACAGTATGTAGACATGTTTAAGGAAATATTGTTTACATATGATTCTCAAAGGAGAGGGTCTGCTGACATAAGACAGAAGAGGACAGGACAGAACAAGATGATCTTTATTGTCATTGCTGAAGTGCATAGAGTTTAGCAACTCTCCTAAATTAGCCACAAGTTAAGATATTGGATAAATTAAAGAAGATATTAAATACATTCTTCTTCATCATTTTGTTCTTCAACCAGCAATTCCTACTTGAAGGTGGGGTCACTGTGGCAGACACTAATCTTGTGTTTGCCCTTCATGGCATTCCAGCAGGATGCCATGAAGGGGAAACACAGTCCCCTCATTATGTCAAATTTGTCAACAAAGATCAAAGAATCTGCAGCAGGAACATGAAGCTTGGCATTAGACTGTAAAATATATGACTAATTTGGAGGAAAGATGAGCAAATAACCCAAAATTCTCTGAGGTTTTTGGAGAAAAGCCTCTCTCCATCTATCAGTCTTTCCTTCTGACCATCTGCTCAACCAGTTATTCTTTACTTTTTTAAAATCTGTAAACAAGAAGCTGAACTTGCTGTCCTTGTTTTTAGGAACTTCAGGTGACAAGGATCAAAACACGTTTAACCCTTACATACTGTTCATATTCTATGCCTTCACAGTATGTTCTGGGTCAAAATTGACCCGGCCCAAGAATTCCCCCATAGTAAGTGTCTATAGTGTCTATACCAAATTTTGAACTACAGATCTATTCATAATGTCTAAGTAGCCTATCTCACATTAATAAATGTATGATTAATCATTTTAAATGTTTCAGAGACCAGGGAGAGTGTATTTTTTTTAAGTTTTATAGCACTTGTTTTTGGAGAAAAAACATCTGCTGTCACACAGTATCATGTCGTGTTTTATATAAGACATAAAAACATAAAGTTATAATGATTTAAATATATTTTATTGAATATGAAAATGGCATGAGCATTCTGGAACTGTTGGAATTTAAAATACAGCCATCTTTAACCACTGCAACTATTAAATGTTGTCTGCACTGCAATATAGATAGATAGATAGATACTTTATTTCGAACAAAAAAGTATCACAAAAACAAAACAAATGACAAATGCAATAAAGTAACAGTATACAGTGTTCGAAAGGGAGAAGAAAGAAGTGAACACTTATTAATTCCATCTCCTCTTTTCCATAAATACACCCATGTGAATTATATACAAATTACCACATTTAAGACCCCAAGTAAACAATTTACTGTATTTTGTACATATCAACATTAACACCCATCCATCCTAATATACACTGATGTCCATACATCAAAACCAGCCTCAAACAACACAGATATACACAGTGCTGTCCCACCCACCATTCCATAGTGTCCCATAATGTCCCAGAGTGAGCATAGTGAATCGTACATATAAATACTACCCTTCTAACATATATCCTTTCAGCAAATAATGTTTATACCTCTTTTTGAATTGAATTCTGTTTGCACATAGTTTCAGTTCCAGCTCCAGACTGTTCCACAAATCCACCCCACAGACAGATATGCACATACTTTTCTTGGTTGTTCGTATCTTGGGTTTTGTAAAGTTTAAGTCTCCTCTCAAATTATGATCATTGTCTCTTTTTTAAATATTTTTTGTATATTAGTTGGGAGTTGATTATTAATTGCCCTGTACATTACTTGTGCTGTCTTAAATTTAACTAAATCGATGAACTTTATGACATGTGACTTTAAAAACAATGAATTGGTATGGTCTCTATATCCTACATTATTTATTATCTTTATAGCTCTTTTTTGTAATGTGCATGTTGACTGTAGGTTGGTCTTGTAGGTGTTTCCCCAGACTTCTACACAGTAGTTAAGATAAGGTAGAAACAGTGAATTGTACAGTAAGACCAATGATTTATAGTCCAAGATGTGTCTTGTCTTCCCCAGTATGCCTATACATTTTGCTAACTTGGCCCAGATGTGACTGATGTGAGGTTTCCAGCAGATTTTATTGTCTAGCGTCACCCCCAGAAACTTATTTTCCTGTACTGTTTCTATTCTGGTATCATCTATCGTTACCATTATTTCATGATTTATTTTATAATTTCCAAACAACATAATCTTTGGTTTTTTTAGATTTAGAGATAATTTATTTTTGTTGAACCACTGCGTTAACTTTTTCATTTCAGTTGTGACCACCTCTAAAACCTGCTGCAAATTCTCACCAGTGCAAAGGATATTTGTGTCATCCGCAAACAAAATAAATTTCAGAATTTTTGATACTTGGCATATGTCATTTATATACAAAATAAAGAGTTTGGGTCCCAAAACTGACCCCTGGGGCACACCACAAGCGATGTCCATGAAGGGTTATTTGTGCTCACCAATTTGTACAAATTGTTGTCTGTTACTTAAATAACTTTCCACCCAACTCAGTCCTACCCCTCTTATCCCATACCTTTCCAGTTTCCTTAGTAGTATTCTGTGGTTAATGGTGTCAAAAGCTTTCTTTAAATCTATAAATACTCCTACAGCAACCTTTTTTTTTTTTATCTATACAACTAGTAATTTCTTCTATAAGTTTGATCAGTGCCAAAGATGTAGATTTATCTGCTCTAAAACCATACTGGCTATCTGTAAGGAGGTTTTGTTTTTCAATGAAATCATCCAGTCTCTTAATGAAGATTTTTTTCAAGTATTTTGGAGAATTGTGAGAGTAAAGAGACTGGCCTGTAATTTGTGAAACAATGACTGTCTCCTGTTTTGTATAGAGGTATTACTTTTGCTATTTTCATTTTGTTTGGAAATTTACCAGTTTGAAATGACAGGTTACAGATGTGGGTGAGTGACATAATGCACGGCTCAGGAGACACACACGCAGGCTCAGAGTAGCTCAAATAGCTTTATTAACAACAAGGGTGTATGGAATGTGTGTCTGCGAGATGTAAATGTATTGGTGGTGGCGTCTGCTTCGGGCACGGAGGCAGGAGACCGTACAGCCGGACAACCCTATGGGAAAAGCACAGGGAGAAGGGTGACGGGCACACACCAACACAGGAGATGTAAAAGTAGTGATGAGCTTACTTGGAGTGAGCAGGTGGCTGGCACAGCAAGGACGAGGTCCGGTAGACAGCAACCTGGAGAGCCCGGTGCAGCAGCGAGGGAATGGAGACGGAGAGGAATGGTCCGCCGCCGGGAAATCCACCTGTGCACAGGGGAGCAGACTTGGAGAGGAAAAAAGGTAAGGGCTTCTTACCGCGATGTTTGCTGAAGTGTTAGAGGTTACTCACAGCAATCCAACGAGTGAAGTCTGACGGCTTCAGGCCGAAGCCCAGGGCGAGGCGGCTTAAATCCCTCGCCGCTGATGAAGTGCAGGTGTGCATGCAGCTGGCGCCGCAGATGGGCGGCGAGGCGTGACAGTGAGTGGCTTAACAATTCCTTCAATTACTTTTTTCACTATTGTCATATCAATTTCATTCCAGTCCATTGATTTTTTGTTCTTAAATTTACTCACAGTCTCGATAATTTTCTTTTCAGTAACTGCACCCAAAAAGATTGTTTGGATTTCTGTCTTCTATTTCATTTACAGAACCACTGTTGTTTGTTTCTGCTGTCACTATTGATTTTGCTAATTCAGGACCAATGTTTACAAAAAATTGATTGAAACCACTGACCACATCCTCCATATTATTTATCAAATTGCCATTTTCAATAAAATATTCTGGATAATTAGCATTCTTAGGTCGATTACTAATAATCCCATTGAGTACTTGCCATATTCCTCTTAAGTTATTTTTGTTATCCTCTAATATTCTGTTGTAATATTCTTTCTTACAGGTCCTCATTATATTAGTAAGCTTATTTTATATCTTTTATATTTGATCTCAGCTTCCACCATTCTGCACTTAATGAATTGTTTATATAATGTATTATTCTTTTTACATGCATTTATTAACCCCTTGGTGACCCAAGGAATTTTTTTTTTTTTTTGTCTGTCACTGTATTGTTTTATAGGACAGTTTTTACTGTACAATGATTGAAATATTTGTAAAAATTTATCATATGCTTTATTTATATCATTTTCATCATAAACTATCTTCCAGTCTTGTATTAATAATTCCTTTGTCAGTAAATACATTGATTCTTTGGTTCTTATTCTTTTATATTTAATATTTCTGGTATACTTTTTCTTCCTATAATCACATTGATAGACAACAAAAATTGGCAGGTGGTCACTGATATCATTCAATAAAAGCTCACTCCTGATATTATTTTCCATAATGTTTGTGAATATGTTATCTATTAGTGTGGCACTGTGTGACGTGATTCTGCTAGGTCCAGTAATTGTTGGATATAAGCCCATACTGTACATTGTGTTGATAAATTCTTCTGTCAAACTATGTTGTTTTGAATTCTGTCATATCCAGCTCTAGGGAGCCGGGCAATCAGAGCCAGGGGCAAGCCAGTGAGTCGTGATATTTTATTCAGGGTAAAGGGGAAGGGATGAGGAGAGCACAGATACTCATGCAGACGTACACTCACAGGTTGCACAGCGCAGAGGTAAGCAGCTCGTACCGGACGTGGGGGTAACAAGACGTACATACTCACAGCGGGATACAAACACAGGAATGCTGCAAGAGGAGTATAAGCTGACACCAGACGAAGGGGCTTCAGCTTAGCAATGTGTTTATGTCGCAGCCCCGAGTCATCGAGGCTGCTCCTATTTATCCTCATTGGCAGCGCCCCAGCTGATGAAGACTAATTGGCCCCAGCCGTCCATAATGCTGCCAGCTGGGGGCCAGCTGAGACGCTGCTCAATGGGAAGCAGGGATGAGGGAAAACATGGGCTGAGTGCCGAGACGGCATCTCAACCCATGGTGACAGAGCCCCTCCCTCAAGGTCGGGCTCCTGAACGACCAGGAACATCCCAGCCCCCCCCCCCCACCTAGGGTGGGAGGAAGGGAGGCGGACCAGAGGGGAAGAAGCCAAGGGAAGGACAACACCAATGGGGCAATGTAGGGTAGCGGGAAAGAAAAACCCAAATACAATACTGACAAAACAGAATAATTAACCCAGGTACAGATGGGGAGAAGAACTGGGTCAGCACGCCGGTTACATACTACCCAGAGAGTACCAACCATGCGTGACCCAGAGCAAGGAAAAAAGAACCACCAAAAAGGTACAGGGCAAAAAATGCTGAGTACGGTTAAATAAAGGGGAACCTATACACAGCGCTAATTTAAGTACATACACACACAGTCACCAAGAAAAGTGAGGGTGACTGGAACAAATGACAATTATAGAGCATGGTGTTACGGAAAACAAGGCACATGACTCTATAATGAACCAACAGGACAAAAAAGAAATACTGAGTGCAGGCAAAAAAAACCCCACACACACGAATATATAAATACCCAGCCACCTAAAGAAATGAAAGTGACTGGAATAAATGGATAACTGCAGAGCATGGTGTTACGGAAAACAAAACATAACTCTACAATACAAAAAACGAGGCTAAAAACATGGCACAAAAAGTAAAATGCTGAGCATGAGCGATGGAAAACAGCACTATAAAAACGAATCCACCAACAGGACAAAACATTACACCCGAGTGACCTTAATAACAAAAGAAAAAGTGACACCCGAGGTGAATGGCAGGCAGAGTCCAAAAATGGCCGAGATGGCTCCGGAGATCTCCCCGCCCATTGTCCAGCTGGCGAATCAGGGGAAGAGAAGTGTTCGGACGGCGAACTCTGGACCCAGATCCCAGGAATCCAGTCCACCGGCAGCCGAACCAGGCTGCCCAGAGGGAAACACAGACCAGTGGGGGGAACCAGATCACCGAACCGAAAGTTCTGTGGGTCGGGTCGTCGACCCGCATCACTCAACCACCAGGACCGTTGAGACGGGCGAAGGATCAGAGCGGATCCCGGTGGAAGAGGCTCAGGGGAGAGCCGATGACGAGGGCGGCGGGCGTCAGGCCGCAGGAAAACGGCCACCTCCTCACCGGACCTGGACAATACTGGGGCAGCACCCACGTCGGACCCCGATCGGGCCTCAGGCGAACCCACGTTGGACCCCGACTGGGTCTCGGGCGAACCCACGTTGAATACTGCACCAGAACCGACCTCCAACGTTGAACCCGGACCCTCCAGCACCACGAGGAACAGCAAGTCCTTGCCAGTGACCCTGGAAGAAGGCTCAGAAGAGAAAACAGAACCGGGATCAGGATCACCGGCAGCGCCAGAACCCGGCGAGACGAGCTCAGACGCAGCGGACGGCTGCACCCGGCTCGTCTCCCCTGGAGATAGGCTGAAGTGCTCGGGGATAAAAAGAGAGAAAAGAAAGGAGAGCACTCGCCTGATCTCGGGTTCTGACGCCGTCCAGGACTGCGAAGATCCAGGATCCGTCGTCAGGAGGTCGTTGTCAGGCTCCCATCTAGCCGCGTCGGGCCCCGCAGCCAGCACGATGGTCAGCGCAGCTTGAGATCCCTCCAGCTCAGGTAACCCCGCCGACGATCCACTCGGCGTGAAGCCAGAAGAATCTCGTCCCGCCGGACCGAACCGCTCCTCCGTGGAGACCTGGGGACGCTCAGTCGTCGGCGTAGACTCCACGCAGCAGTCAGTCCCCCTCCTCCGTCCGCAATGTAGCTGCGGAACCACAGGCCCTCTCCATATCCCACCACGTTGACCCGGAGCCGGGGACCACTCGGCGGAGAGAGACACAGAGGATGCGGGATTAGGAATACAAGTTACAGCAGGTGGGGAGAGTTCAGGGAGCTGCGAACCCTGAACTTCTCCTCCAGGGATGTGACAGAGCAAATCATTAAGCAGGTGTGAAAAAACAATGACTTGCCTGCCCCCTGGAGGTTGAGTATCGCCTGCTGTAGTGGAATCTGCTTCTTCCTCTCCCCGCCCGGCGATAACGGAGGACCCCCCGGGAATTCGTCTGAGGGTCGCTCGCGTTGTCTCCAGCAGAGAGCTCACCAGGCCGGGATTCCAGGCACACACAGCGGTCAGGAAGCGCGTCGAGGAGGAGGGGGAAACAGCCGGGGTGAGCCAGCCCGAATGTCCAGGAATGACAGCGGGGAAACGAGGCTCAGGGGACGAGGCTGTAGAATCTCCACACTGACGAGGCGAAGGGATGACAGCTGCGTGGGAGGAACGGTCCTGACGATGACCCAGAACTGGATCCGGACGAGGTTCGTGCAGAGGTGACTCGGCGATGTGATGACGACTACTCCCAGGGGACGAAGTGAGGGGGAAACCCAGGATTCGCCGCTCCAGATCGGAGATCGAGACGAGGAAGGCGTCGAGCACGGGAAAGCTTCGTAGCCCTGAAGTCCTCACCATCAATCTCACTGCCGCCGCCACATGCCTGAAGGTGGTGACAGGAAACACAGTAGAGCTCGCGACAGCCACTCGACCCCGGACATAACTGCTGTCAGCTGCGGCTCCTTGAAGGGAATCCCGAGTGACGTGGCGCAGGTCGGGGGAAGTCCTCTGGTTGGCGCGAACTCCCGGACTGGAATGGCGGCAGGAACGGGACTCCGAAGCGGGGAAAGACGTCGCCCACTTCGACTCCTTGCCGGGATTTCCATCCACCCCGTGGAGCTTCTCTCGCTGTGTACCTGCAGCGTCTATCCTGGCACTGTCCTCCAGATGGTACAGAGAGTGAGGGTGACAGTCCAGGAGTTCCTCAGCACGGCCCGGATGCCAGCGTCTCGCGTTGGAGGCGTCGTGCAGGGTGAAGAACGTCCCGTCGACAGCCTCCGAGATGGACCTCAGCTCGTCGCCCTGGCGCCGAAAGTGACTCCTGGGAAACGGCATGCTAGCAGCGCTGACACCCGGACAGAAAGGTACATTTCCACAGCGACTCACGGCCGCCGGTAACTCTTCTGGCTGCGACATACTGTCATATCCGGCTCTAGGGAGCCGGGCAATCAGAGCCAGGGGCAAGCCAGTGAGTCGTGATATTTTATTCAGGGTAAAGGGGAAGGGATGAGGAGAGCACAGATACTCATGCAGACGTACACTCACAGGTTGCACAGCGCAGAGGTAAGCAGCTCGTACCGGACGTGGGGGTAACAAGACGTACATACTCACAGCGGGATACAAACACAGGAATGCTGCAAGAGGAGTATAAGCTGACACCAGACGAAGGGGCTTCAGCTTAGCAATGTGTTTATGTCGCAGCCCCGAGTCATCGAGGCTGCTCCTATTTATCCTCATTGGCAGCGCCCCAGCTGATGAAGACTAATTGGCCCCAGCCGTCCATAATGCTGCCAGCTGGGGGCCAGCTGAGACGCTGCTCAATGGGAAGCAGGGATGAGGGAAAACATGGGCTGAGTGCCGAGACGGCATCTCAACCCATGGTGACAAATTCATCAGATCTATATTGAAATCCCCACAGATGAACATAACTTTATGAGTTAGTTTTGCATACATTTTTTTCCATCCAGTCCTTAAATAAGTCAATGTTTGATCCAGGTGTTCTATATACACAGCTCACTACTATATTCTTCACATTGTCCAGACAGATTTCTATTGTAATACATTCAAATAAATCATCCACAGTTACTGACAGATTTTCAACAACCTTGTATTTCAAGCTCTTGTCAACATAAATTGCAACTCCTCCTCCTTTTGTCACTTTTCTATTTATATAATTTAATTCATAGCCATCCATGGTAAAATCCACTCCTTTATCTTCACTGAGCCACGTCTCTGATATTGCCACAATATTGAATGGCTCTTTAAACTGATGTAAATAATCTTTAATGTTATTAAAGTTGGCATAGAGACTTCTGCTGTTGAAGTGGATCATAGAAATATTGAAATCAGATGTGACCATTGTGTTAAACTGATCATCCGTGTAGTAACTACAGTCATTATTGATGGAGCTAAATAAATTATTATCAGGGTCTATGTTATATTCTACGTCCTGTGAGTTGTGATCTGTATATTCAAAAACTTTCAGTTCCTGTTGTTCCTGTTTGTTGATCTTTTGTTTCATGTTGTTAAATGTCTTGTAGCAGATGAGTATATCCCTTCAGTGTCCTACAATTGTCTTTTGTTGCTGTGACTCCAGTTCATAACATTCATTGATATTTGTCCAGTTCCATAATATGTACACACAAACACTATATGGGGGGAACTGTGGCCGCCATTACGGCAAATGCCATTTTCCTGAATAACTACTGAGCCAATAATCCTATCATTGTCAATCCAATTGCTAGTCATATGTTTTCATGGTCAAGGAATCTGAAAACGTACACACAAACACTGTATAGGGGGAACTGTGGCCGCCATTACGGAAAATGCCATTTTCCTGAATAACTACTGAACCACTAATCCTATCATTGTAAATCCAATTGCTAGTCATATGTTTCCGTGGTCAAGGAATCTGAAAACGTACACACAAACACTGTATGGGGGGAACTGTGGCCGCCATTATGGAAAATGTCATTTTCGTCAATAACTACTGAACCACTAATCATATCATTGTCAATCAAATTGCTAGTCATATGTTTTCATGGTCAAGGAATCTGAAAACGTACATACAAACACGGTATGGGGGGAACTGTGGCGCTTTGCGGAGGTCTGCACTTTCTGACTGCTTTTCTAGTATTACAGATGTTAATGACCTTGGCTTCTTCAGGTGATCCATTTAATTTGATGTATATTTTACAGTTTGATGTCCAGGTGTTTTGAATCTTTTTCTGCTTTCTCAGGTATCTTGCTTTTCTGGCTATTTCTGCGTTTTCTTTTGTGAGGTGCTCGTTTATGTAAATGTTCATTCCTTTCAGTTTCCTACCTTGTTTTAGCAGCGCAGTCTTGTGTTTTCTGTTGACAAACCTCATGATCACAGCTGGTTTGTCGCCGTTTTTCCTGGGCAGAGGGTGGCAGGTCTCTATGGTG
The DNA here is from genome assembly GCA_020510985.1 of Pholidichthys leucotaenia. Lineage (NCBI taxonomy): Eukaryota > Metazoa > Chordata > Actinopteri > Cichliformes > Pholidichthyidae > Pholidichthys > Pholidichthys leucotaenia. Next base: position 130,246,462 of record CM035850.1, read on the forward strand.
TTACAGTCCAGCTGGATTCCTTTGGACTGCATGAAGGGCGCCACTTGTTGCTCCGTGGATTCATCTTCCAGCTCACTGAGCCTCCCTCCGCTGTCAGCGGCCACCGCTTGTGTGTATGATCGGGGTTTAATGTGGAGCCCCGTGATGATCACGTCGTTCACCCGGGTGTTCTGCTCCAGTTTCGACACTCTGCTCTCCAGATACGTCAGCCTCTTGTCCTTCTCGGCGTTCTGGATCCGCAGCGCTTTCACCTCCTCAACCAGGTCCAGAATGTTTCTTTGCTGCAGCTTAACAGCAGAAATCTCTTCAGCCAAGAAGTCCAGCGCTCTTTTGATGTCGTCCACCTCCTCAGTCTGCTGAGCTTTCTTGGGACCCATGATCCTGGCCGATGTTCGTTGATTGTGATCGCAAAAAACAAACAAAAAAAAACACGTGGGAGAAATCCCTTTGTTCTCCCGGAGTGTGAGGGGCCTGATTGCTTCACCAGCCACTATAATATTAAGTTATGAGACTGGCAATTTATCTTTTTTCGCACGAGCAGGTTTATTCTCCAGTGGTAGTGACAAAAAAAACAAAACAACAACCCCCCCCCCCCAGCTCAAAACGCCAGCTCTAAACTGAGTTTTAAGCAAGAAGCGAACTATATCATAAGAAATCATAATTATAAGTATCAATTCAACATTTACCACTTAGAACACAAAACATTACAATATAAAATGCTTATTTCAAACTAGTATCTGCATTCAAAACAGTGGTAGGAAATTTTATGCATAGTAGCTTGTACATTTCCCACATTTGCAGGAAGTTATCCCTGTTTTGCAGTCCTTCTTTGCAGGACAGAAGTTGCATCTCCTTCTCTTCTGTCCCCTTGTGTTGGCTTCTTGTGCGACTTTCATATCCCTTCCAGGTTCACTTTGCGCAGCACAGCGGTACAGTGTTTAGCACTGTTGCCTCACAGCTAGAAGGTTCCATGTTCAAATCCCCAGGCAGGCAGGGGTGGGAAACTTGTGACAAACTGGATTCCTCCATTTTGCACCAACACATACACCCCTCCATAGTCCCTGCCTTCAGGTCCACCCCAAACACAACGCTGCTCTACAATTGGCTTTCATGCAACCTGATAATCACCACTCCCCTATAAAAGCGGGGAGTGGGAAGACACAGGTTTAAACGGCACTTTATTCACCATAGAGAAAAGCAAAAGTGACAAATGTAGAGAATGTGGAGTAAAAGAAAATGTCAAGCACATCTTATTACACTGTCACAAGTATGGAAATGAAAGAGAGAGAGTGAAAAATGAAGTTCGAGAGGCTGGTAGGGAATGGGATATAACCGGGATTCTGGGAACAGATGGCAATGGAGAGGCGCTAAGAATCACGAGAAGGGCTCTTTTCTCTTTTTTAAATAACACAGGATTAAATCATAGAATTTAGGGGTGGGGCTCAAATGACATAATGTTACACACTCTTGTACAGTAGGTGGCAGTATGCACCTTTCAGTTGTTTGCTACCTGCCAGTAACCGAGAGAAGAAGAATTGTTACATTGTAGGAAAGCAGTGGAGTGGAGCAGAAAGAGAGAAAAAAAAGAGACAAAGGGGTAGAAGTAATTAACAGCCTAGCTATTAATTACTTCTGTTAGGCTGTTAGAGGGTTTGGGTTTTTTTTTTTTCAGCCAGGGTCCTTTTTCTTTTACTCCTTCTAATTATTTCCTCTTTTCCCCAAAGGTCTGTTTTTTGTTTAGAAATATTTTTTTCCAGACCTTGAGAGGAATTGAATTGTTTGTTGGTGAAAACTTTTGTTTTGAGAAAAGACACTTAATTAAGGGGCACTTTGAGTTATTTGTTGGGGTGGACATTTTTGATTTTCATCATGGGCTTTTTCATTATAAGTTGTGTTTTGTCATTCATTGTGTAGGGTGTATGTTCAGTAGGGATGACCAGATGAGGCTTTCTTGAAGGCTTGAAGCTTTTCATCAAATTGGTTCACATGGACAAAGCCTTGTGTGAAACTTTATTTGCTTTACTAGGCCATCTACTGGACAAAAAGTATACAACATGCAGATTTTTACAAGGGCGTTATTGGTTTAATGTGTATTTTTTTTCCATTTCAGTAAATATACTGTTTTTTTAAGAAATATCAATGATCATAAGGGAAAAAATAAATAATAAAATTGGGGTGACTACAGTGAATGTACTTTTTACTTGGTGTGCTTGTGGTACTTATAAATTTTTATTAAGCAACCTGGCCAAGTCATTGAAGACGTGGAAAGAACAATTCACACTCTACACTAAGCTTGCGATACCAGATGCTGATGAGACTTCTAAAGTCAAACTATTCTACTACCTAATCGGAGAGAGTGGGAGAGAGCTCTGTGGCACCCTGATGAGTGATGGTGATTCAGCGAGGAAGACCATAAGCACAATGATAAGAAATTTTGATGAATACTGTACTCCTAAAGTAAATGAGACTGTAGAGAGGTATCACTTTTTGGCAATAAACCAAAGACTGAATGAAAGTATTGACAAATATGTGACAGACCTGAGAATGTTGGCCAGTACATGCAACTTTGGTGAGCTAAGAGACTCTTTGTGTCGTAAAGCGCCCATTTCACAGGCACAAATAAGACACCAAATGCTCCCTGTAGGTTGGTACATCTATTAAGGAAACCACAAACAAGAACGTTTCAAAGTAATACAACAAATGAAAGAACAATGTGATAATAAGGAGACATAAACACAGATGCTGGAGGAGAGTGGGGCTCAACGTCCGTAGGTACAAAGTCAGGGAATACCTGACCAGGGCGAAACTCAGCTGGAGGACCCTGAGAGGTGTGGGGCTCGACGGCTGAGACACCGGGGAAAAAAGGCACCAGGACAGAGCACTCCAAACTCCCCTTGACAGCGGGACTTTCACCCACGGTTGCAGTCAGCGGGCAGGAATACACAAGAAGAGAAGAAGGACACGGCAACGGCAAACGTTGTCGTGCCCCTTAAATACACACAATAATCAGAGACAGGCGTAATTCATGAGTAGCAGAATAGGCAGCAGCTGTGCAGCCCAGAAAGAATTGACAGCTGGAAGCTGCACAGTGCTGTCAAAACTAGAAAAGCACTCAGAGAGCGCAGACCTCTGCCAAGGCAGCTCAGTCCTCCATGCTGTGATCTACTCAAAAATGTAATTGCTGGACTTTGAAAAGTCGTACATTTATTTTATCTATATTTTCAGATTCCTTGACTTTCAAAACATACCTTTAGCAATTGGATTCACATTGATCTCTTGATTAGTTCAGTAGTTATTGACAAAAATCACTTTTTCGGTAATGGCAGTTTTCTTCTGGATATAGATCCATAGCTTTTGAAGATACAACAAATCCATTGGTACGCTACTGATTCCACAGTGTCTTGGCTATATTTTGGTGCTTGTTGTATGTTTATATCATAATTTGTTACCTTACAGTGATGAAAATTCCAAAGATCCCCATTTATTTGCTGTTCTGGATCACAGTATCCGGATTTTTTGCAGGATCCAGATCACTCTTTGATATTTCCTAGAACCTATTGGGATCTTACCCTGTATTTTTTGGGGTAAGCATCCTGACCATTTATTGTGGAGTTATATACAGTGGGGCAAAAAAGTATTTAGTCAGCCACCAATTGTGCAAATTCTCCCACTTAAAAGATGAGAGAGGTCTCCAATTTTCATTATAGGTATATCTCAACTATGAGAGACAAAATGAGGGGAAAAAAAGTCCAGAAAATCACATTGAAGGATTTTTAATGAATTGATTGGTAAATTCCTCGGTAAAATAAGTATTTGGTCAATAACAAAAGTTCATCTCAATACTTTGTTATATACCCTTTGTTGGCAATGACAGAGGTCAAATGTTTTCTGTAAGTCTTCGCAAGGTTTTCACACACTGTTGCTGGTATTTTGGCCCATTCTTCCATGCAGATCTCCTCTAGAGCAGTGATGTTTTGGGGCTGTCGCTGGGCAACACGCACTTTCAACTCCCTCCAAAGATTTTCTATGGGGTTGAGATCTGGAGACTGGCTAGGCCACTCCAAGACCTTGAAATGCTTTTTACGAAGCCACTCCTTCATTTCCCGGGTGGTGTGTTTGGGATCATTGTCATGCTGAAAGACCCAGCCACGTTTCATCTTCAATGCCCTTGCTGATGGAAGGAGGTTTTCACTCAAAATCTCACGATACATGGCCCCATTCATTCTTTCCTTTACACGGATCAGTCGCCCTGGTCCCTTTGCAGAAAAACAGCTCCAAAGCATGATGTTTCCACCCCCATGCTTCACAGTAGATATGGTGTTCTTTCTCCTCCAAACACGACAAGTTGAGTTTTTACAATAAAGTTCTATTTTGGTTTCATCTGACCATATGACATTCTCCCAATCCTCTTCTGGATCATCCAAATGCTCTCTAGCAAACTTCAGACGGGCCTGGACATGTACTGGCTTAAGCAGGGGGACACGTCTGGCACTGCAGGATTTGAGTCCCTGGCGGCGTAGTGTGTTTCTGATGGTAGCCTTTGTTACTTTGGTCCCAGCTCTCTGCAGGTCATTCACTAGGTCCCCCCATGTGGTTCTGGGATTTTTGCTCACCATTCTTGTGATCATTTTGACCCCACGGGGTGAGAGCTTGCATGGAGCCCCAGATCGAGGGAGATTATCAATGGTCTTGTATGTCTTCCATTTTCTAATAATTGCTCCCACAGTTGATTTCTTCACACCAAGCTGGTTACCTATTGCAGATTCAATCTTCCCAGCATGGTGCAGGTCTACAATTTTGTTTCTGGTGTCCTTTGACAGCTCTTTGGTCTTGGCCATAGTGGAGTTTGGAGTCTGACTGTTTGAGGTTGTGGACAGGTGTCTTTGATACTGATAACGAGTTCAAACAGGTGCCATTAATACAGGTAACGAGTGGAGGACAGAGGAGCCTCTTAAAGAAGAAGTTACATGTCTGTGAGAGCCAGAAATCTTGCTTGTTTGTAGGTGACCAAATACTTATTTTACCGAGGAATTTACCAATTAATTCATTAAAAATCCTTCAATGTGATTTTCTGGATTTTTTTTTTCTCATTTTGTCTCTCATAGTTGAGGTACACCTATAATGAAAATTGGAGACCTCTGTCATCTTTTAAGTGGGAGAACTTGCACAATTGGTGGCTGACTAAATACTTTTTTCCCCCCACTGTACACATATGCTAAAAATGGCCCTATCTCGCATTGATAACAATCCTTTTAAAAATTCCTGGATCCAGACCGTGATCCGGATCACTCCCAAAATCATTTCTTAATAATAATCATATATCACGAAAATCATTTCTTAATAATAATCATTTCTTCCTTGTCCCATTTCGGACTTTTCCTGAAAATTTCATCAAAATCCATTCATAACTTTTTGAGTTATGTTGGTAACAGACAGACAAACAGACAGACAAACCCCGGTAAAAACATAACCTCCTTGGCGGATGTAGCATCATCTCACTTTGGCTCAGCAACAATTATTGTTCTGCTTAAAGACATTTTTGTTTCATCCAGGAATAATGCAAAGAAATTGATTTTCTTCCCCCAGGCCACGGCTGAAATCCCCTCTTTGTTAAAACCAGCCTAAGGAATTTCCCCAAATGTCCGGCTTCACTTTTATTGCCCCCATAAAACATACAACAGATCCACACTCAGCTAATTTCCTTAAACTGTGAAAACGCTGGATTTAAACAACTTTAAAGTACATTATCACAAACTCAATTCTAAACCTTCATTCTTTTCAGAACTATGAAAATGCAGATGGACTCTGATGTTTTTGATGTGGAAAATATGTGTGAAATGCATTAATCTGATTTTATATATATATATATATACAGTATATATATATATGTATGCATGCTAATGTTTATGAATGTTTATTCCTGCATGTTGATTTAGAAGCACTGCTTATAAGATACACTAAGGTTAGTTTAGTTATACATAAGTGTGTAACAGTACATTCCAATGTATTTAAAACTGTGTATTCCTGTGGACTGATATCATGTGTCACCAGTCTTCATAGAACCCCAGCTTCTTCATCCTATTGGTACCCCGCGTGAAGGCTTGGTTGAACTTGAAACGACTCAGAAGGAAATTAATACATAAGCTTGTGTGTGATTTTGGTCAATTTTAACTCACAAAGGTGGTTCATTGTCTGCAGCCAGTCTATTGTCTGTCTCTGTGTCACGAGGGGGAGGGGGTGAATTCGCCCCCCTGATTACTCCTGATAACTGCTGTGTGTCTGCTGACCAAGGTGGGGGTGAAGACCCCCACTGCACCCTAGTCAGTTTAGTTTTGTTGTTTAATGCATGCTTAAAAGTGATTACACGCTGAATAATTAAAATAGGCCTGGGAACAAAATAGCGAAGAAATCCTATTTGTTTTCCCCATTATTTCAACACCCCACAGGCGAAGCAAACCCTTGGGATTTAATTGAATTAACCATTGTATAAACTTGTTGAATAAAGTTTAGGGAGACTAAAGTTTTCCCGCCTTTGGAAAGCAAGGCGTGGTTTTATGGACTGAAGCTTCAGCTGCATCCACCTGCCACGTGCACGCTCAGTCGCGCACGCGACCGTCAAGCTGTGCATGAAAAAAAACTGCGCATGTGTAGATCGGCTCAGCGACGCCATCTTAAGTCTAGGTAGAGTTCCCTGTAGCCGCCATTTTGAGTAGAGATCCTTGACTCCTTGTGACGTCATTGGGTTTCCTCTGCTGGAAGTGCAGACGAAAACTGCCTCCATCTTGTGGTGAAATATAGGAACTGCAACTTTTATTTAAACTTCTAATCTTTAAAGACGATTTATAACCAAATTAAGTCTTCAAAGTAACTTCAAAGCAATTCATATTATTCGGAATAAACTAAATTTAACACTAATCCAAACTTTTATGCCAAGAATAAAAGGAAAAGGACCTGTTGGCTTCTGAAAGTTTTTCTCAGTGGTGAAACCCTACTAACTGCATAGACACCTATAGCAGGAACATATATAAACACCTCTATTGTATTTAATCACTTATATAACCACATATTATAATCTTTTAAGCTAAAAGCAAACATATTTACACACTTTTAAGCAAAAAGTTGCAAACTTTGAAGCTACATGTGTGCTTATTTTGCTGTTTTTAAATGTGATATGGTGTGATTCCCTTCCCACAGAAACCCAGTTTTAGTTTAAGGATTCTAATGCTGATGTTTACTCAAGAGTAACATTAAAGTAGGATTAATCCTGTGCATTTTGACAAATTTACAGACTTAGTGAATATTTATAATTTTTCCTCTTTCTCAAATTCAGGAAACCACATTAAGCAATTAACACTTAAGCAAAGCTCTTGGTGTTATTTAAACTCATTGTGTCATTTCTGATTCATGCTTTCTCTACAGGAAAAGAAAAACACTTAACCAACCAGCATAATTTTAGAATTTTTCCCAGGATTTAAGAAAAAGTCAAAAAGGTGCACACATTGATTATTCTGTAAATAAGAAATTTATAGATCACAGTCAAGAAAGATCACTATTGGCTTCAATCCTAAGAAATCCTTGGATATCAAATACTCAAACAATTCACTTGTTTCTAATTTGTAAATATTTTAAACATTTAATGCTTCAACTGAAAATAGGCTTTAACAAATAAAACCAAAGGAAAGCCTTAACTTTAAAAGAAAGTGGAAACTTATAATCTTAAATCTTTAAAGCATTTAGCCTCTTTTGCTTTTGGATTTCTTTGGTAAATAAAATCCTCACTTTCAAAGCGACATTTTGCAAAATTCCAAAGCTAGTTATTGATGACAAATTCCAATACTAGACTTTGAAAATCAAAGGAAAGAAGTCAATCCACACAATTGAAATTTCAGTTTTGTTTTGCGAAACAAATTCAATCCAATTTCAATTCAACTTTATTTATCAACATACAGTTTCAACGAACGAATTATTTGAAGCATCTCTACATTTCTAAATAATTTCAAAATTCTATTTCCCATCCTGCAAGCCTACAAGTTGAAACAAATTCTAAAGGAACTTTCAACTATCACAGTTGTAAAATAAAACATTCAAGGTTAAACCTTGTTGAACAAATTTAAGAATAATCAACAAGTTGAATTTTTTTTTTTAAAAGGCTAAATAACAACGGTCAAACATGATGAGTCAACAGACAACCGACCGATTTACCAAACTGGATGACCTTCAAACAACATTGGAAGCATGGACTTCTAATTTAATTTCTAGCTTCACAACACGGGTCAAGGAAACACAGCCCGAAGAATTGGAGCAACTCACTGAAGAACTTGTGAATGAACACACTGAAAAACCACCAGAAGGCAAGGACCTCACCAGTGTGTTAGGTAAGTTTGTGCTAACATTAGTCGCAAGATTAAAGGTAGCCGAGAACGAGCTAGCAAATCAACAAACAACGATCCTATCTCTCCAAGAAGAGAACGAGACCCTGAAAGGAAATTTGGAACAATCTCAAGAGGAGAATGACAAAACTCAAAACCAACTGGATGAAGCATTACAAGATTTGGACCGTGCAGAGTCACAAAAGGAACGGTTGATGCATAACAATGACACGCTTCATCAAGACAACAATGAACTTGAAGATGCCCTTCAAGACACAAAGAAGGAACTCAGAAGAGTTGAAGGTCAACTTGAAAATGTGAAGAAGGATTACAAGGAATGTCAACTGCTCCTAAAGGAAAGACATGAACACCGGGACATCCACCGCGCTCCCTCGCCCGATTCCCGTTTCGAATACGGACGACCGCGTGGACAGCGTGCGTGCGCCCCTTCAGACCGCGACCTTGACAAGATCGCGCGAAATATCACCAAATTTGATCCAGGACCTACGGGTTCACCTGATGCCAAAGTCTATTTACAGGACATTGATTACTACCTGCGTAAGTATCCTGATGCTACAACAGACGATCGCATCTATCTGATTAAACTAACATCTAACAGGTCAGTATCAAAATTCATAGACAGACAGCCGACAAACATCAAAGCAGATTACACGCTGCTCCGCGAAGCCATCGAAAAGGAGTTCTCCGACGACTGCCTACAGGCAGGGCTAACCGCAGCCCTAGCCGTGAAGCAAGGACGCTCAGAGCCAACACAAGCCTACTACCAGAGACTCCTACTTGCATATTTTGGATCTCAGAATACACCAGGGATGGAAGAAGACCACAATTTCAAGACCCTCTTCATCCAAAACCTCCATCCCACTGTGAGTCATTACCTGGGAGTTACAGCTAACCCAAGGTCAAACTCAATAAGTCAGCTGAGAGAGTTTGCACACTATGCGTTCCAAAAACAGCAACAAAGTCGCAACAAGCACGCTGAGCCTGCCACAGTGCTAGCTATTAGCGATGCATCTAACACCTTGAAGTTGGAAGGAGCTCCTCGCTCTACTCCACCTCCTACACCGCGAGTACACCAACAGCCGAAGCATTTTCCCAAGCGACCTCAGCAAGGTCAAAACCAAACTAGGTCCTCTGGATACCACTTTGGACCAACTTTGCGAAAACCCGACTACCGTCGTAGACCATATCCGAGGGATAGGTCACGAGAACACGATACGGACTACCATGATGACAGATACCGATACGAAGACACGCGTAACCGCGACAAATGGTCTCCATCCCATCACAGAAGCTCAGAAGCAGAGACCTATCACAAACCTTGGAAGGAAGAAGAAACTCCTACATTCAGTCGAGAAGCTATTGAAATTGTCCAACACCTCCTAGCAGAGATTCAAAGCAACAAAGAGAATAAAACTGCTAACATTCTAGCCATATCAGCTGTGCCAACTCAAAACAAGCGTTCCAAACGAAGGAAACGCAAGAAGAAAATCCCTCATGCAAATGAGGAAGGACTAAAGGACTCAACGCAGTCCAGTGCTGTTATGGCAGCCCAACCACAGGTCACAGACCACTCCTCTAATGACATTTCGCAACTCTATGTCGAACCACCAGTTCCACAATTCCTATGCGATTTAAACGAGAGGGGGGTGGCACGGAAATTCTACCTCCCAACTGACCCTTGAAGACATGGTGTGTCAGGACGCTGTTTTAGACACCGCTGCTGACATCACTCTCATGTCACACACCCTTTTTGACAAACTACGTGTAGCCGCTAACCGCGCTAACAAATATTTGAAACTGGAACCCTGTTCATTAGCCGTGCGACCATATGCGCTCACTAAAACAACCCTGTTGGGCGTATCACTACTAAACATGTCCATTGGACCCATGACCTTGACACATCCGGTCTACGTGTCCAAACTTGACGCCATTCCATTACTTGTTGGCAAAGACCTACTGAACCGTTTTGAGCCACTGATTGATTTCAAGAACCTCAAACTATGGGCTCAAACGCAACACCCTCACCCATTTGACCCAACAAGAACAACTGAATCACAGTGCTTTGTTCTAAACACTTTGGACACCCCAAGTCTCACACAACTAGCACTGTTGGAACAACTGCAACCGAGTAAAAGCGACCGCCAAGACCAAGGTGAGTACTGTCCACGAGAAGTCAAAAGTCACCTTCAAATACAAGGTCAAGCCAAACACTCAAATGATCTTGAAAACTCAATGGCCGAGCAGAAAACCCCAAATGGCCCTCTTGAAACCCTGGATACCCATGATTCAATGGTGGTGTCACATTTTGAAACCCACCCACCCACCCATGAGGCCTGCATGGCCACAAGAGCTACACCAACCGGCTCTCTGGACCCTCTGAAACCTCAACTTTTTGCGACCACGAACCCAACTTTTGCAAATGCAAGGTGCACAGTCACTCAACCGTGCAACCAAATGATCCATAAAACCGTCAAACACCGACTGGATAAAACGGTACATGCGCTACCCGCATCTAAACCCTATGACATACCAAAACTGATGCCACTTCATACGACACAATCTTCTCTGCAGCTATGCAATGGCACTCCTGATCATGCTTCCGACGAACCATCATCTCCACCGCCCAGAGTTCCTCGAAACCAGAGGGGGGTGATGACTGCCAATGCCCATAACATTCCAGCTGCAGAACACAAAAATGTCAAAACGACATACAAAGCTCCCAAGTCTGTATTTCAAAACCATTCGGACAGAGTCGCTAAACAACAGAAAGCGTACAACGATCAAAAACTCTCGCATGACAAACTGCGAAGGGGGGACAAGATCTTCCACCCCACATTTGTACCACAGACACCTGAAATAAATTCACAGGAAAGGAAAATCACTCCTAAATTCCTACCCGAGTGGATGAATCCACACATTGTCAACAACAAACTTTGGCCACTCAAGAGCCAAATCCAGGACCCCATTTTCAAATGGGCTCACCAAAATCAGTGTAACCTTTACCAAAACCCCATGGGACTTGTCGGGTACAACACTGTCGAAGTAAGTCCATAAATAAGATTAAAACCAAACCTACGTCTGAGAAATAACTGTAGCTAACTACTAGCCTCAGGTACACTCAGTCAAATTTCTCCAATCAGTTAACTGCATCAAAACCTCCAGAAAGGAAAGGGTATATTAAAACCAAATTAGCCCTTAAACAAATTTCAAAGACCTCTGTAAAATCTAATAAACTTCAATCAACTTACTATTACCAAATAGTATACACAAGACATTCAACACCATTAGCTTGAGCTAATAATCTTAAAACTCCCATCAAAGGTGAGAAAAACAAGCACAAGGTTTAGAGTTCAATCTCTTAAGCTCTATTCTGTAATTTCCCAGTTTTGGGATCAATAAAGTACATCCATCTAAAAGAAATCATTCCACCTCTAAGAGGAATTTTCATTTGCCAACCAGGTATCTAAAGAAAGATCAACAAGAAGATTAAGATCCGAAACCACTCACTTTTGTTTGCTGAGATGATGGCCCTCCTGTTTATCAGTTTAGCCATCTGCCTAGCAATCACACCCACTGTTACCCAGTCAGAATTGGGCCAAGCCAAAACGAAAGGTCAAAGATCCTCGGATGGATTCTTAATAACAGCCTCATCGTTAGAGCCTCTAGCTAACCTTAGCATGCCCACTGTTAACTCGGTCAACACCGTTAAACCAAAACGCCAGGTTGTCAAACCACAAATCGTTACCAAAATCTTACAAGACACTGTGTTGGTTTTGAATGCTTGCTCCGAAGCTTCAGTCAAACTCAACAAGGTCTTGAACTCTTTGCTCTTTGTGTTAAAGGTTGACTATGCTCACACACAGCCAATGTCTGTTACTCTCAGAAGTAGCTAGAAACATTAGCTTTTCAGTTAACGCTTTAGCAATGAATATGCTCTCTCATCATATCCTTTTTGCAGTAAATCCAAATTTACTTCTCATTGCCATCCAAAGAATGATAACGACATGCTATGCCCACTCAGTTTTTCTGAACAAAAGCCTCAAACACCCTATGATTTGGACATCTATGGAACCATGGTTTAGTCTAACTAAACAAATTCAATTTGAACCTCCTTGAGTCACCTCAATACTGATTAGTCTGAATCTACCTCAAATATGAAAGAATTTTATTTTTGCTTTTGACTAAGATTTTTGGATACTTGCATGTGTATATACAAATAATCCTTTATACTTTATTTAGATTTTATGCACATTTAAACTGTTTTTGAAATTTTTACTAGATATTTTTCAGCAAACCCAAAACATTTATATCAAGTATGTCAAAACCCACATACTTCTAGTTCAATTTTTTTTTACAGTCTTTACAGGCTTATACAGAACTTTAGTATATCCTAGACAATTATACAATGTTTATATTTGGTCACGCCAAAATTATTTTTGAAATTTCCAGAAGTTTTTCAGAAAACCAAATTTAAGGACCTACACTTTGGAATAGATACTGTTCACAAGCTTAAGACTTATCGACATCAGAACTTTAGTTCAGCATTTGGATCAAGCCTCGCCAGATTGGGATTTGATGCCTAGGATTGCTATCAACGCTGAATCAACGTCACCATTGATACCAGAGGGGGGACTGTAGCATCATCTCACTTTGGCTCAGCAACAATTATTGTTCTGCTTAAAGACATTTTTGTTTCATCCAGGAATAATGCAAAGAAATGGATTTTCTTCCCCCAGGCCGCGGCTGAAATCCCCTCTTTGTTAAAACCAGCCTAAGGAATTTCCCCAAATGTCCGGCTTCACTTTTATTGCCCCCATAAAACATGCAACAGATCCACACTCAGCTAATTTCCTTAAACTGTGAAAACGCTGGATTTAAACAACTTTAAAGTACATTATCACAAACTCAATTCTAAACCTTCATTCTTTTCAGAACTATGAAAATGCAGATGGACTCTGATGTTTTTGATGTGGAAAATATGTGTGAAATGCATTAATCTGATTTTATATATATATATATATATATATATATATACAGTATATATATATGTATGCATGCTAATGTTTATGAATGTTTATTCCTGCATGTTGATTTAGAAGCACTGCTTATAATTTATACTAATCACTAAAGTTATCTTAGTTTAATACACAAAGGGAAATTTTAAATTCCAGTATGTATCAAAGTTTGCCTCTAAAACCATGTGACTCCCACAGCCAATCGCTGCACGACAGCTCTTCACTCCAAAGGACTCCGAACAATAGACTGTTTGTTCATTGGACTAAAAGTTCATCGAGCCCGCCCACGAAGGACGCTCATTGGCTGAGACTCCGGTCAGGCCGGAATCCCGCGAAACTCAACAGAGCTTATAAAAAGGAGAGAGAGACTCGGCTTCAGCCTCTTTTCATCGCTCCTTCTCGTCAGACTCTCTTTTCGTCACTCTTCTGCTCCGGACCTCTTTTCCTCCCCGGATTTCTTCTCGGCTCCCTTGTCCTGATCTGCTCCCATTGCCTACACCCAGCAAGGGAGAACAAAGGACCACATGGCGCTTTTCTGAACACAGCAGATAATTTGTTTATGTAACTTTGTATTTTCTTCTTCTCTTAAATGCCTAGGAATTCCTTTTTCTTTGAGCTCAATTCTTAATCGGAGTCAAACTCCAATTCTTAATTTATCACTTTTTGTTAAACTTTCTGTAAACCGCCGTTTGTTTAATTTTAAGGTAAACTTTAATCTTGACTTTATTTTTATAATATTTTTCTTGACCAAGCACCTCCCAAAACTATTTTTATCTAAAGTCCGAAAGTTTCTTTTCTAATTTGAAATCGGATTAGATATCTCTTAATTATTACCGAAGACCTCTTGAAGAAAGACGCAGCTCCCACATAATGTGCAGCTGTAGGATCAACACACAGCTGTCCCACATCACTCTGAAGAGACGTCGGCACCATCTGGCTAAGACCCGTTTCAACTGTGGGTCATGCAGCCCAGAATCCAGCCTCCTTCGACCGCTTGAATCTAAAGGTCGAGCTGTGAACCCTTGAAGTATCTGCTGGCAGATATTTCCCTCACATCCACAAAGTCTTGGGCTGAAAAAGGACGACAGAACTGCCATCACTGAGGATCACGTGAGCTGAAAAAACTTTAATTCATCTGCTGAATTAAACTTGAGGTTCGGTACTAATTTATATATCTAATCAGATGCAAATTAAGAAGCCCTTAACATAACTCTCCTTTTCATTAAAATTCCGTTTTTATTTTCTTAAGATTAATTTAGGACTTTTTCATAATTAGCAAACTTTCTCCATAAATTTGCGTTGTTTTTGATAATCTGTTAACTCAAACTGATAGAAATTCGTTTCTCAGTTTAACCCTGGTTCCGAAAATATTGACATTGTTAATCTATCATTTAAAGATTGATTTTATGATTAATGAAATTATTTCGATGTCTATTAATCATTTTGTTTAATAAATATTTAAAAATGAGAAGTTGTTGGGAATTTATTTCATTCTGAGTCTGTTTCAAGCCCAGGTATCGAATTCACGGAACATTTTTGAGACTGATTATTGATTAATTTATGGAGTGATCAAACAGGTATAAAGTGAAATTAAAGATCAAATTGCTTCTTAAAGATAGAAGCTGGTGCCCCTTACGAGTGTTATTAGCTTTTCTGATGTATATGAAATGAGATTTGAGCTCAGATTCCAATACATCAATATAAATTAAATAATTCATACCTGATCATATTTATTATTTATTAATATTCCCATATTTTACGTTACACGGATGTAATAAACCAACCGGAAACATAAAAATAAAAACACAACAGAACTCAAAAACCATCATAATAATCTTATAGATAACAATAAACAAACAGAAAAATGCTCACTGGGCCAAGAAACTGGGCACAGCTCTAACCCGTGCCCCAGGATCATGAAAAAGCCCCCCCCCCCAAGGGTTGGGTTCCCAGACCAAAAGAAGAAGAAGAAAACCAAAAGAAAACCCTCATGAACTTCACCCAGTCCACCAGGTGGCAACACAGGACCGTAAGCCCGACCGATCAGAGAGTGGAGCAGTTCAGGCAGTCTTCCCGAGTCCCACGACCACCGGTACCTGTGCTGGAATATGACAGTTGGACTCCCTGTGCCCCAGAAGCAATGAAGCAGCCGGAGCAGTTCAGACATTCTCCCTAAGTCCCAAGACCACGGGCATCTGTGCTGGGACATGATGGGTGGCCTTCCCGTGCCCCAGAACCAGTGAAGCAGAAGAAGCAGCCCGCCAGGTGGCTTCCCAGCATCCCTCAGCCAATGGAGCCCGGAGCCGCAGTGGCTCCGTGCTGGGCCACGGCTGCACCCACGGTGGACCCGGACTGGGTAGCAGCTGCGCCCACAGTGGACCCGGATTGGGTCACAGCTGTACCCTTGGAGGCCCCAAGCTGGAGTGGCGCACCCGTGACGACCTCAGGCGGAGGGGGCGCAGCACCCACGGAGTTCCCGGGGTGGGATGGAACGTCTGCGATGACCTTGGCGGGGGGAGCTGGACTCACAACGATCTCAGGTAGCGAGCCTGGACCCACGCAGACTTCTGACTCAGGTGGATCTTCCCCAGTGACCCTGGGAGAAAGCTCAGGAAAAGCAGGCAGAAGGACAGGGTCAGGGTCACCGGCAGCGGCGAAGCCCAGCGAGGTGAGCTCAGGTGCAGCTGATAGCTGCACTTGGCTCTACCCCCAATGAGCCAGACAAGACCTCTCCAATATTGAAACAATAGAAACAGAAGAGGGCACTTGGCTGAACTCGAGCTCCACCGCCATCCAGGATTCTGTCAATCCAGGCAACGATGCTCCGGGCTCAGTCCTCTGGAGGTCTGGCTGTGACTCTGCTGCGCCGACCTCCGCAGCAGGCATGATGGTGTGTGCAGTCCCGGTGCCCCCAGGGGAAGTGACCCATGCTGTTGGCTCGTTCGGCGTGGTAGCTGGGTGTTTGCTCTCCGTTGGCGCTGGAACTGGTTCCTCCAGGGCCATGGGCTCTTCCATCATCCAGCGGCTCAGTTCAGGGACCGGCAGACACACAAGGACAGATGGAGGAGACACGGAGGTAGCAGGTGAGAGACAATTATTAGCAGCTGGCAGAGAAAACTCAGTGGACTGCAGGGACTGGTTTTTCTCCCCAGGAACCAGACAAGAATATTCATTCTCTAGTAATGGAAAATGAGAGTTCACTTTCCTGAATTCCTGGGAGGTGATGGAGTCAGCTGCTGCTCCGGGGTCAGGCTCCATCTCTCCAGGAGTCTCGTGCACTGTCTGGGTGGAGGATAATGGCGTGGACTTGAGGCGGGAGTGGCAAGCCCTCCACCCCCATGAACGCTTCTTGAGCACTGGTTGCACTGAGGGAGAATCTTCCAACAACTGCTCAATACATCATCTAGTTTTGAATATCATTGTCAGAAGAGGATTCAGGCCTGGGTAGCTCCAGAGATTGGGGCAGGTCTCAATTAACACAGTTGCATTGCTCACGAGGCCAAAAACGGCCTCGGGAGTGTGGGTGATCTGAGCCTTAGAGGCTAAATCCACACTAAGTTCTGCCACCGCACACTCCTCCTCACTCAATCCAAAAACCCTAAAGTCTATGGTGGTAATACCCCTCTATACCACAGACAAAAAATACAAAAAAGAAAAAATGGCAAAACCTACAGTGGCTGGTGTCCACACTGGCCGTGTCCTTCTGTCATAAAGCGCCTGTTTCACAGGTGCAAAGAGGACACCAATCGCTCACTGTAGGTTGGCACATTTATTAACGAAACCACAAACAAGAACATTTCAAACTGATACAACAAATGAAAGAGCAATGTGATAATACGTAGCCATAAACTCAGAAGCTGGAGGAGCATGGGGCTCAACGTCCATAGGTACAAAGTCAGGGAATGCCTGACCAGGGCGAAACTTAGCTGGAGGACCCCAAGAGGTGTGGGGCTCGAAGGCTGAGACACCGGGGAAAAAAGGCACCAGGACGGAGCACTCCAAACTCAGCTCGACAGCAGGACCTTCACCCACGGTTGCAGTCAATGGGCAGGAATACACAAGAAAAGAAGAAGGACAAGACAATGGCAAAGATTGTTGTGCTCCTTAAATACACACACAATAATCAGAGACAGGTGTAATTCATGAGTAGCAGAATAGGCAGCAGCTGTGCAACCCTGAAGGAATTGACAGCCGGAAGCTGCACAGCGCTGTCAAAATAAACCAACCAGAAACATAAAAATAAAAACACAACAGAACTCAAAAACTCAATAATAATCTTATCGTTGGCTCCAGCTCGTGTCCGAGCATTGGTTTCGTCTTAGTTTTCAGGACGTTGCCATCTGTGATCGATGTTGATGGCGGATGTGGCTCTGAAGGCCCAGCCTATGATAGAACTGTCGTGGGCAGAAGTCACATTTTATTGTGGGTGGGGGACGTAGTTGGTTTTGTTTTTCTTGTATTCGTTTGTGTTTATCATCATCCTGTTGTTTTCTGAGCCTCTCAAACGAGTCTGTGCCTTCCCAAGTTCTTCTTCTCCAGGCTGCTCTGTTGGTGGCAAGTTGTTCCCAAGATCTTTTGTCTATGTTGGCTTGCTTCAGGGAACATTTTAGCTGGTCCTTGTAGCGCAGTTTTGGCCTACCATGTGGTCTTTTTCCTGTCTCAAGCTCCCCCTGGAGCACGATTTGTGGAAGTCTGGTGGGGTCCATCCGTACGACATGTCCTGTCCATCAAAGGCGGTGCTGCAAGATGGTAGCTTCCACACTAGGCAGGAGAGCATGCTTGAGAATCTCACTGTTTGAAAGTCGATCCTCCCAACGAATGCCAAGTATTTGTCTGAGCTTTCTCTGTTGGAAGTTCTCAAGGCGCTTGATATCGCGACGATACAAGGTCCAGGCTTCACAGGCGTAAAGAAGGGTGGAAAGAACAATGGCCCGAAAAACCATGATTTTGGTGCAGATGGTTTTCGCATGATTATTGAAGACTCGATGACAAAGACATCCATACGCAGACTATGCAGCTTTTATGCAGTTTTCGATGTCCTTTGCACAAGTTGGTATTTTTGAGAGGATGCTACAAGGTAACAGAAATGCTCCACTTCATTGACAGGATTTCTGTTAATCTTAAGGTTGGTCCTTGAGGAAGTTTGACCAGGTGCTGGTTGGTTGAGGATTTTGGTTTTGTCAGTGTTAACTTCCATTCCAAAATGCTCATAAGAGTAATTATAAATGGTAGCTATCCTCTGGAGGTCATCAACAGTCTGAGCTGGTGTGGCATTATCGTCTGCAAACTGCAATCCGTGAACACTGGTGACCGAGGTTTTGGATTTCGCACGAAAGCGAGCAAGATTAAAAAGCCCCCCATCCAAGCAGTATCGCAGATTGATACCAGGGGTTGTTGGTGGTATTTCATTTAGCATTGCAGCCATATACAACGAAAAGCAGGTTGGAGCAAGGACACATCCTTGCTTGAGACCACTAGTGATGGGAAAAGGGTCTGAGAGGGTATTTTGGTGGCAAACCCTACCAACCATGCCATCATGGAGAGCGCAAACGAGAGCAATGAAATCATCTGGACATCCAAAACGAGCAAGAACAGCCCACATAGCAGGGCGAGGAACTCGATCAAAGGCCTTCTTGAGGTCCCAGAAGATGAACATGAGTGGTTGTTGTTGTTCTTGGCTCTTTTCCTGGAGTTGTCGAGCACAGAATATCATATCTACTGTACCACGTGAGGGTCTAAAGCCACACTGAGACTCAGGAAGTACATCCACGGCTACTACAAGAAGACGGTTGAGAAGGATACAAGCAAAGATCTTGCTTGCAATGCTCAGTAGCGAGATGCCGCGGTAGTTACTGCAGTTCTCTCCATCTCCCTTCTTGAAAATGGTGACTATATTTGCATTTTTAAAGTCACTTGGTAACTTCTTGGTTTCCCATATTTTAAGTAGAAGCTGCATTAAATAGTTTTTCACCTCGGGACCTCCATGAAGATAGAACTCCAGCGGGATGTTATCTGGTCCTGGTGCTTTGTCTGTCTTCATGTGCTTTATAGCTTTATTAACTTGTGTAGTGAAGGTGGTGTAGACATCCACTTGCGAGTGGGGTGTTGCGGGGTCTAGCAGAGGAGATCATTAGGGGTGCAAAAGTGGCTATTTAACAGACTCTCAAAGTGGGACTTCCAACGGTCAAGGATCCCCTTAGTGTCTGTGATAATGGTGGAGCCATTTGCATCTTTTAGGCTGCCCACAGATAAGATAAGATAAGTTAAGATAAGCCTTTATTAGTCCCACAATGGGGAAATTCCAGGATTGCAACAGCACAGGGATAGCAACACTCAATAATTTAGAAGATAAGAAAATAAAATAAGAGCAGTGAATATACATATGTACACATAAATTTATATACACAGTGCGGAGCATTGTAGCTAGATGGAATAAACAGCATAACCGTCTATGTAGTTACCCTACATGGTATGAATATGTACCCATACATATTGTCACCCTCCATAGCAACTGATATTGTCTTAGTTGTATACTGGAGGAGACCATTTGTGTAAGTCGGTTGCGTCTTTTGCATTCAATACTATTAGGTTGTCACGTTTTTTTTTGCTATCTCTGCGAGCAGCCCTGCTTAGGTTGTACAGTCTGACAGCCGTAGGTAGGAAGGACCTGCAAAACCTCTCGGTCATGCATCTAGGATGATGTAGTCTACTGCTAAATGAGCTCCTCAGTGCGTCCAGTATGTCCTGCATAGGGTGGGACTCGGACTCCAGCAGAGATGACAGTTTAGCCACCATTCTTCTCTCTCCTATCTCCTCCACTGGGTCAAGGAGTTTCCCCAGGACAGAGCTAGCTTTCTTGATAAGTTTGTTCAGTCTCTTCCTATCGGCTGCTGTAATGCCGTTGCCCCAGCAGACCACTCCAAAAGTGATGGCTGATGCCACCACCGTGTCGTAGAATGTCTTCAGCAGCGCCCCTTGTACACTAAAAGACCTGAGCCTCCTCAGTAGGAACAGCCTGTGCTGTCCCTTCTTGTAGAGTGCATTGGTATTGTGTGACCAGTCTAGTTTATTGTTCAGATGAACACCCAGGTACTTGTAGGATGTCACCATCTCAATGTCTGTTCCCTGGATGTTTACTGGTGCTGTGAGGGGTTGTCCTGTGAGGGGTTGTCCACCACCAGCTCCTTAGTTTTCCTCGCGTTGATCTGGAGGCAGTTCCGATGGTACCAGTCCACAAAGTCCTGGATAAGTCCTCTGTACTCAGCTTCATCTCCATTGTAGATGAGGCCGACGATCGCAGAGTCGTCAGAGAACTTCTGTAGGTGGCAGTGTGTTGTGTTGTGTGAGAAGTCCGCAGTATAAGGGGTGAACAGGAAGGGAGCCAAAACCATTCCCTGGGGGGCCCCGTGCTGCCGATGATCGTGTCGGACACACAATCTCGGGTTCTCACAAACTGTGGCCGGTTAGTGAGGTAGTCCAGGATCCATGATGACAGGTGCTGGTCCACCCCTGCGCACAGCAGCTTGTCCTTCAGGATCATCGGTTGGATGGTGTTGAAAACACTGGAGAAGTCAAAGAACATCATCCTCACCACATTCTCGGGCTTCTCTAGGTGGGACAGGGAACGGTGAAGGAGGAAGATCACTGTATCCTCCACCCCAATGCCATGCTGGTAGGCGAACTGGAGTGGATCCATCGCTGGTTCCACCAGGGGGTGGAGGTGAGCAAGGAGCAGTCTCTCCAGGGTCTTCATCATGTGAGATGTCAGGGCCACTGGCCTGTAGCTGTTCAGGTCTTTGGGGTGGGAAGTCTTTGGTACAGGTACCACACAAGATGTTTTCCACAACTGTGGTACCCTCCCCAGCTTCAGGCTCAGGTTGAAGATGTGCTCCACAATCCCACACAGCTGGTCTGCACAGGACTTGAGGAGCTTCGCGCTGATGCCGTCCTGTCCCCAGTCCTTCCTCACCTTGATCTTCTTCAGCTCCGTCCTCACCTGGGTCTTAGTGAGGGTCAGGTTGGGGGGCTGTGTGCTAGGAGTGGGGGGGTGTTGGTGGAGTGGGGTGTGGACAGCAGGTCTCGATGACTGTAGAGGCAGCAGAGGTTGTTGAGCAGTCGGGGGGAGGGCGGTTGGTCAAACCTATTAAAAAACAGGTTCAGATTGTTCGCCCACTCCCTGCCCTGCCCCGCCTCCCGTGGCCTGGGAGGAGGTATTCTGGAGCCCAGAGATGGTTTTAAGGTTTCTCCAGACCCCGCTGATGTCGCTCTGTTGCAGCTTGTCCTCCATCTTCTTCCTGAAGCTGTCCTTGCCTTCTCTGATCTTCCTCCTCAGCTCCCTCTGTACGGACTTCAGCATCTCCCTGTTCCCCGACCTGAAGATCCTCTTCTTCTCTCTCAGAAGTGTTTTTATCTCAGGGTTGATCCAGGGTTTGTTGTTCGAGCAACACCGTATGGTCTTGGTGGGTACGGTGTTGTCCACACAGAAGTTGATGTAGTCCGTGATGGTGTGAGTGAGGCCATCGATGTCCTCACCATGTGGATCGCAGAGCTGCTCCCAGGCAGTGGTTTCAAGACAGTCCTTTAGAGTGTCCATTGCCTCCTCAGACCATATCTTCATCGTGCGTATGACTGGAAGTTGTCTGTGTACTAGGGGTTTGTACACAGGCAGGAGATGAACCAAGTTGTGATCCGATCTCCCAAGTGGGGGGAGTGGTGATGAGGTGTATGCCTCCTTAGTGTTAGCATAGAATAAGTCCAGTGTTTTATTGTCTCTAGTGTGGCATGTGACATACTGGGTGAAAGTGGGCAGAATGTAGGACAGTGAAATATGGTTGAAATCACCTGAGATGAGGAGAAGAGCATCTGGGTGTTTTGTCAGCAGCCTGCCAGTTACTGAGTGAATGGCATCACGCGCTGTCCCAGCGTTCGCCATCGGATTTGCATAAATAACAATGCAGATCATGTGTGAGTATTCCCTCAGGAGATAGGTAGGCTGCATGCTAACAGCTAGCAACTCAATGTCTTTGTTGCAGTGTTGTTGTTTAACCGTGATATGTCCCAGTCTGCACCAGCTGTTATTGACATACGTACATTATCACTCCTCCGCCCTTGCCTTCCCACTGTCTGGTGTCCAGTCTGCCCGTATTGCGTGGAAACCCTCCAGCTCAATGTTAGCATCTGTTGCTAGTTCTGTTAGCCACGTCTCAGTAAACAACATCAAGCTAATCTCTCTGAAGACGCTCTGGTAGCGGGAGATAGCCGCTAGCTCATCTGTCTTATTGAGGAGCGATCGTACATTCCCCATAATAATGGATGGAAGGACGGGTCTGTACCTTATATTTCTTGCCCGCCATCTTGCTCCAGCACGGCATCCACGTTGTTTCTGTCTTATTTCACCCGGTATGTCGAAGTCTTGCGCTAGCATCTCGGTCCAATTAAGTGCTAACAGCTGGTCTCTGCTGTAACGTATCCTGCTAAAAACAGTGGCTCCGTCTGCCTGCTCAGGAGACATTTGGGTGATCCGTGTGTCCGTCCAATGTACAAGGTGTCGCTGGATCAGAAAGATTAGCAAGAGAAGCCAGATAGTAAATAGAAATAGGAAGAAATTGATCTGCTGTTGCAAAAAGGCAGCCTACTCGTGTGGCGCCGGAAGTTGAATGATGATGATCTGGTGGGGCCCAAGATCTCCTTCATTGCAGCATAAAAATGGCGCATATCCCATTGGTCGGCATATTTTTGCAAATCTTCGGCTTTTTGCTGCCACCAAGTGTTTTGGGCTTTACGAATCCCTCTCTGGCATGCCGCTTTTGCTTGCTGGTGTTTCTGTTGATTCTTTGCAGACGGATCATTTTCAAACGCAAGACATGCACGGCGTTTAGCCTCTGTGAGGTCAGTGATTGTTTCATCATTCTCGTTGAACCAGTCTTGGTTTTTCTTGTGTTTGTGACCAATCGTTTCTTTGGCAGCAGCAGTCAGTGCATCACAGAGAGTGGTCCATTGGTCTTCAACTGAGGCATTGTTTGGAAGGTTCAGTTCATTCATGTTTCTACCAATGGCCTCTCTAAAGGACTGCAACATTTGGGGATCGCGGAGCTTGTCACAGTCAAAGCGACAGTGAGGAACGTTTGCCAAAATGCGCTTTGGTGGTCGCCAGATCGTAATACTGAGTCGGGAGATCAGGAGGCGGTATTCTGTCCAGCAGTCATCTGCTCCAGGCATGGATCGTGTGATGCGGACATCATTTCGGTCTCTTGTTTTTGTAAGGACATAGTCGAGGGTGTGCCACTTTTTGGAACGAGGGTGTTTCCAGGTCGTCTTCTGGCGATGGGGGAGTTGGAAAAGGGTGTTTGTTACAATAAGATTGTGTTCAGCACAAAGACCCAATAAAAGTTCCCCATTTGCATTGCATTTTCCCATACCATGGTGGCCTATGATGCCTTTCCACAGCTGGTGGTCACTGCCAACTCTAGCATTGAAGTCACCCAGAATAACAAGCTTGTCAGATTCTGGGACTGTCAGAATGGTATGTGTGAGCTGTTAATAGAAGGAAGTCTTGCTTTCATCTTCAGATGTAAGTGTTGGTGCATACACTGAGATCAGAGTGAGGAAACGTTTTTGGGTGAGCGGGATTCGGATGGTCATTATTCGCTTATTGATTGCAGTTGGGACAAGGTTGTGTTGGTCCACAGGCTGGGATCGGATGGCAAAGCCTACACCATGCATATGCGGATCTTCTGTATCCTTTCCCTTCCAGAAAATGGTGTAGTTTGATCCAGTTTCCTTGATGTTGCCTTCCTCAGCAAGTCTAGTCTCACTTAGAGCTGCTATGTCGATGTTAAAGCGTGCAAGTTCTTTACATACCAGAGCTGTACGATGTTCTGGACACTCGTTGCTCCTCGTGTCCTGCAGTGTGCGGATGTTCCAAGCACCCAGGATGAAGGGTTTTGTAATGAGAGATCCAATCGGTGGTTGAGAATCCAGGCGGTGGTCAAGAGCGGTTGAGTTTGAGTTTTTATGGTTTTGATATGTAGGTCGACCCCTGTGATGGGTAATCTGCCAGCCGCGGCATGCTAGCCAGATAAGTCTGCAGTGTCCAATGTTTGCCCCACCTTTTCTAGGGGCCTCCCCATATGGGGTGGGCTGCAGGAGTCCTAAATAGGCCAGCCCAGTTGCAGATTCAGCCACCGAAACCCAATGTTACCGCAGCGTTGAAAAGTGGAGACAGGGACTGCTACAGAGAGGTCAAATATCGGTTTAACAGAGAGCTGAGGAGAGCTAAATCTGTGTATTCTGAGAAACTCCAGCAGCAGTTCACTGCTAATGACTCGGCTTCTGTGTGGAGAGGACTGAGGCAAATCACCAACTATCAGGCTTCTAAAGGTCAGGATGACAAAGCCCTTTGTCAAAAACTGTCCCAACATTACGCCCGTTTTGACACCTCGTCAGCTGTGTCCAACTCACCCACTCCACCCAGCTCCACTGCCTCCTCAGCCCCTAATTCATCAAAAGCGGTCCCCCCTCCTCCTCCTCCTCCTCCCCCCCTCCCCTTGTCATCAGTGAGCAGGACGTGCACAGACAGTTCTCCAGACTGAACCCGCGCAAGGCCCCCGGGCCGGACGGTGTGTCTCCCTCCACCCTGAGACACTGTGCGAAAGAGCTGGCTCCTGTCTTCACAGACATTTTTAACACCTCCCTTAAGCAATGTCACGTGCCGACCTGCCTCAAATCCTCCACCATCATCCCTGTCCCCAAGAAGCCACAGATTACTGGACTTAACGACTACAGACCTGTAGCGCTCACCTCTGTAGTCATGAAGTCCTTTGAGCGCCTGGTCCTGTCTCACCTCAAGTCCATCACCACACCCCTCCTAGACCCGCTGCAGTTTGCCTACCGTGCTAACAGGTCTGTGGACGACGCAGTCAACCTGGCCCTCCACTCCATCCTGCAGCACCTGGACTCCCCGGGAACCTAGGCCAGGATTCTGTTTGTGGACTTCAGCTCCGCATTCTACACCATCTGCCCCGATCTGCTCCAGGACAAGCTGTCCCTGCTCAACATGCCTGACTCCCTCTGCAGGTGGATCACCGACTTCCTGACGGACTGGAGACAGCATGTGCAGCTGGGGAAGTCTGTCTCAGACTCTGTTAGCATCAGCATTGGATCACCCCAGGGCTGTGTACTTTCCCCCCTACTCTTCTCCCTTTATACCAACTCCTGCACCTCCTCCCACCAGTCTGTTAAGCTGATTAAGTTTGCGGACGACACCACCCTCATCGGGCTCATCTCCAACGGCGACGAGTCCGCCTACAGGGAAGAGGTGGCCCAGCTGGTGTCCTGGTGCAGCCACAACAACCTGCAGCTGAATGCTCTGAAGACAGCGGAGATGATTGTGGACTTCAGGAAAGTCACAACCCCCCTGCCCCCCCTCACCATCACAGGCTCTCCCATCACCATTGCAGATTCCTTCCGCTTCTTGGGAACCACCATCACCCGAGACCTCAAATGGGAGCCAACCATCAGCTCCCTCATCAAAAAGGCCCAGCAGAGGATGTTCTTTCTGCGGCAGCTGAGGAAGCTCAAGCTACCCACCAAGATGTTAGTGCAGTTCTACACGGCCATCATCGAGTCCATCCTGACCTCCTCCATAACTGTGTGGTATGCAGGACCCACTGCCAGGGACAGACTAAGGCTGCAGCGCGTCGTGCGCACTGCTGAGAAGGTGATAGGCTGCGAGCTCCCATCTCTCCAGGACCTGTACATCTCCAGGACCCGGAGGCGTGCTGGCCGGATCATAGCCGATCCTTCACATCCTGGTCACGTACTGTTTGCCCCCCTCCCCTCAGGTAGAAGACTTCGGTCCATTCGGACTAAAACCTCCCGGCACATGAACAGCTTTTTCCCCTCTGCCATCAGACTGCTGAACATTAAGTGACTTGTTGACTCTCGTGCACTATGTACAGCAGCTCAACCAGACTCACGTCATTATCATCACTGTTTTTCTGTTGCATTATCGACTGCACTATGTGGTACTTCACATTATCTGCTACTTGCTAATTTTTTAAACTGCCTTGACTAGTACTACTCATTATTACTAGTATTATTATTATTATTATTATTATTATTATTATTATTATTACTTATTATTACTTATTTTTCTACACTTATTGCACGTTTTTAGTCCTTTAGTTTTTTAGTTTATCCCTTTTTCTCATCATGTTTTTAATGTTGCAGCATGGCACCGAGACAAATTCCTAGTTTGTGTACTACATGAACAATGGCAATAAATCTGATTCTGATTCTGAGTTCATTGGAAGGCGATCATCTTAGATCCGCCGCCAATGTGTGGTTGCGAGCTAGAGGCTTCCAGTCATACCAAACCTGCCCCCGTTAATCACAGTTCCATTGCCATTGGGCTTGAAGGGATCGTCTGAGTTGAAGACGAAGGCCAATCACTTGTGAATTTGTTTAGGGTGGTTGTGGCTGCGTGAGGGCCACGCACATGCTCTTGGCCATCAGCATGTCCAACGCAGTTTGGCAGGCTGAAACGTGCGATTTTCATGACGTTGGCTGCAACGGGCTGCCGGGTGCTTTGTTTATCAAGGCCTGCCTCTCTAGCACCTGCCCACCATGCACTGCCCTCATCTGCCGAAGTAGTAGACTACTCGCCGTTGGGGACTTTCCTAACGGACTATGTGGTCTGTATACTATTTAACCCATAGTTGGGGATTTGGTTCATGGATATCAGGGCATATCCACACGCCAGTGGGTCATGAGTACCGCAAGTCTGGGGGCCAAACCTCCTCCGAGTCCCTGCATTTTAGCCTGGGGCCTCACGGTACCCAGTTTCCATCCATTACCACGAGAAGGTATGCATGGGGCTTGCTGTGGAGAGGCTATGTACTAGCAGAGGAGACTTACAGTACGTACTCGGCTCCCTTTTCGCTTGCTGTAAACAGCAGGCTAGCTAGCAGCAGGACAGAAGTGTACACTTCTATAATGCACTAGACACATCACACAGCCTTTTAATGGACAATTAAAAGGCTGTGTGATCTTATAGATAACAATAAACAAACAAACAGAAAAATGCTTACTGGGCCAAGAAACTGGGCATGGCTCTAACCCGTGCCCCAGGATCATGACACTTTGATCAGAGACACAATTGTTTGCTGTAGCAACATTTAATTATAAGGTACAGAGATTATTTAATTTATACCTAGAGGTGTATGTGGAAATGGAGGTTTACTTCAAGTCCATGCACACATCGGAAAATCTTGTTTTTGGGGCACCAGTCCACAAGCTTGGACAACTTATTAATAACGAATCTTTATACCATCAATCAATCAATCTCAAATACTCGTGAATTCTACTGGGTGACTTTAGAAACAAACACAGGAAAAGAAATCAACAAAAACTTCCATGTACCGTTTACAGTTTTAATGATCAGACTATTAAAACTACAGATTACAGGTTATTATAGATTATTATATATACACTACAGATTAAATGACATTACATTCAAAGAATTTGTTGGTAAACTGAAATGATCACATATCAAGCATCACATTCAACTTGTAACTGATTATTGAGCAACAGAGTGTAATCACACTTGTGGAACCAAGGAAACCTTATTATTAAACACCTGACTTCCGGTGCTGTACTTCCGGTGCTGCACTTGTAATGCTTGAAATGAGCCGAGAATTTTAAGCAAAACCATCAAAATAAGGACTTCTGTTGGCTACCAACAAACGTGGGGAATACCCTTACGACCCAGTGCTGACCTGGTGAAGGTTCTGGCAGATCTGGCTCCGTTTCGCCCCGTTTCCGACCTCTAAAGGCTCGCCTCTGATGCTAACCCAGATGCTAACCCAGAGTAACTGCAGCAGTGAGAAGGTATTCTTTACATCTGGCCATCTGGAGCCGAGGAGAGAAGGATTTAAAAGGAGGACGAACCAACCGAGGCGGCGATTGGGAGCTCGGGCGCGGCGTTGGTGAGAGACGGGGGCCACCTGGATCCAGCAGGACAGTGGTCTGAATCGGTGCCCAATTGTGAGGCCCAGCCGAGGAACTACCAGACTGACGGCGGTCGGTGACGGGGCCTAGAGGGGGCCTAGAGGAGAAGCCACCCAGCCGGACGACAGCAAGCGACGGTGATCGGCCACCGATCGGCGGAGGTGATCGGTGGATTAGAGCTGCGCCGGCGGAGTGCGACATAACTGACGGGGACGGGGCCCAGCGGAGGAGCTGCCTAGCCAGACGGCGACGAGTGGCTGTGATCGGTGGATTCCGGCTGCGCCGGCGGTGCACGACATAACTGGCCAGGTAGACGGAGGCAGGCGCCGGCGATAGACGGCGGTGATCTGCGGAGCTGAGCAGCGTCACTCGGCGGAGAAGCTGCGCAGGAGCGGCAGGTCCAGTAGCGACCGAGCTAGTTGAGGCCTAGCCGGATTCTCTGCTTATTTCTATCCACAGGTCAGTAAAATGCCACCCAAAAAAGAGGAAATGGAAGAAATTAAAAAAACTCTGAACTTTGTGTTAGAAGAACTGGCCAAAGTGACTAGCCAGCAGGACAAAATATTAGACCTAATACAGGAGGTACAAGCCCTACATTCAATAATAAAAGAAAAAGACAAAAAAATTATGGACCTGGAGCAACACGGGCGTCTTTTGGAGCAACGCGTCGAGGATCTTGAACAAGGTTCTCGCATTGATGACATAGTTATAAGTGGACTAGACATCAGATATCAGTTGTACGCCCATGCCGCTACAGGACTGAGTGGTGAACATGCTTCCATAAGTGAATCAATGTCCTTAGAAAACCAAGTGCTTCAGTTCCTTAATGATAAAGACATTAAGGTAGAAGCCAATGCGATCTCAGCCTGTTATGCTTTACCGAAGAAAGATAACAAAACAAAGAAATCAATTGTGATGCGCTTTGTGAACAGGAGGGTGAAAAATGACATACTGAGGCAGGCCAAAAAACTAAAGGAAACTCAAGTTTACCTAAATGAACACCTGACAAAAAAAAAAACGCTGAATTAGCACGGCAGGCACGGATGCTAAAGAAACATAATAAGATACAGACAACCTGGACAAGAAATTGTAGAATTTGGATTAAACTAAATGGAACACCTGAGCAAGCAAAAAGTATAATGATTAGAGATGCTACTGACTTAGATAAATACAGATGAACACTGACTATGAAACACAGAGTGAGGAAACTCAAACTCTAAAAATATGCCACTATGCTGAACATAAACCACAAGAGATGGAGAATGATATTGATCCTGATAACCACTTTTTCAATAATATTCATAACCACTGTGAATATTACACTGAAAAGCAATTCAAAAGTCAACTGCAATTAGATGGTAAGCTGTCAATAATACACTTCAATAGCAGAAGTCTTAACAAAAACTTCTCACAGATTCAGGACTATTTAAAACAGCTAAACAGAAAATTCACAGCTATAGCAGTCTCTGAAACCTGGCTTAATGCAGACCAGGCTCCCCTGATGGCAATAGAGGGATATCAGATGTTTAACATTAACAGATCTCAAAAAAAGGGTGGTTGTGTTGCACTGTATATTGATGACCTATATAGATGTAAGCTTGTAAATGAAATGTCCTCAGCACTACCAGGGATTCTGGAATGTGTTACTGTTGAGATTGACCTAGACAAAACAAAAAATCTAATCATAAGCTGCATATACAGAACGCCGGGAACTTGCATTGAGACATTCAGAGATAAATTAGTCGAGCTGTACAATAATATTACAAGTAAGAAAATGGTAGCAATTTGTGGAGATTTCAATATTGATCTACTTAATCCACATCAACAAAATGTAGTTACAGAGTTCATGAACTCTATGTACAACATGAGTCTATATCCCACAATAACACATCCCAGTAGAATCACAGCTCACTCTGCTACACTTATTGACAACCTGTTTGTTAATGTTCTCGACAAGAAAATAGAAAGTGGATTATTGATAAATGATATAAGCGACCACTTGCCAATCTTTGCACTTATCCATGGCCACACGGGGCCCAACCCAGAAAAAATCTCAAAATCGTTCAGACACAAATCACCAAACGCAATCAGTTCTTTTAAAGAGGACTTGCTGAAGCAAGACTGGACAGAAGTCTATGTATCAGATGTAAATGAAGCCTATGACACATTTATAAACATTGTAACCACTCTTTATGAAAAAAACTGCCCATTAGTTAAAAAAAAGCTTAAACACAAATTTACTGACAAACCATGGCTAACCAAAGGACTACAAAAGGCGTGTAAAAAGAAAAATTTATTATATAAAGCTTTCATAAAGAAAAGGACAAAAGAAGCAGAGCAGCGGTATAAAACATACAAAAATAAGTTAACATATATAATAAGATGTAGTAAAAGAGACTATTACAGTAAAGAACTGAAAAAAAACAAAGACAATATTAAAAATACATGGACAATAATCAACAGTATCCTTGGAAATAAAAGCAGAAATACCAGCTACCCAACTAACATTCCAAAAAATAATAAATCGACTCCGAATGTGAATATAGCTTCACCTGCAGATGAATTTAATAATTTTTTTGTTAACATTGGACCTAAACTGGCCCGAGAAATACCCACTACGGTGCCAACAGGTGATTCAATATGCAA
Organism: Pholidichthys leucotaenia; assembly: GCA_020510985.1. Lineage (NCBI taxonomy): Eukaryota > Metazoa > Chordata > Actinopteri > Cichliformes > Pholidichthyidae > Pholidichthys > Pholidichthys leucotaenia. The sequence goes on from CM035850.1 coordinate 130,277,522, forward strand.
TAACACTGCTGTAAAAGACACCATCTTCATAAAGAACACAGACGAAAGAGAGGTCATTGAAATTGTTAAATCGTTCAAAAGTAAAACATCTACTGACTGCGATGGTATTGATATGCTACTAGTCAAAACTGTTATCGAATGCATAGTGAAACCACTGACGTATATCTGTAACCTGTCTCTCCAATCAGGTATATTTCCCAATGCAATGAAAATAGCTAAAGTAATTCCGATTTACAAGACAGGCGACAGAGGGGAACTCTCCAACTACAGACCAATTTCACTATTACCGCAATTTTCCAAGATACTTGAAAAAATATTCTATGAGAGAATTGACAACTTCATACTGAAGAATGATTTATTGTGTGAGCAGCAATATGGGTTCAGACACAAAAGGACAACAGCATATGCCTTAATGGAATTTACAGAAAAAATATCAACAGCCATTGAAAATAAAGAGTATTCAGTTGGAGTATTCCTGGATCTTAAAAAAGCATTTGATACAGTAGATCACAATCTATTATTAAAGAAACTACAAAATTGTGGTATTAGAGGGGTAGCACTGTCCTGGTTAAGAAGTTACTTAAAGAATAGATATCAGTTTGTATGTGTTAACAACAAAAACTCAGAGCTACTGAAGGTCACCTGTGGAGTCCCACAGGGTTCAGTTTTGGGACCATTATTATTCAATATGTATATAAATGATATATGTAAAGTTTCAGAAAAAATGGACTTAATATTGTTTGCTGATGACACTAACCTGCTATGCAGTGGAAACAATTTGGAACAACTTCTGGATACACTCGGAAAGGAATTAGGAAAGCTGAAACTGTGGTTTGATTCAAACAAATTAACGCTCAATTTAAGCAAGACAAAATTTATAGTCTTTAACAACCATCACAACTACCCAGTACCCAAACTCAGTGTAAATGGTGTAGAGATTGAAAGGGTATCCGAAACTAAATTCCTTGGAGTAATAATTGATAACAAACTGTGTTGGAAGCCACATATTAATTATATAAAAGGTAAAGTATCCAAATCAATTGCAATATTACACAGAGTGAAAAATTTGCTGAATCAACCCACACCATACACCTTGTATCATTCATTAATACTCCCATACATGACATATTGTAATGAAGTATGGGGAAATACATATAAAACAAACATATATCCACTCTTTATGCTTCAAAAGAGAGCTATTAGAATAATCAACAAAGCAGCTTACAGGGAACCAACAAACCCACTTTTTCTTAAACAAAAAACTCTCAAGTTGAAAGATCTGATCGACTTTAAAACCGCAATAATAATGTTCAAAGTGAAGAATCTATCACTGCCCGCAAATATCCAAAAGTTGTTCCAAACAAGGGAGAAACGATATCACTTCAGAGGAACATGTATATTTCAAAAGCCTACAGTGAGAACAACTACCAAGCAACACTGTATTTCAGTGCAAGGTGTCAGATTATGGAACGATTTTGGACCTGAATTAAAATCATGTACAAAGCTTGGACAATTTAAACAAAAACTAAAGGAAGAAATACTCCAAACATATTTACAAGACGACATGTAAACTCACATAAGGATTGACATTTCCAGCCTGTGTTGTGTTATAGCTTAGTTTTTCTTTTTTCTCTGTGACACTATGTCTTAGATTTGTTTTTGAATAGTAACTGCTTAACTTAGACTAGCTCAGTTTTCTTTTTCTCTCAGTCATATTTTGTCTTAGCCTTGTTTTAAATTGTAATCGCTCTTGTCTTGTTTTCTCTTTTTTCTCCTTTGAATTCTTGGATGGAATATGGGTGAGCAATATAAGCTGCGGCTTCAGCCATCACCCATTTCGGACAACTCACGTGGAATTGTATAGTAGAAGGAGTCTTTGTCTAATTTGACCTTGTTGTTATATTATACAGTTTCTTTTAACCTGTAATGTACTATCCGAAATAAATAAATTCATTCATTCATTCATTCATTCATTATGAATTTGTAACTGTGATGAAAATTGAGACTGAAATAACTGTAACAGAAATATGAAGAAAATTGGATGCAAATTTTAAGAAGAAAATTATAAAAGCTAATTATATGGAAAAGAAATGCTGAGTTATTCTAAGAAAGTAAAAACGGAATTTAATGAAAAGAAGAATATTATTTCTCTTTAATGCTATAGCTCCAATCAGAGTTATGAACTAGTTTTAATCCTGGGACAAATTATGGCATTCGTTTTAAGACGATGGACATCACATTACTTGGCAGATGAAACAAAGGAATCTTGCCCACGTGATCTTGATGCATTGGCTTCTAGCTGAATACAGGAGCTGAAGCTTTATTTGAAGATTATACTGGAGAATATCTGCCAGCTGTAGAGGATGCCTTCACAAACGAGACTGAGTTTATTCCTCAGGAAAGTTTTATTTGGAGTCTCATCCTCTAACAGCAAGTATCTCAACAAAAGAGACAGGACAAGCTTCCCTCACAGCTCTTATACCCCCAGAGACACAAAACCCCCCACATCAAATATATCACACCTTCAACCCACAGTCAGTTCAGTAAACATATGAACCCACAGTCCTTCAGTAACATATAGCCTCCGAGGCTCTTGCTGGGACATTGTCTCTGACTTCCCGTCTCCCCAGCAACCACTTCACACCTGCCGAGGTCCTTGCCGGGGCATGTCCCTTTGGACGTTTGAACCTGTACAGTATGCACCGTCATGCCTACTAAATACATGTGGGAGAAAATGCGTACCATACAAGCATGCCATATATGCGCCCTAAATATGCGCCATATAACCCCCCCCCCCCCCAAACGTTCAAATAAGGACAAGGTACACCTCAAATGCATAGAATCATGACACATCACACAGAACGAGAAAAAAATTGGCACAACAGATCATACATCCAACCGCCTGGGCTTCAACTTCCTGTCATATCTGCTGTGAGCAGGTCTCGCTCTGCCTGTGGCTGTTTCCTGCATCTGTGGATCAGAGTCATTAGCACATCGTTGTGAAAGCATAACAGAGTGTCTCCCCGGCGGCCTGCCGCGGCGGGGGGCCCTGGCCAACTGTACCTGGTCATCAGCTAACACAAAAGCAGGTTTGAGTCTGTTAATGCAGACTAAGTCCCTCCTGTCTCCCAAATCGAGCAAAAAATGCTTTTCCCCGGTTTCTAACACTCTGAACGGTCCATCGTAAGGTGGTCTTAAACCTAACCTCTGTGCGTTGTGTCTAACAAAGACGAATTCTGCATTCTTTAAGGCTTTAGGCACAAAAACGCGTGGAAAACTGTGATGAACTGGACCGGGGAGGGTGTGTGACCCCGCGTCGCCCTGCAGCAGCTGAGCGGGGGGGGCGCTCTGGAGCGGGGTTCTCAGAAAGGAATTCTCCCGGTAACCGGAGAGGTTGGGCGAAGACAAGTTCAGCCGGAGAGGCTTGCAAATCTTCTTTAGGTGCTGAACGCAACCCTAATAAAACCCATGGAAGCTTATCAACCCAATTTGTGTCCGTGAGAGCCGCTCTGAGGGCTGCTTTCAATGACTGGTGAAAGTGTTCGCACAAACCGTTGGCCTGGGGGTTATACGCAGTTGTGCGATGAATTTTCACCCCCAGGCTGAGTGCCATGGACGACCAGAGCTCGGAAACAAACTGGGGTCCTCTGTCAGACGTTATGTCTGATGGGACTCCAAAACGCGCGACCCAAGCTGTTAAAAAAGCACGCACAACGTCTGCTGCTGTGGTTGACGCCAGAGGAACCGCCTCTGGCCAGCGCGTAGTGCGGTCCACCATGGTTAGCAGGTGTGTGAACCCCTGTGACAGCGGGAGGGGTCCGACCAAGTCGATATGCACATGGTCAAAGCGTTTGGCTGGGATGTGAAAAGGTTCTAGAGGGGCTCGTGTGTGCTTGTGTACCTTTGCCCTTTGACACGCTGCGCAGGCTGCAGCCCACTCTTTGACCTGTTTACGCAGCCCCGGCCAAACAAACTTCTCTCCTACCATTTTGATCGACGCGCGGACGCCTGGGTGTGCTAGCGAATGTATTAAGTCAAAAACACGGCGACGCCACGCAGCCGGGACCACGGGGCGGGGGCGCCCCGTGGAGGTATCGCAGATTAGGGGGGGCATGCCTCTTTGATGCACCCTGTGCTCCAGCCTTAGCCCTGTTGGCCCAGACTGGAGCGCGCGCATGTCCGCATCGTGAACCTGCTCAGCGGCCATGGCTGCATAATCTAACCCAACGCAGACCGGGGCTGTGAGCGCTTCCGCGCCGCAAGCCTGGCCCGAGTCTACAGCCGCCGAGTCTGCCCCCTGGGGGCCTGGCATTGCAACTGCACGCGAGAGACAATCTGCCACTACATTGTGTTTACCCGCCACGTGTTGAATGTCGGTGGTAAACTCCGAAATTGCAGCCAGCTGTCTCTGTTGTCAGCCCGACCAAGGCTCTGAAATCTTAGCCATTGCAAAAGTTAACGGTTTATGGTCCACAAAAGCGGTGAAACAGCGCCCTTCCAACCAGAACTGAAAGTGGCGGATGGCCAAATGCAGGGCTAAAAGCTCCCTATCAAACGCGCTGTATTTACGCTCGTTATCGTGCAATGTTTTGCTGAAAAACGCGAGTGGTTGCCAGCTCCCTGCTACCAGTTGCTCGACGACCGCACCCACTGCCACGTCGGAGGCGTCCGTGGTTAGCGCCATGCGAGCTGCTGGCACCGGGTGTGCCAATAACGCAGCGTTCGCGAGGGCTGATGTGACCTGTGAGAAAGCGCGCTCCCGGTCCGGGGACCACTCGACCTTAGATGCACGTTTTTGCTTCTTTAATGCCGCGTACAATGGGTGCATGAGCCGTGCCGCGTTTGGGAGGAAACGGTTATAAAAATTGACCATCCCCAAAAATTCTTGCAGCGCCTTAACTGTCTGCGGTTGGGGGAAATCCGTTATCGCGCACATTTTATCTGGTAGCGGGACCGCACCCTCTGGAGACACACGGTGTCCCAAAAAATCGATTTGCGCTACCCCGAATTGGCACTTCGCTGGGTTAATCATCAGCCCGTGCTCTGTCAGCCTCTGAAAAACGGCTGTGAGGTGGCATTCGTGCTCGGCTTCGGATGCACTGGCTACCAAAATATCATCCAAATAAGCGAATACGAAAGGGAGGCCGCGCAGCACTGCATTCATCATGCGTTGGAATGTCTGCGCGGCGCCCTTGAGGCCGAAGGGCATGCACAAAAACTCGAAAAGCCCGAAAGGGGTTATAACTGCCGTTTTGGGTATGTCCCGCGCATGGACTGGAACTTGGTGATAACCGCGCACCAAATCTATTTTGGAAAAGATGCGCGCCCCCGCCAAATGTGCTGAAAAATCCTGGATGTGCGGAATCGGATAGCGGTCGTGTGCTGAAGCATTATTTAATCTGCGGAAATCACCGCAAGGGCGCCACGAGCCGTCAGCCTTTGGCACCATGTGCAGGGGTGACGACCAAGGGCTGTTCGAGCGCCTAACAATGCCCAGTTTTTCCAAGTTGGCGAATTTCTCGCGCGCGATGGCCAGTTTAGCTGGGTCCAAGCGCCGAGCTTTTGCAAAAACAGGGAGGCCAGAGGTAGTTATGAAATGCTCGACCCCGTGTTTGGCAACTGACGCTGAAAATGTCGGGACCGTGAGTGTCGGGAACTAGTTGAGTAATGCATGAAACTTACCACCCGCAGCTGTGACATTGGGATGTGCAGAAGGCAGGGCCACCCGAGCTGTGCAGGAGATATAGTAGAAAGACAGTGCATTTACAATACGTCTATTAGCAAGATCAACTAACAAACTGTTTGAGCATAAAAAGTCAGGACCTAGCATGTTGTTGTTAACTGCAGCAACAACGAAGGTCCACTCGAAGGTGCGCCCGTGGAGGGACAGGAGGAGCGTCTTCTCCCCATAGGTTTTGATCGTGGAGCCATTCGCCGCTAACACCAGGGGTCCGCTGGCAGGTGCCAGCGTGTCCACGTAGGTAGGCTTGACAAAACTTAGCTGGGAGCCCGTGTCCATCAGGAATTCTTTCCCTGAATTCGCGTCCGTCACGAAAAGCAGCTTGTTCTTCGTGCCGAGAGTCGCAGCTACTACCGGCTCCCGGTCTCGGCGTTTCCCTGGCGCTGGTACCGGCACGGTGGAACGCATCTGCGCGCTTTCTCAGCGAAACGCCGATGGTAGAAACAGAGGGCGTTGTCGGCTCCGCTTCTCCTGGCCTCTGCCGCTGCTGCCGTCAGTGGATCCGGTGCCGCAGCTGCTGGTCTCCCTTCGTCTCGCGGGGGGGCGTTCAGCTCTGCTGCTGCTGTCGTGGCTGCGCGCCGTCTATGGGCGTCGACGAGCCGCTGCGCCTCCTGGCCCAGCTCGTGGTAGTCACGGTTGTCGCGTGGCTGCGAGCTGGCCAGGGTGACTCTCACTGCTGGCGGGAGCGTCCTGAGGAAGAGGTGGGCGAAGATAAAGCTGTCGTCATCCTCGCCTCTCAGGCTCATCATCTTCGCCATCAGATCTGCCGGCCTGTCTGCTTCCCCCTCTGTCAGCGCCAGGAGCTTCTCTGCTCGCTCTTCCAGCGAGGGAGTGAAGGCTCGAATGAGGGTGGCTTTCAGTGCGCCATACTTGTTGTCTTGGGGCGGGTGGTTGGTCAGGCTCTCCACCCGCTGCACTGTGAGGCTGTCCAGCTTCGCGACGACATGGTAGAACCTCGTTGCGTCTGCTGAGATTCCCCGAAGGTGGAACTGCGCCTCCACAGTGGTAAACCAGGAGCGCGGGTTATGTTGCCAGAAATCGGGCAGCTGTAGTGTGGTAGCTGCGTTAACCCGGTTGGCCCCTGAATAGTCCGGTGTGGAAAGCTCGCCGTCACCGGCCATGTTAGTCGTAGGTCACCAGTGTAGAGGATGCCTTCACAAACGAGACTGAGTTTATTCCTCAGGAAAGTTTTATTTGGAGTCTCATCCTCTAACAGCAAGTATCTCAACAAAAGAGACAGGACAAGCTTCCCTCACAGCTCTTATACCCCCAGAGACACAAAACCCCCCACATCAAATATATCACACCTTCAACCCACAGTCAGTTCAGTAAACATATGAACCCACAGTCCTTCAGTAACATATAGCCTCCGAGGCTCTTGCTGGGACATTGTCTCTGACTTCCCGTCTCCCCAGCAACCACCTCACACCTGCCGAGGTCCTTGCCGGGGCATGTCCCTTTGGACGTTTGAACCTGTAGAGCAGGGGTGTCCAACCATGTGCCATGGAGAGCCAAGACCCTGCAGGTTTTACCTCCAACCAGTGTCTTCAACAGCAGATTTCTGTGAACTTCTTCCCACTGATTGCTGATAAGTGAAAACACCTGCTGAAGAGACTGGGTAGAAGAGAAAACCTGCAGGGTCTTGGCTCTCCATGGCACCTGGTTGGACACCCCTGCTGTAGAGTATGCACCGTCACGCCTACTAAATACATGTGGGAGAAAATGCGTACCATACAAGCATGCCATACAGCAGATATTTCTTCCCAGGGCAGTAGTCAGAAGCTGAGGTCTAGTGGCGCTGATAAGGCTGTTGGCCATGGAGCATGCCATGTGGAATAACACAAGAATTGGAACACTGGAATTTCCCCATTGTGGGGCTAATAAAGGCTTATCTTAATCTTTCAGCGGCGTTCTCAGGTCCAAATAAATTGGATACAGTTCAAAGTCTGATCAAGCCACAGAATTGGAGAGACAAGATTAATTAAAAAAATTCAAGCCATGAAATCCAAGTTCTGCAGGTGCCATGGGGATTGGTGAAAACAGCTTCCAGCGTGAAGAAAAACGATCAGTCTGTGGTGGCACCAGCACACTGCAGATGGACATTATCTTTCACTCACAAGCAGACAGAGGGGCTGAATAATGGACTGAGGGGGGTAGCACCCCACAGAGTTAATTAGACCGGACTCTAAGGTGCCTTCGCCTCCTGCTGCTCTAGACTACAGCACAGGGAGGCGAATGTATATTAGGAAGGTCACGTGTTATGATAATCATGCCACACATTGCATTTGTATGTAACATGTGTTATGATAATTATGCTGCCTCCATGTATGAAGTCAAGAGTTCCCATTACAGCATTTCATATAACGGAGTTTGGCTCCCTCTAGTGGTGTAGTGAAAGCATCGTTTTGAACTGTTACACAAGGTGCTGCACATGCGCAGTAATGATATAACCGGAGAACGGGACAGAGCGCCACTCATTGTACAATCGCTGTGGATATTGTTAATTATTGGCGCCTTGGACATCATTAGTCCGTGAGTATCTGCATGGTTTGACAGTGTTAACAGCTACAATGAGAACTGCATGGTTGCATTGGTGTATTTTAAGCGATGTGACTCTAGTCCTACCAGTCATTGTCACCAAGCTAAGCTAGAGCTAACGCTAACATGTACTAAGCTAAATACGGTGACCATATCATTGACGGCGTGTATATGTTTACTTTGTTGCAGTTTTACACGGATGTAGGAACAAATCTAAACGGATGTAAAACCCTAAAGACGAGTGTACATCACATTGAGTTCCTTGTGGGGCAGCTTCAATAAACGAGATAAAAGGAAACATCTTGTCATCATTGAGGCCTGCACCACACGTGTTAGCTTGTTGTCTACCAGTCGAAAACTGGAAACTCAATGGGAGGGCAGTAAAGTAAAAAGACTAACAGCGCGACAGGCCCGATAAACAAACAACAAACGGCAAATGAGCCTCAGAGCAGGAGAGCAGCACCAGCCAACTCCACAACTCAGAAGTAAAGTTATGGAGACGGAACACACAGCTCCCTTGGCTACAGCTGCACGAGCTAGCTCATTATACTCACGTAGCTCCAAGTCAAGCAAGGCTTCTTCAGCTACCTCCTCAGCCATAAGAGCTAGAGCCAAAGCAGATGCTGCACGAGCTGAATTAGCTTATTCAGAGAAAGAAGCAGCCCTCATCATGCAGAAAGCTAATCTTGAAGCACAGAAAGCTAATCTTGAAGCACAAATGCACATTTTGAACCATCAGAAGGCTGTTGCAGCTGCAGAAGCTGAAGCCGCGGCCTATGAAGAAGCAGAGGAATGTGCAAGAAGTGAATTCAGCCAAGCATTAATGGACTTGCCAGTTGGCTCAGCACAACACACATCTGAGTATGTACAGAAGCACCTTAATATGCGCTTTGAGGAAACTCCATTTAAAACTGATCCAGCCACCCCCTCTAAGATCCAGTGTGAACAGTTTGAAATGGCCACAAATGTACCATTCATCTCATCTAATTCTGTAGATGGTAAGAGCAGGGTCAGCGCCAACATGAAGGAGAAGCATGGAGCTGCAGAGACAATTAATCCCCCAACGTTACGACCCTATTATGCTCCCGCAACACATTATGCCGAAGCACAAAGCATTCAGGATCTGACCAAATATCTCACACGCCGGGAGATGTTGAGCACGGGACTCCTACAGTTTGATGACCTCCCAGAGAATTATTGGGCATAGGAAGCATCTTTCCAGAACGCCATTCAAGACCTCAGCCTCTCACACCACGAGCAATTGGATCTGATGATAAAATGGCTTGGCACAGAATCAGCAGAGCAAGCAAAGAGGATCCGCTCTGCACATGTCTTCAACCCAAAAACAGCCCTCAACTTAGTCTGGGAAAGGCTAGAAGAGTGTTATGGGTCACCCGAAGCAATAGAAAATGCACTGCTAAAAAAGCTTGATGATTTTCCCAAAATCAGCAACAAAGATGCACTCAAGCTGAGAGAACTTGGTGACATTCTACAGGAGCTCGAATGTGCAAAGGATGGTGGATACCTACCTGGGCTAGCATACCTGGACACAGCCCGTGGAGTGAATCCTGTCGTCGAGAAACTGCCCTACAGCCTACAGGAGAAGTGGATTGCAGCAGGTGCCAATTACAAAGAAACACACAAAGTCGCCTTTCCTCCTTTCAGCTTTTTTTCCAGCTACGTCAGACGACAAGCCAAAATAAGAAACGACCCAAGTTTCAGTTTCTCTCCACCGGCCCACATGAACACCAGAGTGGAAAAGGCCCCCAAGTTCGCCAGTGAGCACCTCATCAGTGTCCACAAAACAGACATCCCACCAGCTTCACCCGCAGCTACAGGTAACCACACACGTGAAAGAACAGAAAGCCCAGATAAACAATGTCCCATACACAGAAAGCCACACCCATTAAAGAAATGTAAAACATTTAGAGCCAAACCAATAGAAGAACGCAAACTGTTCTTGAGAGAGAATCACATCTGCTTTAAGTGTTGTGGCTCCACTCAGCATCTGGCAAAAGACTGTAAACAGTCAATCCAGTGCTCTGACTGTGGTAGTGATAGACATGTAGCAGCACTACATCCTGGCCCCTCTCCTCCTCCCATGGAGCCTCAGGAAGCTGAAACAGATCATGGCGGGGAGTACCATGATTATGAGGGCACACTAGTCACGTCTAGATGCACAGAAGTTTACGGTAATGCAGAAAACTCACGATCCTGCTCAAAAATTAGCCCTGTGTTAGTTTATCCTGCAGGACACAGAGAAGAAGCCCAGAAAATGTATGCAGCGCTCGATGAACAAAGCAACAGATCACTTGCTAAATCAGAGTTTTTCCAGCTGTTCAACATTAGAGCACCTTCCGACCCTTACACACTGAAAACGTGCTCAGGGGCTGCTACGGTTTGGGGGCGGAGAGCTCCAAACTTCATGATAGAATCAATGGATGGAAAAGTACACCTCCAGCTTCCAAACTTGATCGAGTGTGACATGATCCCCGATGACAGGAGGGAGATCCCATCTCCAAAGGACGCACTTGTGCATCCACACCTGAGAAAAGTCGCAGACAAGATTCCACCTGTAGATGAACATGCTCCCATCCTCCTACTGCTGGGAAGAGACATCCTACAGGTACACAAGGTGAGGGAACAAATAAATGGGCCCCACAGTACTCCCTATGCACAGCGCTTGGACTTGGGATGGGTTATTGTGGGAGAAACGTGTTTAGGGACAACACACAAGCCTTCGACTGTTAACGTGCTAAAGACACAAGTGCTCTACAATGGTCGTGCATCATCCCTCAGCCCATGCCTAAACACATTTCTTGTCAAAGAGGTTTCAGGTTGCTCCACCTCACGCCCCAACAACATACTACCATATGCCTCGCAGGGTGAGAGAGACACAGACCACTTAGGAAACACGGTCTTTGATAAAACAAAGGACGACGATAAACCAGTGCTGTCAATAGAAGATCAAGTTTTTATTGACATCACGGACAAAGAAGTAAGAGACTACAGAAAGAAAGTGCATGTGTTTGGAAATAGCCCTTCTCCAGCCGTGGCTGTTTACTGCATGAGACGTGCTGCAGCTGAAGGTGAGAAAGCGCATGGACATGACACAACACAGTTCATAATGAGACATTTCTATGTAGATGATGGATTAGCCTCCACAGCCACACCAGAAGAAGCTGTTGACATCCTGACAAATGCACAAAAGATGTTAGCACAATCCAATCTCAAACTACACAAAATAGCATCTAATGACTGCAGGGTCATGGAAGCCTTTCCGGCGAATGAAGGAACAAAGGACTTAAAAGACTTAGATCTCAAACGTGACGAGCTCCCACTACAATGGAGTTTAAGGGTGCCTTGGAACCTTGAGATTGACAGTTTTATGTTTCAGGTGCCCATCAACAGGAAGCCCTGCACACGAAGGGGAGTCTTAGCGACGGGCAGCAGCCTGTATGATCCCCTAAGGCTGAGATCCCATCATGCCTCTGGGGTCAGATCATCAGTAACACAGAGACCACAAGACATGCTCAGACGAACTTCTTCCATCACGATGGCATCCTTGCAGAAGCTCACCTCGTTCCAGGAAGGACAGGGACATAAAAGGAAAAATGGAGTAAAATCTCAGCAGATTCAGGAGGATGAAGATCCTCCAAGAGCAGCCATCACAGCTAAATTGAATGGTGACAAGACAAAAAAAAGAAGACAGTAAAAACCTCAAACTGGGGTTAAGTCATTATTTTGTAAAGAATGTGGGAGGGTTTTCACACAGTTGGGTAGCTTAAAAATACACAGAGTCATCCACAGTGGAATTAAGCCATTTCAGTGTGATGAGTGTAGGACGACCTTTAGTCACATGAGTACATTAAAAAGACATCAACTCATCCATCCATCCATCCATCTTCTACCGCTTAATCCTTTCGGGTCGCGGGGGGGCTGGAGCCTATCCCAAAAAAAAAAAAGAGATGGGACTGTTAAAGTGTTTCTGAGACCAATTACAGAAATGGGTTTACTGATAGCAGAAGGGGAATAACAGATAATGATATTTATTAATATTGTTATGCACTGTTGTTTGAAATGTTGTAAGGCTAAATAGTGGTACAATGTTATTGCACCAGACGGGGAGTATGCTGCCTCCATGTATGAAGTCAAGAGTTCCCATTACAGCATTTCCTATAACGGAGTTTGGCTCCCTCTAGTGGTGTAGTGAAAGCATCGTTTTGAACTGTTACACAAGGTGCTGCACATGCGCAGTAATGATATAACCGGAGAACGGGACAGAGCGCCACTCATTGTACAATCGCTGTGGATATTGTTAATTATCGGCACCTTGGACATCATTAGTCCGTGAGTATCTGCATGGTTTGACAGTGTTAACAGCTACAATGAGAACTGCATGGTTGCATTGGTGTATTTTAAGCGATGTGACTCTAGTCCTACCAGTCATTGTCACCAAGTTAAGCTAGAGCTAACGCTAACATGTACTAAGCTAAATACGGTGACCATATCATTGACGGCGTGTATATGTTTACTTTGTTGCAGTTTTACACGGATGTAGGAACAAATCTAAACGGATGTAAAACCCTAAAGACGAGTGTACATCACGTTGAGTTCCTTGTGGGGCAGCTTCAATAAATGAGATAAAAGGAAACATCTTGTCATCATTGAGGCCTGCACCACACGTGTTAGCTTGTTGTCTACCAGTCGAAAACTGGAAACTCGATGGGAGGGCAGTAAAATAATCATGCCACACATTTCCTTTGTATGTACACCACCGTTCAAAAGTTTGGGGTCACTTAGAAATTTCCTTATTTTTGAAAGAAAAGCACTGGTTTTTTTTAATGAAGATAACTTTAAACTCATCAGAAATACACTCTAATATCTAATATACATTGCTGATGTGGTAAATGACTATTCTAGCTGCAAATGTCTGGCTTTTGGTGCAATATCTACATAGGTGTATAGAGGCCCATTTCCAGCAACTATCACTCCAGTGTTCTAATGGTACAATGTGTTTGCTCATTACATCAGAAGGCTAATGGATGATTAGAAAACCCTTGTGCAATCATATTAGCACAGCTGAAAACAGTTTAGCTGGTTAGAGAAGCTATAAAACTGACCTTCATTTGAGCAGGTTGAGTATCTGGAAAAAAATATTATTTCAATTACAAGTCATTATTTCTAACCTTGTCAATGTCTTGACTATATTTTCTATTCATTTTACAACTCATGGTGGTAAATAAGTGTGACTTTTCATGGAAAACACAAAATACTTGTCTGGGTGACCCCAAACTTTTGAACGGTAGTGTAACTTGTGTTATGATAATTGTGCCACACATTGCCTTTGTGTAACCCCATGTAATATGCACCAGCCAGCTATCTATGCATGAGATTAAAGCTATATAATCAGAATGCAGAGGGAGCTGGGGATTCTCTTCTCTTCTACACGACTTGGCCCCAGCGGGCTACGCTGGGGTCGCAGGCTGTACATTATGTTAGAGAATTTAATAAAGAATCTGTGTCGACCTACGCTCATGCCTCGCCTCCACATCCTTCCCTTACACCCTCTACAAGTCTACTTTAAAACACACATCGGGTTAACAGAAAAGTTTAACAGAATAAAAGAGTAAAATGTCTGTGAACACGAAGTTTCACTCCATATAAAAGAGAAGTTAGAACTCAAAAAGAAGAAAAAAGTAATTTCCCCAGACGTTTAAAGGAAAGAGCATTAAAAGCAGGACACTGACAAAACTTTCACACAGAGCAACTCTCTCTCAAACTAGGGTGTTCCTCACTCAAAACTGAGTAAGTTTCCATGAGAACAATTTGACTGACATGAAAGGGAACCAATTGTCTCCATCACAGGAGGTTTGAATGAACTCTGGTCCAATAAGAAAACAGTCCTTTGTCTGTAACCAACCAATAGAATGAAAGGGGGTATTGTCCAACAGAGACTGGCTGGTGATTGGCTGAGCCAGTCAGATTACTTGAGTATGCTTTTCCAACAGGATGAAACATCTTGGTTAATATAAAACTTCACTTTATGCTTATATATAAAATCTAAGCTAACTTCAGTCATTCATGACTAACTTTCAGTGAGCATGCACTTTTATAAACGTGTCCTTCTATTATTAACATGCATTAGAATAAGGTTCATTTAAGCATTTTCAAACATGCAACACATTTAAAATCAATGATCAATGAAACATTTCAAACCAGAATGGTATGTCAGAGTCCCACTTGATTTTCCAGGCTGTCCTGAAAAAGAAAATAATTTGAGAATTGATAGTTTTTCTTAAAAGGAGGTCATTTCATTCATTAACCTCAGTTCAGCTTGTAGAGATAAAAGCAAACATATTCCAGAGTCATCCACCAGGGGGTAATGTTGAGCTGTGGATAATTCCTAGTGACCGTGGAATGCGCTCAAGGATATCTGGAATGTCTCAAACAGTTGTTAACGTATAAAACTGCCTGGTTGTGAAGAAGTTCCAGTTATTTATGATGGGAAACTAATCTGTTCCTTGCGCAAAATGGGATCCTTATCACACCTTTTACCGTGGAATGTGTTTTCCAACTGTGGTTCTTAGATGAAGGAAACAATTCTTTACCAGACTTTTTGGGTGAAACAATTTCTTTAAGGTGAAGAGTGAATTTATAGCTTAGAGCCAAAGGGAGTTGATTAGATTATTTGTTTATTTGACAGGGACAGTGCAATAAACATAGACAATTAATCAAATGACAATCAATCTGATGTGTTGCACAAAGAGTGTATAGCTATTAGCTAATTTGCAACTCTTGTCTCTGGATGGGCTTTAGAAAGGAGAAACAAGTAAGGTACACATAGCTCCAGTTGGCGAGAAAGGCTTCTCAGAGAGGATAACCTGACACTTGATAAATGCTTACAAGTATGCAGAGCTATGGAGATTTCACATGAGCACATCAGAACCATTGAGGGAAAATGTGTGGAGGAAGTATATTCTCTCAAACAGTCAAGGAAGAAAGACAAGCACAAAGAGATATCTTGCAAATTCTGTGGAAAACTGCAGGAAAAGCTCAAGACAAAGTGACCAGCTTTTGGGAAAAGATGTAAAAAAATGTGGGAATGAAAACCACTTTTCTGTAATCTGCACAAGCGAACAACAATGTAAAGTATGGAGGAAACCTGTAGACACAGTAGTGGAACATGTCTCTTACTCATATAAGGAAATAATGACAGTCACAGACAAAACAGTGAAAGTCAAAAAGATGGACTCAGAAGCTGTAAACAAAGTGGAAGAAAGTCAGAACAAATAAACAACTGTTTGCTGGAATGCTCATTGAGAGTAAGCTGGTGAAATTTCAGATAGACTGTGGTGCATCCTGCAGTGTGATACCCGTAAATCTGCTCAATCCTGATACACATTTGGAGTACACAGATAAAGTCCTGGTGATGTACAACAAGTCGCGGTTGCAACCAGTGGGAAAATGTAAAGTCAAGTTGAGAAATTCCAGGAACAACAAATTGTACAGGCTTGAGTTTCAAGTGGTTGATAAGGACTGTAACCCCCTGTCCCCCTTACTGGAGAGAAAAGTGAGTGAATCCATGAAACTCCTAAAAGTTCTGTATGAGAACATATGGGCAACTGGCAGCATTGTGACTGCAGAGTTTGCAAGTGAAACCCACTGGACTCTGGAGGAAAATAACACAAGAGTTCAACAATGTGTTCACAGGAAGGTGAATACAAAATGGAGATTGATTCAACAGTGCAACCAGTGAAATTTCCAAAATGCATAGTTCCAGTTGGTATGATGAAACCTTTGAAAGAGGAACTTTCAGATTTGGTCAAAAGAGAAACTATCACACCAGTTGAGAAGAGTACTGACTGGATAAGCACCATGGTCTCAGTTCAAGAACCAAACTGCAGGCCCAGGATCTGCATATACCCAAGACCACTGAACAAAGCACTGAAACACAGTCATTTTCCTCTTATAACCATTGATGACATCCTATCAGACCTGTAAAAAGCAAAAGTTTTTACTGTCTGTGATGTTAACCTTCTAACTGTGAAGATTTCATGGACAGATTGCGCGCCACTAGTGGCACAGCGCAACATTGTGCCTGTCAACTGATATGACGTGGAGAAACACTGCCCAGCTGTACTGAGAATTTGTACTGTTTATGCGTG
Source organism: Pholidichthys leucotaenia (assembly GCA_020510985.1). Taxonomy (NCBI): domain Eukaryota; kingdom Metazoa; phylum Chordata; class Actinopteri; order Cichliformes; family Pholidichthyidae; genus Pholidichthys; species Pholidichthys leucotaenia. Next base: position 130,293,968 of record CM035850.1, read on the forward strand.
TTCACAAGGTGGCAGACACGTGTTGGCTGACATGGAATACACCAAAGAGCAAGAAATACTACTTTTTTCTTCCACTGTGCGGTTAGAAAACAAATATGGCTGCTACCGATCACTGTGGAGTACTGAATCACAGATGGAGGAGCAAATTCCCAAGCAAATTCTCCCGAATTTGCCAACTATGATTCAAAAGAGAGAATATTTAGCTTATGAAGGTAAATGTTTACATTTACAAACATTTTGTTATAAGAGAGGGTGCGCGATGCTGGTTGATTTGACCTGCCGGCATCTACAGCAGCACATGACCGAGGGGACAATCACTGCACTTCTGCGCGGTTTTATAAGATAAATAGCACCAGAATAAAAGTGAAATTTAGGTGAGATAATCGCAAGTGTGTGTGGATGTGGGAGAAAAAACACAAATGCCCGACAGAAAAGGAAATAGCGACCAGCATGGACAAAAATGGACGCAGCACCTTTGCCAGCAGTAAGTGACGAATGTCTGTATTTGTTATTGTTTTGCTTACATTGTACTGCATTGTACTGATTTTCTGGTTCATATACTTTAAAGATAAGAAAAAAACAAACAAACAAGAAACAGTGACAAAAAGCAGAACCATTCTTTGTGCAAATATGTCCAAAGTCCACTTTTGACCAGTTATGAATTCAATATGACTGTCACATTATGCAAATTAGATGTGTAAATTTACTCCTATCTTAAACTTTGGATCATATTCTACATCTTTCTAATTGACAGTAAGCTGTTATCTCTTACAACTTTCAAGTTATAGCCTTGGAAATCTGACATCTGAGCTGAATATTTTCTTGAAAAAAATCCTTACCACCCTTGACCACTAGGGGGTCAATGTCACAATTTGGCAACATACACAGTTAAGAGGTTAAACATGGATTTTGGCTTATGAAATGAGCCGAGGGATCATGCTATCTAACTACCTTTGCCACACCATTTGGCAGATTCCGTTGGCTGAGGATGCCGATGGGAATCAGCTCAGCACCAGAAGTTTTCCAGTGTAAGCTAACTCAAGCACTGGAGGGCTTACCAGGCATTTACATCATAGCAGGTGATATTCTGATCACTGGAGAAGGTGAAACACTCTGGGATGCAAGGAAAGACCATGATGACTGTAGCGTTGACCTTAAGTTCCAATCTATAAAATCCTTCTTTGCTGAAGAAAAACTGTTTCAGCTCAAAAGTCTGGTCATGAACTGCTTCTATCACCCAAGAACCAGAGCTGTAGCACGATCCATCAGCCATAAAGTGGAAGTTAATCCCTTCTCCAGGACTTAGTCATTCTCCCTTTTCTGCTCTTTGGTAAAGGAATGTTTCAGTCAGCAGGTTTATGGTTGATATAATCAAGACTTGGGAGTCAGGATTCCCCAGTAAACAACCAGACAGTTTCACAGTGCCATCTGGTGGATGAATCATGAATATTTATTTTTTTTCCCCTTTGCAGTGGAATTTATGTATTATAGACAAATAAATTAATTCATTTTCTTTCTCTCAAGACATTATCCGTTTCTGAAGACATGGCTGAACTCTTGGGATGTACAATGTGGTTTCAAATGCTTTTATTGATATGATTTGATCTATGTTGCTTTATTTTCAGGAAGAAATTAACTTGCATGCCTACAAGAAATTAATTAGTTACAATGTAGAGACATTGTATGTTCACTTATTATTGAGTAGAATATCTTAGTCACTTAAGTTTAAGGAATTTATGCTTTATTCAGCAACATATGTGTCTTGGGGGGGGGGGGGGCATAGATATAAAAGGCTAGATTGGCAGCGCTGGCCAGTCCGTGGTTGCGGGAGTGTGACGCACGTCCGCCATCTTGGTACAGGATATCTGTAGCATATCCCTGTGGTCCAGTGCAGACACCTGCTTGGGTCATTCTCCTTTGTTAAACGTTTGACAGGCTTCAGTGAACATGTTTACAACACAGTACAACACAGCGCATAGTGGTTTACTTTCAGCATAATCTGCATAAATATTAGGTGTTTAAGAGCTTCATAATTATTAAATTATGGCATTTTGCAGTGTCTCAATCAAGAACTGTCAAATGAGCTGAAAAAGAAGTTACCATACCCCCTGATTAATAATTAAGGCTAGCTCTTTCATTGTGGCCATTTATGCATAAATATATGGCAGAAATTGATTAATTCATACTTTGTCCTGGGCTGAATTTGTTATATTTGCCACCCCAGGCAACCAGCTTATTGCCCCCCCCCCCCATTGTCAAAAATGTTTATCAAAGAAATATTTCAGCCTGTGCTATACAAATTGGCCTAGATATGTAAACTTTGAAATAAATAAAGAGAATAAAAAATTACAAATCAATTATTCAAGTTTCTTCATTTAACTAGACAGACATTATACACTCCTCCCCCCCCCCCATCTACCTGGATCTGTATAGCAGTTGTTTATAATCAATTTGAAATTCTTATTGATTTTAGGCCCACATAACAAATTTATACAATACACCAATGTTCATTACAAATTTATTAAATTTATTGCATAGAATAATGCACTCAACATGAAAGCAGCAAGCTCATATTAATCTACTGCAAAGTGAGGTGAAGTGTTAATTGAATCAAAACCCAGTTTAAAGCAGTAGATGTAGGCTTTATAAATTTAACCCAGAGCCAGGTCAAGAATTCGGGCAATATAGAACATGTATATAGGCTTATATATTAATGCGGTAACACTGTATACTAATATTACATGAGAAATATTGCCATAAGTATCGATACTGAATTACAATATATATTACACTCATGGCAGTCATGCATGTACAGAAATCAATGACCTCCCAAATGAAAATCAGAGTTTTTACCTTTATTTTTGACAACACGCCATTAAATTATTTAAAAACAAATACTCGACACTTACCTGATCGTTTAGACACCAGTTACACACTGTGTAAACAAACGAGAACCTTGGAAATGAAGACTTAATCAGAGTGTTGTGCGTTGAGCTGCACGGTAGTGCAGTGGTTAGCACTGCGGCAGCACAGTTTACCCTCGGCCGGGGGATCGCGGGGATCATGAGATCATGGGTTCGATCCCTGCCCCCGGCCAACAGTGATCTGTGTGGAGTTTGCATGTTCTCCCCGTGTATGCGTGGGTTTACCCCGGGATTTCTCCGGTTTCCTCGCACATGCCAAAAACATGCAGGTTAGGTTAATTGGAGACTCTAAATTGGCCCTTTGTGTGAATGTGTGTGTGAATGGTTAAAAGGGATGGCGCCGTATTGTGGCTGCTTCATCCATCCAGGTGGTGGATGACCCTTAATTTCTGTAAAGTGTCTATGATAAAGCGCTATATAAATCTGATGTATTGATTGATTGAGCTGTGGATTTGTTGTGATTCCTGTACCAATATGGCGGCCCGAAATCACGCGCTCCAGTGACCTACTGCCAATCTAGCCTTTTATATCTATGGGGGGGGGGGTCTCACTTCTCATTTCAAATGTCTCTCTCCCTTCTCTCCTCTGTCTGTGGGAGACCCCCACCTCAGAAATTGGAACTGACCAATGGGCTCCCTCTCTTCATTGCCTTTTTAGTCAGTTTATGACTTCTGCCAAACAAAGAAGCTCAAATGTAATTGGTTTAGGCCAGGTGTCATGAAGTTTAGAACCATCCTGCCACACCTGAGGAAATACTTGCTTTTTCTTTCCTTTGTTCAGTTTGGGGGCATTGGTCAAGCTGTAAGGAGCAGACTTCTCTGTTCTCCCGTTTTTTTGTTTTAGTTTTTTTCTATCTTCAGGTAGGCCCAAAGCCTCCCATGCGCTGAGAAAATTATTTTTCTTTTCTTTAAAGTTCATTTTTTTATGATTTTAATCTTTTTCCTTAAATTCTAGTGCAAGAAAATTTTGTTTGATTTGTTCTATGCTTAAATCAACTCATTTAAACCACCCACATCTGAAGAAAAGAATTTCTGATGTGTGTTTGCCTCAGATTGAATTTCTGATGGGACTTTGTACAATAAACCAATTCCTTCTTCAGTGCATAAGAAAAGACCTTGCCCAGTTTGCTGAAGAACAGCCCAATTGCGATCTCGGGAGTAGGCCATAACCGTGGTAAGGGGCCTGTCTGCCAGTCTTCCCACAGAACCCACACTGGTCCAGATGAAACAGAATCCAGTGGACCGCCTGCTACCTACTGGGATGCAATGATTCTGCTTGGCTGACAGTCTGTTGTTTAATTACCTCCGCCAGGCCGAAAGGCCAGGAGGAGGTAATGTTTTTGCCGGGGTTTGTCTGTGTGTTTGTCTGTGTGTTTGTCTGTTTGTCTGTCTGTCTGTCTGTTTGTCTGTTGGTTAGCAAGATAACTCAAAAACTTTTGGACGGATTTCAATGAAACTTTCAGGCGTTGTTGGAAATGGTACAAAGAAGAACTGATTAAATTTTGGGGATGATCCGCATCACCGTCTGCATACAGGAATTTTTTAAAGCATTTTTCCACACTGTGACATACGGCCATTTTCAACATGTGCGCAGGCGCAATGGAGGGCGCTGGGCGTCGTGTCTGACCAACACAAACTCCGCCTTCTTCAACGTTTTAGCCACAAAAGCATGCGGAAAACACTGCTGGCCTGGGCCCCCCAGCGTGCCTGTGCCAGCCATAGGCGCTGCGCACATTGCGCTGGCCGTCGTGTCTGACCAACACAAACTCCGCGTTCTTCAACGTTTTAGGCACAAAAGCACGCGGAAAACACTGCTGGCCTGGGCCCGCCAGCGTGCCTGTTTTTGCGCCACGCTGCAAAACCTGACACGGCCACCTGTCTGCCTCCCGATTATTTGCCACAAATTCCCCGCCCAGCTATAGGCGCTGCGTAAAAACGACCTCTCTGCCGGGGAAGATTCTAAATTCTGTTTTGCCGCGGAGCGCAACCCCAATATAATATAAAACCCACGGCAACCTGTCTAACCAATCTGCATCCATCAGTGGAGGAGATGGACACACCAACACTTCAGTTTATTACCTCCGCCAAGGAGGCAATGCTTTTACTACCGTAAAACGGGGCTATAAGGGACGGCGGGGTAATATGGGACACTTTTCTAAATGTAATTCTGCTTTTTTAATTTTGCTTCCGCCTAGATTTGATGAAGGATTCATGGATATTTGACAATAACAACACAACTCAGCGTCCTGCTCAAAATAAAAAAAGCAGAATTACATTTAAAACATTTCCCAGAAAAGTGTCCCTTATTAACCCGCCGTCCCTTATAGCCCCGTTTTACACTACTGAACCACTAATCCTATCACTATCACATTGATTGTCATTCATTAATTGTCTGTTTATTGCACTGTCCATGTCAAATAAACAAATAATCATTGTGAATCCAATTGCTAGTCATATCTTTTCATGCTCAGGGAATCTGAAAACGTACACACAAACACCGTATGGGGGGAACTGTGCCGCTTGGCGGAGGTCTGCGCTCTCCGAGTGCTTTTCTAGTTTAAAATTGATTCTTCAGAATATTCCTCGTATAAGTTCTTTAAACATAATTTCATGCAAACCACCATCAGAATTTCCAAAATGCGTTTTGTCCTTTCATGAATTTATGTTCTTTTTCAGAGTAAAACCAATTTTACATTTTTCTAGATAGTTTACTCATCATTTTCTTCATAAAATTGCATTCACTTTTCTTGAACAATGCTATTTTATGGTTTTCCAATTTCCATTATATCGCCAAGTTAAACTATGCCTTATTTGGCTCTGTCATGAGCGGGGTTTTAGTTTTTTCCTACCCTGCTCCATTACGTGGCTACTTTTCCCCTTATTGTTTCTTTTATGTCTGTTTTCTGTCAGGTTCATTTGTCAGACTGCTGAGAACCTTGGGGTTCACCTACTTCCTGACAGCCGACAGCCACGCCCCCTCCTCCTGTCAGGGTCACAGCTGCTTGTCATTTGTGTTTCACTCAGCGCACTCACTCACTTACACACATACTCATACACACACACATGCTGCACTCAGCACACGCACACACACTCATTACACACACCGGCATGCACTCAGTTGATTAGTAAGTTGCACTATTTAAGTTCTGTGTTCACTGATGTGCATCGCTGGGTTATTGTTTGTCCCATACAGTGTCTGTCCTGCTCAGTGTTTGAACTTACTGCTTGCACTACTGTTTGTTGGATCATTTGCATTTTCCATCCCATGCCTTACCAGTTCCGTCTGGAAGCGCCCTGGGTTCCTCTGCCTCCCTCTGCTCACAGTTCCGCCTGTAGCGCCTGGGCCATTTTCTCCATGTTCAATTTCCCATGAACTGTAGAGCATCCTGTCAGCCTCCCTTGTTTGCTACTGTCATTCATCTGTTTCTACCTGGACTGTTCTCACGTTTTTCTTTTGTTAATAAAACACACTCAACTCACTCCCGCATTTGGTTTTCATCCTTACCCCTACATGCGCTGCGTAAAAGCGCAACACATATGACAGGTTCCACAAATGCTTGATTCATAAGTAACAGTAACAGTCCATGATGCCCATGATACATGTTGAATTCTCTGTTTTAAAGTTATCCAAATATGTTAACCTATTCTGACATTTCTTATGAAACCACTGAAAGACATGCGAGTTATTGTTTGATTTCATATCCATATTGCTGATTATCAGCAGACAAGAACTCACAAGGGTTTTTTTTTTTTTAGACTGATTCATAATTACTACAAATAAAGAATTGTTAATTAAAAAAAGTCCATCATTTGAACTGGTGCTCTATGAGGATCTCAGTGTAATGAAAATAAATCTTCATTCCTACTCACATTCATATTTACATTAATACTTGTACCAACATTAAAATACCTACAAAACCCATAAATATGTTACATGACAAACTGCGGCAGTTTCTGTGGAGACGTAGAGCGAAAAACATCAAACTGAATGCCGAAAAGCTCAAACTCAGGAGACAGGAGGTGCTTTATATTGGACACCTGCGGACAGCTGATGGATTGAAGGTTGATCTAGAAAAGGTGCATGCTATCAAAGAAATGCCAAGGGGAGGAGCTCCATGGTGTGACTGTCATGTCAAGAAGGACTGTTGTTGCACAATAACCCAAAACGGCGACTGCTGTCGACCAAGATTAAAACAAACTTTTCCACAGGAAATAACTTGAAGTACATGTACCCCATTTGCTTTCAATTGCAGGCAAATGGAACAGAGACATGATGCGTGCACACCCAATCATATATGGGTAGGTGTATATTTTACACACAACATACGTATATATACACATACTGTATATGCATACATTACAGACATATAATCACATAGGCACATTTAGTTAGTCTTTAGTACATAACCAGTTAGTGAAAATATGTCCACATTTAAGTTTGTCACGTGGAACATACAGTTAGGTCCAAAAATATTTGGACAGTGGCACAAGTTTTGTTATTTTAGCTGTTTACGAAAACATATTCAGGATACAATTATATAATCAATATGGGCTTAAAGTGCAGACTCTCAGCTGTAATTTGAGAGTATTCACATCCAAATTGGAGCAAGGGTTTAAGAATTACAGCTCTTTAATACATAGCTGCCTCTTTTTCAAGGGACCAAAAGTAATTGGACAATTGACTCAGAAGGCTGCAAAAAAAAATAACAAGGCTGCTTGGGCTCTTCCCTCGTTAACCTGTCATCAATTAAGCAGTTAAAAGGTCTGGAGTTGATTCCAGGTGTGGCGTTTGCATTTGGAAGCTGTTGCTGTGAACACACAACATGCGGTCAAAGGAGCTCTCAATGGAGGTAAAACAGACCATCCTGAGACTGAAAAAAAGAAGAAATCCATCAGAGAGATAGCAGAAATGTTAAGAGTGGCCAAATCAACAGTTTGGTACATTCTGAGAAAAAAAGAGTGCACTGTTGAGCTTGGGAACTCAAAAAGGCCAGGACGTCCACGGAAGACAACAGTGGTGGATGATCACAGCATCCTTTCACAACCCCTTCACAACATCCACTCAAGTGAAGAACACTCTCCAGGAAGTAGGTGTATCAGTATCTAAGTCTACCATAAAGAGAAGACTTCATGAGAGTAAATACAAAGGATTCACCACAAGGTGAAAACCATGAATCAGCCTCAAAAATAGAAAGGCCAGAATTGACTGCCAAAAAACACCTGAAGAAGCCAGCTCAGTTCTGGAATAGCATTCTTTGGACAGATGAGACTAAGATCAACCTGTACCAGAATGATGGGAAGAAGAAAGTTTGGAGAAGAATTGGAACAGCTCATGATCCAAAGCACTACATCTTCTGTAAAACATGGTGGAGGCAGTGTGATGGCATGGGCATGCATGGCTTCCAATGGCACTGGGTCACTTGTGTTTATTGATGATGTGACAAAAGACAGAAGCAGCCGGATGAATTCTGAAGTGTATAGGGATATACTTTCTGCTCATATTCGGCCAAATGCAGCAAAGTTGATTGGACGGTGCTTCACCAATGATCCAAAACATACTGCAAAAGCAATCCAGGAGTTTCTTAAAGCAACGAAGTGGAATATTCTGCAATGGCCGAGTCATTCACCAGATCTCAACCCAATTGAGCATGCATTTCACTTGCTCAAGACAAAACTTAAGGCAGAAAGACCCACAAACAAGCAACAACTGAAGACAGCTACAGTAAAGGCCTGGCAAAGCATCACAAAGGAGGAAACCCAGCGTTTGGTGATGTCCATGGGTTCCAGACTTCAGGCAGTCATTGCCTGCAAAGGATTCTCAACAAAATATTGAAAAGTAACATTTTACTTAGGGTTATGTTTATTTGTCCAATCACTTTTGAGCCCCTGAAATGAGGAGCGTTTGTATAAAAATAGCTACAATTCCTACATGTTTAATCATATATTTTTGTTCAACCCCTTGAATTAAACCTTAAAGTCTGCACTTCAATTCCGTTGTAGTTGTTTCATTTCAAATCCAATGTAGTGGCATGCAGAGCCCAAATCATGAAGATTGTGTCACTGTCCAAATATTTCTGGGCCTAACTGTATGTGGAATTGGTACCAGGGAGAAGAGGCTAAAAGTTTTTAATCGACTGAAGGAGCTACTGGCAGACTTTGTCTTATTGCAGGAGACACGTTTCTAAGTCGTCTGTAGATGCACTCACCTCCCTGGAATTCCCCCACATGTACTCAGCCGGCTTTAATTCTAAACAAAGGGGGTAGCTATACTGGTAAACAGAAGAATATGCTTTACTGTGAACAACACCATAGCAGATCCAGAAGGTAGATTTATAATACTAAAAATCTCAGTCCAAAATTTGGATCTATGTATTGCAAGCGTTTATGGCCCAAATGTTGACAACCCATCCTATTTTCACACTTTTTTCACCTATCTTTCTCAGCACTTGGACACTACACTTATAATAGGAGGGGACTTTAACCTGGTATTAAACCATGTAATTGACAGGCTCAGTACATCAGGGAATTACCAAAAATGGCAGGCTACTGACACTCTCAAACAGTACATGAATGATTTTGGTCTTTGCGATGAATGGCATTCTCTTCACCCAACTTTTTGGGAATATACTTTTTTTTCATCAGTTCATAGTTCACATTCACATCTAGATTTCTTTTTAACCAGTAACTCTATTGTGAGGGACATCACAGACACTGAAATATGTTCAAATCAAGCTATTAGTGATCACCATCCAGTATCTCTTACACTAGTAAATAGGACAGCTACAAGGGAAACTAGGAGCTGGAAATTTAATATATTGTGGAGCATGTAAATGAAGAGGCAGATTTGTTTCAGCCAATTTATTACACATCTCTCACATCAAGCATAGACAGAATGACATTCAAGTAGAAGCTCTTCTCTTAAATACCATGACATTCTTCTAGAATCTTCTCACACACAAAAGATGATCTTCTCATCCAATCGCAATCAACCCACTCATCCTCAACACCTCCCTGTTATCTTACTAGGGTATCTAGAATCTTCTCACACACAAAAGATGATCTTCTCGTCCTTTGTTCCTGTCTAAGATGGTATACAATTAGGCTCTCCCCAGGTTGCCACACCATCACTACTGAAAGACAAAGACTTTAACTACTTTAATAAAGCGTGGGAATCATGTCTGGAATATAATGACATGCCAGGAATATCCCCAGGTGTTCTTTGGGAAGCAGCAAAAGCGGTCATGTGAGGTAAAATAATCTCTTACTGTTCATATAAGAATAAAAAAGAAAAGGCACTGGTACTGGACTTAGAACAGAAAATTAAATCACTGGAGACAACCTATGCCGTTTCCCCACAGGAACAGACACTTAACGGTCTGAGAAAATTAAAGCTGGAATTAAAAGAAATTACAAACAAAAGAGTACAGTTTTTAATACAAAGACTGCGTCTTGAGAAGTTTGAATACAGCAATAAATCGGGGCGATATCTTGCGAACCAGCTTAGATTGAATAAAGAAAAAAACAACTATCCACTCTATCAAGGATATGACTTAAAATATTACCCATGAGCCTGAAGAAATAAATAACTCCTTCAGAAAGTTTTATGAAAACCTCTACTCATCTCAGGTTAACCCATCTGACTCAGATAAATAAATTTTTGGACGATATTAACTTACCACAATTAAATAATGAACAGATTGCAGTTATGGATGCACCTCTTCAGGTGTCTGAACTCCAGGAGGCACTTAAGCACATCCCAAACAATAAAGCTCCGGGATCTCCAATCCTGAAAAGGATTAAGCAGAAGAAGATGAATGCAAGATCAATAACGTAGAAACTACAATCTTGTCCCTGGATGTAGAGAAAGCCTTTGACCATGTTAACTGGAAATTTCTTTTTATGGTGTTAAACAAGTTCGGGTTTGGTTCATCTTTCATAAACTGGATTAAAACACTATATAGGTGTCCAGCTGCGTCTGTCCAAACAAATGATCAGACTTCCTGAAGCTTTAATCTCCAGAGAGGTACTAGGCAGGGGTGTCCACTCTCTCCCTCACTTTTTACCATCTTTATTGAACCATTAGCAGCAGCCATATGACAAAATGTTGATATCAGAGGTATTCAAACTGGAGAAAAAGAACACAAGAAAAGTCTTTATGCTGATGATGTATTGATTTTCCTTGAAAACTCACAAAGATCTCTTCTTCAGACAGTGGCGCTCATTGGTAAATTTTCATCATGCTCAGACTACTCTATTAAATGGGTAAAATCAATAGTTCTACCTATAAATTGCAATTTCTCAAATACATCTACTATTCCAATGCAATCAGGTAATATTAAATATTTAGGAATAGATATTTCCCCCAGGCTCTCAGAGTTATTGCCACTAAATCACATTCCCCTTTTAAAAACAATACAAGACGACCTTACGCGCTGGAGGACACTACCTTTATCACTAATAGGAAGAGTTGCAACCATTAAAATGATGGTCCTTCCTAAAATCAACTATTTGTTCTCAATGATTCCTACCCAACCATCAATGGCCTGGTTTAAGTCTCTAGACTCAAATATAAGTAAATTTTTATGGAAGGATAAACCATCACGGATTAGTTTAAAAACCCTCCAAAAAGTGAAAGCGTGGGGAGGCTTAGATCGACCAATTTTTTTAAATTACTTTTTAGCCAATAGACTGCAGTTTGTTTCAAAAGAGACAAAATTAACCCCACTAGGAAACCCATGGTTAGATGCTGAACAGGCTCTCTGTGGGTCACTAAATATCTCTGACTTACCTTTTATAAGTCCTTGTATTAAACGCCATGACTGTTTTGAAAGTATTAATATCAGCTCCTCTCTGATGGCTTGGTGGAAATTTTTAAAAATAACAGGGTCTTCACTTGTCCCCTGTAAACTCACGCCCATTTGGAATAATCCTGATATCTTCCAGCAAAAGAGGACATTAAAATGTCCACTATGGCAAGCGAAGGGAATAAATAACTTAGAACATCTTATTCAAGGTGGAAATTTTATCCAATTTCAGGAACTAGTGTCACAGTATGACATCAGTGATAAAAAGTATTTTGAATACCAACAGCTTAAATCCATAATAAAAGCAAGATTTAATCTTAATCAGAAAAATTTAGAGGTACCAGTTAAGTTGGCAGAGTTTCTAAATCTTCGTTCCCCTAAATTGATATCGAAAATACATGGACTATTATCAAAGCTGGATGAGTCCGTATCCAATACGGACTTATCCAATATCCAATATCCAATATCAAAATGGGAGACAGACTTATGAATTAATAAGGAGGAAAGTTTCTGGACACAAATATGTTTAAACACTTTTAAGATGACTAAAAACTCTAACTTACAACTTATACAATATAAAGTTCTACACAGAATTCATTTCACAGGACAAAGGATGTTCAAAATGGGCCTGAGTCACACAAATATCTGCTCGCACTGCACCAGCAACATCCCGGATAGCTATATGGATGCTATGTGGTCCTGTGCACTGGTTCAAAAGTTCTAGCAGAAGACATGTGAGGACTTGTCGGCATGGCTTGGGTATAGTGTCCCATCCTCACCCACACATTGCATATTAGGTGATTTAAGTGAAATAAATATATATGCAAGGATGTCACACATGGTTCTCACTGCCTTATGCATCGCAAAGAAAACTATCCTCATGAATTGGAAATTAAGAAATAACTTATGTATGACTTATTATAATAACTTATTATTGGATTATATTAGCCTGGAGAGATTGTCAGCCTCCTCAAATAATCAACTGGTGGAATTCAATTCTCTCTGGTCCCCGCTTATTAATTCTATAACCTGAGGGGTAGCGGGCGGTGGCTTGCTCTCCTTGGCACCTCTGGCGGCTGGTTGCGCCCCGACCGCGGGTGTCCGGGGGCCTGCTCCGGGGTGGTGATTTGTCTGGCTCTGGGGGGGAGTTGGTTGGGGGGGCTGTGGGGTGGGGCGGGGGGGTTGGGCTGTGGCCCCCGGCCGGCTGGCCTTGCCTCTCGGGGGGAGGCGTTCCCCCCCCTGGGCCGGGGCCAGGTATGCGCCGGTGGTGCGGGTTGGCCCCGGTGCATCCTTGCGCAACGGGGTCATGTTTTTCCTGGGGTTCTGGCAGCACCCTGGGGTAGGTGCCTGCATCCTGTGTCGCCCTTCCCATCCACTGGGGTCTGTGGGTGTGGGTGTGCGTGTGTGTGTGTGTGTGTGTGTGTGTGTGTGTGTGTATGTGTGAGAGTGGGTGTGAGTGGGGGCTTGTGTATGAGCGGATGCGGAAGTGGGTGTGTGTGTTGTGAGTGGGCAGGTGGGGCTGTGTATGGGTGTAGGTGGGCATGTGTGATGGTGGGTGGGGGTACGTGTGTGTATGGGTGCAGTTACCTGTGGGTGGATGTCTGGGGGCTGGAGGATGTGAGTATGGGTAGGAGAACTTTGTTGGGTGGCAGGGGTTGGGCAGTTCATCCAGTGGCACGGGGGTTGGCATTTCGGGGCCTGCTTGTCCCGGCCACCCTGCTGTTGTGTCGCGGTGTGAGGCACTTTGTCGCATCGCCCCTGGTGTCATTGGCGGCAGGTGTGTGTTGGTGCTTGAGATGGTTGGGGGGCCAGTGGCGCAGGTTGATGGCCGTGTTTCCGTTGGGTTGCTCTGGGGTGGCTGCGGTTGCAGGGCGGCCTGTGGCTTTCGGTGTGCATCTGGGGTGGGTGGTCATGGGCCTGCCTGGGTGCTCGGGTGTGTCGCTTGGCATGTTGGACGTCGTGTGGGTGCAGCCCATTGTTCACTATTGTGATTATTGTTGTCCATGTTTGTGTGTGTAAGATGAGTGGAAATTGGTATGGCTGCCCCATCATGTTTATGGTGCTGGGAGTGCCGGGGTGTGATGCTGGTGGGTCCTGGGCTGCTTCCACTGGTGGCCCTTGCCCTGGGTTGGGATTTGGGGGCAGTGGGTGGCCTCCTGAACCAGTTTGCAAGCTGGCTTCTTGGGGGGGTGGCCTCACTTTTTGACAGCCTACCTCCCAGTCTTATTTCCCGCCCTCCCCCTCCCCCTTACTCTGGGTGGAATATACATCTTCTTTGTTGCATTTAGGGCTTTGGGGTGGGGGTGTGCCGCACTGTGTCGGTGAAGGGGATACCTTTGCTGCGTGGTGGGGCTGCCCTCACCTCAATTTTAACTGCATTTTAGACACTGAGGGCTTGGGGGATGGGTGCTCTGCTGTCCATCGCAATGGCTAGCAGTGCTTCAATCACTATCCCCCCAGTTTTAATTGCACTTTGGTAGTCCACACATTTACACACAATTGCATCATATAACCAACACCCACCCACCATGTTTTGTGCGGGGAGGGGGGGGGGCTTCACCCACCCCGTTGCCCTGCTCCTGCTGGGGGCATGGGGGCCTGGTGGGGAGCCTGGGACCAATCATGTTGTCAAAATCCCTGGGTAGTACTGAATGTATAGATACAACTAAGGGAGTAAGAGGGGGGCTGAATGTAAGCGTAAGTGAGAGTGAGGGGGTGATGAATGGAGGTGGTGATGATGGGTCGGTTTTGTGCAGCGCTTTGCATGTCGTGTGGCATCTTGGGGCGCCTGCGGTGGTCTGCTGATTAGTCGCTCAGGTGGATGCCGGGGGTGGGGGTCTGCTTCTCTGGCCTGTGCTGGTGGTCTCCCTGGTCACTGCCGGGCACTGGTGCATGTTCAGGCTCGCTGCATCTGCTTCGCAGCCGCCTTATGAGACAAGGGTGAATGAGGGGTGGGTTTGGGCGTGTGCGGGGGTGGGAGAGAGTGGATCGGTCTGGGTGAGTGAAAGGAAGTTAGTGCATGTGGGTGTGTGTGGGAGCATGTGGGTGTGAAGGTGTGGGGAGGGGTGTGTCTGTGAATTGGGAGGTGCTGGATTAAGGGGGTAGTGCCTCTCGGCAATGTGGGCCCCCCTGGGCAGAGGGACTTCTGTGGGCATAGGAGTCCCCGGGGTGTGCGACAGTGGCGCTGGGGCGGGCCCACTGTGGGGGTGCCTGGGGGGCTACACCCCAGGGGTGGAGTTGCTGGCTTCCTGGTGCCTGGGGCCCGGGGGTGGGTGTTGGCCCCGCTGGGGGGGGGATGGGGGTCGGGCGGGTCTGGGGGTGTGGGCTCACCGCACCGGCCGCCGAGCAGCCTTGCCTCCCTTGATCATCCCTCCGGGGGTGGATGCCTGGCTTTCCTGGGGCTTGCTGACCTCGGACGTTTGTGCCCTGTGGGGGCTGGAGGTGCTGTCTTGCCTGCTTGGGGTTCCCGGGGAGAGAGCTGCTGCGACCGGCCCTCCGCTTCGTATATTTCCTGACAAACCACTCACATGCATGCACTTATTTTGCGCGCGTTCTCATATATATACACGCAGACATAAATGCACAAGTGTCTCTCCTTTAACAGGTGCGGAAACCAGACTCGTGTTGAGACATCTTTGGTGGAAGAAGCAGTTTGTCTTTTGTTTGTTTTAGTTGTTGGTTTGTTTTGTTTTGTTTTTGTCTGTTTCCCTCCCTTTTCTTTCCCCCCTCCACACACTTCCTTTACCTCTTTCTCATCCTGTTGGGTCTTCCATGGGTAAAATAATTAAAATAAAGTATTAAAGTATTAAAAGTTATTACAGGAGGAGTTTACAACATTATACAATACACAGTTAGGTACTGTATAAGCTCCTCTTGGCAAAGTAAATCTGTTTTGCACAATAAGGGTGACAGATCCCTGTTCTGTTTGCCTAGCTGCCTGACAGAACAAGGGGGGAAAAAAAAGAAATGCCAAGACCAAATGATGTAAAAGGTGTTCAGAGACTAGTAGGCATGGTGAACTATTTGTCAAAGTTTTACGATCACCTCTCAGATGACTGTGAGATTCTAAGACAGCTGACACGATCCTTGTGTGGGACTTGTCTAAGGTGCATGAAGAGGCATTCAAAAGACTGAAAGACAAGATAACAAGTACCTGCTTTGAAGTTCTGTAGCCCAGAGGAGGAGCTGACCTTGCAGTGTGATGCTAGTGAAACTGGTCTAGGAGCTGCACTGACACAGAGAAGTAAACCTATAGTATACAGAAAGGGGGTATGCTCAGATCGAAAAAGAGTGCCTGGCCATTGTGGTTGGCATGGAAAATTCCATCAGTATATATACATATGGCAGACCAATTAATGTGCAGAGTGACCACAAGCCTCTTGAAAATATTATCAGAAAGTCTTTTTGGTGAATGCACTAAACAGACTGCAGAGAATGCTGCTGAGATTGCAGAAATATGATGTAAACATCACTTTTGTTCCAGGATGTCACATACTACTTGCAGATGCGTTGAGCAGAGCGTATCTACCAGAAAGTCACAAAGGACAGACAGAACTGGAGAGAGAAGTTGTTAACATGGTGGAGTACTTACCAATTTCAGTAGACAGACTATGTAATATCTGCTGTGAAACACAGAAGGACATGAAGGTACAAATGCTCATAGACATCATCAAGAAACAATGGCCACACAATAAACAAGAAGTGCCTGCAGCTATAATGCATTATTATTCCTTCCAGGAGGAACTGAGTACACAGGATGGACTGGTTTTCAGAGGTAAAAGAGTCATTATCTCAGATACACTTCACAGAGACATGAAACAGCACATCTGGGGATTGAAGGATGCCTCAGAAGGGCAAGAGAGTGTGTTTATTGGCAAGGAATGAATGAACACATTGTGGAGGAACAAATAAGTTCAGGCAAGATGCGGCAAGCTGGAAGGTGGCAGGATTTTATTTTCCTCCAACATCATGAGACACACTGTAGCGCTGTGTGCTGTGTTGTGCTGTGTGTGCTGTGTTGTGTTGCATGTGCTGTTGAGGCATGTCACACAAGCTCTTTTATCAGTGATACAGGAAGAGAGAATGCATGGCACATTAGCATCACGGTAAATACAGATGATTAGCATGACACTGGTTGGCTCTTTGTCTGTCTGTGCATTGTCCTCTGTATGCTAATTGTCTTTCGTTTCCTCCACCCTTGTTGAGCGTGAATAAGAGTCAATCTGCATTGTGGTGGGTCACCACATGACATAAAGATATTTATTGAAAATTGTGATGCATGTAGGTCATTGGATGTAAGACAGCAAAAAGAGACACTACAGCCACATGAGATTGCAGATAGGCCATGAGCTAAAGTAGGCACTGATTTCTTCAGCTTTGGAGATAAAGACTGCTTCATAACTGTGGACTATTATTCCAATTTCTGAGAGATTGATTACCTTCCAGATACAAGGTCCTGTACAGTGATCAGGAAGCTGAAAGCACACTTTGCAAGGCAAAGTATACTGGACATTGTGATTTCTGGTAATGGTCCCCAGAATGCATCAGAAAAGTTCCAAAAGTTGAGCCAGACATGGGAATCCATTCACAGAACATCCTCACCAGGCTATCTGCAAAGCAATGGAAAAGCGGGGTCAGCTGTGAAGACAGCCAAGAGATCGATGTGGAAAGCAAAACTGGCTGGTAAAGATACTTAACGAGCGATATTAGATTGTTGCAATGCTCCAACACAGGGCCTTGACACAAATCCAGCACAAAGACTTCTGAATAGGAGGACAAGGACCCTCCTGCCTACCAAAGATAGTCTTCTGAAACCAGAGATGTCATGACGCGGAGCACGGTTAGGGAACCATGCTCACATCTTCAGTTTTGTCTAGGTTTTGTTCTGTACTTTCTCCACCTCCGTTTTATTTTTGATTTGGATTGGAGTTGGTTTTGTCTGTATTTCGTTATATCAATTTGTCTTTTGAGTTTTCCTGTTATCGTATCTCACTTTGGTTATTAGTCGTTGTTTGAGTACCCCATGACATGACCCCAATCACCGCAGAAGGGCTGAAGGTGGTCGGCCTTCCCAATCACACCGATATACCCTCTATGGAAGGAGAATGGGCAATTCTGCTGCTGATCATAACAGGCTTCAAAGATCCACTCAGGGTAACCAGCAAAATGAGAGGAATTATCAGAAGGCCCAGAATCCAGCAATCAGAAAAGATGGGAACGGTAACAGACAACATTGGTGAAGCATAAGAGACTGAATGTAAAAGCCATATTAATTGCATATGCTATGAGATGTGATATTCTCTGTGTAATCAGTAAAACAAAAAGTATACTCATTGAGTAAGAAATACATGTAATGAATGTATGTAATCACCTGAAATAATGAGTGTAATCAAACTGTATGATTGTATGTATCTTTTAACTGCACAAAAGAAGGTTTTATGTGAAACAGATGTTGAAATGTTGGAAAGAACCCTGTTTACTGGAAATTTATTAGAAATGAGGAAATGGGTGTTGGACGTCCAGCAAACTGGGGTATTTTGGTAATGGAAAATGCTGAGAGGCTAGCGGGAAGGGCCATGAGTCATGAGCGCCTGATCAGTCACATGGTTTACGAGAATTGACTAGCCCAAACATGTGCAGAATGAAGTAATGGTTATATAAAATGTAACTTTAAGCCAATCATAAGAGGCCAAGAAGCCTAGGGTGAGTTTGGGACCAATCAGAGAACTCGGGCGAAGGTTATATAAACCAAGCCCTTTTTCCCCCGAATGTTCATTTTTCGGCGGATCTTCTGAGAGGCAACGTCACCGGAGCAGTGGGCTGAAGACGAGGAACGCCAGAAGAAATGTGAACCAGTTTTCGCCTCAATTCTTCAGCCTTTAACAACTTTTACATCTGCTGTCCTTAAAGTGCTATAATAGCACTTTCAAGAGGAAGAAGTTGGGGAACTGAAGATTACAGCAGCTGGCCTCGCTCTCAGCCAGGAGGCTGTGAGTCATCATCGCCGCGGAACAACAGCAAGGGAAAGCAGAAGCAGTGAAGTCTCCCCGGGCTGAAGACACCGCTTCGGGGACACGACTCATCGCTCTTTCCCAGCCAAGACGGCCACCGCCCAGCCTGAAGAGGAACATCGGGCCACAGCTGCTTGCCCCCCTCCTTGCCTTCTCTCCTCTTCCCCCGAAGAGGAGCCTCAACAGGGAAGAACAGCGATCATGCACATCCCTTTTCCCCAAATCTCACCATTTAGGCTTTCTTAGACTTATACCCACAAATTAATTAGATATTTTTATCAGGTTTTATTCAAAGGGTTTGTCTTCTTTTTGAATTTATTCAAGTTTTCTCAATTTTGATTTTTGAACTGTTTGATGATTTTTGAACATCATTGGGTTTTGAAACTTTAGATTTTTAATCTTTTTGATCAAAGGACTGATTTTACAACTTTTGACTTTTGAATCAAGGTTTTACAATCAGGGTTCTGGGTTTGATTTTTAATTTTTGTCCTTTTGATTTTGTTGACTGTTCAATGCCAATTTATCCTGTTTTGCCTGAGCTTTGCTGATTTTTAATAAATACTACAGCATATTAAAAGACAGTATGGGACTCTGTGGGCTCATTGATTCAGCGTCCACATTTCTTGGGTGATTTTTGAAAAAAAGGTATTTTTCTACAAGAGGTGTTATGAATTTTTGAGCTTTTAAAAGGTCACTCTTATTCAATGTTGTTTAAAACAGATCCCCTATAAACCAATTTTCCTGGTTTTAAACATTTACCCAGATTACCAAGAGCAATGTAAGACCATGAGAGGCTGTCGTTAATATTGGAGGTGTATTCCAGGTGTCTGACTGGACAGGTCACTCAGTCAGAGGTCTGGTATACAGGAAGTGGGGATCCTCCAATATATGGAGACAGTGCAGCTGGGTTAACTCTCACAGTCACCAAGCACACCTACACAGGTAACGGAATTTCCTATGAGGAAAATTCCTCTAGGAACTGCAAGCTGGTGAACCTAAACCTCAATCTTGAGGTTCAAGGTCAAGGGTCTTCGACATCGTGTGTTTTTATTTTATGTATTTCTGAATCCTTGTGTATCTCAATTGAATCATACTGTTTTTAGACATGAGTCCACCCATACCTTCAGCTTCTCTTTTGAAACTCAGTTGTCTATTTGTATCTTGTGTTGTATCTTGTGTTGTATCATTTCATATTTGCTTTGGACTTTATTCCTTCTGTGCCTTTTTGACAGGACTGTTTATTTACTTCCGGTTATCTCGTAGTTCAGTTTCGTGGTTTGTCCCAGCTGTGTATTTGGTTTACTTTATTTCCTGTGCTCTTGTTACCCACACCTGTACATCATTTGTTATTGATTTTCCCTGAACTATTTAAGGGACGTCACATTGCTGTTTGACGCAGTGTCCTTCTCATTTGCTCCCTGTGTCTCCAGAGATGAGCTCCACGTTTAGCTGTCAACCCGGCGTTTCCACACACCCTTACCTTTATGTATCCTGCCTGCTTATTGTAAGGATTTGTTCATGCACTGTTTGGACTTTTATGCTGTGGATTAAACATTGCAAACTCACAATTCAGTGTCTGGGACTCCATTCACTGCCTGGAGGTCAGTTTATGACAGAAGGACATCGCCAGTTTTGACCCAGCTGCTGTGAGTTTGCCTTTTTTCTTTTTTCACCTGTTTTCTGTGTTACCGGAGGGAGAGCAGACAGTATGCCGCCAGTTTACTGGAGCTCCGCCAACAGAGGGAGGTGGGTGAACGTTGGGTGGCTCAATTGATCCAGGAATTTGTCACCAAAGCTCTTGCCTCCCGCACTTCGAAAAGAGCCCTGGAGAATGTGGAGGCAGCAGCTGGGATTGTGGAGGCGAATCCCCGGCTGAGGAGCTACTCTGAGTATGCAGAGCTCCTGACGACCGTCTCTGCCTTCCAGATGAAATATCGCGGGTTGGTACGAAGCTCACTCCCTACTGTACCTGTGCCGACGAAGATGCATCCCTGGGTAGAGATGTCCTCAGCCTCTCGCCACCCGCCAGTTTCGGGACGTCGTCCTCCAGCGCCTGCCTCCGTCTCGCACCGTCCACCGTCTGTTTCTGAGCCGATGAGAGAACGTCCCCTGGAACAGACGCACCCAGCCTCTCACTGGCACCCAGCTGCATTACATCAGAGGAGCTCCTCCACCGCACCAGCTGTTTCGGCCAGTGACATGCCTGCAGAGCTGGCTCTTCCATTTTCTTCAGGGGGGGCCACGCCTGCTGCAGCCGTTGAGAGGGATTTGTCTGGGCCTTCTTCAGCAGCTACCACCACACCATGGGATTTGAGGTAAGTACATTTTCATTCACTAACACCTATAGGCCTTGCCTTTTTCCCGGTGGGAGGGCTCAGCAGCAACCGTACACTTTGGCTGAGCTCTCACCACCTGCTGCTGCAGTTCATGTTTCCTCACCTGCTTCTCCCATGTCCCCCTCAGCTCTGTCTGTGTGTCCGCCTGTCCTGGGAGGGAGCCACCGGACTATGGAGGGGCTGCGGTTCCTGTTCCGGTCCCGCAGCCACAGCATGGATGGGAGGAGAGCGCCATCTGCATCTCAAAGCCTGAGCCAACAATGGAGTGTACCGTGGTTTCGACATCACAGGACCTGGTGCCATTGGTGAGATGTTCCCCAGCTTCAGCCATCACATCTGGGGTTCCACCAGTTCCAGCTGCCATGTCTGGAGCTCCATCAGCTTCAGCCGCTACATTGGGGGTTCTGCCAGTTCCTGCCGCCACACCCGAGGTTCCGCCAGATCCTGCCGTCAAGGCTGAAGTTCTCCTACCATCATGCCTGCTACTTGGGCTGCAGCAGCAGAGTTACTGGAGTCCCAGACAGCAGTGGAGCTCGAGTCAAGGCAAGTACTCTTTTCTGTCCCTACATCATCAGTATTATAGAAATCTTGTCTTGCTCATGGTGGGGTAAACCAGTTGCAGTTGCCACCTGCTCCTGAGCTTTCCTCTCCAAGCTCCACTGCTGCCAGTAACAGTGTTCCAGTGCTGTTCTCTTCATCTCTGTCTGAGGTGGCCATGTCGGGGATGGATCCTCGGGCAAATGGATTTGAGATGCCCCAGCCTGGATCGTCAGAGTCCTGGACAGCGGTGGAGCTTGAGCTAAGGCAAGTCCCCTTTTTTGTCTTCACAATGTCAGTATTAGAAAGGTATTGTTTTGCTCTGGGTGGGGAGAGCCAGTTGCAGCTGCCATCTGCACTGATCGTCACTTCCTTGTGGTAAGGTATTGTCACTTCCTGTTTTGCTGTCTGCCTGTGTGGTTTGTTCTCCAGCTCTCCAGCCACTAGCTATGGCTACTAGCTCTCTTTCCTCTCCTCCTCTGGTGTGCTCTCTCTGTCAGATGTTTAGCTACACCTCTGCCTCTTTTAGTGATAACGGTAAATGTAATAAATGTTGTCTTTTTGAGGCGCTCGAGGCGAGGTTGTCTGATTTGGAATCCCGGCTCCGCTGCATTGAAACACCGTCTGCGCCAGTTAATCTCGACGGACGCCCATTAGCTGCAGCAGAGCTAGCTAGCTTAGCCCCCCCTGTCACCGGTTCCCCGGCTCTCCTCAGCAGCGAGGAGACTGGGTGGGTGACGGTGAGAAGGAAGCCTAGTCGCAAAGCCCCGGTTCACCACCAACCTGTTCACGTTTCTAATCGTTTTTCCTCGCTCAGCGACACACCCGCTGAGGAAAAAACTCTGATCATTGGCGACTCTGTAGTCAGAAACGTGAACCTAGAGACTCCATCGGCCATAGTCACATGCATTCCTGGGGCCAGAGCAGGCGACATCGAGTCAAATTTGAAAATGCTGGCTAAAAGTAACTGTAAATATTCCACAATTGTTATTCACGCCGGCATTAATGACATCTGTCTCCGGCAGTCGGAAGTCACCAAACTTAATATAGAATCGGTGTGTGACTTTGCCAAAACGATGTCTGCCACTGTAGTATTCTCTGGGCCCCTCCCCAATCTGACCAGTGATGACATGTTTAGTCGCTCGTCATCCTTGAACCGCTGGCTGTCTGTGTGGTGTCCTAAAAATGACGTGGGCTACATTGACAATTGGAGCTCATTTTGGGGAAAACCTGGTCTTATGAGACGAGACAGCATTCATCCCACTTTGGATGGTGCTTCTCATTTATCTAACAATCTGGCATCTTTTTTATCCAAATTTCCAAAACCATGACTACTCAGAGTTGGGACCAGGAAGCAGAGTTGCAGTCTTACACGCCTCTCTGCAGCTCCTCTTCATCTGCCACCCCTCAGCTTAGCCCCTGTCTTCCCCATCAGAGAATCGTTGTCTGCTCCCTCCAAAGTAAATAAAAATATAATGTATAAGCATCCCAAAGTGATAAAGCAAAATATTGGTAAAACTCAAATTAAACATAAAGCCTCTAAATTGAATGATTTGGCCTCTGTTCCTCCTCATAATTTAAAAATTAAATGTGGTTTATTAAATATTAGGTCTCTAACTCCCAAGTCTCTGTTAGTCCATGATCTGTTAATTGATCATCAGATTGATTTAATTTCCCTTACAGAGACTTGGTTAGGGCAAGAGGATTATGTTGGTTTAAATGAATCAACTCCCTCTGGTTATTTAAACTGTCAAAATCCCAGAAGTTCTGGTCGTGGAGGAGGAGTAGCATCAATTTACCATTCCAAATTACTAGTTAATGTAAAGCAAAAAACATGTTATAATTCCTTTGAGGGCCTGGTCCTCAGTGTTGGGCACTTTAGCAATTCCAGGTTAAACCCAATTTTATTTGCCATAGTTTATCGTCCCCCATCAACCTATTCAGAATTTTTATCCGAATTTGCTGATTTCTTAGCTGATTTAGTGCTAAAATCTGATAGAATAATTATAGTAGGGGACTTTAATATACATGTGGATGTAGATAGTGACTGCCTTAATGTGGCTTTTAATTCAATATTAGACTCGATTGGGTTTTCTCAGAAAGTAGGAAATTCTACTCATTACCTCCACCATACATTGGACCTTGTTCTGACATATGGCATAGAAATAGAAAATCTTGTAGTGTCTCCTCATAACCCTGTACTGTCAGACCATTGTCTGTTAACCTTTGATTTTACTATTTCTGACTATTTGGCTCCTAAAGAAAAATATTATCACAGTAGATGCCTCTCAGATGATGCTGTTTCCAAATTTATGCAGATTGTTTCCTCTATGCCATGTGTCAACACAACGGAAATAAGCTATAGACAGCTTGCTCCTTCTGTAATTGATAACATGGTGGATAGTGTTTCAGCTTCTCTGCATCAGGCTCTAGACTTGGTGGCCCCCTTAAAAAAGAAAAAGTCTAATCAGAGATTTTTAACTCCTTGGTTCAACACAGAAACTCGTAGCTTAAAACAGAAGACTCGTCAATTAGAAAGAAAATGGCGCTCTACTAATTTAGATGAAATCTATTTAGCTTGGAGAAATCATCTTTTAATTTATAAAAAATCCCTTAGAAAAGCTAGAACGAGTTATTACTCTGCATTAATAGAAGAGAACAAGAATAATCCCAGATTTCTTTTCAGTACTGTAGCCAGGTTGACAAAGAGTCAGGACTCTGTCAATCCTAGCATCCCCTTAGAGCTTACTAGTCAGGACTTTATGAACTTTTTCAATAATAAAATTTCATCCATTAGAGATAAAATCAATCAGATTCTTCCCACAGTTAACTTAAATACTGTAACTACTACAACTCCTTTTATTGATGTCTGTCTTGATGAGTTTACTCCAATCGACCTTTGTGAGTTAGACAAAATAGTTTCCTCATCCAAACCTTCAACTTGTCTTTTAGACCCTATTCCTACCAGGTTATTTAAAGAAGTCTTCCCACTTATTGGTAGCTTTATTCCTCATATAATCAATTCTTCATTAACTTTAGGCCATGTACCGCAGGCTTTTAAAATGGCTGTAATTAAACCCTTACTCAAAAAGCCAACGCTAGATCCAGGAGCTTTAGCTAACTATAGACCAATCTCTAATCTCTCTTTCATTTCAAAAATCTTAGAAAGAGTTGTTGCTACGCAATTATTTGACCACCTGCAGGGAAATGGTTTACTTGAGGAGTTTCAATCTGGGTTTAGAATCCATCATAGTACTGAAACAGCCTTAGCGAAGGTCACTAACGACCTCCTCATTGCATCTGATAATGGACTAGTTTCTGTACTTGTCCTTTTAGATCTTAGTGCAGCTTTTGATACTATTGATCATAATATTCTACTTGATAGATTAGAACACTATATTGGACTTAATGGAACTTCGTTGCAGTGGTTTAGATCTTATTTATCTGATAGGTTCCAGTTTGTTCATGTAAATGATGAGTTTTCTCTCAGCTCAAAGCTTAGTCATGGAGTTCCACAGGGATCTGTGCTTGGCCCTACTCTTTTTAGTTTATATATGCTTCCGTTAGGCAACATTATTAGAAAGCACTGTATACATTTTCACTGTTATGCAGATGACACACAATTATACCTGTCAATGAAGCCAGATGATACTAATCAATTAGCCAAGTTAGAAGCCTGTCTTAAGGAAATCAAAGCTTGGATGACTTGTAATTTCCTGCTATTAAATTCAGATAAGACTGAAGTCATTCTTGTTGGTCCAAAAAACCTTAGAAATTCCTTTCCAAATCAAACTTTCAGTTTGGATGCAGTTACTCTTTCTCTTAATAGCTCTGTGAGGAACCTTGGAGTTATTTTTGATCAGGATTTGTCCTTCAATTCACATATTAAATTTGTTTCTAAGACTGCCTTCTATCATTTGCGTAATATTGCCAAGATTAGGAGCATCTTGTCTCAGAGTGATGCTGAGAAGCTGATCCACGCTTTTGTTAGCTCGAGATTAGATTATTGTAATTCTTTATTATCAGGCTGTCCTAAAACATCTTTAAAAAGTCTTCAGCTGATCCAAAATGCTGCAGCAAGAGTTTTAACAGGTACTAGAAAGAGAGATCATATCTCTCCGGTTCTGGCCTCCCTTCATTGGCTTCCCATAGAGTTTAGAATTAAGTTTAAAATCCTTCTTCTTACTTACAAAGCTCTAAACAATCAGGCTCCTTTTTATTTAAAAGATCTGATACTACCGTATCATCCTAACAGAGCACTACGCTCCCAAAATGCAGGTTTACTTGTAATACCTAGAATCTCCAAAAGTACAATGGGAGGCAGAGCCTTCAGTTATCAAGCTCCTCTCCTGTGGAATCAGCTGCCAATCTGGATTCGGGAGTCAGACTCGATCTCTGTTTTTAAGAATAGGGCTAAAACCTACCTTTTTGATATAGCCTACAATTAGGGAGGGATCATGTGTTTCTGAACCCTCCCTTAGTTATGCTGCTAATAGGTTTAGTCAGCCGGGGGACCTCCAGTAATGCACTGGGCCTCACTCCTTTCCTCACTCTCTATGAAATATTTTTTTTTTTTTGCTGGTCATTAACATTTGTTTGTTCTCTCCCATAGATTGAGTCCCCATCGTGCTGTTTGCTCTCTACATGTCTGTTCTTTTCTTCTTCTCTGTCCCCTCACCCCCCAGCCAGTCGCAGCAGATGACTGCCCCTCCCTGAGCCTGGTTCTGCTGGAGGTTTCTTCCTGTTAAAAGGGAGTTTTTCCTCTCCACCGTCGCCAAGTGCTTGCTCACAGGGGATCGCCTGATTGCTGGAGTCTTTCTGCAACTGTGGGGGTCCTCCCTACAGTTGATAGTGCTATGAGATGACTGTTGTTGTGAAATGGCGCTATATAAATAAAGTTGAATTGAATTGAATTGAATTGAATCTGCGTCTGAGCTTTCCTTGCTGGGCTCCACTGCTGCTGGTGATATTGATCCAGTGTCTGTTTCTGTTCTCTTGTCCAAGTCTGGTTCCACCAAGGGTCCTCAATCTCTTTCTGAGGTCGCCGAGGGTCCTCCGCCTCCACCTGAGGTCACTGTGGATCCTCCTTCTCTGTCCAAGGTCATCGAAGGTCCTTCGCCTGAGGTTGTTGAGGGTCGTCTACCTTCACCTGAGGTTGCCGCTGAGCAGCCGTCTTCACCGCCGTCTTCGCCGCCGTCTTCACTGTCTGGTTCCCTCGCTGGACAGCCGTTCTCTTCGTCTGGTTCCTCCGCGGAGCAGTCATTTCTTTTGCCTGGTTTTGCTGTTGGTCATCAGTACTCTTCGTTGCTTGGATTCTCTGCTGGTCGGCTGTCATCACTGCCTGGGGTCGCCATTGGTCAGCAGTCATCATTGTCTGTGCTTCCATTGTCAGAAATTTCCATATCTGAATGCTTAGAACCTGAAACTTCTGTATTTATATGTCCTGAAACAGAAATGTTTGCATCTGTATTCCTTGAGTTTAAAGATTCTGTATTTGGGTCCCTTAAGTCTAAGATCTCAGCATCTGCGTCATCTTTCCCCGAGTCTAGGGTTTACATGCTACCCTCTAAGGTTAATATTCCTGAGTTTTTCCCTGAGTATGATATTTCTGAGTTGGTGTCTGAGCATGGTGTCCCTATGTTATTGGTTGACCAAAATGTTTCGATGTTGCTATTTTCTGAGCAGAGGGTCGCTGTGTTTTCTCCCATCTGGCAACCCATGGACTCTGGGAGGCCTCCAGGGGTCCCTGTGTTTTCTCCCATCTGGCAGCCAATGGACTCTGGGAGGCCTCTGGGGACATTTCAGCTTTTGATCAGGTGGTCCTGCGACTCCAGCAGACCACCGGAACTGCCTTATTTATTGCCCAGTGGTCTTGGAGTTCAGTAGGCCACCTGTTCTGTCCTGTTTTGTGGGTCTTAGAGCATATGTTTGTTTCTGTCCCCCCCCGCCCTCCCAGGGTGGGTAATTGTCTGTTCCTGGGTTTTTTTTGTTTGTTTTTTTTTGGGGGGGGGGTATTTTCTTTTTTTGATGTTATGTTGGAGTGTCTGCTGTCCACTCCTTGGGGGGGGGGGGGCTCTGTCATGACGTGGAGCACAGTTGGGGAACCATGCTCATGCCTTCAGTATTGTCTAGGTTATGTTCTGTGCTTTCCCCACCTCAGTTTTATTTTTGATTTGGATTGGAGTTGGTGTTTTCTGCATTTCATTATATCAGTTTGCCCTTTGAGTTTTCCTGTTATTGTATCTCAGTTTGGTTATTAGTTGTGTGCTTTTATTTTATGTATTTCTGAATCTTTGTGTATCTCAATTGAATCATACTGTGTTTAGAAATGAGTCCACCCTTACCTTCACATTCAGCTTCCCTTTTGAAACTCGGTTGTTTATTTGTATCTTGTGTTGTACCATTTCGTATTTGCTTTGGACTTTATTCCTTCTGTGCCTTTTTGACAGGTCTCTTTATTTACTTCAGGTTATCTCCTAGTTCAGTTTCACGGTTTGTCCCAGCTATGTATTTGGTTTAATTTATTTCCCGTGCTCTTGTTACCCACACCTGTACATCATTTTTTATTGATTTTCCCTGACCTATTTAAGGGATATGACGTCGCTGTTCGACGCAACGTCCTTCTCATTTGTTCTCTGTGTCTCCGGACATGAGCTCCACATCTAGCTGTCAACCCGGCATTTCCACACGCCCTTACCTTCATGTATCCTGCCTGCTTATTTTAAGTTTTTGTTTGTGCACTGTTTGAACTTTTATGTTGTGGATTATACGTTGCAAACTAACAGTTCAGTGTCTGGGTCTCCATTCACTGCCCAGAGGGCAGCAGTTTATGACAGGAGATATCACATAACAGGGATGGACTACTAAACAACCAACTAAGACAAGCTAAGTACTACAATCATACAGCAGAGGATATGGACACTCTGAAACAAGGTGACAGAGTGCAAGTTCAGCCATTTGAACCACACAGAACCTGGAGGAAGGCCAGAGTGGTTGACCATAGTTCCTATAGAGTGGAACTGGACACTGGAGGTATCCTGAGGAGAAATCATTGTCACCTCAGAAGGGACCTCAGCACATGGACAGTTACACCAACGCAAACAGGAGCAAACAAGGACAGACCAGAGGTGTCAGGGGAGACATGCCACACTGATGCGCAGAGGCCATACAGAACCATATCAGGATGCTTTGTTATGAATCCCAGAAATCTAAATGATTTTGTGTGCACTATGTGATGTGTAATGTTTGGTCAACTTGTAACTTCATAAAAAAAGGGGGATAGAAATGAGTAAAAAAAATGTTGAACTAAGATTTTTTCTTTGTTACTGTCAAGTTCATGGTTATCAGGAGTTATTTCAGGTCACTGTGTTGAACATAATTTCATGATTATTCAGATATCTTGAATCTTGAATGTTCTTGCTGACATAGAAGTGATAAGTACATACACTGATGGAGAGTGGAGAGTATCTCAGGTATACTGTTATAATCTTGCACTTTACTGGGTCAGAAATAAGACCGAATTTCTGTTGGTAACCCAAGAATAGAAGTTTAGGACAGTTTGTTGAATTGTTGAGAATACTGAAAAGACACTCAGAACATTCCCTGTCACAAGTGAAATTTGTGTAGAAACATTCAAGTTAAGGAGAAAGTTTTATGATGAGGAAAAAAGAAGAAAAAAATCTAAAAGAAAAGGAATGTAACAATGGGATTGTTCTGAATTGTATTACAGCACAAACTGTTATTGAGTGAACACCTGGGGGAGTGAAGTGCTGGTGTGTACCGGAGACAGCTAGTAGCTAGACACTGTTGTTCATGTATTACGATTCACGCTCTGTCTGCAACCTGCATGTCGAAATATTCTTGAGCAAGACACTGAATCCCCAGTTGCTCCTGGTGGCCAGGCTAGTGCCTGTGTGTGTATGGCTGCTCTGTCGCCATCAGCGTGTGAATGTGTGCACGAACGGGTGGATAGCAGGATCTGTAAAGCACTTTGGCCATCCAGAGATGAGAAAAAGCGCTATATAAGTAAATGCCATTTGTCATGCTGCGGTCCTCGCGGACCGCAAATAAGATGCTATAGGGCACCAATGAGTTTGCATAATTTATTAAAGGAAAACAAATGACAAAACAATGAGCCATGGGGGGCAAAACACAACTATGACTGTGACTAAGACTAAGACTATGGACAGAGGGAAACGGACACAGAAGGAATACCCTTACTGTTGAGACGATATGAATCTTAGAAGGAGATTTGATGAGAGGATGTTTGACGAGGTCGCAGCCCGGAGTAACCTGAGCTGCTCCCTTAAATAGGGCTTCACAGAATACTCAGCTGATGAGAATGTCATCAGCTGATTGATTACCAGCCATCCCAGTGGAGCGCAGCTCTGACAGCCGGAAGCCCTGCCGAGACGCTGTCACAATAAGAGCCTGAAGGCCCTGTGGTAAACCAGAGTAGAGAACGGAGAACTACCGGACAACCCGAGTGCGGACAGAGTCAGCACTCGGACCATGACAGTAGCCCCCGTTCGCAAGGCGAATTCCAGGCGCCATGTAACATCAAAGCCCCCCCACTCCACCCAGAGGGTCAACAGGACCACCCCAGGGAGGGAGGCGGGGGAAAGGCCAGGCGGGCAAGAAACAAGGCTCAAAATCAAGGGCAGAAAAAAACAATCTCCAACAACCAGAATATGGCAACCAGTAGAGAAGGAGAACATGCACATACACTGTACACAGGGGAAAAAACCCATGAGGAGAAGATCAGAGGAAAAAAAACTCAAAATGACCACAAGCAGAGCCTCAGAGAAAACAGGAACCCAAATACAGGCACAACATTGCAGCACGTCCCATAATACCAGGGAAAAAAAAAAACTCAAGCCGCAAAGCAGCGATACATACAGTTCAGTGCAAAATTACCACACGCGAGGAGGAAGAGAAAAAAAAAAAACACGCTACCGGACGGTGACATACAACAGTTCAATAAAGATAAATAAACGGTACAGGCAACACAGAAAACAACCCTCAGATACAGAGGAGAGGGAAAAAATAGCACACGCTAAACAGTGGCGATAAACACAGTTCAAAATAGTTCAAGACCCCAAACACAAAAACATCCCGAATCATACAGAGAAGGGAGGGGGGGGGAAAGGGATGACGACAGGCAGAGCGCAATGGAGTAAAAAAACCACTAGTTCAGGTGGTCTGCCTGCGTCTAGCGTCCAGATCACTAATGGGGGAAAAAGGATCAGTTCGGGCGGCCTACCCCAGTCCCAGGCCCGGAAAAACAGTACTTCTGGTAGCCGGACCAGGCGCCCGAATCCAAAGGCCAATCTGTCAGGCGGCCAACTCAGAACGCCAAATGGGCGAAACAATGTCCCAGGCGGCAGACCCACGTCATTCCGCCACCAGAACCGCAGGAGAGCACTTGGAGATGGCCTCCCTATGGAGAGGGATACCGAGCGAGAGCCAAGCCAAAAACGGGAAGTCCCAGTGGCCCCCGATGGACAGAAACAAGGAATGGGGAAGACATGAGGGACCAGTCCAGCTATGATCAGCGGAGGATCTGCAGCTCCACCTCCGAACTTCACTTGATTAGGCACTGTCCTCCTGTCGGATCCCACGTGAGCCTGAGCTGCACCCATGATGGACCCCGACTGGGTCGCGGATGCACCCACGATGGACCCCGACCGGGTCGGAACAGCACCAGGAACGACCTCCAACCCCGAGCCCAGATCCTCCAGAACAGAGACCAGGACCAACTCATCACCGGCGACCCTGGGAGAAGGCTCAGGAGAGGGAAAAGGACCAGAATCAGGATCACCAGCAGCGACAGAACCCGACGAGACAGGCTTGGATGCAGTGGATGGCTGCACCCGGCTTGTCTCCCCGAGAGACAGGCAAAAATGCTCCAGAGTAGAAAGGAGGAAGACAAAGTAGATCTCGAGTTCTGTCACCATCCAGGACTTCGGCGATCCGGGTTCGGGACGTAGAAGGACATCCTCTGGCTCCCACTCGGCTACGGCGGGCTCCACAGCCGGTATGATGGTCTCCACAGCCTGAAGACCCTCCAACGCTGACGTCCACGCCAATGACCCGCACGGCATGGTGGCAGGACATCCTCGACCTGCTGGGTCGAACCGCTCCTCCATGGAGACCCGGGGACGCTTCGTCGTCAGCGCAGGCTCCAATTTGCAGTCTGACCTCCTCCTCTGCCCATGACGTGGCTGCGGGGCTGGATCCAAACTCTCCAGGGCCGCAGGCTCCTTCCTCGTCCGGCAGTGTAGTCCTGACCGCGGGGAATGCTCAGGGGAAGGAGACACAGAAGCAGCAGGTTCACTATCAATTACTGCAGCAGGCGGAGGGAGCTTGGGGGACTGTAAACCCCAAGCTCCACCCCCAGGGATCAGACAAGGCAATTCCCCCAGTGAGGGAAAAGAATGAAAGTGCACTTGCCTGCTTCACTGAGGGCCGATGCGACCCGCCGCAGTGGCTTGGTTTCTCTCTTCCCCTGCTGGATGGTGACGGAGGGCCCCCCGAGAAGACGAGGAGGAGCCGCTCGCAATGGATCGATGATGGGCCTCACCGAGGCAGGACTTGTGGCACTCACAGCAGCTGGGGAAAGCGTCGAGGAGGAGGGGGTGACAGCCGAGGCGATCCGGGACCAAGGAGCTGACGGGACAGCAGGAACAGACGACCCGGAGGGGGAGGCTGCGGATTTTCCCTCTTGACGTGACGCAGGAGAAACAGCTGACTGGGAGGCAGAGTTCCTTTGATGACCCGAAACTGGATTCGTACGGGGTTCTCGCAGAGGCTTACCGGTGGCTGTGTGATGACGTTTACAGGCAGAGGGTGAGGTGAAACCAGGAAAACGCTGCACCTGGGCTGGACGGGTGACAGGAGCTGACTCCCGAGGCGAGGAATGGAGTTGCCCCACCATTGGCCTCCTGCCGGGATTTCCCTCCAGTCCACGGATCTCCCTCCTCGTCGGGGATGCCGTTCTCGGGGAAGGAGGTGAGAGTTCCTTGGCTGTGCTCTTGAGCGCTCTCTCTATCCGTGTACGTTGTGACACAATCCACGTCACTCGCTCTTTTGCCTCCAGAAAGGAGGTGAGATGGTATTTCAATAGCTTCCTCTGAGCGAAACCCAGGGGCTCGTATGCTGCATAGGTGGGCATAAGGAGAAGGGCTTCTGCCAGGTAGCCATCTACCTCCTGAAGCCACTCGGGGCAATACCCACGCTCGAGAGCGGACATACTGAGCGATACGAGCTCCCCGGAGAAGGAAAAGAACACAAGTCCAAAGCAAACTCACGGTGACCGGCGTCTCAGTCTGGCTGCGACCTACTGTCATGCTGCGGTCCTCGCGGACCGCAAATAACGCGCTATAGGCCACCGATGAGTTTGCATAATTTATTAAAGTCAAAGCCAAAGTCATGTCAAAATCAAAGTGCCTTTATTGTCATTCCATTGTTAACTAGAAAAGCACTCGGAGAGCGCAGACCTCCGCCAAGCGCCACAATTCCCCCCATACAGTGTTTGTGTGTACGTTTTCAGATTCCTTGAGCATGTAAACATATGACTAGCAATTGGATTCACAATGATTATTTGTTTATTTGACAGGGACAGTGCAATAAACACACAATTAATCAATGACAATCAATCTGATAGTGATAGGATTAGTGGTTCAGTAGTAAAAGCATTGCCTCCTTGGCGGAGGTAATAAACTGAAGTGTTGCTGTTGTGTCCATCTCCTCCACTGACAGATGCAAATTGGGTAGACAGGTTGCCGTGGGTTTTATATTATATTGTAACGTGCTGCTCGACATGGCGATGTCCCACCGGGAGGTTCGAACTCACGCTCCGGAGTCCCGCACTGTACCTGTGTCGCCAATAGGGTCAAGCCACTTGGCAAGCCAAGTAGGGTGCTCATATTGAGGTCGCTACAATATTATTTTTGGGGGGGTTGCGCTCCGCGGCAAACGAGAATTTAGAGGCTTCCCCGGCAGAGAGCTGGTTTTTGCGTAGCCCCTATGGCTGGCCGGGGAATTTCTGCCAAATAATCCGACGCTGGACAGCTGCCCGTGTCAGCTTTTGCAGCGTAGTGCAAACACAGGCACTCTGGCGAGCCCTGTTTTCTGTGTGCTTTTGTGCCTAAAACTTTGAAGAAGGCGGAGTTTGTGTTCATCAGACACATCGACCAGCGCCCTCTATTGCGCCTGCGCACATGTTGAAAATGGCTGTATGTCACAGTGTTGAAAAATGCTTTAAAAAATTCCTGTATCCAGACGGTGAACCGGATCACCCCCAAAATTTAATCAGTTCTTCCTTGTACTATTTCCAACAACGCCTGGAAGTTTCATGGAAATCCGTCCAAGACTTTTTGAGTTATCTTGCTAACCAACAGACAAACAGACAGACAAACAGACAGACAGACAGACAAACACACAAACTCCGGCAAAAACATAACCTCCTCCTGGCCTTTTCGGCCTGGCAGAGGTAATAAACAATGCAACGAAACTGAGATGCTGCTCCCTAAAAACAAACTATCACATTCACAGTTCACTCATGCATTTAACATTCTTATAATTACAACAATAAATAATGCTTGAAACAACATTACCTAAAAGTTGAATACAATATGTAAGTAGCAATAATGGAAACATACTGAGCGATAAATATACGTAAAAGACCAGCTTATACACACAGGGTTATTGTCACAAAATAACCTAAAATAACAAAATAATATCAGCAGTCTGTGCGTGTTACATAAATCCATTCAAAATACGTACTGCTGCTGGGAAAAAACTATGATTAAACCTGGTAGTCCGGGTTCTATGGGATCTGTACCGCTTTCCCGAGGGGAGCAAGTGAAAGAAATCATGGCCTGGATGAGCACAGTCTTTAATGATGGCAGTAGCTCTGTTTAGGTACCGAGACCTGGAAATCTCTTCCAGAGAAGGGAGAGAACAGCCAGTGATTTTTTGCACAGTCTCGATCACTCTCTGGAAGGCTTTGCGGTCTGTGGCTGAACAGCCCTCATACCAAACCGTGATGCCATATGACAAAATGCTCTCAATAGCAGAGCGATAAAATAAAACCAGCAACTGTGCATTCAGGCCATTCTTCTTGAGGAGCCTCAGAAAGTGTAAATGTTGTTGAGCCTTTTTTATCGTAGCTATGGTGTTAACTGCCCAGGTAAGGTTGTGAGAAATATAAACACCCAGAAACTTAAAAGCCTCCACCCTCTCCACATGCTCCTTGCCTATATATAGAGGAGGCGGCTCACTGCTATGCTTCCTAAAATCAATAATGAGTTCTTTTGTTGTTTTGTTTTTTTTGTATTCAATAGCAGATTATTATCTGAGCACCATCTCACCAGTTTCTGGACCTCATCTCTGCATGCGGACTCATATCCTCCAGATATGAGCCCCACTACTGTTGTGTCATCTGCAAACTTCACTATAATGTTTGTGGGATGAACAGGTATGCAGTCATATGTGTACAATGAATACAAAGTGGGGCTCAACACACAGCCCTGTGGCGAGCCTGTGTTAAGCATGACTGTAGAGGAGGAATGGGGTCCGAGTCTAACAGTCTGTGTTCTGTTTGTTAGGAAGTCCTTAATCCAGCTGCAAGTGTGAGTAGGCAGATCAAGCTGAAGCAATTTGGTGATGAGAATGTTGGGAATAATTGTATTAAATGCCGAGCTATAGTCAACAAACAACATTCTTACATAGCTCCCCTTGTCTTCTAAATGGTTGAATGCCGAGTAGAGAGCTATAGCAATAGCATCTTCAGTGGATCTGCTCCGCCTGTAGGCAAACTGGTACCGATCAAAGTCTGGGGGGAGACTAGGCAAAAGATGTTTCAATACCATTTTCTCAAAGCACTTCATAACAATGGGTGTTAATGCTACTGGTCGATAGTCATTCAGACTGCTAATAGCATGTTTTTTAGGTACAGGAATAATGACTGCAGATTTTAAACACTGTGGAACAACGGCTGCCTTGAGAGACAAGTTAAAAATGACAGTCAAAACAGAGCATAGCTGATCTGCACATGCTCTGAGCACCTTTCCTAGCACTCCATCGGGACCAGTAGCCTTTCTCGGGTGAACTGCTCTCAGTGTCTGTCTCACCTCAAGATCCTGCAAGATAAGCACATCAGAGCTGGCATTCAATAACATCTGTGGGTCCGGGCGAGGTGTATTTGCCTCAAACCGTGTGAAAAAGCAGTTCAGTTCTTCTGCCAGTGAGGCGCTGATGTCACTGGAAATGATGCTGCTGCCCTTATAGTTTGTGATATGGTGAAAGCCTTGCTATACTCGTCTCAAATCATTATCAGAAAAATGGTCCTCGACTTTCTTCTTATAGGTCTGTTTAGCCTCCTTAATGCCTTTCTTCAGATTAGCCTGGGCGGTGCTATACAGATTTGTATCCCCTGACCTGAAGGCTGTATCACGAGCTCTGAGGAGTGCCTGGACTTCTTTTGTCATCCAGGGCTTCTGGTTAGGAAAAACCCTGATGTGTTTTTCCACAGTCTCCTGATTGATACAGTAGGTGATGTAGTGTAATACAGTCTGTGTGTAAATTTCCAGATCCTCATTCTTGAATAAATCCCATAGAGTGTTTGAAAAACAGTCCTGCAGCTAAGAAAGAGCTCCCTCAGGCCATGTTGTGATGTTCTTTATAGTAGGTCTAGCAGTTCTCCTGAGTGGGGTGTATGCTTGGATGAGGAGCAATGATAGATGGTCTGACAGGCCAAGATGTGGACATGGCACAGCTCTGTAAGCATGCTTCATGTACGAATACACCCGATCAAGACAATTCTTTCCCCTAGTGGCACATTTCACATATTGTGTGAAATTAGGCGGCACAGTTCTCAAGCATGCTTGATTAAAATCACCAGCTATGATGTGAACACCCTCGGGATAGGCCCGCTGCTGTTTATTTATTACACTGGAAAAAGGAAAACAAATGACAAAACAATGAGCCACGGGGCGCAAAACACAGCTATGACTGTGACTAAGACTAAGACTATGGACAGAGGGAAACGGACACAGAAGGAATACCCTTACTGTTGAGACGATATGAATCTTAGAAGGAGATTTGATGAGAGGATGTTTGACGAGGTCGCAGCCCGGAGTAACCTGAGCTGCTCCCTTAAATAGGGCTTCACAGAATACTCAGCTGATGAGAATGTCATCAGCTGATTGATTACCAGCCATCCCAGCGGAGCGCAGCTCTGACAGCCGGAAGCCCCGCCAAGACGCTGTCACAATAAGAGCCCGAAGGCCCTGTGGTAAACCAGAGTAGAGAATGGAGAACTACTGGGCAACCCAAGTGCGGACAGAGTCAGCACTCGGACCATGACACCATTTACCATTTACTATGTATTATCATATTGTTTTTTAATAAAGTTCCCAGTAAGCAAGGGTAATGCTTTAACCATCCAGTTTGTGTAGTCATCGGCGACAGAACAAACTGAATGCACTATATACATTGGATATAAAAAGTCTAAACACCCCTGTTCAAATGCCAGGTTTTTGTGATGTAAAAAATGAAAACAAGATAAATCATTTCAAAACTTTTTCCACCATTAATGTGAGCTATAACCTGTATAACCCAACTGAAAAACAAACTGAAATCTTACAATAAACTGAGAACTTACAATAACCTTACTTACTTACTTACTTACTTATTTACTACTCCTGCGGGGTGAGGGCTGGTAGCCATCACCATGCGTAGAGCCAATCAGGTTAACCAGTGCATGCCAACATTGCCAGTTTTGGACCAACTCCTCTACATCATCAACAGCGACTCCGAGCTGTCTCTTTCCACCACATCGAGCCATCTGGTGCATGGCTTGCCCCGGGGTCTTTTCCACCCTGAGGCCCTGGGGTCGAACATGAAGATAGCTTTTGTCTGGTGCTCTGGTGGGAGGCAAAGGACATGGCCAAACCAGCGGCTATGTCACTGTGTAATAAGGTGGGATGCTGTAGGCTGATGTGTGCAGGCTCAGAGAGCATCATTAGAAGAGTGCTGGGGCCACCGGATGTTCTTGATGGTTCTGAGGGCCTGACTATCAAACCCATCCACTCTTGAGGCCAGAGTCTTATTCAATGGCCATGTCTCTGACCCATAGAGTAGAATGGAGAGGACTGATGCTTTGTATATGCGGAGCTTGGTCTTTCGGGAGATTGAACGATGGTGCCATAGAGGTTTCCATAGTGCCTGCAGAGCTGATGCAGCAAGGCCACATCTGCAGTTGATCTCTGTTTCATATCCCCGTTGTTAGTCACTGTGGGGGCAAAATACACAAAGGAATTGACAAACTCAATGGCATCTTTCCCGAGCTGTAACAGGGGTGGGTCCGGTCCATCGCTGACATGCATTAGCTTAGTCTTCGTCCAGCTCACCTGAAGGCCCAGCTTTGCTGCCTCTTCATGGTAGACAACTAGAGCATCTCTCAGCTGACTATAGGATGGGCTGAACAGGATGGAATCGTCAGCATATTCAAAGTCAGCCAGATAGTAGTTGCCAAACTGCATGTCAAGGACCTGATCGCAGAACTTGGTCATCAGATTGGCATGAAGCCTGCTTGCTGAGGGCAACGGCCGGCTCTGATGGCTTGAAGGGCATGACTGAGGAGGATCCTGGTGAAGAGCTTATCAGGAATGGACAAAAGGGTGATGCCTCTGTGATTGCTGCAGATGAGTTTGTCGCCCTTTCCCTTCCAGAAGGGGAGGGTGATTCCCCTGGTCCAGTCACTGGGGAGCTGCTCTGTCACCCAAACATGATTGATGATGTGGGTAAGCCACTGGATTGTGAAATTTCCACTCATCTGAAATGAGAAAAATAAACTGAAATCTTACAATTAACTGAGAACTTACAATAACCTGGTTGCATAAATATGCACACCCTTAAACTTATACCTTGTTGAGGCACCTGTGGCTTTTATTAGAGCACTCAGTCTTTTTGGGTAGGAGTCTATCAGATTGGCACATCTTGATGTGGCAATATTTGCCCACTCTTCAATGCAAAAACATTCCAAATCTGTCAGATTACGAGGGCATCTCCTTTGCACAGCTCTCTTCAGATCACCCCACAGATGTTCGATCGGATTCAGATCTGGACTCTGGGTGGGCCATTCCAAAACCTTAATCTTCTTCTGGTGAAGCCATTCTTTTGTTGATTTGGATGTGTGCTTTGGGTCATTATTGTGGTGAAAGAAGTTCCTCTTCATCTTCAGCTTTCTAGCAGAATCCTGAAGGTTTTATGCCAACACTAACTTGTATTTGGAACTGTTCATAATTTCCTCCACCTTGACTAAGGCCCTAGTTCCAGCTGAAGAAAAACAGCCCCAAAGTATGATGCTGCCACCACCACCCTTCACTGTAGGTATGGTGTTCTTTTGGTAATGAGCAGTATTGTGAATGCTCACTCCTATGCAGTTTTACTATTTCACTGTTTGGAGAATCTACTCTGCCTATTCAAAGACCAGCAGGTGTCTCTGTGCTGGAACCTGGACAAATGTGGTGGGAACACAGACAGTTCCCGTGACAGTGTCAAGGTCCCCCTTGAACTCTGTAGCTACTGTCCCATAAAGCATGCACACAAAAATGGCATGTATAATTTCAGTTTCAAGATTCACTAAGACCCCAATTTTCCTTGATTTGACCCAAACTGGTAGATCTAAAATCCATCTCAGTAGATACGGGTCAAATTTGACCCAAAACACCTTTAGTGTACAAAAATGTGTAGCACCTGTACAAAAGGATAGAAATTTAAAATGTTTACATTTTTGTGTATTTTGGGTCACTTCAGGAAAAGTCATCAAATTTCAGTTTAAATAAAAGTGTTTTGACCTGGCTCAGGGGCCACAACAAAAAGAAGGACAGATAGAGTGGAGCTGGAATTAAACATAGCTTTTTTTTTTTAAACAAATTAAAGCAAAATTAGACCAAATCAAAAAATACTATAACTGAAGTATTTACAATATGTCTTTCATCAGTATCATCAGTAGTGTAAGGTGTGAGCGAGGGAGGAATATGGTGTAGTGGTGTTGGACAGTGCAAAACCTAAACAATCCCAATAAAGCATACCCAAAGAACCCAAACTAAGCCAGACCAAACCAGGGCAGGACATTGCCTGTAGGGGAGGAAACACAAACAGAGGTTAGAGGTATAAGGGTGCAAAGCCAGGGCTCCAGCTCCCAGTGGTGGGATGGAACAACCCAAATGGGATGGCCTCAGCCGCTAAGCTTCCCATCAGGCTTAAATGCCCTGGGTCACCTGGGTGCCACAGGTCATTCCACTTGACAATCAATTTCCGGCATCAAGCTGGAGCACAGCACCACCTACAGGACTCAAGGGGCCACAACAAAAGGGATATTAGAAATTGGTCTGTAGTTCATTAAAACTCCTGAATCAAGCATTGGCTTTTTATGTAACTTTAATTACAGTGATTTTAAAAGCTTGTGGTACATGGCCTAATGTTAATGATGACGTAACTTCCGGCACCACACGAGTAGGCTGCCTTTTTGCAACAGCGGATCAATTTCTGCCTATTTCTATTTACTATCTGGCTCTCTTGCCATCTTTGTGATCCAGCGACACCTTTATTCCATCCAAACACGTAGATTGCCCAAATGTCTCATGAGCCAGGGGACGGAGCCACTGTTTCTTGCAGGAGGCAGTACAATAGAGACCAGCTGTTAGCACTTAACTGGCCCACGATGCTAACGAAAAAACTCGACATACCAGGAGAAATAAGACGGAAACAGTGTGGATGTCGAGCTGGAGTATGACGGCGGGCGAGGAATATAAGGTACAGACCCGTCCTCCCATCTGTCATTATGGGGAATGTTCAATCACTACTCAATAAAACTGATGAGCTAGCGGCTATCTCCCGCTATGAGAGCATGTACAGAGAGAGTGGCCTGTTGTTGTTTACCGAGATGTGGCTAACAAAATGAGCAACAGATGCTAACATCGAACTGGAGGGTTTCTACGCAATACGGGCAGACCAGACACCAGACAGTGGGAAGGCAAGAAGCGGGGGAGTGATAATGTATATCAAAAACAACTGGTGCAGACCGGGGCATATCACGATTAAGGAACAGCACTGTAGCAAAGACATCGAGTTGCTAGCTGTTAGCATGTGGTCCTACCTATCTCCCGAGGGAATACTCACACGTGATCTGCATTGTTATTTATGCAAATCCGACGGCGAACAGTGGGACAGCGCGTGATGTCATCCACTCAGTAACTGGCAGGCTGCAGACAGAACACCCAGATGCTCTTCTCCTCATCTCAGGTGATTTCAACCATATTTCACTGTCCTCCATTCTACCCATGCTCACCCAGTATGCCACATGCCACACTAGAGACAATAAAACACTGGACTTATTCTATGCAAATACTAAGGAGGCGTACACCTCATCACCACTCCCCCCACTCGGGAGATCAGATCACAACTTGGTTCATCTCCGGCCGGTGTACAAACCCCTAGTACACAGACAACCTCTGGTCATGCGCCCAGTGAAGTTATGGTCTGAGGAGGCAATGGACGCTCTAAAGGACTGTCTTGAAACCACTGCCTGGGAGCAGCTCTGCAAGCCACATGGTGAGGACATCGACGGCCTCACTCACACCATCACGGACTACATCAGCTTCTGTGTGGACAACACCGTACCCACAAAGACCATACGGTGTTGCTCGAATAACAAACCCTGGATCAACCCTGAGATAAAAACACTTCTGAGAGAGAAGAAGAGGATCTTCAGGTCCGGGAACAGGGAGATGCTGAAGTCCGTACAGAGGGAGCTGAGGAGGAAGATCAGAGAAGGCAAGGACAGCTTCAGGAAGAAGATGGAGGACAAGCTGCAACAGAGCAACATCAGCGGGGTCTGAAGAAAGCTTAAAACCATCTCTGGGCTCCAGAATACCTCCTCCCAGGCCACGGGGGGCAGGGAGTGGGCGAACAATCTGAACCTGTTTTGTAATAGGCTTGACCAACCGCCCCCCCCCGACTGCACAACAACCACTGCTGCCTCTAAAGTCATTGAGACCTGCTGTCCACACCCCACTCCACCAACACCCCCCCCCCACTCCCAGCACACAGCCCCCCAACCTGACCCAGGTGAGGACGGAGCTGAGGAAGTTCAAGGCGAGGAAGGCCTCGGGACCGGACGGCATCAGTGCGAAGCTCCTCAAGTCCTGTGCAGACCAACTGTGTGGGATTGTGGAGCACATCTTCAACCTGAGCCTGAAGCTGGGGAGGGTACCACAGTTGTGGAAAACATCTTGTGTGGTACCTGTACCAAAGACTTCCCACCCCAAAGATCTGAACAGTTACAGACCAATTGCCCTGACATCTCACTTGATGAAGACCCTGGAGAGACTGCTCCTTGCTCACCTCCGCCCCCACCAGGGGGCGGAGGTGAGCAAGGAGCTCACCACTGCATCCTCCACCTACCAGCATGGCATTGAGGTGGAGGATGCAGTGATCTTCCTCCTTCACCGTTCTCTGTCCCACCTAGAGAAGCCCGGAAATGCGATGAGGATTATGTTCTTTGACTTCTCCAGTGCTTTCAACACCATCCAACCGATGATCCTGAAGGACAAGCTGCTGTGCGCAGGGGTGGACCAGCACCTGTCATCATGGATCCTGGACTACCTCACTAACCGGCCACAGTTTGTGAGAACCCGAGATTGTGTGTCCGATACGATCATCGGTAGCACAGGGGCACCCAGGGAACGGTTTTGGCTCCCTTCCTGTTCACCCTTTATACTGCGGACTTCTCACACAACACAACACACTGCCATCTACAGAAGTTCTCTGACGACCCTGCGATTGTCGGCCTCATCTCCAACGGAGATGAAGCTGAGTACAGAGGACTTATCCAGGACTTCGTGGACTGGTGCCATCGGAGCTGCCTCCAGATCAACGCGAGGAAAACTAAGGAGCTGGTGGTGGACTACCGCAGGCAAGGACAACCCCTCACAGCACCAGTAAACATACAGGGAACGGCCATTGAGATGGTGACATCCTACAAGTACCTTGTTGTTCATCTGAACAATAAACTAGACTGGTCACACAATACTGACACACTCTACAAGAAGGGACAGCGCAGGCTGTTCGTACTGAGGAGCTCAGGTCTTTTGGTGTACAAGGGGTGCTCTTGAAGACATTCTATGACACGGTGGGGGCATCAGCCATTACTTTTGGAGTGGTCTGCTGGGGCAACGGCATTACAGCAGCCGATAGGAAGAGACTAAACAAACTGATCAAGAAAGCTAGATCTGTCCTGGGGCAACGCGTTGACCCAGTGGAGGAGATGGGAGAGAGAAGGATGGTGGCTAAACTGTCATCTCTGCTGGAGTCCGAGTCCCACCCTATGCAGGACATACTGAACGCACTGAGGAGCTCATTTAGCAGTAGACTACATCATCCTAGGTGCGCAACCGAGAGGTTTCGCAGGTCCTTCCTACCTACGGCTGTCAGACTGTATAACCTAAACAGGGCTGCTCGCAGAGATAGCAAAAAAACGTGACGACCTAATAGTATTGAATGCAAAGGACGCAACAGACTTACACAAATGGTCCCCTCCAGTATACAACTAGGACAATATCAGTCGCAACGGAGGGTGGCAATATGTATGGATACATATTCATGCTATGTAGGATAACTAAGTAGACGGTTATGCTTTTTATTCCATCTTGCTACAATGCTCCGCACTTTGTATATATATTTATATATTTATGTGTACGTATGTATATTCACTGCTCTTATTTTTATTTTTCGTATCTTCTTAATTATTGCTCTGGGTGTTGCTATCCCTGTGCTGTTGCAATCCTGGAACTTCCCCATTGTGGGACTAATAAAGGCTTATCTTATCTTATCTTATCTTATGAATTATTTGAAGAATGGAGTTACTAGTAAATGGAAAGACTTCTTTAAATAACCTTGTAGGAATGGGGTCTAATGGACAAGTTGATGGCTTGGATGATGAAATAGTTTATCTAACTCTAAATGGTCAATTAGAGTAAACTTAGTAGTAAATGTATTTTTGTAAAGAATTCTACTGCCTGTTGTATTATTTTTAAAGATGTTTTGGAGACTTTGTTTTGGGGCCTTTTCTGAAGACCTGAGGATCATTTGTCATGAGTCTGTATTATGACACTGGTCAACACCAAATTTATTGCCTAAGTTTGTTTTTTTTTAGCTGACTCAGGACAATTTTGATGTGCTGAATCCAAAAATCACATTGGTTTTGTTCAATCAGGTCAACTTTTTGAATTATGACCACATGTTGTTTTATACGCTTTTGTTTACATGTACGGGTATTTTCGCTTTATATGATGCAAAATT
This sequence comes from Pholidichthys leucotaenia, assembly GCA_020510985.1. NCBI lineage: Eukaryota > Metazoa > Chordata > Actinopteri > Cichliformes > Pholidichthyidae > Pholidichthys > Pholidichthys leucotaenia. The sequence continues at coordinate 130,337,949 of CM035850.1, forward strand.
CTTTTTTATGCCTTGAAATTCTCTGAATTTTGAACAATGATGACATAACAGTCCGCCAAGGTCTCCGCCTTTGACCACCACCTAATCCACATAGCACCGGACCCCCATGATCCCTCCTGCAGGTGGTGAGCCCACTGGAGGGCGGACCCATGTAACTCCTTCGGGCTGAGCCCGGCCGGGTCTCATGAGTGGAAACCCGGCCACCAGACGCTAGCCTTCGAGCCCCTCCCCCAGGCCTGGCTCCAGGGTGGGGCCCCAGTAACCCCATACCGGGTGGGGTACACTGAATCCTTGATATAGAATTTATCATGAGAGTCTGTTGGATCGTTCTTAGTCTGGCCCTTCACCCAGGACCAGTTTGTCTTGGGTGACCCTATCAGAGGCAAATTGCCCCAGACAACATAGCTCCTGGGATCACTGGGGCACGCAACCCCCCCACCCCCCCACCACGATAAGGTGACGATCCATGAGGGGGCAGCTCTTGCTGGGACGGTTTGCCGCTGAGTGTGAAGTGGCTGGGATGAGAATCAGCAACTCCAAGTCCGAGTCCATGGTCCTCAGCCGGAAAAAGGTGGATTGTCCTCTCTGGGTTGGGGACAGGCTCCTGTCCCAAGTGGAGGAGTTTAAGTATCTTGGGGTCTTGTTCACGAGTGAGGGGAAAATGGAGCGAGAGATTGACAGACAGATTGGAGCAGCATCTGCAGTGATGCGGACATTGTACTGGTCTGTTGTGGTGAAGAGGGAGCTTAGTTCTAAGGCAAAGCTGTCGATTTACCAGTCAATCTACGTTCCTACTCTCACCTATGGTCACGAGCTTTGGGTAATGACCAAAAGAACAAGATCGCGGATACAAGTGGCTGAAATGAGCTTTCTCCGTAGGATTGCTGGACTCACCCTCAGAGATAGGGTGAGGAGCTCAGTCATCCGGGAGAGGCTCAGAGTAGAACCACTGCTCCTCCACATTGAAAGGAGTCAGTTGAGGTGGTATGGGCATCTGATTAGGATGCCTCCTGGACACCTCCCACTTGAGGTGTTTCAGGCACGTCCCACTGGGAGGAGACCCCGGGGCAGACCCAGGGCTCGGTGGGGAGACTATGTCTCCCAGCTGGTCTGGGAACGCCTTGGTATCCTCTCTGAAGAACTGGAGAAGGTGGCTGGGGAGAGGGAAGTCTGAGCTTCTCTGCTTGAACTGCTGCCTCCGTGACCCGGACCTCCAGAAAAGCGGTAGAAGATGGATGGATGGATGGATGGATGGATGGATGGATGGATGACATAACATTCAATTTACATGTACTTACCTTTATATAAAGGTAAGTACATGCACAGTACTAAGTAAGTACTAAGTAAGTACAGGTTTTTACTTAGCACCTGATTGAGAGAAGCGGATGTCATTTCGGATTCAGCGGTGCAAAATTGTCTTAAATCAGTTGAAAAAACACAGACAACTTACAAAAAAATTATTTTTGTAACCCTGTGTTATCTATAGCCCAACTTTTCTGCCGTAACACCCTCATTTTTCAAAAGACTTAAGGTGCCTTCACACCCAACACAAATGGGCAGTGCAAATACATACAAAGTCATTGGAAAAAGGCAAGCACATGCAAAATCGTGCATTCGTTCACATCCAAGGCATAGTGCTAGCGTTGAGATTCTGCCATCATTGGAATAAAAGTATCAACATTGGAGAGTAAACTAGTTTGAAAATGAGACTGACACTCACCTGGACACAGAAGGACCAGGAGCTCTTCAGCTGAATCGGGATGTCGGAGTTATTTACCCACGGATTCCTGCCACGGATGTGCTAACAAGGCTAGCAAGCTAGCAACGTAAAAGCCCATCAAGTTTTCAAGGCAGGGACAACTTTTTCAGGTGAGCCCCCTGTCAGATAATGTAAACCTAAGCATGATGTTATTTTGGGGATTTCCACAGCAGGTTGAACACTGCTGCAGAAGTTATAAAAGCAACTTCAGCTGTTTGCATCTCACCCAGACGGTGAATTCATGTCTATTTGTATGTTTACATAGAGTTATAATGTAATTGTGATGCTCAAAAAATTCACCTGTTCGCGTTTGGTGTGAAGGCACCTTTAGAAATTGATACAAATTAAGGTGTAGAAATGATCATACTCCAAAATCCACATGGTATTTATGAAACTTTTCTAATTTACATTCACAGACAGGAGGGAAGTCCTGATACAGCTGAAAGTCTGTTAATTACTGATATTCTGAGACAGGTTGAAGAGTTACAGCAGTAAAGTCACCCTAAACATCATTTTACAAAATCTTAGAGTTGTTGCTACACAATTATTTGATGACTTGCAGGGAAGCAGTTTATTTGAAGAGTTTCAATAAGGGTTTAGAATTCATCACAGTACAGAAACTGCTTTAGTGAAAGTCAACAATGATCTTCTTATAGCGTTTGATAATGTACTTGTATCTGTATTTGTCCTTTTAGACCTTAGTGCCACTTTTTATACCATTGATTATAATATTTTACCTGACAGATTAGAACACTTTGTTGGACTTAAAGGAACCTTGTTGCAGTGATTTAAGTAATATTTGTCTGATACGTTCCATTTTGTTCATGGCAATAATAGTTTTCTTTAAATTAAATGCTCAGTCACAAAGTTCCACAGGGCTTTGTATTAGGTCCCCTTCTTTTTACTTTCTAATAATATTGCCTAGTGGAAGGATATATAAAGTTTTGCATGAACTTCTATTGTTAAGCAGATCCCACATACAGTAATTATATTTATTAGGGATGTTAGTGATTAGGTATGCTCTAGCAAGAAGAGGAATGAAAGTCAATAGAAGCAAAACAGAATACATAAGTGTGTGAATGAGAAGGAGGCGGGTTTAGTGGTGAAGATGCAAGGAGTAGAGGAAGTGAAGGTAGATGAGTTTAAATTTCTGGGGTCAACCATCCAAAGCAATGGGTAGTGCATGAGAGGTGAAAAATAGAGCACAGGTAGGGTGGAGTGGGTGGAGACGAGTGTCAGGGGTGATTTGTGACAAAAGGAAAGCAGCGAGAATGAAAAGGAAGATTTACAAGATGGTGGTGAGACCTGCTATGATGTATGGTATGGAGACGGTAGCAGTGAAAAAAGACAGGAGGCGGAAGAGTTGAAGCTAAGATTCTCATTGGGAGTGACTAGGAGGGACAGTAGAAATGAGTATATCAGGGGAACAGCTCAGATTGAGCGGTTTGGAGACAAAGTAAAAGAAGCATGACTGAGATGGTTTGGACTAGGGATGAGCCGATCAGATCCGCCGTATTGGTATCGGGTTTGATCCAGGTGAAATAGCTGGATTGGAATCGGTAAGGAATAAAAGTAATTTACTGATCCGATACATTAATAATAATAAACTGAAGGCACAATCATGTTCTCAGCCACGCTGCATGCAGCTTCTGTAAACAGAAGCAACGGAGTGGTGGCTCAGTTGGTAGAGCATCTGCCCCACACCTTGGAGGCCGGGGTTCAAATCCTGGCTGGGTCATGCCGAAGACCATATAAAAGTGGATCATCCTGCCTTCCAGCTTGGTGCTCAGCAATAATGGAACGGAGGAGGGACATTTCTGGCGGTGCCTTGCGTGGCAGTGACCTCTCTGATTTTAGATGTGAGTAACATTGGTAGATAAGAGAAACGTAATTTTGTTCTACTGTACATGATTGGCTGTATGGATTGAATGACAATAAAGTTGGCTTTACCTTTATGTCACTGGAGCCTGTCTGTGGGACTCGCCTACCAGCCTTTACAATTTTAACACCACCAACTTAATAGAACACTTGCAAAAGTATCACAATAAAGTAGTATGCCAAATTCTGTCAAGAACCGAGCAGAAGGACGTACATATGTCCAGCAGCCACTGTTGTTCCAGCTCAAGGCTGGAATATGCTAAAAGTGAAACTAAAAGAACAAAATTGAAAGTAAAAACTAGACAAGCAGAAACGAAGACATAACATGGGCTTACCTTTAGACAGAGAGTTACAGCTGATGAGAGGTAGGTGACAGAAACATAAATAGCAAATTATAACGTGAACGGGAAGCAAGACTATACAAGGACTAACAAGGCTACATAAAATGAAACAGGAATGACTTAAAAATAAGATCAAACCAAAAAACTGTGGACAGAGAATAATATCAGATACTACTAAATAAACCAGAGACCAGGGACCTCATGTAAAAAGACTTGCGTGGATTTCCTACTGAAAGATGACGTACGTTTAAATCAAGAAAATGCCATAAGCATAAAAACAAAAATCCAGATGTATGAAACCATCTGTACGCAGGAATCTAAGCACATTTCCTTTGTACATACCAATCGACTTGAAATTGAACGCATATGAGGAAATACCGGACTCCTCCCTTGACACGCCTTCATTTGAATCTGCAATTAGATGCAAATAGGTATGCAAATAGATAAACACAAGCCCAGCACTTTTGATTCTCCTGTGTCCACGATCAAAAATAATGGATTTAATAGAATTTCATGGAATGTGAGTTAGAGGTGCTGCTGAATGAGGCGGAGGTTCTAGGTTTGAAACCATCTGCAACCTCTTTTAGGGACCCCAATGGAAATAACTGTGTGCACTTTCTTGTGTCATTGCATTGTTTTTAAATGTATGCTGTATCGTTAATGCAATATTTTTTTAAACGATGAATAAATCAATCAGTCAATTTGTGACCAGCCGGGAGGATCAGCTTGTTGAATAAAGGAAAATGGTCACGAAAAAGAAGACAATATGAACTTATTTAGTGGGTAGCTACGGTCACTTGTCAGTCGAAAACAGATCATATTAGACTCGACAAGTACATATTTTATGTCCAAAATGCAAATCTCATCCTTTATAGTTGTATACAACATACATGGATTACACACTACTATTGTAAATAAATGAAGTGTGTTGGGGAACGGGTGACACTGTTGTATTTCAAACTTTACACATGTTTATTGGCATAACTACTGTACACGCAGAGCCAACTGGGGCTTGATAGAATGCTGTTAAACTGTAGTTTAATCAGGAAAAAAAGAAAGTCACTTACTCAAACCACGAAGTTGTAATGAAACCTTGAAGACATGTTGATATTTGTGGGGCGCACAGGCGCGTTGCACATGAGGTGGATTATTATTAGGACAATTACATGAATTTACTTACCAAGAAGCCACCCATCCGCATAGTGCCAGCTTGTAGTTTGTTCCCAACAATGCTATTAATTAGAATCATGGGGAAAACTGGCTCTCACTGCAAATTGCGCTTTGATGTTGGCCTGTTCAACTACATTGTATGGGAATATGATGTACCTGTGTGACAGCCGGATAATGCCATCCCACACAGCTGGCATAGCTCAGCTCAGGGTTGACTGGGAAATTCCCAATGGGTCTGCCGGCTCCCTCTGGAATGCTCATTTCCAGAAACCCCAGAGTTGTCAGTACTTGCACTGGGATGGGCAGCACACAGCTTCTCACCGTGTTATGCTCCACGAGCAGCCGTAGCTCTGTTCAGCTCAGTTCGACAAGGACTGCCCATGGAAACCTAAATCGGCTGACAAGCCAGTCATGATCCTGAGCAAAAAAATCTTCTGTCTCCAAAATACACTTTCTCTTCTCACTGCGTGATTTGCAATATCCTCTAATCCTCTGTTGTTAGAGGTATTTAATGCACTTCTTTGTGCTTGCTTTTACATCCACTCATCTAATTGTGCACACTTGGATGTTTGTTCATCATGTGTCTCTGGTGTGTACAATAATTTTCACATCATTATCAGTCTCCCAACATCACCTCTAAGTGTCGCCAACAGACTAATAACAGTAGGAAAGTACATATGCCAGCCATGAAGTTGGCGTGGGGCTGTGCATATTTCCACAGTCATTTCATTCTTGATACATCTGAAATTTTCTGTGGAAAAGGACATACGCCATGCTTTTGTGTGTAAGTACCCTTTGTACATGAGGCCCCAGGAGAATACTTATGATAATAATAATAATAATAATAATAATAATAATAATAATAATGGATGACAAAAATACAGCTTAAAGTGTCAGTTCATTTATTTTCAGATCTACAGCATTTTTTACTTCATTCGTAAAGTGGCACTTTGAATTTCATCTGAATATTTACCTAAATACTCAGCTTTAAAGTTTTGCATAAACTTGCACTTAGAACTTCAGAATGCATGTTTACATAGTGCTGACCAGTGAAATACTGCCAATGTTGCAAAGTTTAAAATAAAAAAGCATCAGTTTTGCTGAACAGGGTCAAATTTGTAACATATTATTTGACATTTAGATTTTTGTTTTTATATGTGTACAAAATGCAACCAGTCATTCCCGAAGTATGTTCTACACTTTTGTTGTTTTAAATAAGAGAGACGGTATCGGGTTTGGATCATATCGGTATTGATATCGGACTTGAAAAAGTGGTATCAGCTCATCCCTAGTTTTGACATGTGCAGAGGAGGGATAGTGGATATATTGGACAAAGGATGTTGAAGATGGAGCTGCCAGGAAGGAGGAAAAGAGAAAGACTATAAAAGATTCATGGATGTAGTGAAGGAGGACATGGAGAGGGTTGGTGTTACAGAGGATGATGCAAGGGGTAGGATGAGATGTAGGCAGATAATCTGCTGTGGTGACCCCTAAAGGGAGCAGCCAAAAGAAGAAGAAGAAGAAGAAGAAGAAGAAGAAGAAGAAGAAGAAGAAGAAGAAGAAGAAGAAGAAGAAGAAGAAGAAGAAGAAGAAGAAGAAGAAGAAGAAGAAGAAGAAGAAGAAGAAGAAGAAGAAGGGATTGCCTGATTTTGTGGTCTTTCTGCAACTGTAAGGTATTTGTCCTACAGTTGAAAATGCTATAACGGTTGTTGTGAATATGCACTATATAAATAAAGTTGAATTGAATTTCAAGGTAGGTACAGAACACATTGGGGAGTTTATTGATTACATCTGGACTCCCATGGAATTCTCCAGGAGAAGCTTCTTCATACTGTAGCTGTTGTTCTCTCAAATGCCTCTTGTGTCTTTTGATCTAAGGGTGATTGTGCTGTGGCCAAGCCACCAGGGTGTTGGGAATCTGGCATCAGTCGAAGTTGTGCTGCAGACTGGAATTTTAACCAGATTCAAACAGAATTGGCTTGAAAAACTTTCTCTAAACCACAGAGAATCCCAGTGAACCCTGGTGATTGTACCAGCTGACAGCTTTAAGTCCAGTTGTTTTATGCATGTATCTAATGAATATATAAAATATGCATATAATCAAAGAATTGACTGATAATATTCTGCTTCATATTCTGCTAGAGAGACCTGAACAGCAAATTAGTTTGAAAGGAACAACGCTAAGATGGTTCCAGTCTTATCTATCAGACCGTTCCCAGTTTGTTCATGTCCATAACAAGTCCTCTACCCAGACCACGGTTAGCTATGAAGTTCTGCAGGGATTGGTACTTGGACCAGTTAGTGTTTACATTATACATGCTGCCTTTGGGAGACATTATGAGGAAGCATTCTATTCATTTTCATTGTTATGCTGACGACACTCAATTATATTTATCCATCAATCCAGATGATCCCAGCCATTTGGGTTCACTCCAAGAGTGTTTTAAAGATATTAAAACCTGGATGAACAACAACTTTCTATTGCTAAATACAGATAAAAGTGAAGTCATTGTTCTTGGCCCCAAACATTCTAGAAGTATTCTTTCTAGTAAGATAACAACACTAGATGGCATTGTACTGGCTTCTACGTTTTCTGTTAGGAATCTTGGAGTTGTCTTTGACCAAGATATGTCTTTCAACTCTTATATACAGCAAACCATGAAGACTGTCTTCTTCCATCTGTGTAATATTTCTAAAATTAGGTCTATCCTGTCTCATAAAGATGCACAGAAACTTGTACACGCCTTTATCACCTCTAGGTTAGACAATTGTAATTCATTTTTATCAGGTTGTCCTAATAAGTCCATAAAGTTTCTCCAACTCGTTCACAATGCAGCTGCACGTATCCTAATGAGAACAGGGAGAAGAGATCACATTTCTCCAGTTTTAGTTTGTTTACATTGGCTCCCAATAAAATATAGAATTGAATTCAAGATATTGCTCCTAAAATATAAAGTCCTTAATGGTATGGCTCCTTCTTATCTGCAAGAACTCATAGTTCCCTGTCATCTAACCACAGCGCTGCACTCCCTAAAATCCAAACTATTGGTGGTCCCCAAGGTCTCCAGAAGTAGACTGGGAGGTAGAGCTTTCATTTATCAAACTCCCCTCCTGTGGAACCATCTTCCCAGTTCAGTTCAGGGGGCAGACACTCTCTCTTTATTCAAGAGTAAGTTGAAATCTTTTCTCTTTGATAAGGCCTATAGTTAAAAATGTTGCCGCTGCCAGGCCTTCTCTCGCATCTGCAGCCCAACCAGGCTTGATACTGGAATGTCTGGCTTTAAATATTGTATTTGTTATGTTTGTTTTGAATGTAGCTAATGCCAGCCCTCCTACTTTTTATCTCCTTTTTCAACCCAACCGGTCGAGGCGGATGGCCGTCCTCTATGAGCTATGGTTCTGCTCGAGGTTTCTGCCCGTTAAAGGGAAGATTTTCCTTGCCTGTGTCGCCGCAGTGCTTGCTCTTAGGGGTCTCTGCTGGGTTCTGTAAATTTGAGAGCGTGGTCTAAACTCACTCTTTTCTGTAAAGTGCCTTGTTGTGATTTGGTGCTATATAAATAAATAAAATTAAATATTAGACACTTATTAAATGAAATTCCCCTTTTATCCATGCTTCTGCCCTGGAGTCAGAATATAGTGTTCCAGGAATCCTTATAGTTTAGAATGCTTTCAAGCTTCTCCTGGAGAATTCCATGGGAGTTCAAGTGTAATCAATAAACTCCCCAATGGCCTGCATGGCAGTTCCAAGATGAAAACCACTGCTGAGCAAAAAGGACATAAAGGCTCGTCTCAGTTTTGCCAGAAAACATCTTGATGATCCCCAAGACTTTTGGGAAAATACTCTGTGGACTGACTAGACAAAAGTTGAACTTTTTGGAAGGTGTGTGTCCCATTACATCTGGTGTAAAAGTAACGCAGCATTTCTGGAAAGGAACATCATACCAACAGTAAAATATGGTGGTGGTAGTGTGATGATTTGGGGCTGTTTTACAGCTTCAGGACCTGGAAGACTTGCTGTGGTAAATGGAATCATGAATTCTGCTGTCTACCGAAAAAATCCTGAAGGAGAATGTCCGGCCATCTGTTTGTGACTTCAAGCTGAAGCACATTTGGGTTCTGCAGCAGGACAATGATCCAAAACACACCAGCAAGTCCACCTCTGAATGACTTAGGAAAAACGAAATGAAGACTTTGGAGTGGCCTAGTCAAAGTCCTGACCTGAATCTGATTGAGATGCTGTGGCATGACCTTAAAAAGGCGGTTCATGCTCGAAAACGCTCCAATGTGGCTGAATTACAACAATTCTGCAAAGATGAGTGGGACAAAATTCCTCCACAACGCTGTAAGACTCATTGCCAGTTATTGCAAAGGCTTCTTTGCAGTTGTTGCTGCTAAGGGTGGCACAGCCAGTTATTAGGTTTAGGGGGCAATCACTTTTTCACACAGGGTCATGTAGGTTTGGATTTTTTTCCCTTAATAATAAGTACCTTCATTTAAAAACTGCATTTTGTGTTTACTTGCGTTATCTTTGTCTATTATTTAAATTTGTTTGATGATCTGAAACATTTAAGTGTGACAAACATACAAAAAAAAAAGAGAAATCAGGAAAGGGCAAACACTTTTTCACACCACTGTATGTCTGTATGTGGACAAAATATGCTTGCTATTGCTGTTGTAGTACTACCACCACCCTTAAACACTGCATTACATAATCAACGGGCATCGATGCTCGATGATTATATAACTGTATTATAAATATGTTTTGGTAAACAGCTAAAATAACAAAACTTGTGTCAGTGTCCAAATACATATGGACCTCATGGTATTTTCTTTTTTGGCACAGAACATATAGCATGTTTCTTTTTTGTTTGCTTGTTTGTTTTGCTCAAATGAATTCAAATACAAAGCTAATTGAAAACAAAACAAGTAGCCTTGAGTCATTGCCTGACTTGTTCTGATAAAGAGGGATTCTTACTTGATTTGGATTACTCTTTATGCAACATAAACCTTTACCCTCTCTCTAATGAATGTGGGTGTGATTGACTTCATTCCTCACCCCTGTAATTGTCCCCTATTATTGCTGCCCAATCATGTTATCTCTCATGCATCCCCCTGACTTCACCTTATTAATCAGTGTTAATTATAATTGCCTTTTTGTAGCTCTTTGCTGTAACTGAATGAATGCAAAAAGACCACAGTAAAAAGAGGTCAGCATTGCAGGAAGTTCAGGTTTGAGTTGCTGTTGAAAAAGAGAAAAAAGAAAAAAAATGAGCAATCAGAGAAATGAAGTTTGAACAAGAAATGGGAATGAAAGTGTGGAAGAGTGGAGGCAGGTTATGGGGGGATGATGAGAATGGAAATCACCGGAGACTAATCCAGAGAGTGTGTTGTAAAAGTGATTTCTCACTAGACTGCATCTGCTTTGAATTGTCACACTTTCTCAACTTAATTTTCACACAGGAACATTTTTTTGTACTTGGCTCATACAATGTTTGCCTCCTGCTTGTGCTCATTTTTCCGTTACAGATCAGTTCCTGTCCCTATAATAAATTAATACTCTTGTGCCTCCTCTTTTTTTGATTCTATGTTTGAAATGTGGGAATAAAATGCAAAGCTTCTTCATACTGTAGCTGTTGTTATCTCAAACGCCTCTTGTGTCTTTTGATCTGAGGGTGATTGTGCTGTGGCCAAGCCACCAGGGTGTTGGGAATCTGGCATCAGTCGAAGTTGTGCTGCAGGCTGGAATTTTAACCAGATTCAAACAGAATGGGCTGGAGAAACTTTCTCTAAACCACAGAGAATCCCAGTGAACCCTGGTGGTTGTACCAGCTGACAGCTTTAAGTCCAGCTGTTTTATGCATGTATTTAATGAATACATAAAATATGCAGATTATCAAAGAACTGACTGAAAATAGACACTTACTATATGAAATTCCCCTTTTATCCATGCTTCTGCCCTGGAGTCAGAATAAAGTGTTCCAGGAATCCTTAAAGTTAAGAATGCTTTCAAGCTTCTCCTGGAGAATTCCATGGGAATCCATATGTAATCAATAAACTCCCCAGTGTGTTCTGCATGGCAGAGTTCCAAGATGAAAACCACTGCTGAGTTGTAATTTACTGATCGGTCAAAACTCATTTTTGATTACAATTTTCAGGGATAAAGAATAATTTAGCTTATAACACTTACCTGTCCACAACAGCAATGTCGCTGGCGAACTTCTCTTCCTCATTGTCAGACGAACATGACGCTGGTCCGCTTGTTACGGACTCCTGGTTCTGGTCACGCGACCTGGTCAAACCATAATTCCATTATTGCGGTTTTGCGCTTCCATGATTGCGGTTTTGGCGAACGATTTTTCAAAACAAATAAGAACAGTAGTAAGAAAAAAAGACTGGCGAACGCGTGCGTGTCACCCAGCGGCTTACACAAAACAGATTTTGCAAGGGACGCACGCTTTCGAACTTCTGTGCTTCAATTGGCTCGCTGAATTCGCAGCCGTTGGTAGGCGGGTCCTTCTTGCTAGGTTTTCGGTCATTGGTTCTTCAAGGTTTCAGAAACCCAATTCAAGGCTCTTATTAGTCGAATGAGAGGTCAGTCACATCTAAACCAATCAAAGCACTCCTTTGGCTTTCTGTTCGCAGCTGTGTCTGTAGTGGAAGAATGGAAATGCAGCTTTTTTTTTCCAGTGCGCACTAGGACGCACAGTGTGGGTCCTAGGGCGCACGAGGGCGTTTGCAGCCTTCCTGATTACCTCCGCCAGGCCGCAGGCCAGGAGGTTATGTTTTTGCCGGTGTTTGTCTGTTTGTCTGTCTGTCTGTTGGTTAGCAAGATAACTCAAAAAGTTTTGGACAGACTTCGATGAAACTTTCAGGCATTGTTGGAAATGGTACAAGGAAGAACTGATTAAATTTTGGGGATGATGCCGATCACCGTCTGGATCCAGGAATTTTTTAAAGGATTCTTTAACATTGTGAGATAGGGCCATTTTCAACATGTGTGCAGGCGCAATGGAGGGCGCTGGTCGTCGTGTCTGACGAACACGAACTCTGCGTTCTTCAAAGTTTTAGGGACAAAAGCAAGCGGAAAACAGTGGTGGGCCGGGCTCAGCAGCATGCCTGTGTTTGCGCTACGCTGCAAAAGCTGAGACGGGCAGCTGTCCGGCGCGGGATTATTTGGCAGAAATTCCCCGGGCAGCCGTAGGGGCTGCGCAAAAACAAGCTCTCTGCCGGGGAAGCTTCCAAATCCTCTTTTGGCGCGGAGCGCAACCCCAATAAGACCCACGGCAATCTGTCTACCCAATTTGCATCCGTCAGTGAACGCCTGAGTGCTGCTTTCAGTGATCTATGAAAACGCTCGCATAACCCATTGGCCTGTGGGTTGGACGCGGTTGTGCGATGAATTGCAACGCCCGCAGCCTGGAAGTTTGGAGATGGAGGAGATGGACACAACAGCAACATTTGAGTTTATTACCTCCGCCAAGGAGGTAATGCTTTTACTGGCATTTGTCTGTCTGTCTGTCTGTCTGTTACCAACATAACTCAAAAAGTTATGAACGGATTTTGACGAAATTTTCAGGAAAGGTGTGTAATGGCACAGGGAACAGATGATTAGATTTTGGTGATGATCTGAGAATGCATACCTCCACCAAGGGCTTTGTTTGTATTTGTGCAGCAGGATTACACAAAAACTAAGGGATGGATTTGGATGAAATTTTCACCACAGGTGGTTCTTGGCCTAGAGAGGAACCCATTACATTTTGGGGATGATCTGGGAATGCATACCTCAGCCAAGGCTCTTCTCACAGTGTGTCAGCCACAAAACTCCAAAACTAATGGACAGACTTGGATGCAATTTTCACCACAAGTGGCGATAGGCCTACACACAAGCCCATTACATTTTGGAGGTGATCCATGACAAACGGAAGGAGCCTTGGCGGAGGTATGCGCTCTATGAGTGCTTTTCTAGTTTCTCATCTTTTTGGATGTTTGTCACAAATGTTTCAGATCATCAAACAAATTTAAATATTAGACAAAGATAACACAAGTAAACACAAAATGCAGTTTTTAAATGAAGGTGTTTATTATTAAGGGGAAAAAATCCAAACATACATGGCCTTGTGTGAAAAAGTGATTGCCCCCTAAACCTAATAACTAGTTGGGCCACCCTTAGCAGTAACAACTGCAATCAAGCATTTGTGATAACTGGCAATGAGTCTTTTACAGGGCTGTGGAGAAATTTTGGTCCACTCATCTTTGCAGAATTGCTGTTATTCAGGCACATTGGAGGATTTTTGAACATGAACTGCTTTTTAAGGTCATGCCACACCATTTCAATCAAATTCAGGTCATGACTTTGATTAGGCCACCCCAAAGTCTTCATTTTGTTTTTCTTAAGCCATTCAGAGGTGGACTTGCTGGTGTGTTTTGGATCATTGTCCTGCTACAGAACTCAAGTGCGCTTCAGCTTGAGGTCACAAACACATGGTTGGACATTCTCCTTCAGGATTTTTTTGGTAGACAGCAGAATTCATTGTTCCATTTACCACAGCAAGTCTTCCAGTTCCTGAAGCAGCAAAACAGCCCCAGACCATCACACTTTCGTCGGCCTCCGTCGGTCTATGATGACCATGGAAGAGAATCCTAAACGTCTACTCTGCTGGAACAGCACCGCCTGTGGCTGAAAAGGCCGATGCGCGAATGGCAGTCCCTGTCACACAGGTCGCACTTGTGGGTGGTCTCCGTGCTGCTGGGTCTGTGGTGGTTCTTCCTGCAGGTCCTTTTTTCATCTGCTGCAGCAGTCAGTCTCTCTTCACCCGCCTTGAGCTGTCTCGTCAGGGTGCCTCTCCATTTGGAGCGGTCCATTGCAAGGTCCTCCCAGCACTCTGTTGATCTCCAGGGCCTTCATGTCTCTCTTGCAGACGTGTCTAAAGCGCAGCTGTGGGCGGCCAACGTCTCTCCTGCCAGTTGCCAGTTCTCCGTAGAGGACGTCTTTTGGGATTCTGCCATCCTCCATACGGTGAACGTGGCCTAGCCAGCGGAGCCTGCGCTGCCTGAGTAGAGTGAACATGGAGGGAAGGCCGGCGCGGGACAGAACTTCTGTGTTAGGCACTTTGTCCTGCCAGGATATGTCCAGGATGTGGCGAATGCAGCGCAAGTGGAAGGAGTTCAGTCTCTTTTCCTGCCGGGCTTATGTTGTCCACGTCTCACTCCCATAGAGCAGTGTGCTGATGATGCAGGCATTGTACACTGCCATCTTCGTCTTGACAGAGAGTTTGGGATTCTCCCACACTCGTGTGGTGAGGCGAGTGAGTGTGAAGGCTGATTTTCCAATCCTCTTGTTGATCTCTGTATCAAGGGAGAGGTTGTTGCTGATTGTGGACCCCGGGTACGTGAACTGATTCACGACATCCAGCTCGTAGTCGTCGATGGTGATGGTTGGTGGTGCTTCTGTGCCTTGCGCCAAGACGTTAGTCTTCTTCAGGCTGATGGTAAGCCCGAAGTCCTTGCATGCCTGGGAGAAGTGGTCCATCAGGGTCTGAAGCTCCTGCTGTGTGTGGGTTGCGACTGCAGCGTCATCTGCGAACAGCATGTCTCTGATTAGAGCCTCGCGTACTTTGGTTCTGGCTTTCAGGCGGGCAAGGTTGAAAAGCCTGCCGTCAGATCTTGTGTGCAGGTAGATTCCCTCTGTTGCTGTGCTGAAGGCATGCCTCAGGAGCATAGCAAAGAAAATCCCAAAGAGGGTTGGTGCAAGTACACAGCCCTGTTTCACTCCGCTGCGTATGTTGAATGGCTCTGAGACGTTGCCATCGTGCTGCACTATCCCCTGCATGTTGGTGTGAAACGATTCGATGAGGCTTTGCAACTTTGGTGGGCATCCTATCTTTGGCAGGATCTTGAAAAGGCCCTCTCTGCTGACCAAATCGAATGCTTTGGTGAGGTCGATGAAGGCGACGTACAGGGGCATGTTCTGTTCTCTGCATTTCTCCTGAAGTTGGCGGATGGAGAATATCATGTCTACCGTCGATCGCGCAGCGTGGAAGCCACACTGAGACTCGGGGTAGACACGTTCGGCAAGCTTCTGTAGACGAACGAGAACAACTTGTGCGTAGACTTTGCCAACAACGCTGAGGAGGGAGATGCCCCTGTAGTTGTTGCAGTCGCTTCTCTCCCCTTTGTTTTTGTAGAGGGTGATGATCTTGGCGTCCCTCATGTCCTGTGGTATGGCACCTTCCTTCCAACACTGGCAGAGGACGTCATGCAATGGCAGCAGTAGGGCGGTCTTGCAGTGCTTGATCAGGTCAGGGGGTATGCCGTCGTTGCCGGGTGCCTTGCCAGCGGCCAAGCTATCAATGGCCTTGCTGAGTTCGTCGATGGTTGGCTCTGCGTCAAGTTCGTCCATGGATGGCAGGCAGTCGATGGCATCAAGGGCTGACGGTGTCACGGTGTTCTCTCTGGAGTAGAGGTCGGAGTAGTGTTCCACCCATCTCTCCATCTGCTTGTTCTTTTCTGTGATCATCACCCCAGTGGAGGATGTGAGGGGGGCCGTCTTGCTCTGAGCCGGACCAAGTGCTTTCTTGATGCCATCGTACATACCACGGATGTTCCCTGTTATGGCAGCGGTTTGAATGTCTTGGCTGAGCTGAGTCCAGTACTCGTTGGCACAGCACCGAGCAGTCTGCTGAACTTTGCTTCTCGCAGCCCTAAGAATCTGGAGATTCTTCTCGTTTGGGTACTTCTTGTACTCAGCAAGTGCTGAGCACTTGGCTTCAATGACGGGGGTCATCTCGGTCAACTTGGCATCAAACCAGTCCTGTGACTTCGAGGTCTTCCTCCCAAAGGTAGCCAAGGCTGTGCGGTGGATGGTGTTTTGCAGCACTTCCCACTTCTGCTTTGCAGATTCTCCTTCTTGTGGTACATCAAGTTCCTTCTCAAAGGTGGAGGCAAACTGCTCAACAAGTTCTGGTTGAACCATCTTGCTGGTGTCAATCCGCGCCTTTCCAGGCTGTCTAGCATGATGGAATTTCTTCAGCTGCAGCTTGACCTTGCAACACACCAATGAATGGTCTGTGTCGCAATCTGCACTCTGGAACGAACGGGTGATTAGCACGTTCTTCAGTGAGGTGCGCCTGGTCAGGATCAAGTCCAGCTGGTGCCAGTGCTTTGAGCGTGGATGTTGCCAGGAAACCTTGTGTTGGGGCTTGGTCTTGAAGAACGAGTTTGTGATGCACAGATCGTGATATGTGCAGAACTCGAGCAGCCGCTGTCCGTTGTCGTTCATTCTGCCCATGCCAAAAGGTCCAAGACAGGAGGGCCAGGAGTCGTGGTCAGCACCCACTCTGGCATTGAATTCTCCAAGGAGAATGAGTTGTTCAGAGTTGGGGATGGTCCCGACAGTTGTTGCGAGATTCTCGTAGAACTTGTCTTTTGCCTCTGGTGTGGCTGTCAGTGTTGGGGCATACACACTGACGAGGGTGACTGGGCCTTGAGTGGTGTTCAGGCGGAGGGTGAGGAGTCGTGCAGAGCCAGTGCTGCCCAGTTCCACCATCTTCAGCAAGGTGTTCTTCACTGCGAAGCCCACTCCGTGTTCCCTGTGTTCGTCGCTGCCCTTTCCTTGCCAGTAGAACGTGCAGTCCTTCTCTCTCAGTGTGCCTGTGTCAGCCAACCGTGTTTCCTGGAGAGTGACGATATCCACTCCCAGTCTCTTCAGCTCATTATTGATGATGGCAGTCTTCCTGGTGTCGTTGATGTCCTTGAGGTTAGCAGCGAGTCCTGTCATCATAGTGCGGACGTTCCAAGTTCCCAGTTTTAGAGTTGGTCTCTTTTGTTTTATTGTCTTGCCTGGTGCGAAGGTTCTCAGCCTGCTGTTCGGACTTCTCCTCATCCCCATGCACCCAATGAGGAAAGCAAGCTGTGGCGGGACAACACCTTATTGGCTGGGGGCTGCCCAGCTTGAGGCGGGCGGTAGCTGTCCAGTGAGATCCGATGATCCCTCCCACCATCGGGAACAACCCCTGGCACCACGCTGTACGCCAATTGAGCAGTGGCTTATAACCGGTAACTGTCATTCCCCGTGTTTTTTCTACGCCAAAGGCGAAGCTGGAGTGTCCTCTCCAGTGATCCGGTGTTCTACCTTCCAGCGTTGGCGTTGGTAGGATTCAAGCCTGGGCAGGAGGATATGGAGGACAAGATGTTGCCCATGCAGCATGTCCCCCCTCTCCACGTCACTGATGAATCCAAAGGAACAGCAGGGCTGCTACAGTTTGGCACCAGCGCTGTTGCAGGAGCTGCCAGAACGATGTTGAGCACAACACAGAACTGCCTTAGGGGCTCCGACTCCGGATTTTTCCTCAGGGTTGACTCCCGAAGCCTTTCCCATGACCGGGTATGCCGCAAGGCAGTGGAGGTTTGAAATCAGGGTTTACCTTCCCCTAGATGGGCTACCTTCCCAGGTTGACGAGCCACCATCTACCCAAAGCATCTGGTTTTAAGGCGCCAGAGATCCGCCCTTGCCCCTTCTCCTATTAGTAAAAGCAGTTCCGCCGGGCTTAGAGACTAAACCACACGGGCAGGCTAGGAGTTGGACTTAGTTGTCAGAGGCTTTTCGAGACGCACGCCATAAGGAGCATTTTATGAGCACTGGGAGCTTAACCCCAGTGCCACTCCTGGCTATGACAACCTTGGAACCATCACACTACCACCACCATATTTCACTATTGGTATAAAGGCGAAGCTGGAGTGTCCTCTCCAGTGATCCGGTGTTCTACCTTCCAGCGTTGGCGTTGGTAGGATTCAAGCCTGGGCAGGAGGATATGGAGGACAAGATGTTGCCCATGCAGCATGTCCCCCCTCTCCACGTCACTGATGAATCCAAAGGAACAGCAGGGCTGCTACAGTTTGGCACCAGCGCTGTTGCAGGAGCTGCCAGAACGATGTTGAGCACAACATAGAACTGCCTTAGGGGCTCCGACTCCGGATTTTTCCTCAGGGTTGACTCCCGAAGCCTTTCCCATGACCGGGTATGCCGCAAGGCAGTGGAGGTTTGAAATCAGGGTTTACCTTCCCCTAGATGGGCTACCTTCCCAGGTTGACGAGCCACCATCTACCCGAAGCATCTGGTTTTAAGGCGCCAGAGATCCGCCCTTGCCCCTTCTCCTATTAGTAAAAGCAGTTCCGCCGGGCTTAGAGACTAAACCACACGGGCAGGCTAGGAGTTGGACTTAGTTGTCAGAGGCTTTTCGAGACGCACGCCATAAGGAGCATTTTATGAGCACTGGGAGCTTAACCCCAGTGCCGCTCCTGGCTATGACAACCTTGGAACCATCACACTACCACCACCATATTTCACTATTGGTATGATGTTCCTTTTCTGAAATGCAGTGTTACCTTTACGCCGGATGTAATGGGACACACACCTTCCAAAAATTTTAACTTTCGTCTCGTCAGTCCACAAAGTAATTTTCCAAAAGGCTTGGGGATTGTCAAGATGTTTTCTGGCAAAACTGAGATGAGTCTTTATGTTCATTTTGCTCAGCACTGGTTTTTGTCTTGGAACTCTGCCATGCAGGCCATTTTTGCCCAGTCTCTTTCTTATGGTGGCGTTATGAACACTGACCTTAACTGAGGCCAGTGGGGCCTGCAGTTCTTTGGATTTTGTTGTGGGAGCTTTTGTAATCTATTGGATGAGTTGTCGCTGTGCTCTTGGGGTAATTTTGGTCTGCCAGCCACTCCTGGGAAGGTTCACCACTGTTCCATGTTTTCGCCATTTGTGGATAATGGCTCTCACTATGGTTCGCTGGAGTCCCAAAGCTTTAGAAATGGCTAGAAAATTGAACTCAGCTTTCCAAAGATGTGATAAACCACAGTTAATTTATGTTTTAACAGGGGACAATCACTTTTTCATACAGGGCCATGTAGGTCTGGATTTTTTTTTACCCTTAATAATAAACATGTTCAATTAAAAACTGCATTTTATGTTTACCTTGTGTTATCTTTGCCTAATATTTAAATTTGTCTGGTGATCTGAAACATTTCTGTGTGACAAACATACAAAAAAATGAGAAATCAGGAAGCGGGCAAACACTTTGTCACACCACTGTATCTCTCTCTGTCTGTCTGTCTGTCTGTCTATCTATCTTCACTGTTACACCTGCCTTCCTCTCATTCACACTCATGTATTCTGTCTTGCTTCTGATGACTTTCATTCCTGTTTCCTCCAGAGCATACCTCTACCTCTCCATATTCTCTTCCACCTGCTCCCAAATCTCACTACTGATCACAATGTCGTCTGCAAACATCATGGTCCACAGAGACGCCTGTCTGACCTCGTCTGTCAACCTGTCCATCACCATGGCAAACAAGAAGCGACTCAGAGCTGATTTCTGATATAACCCCACCCCCACCTTGAACCCATCTGTCACTCCGACAGTGCACCTAACCACCATCTCATTGTCCTCATACATTTCCTGCACCACCCTCACATACTTCTCTGCCACTCTTGACTTTCTCATACAATACCACACTTCCTCTCTTGGCACCTTATCATGTGCGTTCTCTAGATCTACAAAGATACAGTGCAAGTCTTTCTGACCTTCTCTATACTTCTCCATCAACACTCTTAACCCTTGAAGAAGGAGGAAGAAAGTTTAGTCGCCATGTCAGAGCTGAGAGCAGAAGTGTGAAAACTGCATCAGGACTGACTGACGCCATCAAGATGGAGGAAGAGGAGGACAGAGCAGAGTCTGGAGGATCCAGCTGTCTGTCTATGAGGAGTGATCGGTCCAAAGATTATAATCCATACTTCAGTAATGAACCTGGACCTTCAGACACAAAAGGTCAGAGGTCACTGTCTTCAGGATCCAGCTGTCTGTCTATGAGGAGTGATTGGTCCAAAGGTTATAATCCATACTTCAGTAGTGAACCTGGACCTTCAGACACAAATGTCCATGCAGCAACCATGAGAACATCAGAAGCCAATGGAACACAGTCCAGAACAACAACACTAAAGGTTGAACTGCCCAAACTAATCTTTAGATCAGAGGGAACCAGACGGAGATTGTTCTGAACTGTGAATGATGTGAAGAATGCAGATGTGGAGCTCTGACTGAGCAGAATAAATCCACTATAAGAAGAGCAGTCTCTAAGCCCGGCGGAACTGGTTTTACTAATAGGAGAAGGGGCGAGGGCAGATCTCTGGCGCCTTAAAACCAGATGCTTCGGGTAGATGGTGGCTCGTCAACCTGGGAAGGTAGCCCATCTATCCATCCATCCATCCATCTTCTACCGCTTTTCCGGAGGTCCGGGTCGCGGAGGCAGCAGTTCAAGCAGAGAAGCCCAGACTTCCCTCTCCCCAGCCACCTGCTCCAGCTCTTCAGAGGGGATACCAAGGTGTTCCCAGACCAACTGGGAGACATAGTCTCTCCACCGAGTCCTGGGTCTGCCCCGGGGTCTCCTCCCAGTGGGACGTACCTGAAACACCTCAAGTGGGAGGCGTCCAGGAGGCATCCTAATCAGATGCCCATACCACCTCAACTGACTCCTTTCAATGTGGAGGAGCAGCGGTTCTACTCTGAGCCTCTCCTGGATGACTGAGCTCCTCACCCTATCTCTGAGGGTGAGTCCAGCAATCCTACGGAGAAAGCTCATTTCAGCCGCTTGTATCCGCGATCTCGTTCTTTCGGTCATTACCCAAAGCTCGTGACCATAGGTGAGAGTAGGAACGTAGATTGACTGGTAAATCGACAGCTTTGCCTTAGAACTAAGCTCCCTCTTCACCACAACAGACCGGTACAACGTCCGCATCACTGCAGATGCTGCTCCAATCCGTCTGTCGATCTCTCGCTCCATTTTCCCCTCACTCGTGAACAAAACCCCAAGATACTTAAACTCTTCCACTTGGGGCAGGAGCCTGTCCCAAGGTAGCCCATCTAGGGGAAGGTAAACCCTGATTTCAAACCTCCGCTGCCTTGCGGCACACCCGGTCACGGGAAAGGCTTCGGGAGTCAACCCTGAGGAAAAATCCGGAGTCGGAGCCCCTAAGGCAGTTCTCTGTTGTGCTCAACATCGTTCTGGCAGCTCCTGCGACGGCGCTGGTGCCAAACTATAGCAGCCCTGCTGTTCCTTTGGATTCATCAGTGACGTGGAGAGGGGGGACATGCTGCATGGGTAACATCTTGTCCTCCATATCTTCCTGCCCAGGCTTGAATCCTACCAACGCCCAATGCTGGAAAGTAGAACACCGGTGCGCATCGGCCTGTTCAGCCACAGGTGGTGCTGTTCCAGCAGAGTAGACGTTTAGGATTCTCTTCCATGGTCATCATAGACCGACGGAGGCCGACGACGACGACGACGACTCTTAACCCTATGAGTGTGTATGTTGCCAGATTGTGACATAACCCCTAGTGGTCAAGAGTGGTAAATATTTTTTGTCAATAAAATAGTTCAGATTTCTAAGGCTATAACTTGAAAGTGGTAAGAGATAATGGCTTACTGTCAGTTAGAAAGATGTAAAATATGATCCAAAGTTTCAGATAGGGATAAATTTACACATCTAATTTGCATAATGTCGTGGCCCCTCTTTAAAATCCATAACTCAGTCAAAACTGGACTTTGGATGTATTTACACAAAAAATGGTTTAGTCTTTTGACACCTTTTTTTTGTGCAGAGGTACCTCATCATCTTATCTTCAAAGTTCATGAACAAGAAATCAGTTTATTTAAAAAAAAACAGAAATTTCTCACTTACTTTTGAGAAGGCAGGTGCAGTGCTGCAACAACTCTGTGGCTTCAACAACTCTTTCCCATATCTTCATTGTGTGGCTTTCCGCCTTGCTAATCCTCAGGACTTCCTTGTTCACTATCTTTCCTTCATCCATCCTCCCCTCTCTCTCATTTTCTTTATTCATCAGCTCTTCAAAGTACTCTTTCCACCTTCTCAACACACTCTCGTCATTCGTTAGTACATTACCATTTCTGTTCTTAATCAACCCAACCTGCTGTACATCCTTTCCAGCACAATCTCTCTGTCTAGCCAATCGATATAAGTCCTTTTTTTCTCCTTTCTTAATGTATAGCCTCTCATACAACTTACTATATGCCTTTTCCTTCGCCTTTGCCACGTCTCTCTTTGCTACATGCCTTGATTCTAAATACTGTCTACTTTCTTCATCTACCTGACTATCCAACTTTGTCTTTTCTCACCTCTTTGAATACTTTCCTGTACCTCCTCATTCCACCACCAAGTCTCCTTGTCTTCCTTCCTCTGTCCACTGGATACACCACATACCCTTTTGCCCATTTCCCTCAATACCTTTGCTGTACTTTCCCAGTCCTCTGGTAATTCTTCCCTACCATCCAGACCCTGTATCAACATCTTCCTGAACTCTGTGCGACCTTCTTCCTTCTTTAACTTCCCCCACTTAATCTTTGGCTCTGCCTTCATTATCTTCCTCTTCTTGCTTTCCAAAGTCATTCTACAGACTGCCATCCGATGCTGTCTAGCTACATTCTCCCCTGCCACCACCTTGCAGTCTTTCAGATTTTTCCTTCTGCATAAGATGTAGTCCACCTGTGTGCACCTTCCTCCACTTTTGTAAGTCACCCTATGTTCCTCTCTCTTCTTGAAGTATGTGTTCACCACAGCCATTTCCATCCTTTTGGCAAAATCCACAACCATCTGTCCTTCCACATTTCTCTCCTTAAGACCATACTTACACAGGACCTGTTATGGTTCGGGTGCCATTCTCGTCCACGCTCGAGCCATGCACCATTTTTCGGCCACCTGACGGCTGTGTGCCCCTTTTGCTCTCCGAGCTTTTATTGTGACAGCGCTCGCAGGGGCTTCCGGCTGTCAGAGCTGTCAGGTGAGCCACATTTCGTCTCATCAGCTGCTCCCTTCTTAAGACTGCAGTTGGGAGAGAAATGTGCGGCAGTTTCGTCGAGAACCTTCCCATGATCAGACGTTATTGGAGCATCCCTCTGTTCATTCGTTGACCATTCTCCTTCAGTGACTGTAAGTGTGTTACCTTATGTTCCCGTTATTCCCTGTCTTTGATGGTTATTGTCACAGTGTGTTTTAGCCCCCTGTGGCTTGTTATTTTGTCCCTTTTCTGTTCCTTTAATAAACCGTGCAAACTCACTGGTGATTTGTGGCATCTTATGATGGCTCGCGAGGGCCATCCATGACAGTAGACTGCCGCCAGACTGAGACACCAGTCCCGGTGAGTTTTGGCTAAATTGGACTTTGGTTTTTCCCTGTCTGGGTTCCTGTGTGCTGGGAGATCATGTCGTCACACAGGGGCCGCACTCGGAGCCTGGGCTACGAGCTGGTGGAGGCCCTGGACCACATTGATGGAACCATCTTCACTGCTGGCCTCTACGACACTTCCAACGATGTACACTGGCACCTGGACCTTGATGAGGATATTATTAATCGCCTTCCCTGCTATTCCAACCACCCGGAAGTCACGGCGAGGAAGGCTGAAATCGCTGTGCAGCGGGAGAGACTCCGTGGGCCGGAGGGAACCCCTGGCAGGAAGCCAAAGAGGACGTATCCTTGCTCCTTGCTTCAGGATCCCATTCCTGTCCCCGCTCCAGGCCAGGAGTTCGCACCGCCTAGGGGTGACCCCCGAGAGAGTGTGTTGTCAGTCGGAATTCCTCCGGAGACGCTACGTCTGACAGCTGTTTCCATCAGGGACCGAGTGGCAGCTGCTCGCTCCGCCGTTCACCCTACGCAGGTGATAAAGCATGTGACGGTGGCAGTCAGGCTGGTGGAGAGGAATCCAGCGTTGAAGGACTATCCTGAGATCGCCGACCTGCTCACTTCTGTTTCCGCATAGGAGTGGCGTTTCCCGAATCTCTCCTTCGCCTCGCCCTCTGCCGGTAACCGTCGTCACACAGCTAACAAGAAGCCTCAGCAAGAACCCCGTCCGGATCCTGTTCCGGGTCGTCACAAAGACTCTACCTTTCTGACAGCTGCCGCTCCTACATCTCGTCAGGAGGGAATTCCCGCAGCCTCTCTCCCAGGGTCACCTTTTCCCGCTGTTCCGTCAGCTCCTGGTGCCCGGATCGCTTCGGCTGTCATCCCCTCCTCCGCGACGTCTTCCTCGGCTCCTGCGAAGGTTGAGTCCTGCTTCAGCGATGCCCGTCATGGATCCACCGCGAGGGGCTCCTCCTCGTCCTCCCACGGGGCCGTCCGTCACCATCCAGTGGGACAGGGGAGAAACAAAGTCCACTGCAGTGGGTTCCATCGGGCCTCCTCGGATCAGGCGAGTAACTTTTCATTCTGTTTCCATATTAGATGAATTGCCTTGCTTGATTCCCGGGGGTGGAGTTCAGGGTTCACAGTCCCCTGAACTCCTTCCACCTGATGCAGTAAATAGTAATGGACCTGCTACCTCTGTGTCTTCTTTCTCTGAGTGTTCCGCGGCGCCAGGCCTACGCCGCTGGTCGAGGTGGGAGCCTGTGACCCTAGATAGCCTGGTTCCAGCCCCGCAGCCACGTCATGGGCAGAGGAGGAAAGCGGACTGCAGTTTGGAGCCTGCGCCGACGATGAAGCGTCCCCGGGTCTCCACGGAAGAGTGGTCCAACCCAGCAGGTCGAGGAACCCCTGCCACCACACCGTGCGGGTCGTCAGTGTGGACGTCAGTGTTGGAGGTTCCTCAGGCTGTGAAGAACATCATGCCGGCTGCGAAGCCTGCCACAGCCGAGTGGGAGCCAGACGACAGCCTTCTTCGTCCTGAGCCCGGATCGACGAAGTCCTGGACAGCGACAGAACTCGAGTGCAGGTAAGTTCTCTATTTTGTCTTCCTTCTATCAATTCTGGAGCATTTTTGCCTGCCTCTCAGGGAGACGAGCCAGGTACAGCCATCCGCTGCATCTGAGCCCGTCTCACTGGGCTCTGTCGCTACCAGTGATCCTGATCCCGGTTCTTTTCCTTCTCCTGAGCCTTCTCCCAGGGTCACCGGTGCGGAGTCATTCCCGGTCGCTGTGCAGGAGGCTCCGGGTCCAGGGTTGGAGGTCATTTCTGGTGCTGCGCCGACCCAGTCGGGGTCCATCGCGGATGCGGCACTGACCCAATCGGGGTCTATCGTGGGTGCTGCTCCGATCCAATCAGGGTCCGACGTGGGTTCAAACGAGCCCCAATCGGGGTCCATCGCGGACACTGCTCCGGCCCAATCGGGGTCCGTCATGGGTGCCGCGCTGACCTGATCGGGGTCCAACAGGGGTGCAGCGCCGCTTCGGTCCAAGGTCGGTGAGGGAGCTGCAGATCCTCTGCCGCCTGACGCTAGACTGGCTCATCATCTTCATCATCATCCTTCCCCCTATTCATCTTCACCGGGGGCCGTTGGGGTTCTCCATGATCGGCTCGGCTCTCCCTTGTTTTTCCCCTTTCCTGGGAGGCCGTCTTCAATTTCTCCCCTGCGGTCCTGGGGGTTGGGTGATGCGGGCTGGCTGCCTGGAGGACTGCTCCGCCTGTTTGGCATTCTGGGTCGGCCACCCGACAAACTTTCATGTCCGTTCGGCGATCTGGCCTGGCTGCCAGAGGAATTGTGTTTCCTGGCATGGGACTGGGGTAGGCCTCCTGAACTGTTCCTTTTCCCCCTGCCAGCGACATGGATGCTAGATGCAGGGCAGCCCCCCGAACGATCGGATTTCATGCCGTGGTGTTTAGACTGCCGTCATCCCTGGCATTATGGTTCTGTTCTCCTGTAACCTTTTGGGATGTGCGGGGGTCTTATGTACAAAATTGTATATGGATGAAGTTGTATATGTCACCGCTTCCTAGCAGGTGTTTTTTGTTTTTCCCTCTGTTTAAATATCCATTCGCTGCCTGTACAGTTTGTGTGTGTGAATTTACACCTGCAGGGTTTCAACGTTTGTAGTGGGGCTTTTTTTTTCCTCTCCTCCCTTTCCTTTGTGGGGGTTGATGTGTTTTTTTTTTCCTTGAAACTATGTATCTTGGTCGTTTGACCCGAGTTTCTGTTTTTGGCCGATGGGCTTAGTGTTCCTTATTTGGGCGTATTATCCCGCCTGTGGGTACATTATGGAGTATCTCTGGGGTTTTTTTCTTACTCTGTAATTGCCTCATTTGTTCCCTGTATCCGTCTTGGTTTTTTTTCTCTCTCTTGCTGGCTCTCACCCTCCAGGCCTGTTCCCTCATCCGCCCACCCTGGGGGTGGGGGGGTCTTGGGTATCATAGGGCGCTCGTAGTTCGCCCTTGGAGGGGAGGTACTGTTATGGTTCAAGCGCCATTCTCGTCCGCGCTCGAGCCATGCACCATTTTTCGGCCATCTGACGGCTGTGTGTCCCTTTTGCTCTCCGAGCTTTTATTGTGACAGCGCTCGCAGGGGCTTCCGGCTGTCAGAGCTGTCAGGTGAGCCACATTTCATCTCATCAGCTGCTCCCTTCTTAAGAGGGCAGTTGGGAGTGAAATGTGCGGCAGTCTTGTTGAGAACCTTCCCATGGTCAGACGTTATTGGAGCATCCCTCTGTTCATTCGTTGACCATTCTCCTTCAGTGACTGTAAGTGTGTTACCTTATGTTCCCGTTATTCCCTGTCTTTGATGGTTATTGTCACAGTGTGTTTTAGCCCCCCGTGGCTTGTTATTTTGTCCCTTTTCTGTTCCTTTAATAAACTGTGCAAACTCACTGGTGATTTGTGGCGTCTTATGATGGCTCGCGAGGGCCATCCATGACAGGACCTTCTCTTCACATCTGTTCTCTTCACCTACATGTCCATTAAAGTCTGCTCCAATCACCACTCTCTCCCCCTTGGGAACACTCTCTACCAGTTCATTCAGTTTATTCCAGAATTCCTCTTTCTCTTCTACATGACATCCAACTTGTGGGGCATACGCACAGACAACATTCAACATCACACCTTTGACTTCTAGCTTCAAACTCGTGATACTGTCTGACTCCCTCTTTACCTCCTGAACACTCTTCACATACTCTTCCTTCAAGATTACTCCTACTCCATTTCTCTTCCTATCTCCACCATGGTAAACAATTTAAATCCATCTCCAATGGTCCTAGCCTTGCTTCCCTTCCATCTGGTTTCTTGAACACACAGTATATCTTACCTTTCTTCTTGCCATCATATCAGCCAACTCTCTGCGTTTACCAGTCATAGTCCCTACATTTAGCATCCCTACTCTCACCTCCACACCTTTCTTTTTCTCTCTCTTCCTCCTAACACACCTTCCATCTCTTCTCCTCTTCGACCAACCGCAGCCCAGTTTGCACCAGCACCCTGTCGGTTAACAGCACCAGTGGCGGTCGTTGTTAACCTGGGCCTTGACTGATGTGGTATGAAAGTCTCATTCGTCATGATTCGCATGCTTGATTGGGCAAAGGTTTTACGTCAGATGCCCTTCCTGTCACAACCCTCCCCATTTACCCAGGCTTAGGACTGGCACTAGGAGTACACTGGCTTGTGCACCCCTTGTGGCTGGATTGTCACATCAGCTCACTACAAATGACCTTTTTCCATTCAGCCCAAACAAGCCTTTCACCAGACCACAACAACCTGTTTCCCCTAAAGAAACATAACATGCTGACCATACCAGCAACCCTATGTCAGGAAGAAATTACTGTAATGAAGATTATGTTCCCTCAGAAGCTAAAATAGGGAATCAGGCTCCCCCAGAGGAAGGCACACATCAGGGGGGGCTCACCTAAACAGCTCAGCACTGCCTTTTCATCCTCAGTATATGCCAATAGCTAACAATGGAGCACTTTCAACTGAACAGTTAGCCCAGTACTTGGCTTGACGTGTCCTGGTGAGCTTAAGTTTGTATCAGTTTGATGACTGATCTGAGAACTATCGTTCTTGGCAGTCTTCATTCCACAATGCCACCCAAGGGTTATGCCTCACAGCTACTGAGGAATTGGACTTATTAACAAAATGACTCAGCAAAGAATTCGGCAACCATGTTAAGCTTTTCAGGTCAGTGCACATAACTAATCCAGCCGTAGCCCTCAGGAAGGTTTGGGAACGTCTCCGGGAAAGTTATGCAGCACCTGAAGTCATTGAGAGGTCTCTCTTTAACAGCTTTGACAGCTTCCCGAGAGTTTCAGTGAAGGATAGCATAAAGCTAAGAAAACTAGCTGATTTATTAGTGGAACTGCAGGGTGCCAAGGATCATGGATACCTTCAAGCCCTATCCTATCTGGATACTGCTCGGGACATTGAGCCTGTAGTATTCAAACTGCCCTATGGACTTCAAGACACGTGGATATCTACTGGTGCAAAGTGTAAAGATGAATGTAGACGACAGTTTCCACCATTCAAGTTCTTTGTCAAGTTCTTATGCTATGAGACAAGGAAGAGGAACAATCCAAGTTTCACCCTTCCAAGCATCAGCAGCTCACCCCAAAAATCTGAAAAATCTTTCCTTAGAGGTACAAATGCAGACGGATGTCTCCACAACCAATTCAAGCAAGACCCGCCTTAAGAAAAGACAACAGTGATCCAAATAAAAGCTGTCCGATTCATCATAAACCACACCCACTAAAGAGATGCAAGGCCTTCAGAGCTAAAGCTTTGGATGACAGGAAAAGCTTTCTCAAAGAGAGGGTAATCTGTTTTAAATGTTGTGGTTCAGCTTCTGATCTTGCAAAGGATTGTGCAATGAAAGTAAAGTGTGTAGAGTGTAAAAGTACTTATCATGACTCTTCTATGCACCTTGGCCCTGCACCTCAAGCCAAGGCTCCTTTAACTGCTTCACACAATGGCGTGAAGGGAGAAGAATTCAACAACCTCAAAGCTGTCATCAACTCGAGTTGCACAGATCTGTGGCCTAGGACAAGCTGGTAGGTCATGTTCTAAGATCTGTCTCATCAAAGCGTATCCCGCAAGTCAAGCAGATAAAGCTATCAAAGGCTATGTCATCTTCAATGACCAAAGCAACCATTCTCTTGTGAGGTCAAGCTTCTTCAAGCTATTCAGTGTGGAATGTGACCATACTCTTGCCATCTGAGAATGTGTTCAGGCACAATTGAAACAGCTGATCAAAGAGCCGAAACTTCATGGTGGAGTCACTTAATAGAAAGGTAACAATCCCACTGCCACCACTTCCAGAGTGTGATGATATACTCAACAATCAGTCCGAAAGTCTGACATTTAATGCAGCTTTACAACACTCTCATATTGCTAAAGTAGCAGAACACATTCTGGAGTTGGACCCTACAGCTGAAATCCTCTTGCTGCTCAGTAGGGATGTCATCAGAGCACACAAGGTATGGAAATAAATAAACAGCCCTCATAATGTGCCCTTCACCCACCTAGACCTAGGCTGGGAACTCATTAGAGACGTCTGCTTAGGGAATGCACACAAGATTATTGTCAGTACATTCAAAACAACTGTGCCGGATAATGGTAGACCTTCACTTCTCTAACCTTGTTCAAGCTTTTTACACATAAAGGAGAGAATTCTCCATGGTGGACAGCTTCAAAATAACATCTCAGTATATCAAAGAGCTGCAGAGGACCTGCTGGGATGAAATGTGTTTAATCACACGGAACATGACAATAAGCTGCCATCTTCAATTGAAGATGAAATGTTCCTAGACTTGATGGACAATGAAGGCTACAGGAATGAGGAACAAAGTTAGGTTGCTTAACTTCCATTCTGAAAACCGAGGAGGCGAATATGTATCTGCCATGAATTGCCCCTTTGGGGCAATGAGGAAAGACCAAGGCACTGAGCTGTAGTTTGAGATGAGATGAGATTCAACTTTATTGTCATTACACATGTATGGGTAATACAAGGTAACGAAACATGACTTGGCATTTGGGCACACTCTGCAGAGCGCATCCAAGGCCGGGGCAGCCGCTAGGCGCCAGTCTGATATTTATTAATGGCAACACAAAGTCCAAAAGGTGCACAAAAATACACTTACAACAAGAAGTAGGAGAGATGAACACAGGAATATGGGTCGAAACAGGGGAAGAGTTCCGACGGAGATGAGGAGGTTGGAATAATGAGGCTCCAACCCGGAATGGGTGAACATCAGAGAATAAATAAGGCATGCAATCAATAAAGGCAAATGCCATCAGGTGTAGATCACATGAGCGGGCAGGAGGTGACAGTGATTACACAAATGAGATCATCTGTGAGTAGTGAGAGGAGAGGAGACGGGACTGACAGCTTGAAAGGTGCGCTGCCCACTACAGATCAAAACCCAGAAGTGCCACTGACAGCCGCACCCCGGAGAGAGAGAGAGAACACAAAAGTACAAATATAAAGCTAGAACTAAAATGACAAGTAAAGACTGAGGGATAAATACAAGCAAATACCAAATAAATAAATAACAAGACTGCGATGAACATAAACAGGAGAATTAGTAGAACTAAGAAACAATACAAGATACATGAAAACCAACCAAGGATAAACTGACAGGAAACTAAGAACTTAAAAATACAACCAATACACAAATATGGAAAAAAGGCTATGAGACTGAGCACAGCGGAACCCCCCCATGCTCAGCTCATGACAGTAACAATTGAGAACAAGCAGAGAAATGGTTTGTATCACTCCAACAAACTCTGAAGATGAGGCCAGACACGCAAAAACAATATTTGAACTTCATGGGAAGAATATTTGAGAACAACCATGCTGAGGAAGCACCACCACTAGGAAAAAAGGAAGGATGCTGGTGACATGAGTTTGGACCCAGGGAACACGCACACAGGCTCGAGCAAGGTTCAAAGATTTTATTAAAAATTATTGGTGAGTGAGTGCATGAGTGTGAGATGTGAATGTGTTGTTGGAGGACAGGATGCGCCAAGGGCGAAGCAGCGCACCGTACAGCCAGGCAACCCTAAGGGCAGAGCAAACAAACAGGTTAATAGCCGGAGAATACTCAGTGGGTCTTACACTCAAACTGGTGCTTACTTGCAGGTGGTTTGGTGGCTGGCGTTGGCTTAGCCGAAGGTCTCCTGCCTGGAAGACAGCGCTCCAGTGCACGCTCGGCGTGGGGAGAAAGGAGATGATGACGAGGAGGGAGAAATCCGCCGCCAGAGGATCCACCTATGCACAGGGGAGAGAGACTGGAGAAAAGGTAAGGATGAGGGTGATGATGGCTTACTTGGTCGCCGTAGAAGGACTCTGAGATGCGAAGGGGAAGATGAGTGCTGGAATGCGAGAGCATTGGTGAGCAGACGGCTCCAGGCCGAGGCTCCAGGCAGAGCGGGCTAAATAGCCCGAGCTTGATGAGGCACAGGTGTGCGTGCAGCTGGAGCGGAAGACAGGCGAGAGCGAGTTGTGACAGTACCCCCCCCCCCCCCGAGAAGAGCCTCCCGGCACTGGCTTACCTGGGTGCACCCGGTGGAACTCCGTGATGAGGCGCTCATCCAGCATGAACGAGGGACGTACCCAGGATCTCCATTCAGGGCCATACCCTGATATCTCGCTACAATGCTCCGCACTTTGTATATATATTTATATATTGATGTGTATGCATGTATATCCACTGCTCTTATTTATATCTTCCATATCTTCTTAATTATTGCTCTGAGTGTTGCTGTCCCTGTGCTGTTGCAATCCTGGAATTTCCCCATTGTGGGACTAATAAAGGCTTATCTTATCTTATCTTATCTTATCTTACCCCTCCCAGTCCACCAGGTATTGCAGCCCGCAACCCCGGCGGCGGGAGTCCAGGATGGAGTCGACTCTCCATGCCGGGTTGACGTCGATCATCACGGGAGGAGGGGGAGCCCTGGGGGGAGGACAAAGAGGGTTAGACACCAGAGGCTTAATTTGGGAGACGTGGAACATCGGACAGACGTGGAGGGGGGGAGGGAGAGCCAGACGCACAGCCACCGGGTTGATTATCTTCGTGATGGGGTACGGTCCAATGAAGCGCTGGGCCAGCTTCCTCTTCTCGGCCTTCAGGTTGATGTTCTGTGTGGATAGCCAAACCTGCTGACCCACCTGATAATGGGGAACAGCCCTCCTGTGGCGATTAGCTGTTCTGGTGTTGCGCGCCGCCGTGCATAAAAGCGCCTGACACGTAGCGGTCCAAAAGCGCCGACAGCGCCTGAGATGAGCCCGGATGGATGGAACTGCCACCTCCCCCTCCTCTTCGGGGAACAGCGGAGGGTCATAGCCCAGAGACGCCCGGAAGGGAGACATCCCGATGGCTGAAGACAAGGCAGAATTATGCGCATACTCTATCCAGGGCAGATGGGTGCTCCAGGAGGACGGGTTGGAGGAGGTGACGCAGCGCAGCGCCGCTTCCAGTTTCTGGTTTGTCCGCTCGCACTGCCCATTAGACTGGGGGTGGTGACCGGACGACATGCTCACCGTAGCCCCCAAGGCGTTGCAAAAACACTTCCAGACCCTGGACACGAACTGAGGCCCCCGGTCAGAGACGATATCCACCGGAATCCCATGCAGCCTCACGACGTGTTGGACCAACAAATCCGCTGTCTCCCGCGCCGTAGGAAGGCCATGGAGTGGCACGAAGTGGGCGGCCTTCGAGAACCGGTCCACGCTGGTCAGGATGATGTCAAACGAGTTGGACGTCGGGAGACTGGTGACGAAATCTAGGGCTACATGGGACCAGGGTCTTCCCGGGACCGGCAGGGGGTGGAGGAGCCCCGCGGGGGGGAGGTCGACGTCTTACCAGTCGCACATTGAGGGCAGGCGCGGACGTAACTGGCAACATCGTCCCGGAGACCCGGCCACGAAAAGGACCTCTGGAGAAGCTCGATCAGCCGGGAGATCCCAGGGTGACAGGCGAGCTTAGAGGTGTGAGCCTAATGGATGATGTCACCCCGGACCGCCGATGGCACGAACAGCCTCCCAGCTGGACCGCCGCCAGGATCGGGTTTGGTTTCCTGTGCCCTCTGGACCTTGTCCCTGATGGACCACGAGACAGCGCCCATGACGTACGACACCGGCAGGATGGTGTGATCCTGGTCTTCGGGGGCTTCTGGGGCGAACTGCCTGGACAGAGCGTCTGGCTTCCCGTTCTTGGAGCCGGGGCGGTAGGTGATGGTAAAACTGAAATGGCCAAAGAACAAAGACCAACGCGCCTGGTGGGCATTCAGGCGCTTGGCCATCCTCAGGTACTCCAGTTTCTTATGGTCTGTCCAGACCACAAAAGGTTGAGCTGCCCCCTCGAGCCAGTGACGCCACTCCTGCAGCGCGAAGTTCACCACCAGGAGTTCTCTGTCGCCAACGTCATAATTCCTCTCCGCCATGTACAGGCGTCGGGAGAAGAAGGCGCAGGGACGAATCACCCCGTCCACTGGGGAGCGCTGAGACAACACCGCCCCCACCCCTGTATTGGTGGCGTCCACCTCCACGAGGCATTGCAGCTCGGGGTCCACCTGAGATAGGACCCGGGAGGAGGAGAATTCTGTCTTCAGGGCAGCGAAGGCGGCTGCGGCTTCCTCAGTCCACTGGAACGGCACCTTGGGGGAGGTGAGGCGGGTCAGGGGAGAAGCGATTGCACCAAACTTCGGGACGAAGAGGCGGTAGAAGTTGGCAAATCCTAAGAATTGCTGGACCTGCTTCCTGGATGGTGGGGGCACTTGACTACCACCTTGACCTTGGCAGGGTCGGGGATGATCTGGTTGTGGGACACGATAAAGCCCAGGAAGGAGGTCTTGTCAGCGTAGAACTCACATTTCTCCGCCTTCACGTAGAGTCTGTTCTCCAGGAGACGTTGGAGGACCCGCCTCACGTGAACCCGATGCTCCTTCCGAGACCAGGAGAAGATCAGAATGTCGTCCAGGTAGACGAAAACGAATACCCCCAAGAAGTCGCGAAGGACATCATTAATTAACCACTGGAAGACGGTCGGAGCATTGGTGAGCCCAAACGGCATGACCAGGTACTCGAAATAGCCACTGGGCGTCCGGAACCCAGTCTTCCACTCGTCGCCCTCTCAGATCCGAACGAGGTGGTATGCGCTGCGGAAGTCCAGCTTTGTAAACCAGGAAGCCCCCTGGAGGGAGTCGAAGGCGGAGTCCATCAACAGCAGCGTATACTTGTCCTTGATCGTGATGTCATTCAATGCCCGGAAGTCGATACAAGGCCGAAGCGACCCATCCTTTTTGCGGACAAAAAAATACCCCTGCCCCGACCGGGGATGAGGAGGGGCGAATGATGCCGGCGCTGAGCGACTCCTTGATGTAGGTGTCCATGGCTTCGCGCTCCAGCGCCGACAGGCTGTACAGCCGACTGGATGGTAAGGGCGCCCCCGGGCGGAGGTAAACCCTTTGGATTTACTAAAAATGGTTCCCAGGTTGTGGAACTCTGGAGGCACCGTGGAGAGGTCCGGAGGGGGTGAGTCAGAAGAGGAAGGAGGAAGCGACAGGGCATAGGCAGCGGACTGGAGGCAGGTGCCCAAGCAGAAGGTGCTCCAGGAGAGGACACTTCCAGACCGCCAGTCAAAAGCCGGGTTGTGCAGGGCCAGGGGTATCCCAGGATGACAGAGGCGGCAGAGGTGGGCAGCACAAACAAGCTGAGATCCTCTCGGTGATTTCCGGAGATGATGACAGGGACTGGGACAGTCCGGTGCATAACTTTCTCCAGGGAGGCAGCAGAGAGAGAGACCAGGTTAAGAGGAGCCGGCAGACGTTGGCACGGGATGCCCAGGTGGGTTGCCAGGCTCCTAGAAATAAAGCTCTGCTCTGCCCCCGAGTCCACCAGTGCGTGTGTGAGGTGTTCAGTGGAGTTATGGCAGAACCTGATTGGTAAAAGGCACTTAGATAGGGCGTTAGATTGGGATGCATCCGCGAGGCCCCCTACAGTGACTCGCGGACTCCCCCTTTTGGCTTTACCGGGCAAGACTCCACGAAGTGCTGGTCGTCTCTGCAATACATGCAGAGACCCAGCTCCCTGCAGCGCTGTTTCTCTGGCAGTGGAAGCTTGGCCCGGCCAATCAGCATCGCCTCCGGCTCATCGGCGGACTCAGGTGCGGGCAACGCCAGGGGGCGAGATTGAGAGGTACGGGGAGACGCACCGCTCGAGCGGCTGGATGATCTCCACTCGGCGGCCCATTCTCTCAACCTGTTATCGAGGCTGATTGTGAGGGAAATTAACTCAGAGAGCCGCTCTGGTGGATCCCTGCTGGCCAGCTCATCCCGGAGGCTAGAGCTCAGGCTATGGGTGAAGATGCTGCAGAGGGCAGCATCTCCCCACCCAACTTCCGCTGCTACCACCCGGAAGTCGACAGCATAGTCGGCGGCGGACCGACTACCCTGGGGAAGATTCAGTAGCCGGGAAGTTAGCACACTGTCACGGTCCAAATGATCAAACACCTCATTGAAATCACGAACGAACTGAGCATAGGTTAGGCTCTTGTAGCTGGGGCTCGCCATTACGGCGTAGGCCCAAGCTAACGCTCACTCTTCCAGAAGGTTAGCGATGTAACCAATTTGGCTGTGATCAGTGGGGAAGTCCCCGTGGACGCGCTCAAATACTGACTCACACTGGAGGAGGAACACCCGCGCTTCACCGAGCTTGCTGTTGAAGTGTGTGGGCGTGGGAATTGGGGTGAGCCAGGTTGGCGGCCCCGAGCTAGCCTGGCTAGCGGGGGGACCGGTGGAATCCAAACCGCTTGCAGGAGCCGGAGGGAATGCCTGCTGGGGATCCAAACGGTCCAACCGACGGATAATTTGGGTAAGTTGATTTAATATCACCAGTTGCTGATGAGTAAGCTGATTTACTCTAGCCTTAATGATGTTTAACCGGTGTGCGAGCCCACTAGTCGCTGGGCTGCTCTGCTGGAGCCGTACTGACATGAGTTTGGACCCAGGGAACACGCACACAGGCTCGAGCAAGGTTCAAAGATTTTATTAACAATTATTGGTGAGTGAGTGCGTGAGTGTGAGATGTGAATGTGTTGCTGGAGGACAGGATGCGCCAAGGGTGAAGCAGCGCACCGTACAGCCAGGCAACCCTAAGGGCAGAGCAAACACACAGGTTAATAGCCAGAGAATACTCAGTGGGTCTTACACTCAAAATGGTGCTTACTTGCAGGTGGTTTGGTGGCTGGCGTTGGCTTAGCCGAAGGTCTCCTGCCTGGAAGACAGTGCTCCAGTGCGTGCTCAGCGCGGGGAGAGAGGAGATGGTGACGAGGAGGGAGAAATCCGCCGCCAGAGGATCCACCTATGCACAGGGGAGAGAGACTGGAGAAAAGGTAAGGATGAGGGTGATGATGGCTTACTTGGTCAGCGTAGAAGGACTCTGAGATGCGAAGGGCAAGACGAGTGCTGGAATGCGAGAGCATTGGTGAGCAGACGGCTCCAGGCAGAGCAGGCTAAATAACCCGAGCTTGATGAGGCGCAGGTGTGCGCGCAGCTGGAGCGGAAGACAGGCGAGAGCGAGTTGTGACAGCTGGTACTTGCCAACCTTTGGTGTATTTCATCTGCAGAAACCAGGCCAAATTAGAATAGAGTTTGACTCAAGTGCCCAACACTCAGGTGTTTCACTCAACGATGTACTTCTAACTGGTCCTGACCTCAACAACTCTCTCCTTGGGTTTCTGTTGCGGTTCCACAAGGACAAGGTTGGAATCTTTGCGGATATTCAGCAAATGTTTTACTGCTTCTAAGTGAGAGAGGATATATAGGAATTTCCTGAGATTCCTCTGATACAAGGATAATGATGTTTTGAAGGAAATTATCGACAACAGGATGATGGTGCATGTCTTCAGGAACAGCCTGTCTCTGGCAATTGCCATCGACTGTCTTAGGAGAGCTATCAGAGATGGCACACAAGTACAGGAAGCTGACACAGTCTACTTTGTGGAAGGGAACTTCTACGTTGATGATGGTCTGCACTCCCTGCCAACAGACGCTGAAGCTACTGACTTGCTATGTAGAATGCAGACTTCACTTGCTGAGTCTAACCGTTAACTTCATAAGATTGCTTCAACCAGTCCAGATGTGATAGAAGCCTTTTCTCAGGAAGATTGTGCAGCAGTTAGCAAGGACATAGACCTCAGCGGGGAGCCTGCACCCACTTAATGGAGTCTAGGGCTCCTGTGGGAGATATCAAGCAACACGTTCACTTTCTCTGTGTCAACAGACGTTAAGCCATTCACACGTTGGGGAGTTCTTTTCACAGTGAACAATGTTTTTGACCCTCTAGACTTACTAACCCCAGTCATGATCCAAGGTAGAATTCTACTCAGAGAATTCACAGCAGCACAGTTGGAATGGGACACGCCACTACCTGAGAGCTAGCTCAGAAAACTGGATGCCTGCCAAGCCTCATTTCAGGAGCTGAAATATCTGTGCGTGCCCAGGGCATACACAGCAACTTCTCTGACTAAGGCAGTTCACACTGAGCTCTGTGTGTTTTCAAATGCATCTGTCAGGGCCTTAGGTGCTGTAGCATAGCTGAAAGTCACTCAAAAGGATGGACAAATTCACATTGGATTTGTCATGGGCAAAGCAAAACTTATGCCTCA
Source organism: Pholidichthys leucotaenia (assembly GCA_020510985.1). Classification (NCBI taxonomy): domain Eukaryota; kingdom Metazoa; phylum Chordata; class Actinopteri; order Cichliformes; family Pholidichthyidae; genus Pholidichthys; species Pholidichthys leucotaenia. Next base: position 130,375,527 of record CM035850.1, read on the forward strand.
GTCTAAACCTACTGTTCCGACACTGGAACTCTGTGCAGCAGGTTTGGCTGTGGAAATGTCAGAACTGATTCAAGATGAATTGGACCTGAAACTAGATTTCATCAGATTCTACACAGATAGTAAAGTTGTCCTTGGCTACATCTACAATAAATCCAAACACTTCTATGTCTATGTTTATAATTGGATGCACTGTATTCTCCAAACCACAAGATCTGAACAGTGGCACTACGTGCACACAAAGGACAGCCCTGTGGATCACACATCAAAATCAATTCCTGCCTCATGCTTAGTGCACACAACATGGTTCAAAGTACCTGCATTCCTGTCCAAACCCTTGGAGGAACAAGAATCCCCTCAGTCATTTGGCTTGGTAGATCCAGAGGTGGATGTAGAGATTCACCCAGAAGTGAGAAGCTATGTCACACAACTCCAAGAGAATACCTTCAGCACAGAACATTTTCAAAGGTTCTCCAGCTTTGACTCTCTTGTACAAGCTGTAGCACTCCTGATTCACATTTCAAGGTCCAATAAGTCTCCCAACAGTACAAACAAGTGTAAGTAATGGCACAAGTGTGAGCTACCATGCACTCCTGATGAACTATCTCAAGCAAAGGAAGTTATTATCAGAGCAGTTCAGAAAGGAGCCTTTAAAAAGGAATTTAAAGCACTGGAAACAAACAAGCCGATCCCTCTGAGCAGTAGTCTTCAATGTCTTACTCCCATCTTGCAGAACCATCTCACCTGCCTCTGAGGCAGACTAAAAAATTCTTACCTGGACATTGGAGAAATGCACCCAATCATCCTTCCCAAAGATGACCACATCTCCGTATTACTGGTCAGACACTACCATGCTAAGGTAAAATACCAAGGCCGTCACATGACAGAAGATGATGTCAGACATGCAGGAATCTGGCTCATAGATGGAAAAAGGTTCATCAACTCAGTCCTACACAAATGTGTCATTTGTCATAGACAAAGAGGAAGAATGCAAGAGCAACAGATGGCAGACTTGTCATCAAAGCGTCTCAAAACCTGCCCTCCCTTTACATATGTGCGGTTGGATGTCTTTGGACCCTGGTCCATAATCACCAGACATACAAGAGGAGGAATGGCTGAGAGCAAGCGGTTGGCTAAAATCTTCTGCTGCACGAGCTCCAGAGCAGTACACCTAGAAGTCATCGACTCAATGGATACTTCAACCAGCATCAACACCATACATTGGTTCTTTGCAATAAGAAGACCTGCCGAACAACTGAGATCAGACTTCGGCACCAATTTCATAGGAGCCTGCAATTAACTCTGAATGAGTAAAGACCTGTCAGAAACCACCATGAAGAAGTACCATAACCAACAAGGATGTACCTTGGAATTCAATCCCCCACATGCATCACACATGGATGGTTCATGGGAACAACTGATTGGGATGGCAAGAAGAATACTGGATGCAGTGCTCCTTCAACAGCACACCTGTTTGACTCATGATGTCTTGTGTACATTAATGGCGGAAGTGACAGCTGTCACGAAACGAGCCGGTGTTATCCTGTAGGCTCGGTTCTGACCGTTGTTTGTAGCTCAGGCATTGGGTTTATTATGTATTGTATCTTTTGAGTTCTTGTTGTTTTTATGTCTGTGTTCTTTTTCTTTTCCATGCCTGTAGCCGCCGCTCTGGCCAGCGGCTGTTAGCCAGCCTCTTTTTTTTTTTTTTTTTTTTGTTACTTATTTGTACCCGTAGGTAGATTTGGTTTACAGTCTGGTGACAAGCCACTGGCTGCCGGTTGCTGTGTGCGCGAGCGCCCTAAACCTACATGTTTTTTGGTATGCGGGAGGAAACCGGAGAAATCCCGGAGTAAACCCACGCAACACGGGGAGAACATGCAAACTCCACACAGCTCACTGTTGGTCGGGGGCTGGGATCGAACCCACGATCTCATGATCCCCGCGATCCCCCGGCCGAGGGTAAACTATGCTGCCACAGTGCTAAACCACTGCGCCACCGTGCAGCCTCTTTGACCCACTTTCATGTGGGCGTTGTCTAACATTCGCTGGTCTGACCATGCCCCCTCTCTCTTTGACAGCCAGCTGATTCCCCGGTAATTTTCCTTCCTGTGCCTCGCCCAGGTGTGCCCAATTTGTGGTGCCAGCAGTGTTTGTACTTAGGCGGCCCTTGCCAGTCAAACACTGCAGGACCATTGTGAGCGGTCATACGGTCGTTAATCGCCGTATGATGGTCAGATATCCCTGAAGGATTGTTTGTGCTCGTGGGTGGCTTGGGCGACTTGGACTGCTCCTGTGTTCGTGAGTAAAGACTGTTAGCATTTCTGTTTGCAGTCCTGCTGCTACGCTTAGGCTCTTTCACCCAGTTTATCCTCCTTGGCCAGTTGAGCCTCTTAAAGGACTCCAAGTTCTCTCGAGCGTATATGTTGGTTGTATGATTTGTCTGTGGCCACGGTACACAGTGGTCTGCCTGCTGTTCGCACTGCGCATCAGCCATTTTATGTACACAGCAGCCTTTTTGTGAGTCTTAATTTTTGAACTGTCAACTTTTGTGTTAATAAATTTGGTGAAAGTCCGCGCGTAAATCCATTCTTCCTTCTCTTCCTCCGTGCGCTGCGTAAAAACACACAAGGAGGTTCATGACAGACAGCAATCATAAACGGAAGACCATTAAACCCAGTTTCAAATGATCCATAAGATCCATTCATTGTCACCTTAAATGCTTCTAACACAAAAGGTTGGACTCCTACCTCCACCAGGAAACTTTACAGATTAGGATCTCCTTGTCAATCAGTGGAGACAAGTTTAAGCTCTAGTGAATAATTTCTGGAGCCGCTAGAGCAGAGACTACTTGCCTACTCTACAACCCCGCAAGAAATGGACCAGGTCCATTCCAAACCTGCAAGAGGGGGATGTAGTTACTCTCATGTAGAGTTGGTGTACTCTCTGTACACCAACTCCTGCACCTCCAGCCACCAGTCTGTCAAGCTGATCAAGTTTGCGGACGACACCACCCTCATCGGGCTCATCTCCAACGGCGACGAGTCCGTCTACAGGAGAGAGGTGGCCCAGCTGGCGTCCTGGTGCAGCCACAACAACCTGCAGCTGAACGCTCTGAAGACAGTGGAGATGATCGTGGACTTCAGAAAAGTCACAGCCCCTCTGCCCCCCCTTACCCTCATAGACTCTCCCATTACCACTGTGGACTCCTTCCGCTTCCTGGGCACCACCATCACCCGGGACCTCAAGTGGGAGCCGACCATCAGCTCCCTCATCAAAAAGGCCCAGCAGAGGATGTTCTTCCTGCGGCAGCTGAGGAAGCTCAAGCTACCCACCAAGATGTTGGTGCAGTTCTACACGGCCATCATCGAGTCCATCCTCACCACCTCCATCACCGTGTGGTACGCAGGAGCCACCGCCAGGGACAGACTAAGACTGCAGCACGTTGTGCGCGCTGCTGAGAAGGTGATCAGCTGCAAGCTCCCATCCCTCCAGGACCTGTACATCTCCAGGACCCGGAGGCGTGCAGGTCGGATCATAGCCGACCCTTCACACCCTGGACACGCACTGTTTGCCCCCCTCCCCTCAGGCAGAAGACTTCGGTCCATTCAGACTAAAACCTCCCGCTACATGAATAGCTTCTTCCCCTCTGCCATTAGACTGCTGAACACTAAGTGACTTATTAGACTCTTGTGCACTACGTACAGCAGCTCAACCGGACTCATGATAATTATCACTGTTTTCTTTTGCACTACCGACTGCACTAGGTGGAACTCCACAATATCTGCTGCTTGTTAATATATTTAAAAATTGCATAGATTAGTATTACTCATTCATATTCTACATCTTATTGCATGCATAGTTTTTTTTTTCCATGTTTAATGTTGCAGCATTGCACCGAGACAAATTCCTAGTTTGTGTACTACATGAACACTGGCAATAAATCTCATTCTGATTCTGATTCATTCTGATTCAGATTCTGATTCTGATTCTAATTCTAATTCTGATTCTCAAGGACATTCAAGCTGCTGGTAGCCACTGGCCATTGGCCGTAATCACATTTCGTAGGGAAGATAAGAGAGTGACAACAGTGGAATTGAGGACCACAACCCAAGGAAATTCAAAGACTCTTCTCAGACCAGTGGCGGAAGTTGTCTTACTTCTAACTGAAGACTGAAACCTCCCCTCAGTTCATAAGTTCATAGCTAAATTGCCCTCACTAAGGCCAGGCAGGGCGTGTGATGCCCTTCAGGCATAGTGTTAGTTAGACCTTTATTTTGAAATTACTTTTATTTTGATATTTGTTGACTTGCTTAGGTCATATCCTGGCAGCCATCTTGAAGAAAACGTTTGTTGAATGTCACTACCAACTGCTTAACTGTTCACACCAGAGACACAATGTCGTAAGTTAAAAACATAAATAATTTCATTTTGAGGTTAATAAGTTAAGGTTAAAAACGTTTACATTTCTAAAGTATTTGTGGTTGGTTAAAACTACTTTATTGATTTGTGTATGGAGGGCAGTGTTGGGCAAGTTACTAAAAATAGTAAATAGTTACAGTTACTAGTTACTTCTTTTCAAAAGTAATTGAGCTGCTTCACCAATTACTGCATAATTAAAGTAACTAGTTACTTGGAAAAGTAACTTCCATGTTATTTTTAAATGTATGCTTAAACCATCTTGCACACATAGCAAGATAATTTAATTCATGGATTACATTATGGCCTTATTAATGTCAGGCTTATTAATGTTATTAATGTTTCTGTCTGAAACAGGCTGAAAACAGCCTGCTCCAGACAGAGCTTTTAGAACATGTTCAGTCTGCTTTATCCTGCCTGGAGAGCTCTTATTGTGGGAAAAATCTGAAGAAAATCAACAAGATATTGCTAATAATTTCCTCATTTTGGAGTGAGAGTTGGCAACACTGCATAAAGCTGTCCATGTTTATCTTACCTTTATGATATGGTGAAGAGGATGATAAAATAAAGGCAGCGTTGGATTTTTAAATAGCTTTATTATCACCCGCCTTCATCAGAACTTGGCTACAGCCCATGGTTTGAGCAGGCTGCCGCTTTGTTCCTCCAGCTCTCAAAGAGGAGACAGTGTGTGTGTCTCACAGCAGATGCAGAATCAGAGTGAGAGAATGAGAGAATGAGAGAGTTTGCGTTACAGAGTTGCAGCATATATACTCGACTACAACAATACATCAAGGGCATACCCCAGCAGTTGGTATGATCAAAGAAATAACAGAACAGGCATAAGACATTTGCATTTGAGAAACATATTGATCTCAGTCCCTAGGTCACAGTGAGGACAGGACGCATGAGCACAATGCATGAAAGGCAACGTTAACATCACAGAAGTGAGCCAGACGAAACGAGTCTGCCTGTAGACGTTAATACACATTTCACTGTTCTGTTATTTGCTCTAGCCGAGCGCTGTGTTTGACCAGTCTGTTTGTGGGGGTTACACCAAAGCACATCTACATATCAGTAGTGCAGCAGAAAAAACCCAGAGAAGAGAGCTGAGTGTCCTTAATCTATTGTGGGGGTTAACCGAACCGCAACACACGCTCCCCCCCAGAGGGCACGGCAGGGGGCCGAGACCTCGATAATCCCTCTATGGGAGCGAGCTGTGGGAGAAGCTCACTGCAGGCGGAGGGGGAGGGAGGAGGGGGGTAAGTGCCGGCAGGGGGATGGTGAACTCGTCCGAGCCGCGCAAAAATTGCTTGTGGGTCCGCGATGTCGAAGGACTGTCCCGTTGAACGTGCAGAGGTCCACAAGAAGAAAAATTAGTCTCTGGCTCCTCTCGTGGCCATGAAGAAAACAGGAGCGGCGAGGCTGTAAGAAAAAAAGAAGCAGAGGGACTTGGCTTGTTGGCTTTAGGTGCAGGAGCAACCCTAAACCCCCCCAGGAACAGCTGACGGCTGAAATCCCTTATGTGCCATGGCTGAGACCATTAAAAAAATCCAGTGGCGAGCTGCGTGCCTGCTTCAGGTGAACGAGCAGCCCTGAGGGTTCTGTGAGCAGCGGCGGAGGACGATGGCGGTCTCTGGAGCTGTTATTTGTCCCGTGCGTGATGCGCCGTCCTCGTAACTCCCCGGTGCTTGCGCCGGGGCTCGTGCGTGGGTGGGCCAGCTGGAGAGGAGAACCAGGGTGCAGAATCTTGGTGGGGATCGGCGCAGACGGCGCCGATAAAATCCGGATTGAGCTGTGGCTGCAGATTGGCCATGGTGCGTTGGAGCGGTGAGAGGAAATAGACGATCTTTTGTCCCTCAGGCTCGTGCAGATGCGTTGGAGCGGTGGGAGGGAATAGACGATCTTTGGCACCGCTCGGCCGATTCAGCGTGGATGTCCAAACCAGAAGGCTGCGTCGCACAAAACGTGTGCATTCCGGGGTCACCAGTGAAGAGGATGATAAAATAAAGGCAGCGTTGGATTTTTAAATAGCTTTATTATCACCCGCCTTCATCAGAACTTGGCTACAGCCCATGGTTTGAGCAGGCTGCCGCTTCGTTCCTCCAACTCTCAAAGAGGAGACAGTGTGTGTGTCTCGCAGCAGATGCAGAATCAGAGTGAGAGAATGAGAGAATGAGAGAATGAGAGAGTTTGCGTTACAGAGTTGCAGCATATATACTCGACTACAACAACACATCAAGGGCATACCCCAGCAGTTGGTATGATCAAAGAGATAACAGAACAGGCATAAGACATTTGCACATTTGAGAAACATATTGATCTCAGTCCCTAGGTCACAGTGAGGACAGGACGCATGAGCACAATGCATGAAAGGCAACGTTAACATCACAGAAGTGAGCCAGACGAAACGAGTCTGCCTGTAGACATTAATACACATTTCACTGTTCTGTTATTTGCTCTAGCCGAGTGCTGTGTTTGACCAGTCTGTTTGTGGGGGTTACACCAAAGCACATCTACATATCAGTAGTGCAGCAGAAAAAACCCAGAGAAGAGTGCTGAGTGTCCTTAATCTGTTGTGGGGGTTAACTGAACTGCCACAATGGATTTAATCTGATGTGCAGTGATCCAAAGAAAATGTCCATTATCCACAGGCTAAATGTCTGCTGTGACAGCTACATGATCCAGTCTCTCAAATTCCATTTGGAGATCAAAATCCATTTTTGAATAATCTTTTTCCAGGTAGCAAGTAAATGTGTTTTAACTTCAGTGGATCACAGTCTCAGCTGTCTCATGGAAAGTGACTGTTGATAACACGTCTTCAGTCTGTAACGACGTATCTGGCAATCAGGTTTAATTGTTGCTGAGTCACAAACTGTCCAGATACATACCTGTGCTTGAAATCTAGCCCTGGCTGTTGAGACTGTTCAGATAGTGTAGATCCACTAACACGGTGTTGTTAGCATAGCTAGCCCTTACTTAGCACTAGCTTTGTCAGAGCTTTGTTGCTGTTTCATGTGCTTCTGAAGATTGTAGTAGGTCTCAACCAGCACTTAGCTTCCAACCCACCAATATGCTTTTGTCCTTAACCACGACAAAGGAAAAATAATCTGTCTATTTCCACAAAAATTGAGTGGCTTCATCTTTTCCTCCACTCAACAGTGAAGACTCGACTCTCTGCAACAGGTCATGTCGACTGACAGCTCGTCTTAGCTATGGTAGGGTCAGTTTGTATATTCTGCGCTAAAAATATCTATCCATATTAATATTCTGTATTTTGTAGTTTTCACTCTATCCTTGTATGAAGCTGAAAAGAGCCACAGTAAACAGCTAATAGAAGCTTACTATGACTCAAGTAATTTTTTTGTGCGAGGAAGAGTTTAGCTGGTTGGATAACTACAGCTCCCACGCTGTAGTGAAGACAACATAGTTAAAGAAGAATAAAGTTAGTGTTTTGGAATGGTCAAGCCAAAGTTCTGACCTTAATGCAAATGAGATGTTGTGAGAAGACCTGAAGTGAGCAGTTTGTGAGGAAACCCTCCAACATCCCAGAGTTGAAGCTGCTCTGTACAGAGGAATGGGCTAAAATTCCCCCAAGCTGATGTGCAGAACTGATCAACAGTTACCGGCAATGTTTAGTTGCAGTTATTGCTGCAAAAGGGTATCACACCAGAAACCAAAATCAAAGGTTCACAAACGTTTGTCACTCACAGATATATAGTGTTGGATCATTTTCCTCAGTAAATAAATGAAAAAGTAGCAAGCAAGTAAGCAAGTTTATTTATATAGCGCATTTCATACACAAAGGCAACTCAGTGTGCTTCACATACATATAAAGAACATGCAGAGGAAATAAAGCAAAAAGCTTGAACAATAAAAGGAAAAAAAAACAAGAGGTTAAATATTATTAAAACACGATACAATGGAATGAATAGAATAACTAAAATATATGTAATCAAAATGATTAAAAGAATTTTTGACAGTAAAAAAAGTATGAATTTAATGCACAAGCACATGAAAAGAGAAATAAATAGTAAAATATTTTTATCTCATTTATTTAACTAAGTTCCCTTTATCTACTTTTAGGACTTGTGTGCAAATCTGATGATGTTTTAGTTAATATTTATGCAGAAATGTAGAAAATTCTAAAGGGTTCACAAACTTTGAAGCACCACTGTACTTAACGGTGAAATTTATTAATCTTTAATTGGGCCAAATTTGGTATGTTTATGCAGGAATTATATAGTTTCCTCAAATATCACCATTTTTTGGAATAAATTGTTGTCTGGAGAGAGAAAAAAGTCAGCGAAAGTGATGGTTTCAGATGACTGAAAATCACTGGGAATGTTGGCCTGAAATGCGTAACGTCACCGATTGAATAATGAATTAATTGCTAGTCTTGTTACAATCTGAGAACAATGAGATCGCACTCATATTTTGAGGAAAATAGAAGAAAGCATTCTCGATCTTAGCTTTGAAGTGGATACCAATGAAGAGGAAGAGGAAGTGATTTAGCGGACAGCATGATGATGACGGAGATTTGGGAGATTTTGACCCTGATGCCGACAACAAAAACCAAGCTAGTGTTAACGCTGTGGCTGCAGTCCCTGCAGCTTACCAGCATGAACCAGTTCCAAGACAGCTGGATAGTGAGTTCCTCTTTAATCCATCCGGGAGGTTTTTTTCACTGTCCAGCTGCTCCCTGTCAGCCGTTCGCTCCTGTCCACCTTCCCAGCTGCTCCTTCCTCATCCTCCCGCTGCTGCTGGTGGCTGAAGCGACTTCCACCAAACTGAGGTCCGACTCTACCAGCGGTTCCTCCTTCACCTCCGAGCCCCGGCGATGTGAGCCCCAAGGTGGCCGTTCTATCCTGTGTGAGCCGGGGTCAGTGCACTCCCTCCAGGGTGAACCTCCGTGATGGTGATGAAGGACCAAGGAGAAATGAAGATGAGTCGTGGCTTGACCTTAACAACACTGTGAACTGGTACGTGTAAATATATTTACTGATGTTTCTTGTCTTACCTTTATATTATAGAAAATTTAGAAATCCACTTTGCGATTGTCTTTTCTCTAAATTAAAAAAAAAATGTGTAAAAGTTGTCCCTGAGCAATCAGCAACTCAGCCAAAATTATTCATTAGATTTTAGAGAAACTGAGTGTTTCTTTTTTTAATATCAAATTATATTTTTAGCAAGGGTATGTGGAGTGTGTAAATGAAGAGGAAGATTCATTTCAGACGATTTATTACACACTCACATCTCACAAGCAAAGAACAGACTGAACATTTCAACAGGCACTCTCCTCTTAAGTTTCATGGCATTTCTCCACACACAACATGACATTTGCATCACACTGCATTCGACCCCCTACGTCCTTGACTCCTTCCTGCTATCTCGCCAGGAACCTCCTGCGTATTGTTCTCCCATGTTTATCCACTGTCTCTTGTCTGAGATGCTAAATAATCTGGCTCCCCCAAGGTGCTAAACTTCCCCCCCAGCATCTTAGATAGAACAATAGAATAACAGTCCACATGCTGTGATAGAACAATAGAATATCAGTCCACATGCTGCTTGGGCTTCCGTCTCCTCCTGTATCTGCTGTAACTGGGGTTTACTGCCTCCGTGGCGCTGCTGTGCCTGTGGGGGGCTACTGGGAGTGTGTCTGACTGCGGGTGGGCGGTGACTAGGGGGAGGGGGGCCACTTTGGTCTGTCCGTGTGGCTGCTCTGGTGAATTGTTTCCCTGGGGAGCTCTCCGTGGGGGTCTTCCACGCTGAGGGGCCCTAGCCAACAGCACTTGCTCGTCCGCCACAACGAAAGCGGGTTTGAGTCTGTCTATGCCAATTTTTTCCCTCCTACCCCCCAAGTCTAGCAAAAAATGCTTATCCCCTGTTTCCAACACTCTGAACGGTCCATCATAGGGTGGGCGCAATGGAGGGCGGTGGGTGTTGTGTCTGACAAACACGAACTCCGTGCTGTTCAAAGTTTTAGGCACGAAAACATGCGGAAAACTGTGGTGGGCAGGGCCCGGCAGCATGCCTGTGTTTGCGCTAGGCTGCAAAAGCTGAGACGGGCAGCTGCCCAGCGCGGGATTATCTGGCAGAAATTCCCCGGGCAGCCGTAGGGGCTGCGCAAAAACAAGCTCTGCCGGGGAAGCTTCCAGATCCTCTTTCGGCGCGGAGCGCAACCCCAATAAAACCCACGGCAGCCTGTCTGCCCAATTTGCATCCGTCAATGAAGCCCTGAGTGCTGCTTTCAGTGATCTATGAAAACGCTCACATAACCCATTGGCCTGTGGGTTGTACGCGGTTGTGCAGTAAATTGTAACACCCAGGCTGCGGGCCATCGCGGACCAGAGTTCAGAAACAAATTGAGGGCCCAAAAAACGCGCCACCAAAAACGTGACTCCAAAACGCGCCACCCATGCTGTTAAAAAAAGCGTGCGCTACGTCTGCGGACGTGGTTGCCGCCAGCGAGACCACTTCTGGCCAGCGCGTGGTGCGGTCCACCACTGTCAGGAGGTGCGTGCACCCCTGTGATGGCGGGAGGGGGCCCACGAGGTCCACGTGAACATGGTCGAACCTCTTAGCCGGAATACGAAACGGCTCCAAGGGAGCCTTCGTGTGTCTGTGTACCTTGGCTCGTTTGCACGCCACGCAGGCTGCAGCCCACTTTTTCACTTGTTTGCGTAGGCTCGGCCACACAAACTTCTCTCCCATCATTTTGACCGACGCACGCACTCCTGGGTGCGCCAGAGTGACTCAAACACGCGGCGGCGCCACGCGACCGGGACCACCGGACATGGGCGACCCGTGGAGACATCGCAGATTGGGGGGGGGGCACCATCTTGCAGCACCCTGCTCTCCAGCCTTAACCCTGTTGGTCCAGACTGGAGCGCGCGCACGTCTGCATCGCTAATCTGCTCCGCCGCCATGGCTGCGTAATCTATCCCCACGTAGACCGGGGCCACCACGGCACGCGAGAGGCAGTCCGCCACCACATTCAGTTTACCCGACACATGTTGAATATCGGTAGTAAACTCTGAGATCGCGGCCAGCTGTCTCTGCTGCCGGCCCGACCACGGTTCTGAAACCTTGGCCATCGCGAATGTTAGCGGCTTGTGGTCCACGAACGCGGTGAAGCTGCGCCCTTCCAGCCAGAACTGGAAGTGGCGTATGGCCAGGTGGAGAGTCAGCAACTCTCTGTCGAACGCGCTGTATTTACGTTCGCTGTCGTGCAAAGTTCTGCTGAAAAAGGCGAGCGGCTTCAAGCCCCGGCGACGTGCTGCTCCACAACAGCCCCTATGGCCACGTCTGAAGCGTCGGTGGTGAGCGCTATGCAGGCCACCGGGTCCGGATGCGCCAGCAGTGCGGCGCTTGCCAGGGTTGCTTTAACTTCCGAGAACGCACGCTCTCGCTCCGGGGTCCATTCGACCCTACCCGCGGGTTTCTGTTTCTTGAGCGCGGCGTACAATGGTTGCATGAGCTGCGCCACGCGGGGAAGGAAACGGTTATAAAAGTTCACCATCCCCAAAAATTCCTGCAGCGCCCTGACCGTCTGAGGCTGGGGAAAATCCGCCACGGCGCGCACCTTATCGGGCAGCGGGATCGCTCCTTCCGGAGAGACACGGTGCCCCAAAAAATCAATCTCCTTCACGCCGAACTGGCATTTCGCCCGGTTGATTATTAATCCGTGCTCCTCCAACCTCCGGAAAACCGTCGTGAGGTGGGTTTCGTGTTCGTCTTCGGACGCACTGGCTACCAGGATATCGTCCAGGTAGACGAACACGAACGGGAGATCGCGCAGCACTGCATCCATCATGCGCTGGAACGTCTGTGCCGCTCCTTTTAAATCAAATCAAATCAAACTTTATTGTCATATTGCTGTACATACAACTGTAGTGCAGGCAAAATGAAATTGCGTTTCGGCATCCATATAAATAGAAGCAGCATGATTTAAGACACACTCCCACATAGCTCCACCCCCCTCCTCTTCACTTCCGCCTTCCAAAGAGAGCAGACGCTTTTTTCTTTCACTCCAGCTCTGGCTCTTTCTCTCTTTCCTCCCCTAACTGACTGGATCCCAGCTTGCTATCGTCTGTCTGCGTGTCTCTACTGCTGATTATCGAACGAAATTATGGATTTAATAAGCTGGGCTTTGAACGCAATTGACACTATTTTTTCAACGAGGAAAAGTGCCCCGGGGGAGGCAGTTTGTCCCGCAGGAACAGCGGCCACAGGCTATTTGAAGGACACAAGTAATTGGAAACTCTTGTGCCTGTGTGATCTCTCTATCGAAGATGTTGAAGATTTATACATCTTCGTAGCAATGGTCATCGGAGTCTTACTGATTGGATCTGGGATTATTCTGGTGTACCGTAAATTGATGAAGATGGATGGAGCCTATCAAAATGCGGACCAGGCGAGGCTTAACCATCAAATTGAACAATTGGGCAGGACTCTGACAGCGGCTAATGGAGAACTGTCTAGGAAAATGGATTACATCATGATCATGCTGAGAGCCGTCCATGAAGAATTCAACGTCCAGCAATGAAGGATTAAAGTACTGAAACTGTAAGAGAATATAAAGTTTTTTTCTCTGGAAACAGTACTATTCGACTTATCTGACCTGCCCTTACAATCAAAGTCCTCCAGATTATCTGCAGTTTTTGTTTTCAAAACATTTGAGCTGCCATGACTCTCATGGACAGCCAGCTGCCTGGCACAAGGACAAAGCGCCAGACGCTAGACATAACATCTCCTGCTGAAGAGACTTTGTTGTTCTTAACTGATATAAACACCTTCACTCAACACTACACTCACACTGACTCAAAAAACTGATGAGAAGATCACTCACTCACTGCTCTCTTTGTGTCCTTGTATACATTCTATTGTCTGCTAATTGTGCATTGAGGGCTTTTTTTTCTTGTAATCATAATATTGATCATTTATGACCAGTACTCTGACAATCAATGCTTTTTTGCTGTCTCCTATTGTGTTTATCCTTTTCTTCCCTATGCTTCCTGTTCCTAGTCTGCTGACAGGCGCGTTATCGACGCTGCCACGTCACCGGAAATGCATGTCGTTTTCAGTGTCAAGTCAAATCCCTCGTATGTTATCAGTTGTTTACTGTTAATGTACTTGGCAATAAATCCTTTTCTGAGTTCTGAGTTCCCCCACCCCCACCCCCCATCCATTCACACATCCCTGAGACATACTTGGGGAGGAAAAAAAAAACCTAACTATAATATACAAATAATATACAAAATGTCTGTAGGTGCAGTAGTGTGTATGAGAGATTCCGGGTCAACTGTTCAGCATCCTGACAGCTTGTGGAAGGAAGCTGTTGATCAGTCTGGTGGTTCTGCCTCTGATGCTCCGGAATCGTTTACCAGATGGAAGAAGTTCAAAGTGTTTATGCAGAGGGTGAGAACGGTCCTTGACAATGTTCAGTGCCCTGCTCCTACAACGGTTCTGAAAAAGTTCTTGGACAGAGGGGAGGGAGACTCCAATTACCCTCTCAGCCCCCTTGACTATCCTCTGCAGGGCTTTTTTGTCTGACATACTGCAACTGGAGTACCATGTAGCAATGCAGTACGTCAGAACACTCTCCACCACACCTCTGTAGAAGGTCCTGAGGATGCAGATGGGGAGAGAGGCCTGTTTGAGTTTCCTCAAGAAGTGCAGTCTCTGCTGAGCCCGCTTCCTGATCTCCAAGGAATTCTTGCTCCAGGTCAGGTCCTGCGAGATCTGCACTCAGAGGAACTTGATGTTCTCTACTCTCTCCACTAAACGGCTGCCGATGCTGAGGGGGACGTGCTCAGGCTGTGACCGCCGGAAGTCGATAATCATCTCCTTTGTTTTGTCCACGTTGAGCGCCAGATTGTTCTCCCTGCACCAGCCCTCCAGGTCTCTCACTTCTTCCCTGTACATTGATTCCTCATCCCTCTGAATAAGTCCCACCACCGTGGTGTCGTCTGCAAACTTAATAATCTGGTTCCCCTCGTGTCTGGATACACAGTCATGTGTTAGAAGTGTAAACAACAGTGGACTGAGTACACAGCCTTGAGGGGATCCGGTGCTCAGCGTGACAGAGTTGGAGATGTTGTTTCCAACCCAGACAGACTGAGGTGTCTCAGTCAGGAAATCCAGGATCCAGAGACATGTGGCGGTGTTCAGACCGAGAAGGAGTAATTTCTCCATCAGTCTCTGGGGAATAATGGTGTTGAATGCTGAACTGAAATCAATGTACAGGAGTCTGGCGTAGGTGTCTTTCTGGTCCAGGTGGGTGATGACAGAGTGTAGGGTGGTGACTATAGCATCCTCCGTGGAGCGGAGGGAGGCAGGCTGTAATGTGTGGTTTGACAAGCCGTTCAAAACACTTCATCACAATTGGTTTCAGTGCAACAGGACGATAGTCATTCAAACAGGACACAACTGGTTTCTTTGCCACCGGTACAATGATAGAGGTCTTGAAGCATCTGGGAACGATGGCCTGACTCAGGGAGATGTTATAAATGTCAGTCAGGACATCCGCCAACTCGCTCGCGCAGTCTCGGAGCACACATCCCGGGATGTTGTCCGGACCTGCAGCTTTGCGTGGGTTGACTCTGGTTAGGGTCCTCCGTGTGTCCGCTGTGTTGATGGTAAAAGCTGGTCCGACCGATGGTGGGGGTGGGCCAGCCCTCCCTCTGATTGTCGAGTTTGATGCTTCAAAACGTTCAAAGAAGTCGTGAAGCCTGTCTGGAAGTGAAGCGTCGTCATCATCGACCCCCTGCCTAGACTTATAGCCCGTCAGTGTCCAAACTCCCTGCCACATCTGCTTGGTGTTCCTAGTGTCACAGAGGTGTCCCTGGATTTTCTCTGCATAGGCGCGCTTTGCCGCCTTAATTCCCTTTGAGAGCGCAGACCTGGCTGAGCAGAGGGTGATCCTGTCCTTCACTCTGAAGGCTGCATCTCTGGCTGTAATCAGCGAGCACACCTCTGCAGTCATCCAGGGCTTATGGTTACCCCGCATAGTGATGGTCTTCACTGTAGTGACATCCTCTGTGCACTTCGCGATGTAGCTGGTGACTGTATCAGCATACTCCTCCACATCCGTCTTGTCTTCCTGGGAGGCTGCTATTTTGAAGACCTCCCAGTCTGTGTGCAGAAAACAGTCTTTCAGTGCAGAGGTTGCACTCTCTGGCCAAATCCTGATTTGTTTCACTGCTGGCCTGCTGCGCTTCAATAAAGGTTTGTAGGCAGGCAGCAGCATCACGGATACGTGATCAGAACGGCCGAGATGGGGGCGGGGTATCGCCTTATATGCATCTGTGTTCGTGTACACTAAGTCCAACATATTCTCTCCTCTGGTCTTAAAGTCTACACATTGTTTAAACTTTGGGAGCACAGTCTTTAGGCTGGTGTGGTTAAAATCCCCCGCAACCACCACAAAACTGTCCGGGTGTGAAGTTTGGATTTCACTAATCGCATTGTGCAGTACCCCGAGTGCCTTCTTAGCATTAGCTTTAGCATTAGGGCTCGGCGCTATGTAAACACCAGCTACATACACGTTGCTGAATTCCCTCTGCAAATAATGTGGCCAACAATTTACAATAAGGAACTCCGCCAACGGAGAGCAGTGTTTAGACACTAACATGGCATTGACGCACCAGTTCTTGTTAACATAGATGCATAGCCAGCCCCCCCCCCCCCCCCCCGGCTCTTACCGGAGCTCGCCGTTTCCCTGTCGGCACGGAACATCGCCATATCTTCCAGTTGAATGGCCTCATCAGGAATGTTGCCGTGGAGCCATGTCTCAGTGAAAACAAACACACAGCAGTCTCTCCACTCTCTCCGGGTTTCTCTCAGCAGACGCAGCTCATCCACCTTGTTTTCGAGGGAGCGGACGTTAGAGAGAAGAAGCGACGGTACCGCTGATCTGGAGGGGGTTAGCCTTTAGCCTAGCACGGATCCCAGCCCTTTTTCCGCGCTTTTGCTTGCGTTCGCTCCTCTCTCGGGTAGCTTCCAGCGGGGACTCCGCCAGAATTCCATGCTGGCATAGAATGTCCACATCACAACCGATCGCCTCACGGTTGTAAGTTTTACAGGATGTACGTCTGGGAAGATCACAACACTCAAAACTCTCACACTCGTTGATGCCAAGAGAGGCCGCTGCGTCCGAGCGCGCTGCCGCCATCTTATATTTAACCCAAATGGCATGCGCAGGAACTCGAATAGACCGAACAGAGTTATTACCGCTGTTTTGGGTATGTCCTCAGTGCGCACTGGGACTTGGTGGTAACCGCGGACCAGGTCTATTTTGGGAAAAATGCGTGCTCCAGCAAGGTGAATGGAAAAATCCTGTATGTGGGGAATTGGGTAGCGGTCATGCGCTGTGGCGTTGTTCAGCCTGCGGAAATCCCCGCACGGTCGCCACGATCCCTCAGCCTTAGGGACCATGTGTAGCGGGGATGCCCATGGGCTGTTCGAGCGCCTGATGATGCCCAACCTTTCCAGGTTGGCGGACTCCTCGCGCGCTATGGCCAGTTTAGCTGTGTCCAAGCGCCGAGGTCTTGCAAAAACCGGCGGCTCGGTGGTGGTGATAAAAAGTGCTCCACCCCGTGTTTAGTGATGGCTGCGGAAAACGTCGGGACCATGAGTGCTGGGAACTGAGTGAGCAGTGTGTGGAACTTACCGCCTGTAGCTGTGACGTTGGCTTGTGCTGTTGGCTGGGTCACTCGAGCTATACAGGGGAGAGAGTCAAAGGACAGTGCATTAACCAGGCGCCTGTTAGCAACATCAACCAGTAAACCATGTGCACACAGAAAATCAGCCCCCAGGATATGGTAATTCAGTGCTGCTATGACAAACGTCCACTCATGTGTACGGCCGTGTAGAGATAAGAGCAGAGTCCTCTCACCAAAGGTCTTAATATCCGAGCTGTTTGCTACCAACATCTCTGGGCTGCTAGGTCCTGCCAGCCGGTCAGCGTAGGTCGGCAGGATGAAGCTCTTCTGTGCTCCGGTGTCCATGAGGAAACGCCTCCCCGAGCGTGCGTCCGTCAAGTAGAGCAGCTTGTTCTCTTCACCGAGGGTCACAGCTGCTACCGACCCCCGGCCGTGGCATTTCCCGAGCGCTTGAATTGGCACGGGGGCACACATCTGCGTGCCTTCTCTCCGAAGCAGCGGTGGTAGAAACAGAGAGCGTCTCCCTGGCGCTCCTTGGCCCCCCTGCTGCTACTGTCGGTGGCTCCTCACCTCCTCTGGTCATCTCGCTGGGCTTCGCTGCTGCAGCGTTGACTGTGATTGCCCTGGTGGTGAGGATGATCTGGTCTGCCTCCTGGGCTAGCGCACGGTAGTCGCGCGCGGCCAGCAACGGCGAATTGGCCAGAACCGCTCTCGCCACTGTCGGAAGGTTCCGGAGGAAGAGGTGGGCAAACAGAAAGTGCCCATCGTCCGTGCCCATTAACGCCAGCATCTTCTCCATCAGGTCTACGGCCGAACCATCTCCTAACTTGGTCCACGTCAGGAGCCTCTCCGCTCTCTCACATTCCGAGACCATGTAGTGCTGGATGAGCGCAGCCTTGAGCGCCTCATATTTGCTTCTGGCTGGTGGCTGATCGAGCAGGCTCGCTACCTGCTGAGCTGTGCGGGCGTCCAGCACTGCGACCACATGGTAGAATCTGGTGTCGCCTGCCGTTACTCCCCGGAGGGTGAACTGGGCCTCGGTGAGGTGAAACCAAGAGCGCGGGTTGTGCTGCCAGAAATCCGGTAGCTTGACTGAAACCGCACACGCGTGGCTGGATGTTCCAGTCCGGGCTGTCTGTGGGATGGCTGCCACCTTGCTGTAGCTTCCTGACTGGGCCGGCTCCGGGGATCTTGCCTCGTGTTCCATAATATGTCTTGGGTCACCAGTGTGGAGTGTGTAAATGAAGAGGCAGATTCATTTCAGACGATTTATTACACACTCACATCTCACAAGCAAATAACAGACTGAACATTTCAACAGGCACTCTCCTCTTAAGTTTCATGGCATTCCTCCACACACAACATGACATTTGCATCACACTGCATTCAACTCCCTACGTCCTTGACTCCTTCCTGCTATCTCGCCAGGAACCTCCTGCATATTGTTTTCCCATGTTTATCCACTGTCTCTTGTCTGAGATGCTAAATAATCTGGCTCCCCCAGGGTGCTAAATGTAGACTTTATTCTTCAAATATATGTGCTTTATTGATCGGGAAGAGGTCTGTGGTGAACCACTCCCAGTTACACGGAGTGAGACTGGATATCCTGGCAGATAAGCACATCTGTCGCAAGGTCTGTGGTGGACTTTTGCCAGTCGGTGCATCGTGACATGCACTACACAAAGAGCAAAGATAAACAAACCTATCATCTGGTCAGTCACTGCAACAGATACTGGAGTCAGTTTGTCTTGGCCTGTCCTTGCCACTGATAATACCTCTATCTGCCAAGAATGTGTCGCTAGTCCAGCAAAAGCTAGCGGTACTCAAATACTTTGCAAGCAGTTTCATGAAATGGTCAGTCAGAAAACAACTCATACCAGTTCGGACGTCGCCCAGGTTAACAAGGCCAGGAGTTCCAGGCAGCGGAGGGTGAAGGACATAGCTGCATGGAGGAATCTGATCAGACCAAAATGAAACAGTCATTGTCGCCCCCGACAGACTACTATGATGATGATGATGATATTGATAGGGATGATTTTCAGACAAATCTTGATAATTATTTTTGCTTCTTATCTTCACCCTCTCCTTGCAAGTTGCATGCTTGCAGTGAGAATAGTGATCTCGCTACCAAGTGATTGAGCGATGAAAATCTTCACAGGGTCTATTGTCTATTGTCTACAATATTTGTTTATTTCTACAAGTTAGATGCATAATCCGTAGTGTGGGTTCTATCTGCTGGAACCATTGAGCTTTTAGTTTGTTCAGTCGGTGATGTCACCATATTAGATAGATAGATTAGTTTATTTGACAGGGACAGTGCAATAAACATAGACAATTAATCAATGACAATCAATCTGATGTGTTGCACATGGAGTGTATAGCTGTTAGCTAATTTGCAACTCTTGTCCCTGGATGGGCTTTAGAAAAGAGAATCAAGTAAAGAAAGAAAAGAAATAAAGAAAATACACAATAACCACATACATCAATGCAAAAAGATTATAAATACACAATTATAAATATTATAAATATTATAAATACTATAAATACACAATTATAAATATTATAAATATTATAAATACACAAATATAACAACCTGACTCACATTTGCCTATTTCAGGCCTCCCTCCCTTCGTCACTCACTATAAACAAACACATTCATTCCTTCCCTTCATTCACTCTCACCTTGTAGACAATCAATTCATACATGAGTACATTCTTGTTTATTTTTCAGCCAGTTTTTAACCTTTTTAGTGAATGTTTTAAAGTCCGTTATTATTTTAATTTCATTTGGCATTGTGTTCCAGATGTGACTGCCCTTTATAGAGAATGCTGTTTGTCCAAATGTGGTTCTGCGGTGGAATATTTTACAGTTATTGTTAACAGAACTCCTGGTGGCTCTGCTGCTGTCCTGTCTTTGAATGAAACCAGCAAGTGGCTCGGGTGCTGATTTATGGAGACATCTGAACGTTAATTTCAGAAAACAGAGGTCAATGAAACTCTCAAAACTCAATAGGTTGTATTTTTTTAAAACATTACAGTGATGCCACCTAATGGGCTTTTTGTCCAAGATTTTTAGGGTTTGATTATATAATGAACCTATATGTCTTATTGTGGAAGGGGCTGCTTGAGCCCAGACAGTCAAACAGTATGATATATGAGAAAAAACCATAGAATGCATATACAGTACAGCTGCTTCGTAAGGTATGTAATATTTAATTAATTTAAAGCAGTTCAGATTTTTTTTTACTGTTTTTGAAATTTTCTTTATATGAAGATTAAATTTGAGTTGAGGATCTAGTATAATGCCAAGGTATTTGAATTCTGTAGCTAAACTGATGTCATGATCATGTATATTAACTTTAAAACGTTGCAGGTTACATTTTTTGATTGAAAAGCACATTGAGGCTGTTTTCTGAAGGTTTAGCAATAGATGGTTCTGGAGGAGCCACTCTTGGACATCAACCATACTTGTAGACAGTACATCTGCAGCCTGTGCTGGAGTCTTGGCAGCTGTGTAAATAACTGCATCATCTGCATAAAGTTGGCATGTTGCAGCTGAGCAGTGTAACGGCAAGTCATTAATAAAAATGCTGAAAAGTAATGGACCAAGAATGGACCCTTGTGGGATACCCATGCGGTTGTTTAAAAATGAGGATTTATCCTGGTGAACTTTTATACACTGTTCTCTATTCTGGAGATAAGATGCAAACCATTCTAATGTATCTGGGGAGAAGTTAAAAGTTACCATTTTGGATAAAAGCAAACTGTGGTTTACAGTATCGAAAGCCTTTTTGAGATCTAGAAAAGCAGCTCCTACCACACTACCCCTGTCCAAGGACGTTTTCAATAAGGCAACAATTTGTTGTTTCTGTTGAGTATCCTGGTCTAAAACCAAATTGATGTGGATGAAGGAGTTGACTGTCTTGTAAGTAGTCTATCAGCTGTGTAGCTACAACTTTTTCAAGAACCTTAGACAGGACTGGTAAGATAGAGATTGGGCGGTAATTGCATATATCGTCTTTACTGCCTGATTTATGATCTGGTATGACGACAGCTTTTTTCCAGCCAGATGGAAATGTACTAGACCTAATAAGATAAGATAAGCCTTTATTAGTCCCACAACGGGGAAATTCCAGGATTGCAACAGCACAGGGATAGCAACACTCAGAGCAACAATCAGAAGGCAAGAAAAAAAAAAAACAAAAAAAAAAAAACAAGCAAGCAAGAGCAGCTAATATACATATGTACATATTACTATAAAATATATATATATACACACACACACACACAGACACACAGTGCAGAGCATTGTAGCTGGATGGAATAAATATATGAATATATGAACACACAGTGCAGAGCATTGTAGCTAGATGGAATAAATATGTAAATATATAAACACCCACAGTACGGAGCATTGCAGCTAGGTGGAATAAATATGCAAGTATATAAACACACACAGTGCAGAGCAATGTAGCTAGATGGAATAATATGTAGATATACATGTATAAAAACACAGTGTGGAGCATTGTAGCTAGATGGAATAAATATATATATATATAAATATAAACACACCCAGTGCTGAGCATTGTAGCTAGATGGAATAAATATGTAAATATATAAACACACACAGTGCAGAGCATTGTTGCTAGGTGGGATGAAACAGCATAACCGTCTATTTAGTTATCTTACATGGTATGATTATGTGCCCATACATATTCTCACCCTCCATAGCGACCGGTATGTTCCTAGTTGTATGCCGGAGAGGACCATAGTGTAAGTCTATTGCATCTTTTGCATTCAAAAAAAAAACTATTAGTTTGTTACGTCTTACGTTAATGGAGAGATTAATGAGATGAGTCAGTGGTTTGATTAATATTTTGCTGTGCGTTTTGAGAAAGGAGGTGCTCATGTTGTAGATATCATTAGTTTTTGAGTTTGACAGTGTTTTAACAATACCAGCAATTAACTCATTCAGTCAGCAAATGCGGAAGTCAGAGCCTCAATGTTTGTGCACAGAGTGGATGGAAAAAATTCATTTTCTTTTCTTTCTAGATGACATTAAGGCTACAAAAGTACTACATTCATGTTTATTATGTTCTCAGCTTTCGGTAGAGGTAATAATATGCTTATTTTAGGATTCTCAATGAGTATTCCTTTTAAATAAAGAGGGAAAGTGGGACAGATAGGACTAGTGAGGTCTGGGAAGCCCTGAAAAGCAAACCCCTCTCCCAAAAATTTTGAGGGTGAATTAGCTGCAGTACTCGGTTCATCCAACAGATGGCACTTTGTCTTGCTTTCCATCTTTTTTTGGCTTTCAACTTGAATTTCGCTGGAGCAGACTGCTCCCAGTCTTACTGGCTCTTCTACAGTTCAAGATAACCATATGATAGTCAATTAGTTATCTAAGCAAATAACAATACAGCATAAATCACTTGTTTTTTTGCAAATTCTTGTATTTTTAATGAACTTTTATGAACAAAGAACAAATATACAACTTTGAAACCAGTGGACCATACAATAAAACAATGGTTCTTATAAAATGAACTTAAAGTTAACTTAAAGTTACCATTCATAGCCAACAGCTAAAATTGTGTTTATACTTTATAAAAAGTATTTTAAAAACTGTTTTAACATTTGCTTTCTCCAATATGTATTGAAGCAATTCCAAGATTGCTGCCATACAAAGCCTTATAGGACCTTTTTTGCTCGTATTTTCATGCCAATTATGGTGTTATTACATTTAAGTTCTCATGTTAGTGGTCATACTGTGAATTTACTAGCATGTTACTCCGAGCATCTTAGTGTACTGCTGTGTGTCTCACCATGAGTGAGAGTGGTATTGCATCTATTGACGTCTGGACTTTTTTTTTTCTGTCAATATGTGTAGCTCATATTAATAAGGTTCTATCAGTGTTGCCAGATGGGGAATATTGAAGTTTCTTATCAGCGGCTTAAAATTATTGTATAATGTGGAAAATTATTGGACACACCCAGTTTTCATTCTGATGTGGCTCAGGACCATCTGCTTCAGTAACACATTATCACAGATCATGCATATTGCAGCCTACAACGCAGTTTTACCTTTAAATAACAGATCAGCTGAAAAAAAAATTTCCTCTACCTGTAGGGCGTACAGGATAAGCACCTGGCCTGCACTGAATACCCCCAGAATACAAGTCGTACTTAACTTTCTTCAATATGGCTTCTGTTGAATCATCATGTATCAAGATGTTGCCTCATAAATATTATGAGAAGTAGAAGTATGATAAGTGTTTATACATTAGGAATAAACATCAATCAATCCACCTGTAGAAGATGTGCTCGAATGATGAGGCTGAGTTTAATTCGTAAACCAGCTTTATTGACAGAACACATCGTCTAGCATTCTCAAAGCAGGAAAGAGGAAGAATCATATCTCATCACCCTTTTATATGTTTCCAGCATCAGAATTCAAGTCACATGGTGTTTTCAGTAAACATACAGTCACAAAGTATCCCTTTGAATCTTCACCATTGTCTCTCATTTCCTGATGAACCGGAAATCTCTCCGGGGCATCTTCTGTGGGACAAAGAGACAAATCTCACACCTCCTTGTTATCTTCTGCAGATCCGAGTTCTTTGTCCTTGCAGACGTGACACCCTCAATACACATGCAGTCATGTCTCTGTGGAAAAGTGAGCCCACAATGTGTGTCGCCCACACTACCCCCCCCCCAAATGTCTAGTAAGGGCAAAACATGCATGGCATAAAAAAAGAAAAACACAAAACACTCATATATCGCTAATCAATCCACCAACTGCCTAGGTTTTAACTTTCTGCCAAATCTGCTGCAACCTGGCTTGGCTGCACCTGCAACATCTCTCTGCATCTGTGGATTAAAGCTGTTAGCACCTTTCTGTGAAGATCCTGGAGAATGTCTTTTCGGCGGCCTGCCATGGCGGGGGGGGCCTCGCGAGCTGCACTTCCTCATCAGCCAAAACAAAAGCGGGTTTGAGCCTGTTTATGCAAATCAACTCCCTTCTGCCCCCTAAATCTAGCAGAAAATGCTTCTGCCCGGTCTCCAGCACTCTGAACGGTCCGTCATAAAATGGTCACAAACTTGGACGATGAGCATC
This sequence comes from Pholidichthys leucotaenia, assembly GCA_020510985.1. NCBI lineage: Eukaryota > Metazoa > Chordata > Actinopteri > Cichliformes > Pholidichthyidae > Pholidichthys > Pholidichthys leucotaenia. The sequence continues at coordinate 130,399,716 of CM035850.1, forward strand.
ATGTTTAACAAAAACAAACTCTGCATTTTTCAAAGCCTTTGGTACAAAAACGTGTGGTAAACTGTGATGGACCGGGCCGGGGAGCGTGTTTGCTCCTGAGTCGCTCTGCCACGGCTGAGCAGGGGGGCCATTTGGTGTGGGATTATCGGTGAGGAATTCCCCCGGCAAACGGAGCGGTTGTGCAAAAACTAATTCAGCCGGGGAAGCATGTAAATCTTCCTTAGGTGCAGAACGCAACCCCAATAAAACCCATGGAAGTTTGTCCACCCAATTTGTATCCGTCAGCGACGCTCTGAGGGCTGCTTTCAATGACCTGTGAAAGCGTTCGCATAAACCATTAGCCTGGGGGTTATACGCGGTGGTGCGATGAATCTTCACCCCCAAGCTGCGGGCCATCGATGACCATAGTTCGGAAATAAATTGGGGACCCCTGTCGGATGTTATGTCCGACGGTACACCGAAACGCGCAACCCACACTGCTAAAAATGCTCGCGCAACTTCTTCCGCTGTGGTTGATGTCAGAGGAATCGCCTCTGGCCAACGCGTGGTGCGATCCACCATCGTCAAAAGATGTGTGTGCCCGTGTGATAATGGGAGCAGGCCCACCAAGTCAACATGCACGTGATCAAAACGCTTAGCGGGGATGTGAAAAGGTTCCAACGGGGCCTTAGTGTGTCTGTGTATTTTGGCTCGCTGACACGCTACGCAGGCTGCCGCCCATTCTTTGACCTGTTTGCGCAACCCGGGCCAAACAAATTTCTCCCCCACCAACTTAATCGATGCGCGCACCCCCGGGTGTGCGACAGAATGGACCGAGTCAAAAACGCGGCGACGCCACGCGGCTGGCACCATGGGGCGGGGCCGTCCCGTGGAGACATCGCAGATTAGTGGGGGCATACCACTTTGTTGCTCCCTGTGCTCCAGCCTTAACCCTGCTGGTCCAGACTGGAGCGCGCGCACGTCCGCGTCGTTCACCTGCTCCGCAGCCATGGCTGCATAATCTAACCCAACACAGACCGGGGCTGCGCGCGCTCCCGCGTCGCTGCCCGGGCCCGCGGCCACGGCTACAGAGTCTGCCCCTATGGGGCTTGATGGTGCTACCGCGCGCGAGAGGCAGTCTGCCACAACATTGTGTTTACCCGCGACATGCTGAATATCAGTAGTGAACTCCGATATTGCGGCTAGTTGCCTTTGTTGTCGGCCTGACCAGGGTTCTGAAATTTTGGCCATTGCAAACATTAGCGGTTTATGGTCCACAAACGCGGTGAAACGCCGCCCCTCTAACCAGAACTGAAAATGACGGATGGCCAAGTGTAGGTCCAAAAGCTCCCTGTCAAACGCACTGTATTTACGCTCACTATCGCGCAAAGTCCTGCTGAAAAACGCGAGGGGTTGCCAGGTACCTGCCACAAACTGTTCAACTACCGCCCCCACCGCTACATCGGAAGCGTCAGTAGTGAGCGCCATGCGGGCCGTTGGAACTGGGTGCGCTAACAAAACTGCGTTTGCCAGGGCTGTTTTGACCTGGGCAAAAGCGCGCTCCCGCTCCGGAGACCATTCAACTTTATTTGCGGGCTTTTGTTTTTTAACGTGGTGTACAATGGCTGCATGAGCCGTGCTGCGCTTGGGAGGAACCGGTTGTAAAAATTAACCATCCCTAGAAACTCCTGAAGCGCCTTGACTGTTTGAGGTTGCGGAAAATCCGTTATGGCACGCACTTTATTTGGAAGAGGAACCGCTCCTTCTGCCGAAACGCGATGTCCCAAAAAATCAATCTGCGCCACCCCAAACTGGCACTTCGCTGGGTTAACTATTAACCCGTGCTCTGCCAGCCTCCGAAAAACCGCCGTGAGGTGTTTTTCGTGCTCGCCCTCGGACGCGCTGGCTACCAAAATGTCGTCCAAATAAACGAACACGAAAGGGAGGTCGCGTAAAACTGCATCCATCATGCGTTGGAAAGTCTGCGCGGCCCCCTTGAGGCCAAAAGGCATGCGCAAAAACTCAAAAAGGCCGAAAGGAGTTATGACCGCTGTTCTGGGTACATCTTGCGCGCGCACTGGAACCTGGTGGTAACCGCGCACCAAGTCTATTTTAGAAAAAATGCGCGCCCCCGCCAAATGAACAGAAAAATCCTGAATGTGCGGAATCGGGTAGCGGTCATGAGCTGAAACGTTGTTCAACCTGCAGAAATCGCCGCAAGGTCGCCACGAGCCGTCAGCCTTTGGGACCATGTGTAACGGCGAAGCCCAAGAGCTCTTGGAGCGTCTAACAATGCCCAGTTTTTCCAGATTAGTGAACTCCTTGCGCGCGATGGCCAGTTTAGCTGGGTCCAAGCGCCGAGCTTTTGCAAAAACGGGAGGCCCGGTGGTGGTTATGAAATGCTCTACCCCGTGTTTAGCCACTGTTGCCGAAAACGTGGGGACTGTGAGTGCTGGGAACTGAGCAAGCAATGTGTGAAACTTACCACCCGCAGCTGAGACGCTGGCATGTGCAGTCGGCGGGGCCACCCGAGCTGTGCAGGGAATAGAATGAAAGCACAGTGCATTAATCAGACGTCTATTAGCAAGGTCAACCAATAAACCATGTGAGCACAAAAAATCAGCCCCTAACATGTTGAAACTGACTGCTGCTACAATAAATGTCCACTCAAATGAATGGCCCTGTAAGGACAGAAGCATGGTCCTCTCACCGAACGTTTTAATCGCGGAGCCGTTCGCTGCTGACACTGACACCCAGGGAGCTTTAGACGGCATCAGCCGTTCCGCGTAGGTGGGTGTGACGAAACTCAGCTGAGAGCCCGTGTCCACAAGGAACTGTTTCCCCGAGCATACGTCCGTCAGGTAAAGCAGCTTGTTCTCGTTGCCGAGGGTCGCAGCTGCTACCGGCCCTCGGTCTTGGCGTTTCCCTGGCGTTTGAAGTTGTACGGTGGGACGCACCTGTGCGCTCTCTCTGCAAAACGGCGGTGGTAGAAACACGGGCCGTCCTCCGCTCCGCGTCGTCTGGCCCCCATCGCCGCCTTCGTTGGTGCGTCTGGCGCCGCGGCCGCTGGACCTGCGCTGTCTCGGGACGCCATTCCACTTGTGAGCGTCGACCAGCCGCTGCGCCTCTTTGCTCAAACCATGGTAGTCTCGCCTGGCCAATCGGGGCGACTCTGCCAGGGCCACTCTCACTGCTGGCGGCAGGGTCCGAAGGAAAAGGTGGGGGAAAATGAATTCGCCATCCTCAGAGTCTTTGAGCCTCAGCATCTTCACCATCAGGTCCGCAGGTCTATCGTTCCCTGACTCCGTCAATGTCAGAAGCCCCTCTGCTCGTTGTTGGACTGAAGGGGTGAAGTGGCTGATCAGCGCGTCCTTCAATGCGCTGTACTTGTCGCTGTCTGGTGGATGATTAACCAAATCCTCCACTCTCTGGACCGTGTCACTGTCCAGCTTCGCAACCACATGGTAGAATTTTGTGTCGTCGTTGGAGATTCTCCGGAGGTTGAACTGCGCCTCGACTGCACTAAACCATGACCGCGGGCTGTGCTGCCAGAAATCGGGCAGCTGGATCGTGGCGGCGGCCATCAGGCTGGCTTCCGCCGAGCCCCGCTCGGGAGAATTCTGTCTGCTCATTTCTCGTCGTAGGTCACCAGTGTAGAAGATGTGCTCGAATGATGAGGCTGAGTTTAATTCGTAAACCAGCTTTATTGACAGAACACATCGTCTAGCATTCTCAAAGCAGGAAAGAGGAAGAATCATATCTCATCACCCTTTTATATGTTTCCAGCATCAGAATTCAAGTCACATGATGTTTTCAGTAAACATACAGTCACAAAGTATCCCTTTGAATCTTCACCATTGTCTCTCATTTCCTGATGAACCGGAAATCTCTCCGGGGCATCTTCTGTGGGACAAAGAGACAAATCTCACACCTCCTTGTTATCTTCTGCAGATCCGAGTTCTTTGTCCTTGCAGACGTGACACCCTCAATACACATGCAGTCATGTCTCTGTGGAAAAGTGAGCCCACAATGTGTGTCGCCCACACACCTAAAATACTACTAAAATGCCCAGTCCAGTCTCACAAAAAAAACCCATCAAATTGCATGTAGAAAATGTACATACTGTAGACACCTTAAAGAACATTTTTAACATGCAGTGGATACGTGGTGTTTACAGCTTTAAAAAAAAAACTTGTCTACTGGCACCTTAATGTTTGCCACTTTCTGTTCCTCTCACTTTCATTCTCTTTCACCATCTAACACCTGTCCAAAACAATTTTTTCTAACCTTAACCATGACAGGAGGTGATGCCTAAACCTAACCTTTCATTAGTGGAGTGAAAAACAAAAAGGGGAAAACAAAAAACAAAACAAAAAAAAGGTTGAAAGCAGTTGTAACTAACCATCTGCCACTCCCCTCCCAACTCGATATAAGTGTGGAAGAGTACCTACAGACGTGGACAAAATTGTTGGTACCCCTCAGTTAATGAAAGAAAAACCCACAATGGTCACAGAAATAACTTGACTCTGACAAAAGTGGTAATAAATGAAAATTCTATGAAAATTAACCAGTGAAAATCAGACAATGCTTTTGAATTGTGGTTCAACAGAATTATTTTAAAAAACAAACTCATGAAACAGGCCTGGACAAAAATGATGGTACCCCTAGAAAAGGTTGAAAATAATGTAACCATAGGGACATGTTCAACCAAGATGTGTCCTCTAATTAGCATCACAGGTGTCTACAAACTTGTAATCACTGTCGGCTTATTTAAAGGGTGACAGGTAGTCACTGTGCTGTTTGTTGACATGGTGTGTACCACACTAAACATGGACCAGAGGAAGCAAAGGAGAGAGCTGTCTCAGGAGATTAGAAAGAAAATTATAGACAAGCATGTTAAAGGTAAAGGCTATAAGACCATCTCCAAGCAGTTTGATGTTCCTGTGACTACAGTTGCACATATTTTTCAGAAATTTAAGATCCACGGGACTGTAGCCAACCTCCCTGGAGGTGACTGCAGGAGGAGACGGATAATACGAATGGTAACAAAAGAGCCCAGAACAACCTCTAAACACATTCATGGTGAACTCCAAGGTCAAGGTACATCAGTGTCAGATCGCACCATCCGTCGTTGTTTGAGCCAAAGTGGACTTCATGGGAGATGACCAAGGAGGACACCACTGTTGAAAACAAATCATAAAAAAGCCAGACTGGAATTTGCCAAACTGCCTGTTGACAAGCCACAAAGCTTCTGGGAGAATGTCCTATGGACAGACGAGACAAAACTGGAACATTTTGGCAAGACACATCAGCTCTGTGTTCACAGACGCAAAAATGAAGCATACCAAGAAAAGAACACTGTCCCTACTGTGAAACATGGAGGAGGTTCTGTTATGTTCTGGGGCTGCTTTGCTGCATCTGGCACAGGGTGTCTTGAATCTGTGCAGGGTACAATGAAATCTCAAGACTATCAAGGTATTCTAGAGAGAAATGTGCTGCCCAGTGTCAGACAGCTTGGTTTCAGTCGCAGGTCATGTGTCTTGCAACAGGATAATGACCCAAAACACACAGCTAAAAACACCCAAGAATGGCTAAGAGCGAAACATTGGACTATTCTAAAGTGGCCTTCTATGAGCCCTGATCTAAATCCTATTGAACATCTGTGGAAGGAGCTGAAACATGCCGTCTGGAGAAGGCAACCTTCAAACCTGAGACAACTGGAGCAGTTTGCTCATGAGGAGTGGGCCAAAATACCTGCTGAGAGGTGCAGAAGTCTCATTGACAGTTACAGAAATCGTTTGATTGCAGTGATTGCCTCAAAAGGTTGTGCAACAAAATATTAAGTTAAGGGTACCGTCATTTTTGTCCAGACCTGTTTCATGAGTTTGTTTTTTAAAATAATTCTGTTGAACCACAATTCAAAAGCACTGTCTGATTTTCATTGGTTAATTTTCATAGAATTGTTATTTATTACCACTTTTGTCAGATTCAAGTTATTTCTGTGACCATTGTGGGTTTTTCTTTCATTAACAGAGGGGTACCAACATTTTTGTCCACGTCTGTAAAACAAGTGTTGTTCTGTTCTGCTCATGCACGGTGAGGACTGTGGTTTTGTTTTTCTTATGTGCATTTGTGCATGCGTATTTTGCTAAAAGGATGGAAATGGCTGTGGTGAACACATACTTCAAGAAGAGAGAGGAACATACAGTGGGGAAAAAAAGTATTTAGTCAGCCACCAATTGTGCAAGTTCTCCCACTTAAAAGACGAGAGAGGTCTCCAATTTTCATTATAGGTATACCTCAACTATGAGAGACAAAATGAGAAAAAAAAAATCCAGAAAATCACATTGAAGGATTTTTAATTAATTAATTGATAAATTCCTCGGTAAAATAAGTATTTGGTCAATAACAAAAGTTCATCTCACTACTTTGTTATATACCCTTTGTTGGCAATGACAGAGGTCAAACATTTTCTGTAAGTCTTCACAAGGTTTTCACACACTGTTGCTGGTATTTTGGCCCATTCCTCCATGCAGATCTCCTCTAGAGCATTGATGTTTTGGGGCTGTCGCTGGGCAACACAGACTTTCCAACTCCCTCCAAAGATTTTCTATGGGGTTGAGATCTGGAGACTGGCTAAGCCACTCCAGGACCTTGAAATGCTTCTTATGAAGCCACTCCTCCGTTGCCCGGGCAGTGTGTTTGGGATCATTGTCATGCTGAAAGACCCAGCCACATTTCATCTTCAATGCCCTTGCTGATGGAAGGAGGTTTTCACTCAAAATCTCACGATACATGGCCCCATTCATTCTTTCCTTTACACGGATCAGTCGTCCTGGTCCCTTTGCAGAAAAACAGCCCCAAAGTATGATGTTTCCACCCCCATGCTTCACAGTAGGTATGGTGTTCTTTCTCCTCCAAACACGACAAGTTGAGTTTTTACCAAAAAGTTCTATTTTGGTTTCATCTGACCATATGAGATATCCCAATCCTCTTCTGGATCATCAAAATGCTCTCTAGCAAACTTCAGACGGGCCTGGACATGTACTGGCTTAAGCAGGGGGACACGTCTGGCACTGCAGGATTTGAGTCCCTGGCGGCGTAGTGTGTTTCTGATGGTAGCCTTTGAAACTTTGGTCCCAGCTCTCTGCGGGTCATTCACTAGGTCCCCCCATGTGGTTCTGGGATTTTTGTTCACCGTTCTCATGATCATTTTGACCTCACGGGGTGAGAGCTTACGTGGAGCCCCAGATCAACGGAGATTATCAGTGGTCTTGTATGTCTTCCATTTTCTAATAATTGCTCCCACAGTTGATTTCTTCACACTAAGCTGCTTACCTATTGCAGATTCAGTCTTCCCAGCCTGGTGCAGGTCTACAATTTTGTTTCTGGTGTCCTTTGACAGCTCTTTGGTCTTGGCCATAGTGGAGTTTGGAGTCTGACTGTCTGAGGTTGTGGACAGGTGTCTTTTATACTGATAACGAGTTCAAACAGGTGCCATTAATACAGGTAATGAGTGGAGGACAGAGGAGCCTCTTAAAGAAGAAGTTACAGGTCTGTGAGAGTCAGAAATCTTTCTTGTTTGTAGGTGACCAAATACTTATTTTACCAAGGAATTTACCAATTAATTCATTTAAAATCCTTCAATGTGATTTTCTGGATTTTTTTTTTTTCTCATTTTGTCTCTCATAGTTGAGGTATACCTATGATGAAAATTGGAGACCTCTCTCATCTTTTAAGTGGGAGAACTTGCACAGTTGGTGGCTGACTAAATACTTTTTTGCCCCACTGTAGGGTGACATACAAGAGTGGAGGAAGGCGCACACAGGTGGACTACATCTTATGCAGAAGGAGACATTTGAAAGAGACAGGAGACTGCAAGGTTGTGACAGGAGAATGTAGCTAGACAGCATCGGGTGGTTGTCTGGAAGATGACTTTCCAAAGCAAGAAGAGGAAAATAGTGAAGGCAGAGCCAAAGATTCAGTGGGGGAAGTTACAGAAGGAAGAAGGTTGCACAGAGTTGAAGAAGGAGTTGATACAGGCTCTAGGTGGTAGGGAAGAATTACCAGATGACTGGGAAAGTACAGCAAAAGTAATGAGGGACATGGATAGAAGGGTATGTGGTGTATCCGGTGGACAGAGGAAGGAAGAGGAGACTTGGTGGTGGAAGCGGAGGTACAGGAAAGTATTCAAAGGAAGAGGTTAGCAAAGAAAAACTGGGATAGTCAGGGAGATAAAGAAAGTAGACAGGAGTATTTGGAATTTTAGATGCATGGCAAAGAGAGAGGTGGCAAAGGAAAAGGAAAAGGCATATAGTGAGTTGTATAAGAGGCTGGACACTAAGAAAGGAGAAAAGGACTTGGCTTGACAGAGAAACCAAGCTGGAAAGGATGTACAGCAGGTTAGGTTAATTAAGGACAGAAATGGTAACGTACGAATAAATGATGAGAGTGTGTTGAGAAGATGGAAGGAGTTCTTTGAAGAGCTGATGAACAAAGAAAATGAGAGAGAGCGAGGATGGATGAAGGAAAGATGGTGAACAAGGAAGTTCCAAGGATTAGCAAGGCAGAAGTGAGAGCAGCTTTGAAGAAGAATGGAAAGGCAGTTGTTCCAGACAACATACAGTGGTGTGAAAAAGTGTTTGCCCCCTTCCTGATTTCTCATTTTTTTTGTATGTTTGTCACACTTAAATGTTTCGGAAGGTGACACAAGTAAACACAAAATGCAGTTTTTAAATGAAAGTATTTATTATTAAAGGTAAAAAAAATCCAAACCTACATGGCACTGTGTGCAAAAATGACCCCCCCCCCCGTTAAAACATAAATTAACTGTGGTTTATCACATCTGTGGAAAGCTGAGTTCAATTTCTCAAGCGACACCCCGGCCTGATTACTGCCATACCTGTTCTCAGTCAAGAAATCACTTCCTGTAAATAGGGCCTGTCTAACAAAGTGAAGTAGACCAAAAGATCCTCAAAAGCTAGACGTCATGCTTCGACCCAAAGAAATTCAGGAACAAATGAGAAACAAAGTAACTGAGATCTATCAGTCTGGAAAAGGTTATAAAGCCATTTCTAAAGCTTTGAGACTGTCATGGTCTGTGTGCTGATATTGTCCGCGCTTGGATCATGCAGTATTTTCCTCCTGTTTCTGTTAGTCTCCTTATGGCCTTCTGGGCTCTTATTTTGACAGCATCTCTGCGGGGCTTCCGGCTGTCAGAGCCAAGCTACGCAGTGACAGCTGGATTACATTCCACTGATTAATGCTCATTATCTGTTTAATCCTCTAAGCCCTATTTAAAGGAGCAGCCGAGGTTACTCAGTGCTGCAATCTCACACGCGTAATGTTGGCCTCCCTGACGTTTGGCTGGAGTCCCTATGCCCGGCTCCAGTCACCCTCTTGATCTGCACGTTCTCAGTAAGTTTATTCCTTAGTCTGAGTATTTCTTCATTGTGTCTAAGGCGAAGTTCTTGTTTGTGTTTTTGCCCCACGTGGCTCATTATTTTGTAATCGTCATCTTTCACTAACAAATATGCAAACTCATTGGCTGCCTATAGCGTCTCATTAATGGCCCGCGAGGGCCATCCCATGACAGAGACTCCAGCAAACCACAGTGAGAGCCATTATCCACAAATGGTGAAAACATGGAACAGTGGTGAATCTTCCCAGGAGTGGCCGGCTGACCAAAATTACCCCAAGAGCACAGCGACGACTCATCCAAGAGGTCACAAAAGACTCCACAACAACATGCAAACAAAGAACTGCAGGCCTCACTTGGCTCAATTAAGGTCAGTGTTCATGACTGCACCATAAGAAAGAGACTGGGCAAAAATGGCCTGCATGGCAGAGTTCCAAGACGAAAACCACTGCTGAGCAAAATGAACATAAAGGCTCATCTCAGTTTTGCCAGAAAACATCTTAACAATGATTAAGTTATGATAAACCACAACTAGCACCCCATACATCACCTTGGGGCGGGAAGGTGTGTGTGTGTCCTTTATTTTTCTGCATTGAAGGTGGCAACCTTATCTGTGTCCCTCCTGGCTCCATCTCATCTGTGGAGGAACTCAGCTCTTGGTTTCACTCTTCTTTCCAAACCATCTTGGGCTCCATTGAAAATTAAGCAGCCTTGATCCAAACCTGACAGAACTCGTGCAGTCAGGCGGGAGCGCTGCAAAGCTGAATGCAGGTGGAAAGGACAAAAGGTAAGGTGGAAAGGACAAATTGTAGGTGTCACTGCAAATTTTAAAGGACTGCTGGCGTCAGTACCAAAATACTGTCAAGGAGACTAAAAGGGAATATTTTGCTAACATTGTTTCATCCCTTTGCCATAATAAATGTGTTTTATTTAACACTATTGACTCTGTTCTTAATACCCCACAGAGTGACTGTTTGGAGGCCTCCTATAAATTATGTAATGAATTTATGTACTTTTTTATTGATAAGGTGGCCACCACCAAGGTTCTCATCTGAGTTCCTGTCTCTGATCCCTCTCTTTTTGTACCTTGTTCTGCTGTTTTTATTCAGTTTGAACCTGTGACTCTGTCGTTTTTAGAGGATGTGGTTGGCCACATTAAGTCCTCAGGGTCTCGCTGTGATGCTGTTCCTCTTAGTATAGGAAAGTCAGTTTTCACCATTCTAAATAGCAGCCTGTCATCTGGTGTGGTTCTTGCAAATTTTAAACATGCAGTAGTGCAACCCTTGATTAAAAAACCTGATCTTTGTCATACCATGTTGGCAAATTTTAGGCCTATTTCAAAAACTTTAGAGAAAATTGTATATACTGTATGCAGCTGAAATGTTTCCTGGATGAACATGGCATTCTGGAAGTTTTTCAATCTGGTTTCAAAGCTCTTCATAGCACAGATAATGACATCCTCTTAGCATGTGATTCAGATGAATATTCTTGTGTTGCTTGATTTACAGTAACTGCTGCCTTTGACACAGTGGACCATCACATTTTAATTCCACATTTGCAGCACCTAGCTCTCATTATAGTTTATTGGTTTATTTGTCAGGGACCATGTACAGAAAAAAACCCCACAAAAATATTAAACACAGAGTAAAGATGTTCTGTACCGGGTTATAGGATTCTCATTAATTTCCATCTATTGTCACCATGGGTTGAGATGCCGTCTCGGCACTCAGCCCATGTTTTCCCTCATCCCTGCTTCCCATTGAGCAGCGTCTCAGCTGGCCCCCAGCTGGCAGCATTATGGACGGCTGGGGCCAATTAGTCTTCATCAGCTGGGGCGCTGCCAATGAGGATAAATAGGAGCAGCCTCGATGACTCGGGGCTGCGACATAAACACATTGCTAAGCTGAAGCCCCTTCGTCTGGTGTCAGCTTATACTTCTCTTGCAGCATTCCTGTGTTTGTATCCCGCTGTGAGTATGTACGTCTTGTTACCCCCACGTCCAGTACGAGCTGCTTACCTCTGCGCTGTGCAACCTGTGAGTGTACCTCTGCATGAGTATCTGTGCTCTCCTCATCCCTTCCCCTTTACCCTGAATAAAATATCACGACTCACTGGCTTGCCCCTGGCTCTGATTGCCCGGCTCCCTAGAGCCGGATATGACAGTATGTCGCAGCCAGAAGAGCTACCGGCGGCCGTGAGTCGCCGTGGAAATGTACCTTTCTGTCCGGGTGTCAGCGCTGCTAGCATGCCGTTTCCCAGGAGTCACTTCCGGCGCCAGCGCGACGAGCTGAGGTCCATCTCGGAGGCTGTCGACGGGACGTTCTTCACCCTGCACGACGCCTCCAACGCGAGACGCTGGCATCCGGGCCGTGCTGAGGAACTCCTGGACTGTCACCCTCACTCTCTGTACCATCTGGAGGACAGTGCCAGGATAGACGCTGCAGGTACACAGCGAGAGAAGCTCCACGGGGTGGATGGAAATCCCGGCAGGGAGTCAAAGTGGGCGACGTCTTTCCCCGCTTCGGAGTCCCGTTCCTGCTGTTATTCCAGTCCGGGAGTTCGCGCCAACCAGAGGACTTCCCCCGACCTGCGCCACGTCACTCGGGATTCCCTTCTAGGAGCCGCAGCTGACAGCAGTTATGTCCGGGGTCGAGTGGCTGTCGCGAGCTCTACTGTGTTTCCTGTCACCACCTTCAGGCATGTGGCGGCGGCAGTGAGATTGATGGTGAGAACTTCAGGGCTACGAAGCTTTCCCGTGCTCGACGCCTTCCTCGTCTCGATCTCTGATCTGGAGCGGCGAATCCTGGGTTTCCCCCTCGCTTCGTCCCCTGGGAGTAGTCGTCATCACATCGCCGAGTCACCTCTGCACGAACCTCGTCCGGATCCAGTTCTGGGTCATCGTCAGGACCGTTCCTCCCACGCAGCTGTCACCTCTTCGCCTCGTCTGTGTGGAGATTCTACAGCCTCGTCCCCTGAGCCTCGTTCCCCCGCTGTCATTCCTGGACATTCGGGCTGGCTCACCCCGGCTGTTTCCCCCTCCTCCTCGACGCGCTTCCTGACCGCTGTGTGTGCCTGGAATCCCGGCCTGGTGAGCTCTCTGCTGGAGACAACGCGAGCGATCCTCAGACGAATTCCCGGGGGGTCCTCCGTTATCGTCGGGCGGGGAGAGGAAGAAGCAGATTCCACTACAGCAGGCGATACTCAACCTCCAGGGGGCAGGCAAGTCATTGTTTTTTCACACCTGCTTAATGATTTGCTCTGTCACATCCCTGGAGGAGAAGTTCAGGGTTCGCAGCTCCCTGAACTCTCCCCACCTGCTGTAACCTGTATGCCTAATCCCGCATCCTCTGTGTCTCTCTCCGCCGAGCGGTCCCCGGCTCCGGGTCAACGTGGTGGGATATGGAGAGGGCCTGTGGTTCCGCAGCTACATTGCGGACGGAGGAGGGGGACTGACTGCTGCGTGGAGTCTACGCCGACGACTGAGCGTCCCCGGGTCTCCACGGAGGAGCGGTTCGGTCCAGCGGGACGAGATTCTTCTGGCTTCACGCCGAGTGGATCGTCGGCGGGATTACCTGAGCTGGAGGGATCTCAAGCTGCGCTGACCATCGTGCTGGCTGCGGGGCCCGACGCGGCTAGATGGGAGCCTGACAACGACCTCCTGACAACGGATCCTGGATCTTCGCAGTCCTGGACGGCGTCAGAACCCGAGATCAGGCGAGTGCTCTCCTTTCTTTTCTCTCTTTTTATCCCCGAGCACTTCAGCCTATCTCCAGGGGAGACGAGCAGGGTGCAGCCGTCCGTTGCGTCTGAGCTCGTCTCGCCGGGTTCTGGCGCTGCCGGTGATCCTGATCCCGGTTCTGTTTTCTCTTCTGAGCCTTCTTCCAGGGTCACCAGCAAGGAGTTGCTGTTCCTCGTGGTGCTGGAGGGTCCGGGTTCAACGTTGGAGGTCGGTTCTGGTGCAGTATTCAACGTGGGTTCGCCCGAGACCCAGTCGGGGTCCAACGTGGGTTCGCCTGAGGCCCGATCGGGGTCCGACGTGGGTGCTGCCCCAGTATTGTCCAGGTCCGGTGAGGAGGTGGCCGTTTTCCTGCGGCCTGACGTCCGTCGTCATCGGCTCTCCCCTGAGCCTCTTCCACCGGGATCCGCTCTGATCCTTCGCCCGTCTCAACGGTCCTGGTGGTTGAGTGATGCGGGTCGACGACCCGACCCACAGAACTTTCGGTTCGGTGATCTGGTTCCCCCCACTGGTCTGTTTCCCTCTGGGCAGCCTGGTTCGGCTGCCGGTGGACTGGATTCCTGGGATCTGGGTCCAGAGTTCGCCGTCCGAACACTTCTCTTCCCCTGATTCGCCAGCTGGACAATGGGCGGGGAGATCTCCGGAGCCATCTCGGCCATTTTTGGACTCTGCCTGCCATTCACCTCGGGTGTCACTTTTTCTTTTGTTATTAAGGTCACTCGGGTGTAATGTTTTGTCCTGTTGGTGGATTCGTTTTTATAGTGCTGTGTTTTCCATCGCTCATGCTCAGCATTTTACTTTTTGTGCCATGTTTTTAGCCTCGTTTTTTGTATTGTAGAGTTATGTTTTGTTTTCCGTAACACCATGCTCTGCAGTTATCCATTTATTCCAGTCACTTTCATTTCTTTAGGTGACTGGGTATTTATATATTCGTGTGTGTGGGTTTTTCTTTGCCTGCACTCAGTATTTCTTTTTTGTCCTGTTGGTTCATTATAGTCATGTGCCTTGTTTTCCGTTACACCATGCTCTATAATTGTCATTTGTTCCAGTCACCCTCACTTTTCTTGGTGACTGTGTGTATGTACTTAAATTAGCGCTGTGTATAGGTTCCCCTTTATTTAACCGTACTCAGCATTTTTTGCCCTGTACCTTTTTGGTGGTTCTTTTTTCCTTGCTCTGGGTCACGCATGGTTGGTACTCTCTGGGTAGTATGTAACCGGCGTGCTGACCCAGTTCTTCTCCCCATCTGTACCTGGGTTAATTATTCTGTTTTGTCAGTATTGTATTTGGGTTTTTCTTTCCCGCTACCCTACATTGCCCCATTGGTGTTGTCCTTCCCTTGGCTTCTTCCCCTCCGGTCCGCCTCCCTTCCTCCCACCCTAGGTGGGGGGGGGGGGGGGGCTGGGATGTTCCTGGTCGTTCAGGAGCCCGACCTTGAGGGAGGGGCTCTGTCACCATGGGTTGAGATGCCATCTCGGCACTCAGCCCATGTTTTCTCTCATCCCTGCTTCCCATTGAGCAGCGTCTCAGCTGGCCCCCAGCTGGCAGCATTATGGACGGCTGGGGCCAATTAGTCTTCATCAGCTGGGGCGCTGCCAATGAGGATAAATAGGAGCAGCCTCGATGACTCGGGGCTGCGACATAAACACATTGCTAAGCTGAAGCCCCTTCGTCTGGTGTCAGCTTATACTTCTCTTGCAGCATTCCTGTGTTTGTATCCCGCTGTGAGTATGTACGTCTTGCTACCCCCACGTCCGGTACGAGCTGCTTACCTCTGCGCTGTGCAACCTGTGAGTGTACCTCTGCATGAGTATCTGTGCTCTCCTCATCCCTTCCCCTTTACCCTGAATAAAATATCACGACTCACTGGCTTGCCCCTGGCTCTGATTGCCCGGCTCCCTAGAGCCGGATATGACATCTATAGTCTCTGAGGCAGGCAAGAAGATTTTAAAATAAAACAGCACATATAGGTACCGGTAGTGGGCATTTGTGGCACTGCTCTTGACTCATTTACTGTAGGTCCTATCTGGCAGACAGAAGTTTTAAAGTCAACATCTCTGGGTTTGAATCCTGCTCTGCTCCACTGACATATGGGGTCCCACAGGGATCAATTTTTGGGCCCATCCTTTTTTCTTTGTACATACTTCCGCTGGGTTCCAGTTTTAAAAAGCATGGTTTCTCCTTCCACCTGTACACTGTCAGATATATGTCCCTTTAAAACAAAAAAGATGCCTCATCAGTAAACACTTCTGTCATGCATTGAAGACACCAAGTTTTGGATGGCCCTAAACTTTCTAAATTTTAATGATAAGATGACAGAAGTGATGGTGTTTGGACATAGTGGCTCCTGTGAGTCCCAGTGGTGGCTCATGGGAGGAGGCAAAGGAGGTGGAGCTTCCTCAGGAATTTGAGAAGAAAAGGAGAAGAAATGATTCAAATATTGTGATAATAAATATATTTGATATATGTATATTATTGTGTAACGTAGTCAGAATCTTGGCAGAAGTCCGCAGGAGTTAAAAACGGGCTTGCCACTGTGGGAAGCCCATTTTTAACTCCTGCTCCAAGACTGTGGAACTGTTTACCTGTCCGCATATGCACTGCTGAGTCATTGATTTTAAATAACTGCTGAAGACACATCTGTTCTCATTGGCATTTGATTCAAGCAGAGAGTGAAAACTCAGCAGTTGGCTCTATTCTGAATTGTTTTTACTCTATTTTCTTTAAATGCATTTTATTTTTATCTATCATGTTAGGTTGTCCAGTTTGATTTTAACTCTATCTCAATGTACAGCACTTTAGTCAACTTGATTGTTTTTAAATGTGCTCTATAAATAAATTTGATGTTGACTTTGACTTCATGTGCTATATATCCAGAAAATTAATGTATTTCTCCATGTAACCTTGTGACTACATTATTACCTCCGCCAGGCCGAAAGGCCAGGAGGAGGTAATGTTTTTGCCGGGGTTTGTCTGTGTGTTTGTCTGTCTGTTGGTTAGCAAGATAACTCAAAAACTTTTGGACGGACTTCAATGAAACTTTCAGGCGTTGTTGGAAATGGTACAAGGAAGAACTGATTAAATTTTGGGGATGATCCGCATCACCGTCTGCATACAGGAATTTTTTAAAGCATTTTTCCACACTGTGACATACGGCCATTTTCAACATGTGCGCAGGCGCAATGGAGGGCGCTGGGCGTCGTGTCTGACCAACACAAACTCCGCCTTCTTCAACGTTTTAGCCACAAAAGTATGCGGAAAACACTGGTGGCCTGGGCCCGCCAGCGTGCCTGTGCCAGCCATAGGCGCTGCGCACATTGCGCTGGTCGTCGTGTCTGACCAACACAAACTCCGCGTTCTTCAACGTTTTAGGCACAAAAGCACGCGGAAAACACTGCTGACCTGGGCCTGCCAGTGTGCCTGTTTTTGCGCCACGCTGCAAAACCTGACACGGCCACCTGTCCGCCGCCCAATTATTTGCCACAAATTCCCCGCCCAGCTATAGGCGCTGCGTAAAAACGACCTCTCTGCGGGGAAGATTCTAAATTCTGTTTTGCCGCGGAGCGCAACCCCAATATAATATAAAACCCATGGCAACCTGTCTAACCAATCTGCATCCGTCAGTGGAGGAGATGGACACACCAACACTTCAGTTTATTACCTCCACCAAGGAGGCAATGCTTTTACAACCGTAAAACGGGGCTATAAGGGACGGCGGGGTAATATGGGACACTTTTCTAAATGTAATTCTGCTTTTTTAATTTTGCTTCCGCCTAGATTTGATGAAGGATTCATGGATATTTGACAATAACAACACAACTCAGCGTCCTGCTCAAAATAAAAAAAGCAGAATTACATTTAAAACATTTCCCAGAAAAGTGTCCCTTATTAACCCCCCGTCCCTTATAGCCCCGTTTTACACTACTGAACCACTAATCCTATCACTATCACATTGATTGTCATTCATTAATTGTCTGTTTATTGCACTGTCCATGTCAAATAAACAAATAATCATTGTGAATCCAATTGCTAGTCATATCTTTTCATGCTCAGGGAATCTGAAAATGTACACACAAACACTGTATGGGGGGAATTGTGCCGCTTGGCGGAGGTCTGCGCTCTCCGAGTGCTTTTCTAGTTTTAATTGTTTTTAATCCTAGATCAAGTTTGTTTTGGGTTAAAAATGCATCATAATTGTTAAATATATTTATTATACCTAACTCAGTACTGTTTACCTGTTGAAATATGCATTTTATGGCTAATATGCCCCATAACTACTACATGGCACCTGGTGATCAATTTTTGGTAGCTGATCACTTTTTGCCACAACACCACCACAGGCTGGAGAGCTGCTGGAGCAGGTACATCCCATGATGTCTCAAAAGTCCCTCCATGATTTTCACACAGATCAGAGCAATTTGTTGCACAGGAAGCTAAACGTTTCTTCAGACATTCTGAAGCTCTCCAACCACTGTGCATTTGTAAAGCTGGGGTGACATCCCACCACTGCGAGGCTTGGATAATAATAACCACTGAATTAAAACCTGGATTTGATGACAGGAAGATTTATCCAGATCCATGTAAAGACACAGTAACCGATGAGTTAAAATGGGTTTCTCTCCTGTATGGTGTTTTATTTTCAGCACTTTAAAAATGATTGAGGGAATCCTGGAATTTCCCCATTGTGGGACTAATAAAGGCTTATCTTATCTTATCTTATTTTTCAGTGGTACTCAGTTTGACTAACGGGACCAGTAATGAATGAAATCATTTTTATGGGCCACCAAAAGCCCACCAAGCACTCCCCCCATAAATCTAATCATTTTTATGTTAATATTTAACAATAAATGGCCATTCTTGTAGTAACTAACAAGACAAACAACTCCTAAATAATGCATTAAATCATATCTAACAGGACCAAGTGACATCAAGTCAACAAACCAGACACTTTCACAAATATTTGTGACACATTTATAAATACTTGCAATGCATTCCTATTAGTTTGATGTCATGATTTTGGCTTTTTTGTGTTCCATTTGATCCCGTTAGTTGTTGGTGCTGGAGTTAGGATGTGTGGTCATCTTTTCTTGGTCAGATTTTATCATGCTGAGTGAGGCTGGTGTTGTTGTCTTGAATAGCTGTCAGATTCTGGGCATGGTCTGGGACCATGTCCACACCTTTTGCTCTGTTGTACCTTTGTGATTATTATTATTATCATCATTACCTCCGCCAAAGGGGGAGGTTATGTGATCATCGGTGTTGGTTTGTCTGTCTGTCTGTCTGTCTGTCTGTCTGTCTGTTTCTTTGTTTGTTTTTAGCAAGATAACTCAAAAAGTTATGGATGGATTTTCATGAAATTTTCACAGATTGTCAGAAATGGGGTATCCTACAGATGATTAGATTTTGGTGGTGATCCGGATCACCGTCCACAAGAAAACCGCCATTACGCAAAATGCCATATTCGTGAATAACTACTAAACCACTAATCCTATCATTGTCAATCCAATTGCTTGTCATATGTTTTCATGGTAAAGGAATTTGAAAACGTACACACAAACACTGTATGGGGGGAACTGTGGCGCTAAACCGCCATTACGGAAAATGCCATTTTCGTCAATAACTACTGAACCACTAATCCTATCATTGTGAATCCAATTGCTAGTCATATGTTTTTATGGTCAAGGAATCAGAAAACGTACACACAAACACTATATGGGGGGAACTGTAGCGCTTGGCGGAGGTCTGCGCTCTCCGAGTGCTTTTCTAGTTATTATTATTTAGTATAGTTATTGTCTCCTGCGTCTCCACGAGTTTGCTGTTACCCCCTGTTTGTCTTTAATATCTTTATTTTGGTCCTGTGTGCTGTCTACTTATAGAGGGGTTGCACGTGACATCAGTGGTCATGTGCCACATTGTTTGTCTGCCATATTGGATGGCAAATACCGTGGGGCCTGTGTTGAAAATAATAATAATTCCACTAGCACCTACTCAGCCTGACTCACCTCGCCTCAACACGATGTTGTTCGTTTTCCATTACAAGTGAGTACCACCTCAAGTGGGTGAGATCTATACAGCAAGGGGGCCTGACACTCACATGACATCATTTGTATGTGACAAGCAAAACACAAGATGGATATCGAGGCGAGCCTGCTGCTTGCTGGTTTTTTGAGTAAAAACAAAAAAGGAGAGCCAGAGAAGGCTTCAGGCAGTGAGACGAAACACTCTGGAAAAGTACTGGAGAGTTTAGCAAGCCATGGAGCAGTATAAAGCCGAAGAAGTGAGGATAACTAGATCACATGTGAGGGTAAGCTAATGATTCCTAATGCTAGTTTGCTACAGTCATTAATAAGTCCCCCGTACTACACTGTAATCACGGCAAGTTATCGCTATTAGGTATTAAAATATGTATGCTGTGTGTGTGTTTCAGATGGCTCTCTTGTGGCAAAATTATCACTTCAAACTGTCGGTCTGGTTGTTCAACTGAGCTTCGCAGTGGTGGGATGTCACCCCAGCTTCACAAACGCACAGTGGGTGGAGAGCTTCAGAATGTCTGAAGAAACATTTAGCTTCCTGTGCAACAAATTGCTCTGATCAATGTAAAAATCATGGAGAGACTTTTGAGACATCATGGGATGTACCTGCTCCAGCAGCTCTCCAGCCTGTGGTGGTGTTGTGGAAAAAAAGTGATCAGCTACCAAAAATTGATCACCAGGTGCCATATAGTAGTTATAGGGGTATGTTAGCCGTAAAAAAAAAAACATATTTCAACAGGCTTATATTTATTATACCTAACTCAGTACTGTTCATGCTTTTTTATACCAGTTTAAAGCTGAGCCACTGCATTCTGGACTAGCTGCAAATGGTGCACAGAGGACTGTTCTACTTCAAAATAGAGTGAATTACAGTAGTCCAATTGTGAGGTAATAAAAGTATGTATTGTGGGGAGCAAGGTGTTAGACTTCTCCACCCAGAGATCAATGGACCAAGAGAGGAGACGTTGCCGGGAGGTCCAGACGGAACAGTAAAGGCTAGGCATCCCCCGGGGAAAGGAGCAGATACTGGGCCACCAGGAGAGGAGTGAAAGGCGGCACCTGTGTAATATCATGTTAATGCGCCACACAGGCTTTGTTCTGAACTTAATGTGAGGTCGGAGCTCCGGGCCATCATGCATGTAATTTAAGGTATAAAAGTGAGATGCACAGTGGCCTAGGAGCTCTTTTTGTGATCCTGTTCTGTTAGAAGGAGAATAAAATCTGTGTTGGTCCAGCTCGTTGCCTCACCTGATCATTCCATCTACAGTATCACTTTCTGTAGATCTCAAGGTGGGAGATAAGACTTCACTTTGGCAATCATTTGCAGTTGATAAAAACTAGTTTTGACAACTGAACTGATCTGTTTGTCCATCATAAAAGAATTGTCAGTAATGACACCCAAATTTCTTACAGCCCTGCTACAATAGGGAGCCAAAGGTCCAAGAATACCAGTAGTTTGGCCAGTTTTTCCAAAGCAGATAACCTCAGTTTTATTTTCATTGAGGTTGAGAAAGTTCAACTTTAGCCAAGTCTTTATGTCACCTAGACAGTTTAGCAGA
Source organism: Pholidichthys leucotaenia (assembly GCA_020510985.1). NCBI lineage: Eukaryota > Metazoa > Chordata > Actinopteri > Cichliformes > Pholidichthyidae > Pholidichthys > Pholidichthys leucotaenia. Next base: position 130,420,440 of record CM035850.1, read on the forward strand.
GGCTGTAATGAATTACTGCTGTTTCGTGTGAGGGGCATAGACTTGAATATCATCAGCAAAGCCATGAAATGGAATATTGTATTTCAAGACAATGCACCCTAAAGGCACCATATACAGGGAAAACAGGACTGGACCCAAAACAGACCCCTGGGGAGTGCCACAAGTAAGGGGAGCAGCTGCAGAAGAGAACGTTCCTATACTAACTGAAAAGCTTCTGTCTGTCAAATAAGATTTAAACCAAGCTAGTGCAGTGCCTTTGATACCAACAACATGGTCAACTAAAGACATAAGAATCTGGTTATCTACAGTATCAAAGGTAGCAGACAGGTCTAAAAACACTAAAACAGCAGAACTGCCAGAATCAGCAATTAAAAGAAAATCATTAAAAATTCTTAAATGGGCCGTCTCAGTGCTGTGGCAGGATCTAAAACCAGACTGAAACTTTTCACATATACCATGTGGTATATGTGAAAGCAAAATCCAAATTTAGAATATGCAAAATTCAAACTTTAAACTGTAAAAAAAAAACTTTGAATGTGTCACACACGCCAGCCACTCATCTCCTTCACAAGGTCACTCAGCACACCAAGGAATGCTTGATTGACGGCAGTATTCTGAGCCATCTCCTCCCTTCGCAAGGTAGTTTCATGCTCGCTTTGCCTCACTGAGAAGCAACTGGATGTGCCGCTCATGCTGGTCCCAAGTTCAGCAGAGCTTAAGCCTGCATCTCTGTAAATAGTATTGTAAGGTCCGGTTTGGGGTGGATCGTTTTCCTCTTGCCTAAAAGAAAGACAGAAATGGCTGGTGGTTAATCAAAGCAAGTTTAAAACATATATTTGGGAAATACACTTGTTGCTAAAAGCCAGTGGTGGAATGTAACAAAAAAGTGCTCTGTTGTTGTATTTTACCACAGATTCGTTCTGTGGTAAAATCCAGCTTCTTTCATCTAAGGCATTTAGCAAAAGTAAAACCCATTCTCTCTAGACCACACCTGGAAACAGTAATCCATGCTTTTATTTCATCTCGGCTGGATTACTGTAACACACTTTACGCCGGTGTCAGCCAGTCATCTCTTTCCCATCTGCAGCTGGTTCAAAATGCTGCTGCTCGTCTTTTAACAGGTACATGTGGAAGAGGTCACATCACACCCATCTTAGCTTCACTCCACTGGCTGCCTGTGTATTTTAGAGTTCATTTTAAAATTCTTTTATTTGTTTTTAAATCCTTGAATGGTCTTGCTCCACCTTACCTCTCTGAGCTTCTGCATCTCTACGCTCCCACCCGGTCCCTTAGGTCAGCTGAACAGCTGCTTTTGGAGGTACCAAAGGCAAAGCGCAAGCTCAGAGGGGACAGAGCCTTTTCGATCATGGCCCCCAGATTATGGAATGATTTACCCCTGGACATCAGACAAGCACCTTCACTGTCCATTTTTAAAACACATCTTAAAACACACTTTTACTCCCTGGCCTTCGACCCAGTATGAGACATTGATTTTATTGAATGAAATAGATTTTTATTTTATTTTACTTTTTATTTTATTTATGAATTTACTTTTTTTTTTTTTTTACTGTGGTTCTTGTGTTAGCACCCTTTGTGTTAGTTCCCTGCTTTTATGTTCTCTTGCTGTACAGCACTTTGTGTAGCGAGTGTTGGTTTTAAAGTGCTTTATAAATAAAGTTGATTGATTGATTGATTGATATTTAAGCACAGTTTTCATGTAGCTGTGCATGAGTAAAGTAGATTTTACAAGGGCTGGGTTATGTTTAAAATCATTTGTTTTTGCTTTAACCTCAGCAATCAGAATGAGTTAATATATTCAGTTGAATGGAATCTAGTACTTTAACTATTACGCTACTCTGGAGTCGTCTCGTGTGAGAGGGGACGAGTAGAGGTGGGTATTCTTGTATCCCCCCACCTTGCTGCCTCTATATTGGAGTTTTCCCCGGTGGACGAAAGGGTTGTTTCCCTGTGCTGAGGTGTACCTGCAGGCCAAGTGGAGTGCAGCTTGGGTGGTTGCTGAAGAAAAAACTCGGGTATGGGAGGAGTTCAGTGAGGCCATGGAACAAGACTTTCGGTCGGCCTTGAAGAGATTCTGGCAAACTGTCCAGCAGCTCAGGAGGGGGAAGCACCTCCTTGTCCACACTGTATGGTGCAGATGGGGCGCTGCTGACTTTGACTGGGGATATTGTCGGGCGGTGGAAGGAATACTTTGAGGATCTCCTCAATCCCACTGATACGCCTTCCACAGAGGAAGCAGGGCTTGTGGACGAGGGGAACAACTCACCTATCACAGGGGCTGAGGTCGCCAAGGTGGTTAAAAATCTCTGGTGGCCGGGCCCCGGGTGTGGACGAGATTCGCCCTGAGTACCTCAAGGCCCTGGATGTTGTAGGGCTGTCATGGTTGACACGCCTCTACAACATTGCGTGATAGTTGGGGGCAATGCCTTTGGCATGGCAAACTGGGATGGTGGTTCCTACCAAAAGGGAACCAGAGGGTGTGCTCCAACTTTAGAAGGATCACACTCCTCAACCTCCCTGGGAAGGTCTATGCCAAGGTACTGGAAAGGAGAGTCCGGCCGTTGGTCGAACCTCGGATTCAGGAGGAGCAATGTGGTTTTCGTCCTGGCCATGGCGCACTGGACCAGCTCTTTACCCTCTCGGGAATCCTCGAGGGTTCGTGGGAGTTTGCCCAACCAGTTTACATGTGTTTTGTGGACTTGGAGAAGGCATTTGACCACATCCCTCGTGGTTTTTTGTGGGGGGTGCTTCGGGAGTATGGGGTATCGGGCTTGTTGTTACGAGCTATTCGGTCTCTACATGACTGTTGTGAGAGCTTGGTCCAACACTTGGTCGGATTCATTCCCAGTGAGAGGTGGATCCACCAGGGCTGCCCTTTGTCACCGATCCTGTTCATAATTTTTATGGACAGGACTTCTAGGTGCAGCCAGGAAACGGAGTGTGTCATGCTTTATGACCACAGGATCTCATTTCCGTTGTTTGCACATGATGTTGTACTGCTGGCTTCATCCAGCAATGACTTACAGGTCTTACTGAGATGGTTTTCCACTGAGTGTGAAGTGGCTGGGATGAGAATGAGAATGAGTACCTCCAAGTCCAAGTCCAAGGTTTTCACTTCCGCTTCTGAGAGAGAGCAGACACCTTTTCTAATCCTCTCTCTTTCCCTTCTGATCCCAGCTTGCAATGTTGTGTTTTTGTCTGTGTTTAGTCGCTCTTCTGCTGAATCTTAATCTAAATGGAAATTATGGCTCTGGAAAGCGGCTTAACTGTGATTGTCACCACTTCAAAAGAAGATCGGGTCAGGAGGAACCCAAGAGGAGACTCATGGACATTGGAAGTCATGCGTCTGTGGAGATTTGGCAGGAAACATTATTGGATATGATCTCAGGACTTCTATTTTTGGCTGTGAAGTTCCCTGATGTATCAGAAATTGAAGGAAGGTGAGAGAGCTGATCAAAGCGGACCCAGCAAGCTCCTTCATCAAATTTGACCAGTTGGGGAGTGCACGTGTAGCGGCAAACGGTGAACTGAGTGACAGTGATTCAGTGAAGGAATACATCTGGAGCCCCGTGCTCTCCATGGAATGGAATGCCTGTTTAAGCCTGTAATATTAAAATTGTGAAGCACAAGCGCATGAAGAGAGGAAATTTCTATTCTCCGTGGGCTCTGAGCTGTGTAGATTTGACCTTGTTTTGATGCCCTGTTTACATTCCTCCTTGATGAGATAAGCAGTAGTGGTGGCTGCTAACCCAAACAATCGACAGACAGCTGCTGTCTTCAGTGGATGAACTTCTCAAGGACAGTCCATGTGCCTTTATCTGCAAGTGGAGAGACAGACTCCGCACTTGTTTATAATAGGGATGGGCATAATTTACCGATTAACCGATAATTGATCATTAAGAATTTCACCGACGAAGTTCATTTTCGTCGACAAACCGTTTTTTTTTTTTAAACAATCCGAGGTTATTAGGCCTATGCACGGCCGTCCTCAAACAATGCAATGGCAAAATTTGGGCACCAGGGGGCAACATTACACCATCGCCGTACCCCGGCGTGCCTCAGTTGATACATACGAGCTTCCGTAGGGCAAGCGGTTACGGTGAAGTGTTGCGTGGGACCATTTCAGTTTAAAAAATGACCAGGTGTACTGCAATCACTGCAATGCAGCATACAAATATACCTCATCGACAGGGTCCATGGAACACCCTTATTACGCGAAGAAACCGCCAACAGTGGTTGCGCGCTGAGTAATGGCGGTCGTGAAGATTCTTTTTTTTTTTCAGAAACTTTATTGAGAAGGTCATGAAGATTCGGTAGAAGACACACACACACGTGTGTGTGTGTGTAAGTGTACATACATACGTAGATGTAAATAAAGTGTACATAAATATGTTTTTAGAACTCTTATTCTTATAACAAGATACGTAACTCAAGATGAAAATGATTTACGTCTCGGCCAATCAGCTTGCGGGGTGAAACGTCTCGGCCAATCAGCTTGCGGGGTGAAATGTCTCGGCCAATCAGCTTGCGAGATTCCCGAGCGAGCCAACACGACAACAGCGAACAGAGAGAGAGGTGGATTTGAGTTGTGCCGCTCTCCGTGCACCTGATGTTCTAATGTAGTCTACCTGCCTTGTTACGTACCTAAAAATGTTAATGATTAACCGATTATTAATCATTAATTCTCCCGACGATCGGTGAAGAAAATTTCACCGAATGCCCATCCCTAGTTTATAAGTCACATGACTATAACATCTATCTACTGCCTGGAGGCGCCCTCTGCTGTTCACTAGCAACTGTCACACCTACACTACACAAATGCACACATTACACGAACTGATACATATATACTGACTCATACATACACTGCCTCTCTCAACTCTTGTTTGTGTGATCTATAGTGTCTGCTAAATGTGCATAGAGGGTTTTTTTCTGTGTAGTCAAAATTTGGCTCATTTGAGCTTTATATGAGCTTTATATGAGCTTATACGAGCGTTATTCTGATTAACTATGTTTTTTCTCTCTCCTATTGTGTTTTCCTCCCCCTCTCTTCCCCTCTTTACCTCAACTGTATGACAGGCGTCTTGCATGGCGCCGCGTCATTGGATGCGCCTAACGTGCACGTCCAATGTCAAGTCAAATTCCTCGTATGTTTACTTGTAAATATACTTGGCAATAAAGCTGATTCTGATTCTGATTCTGATTCTGAAGTCCATGGTCCTCAGCCGGAAAAAGGTGGATTGCCCTTTCTGGATTGGGCACAAGCTCCTGTCCCAAGTGGAGGAGTTTAAGTATCTTGAGGTCTTATTCACGAGTGAGGGGAGAATAGAGCGAGAGATTGACAGATGGATCGGAGCAGCATCTGCAGTGATGCGGACGTTGTACTGGTCTGTTGTGGTGAAGAGGGAGCTAAGCTCTAAGGCAAAGCCGTTGATTTACCAGTCAGTCTACGTTCCTACCTTCACCTATAGTCATGAGCTTTGGGTAATGACTGAAAGAACAAGACTGCGGATACAATCGGCTGAAATAAGCTTTCTTTGTAGAATTGCTGGACTCACCCTCAGAGATGGGGTGAGGAGGTCAGTCATCCGGGAGAGGCTCAGAGTAAAACCACTGCTCCTCCACATTGAATGGAGCCAGTTGAGGTGGTATGGGCATCTGATCAGGATGCCTCCTGGACGCCTCCCACTTGAGGTGTTTTGGGCATGTCCCACTGGGAGGAGACCCCGGGGCAGACCTAGGACTCGCTGGATAGACTATGTCTCCCAGCTGGTCTGGGAACGCCTTGATATCCTCTCTGAAGAGCTGGATCAGGTGGCTGGGGAGAGAGAAGTCTAGGCTTCCCTGCTTGAACTGCTGGCTCCACGACCCGGACCTCTGGAGAAGCGGTAGACGATGGATGGATGGATGGAATCTAGTACTTATCTATTATACTTCAAGTACTTTCAGAAGCAAGTTCTTCAATATTTTTACTTAAGTGGAAATTGTGCTACTTTAGTTTTGGCACTTTATTTGTACTTTAACTTAAAAAGCAAAGAATTTGAGTGCTTTCTCCACCACTGTTCAAAACAACAGGGTGTGAAACTTGTTTCTTACCAGTCACATTGCTGTGCCGTGCTAGACGTACCGGTATCGGAGCTGGTACTGGTATCAAAGCAGATGCTGGTGGGACTCTCGAACGAAAATACACACCCAACTTAAGTACATGCACAGCACTTAAGTGCAACATGTAAAAAAACAACTCTTTAACCAGGATTAACACTAGCTTATTTCGTCAGATGTTGTTAATACAAACGCAAAATACAAGCAGAGCATGGAGTTAGCATTGATGGCTAACTAGCTAGCTCATTGTCTGCATACAGGAGACAACGGTGTTGTTTTTTCAGAGTGAGCTTGCCTCTACTGGGATAAATAACTTTAAAAAATGCATATCACATCACTCACCACCCTCTATCATGGTTTTCAACAATGATGATGCCGTGGTAGGGTCGATGCCACTCTGCCTCCCGTCTGCCTTTGCCAGTAGGTGGCCATGAATTTATTTCAGGTTGCTCCATCCAGCTCCCTCTGGATTTCTTTAATCAGCTACCAAGCACAGAAAAGTCTGCACCTTGTTGCTGGACCGCAGTGTTGATTTTTGTTCGTTGCCATACTGCTCATTGCCATCCAAAATGGCAGAGTAAACAAAATACACGTGACCCGTGTGACGTCAGTGTAACCCCTCTATTGTCTCCCGTCCCTCATGTTTCTGTATCCATAGCTACTCTCTCATGTGTGCTACTGTTCTGCCCTTGATTGTTGTCTCAGCTGTGTTACGTTTGTAGTTATGTTATCCTATTTATGTTAGTTTGTGCATGTGCTCTGTCTGGCATCATTGTCATTTACCTTTGGTTTTCCTGTGTTGTTTTCTGCCGCTGTGCACTGGTTTGTTTATTTTCTGTTTTGTTCTTTGAGTTTTTGTTTTCAATAAACATGTTACACTGGAGTTCAGTCCACGCTCTGGGTCCTCTTTTCACCCATGCTGTGCTGCCTGAAAGGCAGTACTATGACAGTATGATGCCAGCAACCAAGGACCCAGCGGGCTTGGACTTCAGAGGTTTAGGACTGGGCACGAATGGGGTGTGGGCAGCACAAACTATAGAAGACTGTGTCTTGGATGCTCACATCCCCTGCACACCGGAGGAGGCTCTGAGGAATCTGGACATGGCATCCGCAGTAATGAAGACCACCCCAAGCTTGTGGAGCTGCCCTGACCTGCTTGGGCTGCTGATGTCCATCTGAAACCTCCAACATATGTGCCGTGAGATGGTGGGGTACGTACCTGGAACGCCGAAGGCTGAGGCAATGAGAGAGCGTCCCCTGACTTTGGCGTCTCCCTCATCCTGCCATACTCTGATACACACACAATCTTGTCACCCTCCGGTGCCCACTGCAGTCCCAGCCTGTCTCTCTCCAGCCCCGCAGACACCACACAGACTAGAGGAGAGCTCATCATTGGTGCTTTAGCCCCTGTTGACAAGGAAGCATTCCCGGGCTCCAGCACTTCAGCTACAGACTCTTCCTCATTCTGCTTCCCTGCAGAGCTCTGCTACACCAACTCACATGGCAGCTGCAACACCAATGTCCATGACAGCCACCCCACTGGTTCCTGTGGCAGCTGCAGTGACAACTCTGTGTCGGCTTGTACCTCCTGTACCAGCTCCATGGCATCTCTCCACTGTGTTGTCGTCTGTTATCATGGCAGCTGTTTTTCCTGTCATTGTGCCTGCAGTGCTGGCTCCCATGTTTCCAGTGTTGGTGCACATACACACTGCTGTGCTTCAGATCATCTCTCCAACAGCAGAGTCAACAGAATCCTCACCAGCGAAAAAGAAGGAGCTAAGGCATGTCTTGCTTTTTTGTCTTTTTAACATCAGTATTAGAGATGATTTGTCTTGCTCCTGGCAGGGAGACCCAGTTGCAGCTTCCATCTGCTTCTGAGCTCTCCCTGCCGAGCTGTTCTGCTGGTGGTTGTGTTGTGGACCTGTTTCCCACCCGCATTTCTTCCTCTCTCTCTGAAGTGGCTGTGTCAGGGATGGAGGAGCACCTCTCAACAACTGTTTCCTCTGTGGTGCACATTCCAGCTTCAGCAGCCCCCAAGGTGCACGCTACTGCTCCAGCAACCCCCAAGGTGCACGCCACTGCTCCAGCAGTCCCAGAGGTGCACGCTGCTGTTCCAGCTGTCCCCAAGGTGCACATCCCAGCTCCAGTCCTCCCTGAGGTGCATGTAGCAGGTTTGGCAGTCTCCAAGATGCACAAGCCTGTCCCAGCTGCCCCCGAAGTGCACATCCCATCCTCAGTCCTCTCTGAGGTGCATGTAGCAGGTCTGGCAGTCTCCAGGATGCACAAGCCTGTCCCAGCTGCCCCTGAGGTGCACATCCCGGCTTCAATCCTCCCCGAGGTACACACAGCAGCTCTGGCAGTCCCTGAGGCACACACTACAGCTCCAGCTCTGCCCAAGGTGCATGGCTCCTGCGGCACATACTGAGGTGGTCACCCCAGCAGCAAAGGATCAGGAGCTCAGGCAAGATTTTTTTTGTTACTTTTATAACATCAATACTTGTTACGACTTTACTAGTGTAACCCACATGAAGTTTGAGCCACCTAAACCTGTCTTTGTCATTTAAGAGAGTAAATGCAGTACACCCTTAGTCCAGCATGAGGAGCGCAAATATAGGGAGTGCAGCTCCTCATTAGTGAAGAGAGCCCCAGAAACAAAGCACAGTGACAAGCAACGTTGAGAAGCTTGGGGTCGAACTGTGACTAAAGGGAACACTTCTGTTGAGTTTGTCATGAAAAAGAACTCTGTTTTTGTTTTGTTTTTTGTCCAGGACCCGAAAGACATTCTCCAGGGCTCAGGGACACATGATACTGCGATCACGAGACATTCCAAAACTGCAAGCAATAATCCAAAATGGTCACTCACATCGACCGAGCATAAACAAACTTTTCCACAGGTAGCTTTTTTTTTTTTTTTTTGTAATTAATCCACTAACTGACTGTCTGTTCCTATCTTTCTTTTGTTGTATATCATTTTGCCATCTTCTTGACGGAGCTGGTGGATCTTGAGAACTATATTGACGAGTTTTATTACCGCTGCTACGACATGGAGGAGGCGAACGTATCTCCTGTTCCTTCTTCTTCCTTGTCTAAATGACCCAGACCCACGGATTCACTGAAAATAACACCAGAGAAATCACGGGGCAGCCAAGAGGTTCGTGATATTCTTTTCTCTATTGAAAATAAACTTTCCAGCATGGATGCTAGACTTGCGTTGGTCGAGTTGCTCCATAAAGAATTTCAGAGCATACGAGAGAGGTTGGAATTCAGCCAGGCACAGCTCATCTCTCTCTTAGAAGAAAATAGTTGCTTGAAAAAGTCAGTAAACACACTAACCACACAACTTTACATCGTTGTTAAAGAAAAATGGAAAATGAAGGAAACAATTCTCAATTTACAATCACGCAGCATGAGAGATAACCTGGTTTTCTCCGGAACTGCTGAAAAAAACAATGAAAATCCAGAACAACTGATCTCTGAATTCATGTCTACGCAGTTGAAAATGCCCTCTGACATTGTGAAATCAATTACCTTTCATTGAATCAACCACACTGGACAGAAAAATCCTCAAAATAAATGTCCCAGACCCACTGTTGCTAAATTTGAACATTTCAAGCAAACAATTCTGGTACAGAGGCAGGACAGTCATCTTAAAGGCACAAATTATGGTCTAAATGATCAATTTCCACAGGAAATTATGGAAAGAAGAAGAAAGCTTTTTCCTATTAGGGAACAAAAAATCCAAGAAGGTAAATACGTAAGCTAGTATCTCTATGGATAGATTGTTTATAGATGGCAAGCTGTTTATGGATAAAACCATAACCCCCTGGCTATTCTAGATTATAGTTTGTTTCCTTAACTACATGTAAAAAAAGAGTGCAATTGTGCGTAGGTATCTTATTTGATCCCTGTTTAATTTGTTAACATTTGTCTAATTTGTTTTTCTTTTTTGATGGGGTTGTTGTTTGTTTGTTTGTTTGTCTGTTGTAGCTAATCTTGTTGATGTGGTTAGGTTGTTGTATGCTCTCAGTACCTTCTGGCCAATTACTAGCCTTTATGTCTGTTCTCTTTTGCACATTTGGTCTATAGGAAATAACTTTAAGTATATCCACCCCACTCACTCTTGCAAATGCAAGCAAATGCAACAGAGACATCATGCACGCACACCCAAGCACACACATATAGGTATTTACTATATGCACAAGGCACATGAGGACATATCAACTCATAGGCACACTTAGCTAGCCTTTAGCACAGAACCAGTTAGTGAAAACATGTCCACATTAAAGTTTGTCACATGGAACATACGTGGAATCGGTACCAGGGAGAAGAGGCTAAAAGTTTTTAATCGACTGAAGGATCTACAGGTAGACTTTGTCTTATTACAGGAAACACATGCTTTTAAGTCGTCTGTAGATGCATTCACCTCCCCTGAATTTCCCCACATGTACTCATCCTGCATTAATTCCAAACAAAGGGGAGCAGCCATATTGGTAAACAGAAGAATATGATTTGTTGTGAATAAAGCCATAGCAGGTCCAGAAGGTAGCTTTATAATGCTAAAAATCTCAGTTCAAAATCTGGATCTATGTATTGCAAGTGTTTGTGGCCCAAATGTTGATGACCCATCCAATTTTCACACTTTCTTCACTTCTCTGTCAGAGCACTTGGACACTGCACTCATAATAGAAGAAGACTTCAACCTGGTATTAAACCCTGAAGCCGATAGGCTCAGTACATCAGGGAATTATCAGAAATGGCAGGCTACTGACACTCTCAGACAATACGTGAATGATTTTGGCCTTTGTGATGAATTCAGTTCAATTCAACTTTATTTATGTAGCGCCATTTCACAACAACAGTCATCTCATAGCACTTTCAAATGTAGGGGAAACCCCCACAATTGCAGAAAGACCCCAGCAATCAGGCGATCCCCTGTGAGCAAGTGCTTGGTGATGGTGGAAAGGAAAAACTCCCTTTTAACAGGAAGAAACCTCTAGCAATGGAGTTATCTTCAACCAATTGTTAGGGAATACACCTTTTTCTCACCAGTGCATAGTTCATATTCTTGTTTAGACGTTTTTTTAGCCAGTAACTCTATTGTGAGGAATATCACAGACACTGAAATTTGCTCAAATCAAGCTATCAGTGATCACCATCCAGTCTCTAAATAAAATGGTAACTAAAAAAGCTACAAGGAAAAAGGAAAACTCAGAACTAGAAATTTAATACATCACTACCCAAAGGCAAAGATTTTATTAATTATTTTAATAAAGAGGGGGAATCATATCTGGAATATAATGACGTGCCAGGAATATCGCCGTGTGTTCTCCGGGAAGCAGCAAAAGCTGTCATGCGAGGTAAAATAATCTCTTACTGTTCGTATAAGAATAAAAAATCAAAAGCACTGGCACTGGAGTTAGAACAAAAAATTAAATCACTGGAGATTACTTGTGCCATTTCTGCACAGGAACAGGCACTCAACAATCTGAGAAAATTAAAGCTGGAACTAAAAGAAATTACAAAAAAGGACAGTTTTTAATACAAAGACTGCCTCTGGAGAAGTTTGAACATGGTAATAAATCGGGGCAATATCTTTCTAACCAGCTTAGATTGAATAAAGAAAAAACAACTATTCATTCTATTAAGGATACAACTGGAAATATCACCCATGACCATGAAGAAATAAATAACCCCTTCAGAAAGTTTTATGAAAACCTCTAGTCATCTCAGATTAATCTGTCTGACTTAGAAATAAATGAATTTCTGGACAATATTAATTTATCACGATTAAATAATAAACAGTCACAGCTCTGGATGCACCTCTTCTAATGTACGAACTCCAGGAGGCACTAAAGCACATCCCAAATAATAAAGCTCCGGGACCTGATGGTTTTCCAGTAGAATTCTATAAAGAATTCTGACCTATGATGGCACCTACCTTCATTAGAATGGTGAACCAAATTAAAGAAGATAATGTAATCCCTTCAAATCAAGGTGAGGAAGGCGTCAGAACCGGAAGGCATCAGTGCAAAGCTCCTCAAGTCCTGTGCAGACCAGCTGTGTGGGATTGTGGAGTACATCTTCAACCTGAGCCTGAAGCTGGGGAGGGTACCACAGTTGTGGAAAACATCTTGCATGGTACCTGTACCAAAGACTTCCCACCCCAAAGGTCTGAACAGCTACAGACCAGTGGCCCTGACGTCCCACATGATGAAGACCCTGGAGAGACTGCTCCTTGCTCACCTCCGCCCCCTGGTGGGACCAGCGATGGATCCACTCCAGTTCACCTACCAGCATGGCATTGGGGTGGAGGATGCAGTGATCTTCCTCCTTCACCGTTCTCTGTCCCACCTGGAGAAGCCCGGGAATGCGGTGAGGATCATGTTCTTTGACTTCTCCAGTGCTTTCAACACCATCCAACCAATGATCCGGAAGGACAAGCTGCTGTGCGCAGGGGTGGACCAGCACCTGTCATCATGGATCCTGGACTACCTCACTAACCGGCCACAGTTTGTGAGAACCCGGGACTGTGTGTCCGACATGATCATCGGTAGCACGGGGGCCCCCCAGGGAATGGTTTTGGCTCCCTTCCTGTTCACCCTTTATACTGCGGACTTCTCACACAACACAACACACTGCCATCTACAGAAGTTCTCTGACGACTCTGCGATCGTTGGCCTCATCTCCAACGGAGATGAAGCTGAGTACAGAGGGCTTATCCAGGACTTTGTGGACTGGTACCATCGGAACTGCCTCCAGATCAACGCGAGGAAAACTAAGGAGCTGGTGGTGGACTGCCGCAGGCAAGGACAACCCCTCACAGCACCAGTAAATAGACAGGGAACAGACATCGAGATGGTGACATCCTACAAGTACCTGGGTGTTCATCTGAACAATAAACTAGACTGGTCACACAATACTGATGCACTCTACAAGAAGGGACAGCGCAGGCTGTTCCTACTGAGGAGACTCAGGTCTTTTGGTGTACAAGGGGCGCTGCTGAAGACATTCTATGACACGGTGGTGGCATCAGCCATCACTTTTGGAGTGGTCTGCTGGGGCAGTGGCGTTACAGCAGCTGATAGGAAGAGACTGAACAAATTGATCAAGAAAGCTAGCTCTGTCCTGGGGCAGCGCCTTGACCCAGTTGGAGGAGATGGAAGAGAGAAGGATGGTGGCTAAACTGTCATCTCTGCTGGAGTCCGAGTTCCACCCTATGCAGGACACACTGAATGCACTAAGGAGCTCATTTAGCAGCAGACTACATCATCCTAGGTGCACAACCGAGAAGTTTCGCAGGTCCTTCCTACCTACAGCTGTCAGACTGTACAACCTAAGCAGGGCTGCTCATAGAGATAGCAAAAAGACTTGACAACCTAATAGTATTGAATGCAAAAGACACAATAGACTTACACAATGGTCCCCTCCGGTATACAACTAGGAAAATACCGGTAGCTACGGAGGGTGACAATATATATGGGCACATAATCATACCATGTAGGATAACTAAGTAGACGGTTATGCTGTTTCATTCCATCTAGCTACAATGCTCCGCACTGTGTTTATATATTTACATATTTATTCCATCTATCTACAATCTAGCTACTATATTACATATTTATTCCATCTAGCTACAAGGCTCTGCACTGTGTGTGTTTATGTATTTATATATTTTTTCCATCTAGCTACAATGCTCCGCACTGTGGTGTTTATATATTTACATATTTATTCCATCTAGCTACAATGCTCTGCACTGTGTGTGTTTATATATTTACATATTTATTCCATCTAGCTACAAGGCTCCGCACTGTGTTTATATATTTATATATTTATTCCATCTAGCTACAATGCTTCGCACTGTGTGTGTTTACATATTTACAGATTTATTCCATCTAGCTACAATGCTCCGCACTGTGTGTTTATATATTTACATATTTATTCCTTCTAGCTACAATGCTCCGCACTGTGTGTGTTTATATATTCATATATTTATTCCATCTAGCTACAATGCTCCACACTGTGTGTGTTTATATATTCATATATTTATTCCATTTAGCTACAATGCTCCACACTGTGTGTTTATATATTTATTCCATCTAGCTACAATGCTCCGCACTGTGTGTCTATATATTTATGTTTATATGTACATATGTATACTCGCTGCTCTTGTTTTTTTTCTTGCCTTCTGATTGTTGCTCTGAGTGTTGCTATCCCTGTGCTGTTGCAATCCTGGAATTTCCCCATTGAGGGACTAATAAAGGCTTATCTTATCTTCAATATGAATTTGGCTAGTATTATCCTGCTCCTTAAACCCAAAAAGGACCTATGCTTCCATCCAGCAACAGTCCCATCTCACTTATGAATGCTGATCTTAAAATAATTTGCAAAGCTCTTGCCAAAAAACTGGAAAGGATAATTCCGTTTATTATACACCCAGATCAAACAGGTTTCATCAAGGGTAGGCACTCAGCTAATTATACATGCAGGCTATTTAACTTAATAGACTACTGTAAGATTAATCATTTAGAAACTACAATATTACCTCTGGAAGCAGAGAAAGCTTTCAACAGTGTTAATTGGAAATTCATTTTTATGGTGTTAAACAAACTTGGGTTTGGCTCATCTTTTATAAACTGGATTAAAACACTAAATAGCTGTCCAATTGCATCTGTCAGAACAAATGATCAAACCTCTCGAGGCTTTAATCTTCAGAAAGGCACCAGGCAAGGATGTCCACTCTCTCCCTCACTTTTTACCGTCTTTATTGAACCATTAGCAGCAGCTATACGACAAAATGTTGATATTAGAGTTATCCAAACAAGAGGAAAAGAACACAAGTTAAGTCTTTATGCTGATGATGTATTAATTTTCCTTGAAAACTAACATAGATCTCTTCTTCAGACAGTGGCGCTCATTGATAAATTTTCATTGCTATCAGACTACTCAATTAACTGGAGTAACTCAACAGTCTTACTGTCACGCCTCGCCGCCCATCAGCGGCGCCAGCTGCACGCACACCTGCGCCTCGTCAGCGGCGAGGGATTTAAGCCGCCTCGCCCTGGGCTTCGGCCTGAAGCCGTCTGTCTTCGTTGGCTTCCCTTGCTGCAAGGAATCCCTTTCGTCGAGCAAGAATACACGTAAGAATCACTTACCTTCTCCTTTCAGTCTGCTCCCCTGTGCACAGGTGGATTTCCCGGCGGCGGACTACTTCCTTCTGCCACCGCCTCCTCGCTGCTGCATCGGGCGCTCCAGGTCGCTGTCTACCGGGCTACTCCCTTGCTGTGCCAGCCACCTGCCATAACCAAGTAAGCCTGTGATCATTGTCATATCTCCCGTGTTGGTGTGGTGCCCGTTACCCTTCTCCCTTTGCTTCTCCCATAGGGTTGTCCGGCTGTACGGCCTCCTGCCTCCGTGCCTGACGCAGACGCCACCACCAACACATTTACATCTCGCATACACACACTCATACACACTTGTTGTCAATGAAGCTATTAAGTCTACCCTGAGCCTGCGTGTGTGTCTCCTGAGCCGTGCATTATGTCACTTACCTATAAATTGTAATTTTTCAAATAAATCCACTATTCCAATATAATCAGGTAATATTAAATATTTAGGAATAGATATTTCCCCCAGGCTTTGAGAGTTACTGTGACTAAATCATATTCCCCTTCTAAAAACAATGCAAGACGACCTTTTGTGTTGGAGGACATTACCTATATCTCTAATGGGAAGAGTCGCAACCGTTAAAATGATGGTCCTTCCTAAAATCAACTTTTTATTTTCAACGATTCCTACCCAACCATCTATGGCCTGGTTTAAGACTCTAGACTCAAGTATAAGTAAATTTTTATGGAAGGATAAACCATCACGGATCAGTTTAAAAACTCTTCAAAAAGCAAGAGTGTGGAGTCTTAGATTTATCTTTTTTTTTTAATTACCTTTTGCCAATAGACTGCAGTTTGTTTCTAAATGGGCAAAATCAACCTCACTAGGAAACCCATGGTTAGATGGTGAACAGGCTCTCTGTGGTTTGCTAAATATCTCTGACTTACCTTTCATGAGTCCCTGTATCAAACGCCATGACTGTTTTAAAAACATTAACATTAGCTCCTCTCTGACAGCCTTGTAGAAATTTCTTAAAATAACGGGGTCTGCACTTGTCCCTTGCAAACTCACACCCATTTTGGAATAATCCTGATATCCTGCAGCAAAAGAGGATGTTAAATTTTCCACAGTGGTATGACAAAGGAATAAAAAACTTCAAACATCTTATTTGAGGTGGAAACTTTTTCCTATTTCAGGAACTGGTTTCACAGTATGACATCAACGATAAAAAGTTTGTTGAATGCCAACAGCTTAAATCTATAGTAAAAGCAAGATTCAATCTCAATCAAACAGATTTAGAGGTACCAGTTAAGGTGATAGAGTTTGTAAATCTTCGTTTCCCTAAATTGATATCAAAAATACACGGACTATGATCAGAACTGGATGAGTCAGCATCTCTTCCAAAATCAAAATGGGAGACAGACCTATCAATCAATAAAGATGAAAGCTTCTGGACACAAATATGTTTAAACACTCTTAAGATGACTAAAAACTAATTTACAACTCATACAGTACAAATCCTAGATAAAACTCATTACACAGGACAAAGGATGTTCAAAATGGGCCTGAGTCACATCAAATATCTCCTCCCATTGCACCAGCAACATCCCAGATAGTTACATGCATGCTACTGTATGTGCTCCTGTGCTCCTGTGCAATGGTCCAAACATTCTGGCAGAAGACATGTGAAGACTTATCAGCATGGCTTGGGTATCGTATCCCATCCTCTCCTCTCCTCGGACCGGAGGCAGCATGTGCGGCTGGGAAAGACTGTCTCAGACTATACTAGCATCAGCACCGGATCACCCCAGGGCTGTGTACTTTCCCCCCTACTCTTCTCCCTTTACACCAACTCCTGCACCTCCAGCCACCAGTCTGTCAAGTTGATCAAGTTTGCGGACGACACCACCCTCATCGGGCTCATCTCCAACGGCGACGAGTCCGCCTACAGGAGAGAGGTGGCCCAGCTGGCGTCCTGGTGCAGCAATAACAACCTGCAGCTGAACGCTCTGAAGACAGTGGAGATGATTGTAGACTTCAGGAAAGTCACTACTCCTCTGCCCCCCCTCACCCTCTCAGGCTCTCCCATCACCACTGCTGATTCCTTCCGCTTCCTAGGCACTACCATCACCAGGGACCTCAAATGGGAGCCGACCATCAGCTCACTCATCAAAAAAGCCCAGCAGAGAATGTTCTTCCTGCGGCAGCTGAGGAAGCTCAAGCTACCCACCAAGATGTTAGTGCAGTTCTACACAGCCATCATCGAGTCCATCCTCACCACCTCCATAACCGTGTGGTACGCAGGAGCCACTGCCAGGGACAGACTAAGGCTGCAGCGCGTCGTGCGCACTGCTGAGAAGGTGATCGGCTGCAAGCTCCCATCTCTCCAGGATCTGTACATCTCCAGGACCCGGAGGCGTGCTGGCCGGATCATAGCCGATCCCTCACACCCTGGTCACGTACTGTTTGCCCCCCTCCCCTCTGGTAGAAGACTTCGGTCCATCCAGACTAAAACCTCCCGTCACATGAACAGCTTCTTCCCCTCTGCCATTAGACTGCTGAACACTAAGTGACTCTCGTGCACCATGTACAGCAGCTCAACCAGACTCATGTCAATCATCACTGTTTTCTTCCTGCATTACCGACTGCACTATATAGTTCTCCACAGTATCTGCTGCTGGCTAATATATATTTTAACTGTTGACCAGTATCACTTAATCTTATCCTACACTTTATTACATGCATAGTTTATTTCTCTTATCTTATCATGTTTAATGTTGCAGCATTGTACCGAGACAAATTCCTAGTTTGTGTACTACATGAACAATGGCAATAAACCTGATTCTGATTCTGATTCTGATTCTGATCCTGCACTTTGCATACTAGGTGATTTAAGTGAAATGAATATAGAGGTAAGGATGTCACATATGGTTCTCACTGCCTTATGCATCACAAAGAAATCTATGGTCATGAATTTGAAATCAAGAAATAATTTATGTATGACTCATTATAATAACCTACTATCAGATTATATTAGCCTGGAGAGAATGTCTGCCTTCTCTAAAAACGAATTGGCTGAATTCAATTTTGTCTGGTCCCCACTTATTAATTGTATAACCTGAGTGGTGGTGGGCGGTGGCTCACTCTCCTTGGCACTTCTGTTGGGTGGCTGCGCCCCAACCACGAGGGATTTCTGTGACCCACTGGGGCCGGTGTCTGGGGAGCCTGTTCCGGAGAGGCTGTGCGTCTGGCCTGGGGGGTGGGGCGTGGGGGGGACGGGGCGGCTGTGGAGTGTGTCGGGGGGGGGGGGGCTGTGGCCCCAGACCGGCAGGCCTTGCCTCCATGGAGGGGCTGGGTCTGGCCCTGGGCCCCTGGTGCTGGGGGGGGGGGGGGGGGGAGGTGCCCTCCCCGAGGCCCTGGTGGCACTCCAAAGGCTGGTACCTGCATCCCAGGAAAGTTGCCCCCCCCCCCATTCTCCAGGGCCTGTGGGTGTGTATGTGCATGTGTGAGTGTGTGTGCACATGTGTGTGTACAGATGTGCATGAGTGTGGGTGTGTGAGGGTTTGTGTGTGTTTGTGGGTGCAGATGTGGGTGTGTGTGTTGTGTGTGGGTGTAGGTGGGCATGTGTGATGGTGTGTGTGTGTGTGTGCACATGAGGGTGGGCGTGGGTGTGTATGTGTGTGATTGCAGGTACCTGTGGGTGGACGTGCGGGGTGGAGGATGTGTGTGTGGCTGGGGGGACCTCATTGGGTCATGGGGGGGAGGCCCATCTGGTGGCCTGGGGGTTGACGGTTCGGGGCCTACTTTGTCCGGCCGTACTTCACTGTGTCATGGGGTGGGGCGGTTTGCCACATTGCCTCTGGTGTCCTTGGCACCAGGTGTGTGTGGTGTTTGGGGGGGGAGGCATTGGCACGGGTTGCTGGCCGTGTTGCCGACATTTTGCTCCAGGGTGGCTGTGGCTGTAGGGCAGCTTGCCACTGTTGGTGTGTGTCTGGGGGGGTAGTTGGTGGGCTTGTTTTGGGAGCTCTGGGGTGTCGCTCCCTTCCAGTCTTACCTCCCCCCCTCCCCGATTCTCAGTGGAACATACATCTAATTGGACACACTTAGGCTTTTGGGGTGGGGGGGTGCTGTACTGTTGGTGAAAGGGAACCCTCTGTCTGCTGCGCAGTGGGGCTGCCCTCATCTCAATTTTAATTGCACTATAGACACTGAGGGCTTACCTCAGTGAGGGCTTTCCACCCTGGGGCAAGTCGGCAGGCGTGTGGCTACTGGGCTGTGCTGGCGGTCTTCCTGGCTGCTGCTGGGCGCTGGTGCACATTCATGCTCACTGCATCTGCACCGCGGCCACCCTAAGTAATAAGGGTGAATGAGTGTGAGTAAATGTTTGGGGGACAGCACGGGTGGGTGTGAGTAGGTCTGAACGCAAGTGAGAGTGTATGTATGGGTGAACGTGAGTGAGTACGGGTGACTCTAAGGGTGAGTGGGAGTGGGAGTGAGATTGAGTGGGTACAGGGGTGGGAGAGAGTGGGTGGGTCCGGGAGTGTGAGTGTGGGATTGTGTGGGGGAGAGGGCGAGCAAGAGTGAATGAATGCATGTGGGTGCAAGTCGGTGCGTATGAGAGCATGAGGGTGTGATTGCGTGGGAATGGGTGTGTATGCTGTTCAGGAGGTACTGGATTGAAGGGGTAGTGTCTCTTGGCTGCGTGGGCTCTCCTGGATTTGGGGGCGGCCCCCGTGGGCCACCTGTGCCTTTCTGCTGCCTTTTTTGAGTGTGGGACGTGGGGGTCCCCGGGTGGTGCGGTGGTGGCGCTGGGTTGGGGCGAGCCCACTATGGGGGTGTCTGGGGGGGCTCATGCCAGGGGCATGGGCCGGTCTCCAGCCCGGGGAATAGGGGCACTGGCCTCCCACTGCCTGGGGCCTGGGGGCTGGGGGTTGACCGGTCCGGGGATGTGGGCCCGCCGCACTGGCCACTTGGCGGCCCAGCCTCTCCCGGCCATCCCTCCTGGTGCGGATGTCTGGCTTTCCTGGGGTTTGTTGGCCTTGGGACATATGTACTCTGTGGGGGTGGCGTTGTCCTGCTTGCTCGGAGTTTCAGGGGGGGAAGGGGGAGTTGCTGTGACCAGCCACTCTCTTCGTATGTTGCCTGACAAACCACTCACATGCACACACTTATTTTGCATGTGCTGTCATACATACGCACACATATGCACACACCTCTCCTTTAACAGGTGCAGATACCAGACTCGTGTTGACACCTTTTCAGTGGAAGAAACAATCTGTCTTCTGTTTGTTTCAGTTGTTAGTTTGTCTTCGTTGTTTGTTCCTCTCCCTTTTTTTTCCCCCTCCCCACCCTCCCCCTCATCCCACCACCGGGTCCTTCATGGGTAAACCAATTTAAATAAAGTATTAAAAGTTATTACAAGAGGAGTTTATAAACAATATACACTACATATATATTATTAAAGCTCCTTTTGGCAAAGTAAATCTGTTTGGCACATTAAGGGAAGCAGATTTCTGTTCTGCTTACCAAGCTGCCTGACAGTACAAGTGGGGAATAAAAAGAAGTCCAGCTGTTTTTTTGTCCAGAACCTGAATGACATTGTCCAGGACTCTGGGTGAGGTTGGAGTGGTGAGCCTAGCCAGCGACACTGTGGACGGTTGTAAAGCGGTGTGGCCAGCCACAGGACTTGTTCACAGAAGACAACTGAACACCCTGACTTCCCATAAGGATCCCAGATAAGAATTTGTGCACACTTTAGCTCTACCCAGGTAGTAGCATTTATGAAAGACACACAGGAAGCTGAACTCTGCAAATCCTTTCTCTTTCACTCAAAAAAAAAGTGGTTCCAGCAATTCCACATCAGAACCTGAACTGTATTTCTTTGTTTTTTAATTTATAAAGAGCTCTATTTTGTATTTAATTTTTATTTTCATTTTCATTGTTTTGTGTGAAAAGGGCAATAGACTGCCAGCTGTTCAATTCAAGTAACCTGTTGTGGGTTATTGAAGTTGCATTAACCCCTTGCACTCTGGTCAATTTCCCTAAAAACGCCAAAAAATAACGTGCCTAAAGTAAATCAAAAGCTGTTCTTCAACCCTTTGCAGCATCTTCATGGGGTTGGTCTCATTTAAAAGAAAACACTTTGAATTTTTTGGCAAAACAGTCATAATCTCTCTAAGTGCTCCGGTCACTGAGTAACAGTCATCTAAACATAGTGAACTTGAAGAAAATAAATTTCGCCCGGGTGTTTGTTTTTTTTGGATACAAATCCTTGCAAATAACACACAGCTTCAGATCCGGGCTGGAAAATGCAACAGAAATGTAGAACCAAGTGTTATCCAGCTGAGGTCAAAATTTTGTAACAATACCACAAAAAATGAATATATTACACAGCTTTTTTCTCAGGTTGTTCCCAGGCGTTTTTGAACTGTGCCAAATTGTGCCAAATGGCACAGTTTGGAAAAACGTCTGTAACTTTTGAATGATTCAATATAGAAGCTTCATCTTGGGCTCTAATGAAAGGTGACACTCAGGGCTGTGTGTGTGTGGGGGGGGGGCGGGGGGTTGTTCCCCCAACCCCCGCTACAGAGGACGGACATCGCCTGTTGCGCCGCGGTCACGGTGCGCCGCGGTCTACGATGCACAGCTGTAATTTACCGATCGGTCAAAAGTCATTTTTGTTTACAATTTTCAGGGATAAAGAATAATTTAGCTTATAACACTTACCTGTTCACAACAGCAGCGTAGCTGGTGAACTTCTCTTCCTCATTGTCAGACGAATATGAATCTGGTCTGCTTGTTACGGACTCTTGGTTCTGGTGTCGCAACCCGGTCAAACCATAATTCCATTATTGCGGTTTTGCGCTTCCATGATTGCGGTTTTGGCGAACAATTTTTCAAAACAAATAAGAACAGTAGTTAGAAAAAAGACTGGTGAACGCCTGTGTGTCACCCAGCCTTACACAAAACAGCTTTCGAACTTCTGTGCTTCAATTGGCTGGCTGTATTCACAGCCATTGGTAGGCGGGTCCTTCTTGCTAGGTTTTCAGTCATTGGTTCTTCAAGGTTTCAGAAACCCAATTCAAGGCTCTTATTAGTCGAATGAGAGGTCAATCACATCTAAACCAATCAAAGCACTCCTTTGGCTTTCTGTTCGTGGCTGTGTCTGTAGTGGAAGAACGGAAATGCAGGTGGGTTTTTTTTTCAGTGCCTCCTAGGGCGCACAATGTACATACTCGGACGCCCTCATGCGTCCTAGGGCGCAGAGACGTGCCTGCCCGCGGTACACCGAAGTGCAACAGGTTAACCGGACCTAGAGAGATATGTAGTGTCTTCCTTTCTTCCATTGGTTAAGACTAAAGGTGCTACACTAGTTCCTGGTGATTTTGGTGACACCTCACCCTGCCCTTCCCCCCCGTCCAAGGTGACTGCAACGGGGGTGGTTCTCCAGGCATCAGGGCCGGACGCTCCTGCACTATCCGTTCCAGAGGTCAAGGGACCTCCACCCATTGCTTCAGAGGTCAAGGTACCTCCACCCATTGCTCCAGAAGTCAAAAGACCTTCACCCATTTCTCCACAGGTCAGGGGCTCTCCACCTGCTGTTTCTGAGGTCAGTGCCCCGCAGTCACCAAGTTTGGAGCAAAAGGCTCCTCAGTTTGTGCTAACCAAGACACGTGCTGCGGTCTGGAGGCCCATGAACTTTGGTCGGCCCCCTGACCCACTTCATTCCATGATCTGGTGGCCCAAGGACAGTGGGAGTCCACCCAACCCACCATGTTCTCTGGTTTGGGGTCCTTTGGACTTTGGGAGGTCCCCTGACCCACCTCGTCCCATGATGTGGTGGCCCAAGGTCAGTGGTAGGCTACCCGACCTATCCTGCATTCCAGTCTGGTGGTTTAGGGACTTTGGAAGACCACCGGACTCATCATGTTCTCTGGTCCAGGGGCTCCTGGATGCTGGTCAGCCCCCCAATTCACTGCGTTCCCTGGTCTAGTCCTATGTTTGTTTTTCCCACCGTGCCTTGTCCCCCTCCTCCCCCTCCTCCCGCCTGTTTTGGTGTTATTATGCTTGTTTTTGTTTAGGGGTGTTTTTAGGGATGTCGAATTTGACTTGACATTGGGCGCGCACGTTAGGAGCATCCAATGACGCGGCAGCCATGCAAGGCGCCTGTCATACAGTGAGGGTAAAGAGGGGAAGGGGGGGAGGAAAACACAATAGGCAGAGAGAAAAAGCATAGTTATCAGAATAACGCTCATATAAGCTCATATAAAGCTCAAATGAGGCAAATTTTGATTACACAGAAAAAAACCCTCTATGCACAATTAGCAGACAAGCAGAGAGTCAGTGTATGTATATTTGTGTCAGTTTACATGTATCAGTCATTCATGTAATGTTGAATGCAGTGTAATGTAGGTGTGTCATTGCTAGTGAAGAGCAGAGGGCACCCTCTGGCAACGGATAGATATTATTCAGTCATGTGTTCTATAGTCCAGACACGTGATAACGCTGTCCTTGGAGCTCTGTCTGCTGAAACAACAACAATTGTCAAATGTTTGGGTTAGCCACTTCTTCAGCCTTATCTTCGTCGAGGAGGAATGTAAACAGGGGCACCAAAACACAAGGTCAAATCTGCACAGTGCACTCAGAGAATAGAATTTTCCTGTCTTCGATTCTGTGCTTCATAATTTCATACAGGCTTGAATCATGCTTTAGATCATTCTCTGGAGAGCACTCAGCAATCCCCAGATGTTATCCACCTACCGAAACATAGGTAAACATGTCCAAGAGAGTCCGTTCTCTCTTCAATGCATGCCAGGTGGTAAATTCCATGTTAATCCTATTTGCCGCTGACAGTCAGTGCTCCCCCCAGCTGGACGAATTGTTGAATTTGTTGAGGGAGCTACGCCGGGGTCCGCATTTGATTAGCTCACCCAAATATAATTTCGATACACCAGGAACTCCAGGGCCAAACAGAAAATCCTGTGATCATTTCAATCTTCAGTCGAATCACACAGACACATGAATTCCAATGCCATGAGTCTTCCTTGGGTTCCCCCTGACCCGATCTTCTTCTTTTAAAGTGGTGACAATCGCATATAAGCCGCTTTTCCAGATCCATAATTTCCATTTGAATTAAGATTCAGCCAGAAGAAGAGCGAAAGACAGACATTGCAAGCAGGGAATAGTAGAGGAGAGGAGAGGAGAGGAAAAGCGTCTGCTCTCTCTAGAAGCCGGAAGAGCGTCTAGAGAGATGCGGGATTATGCGGGATTATGTCAAGTTCTGGGCAAGGTCTGGGACCGTGTCCACATCTCTTGTTCATGTTGTTCCTTTGTTTGATTATTATTATTATTATTATTATTATTATTATTATTATTATTATTATTATTATCATCATCATTATTATTATTTAGTATAGTTATTGTCTCCTCAGGTTTACTGTGTTACTGACATGATTGATAGACCCAGGGAACAGACACAGGCTCAGGAATAGATTCAATTATCTTTATTGTAAAGTGTGGGTGTGTGTGTGGGTGCATGTATGTGTGTGTGTGTGTGTCTGCGATGACGTCGTAGCAGGGGGTGAGCAGAGCGTCGAACGACCTGGCAACCCTATGGACAGAGTAGAGACACAGATGTTAGTACAGCCCTCCAGAGGGAACATATTGTGAATGACTGGGGCTTACTGTTTGCAGGGGAGGTGATGTGCTCAGGTTGGCCCATAGGTTACATCCAGGAGGACAGCGCCTGCCGTCACAGTGCTGCTGGTGAGGAGAAGGATTCCCCAGGGGGAGCGTGGCCAGGTCTGCCGCCAGGAGGAAGGATTCCGCCACCACGGAACTCCGCCTGTGCACAAGGGACCAGCGTAGAGAAGAGGTGAGTAATGAATGGCTTACTTGGAGGGTCGGAGATGATTTTTCAGAAGATGAGGCTGGAGACAAAGAAGGCTTAAGAATGCTGGCAATGGCAGGACGATTCTCAGAAGGAGGCAAAGACGAAAGCAGGACTCTTCAGCCCAAGGAGACAGACGGCTCCGCGCCGATCTGAAGGCA
Source organism: Pholidichthys leucotaenia (assembly GCA_020510985.1). NCBI lineage: Eukaryota > Metazoa > Chordata > Actinopteri > Cichliformes > Pholidichthyidae > Pholidichthys > Pholidichthys leucotaenia. Next base: position 130,445,715 of record CM035850.1, read on the forward strand.
GAGCGGTTTAAATAGCCCGAGTGTGATGGAAAGCCAGTGTGCGCGCAGCTGCGGGAGATAATGATGCAGAGCGAGCCATCACAGTACTCCCCCCCCCAAGAGGCGCCTCCCGGCACCCGATCCAGCCTACCTGGGTGTGTCCAGTGAAAGTCCCTGATCAGTTGTTTGTCCAACACGAAGGACGGACGCACCTAGGACCTCCATTCCGGGCCATACCCCTCCCAGTCCACCAGATACTGCAGGCCGCGACCCCAGTGGCGGACGTCCAGGATGGTATTGACCCTCCACGCCGGGTCGCCGTTGATCACCGCTGGTGGAGGTGGAGACCTGGGAGGGGGACAGAGAGGGCTTGAAAAAAACGGCTTAATTTGGGAGACATGAAAAGTTGGACAAATATGGAGGGAGGGGGGGAGAGCCAGGCGCACAGCCACGGGGTTAGTGATCCGGGCAATGGAAAAAGGTCCGATGAAACGTTGGGACAACTTCATCTTCTCTGCCTTAAGGTTAATGTGCTTGGTAGACAGCTAAACCTGTTGGCCCACCCGGTAGGGTGGGGCTGGCCTCCTACGGTGATTAGCGGTCCTGGAGTTGCACTCCGCCGTGCGCCGAAGTTCCGTTCGGGTCGCTCTCCACAGCTGACAACAGCGTCTCAGATGGGCACGGATGGATGGCACAGCAATGTCCCCCTCCTCCTCAGGGAACAGCGGGGGATTATATCCCAGGGAGGCCTCAAAAGGAGACATGCCGATCGCCGAGGACACGGTGGAATTGTGAGCGTACTCGATCCATGGGAGGTGGGCGCTCCATGATGCAGGATTTGCAGTGATGACACAACGCAGCGCACCCTCCAGCTCCTGGTTTGCCTGCTTCCACTGTCCGTTACTCTGTGGGTGGTAGCCGGAGGACAGGCTCACTGTAGCCACCAGAGCGTTACAGAATGACCTCCACACCCAGGACACAAATTGGGGACCCCGATCGGAAACGATGTCCACGGGAATCCCATGCAACCTCACGACATGTTGAACGAGCAGGTCCGCCGTGTCTCTCACCATAATTAGCCCCGGTAGGGGATAAAGTGGGTGGCCTTGGAGAAACAGTCAACGATCGTGAGGATTGCGGTGTGACGATTGGACGGTGGGAGGCCGGTGATGAAGTCTAGAGCGATGTGTGACCAGGGTCTGACGGGAGTAGGGAGAGGATGGAGCAACCCAGCAGGTGGAGAGGAAGACGTCTTGCCGGTAGCACACTGAGGACAGGCGCAGATGTATTCAGTGATATCCCTCCGGAGCGATGGCCACCAGAACGTCCTCTGGAGAAGCTCCACCGTGCAAGTCCTCCCTGGATGGCACGAGAGTTTGGAGGAGTGGGCCCAGTGGATCACTTCACCCCGAACGGAAGAAGGGACAAACAGCTTCCCCGCTAGCCCCCCGCCCAGGTCCGGTTCAGCCTCCTGTGCCCTCAAGACCCTCTCCTTGATGCCCCACGAGAGGGCGCCCACGATGCATGACGAGGGAAGAATAGGATGGTCCGACACCTCCACAGCATCCGAGGCAAACTGTCTGGACAGAGCATCTGGCTTAGTGTTCTTGGACCTGGGGCGGTAGGTGATAGTAAAATTAAAGCGTCCAAAGAACAGGGACCAGCGGGCTTGGCGAGCGTTCAGGCGTTTGGCTGTCCTGAGGCACTCCAAATTCTTGTGGTCCATCCAGACGATAAAAGGCTGGGTGGCCCCCTCCAGCCAGTGACGCCACTCCTCCAGCGCGAGATTAACCGCCAGGAGCTCCCTGTCACTGATGTCATAATTCTTTTCCGCCGGGGACAGACGGTGGGAGAAAAACGCACAAGGGCGGATCACCCCATCCACTGGAGAGCGCTTGGACAACACGGCTCCCAACCCCAAGTCCGAGGCATCCACTTCTACCAGGCGCTGAAGGGCGGGGTCCACCTGTGTCAGAATAGGGGAGGAAGAGAATTCCAACTTGAGTTTAGCGAACGCTGCTGCATCCTCCTTCGTCCACCGGAAGGCCACCTTGGGGGAACTGAGATGAGTCAGAGGAAGAGCAACAACACTGTAATTCTTAACAAAGTGACGGTAGAAGTTGGCGAACCCCAGGAATTGTTAGAACTGCTTCCTAGAGGAGGGGGCGGGCCAATCCACCACTGCCTTCACCTTATCGGGATCAGGGATGATTTGATTATGGGAAATAATGAAGCCAAGAAATGACATTTTGGAGGTGTGGAATTCTCATTTCTCAGCCTTCACGAAAAGTTTGTTTTCCAAGAGCCGCTGCAGGGCTTGCCTCACGTGCACCCGATGCTCATCTAGTAATTGAGAGAAGATCAGGATGTCATCCAGGTACACAAAGACAAATGAGCCCAAGAAATCCCGTAGCACATCGTTAATCAGGCGCTGGGAGATGGCAGGGGCGTTGGTCAACCCAAACGGCATCACTAAGTGCTCAAAATGCCCACTAGGGATCCAAAAAACCATCTTCCATTCGTCCCCCTCCCGGATCCGCACCAGATGGTACGCATTGCGGAGGTCCAGTTTGGTGAACCAGGAGGCCCCCTGGAGAGAGTCGAATGCGGAGGTCCAGTTTGATGAACCAGGAGGCCCCCTGGAGAGAGTCGAACACCGTGTCCATCAGAGGAAGAGTGTACTTGTCTTTGATGGTAATGTCATTAAGGGCACAAAAGTCAATGCACGGCCTCAGGGAGCCATCCTTCTTCCCAACAAAAAAAAATCCAGCCCCCACTGTGGAGGACGAAGGACGGATGATGCCAGAGCTGAGCGACTCCTTGATATAGGTCTCCATCGCTTCCCGCTCCAGAGCAGACAGGCTGTAGAAGTGGCTCGACGGCAACGTGGCTCCAGCCCGCAGATTGATGGCACAGTCATACGGGCGGTTGGGGGGGGGCAGCACCTGGGACTTACTAAAAACAGCCCCCAGGTCATGATACTCTGGAAGAAACCTGAACAGATCAGGAGAAGGGGTGACAGGGGCAGTCAGGGGCATGGATGGCGAGCAAGCGGCGGATTGCAAGCAGGCACTGAGACAAAAAGAGCTCCATGGAGCCACACTCCCCGAGCACCAGTCAATGGTGGGGTTATGGAGCCGAAGGCAGGGGTAACCCAGGATAACCGGAGAGGCCAAGACTGGCAGAACGAACAACTTAAGGTCCTCCCAGTGGTTTCCGGAGATGATGACTGACACCGGGGCGGTTTGTTTGGACACCAGTACCAGGGAAGTTTGGGAGTCTTCAGTGATTGGCAAGGAAGTACCAGTCAGTTTGCCAGTTCCCCCGAGTTGAAGCTCTGCTCAGCCCCCGAGTCAATCAAGGCGTGTGTGATTGTTTCAGTCTGATTATGTATAAACCTAATGGGCAGGAGGCACTTGGAGAGGGGATTAGACTGAGGAGAGTCCGTGAGTCCCCCTACTGCGATGCACAGACTCCCTCTTTTGGCCGAATGGGGCAGGACGCTGCCTCATGCTCCTCACTGCCGTAGTAGAGGGATAACCCAAGCTCACGGCGGTGCTGCTTCTCCGCTAATGGTAGCTTAGTCTGCCCTACTACCATAGGCTCCGGAGCATCCGGTGAGTCTAGGGAAGGCAGGGCCAATAGAGGGGACTGGAGGGAGTGACGAAACTGGGCGCCCGAGTGAGTAGAAGTCTTGCGCTTGGCTGCCTCAGCCTATTATCGAGGTGGCTAAGGATATTAGCTCAGTTAATCTATCGGGCTTCTCCAAGCGGGCCAGCTCATCCCGCAGACTAGGGCTAAGACTCCTAACAAATATGCTACACAATGAGGTGTCCTCCCACCCCACCTCCGCAGCCACCATCCGGAAATCGATGGCATAGTCTGCTACAGACTTGCTACCCTGTCTTAGGTTCAGTAGCCGAGTGGTGGGCACACTGTCACGGTCAGAGTGGTCAAACACCTCTTTGAATTCACTGACAAACTGGTTATAGGTTAGGTTAGCATAGCTTGCCCTAGCCATAACTGCATAGACCCAGGCTAGTGCTCGCCCTTTCAAACAGGTTAACTACGTAACCTATGTGGCTGTGGTCTGTGGGGAAGTCACCGGGCACCCGCTGAAACACTATCCCACATTGGAGTAAAAAACCCCTAGCCTCCCCTAGTTTACCGTTAAAATGAGACGGGGTGGGAACTGGCGTTAGCCGGGACGTGGGAGCCTGACTAGCCTGACTGGGTGGTGAGCTAGCGGGAGCAGAGGCGCTACTTGGAGCCGGTGGGAACGCCTGCGGCTCAGCAAGACGATCCAGCCGACTGTTAATTTGGACCAACTGTGTTAGGATGACCTGTTGCTGGTAAGCTAACTGATCCACCCGAGCCTCTAGGCTGTTAACTCGGCGCGCTAGTGAGCTGTCTGCTGGGTCACTTTGGTGGAGCCGTACTGACATGATTGATAGACCCAGGGAACAGACACAGGCTTGGGAATAGATTCAATTATCTTTATTGTAAAGTGTGGGTGTGTGTGTGGGTGCATGTGTGTGTGTGTGTGTGTGTGTATGTCTGCAATGACGTCGTAGCAGGGGGTGAGCAGAGCGTCGTATGACCTGGCAACTCTATGGACAGATTAGAGATACAGATGTTAGTACAGCCCTCCAGAGGGAACATATTGTGAATGACTGGGGCTTACTGTTTGCAGGGGAGGTGATGCGCTCAGGTTGGCCTGTAGGTTACAGCTGGGAGGACAGCACCTGCTGTCATGGTGCAGCTGGTGAGGAGAAGGATTCCCCAGGGGCAGCGTGGCGAGGAGGAAGGATTCCGCCGCCACGGAACTCCGCCTGTGCACAGGGGACCAGCATAGAGAAGAGGTGAGTAATAAATGGCTTACTTGGAGGGTCGGAGATGATCTTTCAGAAGATGAGGCTGGAGACAAAGAAGGCTTAGGAATGCTGGCAATGGCAGGACGATTCTCAGAAGGAGGCGAAGACGAGAGCAGGACTCTTCAGCCCAAGGAGACAGACGGCTCCGCGCCGATCTGAAGGCAGAGCTATTTAAATAGCCCAAGTGTGATGGAGAACCGATGTGCGCACAGCTGCGGGAGATAATGATGCAGAGCGAGCCATCACAGTTACCCCCTGTTTGTCTTTAGTGTCTTTATTACTATGGTCCTGTGGTATAATTGTTCAGTTTGCGCTCTGGGTCCTCCTTCCACCCTCCTTCCACGATGACAATTGCGTGTTGGTCAGCATAGTGATATTTTCTTGGGGCTTTGCAAAAGCTGCATTTAATATCTGTGGAGCTAAAGACTTGGGAGTCCTCGCAAGTACAGGTGTGTGTCTGTTCATGAGTAATTTGCCTCCTCGGTAGGATCTCCCACAAGCTGCTACTGGTGAGTATCCTCCTGTAAACCTCAGCCCCTTCACACGTTATGTGAAACCCACAGTCAAGAGTCTTGGTTTTATAATGGACAGTGATTTTAAATTAGACACTTAAACTCATTCTCTTGTAAAATCCATCTTTTTTCAACTAAGAAAAAGTAAAACCCATTCTTTCTAGACCACTCTTTGAAACAGTAATCCCTACTTTTATTTTGTCTTGGCTGGATTACTGTAATGCACTTCACGGCAGTGTCAGCCAGTCATCTCTTTCGCGTTTGCAGCTAGTTCAAAATACCACTGTTCTTTTTTTAACAGGTACACATAAAAGAGATCACATCACACCCATTTTAGCTTCCCTCCACTGGCTGCCCTTACATTTTAGAGTTTGTTTTAAAATTCTTTTATTTGTTTTTAAATCTTTGAACAGTCTTGGTCCACCTTATCTCTCTGAGTTTCTGCATCCCTACGCTCCCACCCGGTCCCTCAGGTCAGCTGAACGGCTGCTCCTGAGGGTGCCGAAGGTGAAGCAGAAGCTCAGAGGGGACAGAGCCTTTTCTTTCAAAGGTCTTTTTATTGTTATTAAGTGAAGTGTCAATACAACATACAATACAAAGTATTGGAAATTTTCATTTTTGTTTTTACCAAACAGTGCAAAAATAGAATTTAAAACTAACAAATGTGCATGCTTCAAAAAAAAGAGGAAAAATTAAGTAAACAATAATAATAATAATAATAAAAATCTCAAAAGAGGAGAAAAAAAAATTGTGTGTGTAAGGTGGGGGTGGGGTGAGGGAGATATGAGCTACTCAGAAGCTATAGTCGTGGGTCTCTCAAAGAAATCGAGAAACGGGTGCCACAATTTATAGAATTTATTTTCAGAACCACGAACTGTATATCTGATTTTTTCTAAATCCAAACAGGACATTATATCTTTTATCCACTGTACATGTGAAGGGGGTGAAGAGTCTTTTCACTTCAGTAATACAGCACGTCTGGCCAGTAATAATGAAAATTTGAATACTTTTAATTTGGAATTTGGCAAGTCAAGTTCTGGAGCCACACCAAAAATGGTGCTTAATGGATCAGGTTTAATTTGATATTGCAGGACTTCAGACATAGTGATAAAAACAGAATGCCAAAAATTTATCAATGAGGGGCAGGACCAGTACATGTGAAGCAAAGTGCCAGGAGCGTTACCACACTTTTCACAAGTTGGGTCTATATCAGAGTAAATACGTGCTAGCTTAACCTTGGACAGGTGCACCCGGTGCACGATCTTAAATTGAATAAGAGCGTGACGAGCATACATTGATGCAGTGTGAACCTGGCCAAGAATAGAGTCCCACAGTTCATCAGTAAAAATAAAATTAAGATCTTGTTCCCAATTCGATTTAATAGCGGCCACAGGAGGATATTGTAAATTTGAAATTAAATTGTATAGAAGTGATATTACCCCCTTAGAAGTTGGTTTAACTAATAAAAAGTCATCTAGAGAATTATCAGAAGGTTTTTGAGACAATTGTTTTGTCATGGTTTGCACATAGTGTCTGACCTGGAGAAAGCAGAAAAAATGTGTAGAAGTAATGCCGAATTTGGTGGAAAGTTGAGAAAAACTTGAAAATTGTCCATTAAAATATAAATCCGCAAATGATTTTAAACCTTTTCTGTGCCATATATGAAATACACTATCAGTAGTTGATGGGGTAAATAAATGATTTGCAGCAATTGGACTTCTAATGGAGAAAGACTGAAGACCGAAATTTTTCCTGAATTGAGACCAAATTCTAAGAGACTGACGAACTACTTTGTTATTACCCGGTGTAGACAAAGCAAGGGGAAGTGGTGAACCTAAAATTGCTGGTAGGGAGGTTTGATTCTCCACATGTGACTCCATAAGGATCCAAATGGGTGATTTGGGTTCCAGGTAGAAGTGTTTCCAATATAACATGCACCTGATATTTGCTGTCCAGTAGTAATATTGAAAGTTAGGCAGAGCCATGCCACCCACTGATTTGGGTCTTTGAAGAAAAGCTTTCCTCAGTCTTGGATGTTTACCATTCCAAATAAATGAAGTAATCAGAGAGTCCAAAGACTTAAAAAAGGATTTAGGAATAAAAATGGGGAGACACTGAAACAAACATAAAAACTTTGAAAGTATCATCATTTTTACAGAGTTGATTCTGCCAATTAAGGACAAGGATAATGGGGACCATTTGGAAAGTATTTGCTTGCACTGGTCAAATAAGGGGAGAAGATTATTTTTAAACAAGTGATTAAATTGTTTAGTAACACATATCCCAAGATAATTAAAATGATCAGTAACAACCTTGAAAGGAAAATTTTCAAGATCCTGAACTCGAATCTTTTCATTAATCGGAAACAATTCACTCTTATTGAAATTAATTTTATATCCAGAAAACCTACTAAAACTATCCAAAATGTTGAGTATAGCAGGTAAGGAAGTAAGTGGGTTGGAGAGAAATAATAGAAGATCATCGGCATAAAGTGAAACCCTATGTTCGATGCCGCCCCTACAAATGCCTAGGAAGTCCCGGCTCCCACGGACTGCAATAGCTAACGGCTCAATTGCCAAGACAAAGAGCAACGGGCTCAAAGGACAGCCTTGCCTCGTACCATGGTAAAGCCTAAAATAGTCAGAATAGCGACAATTAGTTAACACTGAAGCCACAGGACTAGCATAGAGAAGTTTAATCCAGGAACAGAAGGAAGGACCAAAGCCGAACCTCTCCAAAGTAAAAAACAAATACTCCCACTCAACCCTATTGAATGCCTTTTCAGCATCCAAACTAATAAGACATTCGGGTATGTTATGGTGAGGAGTGTAAGTGATATTAAACAGCCGCTTCAAGTTAAAGAAAGAATGGCGATTTTTAATGAAACCAGTTTGGTCCTGTGAAATTATAAAAGGAAGAATCTTTTCCAACCTTGAAGCTAACAACTTTGACAGAATTTTAACGTCGGTATTTAACAAGGAAATAGGCCTGTAAGAAGCACAATCAACAGGGTCCTTGTCTTTTTTAAGCAACACAGTAATACAGACCTGGTAACATGAAGGAGGAAGTGTACCAGAGTCAAGCGACTCTGTAAAAACTTGGCAAAGGAAAGGGGCAAGGTCGTCAGAGAATTTTTTGAAAAAATCAGCGGAAAACCCATCAGGTCCTGGAGATTTTCCTGATTGCATGGATGATATTGCCAACTGAATTTATTCTTTTGTGATGGGAGCTTCTAGAATTTGCAGAGATTCTGGGGAAATCGAAGGGATATCAATAGAATCAAAGAAGTCTTGCAGATCCTTTAAATTTGTTGTGCATTCTGAGGTATATAATTTGGAATAAAATGACCTGAATATATCGTTAATCACTTGTTGATCGGATGTCACATCTCCTTTATCTGTCCTAACTCCAGTAATAATTTGCTTAGCTCTAATACCGCGCAGTTGATTAGCTAGAAGTTTGCCGGTCTTTTCACCATGTTCATAAAATTCACTCTTGTTCCTTATTAAACAACCTTCAATTTGTCGAGTGGAGAGTAAATTAAGTTTAGTTTGTAATGTCAAATGTTCCTTGTACAGAGCAGGTGATGGAGATTGAGCATATTGCCTGTCAATGTCCAAGATTTGGTCTAAAATAGCTTTCTGTTCCTGTATTGCAGATCGTCTTTTAAATGCTGCCAATGAAATAATTTCTCCCCTAAGAAATGCCTTCATGGCCTCCCATATTGTTTTGTTCGACATACCAGGAGTTTTATTTTCTTTCAAAAAAAAACTTAATTTTAGAAGAAATATTCGCGACCAGTTTTTCATCTGTAAGTAATAATGGATCCAGTCTCCAGTGCTTTCTCATGGAGTCACATCCATGGAGGAACATTTTAAGTACAAGAGGGGCATGATCAGAAACCGAGATGCTATCATAACTAACTAACTAACTAACTAACCTGCACTTATATAGCGCTTTTCTAGTCACAAAGACCACTCAAAGCGCTTTCATTAATACTAACCCTCTATTCTAAGGACCTATAGGAAACAGATATCTAGGGACAATTTAGAACAGCCAATTAACCTAACATGCATATTTTTGGCATGTGGGAGGAAACCGGAGAAATCCCGGAGTAAACCCACGCAACACGGGGAGAACATGCAAACTCCACACAGTTCACTGTTGGTCGGGGGCTGGGATCGAACCCACGATCCCATGATCCCCACAATCCCCCAGCCAAGGGTAAACTGTGCTGCCGCAGTGCTAACCACTGCGCCACTGTGCAGCCAAGAACTGAGGTTATTAATTAATAAATTATCAACCAAAAAATAATCTATTCTAGTATAAGTGTGGTGTACGTGAAAGAAGAAAGAATAGTCTTTGCTGTTAGGATGTAAAAAACGCCAAGGGTCTGTGAGGCTATATTCCTCAAGAAAAGACTTGGCATAGGTTGCAGATTTGTTAAGACTAGCAGGTTTTGAGGATGAGCGATCTAAGATCGGATCCATGTACAAATTAAAGTCACCCCCAAGAATTAGAGAATGAGTATTTAAGTCTAGGAGCTGCGAAAAAAGGTTGCAAAAAAAGTGTACATCGTCAAAATTTGGCGCATACAGATTAGCCAAGGTGACATGTTTATTGCCAAGTTTACCTGATACTATTACAAATCGTCCATTTTTATCTAATACATCATTAGAGGGAGCAAATGGGATATTTTGATCAATAAGAATAGCGGCACCCCTGGCCTTAGCTTTAAAATTTGAATGAAAAAATTGTCCTGACCAACATTTTGACAAGCGCAAGTGGTTGGAATCCTGCTAATGGGTTTCCTGCAAAAACAGTACCCCAGGCTTAAATTGCTTTAGATGTGACATGACTCTCTTTCGTTTAATTGGATGGTTCAACCCCTTCACATTCCAGCTTACCAAAGTAAGATTATTATTCATTCAAAAAGTAAAATTTATATATTGTGTTGTGTAGCCCAAGAAGGGATGGGGTGAAGTATGGGTAGGGGTGGGGGAAAAAAGGGGGGGGGGGGGTTAATAAATCAATAACATTAAAAAAATAAAACACCATGAAAAAACAATCAACAACCAAACCTATAACAACACTCCAGCTGGTTGCATAGAACAGCAACCGCTCCATCTCCTGCTCTATTCTCATCCTAACAAAGTACTCCCATACAACTGGCTTCAATCCCGCATATTATGAACATTTTACCCTAAACTAAAAAATATCAATAAGTAAACAACGTATAGGAAGCAAATTTTACCTTGTTTTGAACATCTAAAAACGCATCAATGTCCAGTCAGTGCAGCTTTAATGAAATAATAACTCAAGTAGTCCAGTGTGATAGTTGGTCAACCCGGGAATGTCCAGTTCAGGGCAGAGATCGCTGGTTTCTCTCCATGGTTTGCATGAAGCGGGTGGCCTCTGAGACGGATGCCAGCCACTGGTTTTGGCCATCTGGAAGAGTTATCCGGAGCCTGGCAGGGAAGAGAAGAGAAGGACGAAAACCTCTCTTGTACAACTCGGACATAACCTCCTTATATTCGGCTCGTTGCTTCTGAACGTCGGCGTTATAGTCCTCGTAGAACTGAAGTTTGTGTCCACGATATTCCAAAGTTCCACGGAGTCTCCGTGCTTCTCTCATCACCAAGTCTTTGGTCCGAAACCGATGGAAATGGATAATGACAGCGCGCGGCTTCCTGTTCGGACCCGGCTTGGGCATGAGGCTGCGGTGGGCTCTATCCAGCTCTGGGGGAGATGACAAAATTTGTGTGCCAAAAACGTCCACTAACAGCTGAGAAAAAAAGTCAGATGGTCATGGACCCACATCGAAGGATTCCGGTAGACCCACCAAACGAATATTCTGCCTCCTGCTTCTTCCCTCCAGGTCAGAAAGTTTGTTTTTCAAAAACTTATTCTCCTCCTGTATTGACTCACACGTAGCTTCATGCGCCGCTAGTTGCTGGCTAACGTCCTCCGTGTTACTTTCAAGGTCACCAATGCGTTGCTCCTGGTTAGCCACATCTGCTTGAATCTTGTCCAGCTTGCCATTAATCACATCAGATGAAGCTTTGAAGTCAGCAGCTATAGACGTTCTGTGTTGCTCAAGCAAGGCGACAAGTGCAGGGTTAAGGCCTATGTTAGCATCCTCAGCTGAACTGGTATTAGCATTGTTCTCTACTGCGTCCTTTTCAGTTTGCTTTCTTGTTTTGGACATATTTCTCAACTCAAAACAAATTCCGCGCATGTTAAATGTCCAAAACGTTAATAGCTTACAGCAAAGTAGGGTTTAAAAAGTAAAACTGAAAAAAATATAGCAGGAGCTAGCAGCACACACACCTACTCCATTGCCGCCCCTATGAGACCTCGAGGGACAGAGCCTTTTCGGTCACAGCACCCAGGTTATGGAACGATTTACCAGTGAACATCAAACAAGTACCTTCACTGTCCATTTTTAAAACCCGTCTTAAAACGTACTTTTACTCCCTGGCCTTCAGCCCAGTGTGAAACATTGATTTTCTCAGAGAAACCCCGAGTTCAGATGGGCTTAAGGCTGTGGTCCCTCCTATAGTAAATACAGACTTATATTTCCCTCCTCTTCAGAGAATAAACTGCTGCCTATCTTATAAGTAACAGGGCTTCAAGTCCCTCTGTTGATGTCATGGCCAGGCTGCTATTTTTAAGGAGGGACTGATACTGACACAAAAAATGGCTTTAGTAGCTGTTCTCATAGTTATTTCTTTATTCCTGCATGAATTCATGCTTGTTTGTCACTTTTATTGGTGAATACAAAAATTATTGTCCACCTGTTGCACTGTAATTAGAGAATCTCCATGATTTCACTCAATACACATCACACACAGTGTGTGCTTGCTGCTAAACATGAAAAAAAAATTATCCATCATGACATCCCCCACACAGTCAATGCTTTTATTTTCTCTTGTTTGTGCAGATCAGCCTCCAAACCCTTAACAGGGACTCAACAAAACACATTCAATGTTCATTTAAATATACCCAACTCCACTTTTTTGAATCTGTCGTCAAGCATACAATTTTTCTTAGGAAGTATCATGTAAAACATCCACTAAGGAAAAGTGCAATTTTCAAGACTGTGCCTGCAATTTAGGACCAACCAGTGTTGGGCAAGTTACTAAAAATTAGTAACTAATTACAATTACTAGTTACTTCTTTTCAAAAGTAATTGAGCTACTTTACCAATTACTGTATGATTAAAGTAATTAGTTACTTGGAAAAGTAACTTTCATGTTACTTTTAAATGCATACTTAAATCATCTTGCAAACATAGCAAGATAATTTAATTCATGGATTACATTACAGGCTTATTAATGCCAGGCTGAAAACAGACTGTTTCATACAGAGCTTCACAGAAAGTTTTTTATGTTGGTGTTGCATGTGTCATTGAGTGGGACATAACACTGTTCGTGTTTATCTTAGCTTTGTGATTATGGATTAATCCTATATGCAGTGATCCAAAGAAAATGTCCATTATCCACAGTCCAAATGACTGTTGTGATAGAAACATGATCCAGTCCCTCAAATGCCTTTTGGAGATCAACATCCATTTTTGAATAATCTTTATTCAGGTAACAAGTAAATGCATTTTAACTTCAGTGAATCACAGTCTCAGCTGTCTGATGGAAAATCACTGTTAATATCATGTCTTCAGTCTGTAACGACATATCTTGCGATCAGCCAGTTTAATTCTTGCTGAGTCACAAACTGTCCAGATGCATACCATCCATCCATCCATCCATCTTCTACTGCTTAATCCTTTTCAGGTTGCGGGGGGCTGGAGCCTATCCCAGCATCTTTGGGCAAGAGGCAGGGTACACCCAGGACAGATCGCCAGTCAGATGCATACCTGTGCTTGAAATCCACCCATGGGTGTTCAGATAAGATTATTTCCACTTTACATCCTGCCGTGGGTGTTCAGATATAGTAGATCCACTTCACGGTGTTAGTTGTTAGTATAGATAGCTAGCGGTTACTTAGCACTAGCTTTGTCAGAGCTTGTTGCTGTTTTCAGGCGCTTTTAAAGATTCCAGTAGGACTCAATCGGCACTTAGCTTGCAACCCACTGATAAGAATATATTATCACTGAATACATTTTATCATTGAAGCATTAATGTTTAGTTAAAGTGAGCTCATATGTATAGTCAAAACTGTGTGAGTCTCTTACAGGTTCAAGGCCATTGGGAGAGCTGACTGATAAGAAACAGGAGTAAAACTGTGTCTGCACATACCATGCCCCAAACTTTTATCAGAAGTCAAATAGAAGGCCGGTCTCTTTACTCTCACAGTTCTCCAAAATACCTGAAAAAATCTTCACTAAGAGACTGGATGATTTCATTGAAAAACACAACCTACTTACAGACAGTCAGTATGGTTTTAGAGCAGATAAATCTACATCTTTGGCACTATTTGAACTTATAAAAGAAATTACTAGTTGTATAGATTAAAAAAAAGTTTGCTGTAGGAGTATTTATAGATTTAAAGAAAGCTTTTGACACGATCGACCACAGAATTTTACTGAGGAAATTGAAAAGGTATGGGATAAGAGGGGTCGGACTGAGTTGGGTGGAAAGTTATTTAAGTAACAGACATCAGTTTGTACAAATTGGTGAGCACAAATCACCCTTCATGGACATCACTTGTGGTGTGCCCCAGGGGTCAGTTTTGGGACCCAAACTCTTTATCTTGTATATAAATGACATAAGATAAGATAAGATAAGCTAAGCCTTTATTAGTCCCACAACGGGGAAATTCCAGGATTGCAACAGCACAGGGATAGCAACACTCAGAGCAACAATCAGAAGGCAAGAAAAAAAAAAAAAAAAAAAACCAAAAAAAAAACAAGCAAGCAAGAGTAGCTAATATACATATGTACTGTACATATTACTATAAAATATATATATACACACACACACACAGACACACAGTGCAGAGCATTGTAGCTGGATGGAATAAATATATGAATATATGAACACACAGTGCAGAGCATTGTAGCTAGATGGAATAAATATGTAAATATATAAACACCCACAGTATGGAGCATTGCAGCTAGGTGGAATAAATATGCAAGTATATAAACACACACAGTGCGGAGCAATGTAGCTAGATGGAATAATATGTAGATATATAAAAACACAGTGCGGAGCATTGTAGCTAGATGGAATAAATATATAGATATATAAATATAAACACACCCAGTGCTGAGCATTGTAGCTAGATGGAATAAATATGTAAATATATAAACACACACAGTATGGAGCATTGCAGCTAGGTGGAATAAATATGCAAGTATATAAACACACACAGTGCGGAGCAATGTAGCTAGATGGAATAATATGTAGATATATAAAAACACAGTGCAGAGCATTGTAGCTAGATGGAATAAATATGTAAATATATAAACACACACAGTGCAGAGCATTGTTGCTAGGTGGGATGAAACAGCATAACCGTCTATTTAGTTATCCTACATGGTATGATTATGTGCCCATACATATTCTCACCCTCCATAGCGACCGGTATGTTCCTAGTTGTATGCCGGAGAGGACCATTGTGTAAGTCTATTGCATCTTTTGCATTCAAAAAACTATTAGTTTGTTACGTCTTTTTGCTATCTCTGCGAGCAGCCCTGCTTAGGTTGTACAGTCTGACAGCCGTTGGTAGGAAGGACCTACGAAACCTCTCGGTTGTGCACCTGGGATGATGTAGTCTGCTGCTAAATGAGCTCCTCAGTGCATCCAGTATGTCCTGCATAGGGTGGAACTCGGACTCCAGCAGAGATGACAGTTTAGCCACCGTCCTTCTCTCTCCTATCTCCTCCATCGGATCAAGGCGCTGCCCCAGGACAGAGCTAGCTTTCTTAATCAGTTTGTTCAGTCTCTTCCTATCGGCTGCAGTAATGCCACTGCCCCAGCAGACCACTCCAAAAGTGATGGCTGATGCCACCACCGTGTCATAGAATGACTTCAGCAGCGCCCCTTGTACACCAAAAGACCTGAGTCTCCTCAAGCCTGCACTGTCCCTTCTTGTAGAGTGCGTCAGTATTGTGTGACCAGTCTAGTTTATTGTTCAGATGAATACCCAGGTACTTATAGGATGTCACCATCTCGATGTCTGTTCCCTGTATATTTACTGGTGCTGTGAGGGGCTGCCCATGCCTGCAGCAGTCCACCACCAGCTCCTTAGTTTTCCTCGCGTTGATCTGGAGGCAGTTCCGATGGCACCAGTCCACAAAGTCCTGGATAAGCCCTCTGTACTCAGCTTCATCTCCGTTGGAGATGAGACCAACGATCGCAGAGTCATCAGAGAACTTCTGTAGATGGCAGTGTGTTGTGTTGTGTGAGAAGTCCGCAGTATAAAGAGTGAACAGGAAGGGAGCCAGCACCGTTCCCTGGGGGGCCCCCGTGCTACTGATGATCGTGTCGGAAACACAGTCCCGGGTTCTCACAAACTGAGGCCGGTTCGTGAGGTAGTCCAGGATCCATGATGACAGGTGCTGGTCCACCCCTGCGCGCAGCAGCTTGTCCTTCCGGATCATCGGTTGGATGGTGTTGAAAGCACTGGAGAAGTCAAAGAACATGATCCTCACCATATTCCCGGGCTTCTCCAGGTGGGACAGAGAACGGTGAAGGAGGAAGATCACCGCATCCTCCACCCCAATGCCATGCTGGTAGGCGAACTGGAGTGGATCCATCGCTGGTTCCACCAGGGGGCGGAGATGAGCAAGGAGCAGTCTCTCCAGGGTCTTCATCAAGTGGGACGTCAAGGCCACCGGTCTGTAGCTGTTCAGGTCTTTGGGGTGGGAAGTTTTTGGTACAGGTACCACACAAGATGTTTTCCACAGCTGTGGTACCCTGCCCAGTTTCAGGCTCATGTTGAAGATATACGTCACAATCCCACACAGCTGGTCTGCACAGGACTTGAGGAGCTTTGCGCTGATGCCGTCCGGTCCCGACGCCTTCCTCGCCTTGATCTTCCTCAGCTCCGTCCTCACCTGGGTCTTGGTCAGGGTCAGGATGGGGGGCTGTGTGTTGGGAGTGGGGGGGGGGGTGTCGGTGGAGTGGGGAGTGGGCAGCAGGACTTGATTTCTTAGAGGCAGCAGTGGTTGTTGTGCAGACAGGGGGGAGGGCGGTTGGTCAAATTTATTGAAAAACAGATTCAGGTTGTTCGCCCACTCCCTGCCCCCCGTGGCCTGGGGGGAGGTATTCTGGAGCCCCGAGATGGTTTTGAGGTTTCTCCAGACCCCGCTGATGTCGCTCTGTTGCAGCTTGTCCTCCATCTTCTTCCTGAAGCTGTCCTTGCCTTCTCTGATCTTTCTCCTCAGCTCCCTCTGTACGGACTTCAGCATCTCCCTGTTCCCCGACCTGAAGATCCTCTTCTTCTCTCTCAGAAGTGTTTTTATCTCAGGGTTGATCCAGGGTTTGTTGTTTGAGTGACGCCGTATGGTCTTGGTGGGAACAGATTTGTCCACACAGAAGCTGAGGTAGCCCGTGAAGGTGTGAATGAGGCCATCGATGTCCTCACCATGTGGATCGCAGAGCTGCTTCCAGGCAGTGGCTTCAAAACAGTCCTTTAGAGTGTCCATTGTCTCCTCAGACCATAACTCCACAGTGTGCATGGCCGGAGGTTGTCTGTGCACTAGGGGTTTGTACACCGGTCGGAGATGAACCAAGTTGTGATCCGATCTCCCAAGTGGGGGGAGTTGTGATGAGGTGTACGCCTCCTTAGTGTTTGCGTAGAACAAATCCAGTGTTTTATTGTCTCTAGTGTGGCATGTGACATACTGGGTGAAAGTGGGCAGAATGGGAGACAGTGAAACGTGGTTGAAATCGCCTGAGATGAGGAGAAGAGCATCTGGGTGTTCTGTCTGCAGCCTGCTGGTTACTGAATGGATGACGTCATGATATGCCAAGTATCAAAAATTCTGAAATTTATTTTGTTTGCGGATGACACAAATATCCTTTGCACTGGTGAGAATTTGCAGCAGGTTTTAGAAGTGGTCACAACTGAAATGAAAAGGTTAATGCAGTGGTTCAACAAAAATAAATTATCTCTAAATCTGAAAAAAAAACCAAACAAACAAAGATTATGTTGCTTGGAAATTATAAAATAAATCATGAAATAATGGTAACAATAGGTGATACCAGAATAGAAACAGTGCAGGAAAATAAGTTTCTGGGGGTGACGCTAGACAATAAAATCTGCTGGAAATCTCACATCAGTCACATCCAGGCCAAGTTGGCAAAATGTATAGGGATACTGGGGAAAACAAGACACATCTTGGACTATAAATCATTGTTCTTACTGTACAATTCACTGTTTCTACCATATCTTAACTACTGTGTAGAGGTCTGGGGAAACACCTACAGGACCAACCTACAGCTGACATAGTGCACGGCTCAGGAGACACACATGCAGGCTCAGGGTAGATCTAATAGCTTTATTAACAACAAGTGTGTATGAGTGTGTGTCTGCGGGATGTGAATGTGTTGGTGGTGGCGTCTGCTTCGGGCACGGAGGCAGGAGACCGTACAGCCGGACAACCCTATGGGAGAAGCAGAGGGAGAAGGGTAACGGGCACCACACCAACACAGGAGATATAAAAATGATGACTGGCTTACTTGGGAATGGCAGGTGGCTGGCACAGCAAGGGTGAAGCCCGGAAGACAGCAACCTGGAGCGCCCGGTGCAGCAGCGAGGGAATGGTGGCAGAGAGGAGTGGTCCGCCGCCGGGAAATCCACCTGTGCACAGGGGAGCAGACTAGGAGAAGAATGAGGTAAGAGATTCTTACTTGGATGTTTGCTGAGCGGTTGAGATTCCTTACAGCAAGAGTAGCGAGTGAAGACTGACGGCTTCAGGCCGAAGCCCAGGGCGAGGCGGCTTAAATCCCTCGCCGCTGATGAGGTGCAGGTGTGCGTGCAGCTGGCGCCGCAGATGGGCGGCAAGGCGTGACAGTACTCCCCCCTCTAGCAGCGCCTCCTGGCGATGGTTTCTCCGGGTGCGCTCGGTGGAACTCAGTAATGAGGGACGGGTCCAACGCAAATGACGAGGGTACCCATTGCCGATGTTCAGGCCCATAATCCTCCCAGTCCACCAAGTACTGCAACCCGCGACCCCGGCGCCGGGAGTCCAGGATAGAGGAGACAGGCCAGGCCGGATGGCCATCAATCATCCGGGGCGCGGGCTGCGCAGCAGGAGGAGGGCAAAGGGGATCGGAGACTGCCGGCTTCACCTTGGAAACGTGGAAGGTGGAATGGATGTGGAGGGAGGGGGGAATAGCTACACGCACAGCCACCGGGTTGATAATCCTGGTGATGGGGTATGGGCCCATAAAACGCTGTGCCAGCTTCCTCCTCTCACCCTTTAAAATGACGTCCTGGGTAGACACATAGACACGCTGACCCACCTGGTACGCTGGGGCAGATCTTCTGTGCCGGTCCGCCATGGATCTGTTGCGCTCCGCCGTGCGTAAAAGCACATTGCACGCCGATGCCCAGATGGAACGGAACTGCCTGAGGTGTGCCCGAACTGAGGGAACAGTTACCTCACTCTCCTGCGCTGGGAAAAGATGGGGGTCGTAGCCCAGGGACGCCTTAAAGGGAGACATCCCTGTGGCAGAAGAGCGGGCGGTGTTGTGGGCGTACTCAACCCAGGCGAGATGGTTACTCCAGGACGCAGGCTTGGATGCAGTGACGCAGCGGAGCGCAGCCTCCAGCTCCTGGTTGGTCCGCTCACACTGCCCGTTGGTTTGGGGGTGATGGCCGGAGGAGAGGCTTACCTTGGCTCCCAGGGCGTTGCAAAAGGACCTCCAAACCTCTGAGGAAAATTGGGGCCCCCGGTCCAAGACCACGTCCACCGGAATCCCGTGCAGCCTGACCACGTGTTGGACTAGGAGGTCCACCGTCTCCAGGGCAGATGGAAGACCTCGTAGCGGGATGAAGTGCGCCGCCTTGGAGAAACGGTCCACGATGGTCAGGACAGTGTCGAAGGTGTTAGAGACTGGGAGTCCGGTGACGAAATCCAGGGCGATATGCGACCAGGGCCTGCCAGGGACGGGCAGAGGCTGGAGCAAACCCGCTGGAGGGGCATTACCAGATTTACTGGTGGCACATACAGGGCAGGCCCGGGCGTAGCGGGCAGCGTCCTTCCGCAGGCCCGGCCACCAGAAGGACCGTTGAAGAAGGTCGATCATCCGGGAGGAACCAGGGTGGCAGGTGAGCTTAGATGTGTGCAGCCAGTGGATGATCTCCCCCCGAACCGTGGATGGCACAAAAAGCCTCCCCTCCGGTCCGCCGCCAGGGTCAGGTTCCAATTCCTGCGCCTTCCGGATCTTATTTTCTATGTCCCAAGTGACGGCTCCCACGATGCACGACCTGGGCAGGATGGTGTGGACCGTGTCCTCAGACGCCTCAGGGGCAAATTGCCTAGAGAGGGCGTCGGGCAGGCTGTTCTTGGAGCCAGGCCTGAAGGTGATGTTAAAACGGAACCTGGCAAAGAACAAGGACCAACGTGCCTGGCGGGCGTTCAGACGCTTGGCAGATCTTAAGTATTCCAAGTTCTTGTGGTCAGTCAGGACCACAAACGGCAGGTCCGCCCCCTCTAGCCAGTGACGCCACTCCTGCAGCGCGAGCTTGATGGCGAGGAGCTCTCTGTCCCCCACGTCGTAGTTCCGTTCCGCTGGGGACAAGCGCCGAGAGAAGAAGGCGCAGGGCCGTTTGACTCCGTCATCTGGCGACCGCTGAGATAGAACCGCCCCCACTCCCGTGTTCGAAGCATTCACTTCCACGATGCATTGCAGCGACGGGTCGACTTGGCTAAGGACCCAGGAGGAGGAGAACTCCGCCTTCAGCACCTGGAAGGCAGCTGCGGCCTCTTCGGTCCACCGGAACGGGACCTTAGGGGACGTGAGGCGGGTCAGAGGGCCGACGACGGTGCCAAAATTTGGGACGAAGCGGCGGTAGAAGTTAGCAAACCCAATAAATTGTTGCACCTGTTTCCTTGATGTTGGTGTAGGCCATTCCACCACCGCCTTCACCTTCACTGGGTCCGGGAGCACCTGGTCGTGGGAGATGACGAACCCGAGGAAGGACGTAGTCTTAGCGTAGAATTCACACTTTTCTGCCTTCACATACAACCGGTTCTCCAGCAGCCTTTGGAGGACCCGCCTCACATGGACCCGGTGCTCGTCCCTGGATTTGGAGAAGATGAGGATGTCATCCAGGTAGACGAACACAAATAGGCCGATGAAATCCCGGAGGATGTCATTTATTAGGCGCTGAAAGACGGCAGGAGCATTGGTCAACCCGAACGGCATCACCAGGTACTCGAAATGGCCGTTCGGGGTACGGAAGGCTGTCTTCCACTCATCTCCCTCCCGGATCCGGACGAGGTGGTATGCGCTGCGTAAATCCAGCTTGGTGAACCAAGTCGCCCCCTGGAGGGAGTGGAAGGCGGTGTCCATAAGTGGCAGGGTGTAGCGATCCTTCTCCGTGATATCATTCAGGACGCGGTAGTCGATACAAGGACGGAGGGAACCGTCCTTCTTGCCCACGAAGAAGAATCCTGTGCCTAATGGTGATGACGAGGGACGGATAATTCCAGCACTCAGCGATTCCTTGAGGTAGGAATTCATAGCCTCCTTCTCCGGCGCCGACAGGCTGTAGAGACGCCCAGAGGGTAAGGGTGCTCCCTGGCGGATGTTTATCGCACAGTCGTAGGGCCTGTGTGGAGGAAGAGACATCGCCTTGGACTTACTGAAAACCATACCCAGGTCGTGAAATTCTGATGGCACCAGGGAGAGATACGGGGGCGCAGCATCCATAGGAGTTGGAGAAGAGGACGGAGAGCAGGCAGCGGATTGCAGGCAGGTGCTCATGCAGAAGGAACTCCATGCCGATACCCTGGCAGACTTCCAATCCAGGACGGGGTTATGGAGGCGAAGCCAGGGGTACCCCAGGATGACGGGCGACACAGAGTTGGGGAGAACGTAGAAAGTGATTTCCTCCCGGTGGTTCCCAGAGATGATAACAGGTACAGGGACAGTCTGGTGTGTGACTCTCCCCAGGGAGACATGGGAGAGGTTGACCAGGGTGAGAGGGGATTTGAGGGCTTGGCAACGGATGCCCAATCGGGTTGCCAGGCTTTGTGAAATAAAGCTGCCCTCCGCGCCCGAATCCACCAGTGCGTGGGTGAGGTGCCCAGTGGGGTTGTGACAAAACCGGACGGGCAGTTTCAATTGGGAGAGGGGATTTAACCAATTGATGTCCGCGAGGCCCCCTACAGTGACTCGCGGACCCCGCCGTTTGGCTTCTGTGGGCAAAGCTCAACCGTGTGTTGGCTGTCTCCGCAATACATGCAGAGACCCAACTCACGGCGGCGTTGTTTCTCCGCAGGGGGGAGCTTTGTCCAGCCCGTCACCATCGGCTCCGACTCCTCGGGGCGCGATGGTGGCGGCAACGCCAGGGGGCGAGCTTGGGACAGGCGCGACGAGGCACCACGAGAGCGAGAAGAAGACGACTTCCGCTCCGAGGTGCGCTCGCGCAACCTGTTATCCAGGCTGATGGCTAGGGACGTTAGCTCCACTAAAGTCTCCGGGATGTCCCGCCCAGCCAGTTCGTCCCTCAGACTATCATTGAGACTGCGGAGGAAGAGGCCGCAGAATGAACGTTCATCCCAGCCAACCTCCTCCGCCGCTACCCGGAAGTCGATCGCGTAATCAGCTGCCGACCGGCTTCCCTGCTGGAGGCTGAGAAGTCGATCGACCTGAACGCTCTCAGTACGAGAATGATCAAAGACTTCCAGGAACTGTCTCACGAATTGGCCATAGGTGAGGGTGGCGTAACTGGACCTCGCCATTACGGCGTAAGCCCAAGTAAGCGCTCGCCCCTCCAGGAGATTCCCTATGTAGCTAATTCGGCTATGGTCTGAGGGAAAATCTCCGGGCACACGGTGGAACACGGACTCACATTGCATTATAAACCCCCGTGCTCCGCCGAGCTTACCGCTAAAGCGGGCGGGGGTCGGAATGGGTGTGAGCCGAACCGGTGCTACCGGAGCAGGCTGGACGGCCACTGGAGCAGCAGGAGCCGCGCCGCCCTGACGAGCCGGGGGGAACGGTTGTTGGGGGTCCAAGCGGTCCAATCGGTTAGTGATGATGGATAATTGATTTAGAATCACCTGTTGCTGGTGGGCTATTAGGTCCACTCGAGCCTCGAGGGTGGAAAGTCAGCGTGTGAGCCCGCCGTCTGCCGAGCCGCTCTGCTGAAGCCGTACTGACATAGTGCACGGCTCAGGAGACACACACGCAGGCTCAGGGTAGATCTAATAGCTTTATTAACAACAAGTGTGTATGAGTGTGTGTCTGCGGGATGTGAATGTGTTGGTGGTGGCGTCTGCGTCGGGCACGGAGGCAGGAGACCGTACAGCCGGACAACCCTATGGGAGAAGCAGAGGGAGAAGGGTAACGGGCACCACACCAACACAGGAGATATAAAAATGATGACTGGCTTACTTGGGAATGGCAGGTGGCTGGCACAGCAAGGGTGAAGCCCGGAAGACAGCAACCTGGAGCGCCCAGTGCAGCAGCGAGGGAATGGTGGCAGAGAGGAGTGGTCCGCCGCTGTCAGGGCTGGCCCTCACGAGCCAGCATAAGACGCCTCAGTTCAGTAGATTGCAGTTCAGTTCTTTTATTTATAAAGCACAGGACTTAGGTGTACAACATAACTTTGCCACGCAGGCTTCGTTACACAACACAACATAAATTCACAATAGAGAGTTGAGGCAGTGACGAGGAGCTCTCGTCTGCCGTACATAGGAAGGAACGTCAGCGAGGGAGAAGACAGTTCCAAATAAATCACTTACATGCCGCGGGATACGTCGAGGAACCCAGGGAGCATGTGGTAAGGAGACAGGGGAAAGTCATAGGACTTCTGACGAGACAGCCGCGCCGTCCAGTTCACTCGCACTGACATTTAAAGCCAGCTGCTCATGATTGGAAACTCGGCACAGCTGCCCAGGTTCTGACAGCTGAGAGCTCCCGAGCGTCTGGCCAATCAGAGCCCGGGAAACCCGTGTGACGACACCAGCTGTCAAAAGCTGACAGGGATGAGGAATAACCCGAGCGCGGACAAAGCGCTCGGGATATGACAGGGCCCCTCCCTCTACGCGAACTCCTGGTCGCGCGCAACATCCAGACCCCCCCACCCCACCCCAGGGAGGGTGGAGGGGGAAGCAGGTGGAGGGAGAGCAGGGCCAACTCACAACAAGGGAACAAAAACATCGGGGAAGGGAGGGAGAGAGAAAAAAAAAAGGCAGAAACCGTACATAAACGGGGACAGAGATGAATAAAAATTAAAGTCAACGCTAGATTGACATCACTCACATAACCACAAAAAAGAAAGCCAAGATGAGGGTACAAGGAACACCAGTCAATACCACAAGGCAGGATCAAGGAAATAAAAGGACAAATAATACCCTCTTCTCCAAGTTAATGTGAACAGAAAACCGTCAAAACCAAAAGACAACACAGGTGCCAAAAAAAGAGAACTAGACCCGAGTAAGGGAGTAACATAGGAAATAAACAACCACACCCTAAGGAAACATGCAATACCCATGATAGCCACGGCAAGAGAACATATGTCCATCCACGGAAAACAGTCACCTAAAACATGAAGTCCAATCCCCAGTGGGGTATTTCAGTCACAAGTCAGTGGTGGGGCAAGAGAAGGAGAGAAAAAAAAAAACATTGGGGAATAGAGTAAAACAACTCCGCTCAGGAGGCCTTCCAGCACCCAGCATCCAGGCCGCCAGCAAAAGCAGCGGAACGTGCCCTAACGGCCCAGCCAAACACCGGGCTGAGGGAAACCATGTCTCCGGCGGGCGGACCAGGGCGCCAAAAGAACCATCCAGCTTGTCAGGAGGCCGGACCCGGACGCCAAAAGGAAAGAGCCGGTCACCGGGTGGTCGAGCAGTATCGGCCTGCCAACAGAATGGCTGGGGGAAGGTCGGCGAACCGGGCCAGCCGGAATTTACCCCCGCAGTCTCAAAGGTGGGGAAAAAGGGGCCACGGCGAGGACGGGGCATGGCCTGGAAAACGCTCAGCGGCGTGTCAGCTACACAGTCTCCAGAACCCACCTGGGTCAAAACGACCATGGTGCCGAGCTCCGATTGAGCGAGAGCGGCACCCGCGTCGGACCCCGATTGGGCCGGAACCCCCATGACGTCAAGCTCCGATCGAGCGAGAGCGGCACCCGCGTCGGACCCCGATTGGGCCGGAACCCCCATGACGTCAAGCTCCGATCGAGCGAGAGCGGCACCCGCGTCGGACCCCGATTGGGCCGGAACCCCCATGACGTCAAGCTCCGATCGGGCGAGAGCAGCACCCGCGTCGGACCCCGATTGGGCCGGAACCTCCATGACGTCAAGCTCCGCTTGAACCGGCGGAGCACTCCCGGTGGACCCCATGCCGAGAGCCGGACCCTCCAAGGTGGCACCAAGAGCAGGTTCGCCTCCAGTGACCCTGGGGAGAGGCTCAGAGGGACAAAAGGAACCGGGATCAGGATCACCGGCAGCGGCAGGGCCCGGCGAGACAGGCTCGAGCGCAGCAGATGGCTGCACCCGGCTCGCCCCCCCGAGAGACAGGCAATAATGCTCCAGAAAGAAGAGGAGGGATAGAAAATAGAGCACTTGCCTGATCTCGGGTTCTGCCGCCATCCAGGACTTCGATGCTCCGGGTTCAAACGGGAGGAGGTCGTCGTCCGGTTCCCACTCCGTCGCGACGTCATCCGCCCCTGGAAGAGGGGCTCTTGCAGCTCGAGGACCCCCCGACGTCATCGTCCACGCTGGCAGTTCATGCGGCGTGGAGGTGAGGGGCTCTCGGCCCGCTGGATCGGACTGTTCATCTGCGGAGTCCCGGGGACGCTCCGTCATCGGCACAGGCTCCAACCAATCGTCCGACCTCCTCTGCCCAGAAAATGGCTGCGGGGCTGGGGTCTTCTGCCCGAGAGCCGCAGGCTCACTCCTCGTCTGGTGACGCTCCTCAGAGGTCGAAGCATGCTCAGCAGGGGGAGACACAGAGGCAGCGGGTTTAATTAACATATCAGCAGGGAGTTGAGGCTCGGGGGGCTGCAAACCCCGAGCCTCACCCCCAGGAGTCAGACAGAACAAATCACTATTAGATGGAAAAAAGTGAACTTGAACTTGCCTGGCTCCCAGAGGAGCGGTGGAACCTGCCGTTGGGAACGTCATTCCATCCTCCTCCCACCGGGTGGTGGCCGGAGACTCTCTTGGAGGGGAGGGGGCCACTCGGGATGGTGCAGCCGCGCTGTCCACTGGAGCACAACTTCTCAAACTCCCAGCCGCTGGAGAAGGCGTCGAAGCGGAGGGGGCAACAGCCAAGTCAGGCCGGGCGTGACGCGCTGACAGCTCAGCGGGGAAAGCAGGCCCGGGGGGAAAGGCTGCTGGGGTCTCCTCCAGGTGAGACGCTGAAGAGACAGCAGTGGGATGAATGGGGTCAGCCCAGTGAACCGGAGCGGATTCCGGAGGGGAGTCACGCTGAGAACGTCTCTGGCCACGGTGTCGACGTCTACGACGGGCCCCGGATGGTGCGAACTCCAGGACTGGATCGAGGGAAGGATCCGGATTCCAGAGCGGGCAGCGGGAGCTCCGGTTACTCCGCCTTTGGCCTCGTTCCTCCTCGATCTCCTGGAGCGCCTCGCGGTGGACGGCGATCTCTTGTCTCCTCGCTTGGACGTCCAAGTGGTCGGTGTAGCGGGAAGACAACCGGTCGAGCGTTCTCTCAGCGCAGTCCAGGTAGTAGTGCGCTTCGGATGAGTCGTCAAGGCTGGCGGAAGCGCTGATGAAGTCATCCACCTCCTCCAGCGCCTCAGGCAGCTGGAGCCAGAGATCACTCCACCTTGCAGCCTCCTCCTCTTCGTACATCAGAATTGTCTGGCGTTGGGCAGCGATGTCGAGTCTCCTCGCGTCGACCTCGGGGTGACCGTTGTAGCGGGAAGGCAGACGGTCAAGCACCTCCTCAGCCCGGTCTAAATACCACTGTTCATTGGGCTGATAACCGAGGAGAGGAGGGGCGAGGGAGGTGTCTGGATACCCATCGAGGTCGGAGGCGATAATGAGGATTTCATCTACCTCCTCCAACGCCTTGGTCAGCAGGACGTGGGAACCCCGAGAATGACTCCGCTGGGATGGCATATTTCCAACGCCGCGTACCTGGACAGGAAGGACAAAGTTCCCAGAACGCAACTTACTGAGAACGGCGTCTCCTTCTGGCGGCTGTCTACTGTCAGGGCTGGCCCTCACGAGCCAGCATAAGACGCCTCAGTTCAGTAGATTGCAGTTCAGTTCTTTTATTTATAAAGCACAGGACTTAGGTGTACAACATAACTTTGCCACGCAGGCTTCGTTACACAACACAACATAAATTCACAATAGAGAGTTGAGGCAGTGACGAGGAGCTCTCGTCTGCCGTACATAGGAAGGAACGTCAGCGAGGGAGAAGACAGTTCCAAATAAATCACTTACATGCCGCGGGATACGTCGAGGAACCCAGGGAGCATGTGGTAAGGAGACAGGGGAAAGTCATAGGACTTCTGACGAGACAGCCGCGCCGTCCAGTTCACTCGCACTGACATTTAAAGCCAGCTGCTCATGATTGGAAACTCGGCACAGCTGCCCAGGTTCTGACAGCTGAGAGCTCCCGAGCGTCTGGCCAATCAGAGCCCGGGAAACCCGTGTGACGACACCAGCTGTCAAAAGCTGACAGGGATGAGGAATAACCCGAGCGCGGACAAAGCGCTCGGGATATGACAGCCGCCGGGAAATCCACCTGTGCACAGGGGAGCAGACTAGGAGAAGAATGAGGTAAGAGATTCTTACTTGGATGTTTGCTGAGCGGTTGAGATACCTTACAGCAAGAGTAGCGAGTGAAGACTGACGGCTTCAGGCCGAAGCCCAGGGCGAGGCGGCTTAAATCCCTCGCCGCTGATGAGGTGCAGGTGTGCGTGCAGCTGGCGCCACAGATGGGCGGCGAGGCGTGACAACAGCCAATATGCACATTACAAAAGAAAGCTATAAGGATAATAAATAATGGATATAGAGACCATACCAACTTGTTGTTTTTAAAGTCACATGTCATAAAGTTCATGGATTTAGTTAAATTTAAGACAGCACAAGTAATGTACGGGGCAATTAATAATCAACTCCCAACTAATATACAAAAAATATTCAAAAAAAGAGACAATGATTATAATTTGAGAGGAGACTTAAATTTTACAAAACCTAAGGAACGAACAACTAAGAAAAGTCTGTGCATACCTGTCTGTGGGGTGGATTTGTGGAACAGTCTGGAGCTGGAACTGAAAATATGTACAAACAGAAATCAATTAAAAAATAGGCATAAACATTATTTGCTAAAAGAATATATGTTAGAGGGGTAGTATTTATATGTACGATTCACTATGCTTGCTCTGGGACACTATGGAATGGTAGGTGGGACAGTACTGTGTATATCTGTGTTGTTTGGGGCTGGGTTTTGATGTATGGACTGTATGTATGTTGGGATGGATGGGTGTTAATGTTGATATGTACAAAATATAGTTAATTGTCTACTTGGGGTCTTAAATGAGGTAATTTGTATATATTTCACATGGGTTGTATTTATGGAAAAGAGGAGTTGGAGTTAATGTGTTCGCTTCTTCCTTCTCCCTTTCGAGCACTGTATACTGTTACTTTATTGCATTTGTCATTTGTTTTGTTTTTTTACTTTTTTGTTCAAAATAAAGTATGTATCAGAAGGAACAAATAATGCTGCAGTGGGAAGAAAAGGAAACTTGGACGCTATTGGTCAAATGTGTGAAGACTCCCTCTTCCAGGAAGACTATAATATCTTATGACTGTTCTGTGTAACCTTTTGTACAAAGTCTTGTGTAAACAATTTTGTACCTCTTTGCAATGATACTAAAGGTTATTTCTGACTGCATCCAATCCTCTCATGTTTTTATTGAGTCACTGGCTAATATTAATTATTTTATTTACCAAACAGGCTGGGGGCTCATTCGGGATCTCAAATATCTCGCCCCCCTCACCAGGTTTTGAATCTTCATACCGGGCACAGCAGGGCCTTCGGACTCCTGGATGAAAGACCTCACAACTCCTCAAATACAGGGCTTTGTTGATGAGGCCAGGAGTCTGCTGAGGAGGGGGATGAGTGTTGCGATCCTGAACCCTTCTGAAAGCCACATAAGTGAATTTTCTCTAAGTGACTTTTCTTTTTTGTCAAAATCTTGGAAGAACAGTTGAGGTGTGAGTTCAGGAAAAGGGGTGGAGTGAAATAAGGCTCTTCCTTCGGCAACGCAGTGATGTGGCCATAAAAGATATAAATACCCGAACTCATAGGTAAATAAAATTACCAGTGTGTATTTTATTCAGAGAAAGAGGTGGAGTAAAGTAAGACTCTTTCCTTTTCTCACGGCGACAAGGCCATAAAAGAGATAAATTGGAGAGTCGTCTCCGTAGGTTGCAATACCTACTGTAGTTAAATAGGCAGATACGTACCATGGGCTCCTGTTCTTCCAAAACTAACACCCGCCAATATGCTTTTGTCCTTAACTGAGCATCTGCCCCACAACCGGGAGACTATATAAAAATTAAACTTCCTGCCATCCAGCTTGGTGCTCAGCAAAAATGGAATGGAGGAGGGAAATGTGGGAGGTAGTGGCTCAGGAGGTAGAGCGAGTCGTCTATTAAAGAGGGTTGGCAGTTCGAATCCCGCTCTCCCCAGACATCCTGCCGTTGTGTCCCTGGGCAAGACACTTTACCCACCTTGCCTCCGGTATCCATGACATTGGGTATGAATGTGTATAAATGTTAGGTAGTGGTCGGAGAGGCCATTTGTGCAGATTGGCAACTGCATTTCCATCAGTCCACCCCAGGACAGCTGTGGCTACAGAGGTAGCTTACCACTATCAATTTCTGTCTGGAGTGAATGAATAATGGACTCACTGTAAGCGCTTTGAGATGTCACTTGACATGTAAAGCGCCATATAAATCTAATCCATTATTATTATCATATTATAACTGTGACAAAGGAAAAATAATCTGTGTATTTCCACAAAAACAAAGTAGCTTCATATCTTCCTCCATTAGTGATAAAGATTCAGGCTCTTTGCAACTGGTCACGCTGACTGAAGGTTACGTCTCAGCTATGGTAGGGTCAGTTTGTATATTCATTTATTTGTGGTAAAAATATCTATCCATATTAATAAAACGAGTAACATATTTGATCAAATTTCAGTAACTGTAATGCATTAGTGAATTTTTAAACAGTAATTTTGCTACACAACACATTACTACAAAAGTAATGGCATTACCAACTGTTTGGAATCTTAACCAAGTCCTAAAAGTACAATGGGAGGAAGAGCTTTAAATTATCAAGCTCCTCTTCAGTGGATCCAGGTGCCAGTTTTAGAGAGAGACTGAATCTCTTTTTAATGATAGGTCTAAAAGTTTCCTTTTTTGTTTGGTAAAGCTTATAGTTATGGTCGGTTTTGGATCCATACATTTTTGTAAGATATTTGCTGTTTATTACCATTTGTTTTCTGTCCTAGACTGTGATTCCCTGAAGTGATGTTCGCTCTCTATATTCTGTTGCATAGCACTTTAACTTGTAAGGACTTTACAATCCAATTTAAAGTTCTATGAGAGTGTGCAATAACAGACCCTTATCTACCAAGGCCTGAGTTTAGCTTTAAGTTTTTTAAGTTTTGTATGTAATTCCATCTTCTTGTGGCTGCGTGTTTTGGTGTACTGAGCTTTCTCAGGACATCATGATACACTTTTTTTTTTCCTATTTTGTTAAAAAGAATCTTCAAAATCACCATGCCATAATGCATGTGATTGATGCACTTTTTCCTGCAATCACTCACCACTTTTGACAGTATCCTCTTCCTATGGTTGGTGTTAATATCTTTTGACCCAGTTTATTTTTGAATAAGAGTGTACTGTGGGAGGTAAAGAATAGAGTTGTATAAATACCACCCCAAACATTTTCAAAAGAAAAATATGACTTGATAGTATCCAAGCTAAAGTTATTTTCTGTTGTAATCAGCCACTTATTCTTCTGGTGAACCAATAGTTCAGACTTCACTGAGGTAAGAAGACAAATAGCTTCGGGGCTAGTTCTTATAATATGAGTATTTATCCTACCAAAGTAAGTGCTAAGTAAAAGTTTAAGGCCGGACTCAACAAGAAAACAAAACTAATAGTAAATATGAGGAACCATATAGCAAAAGAAAAAAAAAAATACATCCATTCAATAGCAAGCACAGTGGCAAAAATGAAAAAAATCCTTGAGCCAACTAATGAGCAGATGAAAGACAGCTATAGAGTTCAGTCAACAAGCAGGGAAACAAGGGTGTGTCAAACCTACAGATTCCAACA
The DNA here is from genome assembly GCA_020510985.1 of Pholidichthys leucotaenia. Classification (NCBI taxonomy): domain Eukaryota; kingdom Metazoa; phylum Chordata; class Actinopteri; order Cichliformes; family Pholidichthyidae; genus Pholidichthys; species Pholidichthys leucotaenia. Next base: position 130,476,557 of record CM035850.1, read on the forward strand.
TCATGGATCCTGTATGCAATTCTAGGAGACGAAAGTTTCTACATCTGGCTGCTTTCAACCGAATTTTTTTTCCAAGTCTTGAATCTTTATGATGTCCTACAGTCTGGAGTTTTTGAATGTAGTGATCCAGGCTGCACACTGTTCTCCCCTGCTCCTAATTGTAATTCTCCACAGCTGAACTCCCCTTCTGCCTGTAATTAACACCACTTCTTAAGTATGGCCAAGACTCGGCAGATGGCAGGAGCTCATCAGACTCACTACCTGCCGCCTCGGGATCAGACACCCAGTGTGCAGCCTCCCGCCTGAACACCTTCCTACCACACAGCCGTAAGCAACCAACCTATCCTCACCTAACTACTTCTTCATATTATCTCCAGGACTACCTTGGCGGAGTGGATTCTCTCCTTGGCGGAATCGTGGATCCGGATTCCCCATCTCCACTCTCCACCCCCCAATTAAGTCGACTTACCAACATGCACCAAATTTATGCCCTCACTTCTCTCACCCAAGCACAACCCCTCACTCAGTGATTCCACTCACCTTGCTGGGCTCACTCCATCACGCCGAAGAGTCGCCAAGGGAGACCTGCCTCCACTGGGGTCCCTGGCCCAACCTGGAAGCAAAGTTAAGTTAATCCCTTTCCACAGCATATGGGACACCATGTGGTGTAAGGGGCGGCGCCTATCTCTGTTTCACTGACCCTAGGCCACACAGCTACTGTAAGTAGTGAAAGCGACAATGGTGGGTCGGTCCTCTGGTAGCTCTGTGCGTTAACTTTCCTTTCCCCATTCTATTATGCTGAGCACCAAGCTAGAAGGTGGGAAGCACCATTTTTATATGGTCTTTGGTATGACCTGGCCGGGATTTGAACCCACAACCTCCCGGTTGTGGAGCGGATGCTCTACCAACTAGGTCACCACTCCGGTAACCTGTAAGCAAAGCAGAACATTATTTACAACTGATAACAGCCTGTAATTACTGCAACTCACCTTTCTTTCTTCTCTCTCCCTTTGCAGGGTTGCCAGACTCTCCGTGCACACAAGCCAGCATTAAAACCTTCAATAAACTATTATTATTGTATTGCAACCTTGGTCTCCCATGCTCTCTGCTTCTGGGTCTATTACTACTTACCTACTTACCATGTCATTGAGTAATTATCTCAAATGCTTTTTTGTGACTCACAGAAGAAAGTAGGCTCAAAGGAGATAAGAGAGAGGATTAATTTAAAGACTGCCCTAAAGAGTATGATGGGAAAAATGATTAGAATTTATGCCTTTATTTGGATATGAACACTGAAGAGACACAGGAAATGGGATGAACAGGATGGGGGAGAAACATGCAAGAAAGCTCTCTCTGGTCAGGAATCAAATCACGGATCACTCCAGATGAGGAGCATGTTCTTATGGCATCCATCCTAAACCCTGAAGCCACCAGGCATAAGGATTAACTTAGAAGAGTGAATCATGCAAAGCTGCTACTCAGGAGTCAGAAAAATGTTCCCATCTTTCAGCATGATGACAACTAAAAGCTGAATATTAAAAGTTAACCCTCTTTATACAGTTGCACAGCACACTCCTTACAAAAAACAATTATAGATGAGATAATTCACGCACACTTGTGTGTGCGTGTGTGCGAGTGTGTGTAAACACACCCATAAGCTTCTAACGGTCTGTGACATGGCGTGAGGTAACAAAGCGCTGCACTGCAATCAGGGACTTTCTCAACAGTCCTCTTGAGCTGACACTAATTTAATTTAATTCACTTTCCTCTTCCCCCCATGGAGACATTCAGATAACATTAATTAGGTTTTCTCTTTTAACTTTTTCATGCGGCACCTGTGTTCCTTCAGGATTTATGCAAAGCAATCCATCCTATCTCCCCATCTACGTATATGCTTACTTTTCCACCCATCTTTCTGTTCATCTTCTTGACTGATCATCAGTCTGGTCGTCCATCCATCGCCCCCTCACATCCACTTTATTTTTCACCTTTATCTCAACCCACATTTATAATAGGAACCATTTCCCTTTCCCTTTCACACACACACACACACACACACACACACACACACACATATATATATATATATATATATATATATATATATATATATATATATTTCCTGACACACACAGTCTGGGTGGTAGTTATGGCTACAGTTCAGCTTTTAAATGTGTTTGTGAGAGCTCAGGACTGATGCTGTGACTGCTATATAATTACAGCTGACAGCCAGGAGGCAGGCAACAAAGGGAATCGCTGCACTCTGGCTTTTATCTCTGAATACTTAAAATACATCCACTAGATCTGTGGAGAGACCCCTTCTACCTAAACCAACTGCTGCCTCAACCCTTTAGTTACCAGTGAAACTTATTTTTGAGAGTCAATTTAAGATAAGATAAACCTTTCTTAGTCCCACAATGGGGACATTTATTATTTAATTAAACTGCCCTTCTAAATTCAAAGAGTAGGGCTCTGAAGTGTCCTGTTTCATCAAGTTTAATCTTTATGCTTTCTTCTGCATCATTACTTAAAACAATTTGGTGGACACCCAAATAAAATATAACCATAGTGATGCAGCAAGGTTCCTATTGACCTTTGTTTGCCCTGAAACAGCTGATCACTATGGGAGAGCTAAAAAAAAAAAAAAAAAAAAAAAAAAAAAAGGTGTGGTTTTGGTGACTGCCAAATCAAAAACTCTGGTGTAGACAGACTAGTATCCTGGAATTTCTGGAATCCTGGACTTTCCCCATTGTGGGACTAATAAAGGCTTATCTTATCTTATCTTATCTTAGTTGGTGTAGACTTTATTCAGACAGTTTAAAGTAATTCGGTTGGCAAACCAGCTGAAAACTCTAGAGGGAAAGCAGTTATCTTTTTGTAATGCACCCTGCAAATTGTACCATAATTTTGGGGCACGTACAGGGTAACTGGAACATAAGAATGGGGAAAGTGCTGGATAATAATGCTGTAACCATGATGAGCAAGATAATACCAGCCCCAGGGCCTGAGCAACAGACTCAACCCATCTCCATCCAGCCACCTAGGGCTCTATTATTACAGTCTATTCAACAGTCTATTGTCAAAGCCGCATTGTGCATTTATGGGTGTGTCCAAATCAATTTTGTTATCACAGCAGTGGGAAAATGGTCTCTGCAAAATTCCAAAGAGGGTGGTCTAATTATTCAGAGGTGTGTTTTGGGTAATCCAATCCAAAGCACTTCTGTCCATCTCTTTAATGCACAGAGGCATATAATCAAAGGTGAACTCTGATCATGATAGCCTGTTTAAGATGGGTTTTGCACTGGTCAAAGGGCGTGTGCATGAGCAAAAATGTGTGCTATAGTAAAGCTGCTTGGCATTAAGCCAGGCATTAACCACAGTTGATGCCCACTTATTTTATGGAGGACAATGGGGAAGAAAAGATGATTAAATAATTGAGCTCATCAATCAAGCTGAATTTAATAGGGTTTACATAATACAAATGCAACATGCAGACATGAATGGGCTTGGAACTTCAGGAAAAGAGGATTATCCACTGCATAATTTTGCAAATCCACACAGTGTTTTTTTCTCTGTGCAGCAAAATACTTTGCTGTGTCTTCAAATAGTTTGTATTTAATTGTCCTCAGATTAATACATTTAACAGAAAAAAAAAATGCCTAAGTGTGTCTTCTTCATTAACCGGCACAAGACACTTGCACAAGAATGGACACGAGATATGATATGGTATGACAGATATGATAGATTAGTATGTGGTCAGAATGCTTTGTCATAGAAGAGTTGTTTAAAATCTTCAGACTGACAACATCCTACCATATCTCCTCTGTGCACTGCATCCACACACTCCCTGTTCATTCTGTCATTCATTCCCTACAAATAAATATATTGATGCCTAATCTACATACTCCACCTGTAAGGCCATAATTAAAATAAAAAATGTGAATGGAATAGAAAAACTGTTAAGTGTATCATCATATTATAATTAAAATGACAGGTGGTTAGGTTATTACTGTGGCCGCAGCCACCGTGGGGTGGGTTGGCGGGGGTGTGGCTGCTGGCCAGCGCCGGTGGTCTCCCCGGCCGCTGCCGGACGCTGGTGCATGTTCATGCTCACTGCATCTGCACCATGGCCACCCCAAGTAATAAGGGTGAATGAGTGTGGATGAGTGTGTGGGGGAGAGCACGAGTGGATGTGAATGGGTCAGAGCACGAGTGAGTGTATGTATGGGTGAGCGTGAGTGGGTGCAGGTGACTTTGAGGGTGAGTAGGCACGAGATTGAGTGGGTAAGGAGTGGGGGAGAGTGGGTGGGTCCGGGAGTGCGAGTGTGGGATTGTGTGCGGGAGAGGGTGAGTGAGTGTGTGTGGGTGTGTATGAGAGCATGAGGGTGTGAGTGTGTGGGAATGGGTGTGTGTACTGGTCAGGAGGTGCTGGATTGAGGGGGTGGCATCTCCTGGTTGTGTGGGTTCCCCTGGACTGGGGGCGGGCTGGCCCCCCGTGGGGCTCCTGTGCCTTGCTGCCACCTGCTTTGGGCATGGGGCTCTCCGGAGTGTGCGGCAGTGGCGCTGGGATGGGGGCGGGCCTGCTGTAGGGGTATCTGGGGGGGGTCTCTGGCCCAAGGAATGGGGGTGCTGGCCTCCTGGTGCCTGGCGTTGGCCCTGCTGGGGGGGGGGGGGGGGGGGTGTTGGCGGGTCCGGGAGCGTGGGTCTGCCATGCCGGCCGCTTGGTGGTCCAACCTCCCTCAGCCATCCCTCCTAGGGTGGATGCCTGACTGTCCTGAGGCTTGGTGGCCTCGGGTCATTTGTGCTCTGTGGGGGTTGGTGGCATTGCTTGGGGTTTCCGGGGAAGGGAGGACTTGCTGTGACCAGCCACCCTCTTTGTATGTTTCCTGGCAAACCACTCACATGCACACAATTTGCATATGCTCTCATACACATACACACACACACGTCTCTCTTCTAACAGGTGCAGATACTAGACTCGTTTTGAGACTTCCTCAGTGGAAGAAACAGTCTGTCTTCTGTTTGTTTCAGTTGTGTTAGTCTGTTTGTCTTCTTTGTCTGTTCCTCTCCCTTTTCTTTCCCCCTCCCCGTCAGGTCCTTCATGGGTAAAACAATTTTAATAAAGTATTAAAAGTTATTACAAGAGGAGTTTATAAACAATGTACAGTATATATATATATATATATATATATATATATATATATATATATATATATATATATATATATATATATATACTGTATAAAGCTTCTTTTGGCAAAGTAAATCTGTTTGGCACAATAAGCAGATTTCTCTTCTGCTCACCCAGCTGCTTGACAGGACAAGGGGAAAAAAACGATTATTAATGTTTCAACTCTGTCCATCAAAATCATTGAAAATCACAGCACATGCTGTTTCCTCATGTGCTCCTGTCAGAAGGAGCTGCACTATTTCAAAACATGCCGCTGGAATAACATTAACAATGTGCTTCTGAAGACTTCCTTTTTCCTTATCAGATGTGTATTGTCATAAAATGCACTAAGACGCTCATGCACCAAGACTGCACCAGTGCTACAACTCTCTTAAATGAATGTCCTTCTCGCAGCGCAATGCAGGAGGACCATCTACAGGTAACTAGATGCTGTGACACAAAGCATGAAAACAGACAGCACTGGCATAAATTCCACACAAATCCACAGGTGCAAAATGGGGAGCATTCCCACAAATGCTGTGTTGATCACTGTCGTAGGGCCCCCAGCCCCGAAGTGCAGCTAATGAAGTGCATTAAAACAGATTAGGAGCATGGACAGCCCACCAGATGCTGCCATCCTAGGTGGGCTGTAACCACATGCCCCACCCAATAGATGTCTTTTTCCTCTTATCCAAAATACTTTGAGCACAGACAATGTGATGTATTAAAAGAGAAGGAAGTGTGGCCAGCTCAACAGATGCTTCCATCTCAGAAAAATGAGAGCTATACCCCTCCACTCCAAAACCCCTCACCTTATGTTGTTTCGATTGATTTTTGTTTTGGCTATGTTTTTAAGTGAATTATTTACATTATTTATGCCTTAATTTATATACAGCAGGGAAAATAAGTATTTAATCCATTAACATTTTTCTCATTAAACATATTTCTGATGGAGCCATTAACCCCTTGCACTCTGGTCAATTTCCCCAAAAACACCAAAAAATAACGTACCCAAAGTAAATCAAAAGCTGTTCTTCAACCCTTTGCAGCATCTTCATGGGGTTGGTCTCATTTAAAAGAAAACACTGAATTTTTTGGCAAAACAGTCATAATCTCTCTAAGTGCTCCTGCCACTGAGTAACAGTCATCTAAACATACTGAACTTGAAGAAAATAAATTTCGCCTGGGTGTTTTTTTGGATACAAATGCTTGCAAATAACACACAGCTTCAGATACTGGCTGGAAAATGCAATAGAAATGTAGAACCAAGTGTTATCCAGCTGAGGTCAAAATTTTGTAACAATACCACAAAAAATGAATATATTACACAGCTTTTTTCTTAGGTTGTTCCCAGGCGTTTTTGAACTGTGCCAAATTGTGCCAAATGGCACAGTTTGGAAAAACGTCTGTAACTTTTGAATGATTCAATCTAGAAGCTTCATCTTGGGCTCTAATGAACGGTGACACTCAGGGCTGTGTGTGTGTGTGTATGGGGGGGGGGGTTGTTTATTCATTCATTCATGAATGAATGAACAAACAAGCCCCCACACACAAAGAAGCATGCCACGTAAAAAATGTGTGGCTTTTTTTTACAAGAAAAAATAACCTACAGTGCACTAAAAATTATACTAAAATATTTGTAATGTAGAAGATAACAACCCCCCCCCCCCCCGCTACAGAGGACGGGCATCGCCCATTGCTACATGACGGAAAGCGGTGACAGTGCGCTGCGGTCTACTATGCACAGTTGGACTAAAATATCTGCAATATATCTGCAAGCCGCTACAGAAGAGTAGGTGGGGGGGGGGGGGCGTTCGCAACATGACGGACCAGAGCGGTCCGGGTCCGTCATGTTGCGATAACACACAGTTGTAATTTACCAATCGGTCAAAAGTCATTTGGATTACAATTTTCAGGGATAAAGAATAATTTAGTTTATAACACTTACCTGTCCACAACAGCAGTGTAGCTGGCGAACTTCTCTTCCTCATTGTCAGACGAACATGACGCTGGTCCGCTTGTTACGGACTCGTGGTTCTGGTCACGCGACCCGGTCAAACCATAATTCCATTATTGCAGTTTTGTGCTTCCATGATTGCGGTTTTGGCAAACGATTTTTCAAAACAAATAAGAACAGTAGTATGAAAAAAAGACTGGCGAACGCCTGTGTGTCACCCAGACTTACACAAAACAGCTTTCGAACTTCTGTGCTTCAATTGGCTGGCTGTATTCGCAGCCGTTGGTAGGCTGGTCCTTCTTGCTAGGTTTTCAGTCATTTGTTCGTCAAGGTTTCAGAAACCCAATTCAAGGCTCTTATTAGTCGAATGAGAGGTCAATCACATCTAAACCAATCAAAGCACTCCTTTGGCTTTCTGTTCGCGGCTGTGTCTGTAGTGGAAGAAGGGAAATGCAGCTTTTTTTTTCTTCAGTGCGCCCTAGGCGCCCTCGTGCGCTTTAGGACGCAGAGACGTGTCCGCCCGCGGTACACCGGAGTGCAAGAGGTTAACCTGAGATTTTATATCAATAGGCCTCCTTTGGTCAGGGTTGACCATGGGTGAAGCATCTTAGTTCTGGTTGTCTGCTCGCCTGGAGCAGCGTGGTCTGTGGCTAAATAGACTGATGCAGGAGTGGCAGTCTCTATCGCAAAGGTCACACTTGTGTGTAGTCTCTGGTCTGTTGGAGCTGCTGCTTTCCTTCCTGCATGTTCGTTTATCTGCAGCAGCGGTCATTATTTTCTCCTCCCTTGATTTCAGGTGTTGGTTCAGGGTCCCTTTCCACTTTGTACGGTCACCTGCTAGGCTCTCCCAGGTCTCTATGTTGATGTTGATGACCTTCATGTCTCACTTAACAACATCTTTGTACCGGAGCTGGGGGCGACCAGTGGATCTCCTTCTAGATTCCAGTTCTCCATACAAGATGTCCTTAGGGATGTGCCCATCGTCCATGCAGTGGACATGACCTAGCCAGCACAGCCTGCGCTGTCTGGGGAGAGTGAACATACTGGGAAGTCCCGCATGATTTAAGACATCTGCGTTAGTTACCCTTTCCTGCCAGGATATGCCCAGGATGTGGCAGATGCTTCGCAGATGGAAGGTGTTGAGTCGCTTCTCTTGTCTGGCATATGTTGTCCATGACGCACTGCTGTACAGCAGTGTGCTGATGACACGGGCATTACACACTGCCATCTTAGTCTTCACCGACAGCTTGGGGTTTGTCCACACTCTGGTTGTGAGGTGAGCAAGTGTTGTAGCTGCCTTCCCGATCCTCCTGTCTATTTCTGTGTCAAGGGAGAGGTTGTCGGTTATGGTGGAGCCAAGGCAGGTGAAGTGGTGGACGACGTCGAGTTCATAGTCATCAATGGTGATGGCAGGTGGTGATTCAGTGTCTTGTCCCAGGACATTGGTCTTTTTCAGGCTAATGGTGAGTCCAAAATCCTTGTAGGCCTGTGAGAAGTGGTCCAGCAGTGTCTGCAGCTCCTGTTGTGTGTGTTGCAATTGGTGTGTCGTCAACAAACAGCATGTCTCTGATGAGCGTTTTGCGACCCTTCGTCTTGGTTCTGAGGTGGGCAAGGTTGAAGAGACTGCCATCTGACCTGGTGCGTAGGTAAATTCTTTCAGTTGCAGTGCCAAAGGCATGCTTTAGGAGAATGGCGAAGAATATCCCAAAGAGTGTGGGAGCAAGGATGCAGCCTTGTTTGACGGCACTGCAGATGCTGAAGGGGTCGGAGGAACCCCCACTGAACTGTACAGTCCCCTTCATTTCTGGGTGAAAAGACTCGATCATGCTCTGCAGCTTTGATGGGCAGCCTATCTTTGGGAGAATCTTGAACAGGCCATCTCTGCTGATGAGGTCGAATGCCTTGTTGAGATCTATGAAGGCGACATACAGGGGCATCTGCTGTTCTCTGCACTTCTCCTGGAGTTGGTGGAGGGAGAAGACCATGTCTACCATTGATCTCTTGGTACGAAAGCCACACCACAACTCTGGGTAGACGCGTTCTGCCAGCTTCTGCAGGTGGATTAAAATGACCCGAGCAAAGACTTTGCCGATGATGCTGAGTAGAGAGATGCCTCTGTAGTTGTTGCAGTACCTTGCAGTCAGGGTTATGATCTTGGTATCCCTCATGTCCTGTGGTGCAGCCCCTTCTTGCCATCACTGACAGAGGACTTCATGCAATGGGAGCAGGAGGGTAGTCTTGCAGTGTTTGATCAGGTCCGGGGAAATCCCATCGCTGCCTGGGGCTCTGCCTAAGGCCAAGCTGTCAATGGCCTTCCTGAGTTCCTTTATGGTTGGCTCTATATCCAGCTCCTCTATGACTGGCATACACTCAATGGCGTCAAGAGCTGTGGGGGACACTGTGTTCTGTCTGGAGTAGAGGTCGGAGTAGTGTTCCACCCATCTATCCATCTGTTGGTACTTGTCTGTAATTACTACCCCAGTTTGAGGGTAATTGTCTGTAATGATGACCCCAGTTTACTACTCAAGATTTGAGGGGAGCTTTCTTGCTCTGGAGTGGTCTGAGCTCCTTCTTGATGCCATCATACATCCCTCTAATGTTGTCTGTAGTAGCAGCTGTCTGGATGTCTTCACTGAGCTCTGTCCAGTATTCATTGGTGCAACACCTGGCAGTCTGCTGAGCCTTGCTCTTGGCAGTCCTGAGAATCTGCAGGCTCTTCTCACTGGGTGGCTGCTTGTACTCAGTGAAGGTGGCATGCTTGGCTTCGATGACGGGAGTCATCTCTGTGGACTTGGCCTCAAACCAGTCGTGAGACTTGGAGGACTTCTTCCCAAAGGTAGCCAAGGCAGTGTGGTGCATGATGTCCCGCAGTTCTTCCCACTTCTCTGTGGCAGAGCCTCTGGGCTGTGAGGTTTGCATTTCCTTCTCTAAGGTCTCTGCAAATTTTTCTATGAGGTCTGGTTGAGACATCTTACTGACCTCAATGCAGGGGTTCCCTTGTTTCTTTGAGTGGTGGATCCTCTTTGGCTGTAGCCTGATCTTGCAGCAGACCAGGGAGTGATCTGTGTCGCAGTCTGCACTGTGGTAAGAGCATGTGTGGAGGACATTCTTGATGGCGACACGCCTGATCAGGATAAGATTAGACCTTGTGCTGAGGCTTGGTCCTAAAGTAGGAGTTGGCAATGCACAATTCGTGGTAACCGCAAAGCTTAAGCAGTCGTTGGCCATTCTCATTCATTTTGCCCACACCAAACTGTCCAAGGCAAGAGGGCCACGAGTCATGATCTGCACCCACTCTGGCATTGAAGTCACCCAGGAGAACAAGTTGCTTCTTGCTGGGGATGCTTGCGACGATGGATGCGAGCTTCTCGTAGAACTCATCCTTTGTGTCCAGTGTGGAAGACAGTGTCGGGGCATACACGCTAACAAGGGTGACTGGGCCTTTGGTGGTGTTGAGGTGAAGAGTGAGGAGACGCTCTGTGCCATTGCTGCCTGGCTCTACCATATTCAGCAAGTTGTTCCTCACTGCAAAGCCGACTCCATGCTCTCTTGGCTCATCAGAGCCTTTTCCCTGTCAGTAGAATGTGTACTCCTTCTTGTTCAGCGTGCCTGAGTCAGCAAGGGGTGTTTCCTGAAGGGTGGCAATGTCCACATGCAGCCTCCTGAGCTAGTCATTTATGACAGCTATTTTCCTGGAGTCAATGATGTCCTGAAGGTTTTCAGAAAGACCAGTCATCATTGTCCGAACGTTCCAACATCCCAGTTTCGAAGCTGATTTCTTTCATTGTTTTGTTTTGTTTCCTGGTGCGATGATTGCAGTCTGCTGTTTGGACATTTCCTAATCCCCATGCACCCAATGATGATGTTAGACTGTGGTGGGACAACACCTAACTGGCTGGGGGCTGCCCAGCTTGAGGTGGGTGGGAGTTGTCCAGTGAGATCCATGGATCCCTCCCACCGTCGGGAACAACCCCTGGGGCCAAGCTCTACGCCACTCGAGCAATGACTTATAACCGGTAACTGTTGTTGCCTGTGTTATGTCGACACTGCAAGTGAAGCTGGAGTGACCTCTCCAGGGTGTAGGGTGTGAGTTTGTGTTGGTGAGTGTTGCTGGATGCTAGCCTGGACAATGTGATACGGAGGACAGACTGTTGCCCATGTAGCATGTCCCCCCTCTCCACATTGCCGATGGATTCAAAGGAACAGCAAGGTTGTTACAGTTTGGCACCAGCGCCGTCACAGAAGCTGCCAGAACGAAGTTTAAATCAACAACGGACTGCCTTAGGGGCTTCAACTCCGAATTTTTACCTAAGGGTTGACTCCCGAAGCCTTTCCCGTGACCGGGTATGCTGCAAGGCAGCAGAGGTTTGAAATCAGGGTTTCCTTTCCCTAGATGGACTACCCTCCTAGGTTGTCGAGCCCCATCTACCCGAAGCATCTGGTTTAAAGGCCCCAGAGACTCACCTTCGCCCCTTCTCCTGTCAGTAGAAGCAGTTCCGCTGGGCTTAGAAGCTAAGCCACACAAGCAGGCCAAGAGTTGGACTTGGTTGTCAGAGGTTATTTGAGACGAACGCCATAAGGAGCATTTTTTGAGTGCTGGGAGCTTATCCCCAGCACCATTACTGGCTATGACAACCTTGGCAGTCCCTCCAGGATTTCGTGGGATGTTTTTATGATTGTTGCGGCCCAAAAAGCCTGAATTTGTGGGAGCTTTTTTAAAAAGTTGTGATAAAAGTTACATTGTTTTGAGAGTTTTTTTTGTTTTTTTTTTGCACTAAAAGTTGTGGTAAGAATTACAAATTTTAAAGCAGATGTTTTGGTTTGTTTTTTTTTTCAGTGATATTCTATATAACAATACAAGAAAAGCACTGGATTGTCAAACATTTCCTATTCCAGTGATCTGTAAATTAAGCAAAAACTTTTGCTATACAGAAAAAAAAATCTTTTGTGCAACAGCCAATACAGACTTTAACACAATATCCATTACAACAGCTAAATTGGATTGAATGCATGTTAAAGAGTAGAGATTTGAAAATTATTTGCACACTTTCATTTGAAAACGCCATACGGTCCCCAACTACTCAGTACCGAGCAGAAAGGAAAAAAGAAATAATTTATTCTGTTAGCCTGCATTGTCTATTGGAGTCTGTTTTTCTGAAAAAAAAAAAAAAGAATTATAGACAATATTTTGTCTCTTTCTGTATAACTCCTACATCTTCACACACACACACACACACACACACACACACACACACACACACACACAGAGCTTTCAGTTATCAGGAAGGGGGCCGGGGGGGGGTCCGTGTCCAGATCAGAGATTAACAGGTTTAAAGCTCATTGACAAGATGTAGTAATAATTTTACCTCTAAAGGTGTATGAAATGATCAAACACTGGCTGTAGTATTAGATTTGCTTGTTTGTTTGTGGGTCTATGGATGCTGTCGTCACGTGCGCTCCCGCAACGGGGTGCTTTTGGGGCAGGCGGACGTCTTTCAAAACAAACCCAGCACTTCATACATGCAGTCAGGACGGAAACGTGGCGAGACGTCCACCGGCAGGCTTGAGCCTGCCGGTGGACTGCCGGACCAGTGATGCTGAGGAGAAGCTGGAAACGTGCATGGAAATATCTGACTGGGGCATGCTTAAAGGAGCCACGCATGATCTGGATGAGTACACGGACACTGTGAACTCATATATCCACTTTTGTGAAGAGAACATTCTTCCATCACGCACTAGGGTGAGTTACTCTAATGACAAACCCTGGTTCACAGCTAAGCTCAGACAGATCAGGAAGGAGAAGGAAGCAGCGCTGAAAAGTGGAGACAGGGACTGCTACAGGGAGGTTAAATACCGGTTTAACAGAGAGCTGAAGAGGGCTAAATCTGTGTACTCAGAGAGACTCCAGCAGCAGTTCACTGCTAATGATTCGGCTTCCGTGTGGAGAGGACTGAGGCAGATCACCAACTATCGGCCTCAGGCTCCTAAAGGTCAGGATGACAAAGCCCTTTGTCAGAGACTGTCCCAACACTATGCCCGTTTTGACACCTCGTCATCTGTGTCCAACTCCCCCCCTCCCTCCAGCTCCACAGCCTCCACATTCCCTACTTCATTTAAGGCACCCCCCCCTCCTCCCCCCCTCCCCTTATCATCAGTGAGCAGGATGTGCTCAAACAGTTCTCCAGACTGAACCCGCGCAAGGCCCCCGGCCCAGACGGCGTGTCTCCCTCCACCCTGAGACTCTGTGCGAAACAGCTGGCTCCTGTATTCACAGACATTTTTAACACCTCCCTTAAGTTATGCCACGTGCCATCCTGCCTCAAATCCTCCACCATCATCCCTGTCCCCAAGAAGCCACGGATCACTGGACTTAATGACTACAGACCTGTAGCGCTCACCTCTGTAGTCATGAAGTCCTTTGAGCGCCTGGTCCTGTCCCACCTCAAGTCCATCACCACCCCTCTCCTGGACCCGCTGCAGTTTGCCTACCGAGCCAACAGGTCTGTAGACGATGCAGTCAACCTGGCCCTCCACTCCATCCTGCAGCACCTGGACTCCCCGGGAACCTACGCCAGGATCCTGTTTGTGGACTTCAGCTCCGCATTCAACACCATCCGCCCCGCTCTGCTCCGGGACAAGCTGTCCCTGCTCAACGTGCCTGACTCCCTCTGCAGGTGGATCATCGACTTCCTGACGGACCGGAGGCAGCATGTGCGGCTGGGAAAGACTGTCTCAGACTATACTAGCATCAGCACCGGATCACCCCAGGGCTGTGTACTTTCCCCCCTACTCTTCTCCCTTTACACCAACTCCTGCACCTCCAGCCACCAGTCTGTCAAGTTGATCAAGTTTGCGGACGACACCACCCTCATCGGGCTCATCTCCAACGGCGACGAGTCCGCCTACAGGAGAAAGGTGGCCCAGCTGGCGTCCTGGTGCAGCAATAACAACCTGCAGCTGAACGCTCTGAAGACAGTGGAGATGATTGTAGACTTCAGGAAAGTCACTACTCCTCTGCCCCCCCTCACCCTCTCAGGCTCTCCCATCACCACTGCTGATTCCTTCCGCTTCCTAGGCACTACCATCACCAGGGACCTCAAATGGGAGCTGACCATCAGCTCACTCATCAAAAAAGCCCAGCAGAGGATGTTCTTCCTGCGGCAGCTGAGGAAGCTCAAGCTACCCACCAAGATGTTAGTGCAGTTCTACACAGCCATCATCGAGTCCATCCTCACCACCTCCATAACCGTGTGGTACGCAGGAGCCACTGCCAGGGACAGACTAAGGCTGCAGCGCGTCGTGCGCACTGCTGAGAAGGTGATCGGCTGCAAGCTCCCATCTCTCCAGGATCTGTACATCTCCAGGACCCGGAGGCGTGCTGGCCGGATCATAGCCGATCCCTCACACCCTGGTCACGTACTGTTTGCCCCCCTCCCCTCTGGTAGAAGACTTCGGTCCATCCAGACTAAAACCTCCCGTCACATGAACAGCTTCTTCCCCTCTGCCATTAGACTGCTGAACACTAAGTGACTCTCGTGCACCATGTACAGCAGCTCAACCAGACTCATGTCAATCATCACTGTTTTCTTCCTGCATTACCGACTGCACTATATAGTTCTCCACAGTATCTGCTGCTGGCTAATATATATTTTAACTGTTGACCAGTATCACTTAATCTTATCCTACACTTTATTACATGTATAGTTTATTTTTCTTATCTTATCATGTTTAATGTTGCAGCATTGTACCGAGACAAATTCCTAGTTTGTGTACTACATGAACAATGGCAATAAACCTGATTCTGATTCTGATTCTGATTCTGATTCTGAGGAGATGGAGGATGGGACAGTGTTGCAAACCTCGCAGGTGAGTGTTTTTTTAAAAATCACACACTGTTTTTTGCTGAAGTGTTCCGTTAATACTTACCGTTAACACAGAAGTGAACGCGGTGCAGTGCGATGCATTTCATTGGTTAAACTGAGCGTTTCACAGACAAATTTGATTGTTGAAATTGGGGGAAGTTGATGTGTTTGGACAAAGTTGCAAGGTTGCATAATAGTTGCGCTGATTGGCTGATTTCACGTGGACTGACGCAATCGTAACATCGCAAAATCCTGGAGGGACTGCCTTGGAACTAGATATCAATAACAGCCCAAATAATCCATACATACAAAGAAAGGCAACTGTGTTGACAAAACAAGTTATATTTAATAAAGTGGAATGACAGGGCATCAGTATTGATCACATGAAGAAAAAGAGGTGCAAAAAGGCATACAGCGCCAAGAAACCAGTTGAAATACATCAGAATTTAGGAAGCCATCCCATACCCCACCAGTGCAAATTAATTTCAGCTGGTGTGACGATGGAGTGTCACCACTGTTATGGTTTATTGTATGTTTAATTATATTGTTTGGGTAATATTTGTAAATGTTAATTATTGTTAAGTTTGCACATATTACTTTAAGATCTGCTTCTGATTATGTGGAATGCCTTTTTGGTGAGATAATTGTTATGTCTAATTATTTGGGTAAAACAAGTGGTGATCATTAATCCACATACCTTTGCCAGCATGCTCCCTGATGGTGTCCGGGCAAAAGACTCTTTAGGGGTTGAATGCTTTTGAAAGGATACCAGCAGGAAGGGAGCATGTGATGGTAAGTTTAGGGGTGATTTAGATTTTGTAAATAGGGGTTTAAATTATTTATTGAATTATTTATGGTGTCTTATTTATTCTATTGTGGCCGCCCATGGGGAAACATAATGTGTAGCATCTTAGATAAGAACAAAGAGCAGAGTTTCCTTGGAGATAACAGGAAGTTGTGAAAGTGTGATCTTTTGTGTGTCAGAGACTGCTAGGAGGATCCTTTGTGTGCCAGAGACTGCGAGGGGGATGTTAAGGGATTAAGGAAGTGCATGCAATGTGACCTTTGATGTGAATGCAATGGGACCTTTGATATGTAGAAAGACCTGAGTATTTAAGAGAAGAGTTCTGTCTGAGATGTCCTCTTTCTACTATGCTCATGTGTGAGATGTGTAATAAACTGCCTGAGACAAATCTGCCTCATCATTTACACACTCCACACTATGTTATTTATATGTATTTTGTGAATAGGTGGGAAATTGTTATGGACTTTTAGATTTCGGATAACTCACGTGGAATTGTATAGAAGAAGGAGTCTTTGTCTAATTTGACCTTGTTGTTATATTATACAGTTTCTTTTAACCTGTACTGTACTATCCGAAATAAATTCATTCATTCATTCATTCATTCATTCATGCTATTGGGTATGTGTGTAAATGGAAAATGTTTTATTGTTTTACCTGGGGTTATGGTAGGGGCTAATTAGCCCTAATTGTCTCACTTAATATAACAGGTGCTGGTTATTGAGAGGATAGTGTCGTGTCGGAGTGAAGATTTGGTATGTACGTTGAAGTTGTTATCTGTGAAGATTTTTTGAAAATAAAATGTGAAAATTGAAGATTTGGCCAGACCGCGCCATACGTTACAGCTGGTTAAATCCTGACTGATAGTCTTTAATCCTTTAACTGCCCAGATTAAATGGACAGGTCGCGCGCCCCCAGTGGCAGCGCAGCAACTGCACATGTCAACTTATTGACGTCCCCCGGCTATACTGAGAATTTGTACTAATCTCTATTGATCTGACAATTTAGAAGGTGGCAGACACGTGCCGAAGGAATCATGGCTGACATGGAATATAGCAAAGAAGGAGAAATCCTCATTATTATTCTTCCTTTTTCGGCTTTGAGCTTACACACCAATGTGGATGCTGCTGTGTTTGGTCATCGCAACAGCGATGATGACGGAAACTGCATGAAATGGCAAAAACAGCCACGTAATACAAATAAAATTCATGTGGGATAATCGTAAGAGTTTGTAGATGTGGTACACGGGTGTAAATTACTAAGTAAACATATTACATCGAGGTCAATGTAACAAAAAACTGAGCTCCCATTCCCAAGATGGCGGCGCTCACGGGCGGCATGGATTCCCACAGGAATAATGCACCAAACAGAAAAAATAGCCACGTAATGCAAATGAAATTCACGTGGGGTAATCATAAGAGTTTGTAGATGTGGTACATGGTGTAAATGGCTGAGCAAGCACAAACATCAGCTACGATGGACGAAAACGGACCAGTCAGGTGGGTGGGCGAGCCCCCCTCCCGTTAACAGGTAAGAGACAAATATGTTTTTTTTTAACATTTTATTGATTTTCTGGTTCATATACTTTGAAGATTAGATAAAAACATACCTCTGTAGACAAATCTACATCAAAAAAATGGACAATTTTTTATGTAAATGTGTCCAAAGTCCATTTTTGACTGAGGTATGTAATTTATATAGCTGCTGCAACATTTTGCAAATTAGATGCATAAATTTATTCCTATCTGAAACTTAGGATCATAGTCTACATCTTTCTAATTGACAGTAAGCCATTATCTCTTGTAACTTTCAAGTTATAGCCTTGGAAATCTGAACTATTTTATTGACAAAATTTTTACCACTCTTGACCACTGGGGGGGGGGGGGGGTTGAGTTGCCTTGCATTTCCCCCAGGCACCATATGGCAACTTTGGCAGTTAAAGGGTCAAAAAAGGTCTGTGAATATCAGATTGTCACACCACAAAGAACTCATGATGGGTAGAAGCAAAGAGCGCTCTCTAGACCTTTGCAACCTTATTGTTGCAAAGCATAATGATGGCATTGGTTAGAGGCACATTTCTAAACTCCTGAATGTTTCAGTGGCTACTGTTGGAGCCATCATTTGGAAATGGAAAGAACATAATTTTGCCATAAACCGGCCATGACCAGGAGCTCCTCACAAGATTTCTGACAGAGGAGTCAAAAGGATTATCAGAAGAGTTATCCAAGAGCCAAAGACCACTCATGGAGAGCTTCAGAAAGACCTGGAGTTAATAGGTACTGCTCTTTCAAAGAAAACAATAAGTAATGCACTCAACCAACATGGGTTCTATGCCTGCTCACATCATAAGACTCCATTGTTGAAGTAAAAGCATGATGAGGCTCCATTAAAGTTTGCTGCACAACATTTGGGCAAGCCAGTAAAATACTGGGAGAATATAGCCTGATCAGTTGAGACCAAAATTGAACTTTTTTGATGTCACAACACACAGCATGTTTGGAGGAGAAATGGCACTGCACATCAGCCCAAAAACACAATACCAACAGCAGAGTTTGGAGGTGGGAGCTGTGGTATACTCCTGACAACCAGTAGTTTAAATTTGTCCTCTGTAGAGGACATTTGTAAACCTATCTCCCACCCAGTACATACTACTGAGTTAACTCTTTTTGTCATCTAAAGAGGACATTCAGGGCTTTTCAATGATACCAAATGTCAAGGGGTGGGGCTTTGGTACCTTTCTTTTTCTCAGCAAAGAAGATGGCACCCATTAGTTCAAGCACATTTTATGGAAAGAGGAAAAGTAAGTGCAAAATACTTTTTATTAAGGAAATTTTGTCTTGAAATGTTGTTGGCATATTTTATATACAGTAAATCTCTTAAGAACACATTAAAATATTTTCTGAATTACTTTAACTGTATTTTACCATAATGTTCAAGTGTTTAAAAAATGTCCTTTGTAGTGGACATTTGTAGTTATTTCATCAGTTTTGTTCTGTGTTTTTTTCAAATGGCAACAAGGAGATTTGCATTCAGAAGCAGAGAGAATTTTACTGCGAATTGCTGATGGAAACTCAGATACTGAGTTGTCTGATGAGGAAGATCAAGATCAAAGTCAAAGTACCTTTATTGATCTCCTGTAGGAGAGGTTTGTATTGGACAAAAGGATTTGCTGCACAGCAAAAACACATACCGTACATACAACCAATGCATAATACAACCATTCATTCATTCATCTTCTTCCGCTTAATCCTTTTTGGGTCGCGGGGGGGCTGGAGCCTATCCCAGCATCTTTGGGCGAGAGGCAGGGTACACCCTGGACAGATCGCCAGTCCATTGCAGGGCCAACACAGAGAGACAGACAACCATTCACTCTCACAGTCATACCTAAGGACAATTTAGAATCCCCAGTTTGATGCCAATTAACCTAACTTGCATGTTTTTGGCATGTGGGAGGAAACTGGAGAAATCCCGGAGTAAACCCACGCAGACACGGGGAGAACATGCAAACTCCACACAGATCACTGTTGGTCGGGGGCTGGGATTGAACCCAGGATCCCCCGGTCAAGGGTGAGTTGCTGTGCTGCCACAGTACTAACCACTCCGCCACCGCGCTGCCATAGTACAACCAATACATAAATAACCACAAAAATAAAATCAACATAATTCATCAAGGTGCGAATACAATGCTATTATCTACTCAACCTCACAGTCTCCGTAACTTCTGTTCACTTGATGAACAGGTGAACAGAAGTTAGGGAGTTACTGAAGATGTAGTGTTTGAGGCAGAAGCAGAGGAAGACAATTCAGAGAGTTCTGAGGATGAAAGTCAGGCAGGGCAAGGAGATGCAGAGGAGTCAGCGCAAGCAGAACAGTCTACATCTACGTCCAGTCGGCGCCCACTGTGGAGCAAGAATACAAAGTAAGATAAGATTAGTCTTTATTGTCACTGTCATTTTGTAAAGAACAACAGCAAAACTGACAAGTACACCTTGAGTTTGTATTCTAAAAAAATTACTTTTTTTTCTCAAACAATTGAGACTCATTTCATTTTTTTTCCTCCCTTTATTGCTTTTCTTGAGATTCACATTCCAGCTGGATGATCCTCCTGTTACTCAGAGCAATGATGCCAGGACACGGCAAAACTGGACCCCGATGAATTATTTTAAGCAATACATCAATGACTCCGTGTTTGAAGAAATGGCTGTGTGCACAAATCGTGAAGTCCTTGTGTCTGGAGCAACACTAAATAACACTCCTGAAGAGCTGAAGACATTCTTCGGGAATTCTATTTACATGGGCTGTCTAGGATATCCAAACATTCAAATGTACTGGGCCTCAAATACCAGAGTTAAAATTGTGGCAAAATCTATGACCAGAAATCGGTTTTACAAGCTAAGAAATTCCATTAAGATTGTCAACAACCTTATTGTTTCAGACAATGAAAAAAGAAGAGACCTCTTGTGGAGAATCAAGCCCCTGCTGACCAAAGTAAGGTAAGGACGTCTAAATCTGCCTAGAACAGGAAAATTGTGCATTGATGAGCACATGGTTCCATTTACTGGTCACTGCCCAATGCGCCAGTATGTACCAGCCAAACCATACCCAACTGGATTGAAGGTGTTTGTCTTGGCCGCACCAACTGGTCTGGTCTTAGACTTTGTGGTCTATCAAGGCAAGACTACCTTCAGAGTTACAGGAGGACAGGGCATTGGGGAACAAGCTGTTCTTCATTTGGCTGAGTCTGCTCTCCAAGGAACCCACCTGCTATTTGACAGGTTCTTTACAACTGTCAATCTCCTTGACACCCTGATGACAAAAGGGCTGAGAGGTACTGGAACCTTCATGAATAACAGGGTTCCAAAGGACTGCAAGATCATAGGAGAAAAGGCCTTCAAAAAGAAAGGAAGAGGGGCATTGGAGATGGTAGTCAGATGAAGCCCTCCTGAAATTGCTGTCATAAAGTGGTTGAACAATAAGACAGTTGTCATCGCATCCTCTGCCTATGGCATTGAACCTCAGGACACATGCAGAAAGATGGCCTAAGAAAGACAAAAGGCTTGTCCAGGTGTCAAGGCCACTGGCAATTCCTGAGTACAACACCAACATGGGTGGACTTGGTTGACTGAATGTTGAGTTTCTACAGGATGGCCTCTTGCACTCGGAAATGGACAGTGCATGCAGTTTTTTTACTTTTTTGATCTGGCAATCACCAACTCATGGCTTCAGTATAAGAGTGACTGCCAGTTTCTGAGGAAGAAACCATGGAAGCTCCTTGACTTCAAACTGCTCCTTGGTGAAGAGTTGATTACTCAGGCCCAAGTAGGAATTGCAAGTGACAGTGAAGATGACTACACTCCCCACGTCAAAAGTGGAAACCGCAGCCAAATGCAGGTCTGAGGCAATATGGTGCCATTCATCTTCCAGAGATGGTGGACAAAACACATGCATCAAGGTGTCGCAGATCTGGTTGCAAGAGCAAAACCTATGTGATGTGCACAAAGTGCAAGATATTCCTTTGTGTTTCAAAAAAGGGGAATTGCTTTTTGAAGTATCATATCAACTAAGCACAACAAAGCACTGTGTCATGATTGTGATAAATAATCAGCTCACATGTGCGATGCAGCAACAAGGAAGAGAAATCAAACAACACACGTTTGAGGTTTTTATTAAATGTCAAAATGAATGCACAGCTACAGAAACAGTCACTCGCCAGAGGAAACAGCCTGTGGAGAGAAGACGAGAGCAGTGAGAAGAGGAACAGAGTAAGGGGAAAATGGGCTGGCCAAATAATCACTTATGTGAGCTCCAAGGGAGAACCGACAGGGTGAAGGGAGTGGAGCTGGTGGTGCCTGACTGGGTGGAGGTTGAGTGCCGTAGATGAGCGATAATGTGGCAGGAGAGCGCGCGCAGTCTGGGAGACACACCCACACGATGGCAGCAACCTGAAGAGAGAAGAGCGTTCCCAGGTTAGTAGCATAACAACCTGTGAAATAATATACTTGCTTGTCCTTAAATCGGGCAGTATACTCAGACGAGCCAGCTTTAAGTCACTGAAGAGTGCTTCCTTATAAACGCTGGCTGATGAGAGGGTGCAGGTGTGTCATCTCACTCAGGTGCGTTGATGACCTGAGGAGAAATAAAAGGGAAGGGGGGGGCAAGCTCTCGCCACCCATGACACAGTGATGATGGAATTTCATTCAAAGTGCTTATGTTTACTTGTTTGCACATTCATACACTAGAAAACAAATATGTGTGTCATGCGGTGACCCTCGCAAGCCACCATAAGACGCCAAAAGACACCAGTGAAGTTTGCACAGTTTATTGTTGAACAAAAGAAAACACAAAACATTGAGCCACGGTGGGCTATAACATAACACACTACATGAAGACGATCATAAGGCAACAAAGAAGCACATTTACGATCAGAACCCAGGGATGGTCGATGCGTCAGACCATGAAGGAATTGTTGACGAGACTGCCGCATTATTCCGCTCCCAGGGCCCTCTTAAATGGAGGACCGCTGATGAGCCGAAATGCAGCTCAGCTGTCAACCTTGAAAGCAGGAAGCCCCTCCGAGTGCTGTCACAATAAAGGCTCGGGGAGCCGGAAGGTACACACCGCTGTCAAACCCGGTGAGGATGATGATGCATGGCTCGAGCGCGGACGAGATCGGCGCTCGAACCATGACAGTACCTCCCCCCCGAGGGTGAGCTCCGAATGCCCAATGATACCCAAGCCCCCCACCCCCCCACCCCCCCACCCCCCCAGGTGGGCGGATGGGGGAACAGGCCTGGAGGGAGAGGACCAGCAACAGAGAAAACACCCTGATGATGGCCGGGAGCACATTGATAATTATAGAGTAAGACTCACCAGAAAAACACAATACTCCCTAATGCACAAATCATAATTAAAACAGGGCACACATGAGGCAATTACAGAGCACAGTTAACAGAGAATACAAAACTCCATAATACACAGAAACACACAGGGCAAGAAAAAAAAAGAAAAAAAACCCACAAGTTAAGCACGTTACATCCCTCAGACAGAAGGGGGGGGGGAAGCATGCTAACAAAGGCAAGAACACTGAGCAGAACTATCACTCCGAATGACCTTCAACCTCAATGGGACCACACAACCCAAGAGGATGACGACAGGCAGAGTCCAAAAACAACGGGAACAGTTCCGGTGGCCTCCCTGCGTCCAATGGCCAAGGGGTGACTAAGGGGAAAAGGACATGATCGGATGGCCTACCCCAGTCCCAGGCCCGGAAAGTCAGAACCTCTGGCGGCTGAATCAGGTCGCCCAGTCGAACGCAGAGTATGTCGGGTGGCCGACCCAGGGCGCCGAACCAGCGAAACAGTTCCTCTGGCGGCCGACCCGCATCCCTCAGCCACCACAACCATGGGGAAACAATTGGCGGTGGCCTCCCTGGCGGGGGGAGGATGTGGGAGAGCCGGGCCGAACATAAAGGCCCCCCAACGGCCCCCAGCTGTGATGAGCTGGGTTGGTGACTATAATGAGGGAGATGAAGGTGACGATGAGCCCTCACAATGTCAGGTGGCAAAGGGTCTGCAGTTCCTTCACCGACCCATACCGATGCTGCACTCGCGGCTGCACCCGCGTTGGACCACGATTGGGTCTCGGCTGCACCCGTGTTGGACCCCGATTGGGTCAGCGCGGCACTGGTGACAACCTCCAACCCCGAACCTAGAACCTCCAGCACAGCGACTGCGATTGGCATCACACCGGTGACTCTGGAAGAAGACTCAGGAGACAAGGGAAACCGGGATCAGAATCACCGGTAGCGACAGAGCCCAGCGAGACAAGCTCGGGTGCAGCAGACGGCTGCCCCTGGCTCGCCTCCCGAGAGGCAGGCAGAAATGCTCCAAGATAGAAAGAAGAAAAATAAAGTCGAGCACTTGCCTGCACTCGGGTTCTGTCGCCGTCCAGGACTTTGTCGATCCAGGCTCAGGACGAAGAAGATCGTCGTCAGGCTCCCACTCGGCCATGGCGGGTTCCACAGCCAGCATGATGGTCTCTGGAGTCTGAGGACCCTCTGGTGCTGACATCCTTGCCGATAACCCGCACGGCGTGGTGGCAGGGGACCCTCAACCCGCTGGCTCAAACTGCTCCTCTGTGGAGACCCGGGGAAGCTTCATCGTCGGCGCAGGCTCCATGCTGCAGTCCGCTCTCCTCCTCTGCCCATGACATGGCTGTGGGGCTGGAACCAGGCTCTCCAGAACCACAGGCCCCCTCCTCGTCCGGCGACGTAGGCCTGGCGTCGTTGACCGCTCAGCAGAGGGAGTCACAGAGGCAGCAGGTTTAGTGATAAGAGCTACAACAGGTGGTGGGAGCTTGGGGGACTGCAAACCCCGAACTCCACCCCCAGGAGTCAGACAAGGCAGATCACAACTATGAAGAGAAGAATGAACTTGCACTTGCCTGTTTCCAGGAGGCTGGATGGTGCCTGCTGTAGCAGATGTTGTTCCTCCCTTTCCCCGCTGGATGGTGACGGAGGGCCCCCTGGGAGGACGAGGAGGAGCCGCTCGCGATGTTCCACTAACAGGCCTCGCCGGGGCAGGACTCAAATCCCTCTCTGCAGCCGGAGATAACGTCGAGAAGGAGGGGGCGGCAGCCGAGACGATCCGGGCACGATGAGCTGACGGGACAGTGGGAACAGGTGACCCGGGGGGAGAGGCTGTGGGAATGCCCTCCTGTCGTGACGCAGCAGAGGCGGCTGGCTGGGAGGCAGAGTTCCTCCGACAACCCGGAAACGGATTCAGACATGGTTCTTGCTGAGGTTCGCTTAGAACGTGGCGCCAACGTTTACTGGCTGATGTCGAGGCGAAGGTGAGGTCTGGAAAACGCAGCTCTTGAGCGGAAACAGAGGCGAGCAAGTCAGCGTACTCCGGATAGTCACTCAGCTTGGGATTCCTCTCAACCAGTCTGACAGCCGCCGTCACGTGCTTTATGATCTGTGTGGGGTGACCGGCGGAGTGAGCTGCAGCCACTCGGTCCCAGATAGAGATTGCTGTCAGCTGCAACCTCTCTGGGGGATTCCCGACTGACGTCATGCTTGTTCGGGGATGACCCCTGGATGGTGCGAACTCTTGGACCAGATCGGCGAAAGGAACGGGATCCCGAAACGAGGAGCGACGATGCCTCCTCTTCGGCTTCCTGGCAGAGTTTCCCTCCAGCCCACGGAGTAACTCGAGTTGGGAAGTGATGTCTTCCCTCCTCGTCGTGACTTCCGGGTGGTTGAAGTAGCAAGGAAAGCGATTAAGAATATCCTCAGCGTAGCCCAGGTGCCGGCGTGTATCGCTGGGAGTGTCGTAGAGGGTAGCGGAAAAGAGCGTTCCATCTACGTAGTCCAGGGCCTCCGCTAGCTCGTAGCCCAGGCTCCGAACGCGGCTCCTGAAAGATGACATGACCTCCCAGCGTGCAGGTACCCAGACAGGGAAAACAAACGTCCACTTTGGGCGAAACTCACCGGGAACGGCATCTCAGTGTGGCGGCAGTCTACTGTCATGCGGTGACCCTCGTGAGCCGCCATAAGACGCCAAAAGACACCGGTGAAGTTTGCACAGTTTATTGTTGAACAAAAGAAAACACAAAACAATGAGCCACGGTGGGCTAAAACATAACACACTACATGAAGACGATCATAAGGCAACAAAGAAGCACACTTACGATCAGAACCCAGGGATGGTCGATGCGTCAGTCCATGAAGGAATCGTTGACGAGACTGCCGCATTATTCTGCTCCCAGGGCCCTCTTAAATGGAGGACGGCTGATGAGCCGAAATGCAGCTCAGCTGTCAACCTTGAAAGCAGGAAGCCCCTCCAAGCGCTGTCACAATAAAGGCTCGGGGAGCCGGAAGGTACACACCGCTGTCAAACCCGGTGAGGATGATGATGCATGGCTCGAGTGCGGACGAGATCGGCGCTCGAACCATGACAGTATGGATGTTAAGCTCATTCTTGTGTTGACTTTTTGGTATTTTCTTTGGAACTAACTGATTGCTATTAAGGTTCAGTTTCACATATATGGCGTTCCGATGTCCACTGTAGTAAACATATGATAGCTCTGAAATAAAAACTTTTCTTTTTTTTTAAAAAATCTTTTCAGTGTTCTAATTACCTTACAAAGATTGGGGAAGATTAAAAAAAATGTGATTGGACAATATTTTTTTCCCTGATAGTCAGGAATATGGGAAGCCTGACTTCCCTCTCCCCAGCCACCTGCTCCAGCTCTTCAGAGAAGATACCAAGGCGTTCCCAGACCAGCTGGGAGACATAGT
The DNA here is from genome assembly GCA_020510985.1 of Pholidichthys leucotaenia. Lineage (NCBI taxonomy): Eukaryota > Metazoa > Chordata > Actinopteri > Cichliformes > Pholidichthyidae > Pholidichthys > Pholidichthys leucotaenia. The sequence continues at coordinate 130,502,648 of CM035850.1, forward strand.
CTCTCCACCGAGTCCTGGGTCTGCCCCGGGGTCTCCTCCCAGTGGGACGTGCCTGAAACACCTCAAGTGGGAGGCGTCCAGGAGGCATCCTAATCAGATGCCCATACCACCTCAACTGACTCCTTTCAATGTGGAGGAACAGCGGTTCTACTCTGAGCCTCTCCCGGATGACTGAGCTCCTCACCCTATCTCTGAGGATGAGTCCAGCAATCCTACGGAGAAAGCGCATTTCAGCCGCTTGTATCCGCGATCTCGTTCTTTCGGTCATTACCCAAAGCTCGTGACCATAGGTGAGAGTAGGAACGTAGATTGACTGGTAAATCGACAGCTTTGCCTTAGAACTAAGCTCCCTCTTCACCACAACAGACCGGTACAACGTCCGCATCACTGCAGATGCTGCTCCAATCCGTCTGTCAATCTCTCGCTCCATTTTCCCCTCACTCGTGAACAAGACCCCAAGATACTTAAACTCCTCCACTTGGGGCAGGAGCCTGTCCCCAACCCGGAGAGGACAATCCACCTTTTTCCGGCTGAGGACCATGGACTCGGACTTGGAGGTGCTGATTCTCATCCCAGCCGCTTCACACTCAAGAAATATCTGGAAGCTGTTATTACCAACAAAGACTTTTCTACTAAATATTAAATGGATTTTGCCAAGCATGTTCAATACTTATTCCCTGTGTCATTGCACTTTATTACATATAACTTGTTTTGTGAACACAGTTGCCTTGATTTCTTTGTATGTACTGTATGGATTACTTGGGTTGTTACCGATATCTGGTGAAAATGTCTGGTCAATGGCTCCATCAGAAACATCTTTAATGAGAAACATGTTGACGTATTCAATACTTATTTTCCCCGCTGTATGTATTTATTTTTTCTACTGTATTTGTGAATTTGATTTTTTGATTATTTTTTTTTTGATTTTGTGTACTTTATCGGTCCCCAGAGGGGAAATTCAGGGCATCCACCTGGATGGATGAAGCAGCCCCGGTACGGCGCTATCCCTTCACCATTCACACCTAGAATGGCCACTTTAGAGTCTCCAATTAACCTAACCTGCAGGTTTTTGGCCTATGGGAGGAAACCAGAGAAATCCCGGAGTAAACCCACGCAGACACGGGGAGAACATGCAACCTCCACACAGATCACTCACTGTTGGTCAGGGGCTGGGATCGAACCCAGGGTCCCATGGCCAAGGGTGAGTTGCTGTGCTGCCACAGTGCTAACCACTGTTCCACCGCACCGCCCATTTTTTATTTTATTTTTTTTGATTTACTGGGACATGCTGCCACTCAAGGTAATGCACAACCAGACTCCCTAAGTCAGGGCAGAAGAGGAAATGTTGATACTGTAAAGCTCCATTGCTGCCTCTCACTCAGGATCCTTTGGACTGGTGGCATGTCAGTGAGGTCATATTTCTTTTCCTTGCCAGACTGTCCAAGGGACACTTGTGTATCCCAGGCACAAGTGTTTCTGCAGAGAGATTTTTGTCTACAGCAGGAGATATGGTCTCTGCAAAAACAAGCACACTCAAACCAGAACATGTGGATTAACTAATCTTCTTATACAAACACTTACAAACTCCCAAATGCTATGTAGCATGATGCTTTTTGTTTTATTTCTACAATACTAGCTAAAAATGCCCAAATGGACCTTAACTATAATAGCCAGCATAGCAATAACAACGGACATTAGCACTGGATGTAAAACATGTCATAATGTTGTTATGGGCCAGAATATAACTATTTGGGGTTAGCATGGGGACCACAGGCAGATTATCATCACTGCCTTATTTCACTTTTACATCACAGCAGTGTAAACCGGAAAAATGTTTGTCCATTTTTATGCTTTCGAGGCTTTTGGTTTGGAGATTGCTCAAGAAAGTAAAACAATAACTTACAGACACCCTCTGATGTATAAAAATCATCTTTAAAAATAAATCTACATTGTCTAAAATAGTATCTTATGCTCTTTTGTCTACAACCCCCACCCCCCCAAAAAAAACAACATTTCATTGTCTTACAGTTTTGTGTCAAAATGTTTTCACTTTTCTTCCTTCAAATGCCAGGATCTGAAAATAGGCCCAGCCACATCCCACAAGGCTGATAGTGACTAGTGCTACATCTATCTATAAATTCACAAAGTCTCTGTCAGTGTGTCTGTCTATCTGTCTGTCTGTTCCACATATATCTCTTGAACCATTCCTCAGACTGACCTCAGGTTTTACACGTGGTTTCCTGAGGTTACAAGGGTGTGCATCCCCGAGTAAGGAGTCGCTCAGTCAAAATATGTAATTTTTATCAATAAAAGTTTAGTCCCTGCTCTGTCACTGCTCTGTCTCTTCATGCCCTGGCATCAACAAGTGTGGGCGGGGTTTCGGATTTACTCCATGCTGATTGGACAATGCGCTGCATCACAACCATGCTGATTGGATAACACACAGCGTCATGACCTGTCAGTCACCACAGTGTTCCCTGGACAAAACAAATTCTGAAGATTTAATGCTGAAAAAAATGACACTATAAAGTTAGCATGATTGTGTAGGTATAAAGGATAATTCACCATATGTGGAGAATGAGGTGTGCGAGCAGACTGGGCAGAGCATCAGTGGACCAGGTCTGAAAGGAGAAGCCGGGAGAAGCAGCGGCCAGATACGACCTGGCTCAAAGGCACGCTAACTGATAGCAATAAAAAAAGTTATTTTCAATGAAGTGAAAAAAAAAATTCATGGGGTGTGCTTTTGCCCTGAGGCTGATTTATCATGGAAAACAGCTGAGCTCTGAGGTTCGAGCGATCAGCTGATTGGATCCACCGGTGTTCATTTTGGCATATCTATCAGAACAGCTGATACACGTAAAGGACATACAGGAGAATTGAAATGGTGTTTCAATGGTGGAAAAGAAATAAGGCTGGAAAAACAACAGCAGTCTATGTACAGCAATGCTACCTGTAGCACAAATAGTGACAAAAGATGGACTTAAAGCAGACGGACAGTGACATTTTTTTATTGAACCAATCAAAAGATTGTATGAAAATATTCTATTCTGTCTATTCCCGCGATTTAATATGTGTCACCAGCTTCCATAAATGACCTTATTTGCTCATAGCTCAGCCTTCACTTAGTGAGGCTGCAGTACCGCCATCTCTCAATAGGTGCGGGCATTGGTGACGTCACAACAGCAATAGTAAATGGCAGAACGAGAGCAAAGTGATTCGGACAGCGATTATTTTCTCGAGTTTGACGACCTCAATATAAATGATGACATTGAAAATGAAGAATCGGATGATGAAGTAGTTTTGGGTGGTGCTGAGGGGGTATTCAGCCTTATTTGTGGGAAAGAAGTGAGGGTTATGTTGCCTGCCTGTGCGGTGAGCCTCATCAGAGAAACATTCCCATCTGATCACTACAAGGGATTTTGCCTACCAAGATTAGATTTGTGAGCAATGATATGTAAATAAAGTTTTGTAAAATCATATATTGAGTTTATTAATGTTCATGTCAATGTTATAATTCTCATAGTTCAGCATTCATCAAAGTCGCATGTCATATACATTTGAATAATTTGAACACACTAAATTCTTCTCAATTTGAAAAGAAATATTACATACTATACCACCTTTGTATGAATGTTTGAAAACACAGCAGAAATATACAAAGAAATACAAAAATCAATGGAGTATCACTACAGATTAAGAAAATAACTAGTTTCCAGATATAGCAATTATTATATTCCAATAAATAACATTGCACAGTTATAATGGGCACCATTTTATGGTAGAAAATTGGGGTTCCATTTTTAAAAGCACATTTCTCTTACAATCTTAGGCTTATATTTATTTTTCTTAGCAAATATGTTGCTTCCCTAAAAATTGAAAGCTGAACTGTCATTGGTAATTTCTTCTACTTTTACATGTTTGATTTTGAAAATCATCCATTGCTTGGAATTCATTTAAAATGTTTAGTAAACATTTGCTGTGAATATTAAAAATCCAAAACTTACCCTGTTTACTTCTCGTTTTCTGACAGCTGATCGCATCGGTAGATCACCCTTGCTTTTCACGCCACTGTCACTGACACTTGTCTCAGTCAGACTTGGGAATCACGGGATATATAGTTGGAATAGCCGTTTTCTTTATCACCAATCTTTTTGCAAATTGCATCTTATTCTCGAAATCGCTGTCAACGAAATGTCTACTGCACATGCAGGGCGCTAACGAGGTGCAGGTGTGCGCGCAGCTGAGGCAGATGCCTGAGAGCTGCGAGCCGTGACACCTGCAAAATATATGTGGACAAGAAAGAGTGACAAACCTGGGTACTATTTCACTGGAGTCTGCTTTAATACAGAAGCTGAAGCAATAGGGAACACTGTATGTCTCTGTAATTGAGAACTTTGCTTCTAAAAAACACAGGAGGATGGACTTCCAATATAAGTAACCGGTGAGTTAAACTGTCTTTCTTCAGCATGTTTTTTCCCCCTAACCGTTCTTATGATCATGAAAATATTTGGTAATTCCGAGAAATATCTGTAATCGCCGATTTTAAAACGTAAACATCAAGTGTTGCACGAAGCAAAACACAGCAGGACCATCGCACCCGTAGACAACACAACGCCAAACCATATTAATTTGATTCCTGAAATCCTAATCTTCATAAATAATCTATTTGTAATCCACAAGTATTCCGAGAAATATCCGTAATCGCCGATTTTAAGACGTAAACAAGTGTTGCATGAAGTAAAACACAGCACTGGCCGCCGACCGTGTGCGTGTGTTTGCCTGTGGTGACGTCACACAGTCAGTGGCCATCTTAGCCGCTGATCGCTTGGCTGGGTCAGACAGCTCTGCACGACAGCGTACTTCAAGAGCTTATTGTCACCTTATGCGACATTTGTTGACACCAAAACATGTGCGGTTTGACTTAGCTCGTCTCAGACAACAATTTGAGATAAGAATTAGCGATATTGAATTTTCGTCTGTCCGTCTGCTTTAAGGTTTAATGCTTAAAAAATTACACCATAAAGTAGCCGTTATTTCATAGGTCTAATGGACAATTCGGCATGAAGAACACGAGGTGCACGGGGGGGAAGGGGGGGGGCTAGTGGGAAAGCGGCAGCTGAGCCGCTGAATCGCAGTCCTTCACAGGCACATGAGTAAAGCAGCAGCCAATGGGTCTCAAATATTTGTAAATGTGTACCGTTATAGTACTGCATGAGTTTATTGACGATACACAGAAGAAATTCAATATTACACTGAACTCCATCACTGAATGGTGATATAAACTAAAATAATTATAATGATGACCGAACAACTCCCATTCCCCAAAGTGCAAGATACCCTATTATCTTGAATAGAAGTGATGAAAGATCACACAAATAAGTGATCTGGGAAACAAATAAACAAGGGATCTGAAACAGCTGCTAATATTGAATGTCCCATTCATTTTCAATATTTAGGTATTCTGTAATTATTATTCACACAGTCAAATCAATCTTAGTGCCATTTACTCCCTTTTACATTTATCAAAGTCTAACATGTGATTGCCTACATATAGGCTACACCTTGTATTCCACTTTCAAACACAGCCTTCATTTGGGCCTATAAAGCCTAATTGGGATACCTGCTTCAGATAGGAATACTTGCGTTCTGTGGGCAATGCACTAGTTAAACAGAATAATTCCTGAAATAAAAAGACTTACCGGTTGAAGGACATGCCCAGTTGTATGCACAGTGGCCCAAGATAATGACTGAAACTGCATCAGTCCTTAAAAGCAGTTTAATTGTAGAACCCATCCTAATTTGGGTCAAATTCTCAAAGCAGCTGTCTAAAAATGTTAACTGGCCCTGGAGGCTAACGTCTGTCAGGGCAGAGAGTCCTGACTGGCTCAACACTACAGCCCTGTTATAGTGAAGTCACCAAAAACGTTCTTTCTAAATTCGCCTTTTCCCAAGGGTTGACTTAACTAAAATTTTACTGCAAAAAAACACAGACATGACACATTTGAGTGATTTTGCTCTTGATATGTCTTGTAAGTCATAAAAAAACATGCTACAGACATGTTAAAAAGAAAAAAAAAATTTGATTTTTGGCGAAGTGTCACTTTCAGTGTCAGTCACAAAGAGTCAATCAGGATAGATTATTCGAAGAATGCATACATCAACCTACCTGAGGCCTGTTACGTATGAATAACGAGACAGGAGCCGAGCTGAACTGAACTGCGAACCCTCTTCATTATCAGAACACAGAATTATATACACCAGTGGCCGTGCCTGCCTGAAGTCACCCTGTGGGCGGGTACGGCATCACACACACACTACACTCATGACACCACACTTCCCCTCTCCCTTGCAAAATGCAAAATCACACACACACAATCAAGACCCTACCCAATTTAGGACCCGAATCATGTACTAAGAAAACAAGGACTCATGAACTGTAATAAAATATCCTATCACATTCACACAAAACAACTAAAATTGGACCAAGTCTCTTAAAACGTATAAAAAAGTAATCCCATAACACACCACATACATACTCTCAAGCACACCAGCAATATATATGTACATATTTACACAAATAGTATTCAAGTCACACCTCTGTCCACTGGCAGCCGGCGGTAAAACCGGCCCAGGGTTCCAGGGCAGCCCTAAATCATACACTCCCCTGGCCACTGAAGATAAGACTGGCTCGCTCAAGTAGGTTCATTTTGTAGACTGCAGTGCACAGTCGAAACATGTAAAGAAGGTAAAAACATCTTTCTATTTTTGTCTTTAATAAGAACAAAAGGTAAATAAGACTGGCTCGGAGGCCCTGGGCAGACCCACGACATGTGTGCTCATGGCCGCCGTCTGCCTCTGGGATCAAAAACAATCTCTCCTTCCATAACGTCCCTCTTCACCGCCAACTGCGTCACACTTCGGGACCTGCCGTGCTGCTGTCCGGCACACCGTCCCTCCGTGCTCGTCAGTCCGCTCCCGACCACTCTCAACACCGCCGTCGTGGCTCTAAACACTCCGGCCCCCCTTGGCTGCACTCTGGGGAAAACCGAAGCCTGCTCGTTGGCATCATTTCCCAACCCAGGCACCTCACTGCTGCTCTTAGCACCCTCGTTCCAGGCACTCTGCTGCGTCAACTCCATGTCCAACTGCAGCTGCTCTCCCTCGGGGCTCTCAGGGTCACTCTCGTCGGCGTCACTCTCCGACCCGAGCATTTCGTCACTGCTCTTGGCACTCTCGTCCCAGGCGCTCCGCTGCGTCGTCTCCATGCCCGGCTGTCGCTGCTCTTCCCTGGAGCTCTCAGCCTCCATGGTCCCCCTCTCGCAGTCCCGGTCCAACCACGAAGTCTAGCTGGCAGCTAGGAGCTCTTTTTTTGGCGCGCAGTTAGCTTAGTGGCTAGCCTCTCCATAGACACTGACTGTGCCATTAGCTTCTCCCAGCTAACTAGCTTAGCCTCGTTTGCCGCCAAAACTCCCGCCACCCACAGCTTCGTGGCGCTCGTCTGCCCGGCAAAAAAATTGGCCAACCGCTCGACAGCATCCTCATAGCGCTCCCTCTTTCCCAACGTACCGAGAATTCTTCGGCCCTCCACATCGAGATGATGGGCCAGGAGCACTCGTCGTCTTTTCCCGTCGCGTCCACCAAGGCCCTGATGTAACCCTCAAACATGGCCCTCCATTTCAGCCACAGCATCACCAGCTCTCCCATGTACTCCAGAAATGGCACTAGGGGTTGAGGTAGCCCATATGCTGCCATAATTATCCTTGTCGCTAATATGTTATGTATGAATAATGAGACAGGAGCCGTGCTGAGCTGAACAGTGAACCCTCTTTATTATCAGAAGACAGAATTATATACACCAGTGGTCGTGCCCGCCTGACATCACCCTGTGGGCGGGTACGGCATCACACACACACTACACTCACAACACCACAAGGGCCTCTAAATAAATTCCCATTAGAGGGTGATAACAGGACCAGAAAACATAGGTTACTGCTTCTTGTTTACATTAGCAAACATAAACTCATTTTAAGTAAAAAAAACTGATCAATTTGATCAGTTTAACAAAAAATTTATGCAGATCCATTTTAATAAATTTAATAGGGTAACATACTAGTTCTGTTATCATGTCACTTGTATCTCTATTTCCACTTCTGCTTACTCCTGCTCCTGTTAAATTAATGCTTGACGGGGTGCATTTGTATTCACTGAACACTTACTTTGCATGTTAATGTTTATTGTGCCCCACCAGACTTATGTGCCAGAGATATTGCTGGTAGAATTAATTAATTACAGTAACTGGCTATGTTTGAAGACTGTTTTGCAACCTTTTATAAACCTATTCTTAAATATCCACCTTAAAAAAAATATTATTTTCCCTGCAGATCATTTTCAGAACATTTTCAGACCTTCTATCGACTGTGAAAATACCACAACTGCACAACAGAGTATCTAGACAAATGTATTAGAAATAAACACCAAATAATTGAATGAAAGAATAGATGCCTTTCATATTCCTTAACTTTTTATAAATGTTTTTACATGTGTTAAAATGAGTTCAAAAGCATTACATCATTACTGATGTATTAATTTTATTTCATTATTGAGCTTAAAATCCCATTTGTAGTTTTCCGTTCCCATTTTATTTAATCACGAGACAGCATTACACAAATTAGGCACTGACCAAACACAGACATTGATGGCTTATTATCAATGGATAGTGATTTATTGTACCTCCTAGTAAAACAAGATTCATCACCTTAACACTGCACCTTTTGAGTTTGTTGGTGTTTAAGGGTCCATTTGCAATAAAGGGAGCACTAAAAAAAAAAAAAAAAATTGATAAATAAAAAGTTGCAATGCTTCTTCCAGCATTTTTTTTCTTGCAGGATTTGTCACCTCCTCTAGTCTGTTGCTTTTCCTGTATGGTCACTTCAGTACTGAATATACTGTATGAGTGTGTGTGTGTATATATATATCAACTAAAAGCATTTTATAAACCCATTTAAAGTTAGAGTTGTCCTCACCAACATTACCAACATCCTCCTCCAAATAATCTGTCCAATCTTTTTCTCCCTTACTAAACTTCATCAGTGTTTCATGTAGCACTGTAACATTTCTAATGTCACTTTTTCATGTGTGCAACTTTTTTGTCATAGTTTTACAGCTTTTCCTGTCAATCAAGAGACATTGTAAATTTACCTACTTTTTGTATAAACAGGCAGTATTTTCCCCATGTTATTTTCCCCCTAAATTCAGTTTCTCACAAAAATGTAGCATTTTTCTTAAATTTGTCATGGAAAATAAGCCTTTTTCCTTACATATTTGCAGAATAATTTAAATTTCAGATTTTTTTTTATTTTATTTTATTTTTTTTTACCATCATCAAGTTGCTATTTTTTTTCTTGTGAATTTATACTATTTTCTCCTAAATGTGCATGTTTATACTGGTAAATTTGGCAAAGGTAAAATTGTTATTTACTTTTTTGGGGGGGGGGGGGGGGGGCAAAATACCTGAATCCTAAATTTGAAAACTGAATGTCATTGTAAAAAATTAAAGGTCTAGATAAGGAATCCAGAGTAACTTTTTCATACCAGGATGATTTAGTCACAAATTTATTCACAGATTTACTATTATTTCATGAATGAAACAGCACTCATACGGTGTGGTGTGTTGTATTCAAAATGCCCCTGCAGGCAGGATACCGCTTGCCCTTGTCATAGTCTAGCTGACTAAATCATCGTAGTGTCCTTAGTTCATCTGTGCTTGGTAAGAAATAGCCACATGGCAGCAAGTGGTGAGATCATAAATTAATGAAAAAACAGTCCTGTCAGAATAAATGTGTTAATCACCACAAGTGATTAATAACAAAATAAAATGATTTAAGAATAACGGTGATTAAGCCTCATTCAGCGGCTAGATTAACCTCATTTAATGCTGATTGCACTGTTAAGATGCTATTAAAGAGGGAAGAAGGGGTAAAGAATATTTTTCATCTTTCCAAGTTTTTGGCATTGAAAAATGTGGCATGAATTACATCCTCCAAAACTGTCCATGAAATACCTCTATTAAACCATTTGAACATTAACTGAGCTTTTTTATATCAAGAGCAAGAATGTGGCAGTAGTAGAGTGAACCAAGAAGGAGAGGAGAGAGGAGGTAAAGGTAACCAGAGAATCATTACAGGTGTCCAGAGGGAGACAGAGAGACAATACTGAATACTAGCGAGACAGAGGACCATACCATACCAAATTTATTTATAAAGCACATTTAAAAACAACAAAGTTGACTAAAGTGCTGCACCGTAATAAATAACCTAAAATCAGTGGTGGACCATTTATTTTACAACTAGACCTTCAGTGGTGATCTACGATTTAAGTGCCATTCATACCACACACACCATAAAAATAACCTATAAGGCCATCCACACAAAGCATGTTAAAGATAACTAACTATAAAATTATAGTTTTAAAAATCTTTACCTTTCCATTGTAGTGCTCCATTTCCCTGCACATTTGTTCATTGAGCTGCAGATCCACTCTTGTTCTCCAAAGCTTTAAAAGTACTATTGCTTATCCAGCTGGCGGCTAAGCTTTGGTGTCTCACTGCTGCCTTGGTTAAGGCCCTGTCACACCTAGATGATTTAGGCAGTGTTTGCAAAACGTTATAAAAAATTTGGAGAATGCCCTGGGGTACGTGAATAAGTAATGGCTCAGTTTTGTCTAAGTTAAGAGCACGCTGAAGGACGCTGGTATACGACATTGTTTGCCGAGTTCCTCTGAAAATGAATTTTTCAGCATGCTGAAAATTTTCCAACATATCCAGCGTATGGCTGATAACATCCCACATTCGAGGAACAAATGGCGTATTTGCAGCCTTGGTTCACAGGAAAAACCTGTACAGAGCTCTCTGCCTGCAGCGCATACACACACACACACACACACACACACACACACACACACACAGAGCTAAACACATGGGACCTGTCGGGGGGGGGGGGGTTACATTTAACTGAAGTCTATATGATCATCTGTCCAGTGTTGTTGTGCTAGATATGCCAAAATATCAGAACACCAGAGGAGGCTGATCGCCTGAAGCACAGAGCGCAGCTGTTTACTTTGCTGTTGGCTGCACCTCCCAGCAAAAGCACACACCATGTATTATCTTGGTTTTATTTTTCTCACTTCACTTGAAATTAAACTTTTGTATTGCCATCAGTTTGCGTGCCTTTGAGCCAGGTTGTGACAACTGTTATCTGATATTCCTGATGTGTCATATCAGCTGTTTTAGGCACAACTGACCTTACAGCTCTGCCAGGTCGGTCACGCCCCCCCCCCCCCCACCGTGGTCTTTGGAGGGAAGAAACATTTCAGTTGAACAGAGATGATCTCTCCCAAAACTAGGATTCATGGATCGGGAGGCAATGGCAGTTTGGCATGACTGCACTATGCAGAATAGACTATTGTTGCGCATAAGTTGTGAATGTTGGCAACACGCTAAGCATTAGGTGGTTTAAGTTCCTATTACTGAATTATATGTCCAAGTCATTACGGATATGACGCATATGGCTAAAAGTGAAAATTTCGGCGTATCCCAGCGTTTTAGACCAATTTTTATACGTTTGGCAAACACTGCCTAAATCGTCATGTGTGACAGACAGCTCAAGTTTGTAAACCCTGTCTGGCTCCTAGTATCTACTCGATCAGTTGCAAACAACAGTCATTCCCAGCAAGATAATTTGCAGCACTTCTTGGAGGCTGTAATCCAAGGATACCACTCGTTGCTAATATGGAAGTGATAGACAAATCCTTTCCCTGGCTGAGACGGGCCTGCTAGCTTCAGGGTTGGCCGATCTCTCTTCATAATGACCAGCTTTTCTTGAAAAGTCCGTCTGGAAAATTGATTTTTTTAAATATCAGCTGTCGCGTGAATTGCCTATAAAAATATTTGTCATAAGGTACAGGAATTATTTATTTTATTTAATAGTGGGTGTGAAAGGGAGCGGAGTTAAACCGTCACTTCTACACCCGCTAAATTAAATAAAAGCACTCGTAAAAGGGGCACCAGTCCTAACGGACAATAATATTAACTTTAATTTTATTTAATTTTGTACCTTCAATTACTTAATGAATCAGTCTCAAAGTTTCAGTGAGTTCTTGTCCTGCCGTGATTAGGAAACATGTATATGCGAAAGGAAAACGCTTCAACTTCTCTCATTCACCCTTTTATTAAACTCATTCAGGTTACATGGCATGGCGTTCAAATGATGGATAAACAGATTTAAATGATCACAGCGTAATATGTCACATCAACTGTTATTGGATTCCTGAACATAAAATCCAGCGTTACACCTCTGTAGAGCCAAGGAGGAACCAGACTTAATGTTTCAACGGTAAATGAGGCTGAAATGTTGTAACCAAAACAACGCAATTTTATGGGGAAAATTCATAAGCTAATTATCTAAAAATGACTTCTGAATTAATCTACAAAAATTTAAGGGCAGTTACTTAAAAATGACTAAGAGTTTTCCTTCAGTTTACAGCTCTATCCTGTGGCTGAGAGACTAATTGAGCCCTGAAACACGGGCCATATTCAATTGTAATTTAATTGTTAGGACATCACGTTTTAACCCAGCAGATAGGAGAAGTAGGAGTTTCACTCACACAACAGCTGTAGATCCATGTTTCCGCGGGTCGGTACCACTGGGTTTTGAAGTTAGGACGTCGGAGGAAGCGGCTGCTGTCCTCACAGCCGTGGAGGTGATAACTCAGCTGATGGGCCCTTCAAGGAGACCGTGGCAGCCGTGGATGGTTTGTCTCAGGGCGGCGTGAAAAGTCCTTGGAAAAAGAGTCCAAATTTGAGGTCTCTTGTAGCGGGATAGACCAAAAAAACTGAAGGAGAAACTTCTCAGTCTCTGTTCACTTTAAATTAGGCAAATTAAAGGTCCACTCTAATGGCGTGAAAAGTCATGAAAAAAAAGAATAAGAAAAACATTTACTAGGACAAGAATGGCTTCTGAGGTGAAGGAAAAAGTTTGAGAATTTGATTCTCTAAAAGAAAGCAAGCGCTAAAGAAAAATGGTTTCTCCTCAGTAACCAGAAAGACTTGACAAACTTCACAAAGAATAAAATAAAACTTCACAGGGCCTTGAAACGGTGGAATGAAATCTTCTTCTGAGATCTAGATTACTATTCTGCTTCTTTAATCTTAATTTAGTTCCTAATCTTTCTCAAAATCTCTTTCTTTCTTCTTTCTGTGTTTCTAATTCTTAATTATCTCACCGTTCTCTTTTTCTTGCTACTTGTTACATTGTTACTTCTTCTCTAATCTTTTTGTCTTACTAAACTCAAATCTAACTTCTCTCTTTTAAAGTTACCTCGCCGGGTCATAAAACTGATGATGTTGATCGCAAGACTGACCAATCGACTTTTTCAGAAGCAGTTTGAAATGGCTGCCATCCAATGTGAGAACATTTCTTTGTTTGAGAGCAGCCAATCAAACGAAGACACCATCCCATGAAATTGCAGAGGAAAAATCAACACTCAGTCAGTTCTTATGAAATTAGGTGCTCAATATAAAATCTAACTAAATTAAATGACTTGGCTAACATTTGGTGATCATGCATTTATACCATTATTCCAATATTACATTTGTTTGAATAACACTCATGAATATAACATTTCTTATACATAATTATAATACATGCATTCACATTTAGATCAAAATGCAGCAAACCATGCAGCAAACCATGGTTGGTGATAAAAGAGGGATGATTTTCAGTGTCCTTAGGATCCAGAGGATAAGCTGAAAGAAACTTAATGTTTAGAACAAATTAAAAAGTCATCCTAAGTACTGAAACATTTCGTAGGTATCTGCTAGGAGGTACTGTTGAGCTGTGGATGATTTCTTTTAGGTCCATGGTATCTGGGAGAAAGCCTGGACAGCATCGAGGGCTATAAACCTGTCAGATTAAGCGGTTTATGACTCTTTTAAGAACATTGGTTTCCTGTGAAAAGGTACGTTATCCAAATGCAGTGTTCACGTTGGAGGTCTGGTCTACTGAGTTTATGTTCCTTTGAGCCTTTAAAAGCAAATTCTGATCCTTACAATCTCTGCAAGAGGCAACTGTTTACATTGGGGTCCTGGGAAAGCAACCATCTTTGGTCAGGCCTGGAAGAGGCCTGGATGGGTAAACATGAAAGCCAGTGATATTCCTATAACATGCAGAAAAGTAGTATTCCTGTCTAAGGAATAAAATGAAATTCCTGTAAACTGGAGAAAAGTGATCTTCTGTCTTGGTTTGAGGAGACGATGATGCTACAGTTCCCCCCTTTGTAGCAATGGTGAGCATCGGTCAGCATTGGTACACACCCATGGCAGCTTCGTCTCCTTGGCAACACTTGACCTAAATACTGGGTTAAAAGGTTTTTGTGATGTCCATACACACTAGCATGCAAATAGTATCTATTACTAAGTGCAGATCTTTGACTTTGGTTTACTGGAAGGACTTCCATGAATTTCCAAAAATAATTTGAGTATGGACAAATGTAGATTATAAAACTGACTTGGAGTAGTAAGCTAAGGCATATGTCTTGAAATGACTCAAAAATTCTGTTTACAAAAATAAGGTGATACAAAGTGCATAGTCTTACATACCTGAGGTAGGAATTTTGGTTTACGATGAAATAGCTATCATAGTTGATTAAAAATAATTTGAACGGGTACAAAAATCAAAATGGAGTGCAAGAGCTATGTATAAAAATATAGGTTTGTATATAAGCATGCATATAACTTCAAAAATTCCAAGAATAAAGTAAAATAAAAGTCAAAACAAAGAATGCAAAACAAAAATTTATTGCTTATTTGAGGTAGATGTTTAGGTTAAGCAATATTGAGTTAATTCAAGGAGGTTCGAACTGAATTGGTTTAGCTGGACTAAACCATGGTTCCACAGAGGTCTTACTCAGAGGGTGTTTGAGACGTCTGTTCTGGAAGACTGAGCGAACATGGAAAGTCATCATTGTTCTTTGAGTGGCAATGAGGAATAACTTTGTGACATCTGAAACAGGAGCAAGAAGCAGTGAAGGCAGACTCATTGTCAAAGTGTTAGCTGAAAATCTAATATTTCTAGCTACCTTTCGAAGAAACACAGGCATTAGATGTGGGTGAGCATAGTCACCCTCTAACATGAAGAGTGACAAGTCCAAGACCTTGTTGAGTTTGAACGAGGCTTTGGAGCAAACATTCAAAACCAACACAGTATCTTGCAAAGTTTTGGTAACAGTTGGTGGTTCCACTATCTGGCATTTCAGTGTAGCGATATTGACTGATTTAACAGTAGCCGTGCTAAGGCTAGCAAGGGGCCCTAATGATGAGGCCGTGGTTGAGAATCTACCTAAGGATTGTTGACTTCTTGTCTGGACTCTGTCCAGTTCTAACTGGGCGAAAGTAGGTGAGAGTGCTAGGTAGAGGGCTAAACTGAAAAACAGGAGGGCCATCATCCTGGCCAACGAATAGAAGTGAGTCATTTTAATCTTGAGCTTCTTGTCGGTTTTCCTTTTCTTGAGGTACCTGAGTGGTAGGTGAAAGTTATTCTCAGTGGTGGAACAACTTAGTTAGAGACTGAGCTCTAAGCTATTAGTGTTTATCACCTTTAGAGGGTTTTGTGATTATTGACTTAAGCTAGTGATGTTGTTGATTTTGTGTGTACTACTTTGAAATACTAACTTGATGATACTGAATGAAATTTTGCAGGGTCTTTTAAAGTTAGATTTTAAGGAAGTCAGTTAGTTTGGGTTAACTTTCTCCTTTTGAAGGTTTAATGCAGTTACCTGATTGAGGAAGAGAAATGCGACCGAGAGTGCCTGAGGCTGATAGTCAGCTAACAGTTATCTATCGGGCGCAAACAAGATTTTAGGTTTGTTTACTGACTTAATGGAACAGTGTTGTCCCCGATGAGTCCCATGGGGTGTTTGTAAGCTTTGATTTGATTACGATGGACCCATTTGGAGATGGGGTCCTGGCGACCTTTGCTTATTTTGATTTAGTAAACGACCGGAGAGAGTTTATCTGTGATCGTGTGTGGACCTGTCCACCTGGGGAGGAACTTCCGAGCGAGTTTTCCTGCTCGTGCGTTGGTCTGTCCTGTCTGAGGAATGAAAGCATAATAGAAAACCTTGTCTCCCACTTGGAGTTCGTCGTGTGAGGCTTTCTGATCGTAGTAGGCTTTGCGTCCTTCAGCTGATCGGTCCAAATGTTTTTGGGCAAAGGTCTGTTGGAGATGTTTGGTCAGGTCAGTCATGTACTGGTGAGTAGTGTGAGCTGTAGCAACACTGGCTTCTCCAGGTTGGTAGAGTAAATGTAGGGGCAAAGTCATTTGCCGGCCTGTCATCATTTCAAAAGGTGACACCCCCATAGCTTCATGGGATGTGGCTTGGATGGCCATTAAGACCAGCGGGAGTTTTACATCCCAGTCTTTTTGGTGTGGTGAAACATACTTCTTCAGTATGTTGATCACAGTTCGGTGGGTTCTTTCAACCTGTCCGGAGGATTGTGGGTGGTGGCTAATATGGAAGTTAGCTTTAACTCCCAAGGTTTCCCACAGTTGTCACATGACTTCAGCGGTGAAATGAGCGCCGCGGTCAGAGTTGATTCGGCTTGGCAGACCAAATCTAGAGAATACATGGTTCATCAACAAGTAGGCCGTGGTTTCTGCCGTGTCATTAGGAGCAGGCAGGCACTCGACCCATTTGGTGAAAGCACATGTGACTGTGAGGAAGTATTTGTTTCCTCTGGCTGACCGTGGAAGGGGACCTACCCAGTCAATTTGGAGGTCAGACCATGGGAGTGAAATGCCTCTTTTCTGTAGGGGTGCTCGATGAATCGGGTTGGTTGGTTGAAACTGGCAACATACGAGACATCCCTTGATGTAGTCCGCTACATCCTTTCGCATGTATGGCCAATATGCCACTTGTTTGAGCGCGTTGTACGTCGCTTTGACGCCTTTGTGTCCTGCAGTTGGGAGATCGTGGGCATGAACAATCATCACCCCCCTCTGGTTACGAGGGACCACAAGCGCAGGCGCAGGGAGTTCATCGGAAACATGAACTAGAATGCCATTTCGCAGCTGCAAGGACGATCGTGCGGCAAAAAGTGGTTTCAAGTCTGGAGTGTCAGCGAGATCCGAGTCGGATGGTGCATTAAGTGCAGGATCCGAGAGGTATTGTATCATTTTATGGATCGCAGGGTCAAGGGTTTGAAGAGAGATAAGGTCAGCGTCAGTGAAAACAGGGTCAACCGCAAGGGGACCTGTGGTTTGTGTCGTGTCTTGGGCCCTGTTAGTCTGGGCCCTAGTGACTGCGCAGACTGTAGGGGTGGGTGGGTGGGACTGTGAAGTCGGCACCTGAGCAGAATCAAAGGACCAGGGTGTGCCTTGTATGGCTCCTTGTTTTGCAAGTGAGTCCACAAGGTCATTCCATTCTTTGTCCTGGTGTGCGCGAGTGACCTCTGACCTTTTTTCAGTACACCGGGAGGTTGTTGGAGGTGACCAGCTGATCACATGCCTCGAAAAGGTCTTGATGTTTAACCGGTTTGCGGTTGGATGTTACAAAACCTTTGGCCTTCCAGAGTGCTAAATGACAAGTGAAACTGAGGCGTGCGTAGTTGGAGTCAGTGCAGATGACCAATGTGCAAATGCCATGGTCTACGGCAAGTTGCAGTGTAATGAGCACACCTGCGATTTCTGCATACTGGGATGATTGGGAACCCAGTTGATAGTTGTGGGGTTCACAAGGCTGATTGTTCAGCCATGCCACACCTACACCAGCACGAATGTGAGTTTCATGGTGAAAAGAACAACCATCGACATAGGCGGTGACCATATCTTGACAGATGTTCTGGTCAAAGTAGTGATGGTTTGGGTCTTCATTGACTGTAGGTGGCTCTGCATGTATGTCCTCAGAGCACCGTTGGCAGGCAGCCAAGTCTGTGCCGGGAGGGCTTCTCAACTTTTGTGCGTAGCGGACCTCCACGTCAAAGCTTTGTAGAGCCATTAACCAGGAGGCTATTCTTGCATTTGTTGCAACGCCTTCTCTGATGCGTTGACTGTTAAGGAAGACCACTGGTTGGTGGTGAGTCTCAACTGTGATTCTCTGGCCTCCCACATAGTTGGAGAAATGTTTGACTGACCATACAGTGGCTAGAAGGGCTTTTTCGCAGTCCGAGTATTTCAGTTCCGGACCAGAGAGGGTTTTGCTGGCATAGGCCACGACTTGTTTGTCGTGGTCGTAGATTTGGTATAATCCAGCGCTTAAGCAGTTGGCAGAGAACCCCACTTGTAAGAAGAATGGCTGGTCGCAGTTGGGATAGGCCAAACATGGTGCTGTGCATAACTTTTGCTTCAATGCTAGCATAGCCTGTTCTTGAGCCTCTGACCAAATGAAAGGGGTATCCTTTCATAGGAGGTTTGTAAGGGGATTTGCCAAGTCTGCATAATCCTCAATAAACTGACGTGAGTAATTGCATACCCCTAGGAAGCTCCGGAGTTCAGAGATGTTGGTAGGGGCTTTGATGTTTAGCACACCTTGAATTCGTGCCATTTGTGGTAGGACCCCTTTGGATCCTACCAAGAGACCAACATAAGTCTGTTTTCCACTAGCCCAGCACACCTCGGTACGGCTCGATTCACTTCAGTACGGCTCGGAATGCTTCTGTCTCCATTAGCACGGTGTTGTGCTTGTGCTGTGATGGTTTGTGTTAGGAGGTTTTAGAAGCGGGGCAGCAGCAGATTCTCAGCGAGGCGGGGCCACACTCCCATGACGTTACGCACCCGACTGAGTCCTTATTTACACGAGACAAAAAAGGATCCAAGGATTATTGCCTTGCTCGCTCTGTGGTTTTATCTCACAATTAATTTTATCTCATAATTAAGCTGCAACAACACAAGTCACTTTTGTTTTGAATTAACTGCCAAATGACCTAGAAATAATGAGCTGAAACTTGTTTTTATTCGTATTAAATAATGAGACGGTGGCACACTGGACTACACCAAATTGTATTATTTTTTACATCCTAGGGCATTTTGGATGTACTGAATTAAAAAAATTCATGTTTTTCACCTTCAGGTCAATGTTTGGAACAACAGTATTATTATTTTCCGTTTAGATGATGCTACACTCCTTCTAAAGTATTGTAAACCTCTGAATTTGGAATGCCGATAGAACATTCAATTTACATATACTTGTACCTACTTTGACTTGGTGCTAATTTTTTATGATATTTCAATAAAAAGAACAGAAAGCTTACAAAAAGATTTGTTTTTTGGTCTAGTTAAAAATTACATTACCTTTACAATGGTTGACCCCTGACAGGAAGATCAGCATAATTTTGATCAGACTAGGCAATGGAATTTCTATGTAATTATACTGTTTTATAATTCAGTGTTATAACAGACAAACCACACTTTCCAAAACAATTCTATTTTATTATATACAAAATATTAAAAGAAAAAAAAACTTTGCAACACAACATGAAGGTTAATTGACATTTTATACACGCTGGCCACTGAGTGTCTCTACACCAGCTTCCCAAACTGGGTCACGAAGACTCGGATGAATTAATCCATCTCTGCCAGCTGTGGGTCAGGAAGGCTCGGTTGAATAATCCGTGCGGGCTGTCGCGGCGGACGCGTGGGATGATTCTACAAGGAAAATGCACACAATAAAATACAGCACGAAAGTGCCATATATACAGAAAAGACAATAGTTTTTAACAAGAATACATAAGCTTATTTCAGCGTATTGTTCACATGAATAATTAAAATAAAAGCTTTAGTCCGCAGTGTGCTGCAATAAAGCAGCGATCCATCCACAAATGAACAGCTTTTTTATTGCATAAATAAACTGAGCGTCTTACCGAATATATTTGCGAAAAAACGCACAATAAAAAAAAATTAAAACTCACCGTTAAAGGACTCCGATGTCGAGACCTCCCGGTATATTTTTTCATTCCGGGCAGGTCCGTCCAACTCGCGCTGAATACGTTCGTCTGACAATGCAGTGAGCAGACACTGCACCTCCTTATTGGTCCATGGAACACCCTTATTACGCAAAGCCATTTTTGATAGAGAATAAATGAAAAAGCACAGCAATACACTGAAAAGAAACCGCCAACAGTGGTTGCGTGCTGAGTAAAGGCGGTCGTGAAGATTCTTTTTTTTTTTTTTTTTTAAAAACTTTATTGAGAAGGTCGTGAAGATTTGGTAGATGAGGAGGAGGAGAGGGGCAGTTACAACCTGACCAATCAGTGCTGGTTACGACCTGACCAATCAGCGGCGACCAGTCTGTTAACGTCACAACACGGCACAGCTTAGCACTGCTGTACCCTGCCCTGGAGCGGGGCTGAGAATCGCGGCTGTTAAACCATGTTGGGGCTTGTGGAAAAGCGTACAAAGCGTGCTGAGCCGTCCTGTGTCGCGCTAAAGCGTGCTAGTGGAAAAGGCCCTATCGTTGACTTTGGTTTTGCACCATTGGCATTTGGAGAGAGAAATTTTGGCTCCAGCTCGCATGAGCTGGCCAAGGACATGGTCAATTTCAGTGAGGTGGGTGTCCAGAGTTGGACTCCGAATGAGAATGTCATCAACATAGATGAGGTTACCTCTGTCTCGGGCGTCTGGACATGCTTTGTTCAAGAAAATGTTGAATTCTGCAGGCGGGTTAGCATAACCGAAAGGGCATCGGGTGAATGTGTATTGGCGATTCGCAAACGTGAAGGCCAGTTTGTGTTGGTCTTCAGCTTGGACAGGAATAGTCCAAAAACCAGAAGCGATGTCCAGTGTTGAGAAGTATTTGGCATCTTTGACTCTAGGGAGTTCTTGCTCCAGTTGAGTCATAGGCCACCTAGATAGAGGAACTTGAGTGTTCAAGTTCCTGTAATCAATGGTGAGTCTCCACTTACCATTGGGCTTTAGGACAGGCCATAAGGGGGCCGAGTAGGTGCTGTTGCATGGCCTGATTATGCCACGGTCCAGTCAATCATCGATTATTTCTTGTACTGGGCCGTACGAGGCCAAGGGAATCTTGTACTGCCTGACGTAGGTTGGAGGAGCGTCAGGTGGTGTAGGAATACGTACTGAGTGGATTGTGGTCAGTCCACAGTCCAAGGAGTCTTTGGAGAAGGATTGTTCATACTTAAGAAGAACTTGGTGAAGTTTTTCACGTTCTTCGTCAGAGGTTAGGGCATCAGCATCAGCTACCACCTGTGCAATCTCTTCAGCGATAGTGAGGACTGGTTTCGGTGGAGCATCGCTGGGATTGTCATTGGTTGGCTGATCGGACTCCGATGGAAGGAGTTCAATGGCTTGTACAAGCATTTGGTCATTGTTGGTCAAGTCGATTCGTCCCACTGACTCTTTGTCAGGGGTTGGCATTGACACAAGAGCGATGGCCTTAGAAGGCTTAGTGTAAATGACTGTAGGTTCAAGGGATTCAGCCCAAAGAGAATCAGGGAGGCCGCCTAGCACAGGAACAGTCAGTTCAAAATCGTGGAAATCTGTGGTGATGAGCCAGCCAAGAGGCGTGGCCTTGGGCAGGACGATGGTCTCTGCCGTGGGATTGTTTACCGGTAATGTGGTGGTTCTGTAGTCTAGGCTTAGAAGGGGCATGGCCTCGAGAGTTAAGCCTAGATTGTCAAGCAAAGGAGCCGGTTGGAAAAATGCTTGTGGATGCATAAGTTTCTGTCCGGTCTGAATGCATAGTTGGACCGGGTAGCACATGACATTAGCAGGTATGAGACAGTGTTGAGTGTTCAGTACTTGGCAGGCCTCAGGGAAGGTCTGGCCCAACTTTAGAGTGTCAAGATCTAGTTTAGAGTGAGCGTCTCGAACTGGGGTGAGAGGCCATAAGACATTGTTTATGGTATCAACCTGGGTTCCGAGTCTCACAAGAAGATCACTGCCGATGTAGACTGCATGTGGCAGGTCGGGAACAACCAAGAAGGGATGCGTTAGCAGTTTGCGGTTCCACTGAAGGTGGAGGGCGCAGATACTTGTGGCGACCAATGTTTTGTTTGATTTGGTCCCAGCAGGGAAATGAAAAGACTTGTTAGTGACCATAAGGTCAGGGTGTTTCTCGTGTAGAGAGTCGAAAAGTGTCTGGCTGATTGCGGATTTATCAGCCCAGAGAGCCAGTACCACATCTTCTACGTGGGAGCTTTGGATAACTAGTCCTTTGACTACTTGGGGGCAGTACTCTTCATCGGCTGCCCCTGGTTTTAGGGTGCAAAGAAATGAACTGTGTTCATTTAAGGTTGGGTTGTCAGATGTGGTGACCTGGGAAGGGGTGCCTGTTTCGGCCTGGTCCCCAAGGTCACCTTCCGTCAAACTTTGTTGGGTCAGTAGTGTGAGTGGGTTGACTCCTGGAACATCCAAGGTGTCAAGAGTGTAGCACTGTGATCCAGTTGCTTCAGGTAGAGTGGTTGGAAGAGGTTGTCGAACTTGAGCCCATAGTTTGAGATTCTTGAAGTCTATCAGAGGCTCAAAGCGATTAAGTAGATCCTTGCCTATCAGCAATGGAATTGAGTTGAGATTGGACACATAGACCGGGTGGATCAAGGTCATGGGCCCAATGGAGATTTTTATCAATGACGTGTGACACAGTCGTGTTTGAGGGTGCATAAGGTTGAATAGCTAAGGAGCAAGGTCTTAGTTTCAAGTCTTTGTGCGCATGGTTAGCAGTGACACGTAGGTGTTCAAAAAGGTCACGTGACATGAGTGTGATGTCTGCTGCAGTATCCAGTAGGGCTTCATGCATCATCACATCTTCCAGGGTCAATGACAGGAAAAATTTTCGTGCAACCCCCCTCTCGGTTAAATCACACAGAAATTCTTGGACCGGTGGTTCAACGCAGATTAAAGAGTCGCCGGTTTCGGGCGAGTGGAGTTTCCCAGGTAGCTGGACTACCAAAATGGCACTGGGTGGCGTTGCATTTTGGAGCTTCTCCTGAGTTTCAGGTGGAGGATGCTCGGTTGTGTCTTCGGTATCCTTCCCTTTTGTAGTAGGAGATTCCTCAGGGTTGACTTGTAGCAAACCTAAAGGATCATTTGGGGTGTTTACAATATTTATGGCTAGGACATCTGGTTTCTTGTCCTCTTTCGCCTCCTTTTTCCTCTTCAGTTCGTCAAGTATGCGTTGGAGAGTTTCCAGGTCTTCTCGGCTGGAAATGGGCTTTCCTTTCTTCTCCCAGGGTTTGGAGTTAAACTTTCCAGGGGGAGGTCTTGCTTCCCTGTCAAAGTTTTTCCAGCGGTATGAAGGAGGTGACCACCTCCCGTGGTTATGTGAGTCTCGAAATCGATATCTTTCATCCCAGGTATCCGTACCGCATTCTCGTGACTTACCTGGTGGGCTTAGTCTCCGACGGTAGTCAGGTTTTGGTGATGTTGGCTTGGAACTTGGTGTCAAAAATTTTTCTGGGTCATGACTCGACTTATCTTGACTAGAGGACTGTCGTCGTTTTATTTGTGACCGAGATGCTGGAACAGGGGCTGGCCTTGGGGCGCCCTCTAGGTCCAGGGTGTCTGATGCGGTGTTGACAGCTAACACCGCCGTAGACTCGGTATGCTTCTGATTGCTTTGTCGCTGTTTCTGGAATGCATAATGTGCGAACTCTCTTAGTTGGTTTATCGAGTTTATCTTTGGGTTAGCCATGACTCCAAGGTGGTGTCCAATCGTGGGACGGAGATTCTGAATGAAAAGAGCCTTGAAGTTGTGGTCTTCTTCCATCTCAGGCGTGTTTTGAGATCCGAAATATGCGCGCAGGAGTCGCTGGTAGTATGCCTGTGGAGGCTCTAAGCGACCCTGTTTCACAGCTAGGGCTGTCGCTAGCCCTGACTGTAAGCAGTCGTCAGAGAACTCCTTTTCGATGGCTTCATAGAGTTTCCGGTGGTTCATCTTGATGTCAAATGGTTGCCGATCTATAAATTTTGATACCGACCTGTTGGATGTCAACTTGATCAAATAAATGCGATCGTCAACCGTAGCATCAGGGTATTTACGCAAGTAGTAGTCGATGTCTTGCAAATAAGCCTTGGTATCAGGTGACCCACTGGTTGAGGGGTCAAATTTCGTGATGTGACAAGCGATCTTATTGAGATCTCCATCGGATGGAATTTGCAAATGTCTTTCGCGTTGCCGTTCGGGTCTGAACAGGTCAGGTGAGTGTGAGCCGGGGGAGTCCCCATCCCATGAGGGGATGCCCCCCTTTGTCGAGGGAACCGGCCTGTTCATGGCTTCTGGTCTCAGATCTCTTCATTTGCGGTGGTCTTCCAGCTCTTCTTTGACGTCTTGAAGACCTTGTTGTGCTTCTCGTAGGAGCAGTTTGCATTTCCCATAATCGGAGCTTGTTTCGTCCAATTGACCTTCAACTTCCTTGAGTTGATTCTCTTTGTGAAGAAGGGCGGTTCTCAATTCCTCGTTTTCTTGCTGAAGTGAGGTATTGTTGTCTTCTAGTCGTTGCTTTTCTTCCTCTGCTTGTTCCAGATTTAGCAACGTCTGATCAAGCGTAGCTTGGGTGTCTTCTTTCTCTATGCGAGCTTGTTCCTGCTTTTTCACAAGGGATTTGTTCTCTTCCTGAAGACAAAGGATGGTTGTTTGTTGTTTCACCAGTTCCTTTTCAGCGTAGAGTACTTGCGTTTCAGCTCGTTTTAGCCTTGCAACTAATGCTAGTGCAAACTTTCCTAACACACCGGGGATTTCTTTTGCTTTCGGTGGGTTAGTTTCGCATTCATCCAAAAGTTTTTTCGTGATTTGCTTCAAATCTTTGGGTGGAGTATCCCGAACATGTTTGGAGAAACCGGGTATAAGGTCGGAAGCCAACTCTTCCAATGTTACTTGAAGGTCATTTAATTCATCAAGTGCACTCGACATGTTTGACCGTTTGTGTAACGCTTAGCTTGAAATCAATTCGTTGATTATAGCTAAAGTTGTGAGTCAAGAGTTAACCTTGAGTGTCGTTTTACAGTGAGGGTAATTACAAGCTTCTTTTTGAAGTTTGTTTCAACTTCCAGGCTTGTCAGAAGGAAAGCAAATATTTTGGAATTCTTTAGAAATGTGGAATATGTGTTAATTTATTTGTTGACACTGTATTTTGATTTGTATTTCACAAGACAAAAGCAAAAAAAAAAAATTTGTGTCGATTGACTTCTTTCAGTTTAGTTATCAAAGTGTAGTTTTGGAATAGTCCTCAACTAGGTTGTGACTTTTTGTTGAATCTCACTTGAAAGTAATGATTTTATTTACAAAAGAAAGCAACAAAAATAGAAAAGGTTAAATGCTTTAAGGCTTTAGGGTTACAGTATAAGTCTTCACTTTGTTTTAAAGTCAGAATTGGCTTTGTTCTATTTGTTAAAGCTTATCTTCATTTAAAGGCTTTCAATGTTTTAATATTTACAAGTTAGGAAACAAATGAATTGTCTTTGCGTATTATCACCAAGGCTTCCTTAGGATTAAAGTTAATGATTATTTAAAAAGAGGAAGAGAAAAAAAATATGTTTTACAGACTAGTCAAAGTTTTCAACTTTTGACTTATTTCAAATCCTGGTGAGAAATAGTGAGTTGGTTAAATGTTTTCCTTCTCCTGGGGAGGAAACATGAATCAAAAGCAACACTGACTGTAAAAAAAAAAAAAAAAAAAAAGCTTTCAAGTGTTAATTGCTGAATGTGGTTTCCTAATTTTGGGAAGAAATTTTGGTTAAATATTTAGTAAATCACTAAATCCTTTACCAACATGCACAGGATTAACATTAACTTGAGTCTAAATGAACATTGTCATTTATTTGAGTCCCTAAGTTGAATGGCTTCCTGTGAAAGAAATCGCACAAAGTGATCTTTAAAAACAAAACACATATGTATGGCTCCAAAAGTTTGCAGACTTTTAGTGTAAGATGTGTAAATATATGCTTTTAACTAAAAAGATTAAAATATGTGGTTAACATACGTGAGTAAATACAAAGTCTATGCTTCTATGTTCTTTCACTGTGTACGTATGCAGTAAAAAGCTCTTCCACCAATGAGAACAAACTTCAAACCCACAAGTTTCTTTTTTCCTTTTTGTTCTTGGGATAAAACTTTGATTTGGGTTTAAATTTAGATTGTTCCGGATAATTCGGATTGATTTAAAGTTAATTTGGAAGCTCTGTTTGATTATAAATCAGCTTAATAGATTTGCTCTGCTTTAATCCGAGTGTGCATTCATGCAAGAAATGCAACTCCTATAGTTGACCACACGAAGGAGGCAGTTATCTCTGCCTTCCCAGGGGGAGGAGACACTGGTGATGTCGCTCTGGGCGGGTCTACCGGTCTCACTCAAAATGGCGGCTAGGGTGACTCCCTCTTAGCGCCTTCAAAATGGCGTCTGCACGCTTACTCTGCTCATGCGCAGTTTTTTGTGCACGCCTTTCAGTCACGCGCGCGACTGTGCGTGTTCACGTGACACGTGATGCGGGCGCCGAGTCTTATCGACACGCCATGCCTTGCTTTTCAAAATGAGAGTTTAATCTCCAACTTGCACAAATAATGTTACCCCTTTAATTCTGGGTATAGTTTAGCGCTACTTCCCCAGCGGTTTATCCAGTGACCAGATCAAACTGCGTCCAGCTTAATCTGACATCACCACGCTTGGGTAATTAAATTACAGAACTGGCCAGTTTAATTAATCCTTTCGGGATAATCGGCGAAAGGTTAAACTGGCGAGAGACAGGACGGTTTTCTTCACGTTTCTGTCACTCTAGGCCTTTATTTTTCTTAATCCAGCATATAATAATATTGCTTAAACTTCTTTGCATGCATCAAAAACTGTTGACCTTAGTGGGTGAATCACTCACCCCCCTTTGCAGCTATCAGCCACCAGACTCCTCAGCGGGAGGTTAGGTAAACAAACACAGCAGACACACAGGCAGGAAGAGAGACGCAGGCCTCAGCCTCTCCCCAACAACACACAGGCTTGCCGAATAAAGTGGATCAATATTTGCAGGAAAAAAAAAAAAAAACAACTTATGATTTCAATGATTTTTCTTTCTGCATATACGTTTCCCAATTACACAGGCGTCACACGGGTGCACCAATAAACTGTCGTGTGAATTGCCTATAAAAATATTTGTCATAAGGTACAGGAATTATTTATCACTTCTACACCCGCTAAATTAAATAAAAGCACTCGTAAAAGGGGCACCAGTCCTAACGGACAATAATATTAACTTTAATTTTATTTAATTTTGTACCTTCAATTACTTAATGAATCAGTCTCAAAGTTTCAGTGAGTTCTTGTCCTGCCGTGATTAGGAAACATGTATATGCAAAAAGAAAACACTTCAACTTCTCTCATTCACCCTTTTATTAAACTCATTCAAGTTACATGGCATGGCGTTCAAATGATGGATAAACAGATTTAAATGATCACAGCATAATATATCACATCAACTGTTATTGGATTCCTGAACATAAAATCCAGCGTTACACCTTTGTAGAACCAAGGAGGAACCAGACTTAATGTTTCAATGGTAAATGAGGCTGAAATGTTGTAACCAAAACAACGCAATTTTATGGGGAAAATTCATAAGCTAATTATCTAAAAATGACTTCTGAATTAATCTACAAAAATTTAAGGGCAGTTACTTAAAAATGACTAAGAGTTTTCCTTCAGTTTACAGCTCTATCCTGTGGCTGAGAGACTAATTGAGCCCTGAAACACGGGCCATATTCAATTGTAATTTAATTGTTAGGACATCACGTTTTAGCCCAGCAGATAGGAGAAGTAGGAGTTTCACTCACACAACAGCTGTAGGTCCACGTTTCTACGGGTCGGTACCACTGGGTTTTGAAGTTAGGACGTCGGAGGAAGCGGCTGCTGTCCTCACAGCCATGGAGGTGATAACTCAGCTGGGGGGCCCTTCAAGGAGACCGTAGCAGCCGTGGATGGTTTGTCTCAGGGCGGCGTGAAAAGTCCTTGGAAAAAGAGTCCAAATTTGAGGTCTCTTGTAGCGGGATAGACCAAAAAAACTGAAGGAGAAACTTCTCAGTCTCTGTTCACTTTAAATTAGGCAAATTAAAGGTCCACTCTAATGGCGTGAAAAGTCATGAAAAAAAAGAATGAGAAAAACATTTACTAGGATAAGAATGGCTTCTGAGGTGAAGGAAAAAGTTTGAGAATTTGATTCTCTAAAAGAAAGCGAGCTCTAAAGAAAAATGGTTTCTCCTCAGTAACTAGAAAGACTTGACAAACTTCACAAAGAATAAAATAAAACTTCACAGGGCCTTGAAACGGTGGAATGAAATCTTCTTCTGAGATCTAGATTACTATTTTGCTTCTTTAATCTTAATTTAGTTCCTAATCTTTCTCAAAATCTCTTTCTTTCTTCTTTCTGTTTCTAATTCTTAATTATCTCACCGTTCTCTTTTTCTTGCTACTTGTTACATTGTTACTTCTTCTCTAATCTTTTTGTCTTACTAAACTCAAATCTAACTTCTCTCTTTTAAAGTTACCTCGCCAGGTCGTAAAACTGATGATGTTGATCTCAAGACTGACCAATCGACTTTTTCAGAAGCAGTTTGAAATGGCTGCCATCCAATGTGAGAACATTTCTTTGTTTGAGAGCAGCCAATCAAACGAAGACACCATCCCATGAAATTGCAGAGGAAAAATCAACAGTCAGTTCTTATGAAATTAGGTGCTCAATATAAAATCTAACTAAATTAAATGACTTGGCTAATATTTGGTGATCAAGCATTTATACCATTACTCCAATATTACATTTGTTTGAATAACACTCATGAATATAACATTTCTTATACATAATTATAATACATGCATTCACATTTAGATCAAAATGCAGCAAACCATGCAGCAAACCATGGTTGGTGATAAAAGAGGGATGATTTTCAGTGTCCTTAGGATCCAGAGGATAAGCTGAAAGAAGCTTAATGTTTAGAACAAATTAAAAAGTCATCCTAAGTACTGAAACATTTCGTAGGTATCCGCTAGGAGGTACTGTTGAGCTGTGGATGATTTCTTTTAGGTCCATGGTATCTGGGAGAAAGCCTGGACAGCATCGGGGGCTATAAACCCGTCAGATTAAGCGGTTTATGACTCTTTTAAGAACATTGGTTTCCTGTGAAAAGGTACGTTATCCAAATGCAGTGTACACGTTGGAGGTCTGGTCTACCGAGTTTATGTTCCTTTGAGCCTTTAAAAGCAAATTCTGATCCTTACAATCTCTGCAAGAGGCAACTGTTTACATTGGGGTCCTGGGAAAGCAAGTATCTTTGGTCAGGCCTGGAAGAGGCCTGGATGGGTAAACATGAAAGCCAGTGATATTCCTGTAACATGCATCCTGTATTCCTGTATAAGGAATAAAATGAAATTCCTGTAAACTGGAGAAAAGTGATCTTCTCTCTTGGTTTGAGGAGACGATCCTTACAATCTCTGCAAGAGGCAACTGTTTACATTGGGGTCCTGGGAAAGCAAGTATCTTTGGTCAGGCCTGGAAGAGGCCTGGATGGGTAAACATGAAAGCCAGTGATATTCCTGTAACATGCATCCTGTATTCCTGTATAAGGAATAAAATGAAATTCCTGTAAACTGGAGAAAAGTGATCTTCTCTCTTGGTTTGAGGAGACGATGATGCTACACAGCAACCAAATCATTTTCCTCTCCCCTGTCAACCATTGTGGGTAGAAAAACAGCTATTATATTTAAACAGATATAGTATATTGGCAACTGCTTAAGCAAGTCCTTGCACTGGCATTTTGCTAGTTAGGATCCTCTGCATTGTGGGTGGAGGAGTCTAACCATCCAATCAAAAGATGTGAAAATGCTGATGTTCTTAGATGCCTTCTATTCGTACCCCTGGACGTACAGAAGACATCTGATTGGTTAAAGCAGCAGGATAAGTTTAACAGTTAATTTAACCTACAGAGCCGTACTGTTAATTCCTAAAAGCCCAAGGCAGATTTGCTTGACCCTGGCAACACAGATGGCTGAAATATGATTGGACAAAAAAGAAAAAAAAAACCTCTAGCATGCATTACACTACTGGAAGGAGTGTAACCAAGAGAAAGGCTACAATATGAAGAGAATAGACTACTGGGAATAATTTAATACATCCTCATGGAACAAATATGTTATAAAGGTTGTAAATGTAACTCTGATAGTGTTTAGGCCAGCAGAGAAGGCTTTGCTGGCCCTGAGGGTCCATCACTCCCTAAAATACATATAGACAAAAGATAAGTAAAAGACAATAAAAACATAACATGCAGCAGAAAAAGAAGCAACTCACAAGAAGTGTAAAAACAAAATACCAAACACAGCAGACAATAAAGTTAATAAAATTAAGGTAAAAGGTTAAAAGCCAAGGAAAGCAGATGCACTTTTAAATGAGACTTAAAAACACAAAGTGAGGAGGCCTGCCTAACATGTAATGGCAACTCGTTCCATAGCCTAGGGGCTGCAGCAGCAAAGGGCCGATCCCCTCTGAGCTTCAGCCTTGTTTTAGGGATTGCCAAGAGCAGCTGATCAGCTGATCTTAGGGATCGTGGTGAAACATAAGGCTAAAGTAAGTCAGAGAGGTAGGGTGGAGCCAGCTCCTCCATCGTCCGATGGCTCTGCTCACTCTCAGGAATCGATGGGGGAGACACAGAAAAGACAAGAAAGTGATTTACCTCCACAGCTGGAGGGGAGGATCCAGTGGACTGCCAAGCTGGGCCTCTCTTCCGGAAGACAAACAGTGTTTATCATTATTATGTTGAATAGAATGAAAACACACTTGCCTGTTCTCCCGGTGCTCAATGTTCACAGCTGCGGAGAGCCAGCAGTCATCCTCTCTTGCATCTGCGCTGGCTCTGACTCCCCCTCTGGACGATGGAAGAGCTGGCTCAGGCAATGCAGAGGTGGGTGTGACCCGGGGAACCATGGCCTTCTCAGTGGCTGGAAGAATGTCGACAGTCAAAGGAGGGGAAGGCTTCTTCCGGCCAGACGACGCCGTTGTTGTGAAGCTGGAGCTGGTTGGGTCGTAGCAGGAACGGTCACCGAACCCTGGCATGGAGTAGAATTAGCAGAACCTTGGGAGTGCCCTCCCTTCGGCGTGAGCCCAGTCTTCTTGGGGGACTTCCTCACCCCTCTGCCGAACTCTTGCCACAGCGCTGCCAAATGAGTCAACCTCTCAGCTCCCTCCAGATGATCCGCGAGCTGAGGGCACCGCTGAGCTGCTGCATCTGCCAAGTCCACATACCAAAGAACATCCTCCGGGGTGGAATATGTGCTCGCCGAGGCAATGATAGGATACGGACCTGAACCCAGTCCATCACTGCAAGTGGCAGTCTGTTTGGCTGCATTCGACATTGTGGTTGTGATGGTGTGGCTCTCACGTCTGATGTGGGGCATCCACCAGGTTGTGGTGGTTCTGCTGCATCCTGTTGGGACACAGACTCTTCATCCTGCGTCTCAGCGGTGGCT
This sequence comes from Pholidichthys leucotaenia, assembly GCA_020510985.1. Lineage (NCBI taxonomy): Eukaryota > Metazoa > Chordata > Actinopteri > Cichliformes > Pholidichthyidae > Pholidichthys > Pholidichthys leucotaenia. The sequence continues at coordinate 130,534,143 of CM035850.1, forward strand.
CCTGGAGGCTGATGCCGGTTATGGATTCAGAAGATGTCCGGTGGCTCTGTTGTACTTTGTTTGGTCACAGACTCTTCATCCTGCAGATCAGCAGTGGCTCCTGGAGGCTGGTGTTGGGCGTGGATTCAGAAGCTGTCTGGTTTCTTCTCTCCCTCACCTGGTGCTGGTTGAGGCCACGGTGATGTGTCACTGTTGTCAGTGACTGGATGCACGCCAGGCCCTTCTCGGCCACCGGGTCCCCTTTCTCCCTGAACTCCCTCTCCTGCGGCTCCTCTGCGGCTGCTTGAAGCTCATGCTGGGGGAGGATCAGAAGTGAGTCCAGTTTGTTCTCCCCTCTCCTGGGAAGTTTGGTCGTGGCGATATGCTCCTGTCGCCATTGGTAGAACCAATTGATAGACACGGGCCCCCTTTCCTGCAGCTCCCTGCAGCTTATGCTGGGTGAGGATCTGCGGCGAGTCCAGTCGCTGCTCTCTCTCCATGCTATGTTCGCTCTCTGTGCTGTGCTCTTCCTCTGCACTGTGTTCACTCTCTGTGCTGTGTTCTCCCTCTGTTCCCTCCCTCCCTCTGCCCCATGGCAGAACCTGTCTGACATTTTCTCTCAACAGAACCCACACCCATCCAGATGGACCAAGATCCAATGGACCGCTTGCTACCACCAGGGGATGCAATCTTACTCTGCTGTGCTGATGGTCTATTGTCCAAATTAGTTTTAATTCTTCAGAATATTCCTGCTATAAGTTCTATAAACCTAACATCTTCACACTCCTTTCAGAACTTCAAATGCATTTATCTTTTCATTTATCCGTCATGATCCTGAGCACGTGTGAGGGCCGTGCTCAGCCTCAGTGTCGTTTAGTCCTTTTTTGTTGGTTGGTTTCTATTGTTTGTAGCCCTTTCACCAATGGCTCATGATAAGAGTTATAGCTTATACAGTATTCTAAATAATCTCACACTCACTTTAAATCAAACTCCTGGTAATTTGGTGCAAGAGACATGCCATTGTATAGTAAACACGTCTAGGGTAGCAAATGATTGTCACTCAAAAATTGAACTGGAGGCTGTGGGTATAACCCTGAGATTTACATAATCCAAATATAACTGTTTTACTTTGTACCAGCCCATTAACATTTAAATATAAAGAGAAATAACAACACAAATACAATAAACTCAGTTTGACTTTGTATTAACTGAAAAATTGTCAGGTTTGCCCCTTCGGGGCAGGGAGAATAAACCCAGGTGCTGAACTGCGAGCTTATGAGGTTTATTAATTGAAACAACAAACATAAAGTTCAACACAATACTCAAAATGAAAAACTTACAAGGGGTGGATGCCAGAGCAGAAACAGGGCTCTGACATGGATTAAGGGAGGCTTGAATTCAGCCTGATGAGTTGTGGCAGCAGCAATGAAAATGTACAACAGTGTCCCTTAAATAGGGATAAAAACCCATCACATAACAAGTAACAGGTGTGGGTTCACCTGAGCGAGCAAAAGGAAATAATGAGTGATAATAAGATCAGCTGAGAGAGGTGAGGGAGGAGCGGCTGAACTGACAACTTCACAGGCAATGCCCCCTGCAGTGCACAAACCTGGAAACATGGCCTGACAGCCGTCAACCCAAACACACACACCACAGAACACCTATGAAGAACATAATCAATACAGACTGATAATTCACTACAAATAAACAAGAGACAGAACTGGAGTCAAAACAGAAACATAAAAAGCAATAATGAAACTCAAGGGCAAAAAATACAATAAATATGCATAATTGGAGAGAAGGAGCCATGAAGCTGAATCTGGCAGAAGATCCAGAACTCAGCACGTGACAGAGCCCCCCGCTCAAGGGGTAGTCCCAGACATCCCAAGGTAGCACCAACTGAAAAAGAAAAAACCCTGTCCCTCCAGCAGGGGTACAACAACAACCCACCCAGGGTGGGTGGTGGGGGAAACAGGCTAGGAGGGAATGAACAAAAATCCCACTCAGGGCCCACACCAGTCAAACCTCATAGTTTTAGGCCCCCTGAACCAAAGCGCTGGAAGGTTCAGGTGGGCGACCAAAGTCCCAGGCCTGGTGGACGGCAAGGTGGAACGAGTCAAGTGGTCTGCCGGAGACCATAAGCTACCTAACCCGACAGATAAGTCCGTCAGGCAGACGACCAGGGTTTTTCAGCCACCCGAACCGTGAGGGTGGCCCAGGGGGCGGCCACCCAGGGGAAGCCAGAGGAACCAGGATGGCATCCAGTACTGGATGGGGAACCGCAACAGCTTCTAGCAGAGGAGAAAGGGGATCACAATGATGTCCTTGGTTTGGTTGATAGCGGTGGTGGCTCCGGGCTGGAGCTCTGTGGCACCCGCGGTGGCTCCGGGCTGGAGCTTTGCAGCACCTGCGATGGCTCCGGGCTGGAGCTCTGCAGCACCCTCGGTGGAACCGGGCTGGACAAATGTTGCACCATGGTGGACCTGGGCTGGGCCAACGCTGCACCCTCAGTGGGCTCAGGCTGGGCCAACGCTGCACCCTCGGTGGGCTCTGGCTGGGCCAACGCTGCACCCTTGGTGGACCCCGGGCTGGGGCATAGTGTCCATGGTGGGCCTAGGCTGGAGCGCAGCACCCATATTGGATTAATACTGGGGCACAGCACCCACGAGGGTCCCCAGCCAGGATGCAGCACCAACGGAGACTCAGACCGAGGAGGGACCCATACCACAGCCCTGCGCAGAAGGGAGCTGCACCAGCGATGACCTCAGCAGGGGGAGCTGGACCAACGACGACTTCAGGTGGCAAGTCTGGAACCACAGAGACATCTGGGATGGATGGATCTTCCCCGGTGACCCTGGGAGGAGGCTCAAAAATAACAGAGAGAGAAACAGAGTCAGAGTCGTCAGCAGCGGCGGAGCCCAGCGAGGTGAGCTCAGATGCAGCTGGTGGTTGCACCTGGCTCTCCTCACCAAGAGCCAGGCAAGATTTCTCCAAGACAGTAAAGAGAAAAACAAGGGAGACCACTTGCCTGAGCTCGAGCTCCACCGGACTCTGTCGATTCCGACGACGATGACGTCTCAGGCCCAGTCTCAGGGAGGTCCAGCTCAGTCGCTGACTCTGCTGCAGCACCCTCTGAAGCAGGCATGATGGTAGTTGCAGTCTGGACGCCCCCAGTCGGAGCAACTCACGCAGGTGGCTCATCTGACGAGCCAGCTGGGGGTTGGCTCACCACTGGCATTGGAATTGGGTCCTCCAGGGCCACCGGCTCCTCCATCATTTGGCGGTTCTGTTTCATGGCCAACGGACACTCAGGATCCAAGGAAGAGGACACAGAGAGAGTTGGTGAGCAGTTAATTGCTGCAGCAGGTGCGGAGAGCTCAGGGGACTGAGCCTCCCTACCAGGAATCAGGCAAGGCATATCATCATAAATAGATGGAGAATAAAATGACACTTGCCTATTCTCCCGGTCATTGATGTTATCTGCTGCAGCGGTTGAATAGTAATCCCTCTCCGTGGCTCTGTTGGGCATGGGCCCCTCTGAGGATTGTGGAGGAGCCGCCCCAGCAGTCATGGAGATGGGCGGAGCCAGGGAACTCATGAAGGACCTCTCGGCAGCGGGACAGGACACCGAGGTTGAGCGGGGAACAGCAGGTGCAGAGCGGCGAGATGCTGAAGATCCCGCCAGGGAAAAAGGAGCCGTGGGCTGCACTGCTGAGGGAGGCTTCAGTTTGGGTGCCACGGAGATGGCTGTCGTAGAGGCAGGAGACTTCCTCCAGCGGTCCAAAGTGGGATGACATTGCGGTGGTGGCTGTGATGGTGGAGCTGGAGCTGGCAAACCGGGAGAGAGAACAGACTTCTGCCAGGGGGTGCGCTTCCACGACGGCTTCGGTCTAGCGGGGAATGGCACCATCGTCAGCCCGGGGAATAATTGCTGGAGTGGGGTGACTGTGGACAGCAGTCCCACATATTGCGGATATTTCCAGAGGCTGGGGTGTGCCTCCAGAATTCCCATAGCTCCATACAAGCTATCCCAGGTTTTCTTGGGACCGCGGGTGGCGAGAGCTTCATCCACAAAACTCTGGATAAAGTCCGCCGCCCATTCTTCTTTCAGGTTTAGTGACCCCACTGCCAGTCTTCCTTTCTCAGATGAGCGAGGCCGGCGAGCAGAGGACATAATGATCTCCAAAGTCCAGGTCAGCAAAAAGAGAAAACAAAAAGATTCACAAGCTTACAGTGGCTGGGTTCTTAACTGGCTGCTGCCAACTGTTAGGTTTGCCCCTTTGGGGCAGGGAGAATGAACCCAGGCACTGAACTGCAAGCTTATGAGGTTTATTAACTAAAACAACAAATATAAAAGTTCAACATGATACTCAGAATGACAAAGGAAAAACAAAGGAAAAATTTACAAGGGGTGGATGCCAGAGCAGAAACAAGGCTCTGACATGGATTAAGGGAGGCTTGAATTCAGCCTGATGAGTCATGGCAGCAGCAATGAAAATGTAGGAAGGCTGGACGGAAAGAAAGAAAGAAAGAAAGGAAAATGTAGGAAGGAAAATGTAGGAGCGGCTGGACTGACAACTTCACAGGCAATGCCCCCTGCAGTGCACAAACCCGGAAACATCGCCTGAAAAGCAATAATGAAACTCAAGGGCAAAAAGTACAATAAATATACCTAATTGGAGAGAAGGAGCCACAAAGCTGAGTCTGGCAGAAGATCCAGAACTCAGCATGTGACAGAAATGTAATTTTGCAGTTTAACAGGAAACCATATATGAAAAAAAAGAAACCCCCAAAATAAAAGAACCGGGTAATTAAGAATGAGCAAGAGTCAGTCTTAATATAGTTTTTAGTGTTACTTGTAAACTTAGAGTGCACTCTGTACCTTAGTTTATAGTTTTAAGCAAGCTCGCCTTTTAATTCATTGGCATGCTTTAAGTTGGAGCTCATGGAGGGGATAAACAGGGTACCTCATATGTGTTCATATGTGTTCATATGTGTTCTCACGGTGATGAAAAGGGAATCCTTCTCCTACCACGCAGCCAAAACTCACTGCCTCAGTCACCCTGACTGCAGAGTGGTCAAACCACAGGCACAGTGATCTCTCCAAGCCATCCTAGCTTCAGCAACTCTCCAGTAGCAGCAGACCCAAGCCTCGCTACTCCACAGCAGCATAGCAAGCACAACAGGCTCCACCCTCGACTCCCTCCAGCGATGCAGTCCCAAGTCTCACTCCTCCGCAGCACCACGGCAGGCCAGCAGCTCACCCACAATGTAGTCCCGGGCCTCACTCCTCCTCCTCCGCACAGCAGGCAGAACAGACTCTCGGACTGTCCTGGACCAGCAAAGTCCTACAGCGATGCAGACCCAAGCCTCAGTCCTCTGCAGCAACACGGCAGGCACGACAGGCTCTCATCCACGCCATCTTTTTCCCATCTCTCTTTCTCTCTCTCCTCTGGATTCTTTCGCTTCTCTCTGGGTTCACTCTCGCGTGACTGTGCAAGGAAATAAACAACCACAGCCCTGGATCTGTCACATCTCAAATTACACAAAACAACTTCTAACCATTAACACAAAGAAACCCCAAAAATATCTTGCATCAGCAAATCACAATATGAAGAAACAATATTTATGGAAAATAGTTAAATCATCTTACATCCTATTGGATATAGTTTTTTTCAAACCAAGAAAACATGGAAAATATTTAACAAAAAAAAATACACAAAATAATTGATAGAAATCGGGTTATTACACTCTCCCCCCACCGATATAAAGCATGCCCTCATGATTTAATGCTCTTGAATACAAACTGAACTTTGCACTCATATCTGAGGATTTATGGGCAGGTAACATACATTGGGTAATGAGTGGGCTTATCCACTTATAAAGACAGGTAGCATATTTCACTGCGGGGGCTGGTATGACATTTGGCTGTCCAAGTGTGTCATAGGTTAATCTTAATGGTGGTTTTCTGGATCGCTGGGCCCTTTTATTGTCTGTCTAAGTCTCTATGTTGTCTTGCGGTGTGGACCTTCCTGAAACTGGAGCCTCCTGCTCTTAATCGGTTTGTACTGCATCTGTCTCAATTATCTCAGGTTCAGTTTCTCCAGTCTTCAGTCCTGTTTCACTGACAGTTCCTGAAGAGGTTTCTGATTCATCAACCTCAGGTACTCCAGCTGCTTCATTCAGCACGTCCAGCAAATTCAGCAAATGGCTCTGACATTTCCTCATCCTGCACGTCTTGGAATTCTCACAGGGAAATCATACCACATCTCCTGTTCTTCATCTTCAGAGTCTATATGCTCTTTTCCAGGAGCCTCATCCTGACTGACAATGTTTACCGTTTCTTGTGAGCTCTGCTCCTTGGCTGACTTTTGCTTCCTCCGTTGACAAGCTCTCCTTTTAGAAACAGGCATACTGTCAGGCGGCAGATTCACATAAATCTGTTTTCTCAGAGGTCATAGATGGTTACAATGGAGAGTTTTATGAGGTCCATTTCCATCTTCCGGCCTCAGTCTGAACACTGGCAGGTTGGGTAGTTGTCTCTCTACTACATAAGGATTTGGTGCCCATCGGTCTGCCAACTTGTGTTTTCCTTGTAGACCTAGGTTCCTTATGAGGACTCTGTCCCCAGGCAGTAGCTGTGCAAAACGGATTTTGTGGTCATATCTTCTCTTGTTCCCTTGGTTCTGCTTAGCAGCAATAGATTCAGCCAGTTCATATGCTGCTTGCAACTCTTTTCTCATCTCAGCCACATACGGTAAGTGTCTTGTCACATGCCATCACTTGACGTTCCAAAACACAGATCCACAGGCATTCTTGCATCACGCCCAAACATGAGGTAGTACGGAGAAAACCCTGTGGCTTCATTTGGAGAATAGTTATAGGCATGGACATGATGTGCAATATTCCGACTCCACCTCTTCTTTTTCATTGGTTCCAATGTCCCAAGCACGTCTATCAGTGTCCTATTAAACCTCTCTGGCTGAGGATCCCCTTGAGGATGATGTTATGTCTGTAATAGGTTGGTATTACTAAGATGGCAGCCGGGTTGGTCATGAGATAGACCGGGGTGGCTACTACTGGTTTCCAGTGATGACACCGCCCAGGGTATAAAAGAGTGGGCGGAAGAGGTTCTGCCTCTTTCATCGTGAAGCCACCTGGCCAGCAGGAGGGTGCCGTAAGCCTTTGTATATAGTTGGTGTTGAATCCTGAATAAACCCTGTTAACCGAGGTCAGTCTTACTCGTCATTCCGAATATTATAGACACAACATTTGGCGACAAGGTAAAAGCGGTAATGGAACACTCTGTTGCTAGCTTTCAGCCATTTCTCAAGGCCCCGGACAAGCCCTTCTTGCTGTGGCCTCATTGGTTAGCTGCCTTTACCAACTATCTTGTTGTCTTGAACCTGGGTGAGATGAAGAAGCTCCGTGCGCGAGCTGTGTTGGTGCATAATTTAGGAATGGAAGGGCAGAGGATTCTAGAGAACCTTGGAGGTGCTGACAGTTTCGATGAGGTGGTACAGCTAATGGTGTGGTACTTTCAGGCACCGGAGAACGTCACCGTGAGGTGCATTCAGTTTCGACAGCGCTGCCAGCGGTTGGGAGAGCCTGTGCGAAGATTTGTGGCGGACCTCCACAAACTGGCGAGCGAATGCAGATTTGGGACACTGGAGGACGAGATGATTCGGGACCAGCTGGCAGAGCACATCTGTTGCACGGCGGCCCAGTCCAGGTTGTTGACACACCCAGGGGAGATGACATTAGCTGAGGCTGTCAAGCTTGCCCAACAGTTCGAGGCAGCAGAGACCATTGCGAGGGGCCTTACTGAAGTGGCCTCTCTGGAAAAGAATGAATCTTATGCTAAGACACTGAGCCTGGACCCTTGTGATGGCGAATGCAGAGAGGATGATTTTGCCTCCGTGGTCAGCATAAGGTCTGCCCCTGGTACACCAAAATGTTATGGATGTGGGTCCACTGAGCACCGCTATAAGTCCAGAGTGTGCCCGGCGAAAGGAAAGCATTGTGGCAAATGTGGGATTTTGAATCTTTTTGCCAGGGTGTGCGAAAACTTCGTACGCAGGAGCCGTGGAAGAGAACCAGGTGCTGTGCAGAAGACTCCCAACGGTTGTGCATACCGTCTCCCCAGAGACAATAGGGAGATTCGGCTGCACCATCACGTTAGGTGGCATTGAGATTGTGCTCCTAGTGTACACAGGAGCGGTGATTTCTGTCCTGAATCTGGAAACCATGGACAGACTGTTTCCCCACCGACAGATAAGAAGGCAACAGGTAGAATTTTGTAGTTATGGCCGGAACAGGTTGGCTATTTTGGGCTATGTTGAGATGGAGGCCCGGTATAAGAACAGTGTAGCGCCCAGTGTTCGCATTAACATTTCTGCATCCAGTGTTAACGTTATGGGTTGCAACCTATTTTACAGTCTTGGATTCTCCATTACGAACATTTCAGGTGAAGAATGGTCTGGATGTGGACTGTGGGGCTGACCTGTTCCTGCCATGGAGGGTGCTGAGGTGTGGGATTCAGACTGGATGGACAATGTGACTTTGGGAGTGCACACACCGCACCACGCAGAGCCGTCTCGGGATGGACCCGATGCTGTCACGCAGGCTGCCCTGGACGAGGGTGGACGGACGGCATGGCGGGACCCCCAGTGAGGCTCATCAGGACGAGGTGCCAACGCCAGGAGAAAACGGGGCTAGATCACGGAGCGTGGTTATCGTAAAGTGCTCCCAGTGACGACCTGCCAAGAGGAGACCCAGGAGGACCCGCGAGGCGGAGCGACTGGAGTCGGGGGCCTGTCACAGGATCGGTGATCTGAATAAGAGGAAGTGAGCTCCCTTGAAGACCAAGGTTGAGGCTCGAGTACGTAAGGATGACAGTCCACACGAGCAGCAGGACAACCAGAGGCGGTTCCAGGTGAAGCCCGGTCAGATGGAGGCAGATGGGCGCAGGTCTATTCATGTCTGGAGACACCCGAGGGATCTGCGGCTGCCGGAGGTGGAGAGGAGACGGCACAGCAGGAGCCCTGAAGTGAAGAGATGGAGACGCCTTGAGAGGGATTCATCTGGGAACTGTGGGTTTTATTTTACATGTGTGTGATGTCCTCTTCAGTCCTGTTTTGTATTAGTTTCTATTTGGTGCCCTGGTAAATTATGTTTTTTTTTTGTTTTGTTTTATTTTAAAAATGGAAATGGTGTGAATTGGTAGGCACAGTATGTTGTGTGGTTGCGAACCTGAGTTTGTGTGTTTGCATGTTGAAATTGATAACTTGGGTGGTGTGACGCCTGTTTTCCCCTGTGTTTGAGAAGAATTTTGAATTATTTGAGGTTTATGTGCTAAATTTTATGGCTAAACTAGTAGCGGTTCTGTATATATTGTTTGGCTGATAAATCTGAGCCTGCCTGATTTGATTGGATTGTTTTATTTGAGTACCCCTTTGCTGACTTGTTATACTTTGTGTACCCATGGTGGGGTGGGAGTTGGGGTGGGGGGCCGCCAATAGAGTTTGTCTTGTGTTTTATTCTGTGTGTGTATCTTTGCATGGTTTATGGGCCTCAGGTTATTTCACACCTTAGACAGAGACAATGAATACACATGGGAGAACAATGCCCAAGTGGGTGAGAGGGGGTTGAATGAAGTGTAGTGAGATGTCATGCTGTGATGAGGAAGTGCCTTGATCCTTGTGAAGTGTGACTTGATATAGAGAGAGGAATGCTTGATGTGACCAGTCATTCTGTTCCTTGCTTGTGAGATGTGAGTGTGTAATAAATCATCTGAAATGAATATGCCTCTTCATTTACACACTCCACACTGGTGACCCAAGACGTATTATGGAACACGAGGCAAGAACCCCGGAGTCGGCCCACTCGGGAATCCCCAGAGACGCAGAAGCCAACCCGCAGACAGCCAGGACTGGAATCCCCAGCAACGCGTGTGCAGTTTCAGTCGAGCTACCGGATTTCTGGCAGCACAACCCGCGCTCTTGGTTCCACCACACCGAGGCCCAGTTCGCCCTCCGGGGGGTAACAGCAGACGTCACCGAGTTCTACCATGTGGTAGCAGCGCTGGACTCCCGCACAGCCCAGCAGGTAGCGAGCCTGCTCAATCAGCCACCAGCCAGCAGCAAATATGAGGCGCTCAAGGCTGCACTCATCCGGCGATACACGCTCTCGGAATGTGAGAGAGCGGAGAGGCTCCTGGCGCGGACCGAGTTAGGAGATGGATCGGCCGTAGACCTGATGGAGAAGATGCTGGCGTTGATGGACACGGGCGACGGGCACCTCCTGTTTGCCCACCTTTTCCTCCGGAACCTGTCAGCAGAAGCAAGAGCGGTTCTGGCCAATTCGCCGTTGCTGGCCGCGCGAGACTACCGTGCGCTAGCCCAGGAGGCAGACCGGATCATCCTCACCACCAGGGCGATCACAGTCATCACAGCGGAGCCCAGCGAGACGAACAGGGGAGGCGAGGAGCCACCTACGGTAGTGGCAACAGGGGCCAAGGAGCGCCAGAAAGACACGCTCTGCTTCTACCACCGCCGCTTCAGAGGGAACGCGCGCAGATGCGAGCCACCTTGCCACTGTGCCACTTTAAGCGCTCGGGAAACGCCAAGGACGGCAGTCGGTAGCAGCTGCGACTGCCGGGGAAGAGAACAAGCTGCTCTACATGACGGATTCGCGCTCGGGGAGACGCTTCCTCCTCGACACCAGAGCCCAGAAGAGCGTCACCCTGCCGTCCTATGCTGACCGGCTGGCAGGACCTAGCAGTCCCAGAATGGTGGCAGTAAACGGCTCGGAGATTAAGACGTTTGGTGAGAGAACACTGACCTTATCTCTACATGGCCGCTCGTATGAGTGGACTTTTATCATAGCAGCACTGTGTTGCCCGCTCCTGGGCAGTGATTTTCTGTGTGCACATGGTTTACTTGTGGATGTTGCTAACAGGCGCCTGGTAAATGCACTGTCCTTTGAATCTCTCCCCTGTATAGCTTGAGGGACCTGGCCAACAGCACAAGCCAGCGTCACAACTCCAGGTGGTAAGTTCCACGCACTGCTCACTCAGTTCCCAGCACTCACGGTCCCGACGTTTTCGGCGGCCATCGCTAAACAAGGGGTGGAGCACTTTATCACCACCACCGGGCCGCCCGTTTTTGCAAGACCTCAGCACTTGGACGCAGCTAAACTGGCCATAGCGCGCGAGGAGTTTGCCAACCTGGAAAGGCTGGGCATCATCAGGCGATCAAACAGCCCATGGGCATCCCTGCTACACATGGTCCCTAAGGCTGAGGGAGCGTGGTGACCGTGCGGTGATTTCTGCAGGTTGAACAACGCCACAGCACACGACCGCTACCCAATTCCCCACATACAGGATTTTTCCGTTCACCTCGCCGGAGCGCGCGTTTTTTCTAAAATAGACCTGGTCCGCGGTTACCACCAGGTCCCAGTGCGCGCGGAGGACGTACCCAAAACAGCGGTAATAACTCTGTTCGGTTTATTCGAGTTCCTGTGCATGCCATTCGGGTTAAAAGGTGCAGCGCAGACATTTCAGCGCATGATGGATGCAGTGCTGCGCGATCTCCCGTTCGTGTTCGTCTACCTGGACGATATCCTGGTAGCCAGTACGTCCGAAGACGAATACGAAACCCACCTCAGGACAGTTTTCCAGAGGTTGGAGGAGCATGGGATGATAATCAACCCGGCAAAATGCCAGTTCGGCGTGACAGCAATTGATTTTTTGGGGCACCGCTTCTCTCCGGAAGGAGCGATCCCATTGCCCGACAAAGTGCGTGCCATGGCAGATTTTCCCCGGCCTCAGACGGTCAAGGCACTGCAGGAATTTTTGGGGATGGTGAATTTTTATAACCGTTTCCTTCTCCGCGCAGCACGGCTCATGCAACCATTGTACACCACGCTCAAGAGACGGAAACCCGCGGATGGGGTCGAATGGACCCCGGAGCGAGAGCGGGCGTTCTCGGAAGTTAAAGTAGCCCTGGCAAACGCTGCACTGCTGGCACATCCGGACCCGACGGCCCGGATAGCGCTCACCACCGACGCTTCAGACGGGGCCATAGGGGCAGTCGTGGAACAGCGCATCGCTGGGGCTTGGCAGCTGCTCGCATTTTTCAGCAGAACTTTGCGCAACAGCGAACGTAAATACAGTGCGTTCGACAGAGAGTTGCTGGCTCTCCATCTGGCCATACGCCACTTCCAGTTCTGGCTGGAAGGGCACAACTTCACCGCGTCCGTAGACCACAAGCCACTAACGTTTGCGATGGCCAAGGTTTCAGAACCATGGTCAGGCCGGCAGCAGAGACAGCTGGCCGTGATCTCAGAGTTTACTACCGATATTCAGCATGTGTCGGGTAAACTGAATGTGGTGGCGGTCTGCCTCTTGCGCGCCGTGGTGGCCCCAGTCTACGTGGGGATAGATTACGCAACCATGGCCGCGGAGCAGATTAACGATGCAGACTTGCGCGCGCTCCAGTCTGGACCAACAGGGTTAAAACTGGAGAGCAGGGTGCTGCAAGATGGCGCCCCCGCCCAATCTGCGACGTCTCCAAGGGGAAGCCCGCGTCCGGTAGTCCCGGTCGCGTGGCGCCGCCGCGTGTTTGAGTCGGTTCACACTCTGGCGCACCCAGGAGTGCGTGCGTCTGTCAAAATGGTAGGGGAGAGAAGTTCGTGTGGCCGAGCCTACGCAAACAAGTAAAAGAGTGGACTGTAGCCTGCGTGGCGTGCCAACGAGCCAAGGTACACAGGCACACGAAGGCTCCCTTGGAGCTGTTTCCGGTACCGGCTAAGAGATTCGACCACGTTCACGTGGACCTCGTGGACCCCTTCCCGCCATCACAGGGGTGCACGCACCTCCTGACAGTGGTGGACCACACCACGCACTGGCCAGAAGCAGTCCCGCTGGCAGCAACCACGTCCGCGGACGTAGCACGCGCTTTTTTTAACAACATGGTTGGCACGTTTTGGAGTCCCGTCGGACATTACGTCCGACAGGGGCCAGCAATTTGTTTCCGACCTCTGGTCCGCGATGGCCCGCAGCCTGGGTTCTGTAATTCATCGCACAACCGTGTACAACCCACAGGCCAATGGTTTATGCGAGCATTTTCATAGATCACTGAAAGCAGCACTCAGGGCTTCACTGACGGATGCAAATTGGGTAGACAGGCTGCCGTGGGTTTTATTGGGGTTGCGCTCCGCACCAAAAGAGGATTTGGAAGCTTCCCCGGCAGAGCTTGTTTTTGCACAGCCCCTATGGCTGCCAGGGGAATTTCTACTGGACAATCCCGTGCCGGGCAGCTCCCCGTCTCAGCTTTTGCAGCGTAGCACAAACACAGGCACACTGCCGGGCCCTGCCCACCACAGTTTTCTGCGTGCCTTCGTGCCTAAAACTTTGAAGAACGCGGAGTTCGTGTTCGTCAGACACGATGCCCACCGCCCTCCATTGCGCCCACCCTATGATGGACCGTTCAGAGTGTTGGAAACAGGGGATACGCATTTTGTGCTAGACTTGGGGGGTAGACAGGAGAAAATTGGCATAGACAGACTCAAACCAGCCTTTGTAGTGGCGGATGAGCAAGTGCTGTTGGCGAGGGCCCCTCGGCATGGAAGAGCCCCACGGACACCTTCCCAGGGGAATGATTCATCAGAGCAGCCACACGGACAGAGTAAACCCCCCCCCCTCCATGGCTCACCCGCAGTCGGACACACTCCCAGCAGCCTCCCACCGGCACAGCAGCGCCATGGAGGCAGTAAACCCCAGTTACAGCAGATATGGGAGGAGACTGAAGCCGAAACAGCATGTGGACTGATGTTCTATTGTTCTATCTAAGATGCTGGGGGGGGGTGGTATGGGCCTCAGGTTATTTCAAACCTTAGACAGAGACAATGAATACACATGGGAGAACAATGCCCAAGTGGGTGAGAGGGGGTTGAATGAAGTGTAGTGAGATGTCATGCTGTGATGAGGAAGTGCCTTGATCCTTGTGAAGTGTGACTTGATATAGAGAGAGGAATGCTTGATGTGACCAGTCATTCTGTTCCTTGCTTGTGAGATGTGAGTGTGTAATAAATCGTCTGAAATGAATATGCCTCTTCATTTACACACTCCACATGTTAAGGGATTATTTTTTAGTTAGAAACACGGCTTTTTTGTTTTGTTTGTATGTTCTCCTTTTTCAGCGGCAGAGTAACCCGCTCGGCCGTGTGGGGGCGTTGGTGGTCTACCCGGCCCCCCAGCCTTAGTTGTGTGATTGGATAGGTGTTTTGTTTATTTTTGTACATATTTTGATTAGTGCGTGTCTCGGGTGATAAATTTGGGTGGGGTTTTTGTGTGCTTGGCATTTTTTTTGAGTGAGGGGGAAATGTTATGTCTGTAATAGGCTGGTATTACTAAGATGGTGGCCGGGTTTAGAAAGCTTGGGATCAGTCCGCCAAGGTCTCCGCCTTTGACCGCCACCTAATCCACATAGCACCGGACCCCCATGATCCCTCCTGCAGGTGGTGAACCCACTGGAGGGCGGGAACCCACTGGAGTCCGCCAGGGCTGCCCTTTGTCACCGATCCTGTTCATAATTTTTATGGACAGGATTTCTAGGCGCAGCCAGGGAATGGAGGGTGTCATGCTTGGTGACCACAGGATCTCATCTCTGTTGTTTGCAGATGATGTTGTCCTGTTGGCTTCATCCAGCAATGACCTACAGCTCTTGCTGGGACGGTTTGCCGCTTAGTGTGAAGCGGCTGGGATGAGAATCAGCACCTCCAAGTCCGAGTCCATGGTCCTCAGCCGGAAAAAGGTGGATTGTCCTCTCCGGGTTGGGGACAGGCTCCTGCCCCAAGTGGAGGAGTTTAAGTATCTTGGGGTCTTGTTCACGAGTGAGGGGAAAATGGAGCGAGAGATCGACAGACGGATTGGAGCAGCATCTGCAGTGATGCGGACGTTGTACTGGTCTGTTGTGGTGAAGCGGGAGCTTAGTTCTAAGGCAAAGCTGTCGATTTACCAGTCAATCTACGTTCCTACTCTCACCTATGGTCATGAGCTTTGGGTAATGACCGAAAGAACGAGATTGCGGATACAAGCGGCTGAAATGAGCTTTCTCCGTAGGATTGCTGGACTCACCCTCAGAGATAGGGTGAGGAGCTCAGTCATCCGAGAGAGGCTCAGAGTAGAACCGCTGCTCCTCCACATTGAAAGGAGTCAGTTGAGGTGGTATGGGCATCTGATTAGGATGCCTCCTGGACGCCTCCCACTTGAGGTGTTTCAGGCACGTACCACTGGGAGGAGACCCCGGGGCAGACCCAGGACTCGGTGGAGAGACTATGTCTCCCAGCTGGTCTGGGAACGCCTTGGTATCCCCTCTGAAGAGCTGGAGCAGGTGGCTGGGGAGAGGGAAGTCTGGGCTTCTCTGCTTGAACTGCTGCCTCCGCGACCCGGACCTCCGGAAAAGTGGTAGAAGATGGATGGATGGATGGATGGATGGATGGATGGATGGATGGCGGCCGGGTTTGTCATGAGATAGACCGGGGTGGCCACTACCGGTTTCCGGTGGTGACACCACCCAGGGTATAAAAGCGTGGGCGGAAGAGGCTCTGCCTCTTTCGTTGTAAAGCCATCTGGCCAGCAGGAGGGTGCCGTAAGCCTTTGTATATAGTTGGTGTTGAATCCTGAATAAATCCTGTTAACTGAGGTCAGTCTTACTCGTCATACCTAATATTATGGACACAACAGATGATAGGGTGAAGTTTGGGATTTTTCTCCCCGAAGAGTCTCTAGGATCTCATGGATAAGGCGACTTTCAAAGTCTCTCCCCTGATCACTATGCATCCTTTTAGGTAACCCATAATGTACAAAATATTTCTCAATCAGGCCTTTGGCAACTGTTGAAGCTTTTTGATCCCGGGTCGGGAATGCTTGGGCATAGCGTGTATAGTGATCGGTTCAGGTTCAGGTTCAGGTTCAGGTTACTTTATTTGTACCCATAGGTAGATTTGTTTTCACCCGCTGCCAGTAGCTGTGTGCGCATGCGCGGTGATGACCAGGACATTTTCAGTGTTGCTAGAATTGGGCTCGATGGATAAAAAGCCCATACACACTAGGTCCATTGGTCCATCGCTTTGCAAATGGATTAGTGGGGCAACTTTCTTGGGAAGAGTCTTTCTCTTTATGCAATGCATTCAAGACTTGCAGTAGTCCTGAACATCAGATTTCATTTTTGGCCAGAAAAATCTACGTCTGAGTATGCCATAGGTCTTGTCAATGCCAAGATGACCAGAGTCATCATGAAGTGATCTCATGACTATGGGTTTGTTACTCTGCACTTCACATCTTGTTGTAAATTTAACTGATCCCACTCTCTCAAAAGCAAAAGACAGACTTTATGTTTTGACTTAACTTGTGTAGCATCTCCATGGCTTAGAGCTGACCACGCGTTGCCAGTGTCAGGATCTTCTTGTTGAGCATGTAGACTTTGGAATGCAGGCAACGGTTTTAGAAATAACTGTGCTTTTCATATCATTTCTACTTTGTAGCATATCCTCTTCCTCCCTAACCTCTTTCAGCAATCACTGAAACTAGGAGGGTCTCACAGTTTGTGTGTCATGCGTATGCGAATTGCAATCATGTCACGTGGTAGTGAACCTCTCACCACCTAGTCAATGCGGAGTTTGTTCATTTCAGATAATGCCACCCCTCCTTTCCTGAACACACAGTGCAGCAGTCTGTCTAATCGAAGCAGGTAAGAAGACATTTTCTCACTTTCACTTTGAAATGTTTGTCTGAACTTTACAAGCAGGTCAGCTGCACTCGCAGTAGTTCCAAATGCAGTTTCCAAAGCTTGCATGTAGTCATATGAAGTAGCACTGGGATTCTGAGCTCTAAGGAAAATCACTATGTTAGAAGTGGGACCCTTTAGACTTTCTGCAATCCTTTGTTTTTTCACACTGTCACGACAATGCCATACTTCCAATAAATGTATTGTCTGTTCTGACATACTCTTCTTCACCACTGGGGATGGGTTTCAGACCTGAAAACATATGGAGTTTTTGGTAGCTTTGAGAGTCAGCTGGTACAGTGTTGCATTTATCCACCAAAGAGCTAATGGCATTGATGAGGTCTTCCCCTCAGACCTGAGTTTAGACCTGAGTTTAGTTTAAATGATCTGAGTTTAGCTTCAAAATCTTCACCTTTTCTTTGAGCAGAGAGTACATGAATGGGCCAGGGACCAACTTCCCCAGGAAGCCCAACAACATCAGGTAGAGTTTGCTTAAAAATGTCAGTGGATGTCTTAACCAACACAGACTGGGTTTTGGTAGCTGTATCTAAACAGCGATCAATGATATTAGCTTTCCCAAAAACTTTAACAAGACCCAAAGCTTGAAGCAGAATATCATCAGTAACATCAGAAGCAACATTACTCAGCACAACAGCATTTTCAAAAGGCAATTGTTTTCTTTTACACCAAGCCTCTATTTCAGCCACCTCCATTTTGTGTACTCTCAAAAATAAACCAGCAAACAAAAATCACAAACAGTTAAAAAAAATATCCCGGACGAACCCCCGAAAATGTAACGCTTTCACCAACGGCTCGTGATAAGAGTGATAAGTTATACGGTATTCTAAATAATCCCACACTCACTTTAAATCAAACTCCTTGTAATTTGGTGAGAGCCCTTCCATTGTATAGTAAACACGTCTAGGGTAGCAAAATGATTCTCACTCAAAAATTGGAATTGAGGCTGTGGGTGTAACCTTGAGATTTACATAATCCAAATATTACTGTTTTACTTTGTACCAGCCCATTAACATTTAAATATAATGAGAATTTTTTTAGATTTAGATTTAGTATACTTTATTGATCCCCAGAGGGCAAATTGAGGGTCATCCACCACCTGGATGGATGAAGCAGCCACGATACGGCGCTATCCCTTAACCATTCACGCACACATTCACACCTAGGGCCACTTTAGAGTCTCCAATTAACCTAACCTGCATGTTTTTGGCATGTGGGAGGAAACCGGAGAAAACCCACACATACACGGGGAGAACATGCAAACTCCACACAGATCACTGTTGGTCGGGGGCTGGGATTGAACCCACGATCCCCCGGCCAAGGGTAAACTGTGCTGCCGCAGTGCTAACCACTGCGCCACCGTGCAGCATCACAAACACAAAAAACTCAGTTTGACTTTGTATTAACTGAAAAATGTAATTTTACAGTTTAACAGGAAACCATATATGGAAAAAAAATAGAAACTCCCAAAATAAAAGACCCAGGTAATTAAGAATGAGCAAGAGTCAGTCTTAATATAGTTTTTAGAGTTAGTTGTAAACTTAGAGTGCACTCTGTACCTTAGTCTATAGTTTTAAGCAAACTTGCTTTTTAATTCGTTGGCACGCTTTAAGTTGGAGCTCATGGAGGGGATAAACAGGGTACTTCGCAATGATGAAAAGGGAATCCTCCTACTACTACGCAGCCAAAACTCGCTGCCTCAGTCATCCCGACTGCAGAATGGCCAAGCCACAGGCACAGTGATCTCTCCAAGCCGTCCTGGCTTCAGCAACTCTCCAGCAGCAGCAGACCCGAGCCTCGCTCCTCCACAGCAGCACAGCAAGCACAACAGGCTCCACCCTGGACTCCCTCCACCGATGCAGTCCCGAGTCTCACTCCTCTGCAGCACCACGGCAGGCCAGCAGCTCACCAACAACGTAGTCCCGGGCCTCACTCCTCCTCCGCAGCACAGCAGGCAGAACAGACTCTCAGACCATCCTGGACCAGCAAAGTCCTACAGTGACACAGACCCAAGCCTCAGGCCTTTGCAGCAGCATGGGAGGCATGACAGGCTCTCATCCACGCCATCTTTTCCCCGTCTCTCTTTCTCTCTCTCCTCTGGATTCTCCCGCTTCTCTCTGGATTCACTCTCACGTGACTGTGCAAGGAAATAAACAACCCCAGCCCTGGATCTGTCACATCTCCAATTACACAAAACAACTTGTAACCATTAACACAAAGAAATCCCAAAAATATCTTGCATCAGCAAATCACAATCAAATCAAATCAAATCAAACTTTATTGTCATATTGCTGTACATACAACTGTAGTGCAGGCAAGATGAAATTGCGTTTCTCTCGGCATCCATATAAATAGAAGTAGCATGATTTAAGACACACTCCCACATAGCTCCACCCCCACCCCCACCCCCACCCCCCATCCATTCACACATCCCTGACACATACTTGGGGAAAAAAAAAAAAAAACTAACTAACTATAATATACAAATAATATACAAAATGTCCGTAGGTGCAGTAGTGTGTATGAGAGATTCCGGGTCAACTGTTCAGCATCCTGACAGCTTGTGGAAGGAAGCTGTTGATCAGTCTGGTGGTTCTGCCTCTGATGCTCCGGAATCGTTTACCAGATGGAAGAAGTTCAAAGTGTTTATGCAGAGGGTGAGAACGGTCCTTGACAATGTTCAGTGCCCTGCTCCTACAACGGTTCTGAAAAAGTTCTTGGACAGAGGGGAGGGAGACTCCAATTACCCTCTCAGCCCCCTTGACTATCCTCTGCAGGACTTTTTTGTCTGACATACTGCAGCTGGAGTACCATGTAGCAATGCAGTACGTCAGAACACTCTCCACCACACCTCTGTAGAAGGTCCTGAGGATGCAGATGGGGAGAGAGGCCTGGTTGAGTTTCCTCAAGAAGTGCAGTCTCTGCTGAGCCCACTTCCTGATCTCCAAGGAATTCTTGCTCCAGGTCAGGTCCTGCGAGATCTGCACTCCGAGGAACTTGATGTTCTCTACTCTCTCCACTAAACGGCCGCCGATGCTGAGGGGGACGTGCTCAGGCTGTGACCGCCAGAAGTCGATAATCATCTCCTTCGTTTTGTCCACGTTGAGCACCAGATTGTTCTCCCTGCACCAGCCCTCCAGGTCTCTCACTTCTTCCCTGTACATTGATTCCTCATCCCTCTGAATAAGTCCCACCACCGTGGTGTTGTCTGCAAACTTAATAATCTGGTTCCCCTCGTGTCTGGATACACAGTCATGTGTTAGAAGTGTAAACAACAGTGGACTGAGTACACAGCCTTGAGGGGATCCGGTGCTCAGCGTGACAGAGTTGGAGATGTTGTTTCCAACCCGGACAGACTGAGGTCTCTCAGTCAGGAAATCCAGGATCCAGAGACATGTGGCGGTGTTCAGACCAAGTAGGGGTAATTTCTCCATCAGTCTCTGGGGAATAATGGTGTTGAATGCTGAACTGAAATCAATGTACAGGAGTCTGGCGTAGGTGTCTTTCTGGTCCAGGTGGGTGATGACAGAGTGTAGGGTGGTGACTATAGCATCCTCCATGGAGCGGTTTGAACGATATGCAAACTGGAGCGGGTCGTGTGATGCAGGGAGGCAGGTTGTAATGTGTGGTTTGACAAGCCGTTCAAAACACTTCATCACAATTGGTGTCAGTGCAACAGAATGATAGTCATTCAAACAGGACACAACTGGTTTCTTTGCCACCGATACAATGATAGAGGTCTTGAAGCATCTGGGAATGATGGCCTGACTCAGGGAGATGTTATAAATGTCAGTCAGGACATCCGCCAACTCGCCAGTGCAGTCTCGGAGCACACGTCCTGGGATGTTGTCCGGACCTGCAGCTTTGCATGGGTTGACTCTGGTTAGGGTCCTCCGTGTGTCCGCTGTGTTGATGGTAAAAGCTGGTCCGACCGATGGTGGGGGTAGGCCAGCCCTCCCTCTGATTGTCGAGTTTGATGCTTCAAAACGAGCAAAGAAGTCGTTAAGCCTGTCTGGAAGTGAAGCGTCGTCATCATCGACCCCCTGCCTAGACTTATAGCCCGTCAGTGTCCGAACTCCCTGCCGCATCTGCTTGGTGTTCCTAGTGTCACAGAGGTGTCCCTGGATTTTCTCCGCATAAGTGCGCTTTGCCGCCTTAATTCCCTTTGAGAGCGCAGACCTGGCTGAGCGGAGGGCGATCCTGTCCTTCGCTCTGAAGGCTGCATCTCTGGCTGTAAGCAGCAAGCGCACCTCTGCAGTCATCCAGGGCTTATGATTACCCCGCATAGTGATGGTCTTCACTGTAGTGACATCCTCTGTGCACTTCGCGATGTAGCTGGTGACTGTATCAGCATACTCCTCCACATCTGTCTTGTCTTCCTGGGAGGCTGCTATTTTGAAGACCTCCCAGTCTGTGTGCAGAAAACAGTCTTTCAGTGCAGAGGTTGCACTCTCTGGCCAAATCCTGATTTGTTTCACTGCTGGCCTGCTGCGCTTCAATAAAGGTTTGTAGGCAGGCAGCAGCATCACGGACATGTGATCAGAACGGCCGAGATGGGGGCGGGGTATCGCCTTATATGCATCTGTGTTTGTGTACACTAAGTCCAACATATTCTCTCCTCTGGTCTTAAAGTCTACACATTATTTAAACTTGGGGAGCACAGTCTTTAGGCTGGTGTGGTTAAAATCCCCCGCAACCACCACAAAACTGTCCAGGTGTGAAGTTTGGATTTCACTAATCGCATTGTGCAATACCCCGAGTGCCTTCTTAGCATTAGCTTTAGCATTAGGGCTCGGCGCTATGTAAACACCAGCTACATACACGTTGCTGAATTCCCTCGGCAAATAATGTGGCCGACAATTTACAATAAGGAACTCCGCCAACAGAGAGCAGTGTTTAGACACTAACGTGGCATTGACGCACCAGTTCTTGTTAACATAGATGCATAGCCCACCCCCCCGGCTCTTACCGGAGCTCGCCGTTTCCCTGTCGGCATGGAACATCGCCATATCTTCCATTTGAATGGCCTCGTCAGGAATGTTGCCGTGGAGCCGTGTCTCAGTGAAAACAAACACACAGCAGTCTCTCCACTCTGTCCCGGGTTTCTCTCAGCAGACGCAACTCGTCCACCTTGTTTTCGAGGGAGCGGACGTTAGAGAGAAGAAGCGACGGCACCGCTGGTCTGGAGGGGTTAGCCTTTAGCCTAGCATGGATCCCGGCCCTTTTTCCGCGCTTTTGCTTGCGTTCGCTCCGCTTCCGCTTCCTCCTTTCTCGGGTAGCTTCCAGCGGGGACTCCGCCAGAATTCCATGCTGGCGTAGAATGTCCAAATCACAACCGATCGCCGCGATTCTTGCAGCGTGCAGTACCTTGATGTTTAATAATATGAAGATACAATATGAAGAAACAATATTTAAATTTTAGTTAAATCATCTTACACCCTCTTGGATATAATTTTTTTCAAACCAAGAAAACATGGAAAATATTTAACAAAAAAATACACAAAATAATTGATAGAAATGAAGTTATTATATGTTTGTTATGGTCTACTGTATCTGGTCTCTGTTCATTTATGAGTTGTTGTATTCTTAGTTGTGTTCTTATAGTCTTGTCCAGTTATTGTGTGTCATTTTGTAGTTATTGTATTGTTTATATCTAGTGTTGGGAGTAACACGTTACTGTAACGTCACTACTTTTGCAGTAACGTCCTGTGTAACGAAATTACTGTTTAAAAATTCAGTAATGCATTACGGTTACTGAAATTTGATCAGATGCGTTACTCGCATTACTCATTTTGTTAATATGGATAGATATTTCAGCGCAAATAGACGATCATACAACTTGCAGTTGCTAGACCCCTCCTCATCAGCTGCCAACTGGGGATGAATACACAGTTTCGGTGGCTATGGGCGAGACTGCCATCTCCAGCGCCACCAGCTGCCTCAAGCCACTGGAGGTTGTCATGCCAAAGGCAAAGGCAAGCAAATAAATGAGCAAATAAATATAAACTGACCCTACCGTAACTGACTGTTAGAATAATTTTGAGCTTAAATTATTCAAAGTCTAATAATCGGGCAGAAAGTTGAATTTATGTACATTTATTACAAAAATATAAGGAACCACCCCATTGGCCACGTGGGGGAGAGGTTACAAGGTATGACATTCAGACACACCTAGAATCTCTAAAGGATTCATTCTTCTAAGTCTGATATATATAGGTAGGAGAAAGGAGAGGGAGGATGAGGATAAGGGAAGGGACAGAACCGAACAGTCCTGATAACTGAACTTATCCACGCGGACGTCAGACACTCTGGAGACATGGGTCATGAAGACATGGGATCCATAAAACTAACAGAATGTCCATGAAACACTAATCTATAAGATGAGGAGTTCCTGTGTATTCCTGTGACCCGAAACAGGACATGTCAAAGAGATTATAATAAATGGCTTAGATCATTCCTTACACATGTACTGATCCTCAGCCTGAACTCGTTGCAATTGCTCACAGAAACAGGCCAAGAATATACAGTATAAACTTATCCTATATGGAATGCAGATATAAACATTAAACATGGCATATGAAAGGTATGATACTTCTCAAATATAATAATACATTATTAATATCAATAGTATAGATAATATGGAATTTTTCTATCACTGACGCAGCCGTCACACAGTCTTCTCAGTGGGAACGTTTCCTGTCCTGCCCCAGTTCACATCACAACCTATTGAGCCCTGATCACCTGTTGTCCGAGCAGTAAGTAGCCCCTACCAGCTCCTACCTCTCTGATTAAACATGAGTATTTTTTGAGCAAGAAGTTCACGTTTAATGTCCGCATTAAATACATTTAAAGTTTTCTTACGCACAGAGAAAAAGTGACTTGTGATTTGTTGCAGTAAGCCGTGAACTTTCATTTATCTGTGCTTTCTGTTTTATTTTATCTTATTAATTTGCATGCTGTTGTGGTATGCGACTATTTCATGGAAGTAAATCCTCTAAATCCTCTAAATATGCATTTTTAATGTGCTGGTCCAGAGGTGTCAAACATATGGCTCATGGGCCAAAACCAGCCCACCAGGAGGGCCTAAATTTTCTCTGTGAATTCACAGTTTTATTTCTAGTAAATTTCTGACTTTCTACTGATTACAACAGTATGTGTAAATCTGAGACTTTTTTTCTCATCAGTTTTCCTTTTCTTCTTTTTTCTGATGAGAACAAGAGGCCCTTGATTTTGCTGGGTGTGCAACATGATTTAAGTATGCATTTAAAAGTAATGTGAAAGTTACTTTTCCAAGTAACTCATTACTTTAATCATGCAGTAACTCAAAAGTAACTCAGTTACTTTTGAAAAGAAGCAACTAGCAACTGTAACTCGTTACTATTTTTTAGTGACTTGCCCAACACTATTTATATTATTTGGTGTTGTGTTATTTTATTCTGCATTATGTAGTTCCAGTCTGTATTTTTATTTTGACAGTGCTGTGCAGCTTACAGCTGTCAAACTGTTTCGCTGGGCTGCATAGCTGTCACTTGTTAATTTGATTATGTTCTCACTCATGTACCCACACTTGATGATCATTTGGTGCAGCTCTGTTTCAGCAGACTGGTGTGTTGATTCCTTGCAGTGGTCTTGCGTCTCCAGACGTTATCATCACGTCCCTTCATTCCAAGATGGTGTTCCCATCTTTATCATTTCCTCTGGGTGTTCCCCTGTGTGTTATGTATTTTGTTTCCGTAGTCTTTCAGTTAACCTCTTGCGCTCTGTTGTACCGCGGACGGGCAAGCCCTCGTGCGCTCTAGGACGCATGATGGAGATTGTGATGTAGGTGGTGTATGGCGTCCAGGCGCGCACTGAAAATAAAAGCTGCAGACACAGCCGCGAACAGATTAGTTCATCTGATTGACCTCTCATTCGACTAATAAGAGCCTTGAATTGGGTTTCTGAAACCTTGAAGAACCAATGACTGAAAATCTAGCCAGAAGGACCCTCCTCCCAATGCTGTAAATGCAGTGAGCCAATTGAAGCAGAGAAGTTCGCGCTGTTTTTTTTTAAGGCTGGGTGAAGACTGGCTGCTGCAGCGGATCAAAAAAGGACCCGCAGGAAGAACCGTCACAGACCCAGCAGCACGGAGACCATCCACAAATGCAACCTGTGTGACAGGGAGTGCCATTCGCGCACCGGCATGTTCAGCCACAGGCGGTGCTTATTTTGTTTTGGTTCCAGCAGAGTAGACGTTATGATTTCTTCCATGGTCATAG
The DNA here is from genome assembly GCA_020510985.1 of Pholidichthys leucotaenia. Taxonomy (NCBI): domain Eukaryota; kingdom Metazoa; phylum Chordata; class Actinopteri; order Cichliformes; family Pholidichthyidae; genus Pholidichthys; species Pholidichthys leucotaenia. The sequence continues at coordinate 130,559,188 of CM035850.1, forward strand.
ACCGACGGAGGCTGACGACGAAGGCTGAGTGACACACACGCCTTCGCCAGTCTTTTTTTAATTACTACTGTTATTTGTTTTGAAAAATCGTTCGCCAAAAACCGCAATCATGGAAGCACAAAACTGCAATAATGGAATTATGTTTTGATTGGGTCGTGAGACCAGAACCACGAGCGGACCAGCGTCGCGTTCGTCTGACAGTGAGGAAGAGAAGTTCGCCAGGACTCTGCTGCTGTGAAGAGGTAAGGTGTTATAAGCTAAATTATTATTTATCCCTGAAAATTGTAATCCAAAATGACTTTTGACCGATCGGTAAATTACAACTGTGCGGTGCGGTACAAGGGGTTTTTCGCCGCGTCCACACTGCCGCTATTCTTCTGCAGCGGGGGGGGGGAGCCACGGTGACTGCGCTGCTGTCCCACATCGCCACATGAGGCTAATCCGTTGTGTAGCGATGGCCGATGTCCATCCTCTGTAGCGAGGGGGGGGGCAACCCCCCCACACACACACACACACAGACAGCCCTGAGTGTGACCTTTCATTAGAGCCCAAAATGAAGCTTCTTCATTGAATCATTCAAAAGTTACAGACGTTTTTCCAAACTGCCATTTGGCACAATTTGGCACAGTTCCAAAATGCCTGGGAACAGCCTGAGGAAAAAGCTGTGTAATATATTCATTTTTTGTGGTATTGTTACAAAATTTGGACCTCAGCTGGATAACACTTGGTTCTATATTTCTGTTGCATTTTCCAGCCCGGATCTGAAGCTGTGTGTTATTTGCAAGCATTTGTATCCAAAAAAACACCCAGGCCAAATTTATTTTCTTCAAGTTCACTATGTTTAGATGACTGTAACTCAGTGGCCGGATCACTTAGAGAGATTATGACTGTTTTGCCAAAAAATTCAAAGTGTTTTCTTTTAAATGAGACCAACCCCATGAAGATGCTGCAAAGGGTTGAAGAACAGCTTTTGATTTAATTTGGGCATGTTAATTTTTGGCGTTTTTAGGGAAATTGACCGGAGTGCAAGGGGTTAATAAATGTGCAAAAACTCACAGCCTGCGATTGGTGTCCTCTGTTAAATCTTAGTAAAAGCGTTCTATGACAGAAGACCGCTGCTAACCTGGATGCCAGCGACTGTAGGTTTGCCTTTTTCTTTTGTCCCATCTTTCACCTTCTTTGTTCACAAGTGCGGTATGTCACCAGTGCACCAGACCTCCGCCAATCGAGGTAAATCGGTAGCCGGTGGCCCCACCATAGATAAACTGTGTGCGGTGGACTTTGCCCAGGACTTTGTGGACACAGCGCTGGTCTCCCGCTTATTAAAGGAGGTTTGCAGGAATGTGGAGGAGGCAACAAATATTGTGGAGGCGCATCTGGGGTTATGGAGCTACCCCAGGTATGCTGGCCTGCTGTACTCCTTCTCCATCCTCCAAACGGACCCTTGCAGCCTGGTAGGAGATCTTCCATCATCTGTGCCGAGGACTGAGCTAACGAGGAAGCGGCCCCAAGCTCCAGCATCCCGCCTCTCCCGCCAGAAGCCCAAGTCTCCGCCTCCTTCCAAGACGATTTCAGCAGTCTCCAGAAAAGCTTTATCTGGTCCAATTGCAGCAGCAGAAACCATCATGCCCAGGGAAATAAGGCAAGCGGGTTTTCATTCCTCTGTCCATTTAAATGAAATACCTTGCCTTATTCACGGTGATGAGGCTCAGCGACACCAGCTAAATTTAGCTGAGTCCCCATCATCTGATGGGGACTCAGCTCTTCACTTCCGCTCTTCACTTCTGCCTCCAAAGAGAGCAGACGCCTTTTTGCTTCTCTCTTGCTTCTGACTTTTTTCCTTCCCCCCCCAACTAACTGGATCCCAGCTTGCTGTCGTCTGTCTGCGTTTTTGCTGCTGGTTATCAAAAGAAATTATGGAATTGATAAGCTGGGCTTTGAACGCAATTGACACTATCTTTTCAACGAGGAAAAGTGCCCCGGGGGAGGTTGTTTGCCCAGCAGGAACGGCTCCAGCGGGCTATTTACGGGAGACAAGTAATTGGAAGCTCTTGTGCCTGACTGATCTTTTTATCGAAGATGTAGAAGATCTTTACGTCTTCGCTGTAATGGTGATTGGGATCGTTCTGATTGGATCTGGAATCGTCCTGGTGTACCGCAAATTGTTGAAGATGGATACAACCTATCAAAATGCTGGCCAGGCGAGGTATATCCATCAAATTGAAAAAATGGAAAGGACCCTCATAGCGACAAATGGAGAACTGTCTCGGAAGGTGGATTACATCATGGTTTCGCTTAAGGACATCCAAGATAGATTCAACACCCAGCAATGAAGGATTTTGTACTGAATCTGCAAGAGAAAATAAAGTTATTCTCTGTGTTCAGTACCATTCGGCTTCATCCGGCTTCCTCACAAAAAATCCTCCTGATAATCTGCAGTCTTTGTTTCAAAACATTGAGCTCAAGGCCTTGGACAGGCAGCTGCTTGGCCAAGGACAAAAAACTGCCAGCAGTTAGACACAACATCTCCTGCCAAAGAGTCCTTGTTGTTCTTACTGATACAACACTCACACTCCAACATTACAATCATATTGATCCACAAAACTGACGATAAAGATGACTCACACACTGCTCTCTCTGTGTCTTGTGAACTTTTGGTCTGCTGAATGTGCATTGAGGGCTTTTTTTTTCTTTGTAATCATAATATTGATCATATGTGACCACTATTCTGAGTCAATGATTTTTTTGCTCCTTCCTATTGTATTATTCTTATGCCACCTGTACCCTTCTGTTGGCAGGCGCGTTTCAGATGCCGCCGTGTCACCGAAAATGCAGGTTCATTTTCAGTGTCAAGTCAAATCCCTCGTATGTTATCAGTGATCTGTTATCAGCGATCTGTTATCAGTATCTGTTAATGTACTTGGCAATAAATCTTTTCTGAGTCTGAGTCTGAGTCTGATGCTCCTGTCTCACCCTCACCTGCTCCTACTGTGTTTCTCTCTGTTGCTTCTGAGTGTCTGCCGGTCCTGGGAGGAAGCCACTGGACAACGGAGGAGCCTGCAGTCCTGGAAATTCCTGTTCCAGCCCTGCAGCCACGTTCAGGACAGGAGGAAAGTACCACCTGCGCTCTGAATCCTGAGCCGACAGATGAGTGTCCCCTGGGTTCAGAGGCATGGGAGCCAGCACCATCGGTGAGGCAACCTGCAGTGTCAGCCACCAAGCCGGGAGATCCACCAGGTCACCACACCTGGAGGGCCATTGGCTGCACCCACCATCATGCCTGCTGCTGGGGCCACCGCAGCAGAGTCTGAGGTGCAGCAGAGTCTGGCTCATGGTGAGGAGAATCAGTTGCAGATGTCCTCTGCTCCTGAGCTGTCCTCACCAGGCTCCACTGCTGCTGGTGATTCTTCTCCTGTGTTTTTCTCTTCTCCTCCCGAGGTGGCTGTGTTGGGAGTGGACACCCAGACGGAGAGAGCCGAGACGTCCCAGCCTGGATCGTCGGAGTCCTGGACGGCAGTGGAGCTTGAACTCAGGCAAGTCCTCTTTTTTGTTTTCACTTTTTCTGTCTTAGAGAAATCTTCCCTGGCTCTTGGTGGGGAGGACCAAGTGCAGCCGTCAGCTGTACCTGAGCTCTCCTTGCCAGGCTCCACTGCTGCCGGTGACTCTGACCCAGTACCTGTGTAAATCTTTGTCTGAGCCTTCCCCTAAGGTTACTGTGGGTCTACCACCTCTGCCAGTGGTTACTGTGGGCCCTCTATCTCCACCTGAGGTTGTTTTGGGCCTTCCACCTTTGCCGGAGGTTGCCACAGGTCCTCTACCCTTGCCTGAGGTTGGCGTGGATCCTCTACCTTTGCCAAAAGTCTCTGTTGGCCTTTTCTTCCTGCCAAAGGTCTCCGTGGGCCCTTTCTTTTTGCCAAAGGTCTCCAGGGGTGCTACGCCTCTGTCTGAAGCCACCGTGGGTGCTACGCTTCCATCCGAGGCCGCCGCGGGTGCTATGCCTCCGTCCAAGGCCACCGCGGGTGATACACCTCAGTCTGAGGCCGCCGCGGGTGCTACGCCTCAGTCTGTGGCCACCGTAGGTGCTACGCCTCCATCCGAGGTTGCCACGGGTGCTACGCCTCCGTCCGAGGCTGCTGTGGGTGCTACACCTCAGTCTGAGGCCACCGTGGGTGCTATGCCCCAGTCCAAGGTTTCCACGGGTGCTACGCCTCAGTCCGAGGCCTCCATGGGTGCTTTACCTCAGTCTGAGGCCGCCGCCAGTGCTCCGCCTCAGTCCGAGGTCGTGATGGATCCTCCACCTCCGTCTGAGGTCGTTGAGGGTCTCCCGCTGTTGCCAGGGGTCATTGAGGGTCTCCCGCCATCACCAGAGGTCGTTGAGGGTCTCCCGCCATAGCCAGAGGTTATTGAGGGTCTCCCTCCATTGCCAGAGGTCATTATGGATCCTTCGCCTTCATTAGAGGTCGCCGGTTGTCATCGGTTCCCACTGGTGGTCCCCGCTGATCAGTCATCTCCACCGTTTGGTTGCCTCACTGGTTGGCTGTTTCCTTCCCCTGGTGCCCTCGCTGGTCAGCCATCATCGCTGTCTGACTCTGCTATTGGCCAGCAATCAGCATTGGGAACCAATAATCTGCAGCCCTTGTTCTGCTTCATCCACGCTGCAGTCCATGCGGTCCATTGGGGGCATTGGTTCCAGCTACCGCCTCAAGGAGGGGGCGCGTTGTGCCCCACAGCCTGTTGGCTCAGGGATGTAGGGAGACCACCCGATGGATTGTGTCATTTGGTTGGGTGGCTCAAGACCCCTGGTTACCACCTGACGGGCTACACCAGCTGCTCATGTGGCTCAAGAACTCTGGAATGCCACCAAACATGTGTCCTTGCATAATCTGGTTGTCTTGGGACTTTGGTAGGCCACCCGAACTGCCTTATCTACCTTTCCAGGGGCCCTAGAGTTCTGTGCTGCCATATTTGTTTGGGTTGTGGGTCATGATTTTTTTTTTTTTTTTACTTGTTTCTGTTTTGAGTTCAGTCCCTCTGTGCCTAGGTTCCCCCTCCTCCCACCCAGGGTGGGTTGTTTTTCTTGTTGGTGGAGGGGGGGGATCTTGGTTGTGAGTGGGTCCTTTCTTTCTTTTTTGATGTTACTCTGGGGTGTCTGGGTTCCACCCCTTGAGGGGGGGGCCCTGTCATGATCCTGAGCATGGGTGAGGTCCGTGCTCAGCCTCAGTGTTGTTTAGTCCTTTTGTATCTGGTCTCTGTTCATTTATGAGTTGTTGTCTTCTTAGTCGTGTTCTTATAGTCTTGTCTAGTTATTGTGTGTCATTTTGTAGTTATGGTATTAGTTATATTTTTGGGGGTTGTGTTATTTTATTCTGTATTATGTAGTTCCAGTTTGTATTTTTATTTTGACAGTGCTGTGCAGCTTATGGCTGTCAAACTGTTTTGCGGGCTGCACAGCTGTCACTTGTTAGTTTGATTACGGTCTCACTCTTGTACCCACGCCTGATGATCATATGGTGCAGCTCTATTTAAGCAGACTGTTGTGTTGATTCCTTGCAGTGGTCTTGCATCTCCAGACATTATCATCACGTTCCTTCATTCCAAGACGATGTTCCCATCTGTATTGTTTCCTCCAGGTGTTCCCCGGTATTCATCTTTAATTGTAAGTGTGTGTGTTGTGTGTTTTGCTTCTGTACGTCTTTCAGTTAATAAATGTGCAAAAACTCACAGCCTGCGATTGGTGTCCTCTGTTAAGCCTTAGTAAAGGTGTTTTATGACAAAATCTCCATTACTTTTCAGAGTAACACAAATTTTCCATTTTATGAAATAGTTTATTCATCATTTTCTTCATAAAATTGCATCTATTTTTCTTAACAAATGCTACTTTATGGTTCCTCATTTTCCATTACACTGCCAATTTAAGCTATGGTTTTCCTTGGTTCCACAAATGTTTGATAATACACTTTGTGCTCAGTAATGCATCAAATCTAATGTGCTCATCATAAATGTTGAATTCTCTGTCTTAAAGTCATTTGAATGTGTTCATATATAATGAAATTTCTTATTAACCTATTAAAAAGAAATATGGGAGTTATTCTTTGATTTCATGTCCATCTTCTTGATTAAAAGCAGACAAGAACTCACACTTATTTTTGGACTGATTCATTATTGGTACAGATACAGAATCATTAATACAATTGTCCATTCTTTTGGACTGGTTCCCCATGAGCTTATGTTGTGTTGGTAATGAAAAGAAATCTTCATTCCTACTCACATGCATATTTACATTAATACTTGTACCAACAATAAACTACATATAAAACCCTGCACAAACACTTTAGTAGCTACAGACTGTGGTGGGGAGGCTGAGCACTATAATGGTGGCTGGAAGAGAGAGGAGAAGAGGCCGTAAGATGGTCGTCCCCTGCAGTTATATGTTCGGCGTAATGACATCTCCAAGCGGCCACGTTGTCACGCCGATGCTGGTCAAACCTGTGGTTCTACAACACCACAGGCAGGTGGTGCACAACATTACCCAGTGGGAAAATGTCACTGTCTAATCATGAAACAACATCTTGTTGGCAGTTGTTTTCAGGGTTAACTGAGGCTGACCAGTGTCCAGTTTGAGGAAATGCTCACACTCATTAGCAGATTGGTGGCAGAAGGTGGATACACATTACAGACATTCCTTCTCAGCTTGGGAATGCCAGTCCATCTGTTTCTCTGTGGTAGTCTCATTTCAAACAGTTTACTAGTTTATCCTCCATTTGTGATACTCACTCCTGATGATGGCAGAATCTCAATGCATGGCTATTGATACCAAGCATCAAGCTAATTCTTTGCCCAGGTGGAACAAAATCCAACTCATGTAGATGTGGAGCAAATTTGTATGTGTGCATTTTTCCATTGACTTTGCATGTGATCATGCCACATGAAAATTTTGCTTTGCATTTGGTCTGAACACACCTAAGTTTAGTATGAAGCACGTTCTGATGACTAAACACTTGTATTTTTTTTCCTTCTGTAGTTTAAAAGGCTGAATACATTTTTCTGATTAAAAAGTCTTTCTGATTAGTCCTTCATCACTTCAACTCCCTTAAATCAAATAAAAGACACAGCACTGACCTTTGATGCTTTTCTTCTGCTCACAATGTTTCAGTCACAAAAACCAAAACTTTAGTTTGTGTCCACAAGAATGTGCTATTCAATCAGTCAAGGACAGCAGACATGGTGTCTCACTTAAGCAGGGATACACACGTCAGGTAAAAATGTTTTCTCTTATCAATGATTATAGAGACGTTACAAAGACGAAACAAGGTTTCTGAGGAAAAAGATATTTTAATTTCTGCTTTCTTTTTACTTACACCTACACTGAACCAAAATATAAACAGATCGCCTCTTTTGTTTCAGTCCCACATTCAAGAATATGCAGAGGTAATTAAAATGATTTTCTTTGATCACAAAAACAGCTATTTTGTGTTTGCATACATACGCTGAGAAAACAGCTCTTGACAAAGACACTTGTCTGCTGCTGTGGCTGAGGTTGGTTCATTTGAAGCTGTGAGTGTACCTCCCCACATCTTCACTTTCGTTTTGAAGGTGTTATCTTCATTTACCTTCTCTGGCTTTGAAGCTTCACTCATGCTGCCACTGGCCTTGATGGTGCTTTTGCTGCTAATACATATTCACAAAACCACATCATTTAATTTAATCAGTTTAAAGTACCATAGGAATGGTGTCATGACCTATAGCTGCTGGCAAAAGCAATGGAATCACTACTCTTGGAGCATACTCATCCAGCTCTTTTATTTTTTTGTCGAAAAGATATAGATATAATACAAAACATTTTTTTATTTAACAGGTAAACATTCTCGCTTTGTAGAACATATTGTAACATCTGTGATTACTCCTAAGCACCAGACGATTAGCTCTCTTCGGAATGGCTTCATTCATTACTCACAGGAGCATAACAGCACCTAAGCCTTAAACGGGTTACTGTTCCTGGCCGTCACCCACACCAACTCTCTAACCCAGCCTCCTCACTATTAGCCACCGTGATTGTAAAAACCACTAACTTATGTACAGTGCGTATTCACGTACAACGTTCTTTACATCTTCGAGGCACATGAACAACAGCAGAACACATAACAATAACAGTGAACATGCTCCCAACAAGCACGCATTCAAGAATCGTTACACTGCTGCCCCAACACGAAGTTCCTCATCCCCCAGGGAACAACAAAGTTTCTGAAACGGGGTGGCGATCTGCACTGCCTCCATGATCACCTGGGACCCCCAGCAGGCATAGGGGTTTCTGCAGTCTGGGGAACAGGGTCAGAAGAAGGGGGAAACAGTCTCGGAGGTAAATATGTGGGCGTAATAGGAATAGAGGGGCAACTTGCTGTGTCGGGGAACTGGGGGGCTCCGTACTCACGCAGGGGTTGAAAGAAGCTGTAGTGTCCATAATGTCCTGAACAAAACCAGGGGACCATACCTGTCCCTCTGGAAAAGAAGGGAGGGCATGTCCTCTATAGGGTGCCAATCTGTCCTTGTGTAGAACAACTTTCCTGCCCCGAGGTGGTAGCTGTACTCTGTAAACTACCTCCCCCACTCTTTTCAGCACTCTACAAGGCCCCATCCAATTGCTGTCCAGCTTGGGGCACCGTCCTTTCTTCCTCCTCGGACTGTACACCCAGACCAGCTCTCTGGAAGTGTCGCACTTTCATTGTGAAGTCATAGTTTCTCTTTTGCCTCAGGCCCGCTTTCTCCAATTGCTCCCGAGTGAAAGTGTGGGCAGTGTCCATGCACTCCTGCAACTTCTTTGCGTACTCTGCTCCAGGTGGTGCAGCTGGTGTGTCTAGTGGTTTTCCCAAGGCCAGCTCCACAGGGGTCCTCAGCTCCTAACATCAGCAGAGCAGGCACGCACATAGTGGAGTCTTAAACAGAATCAGAATCAGAATCAGAATCAGGTTTATTGCCATTGTTCATGTAGTACACAAACTAGGAATTTGTCTCGGTGCAATGCTGCAACATTAAACATGATAAGATAAAAGAAATAAACTATACATGCAATAAAGTGTAGAATAAGAGTAAGTGATACTGGTCAGCAGTTAAAATATATTAGCGAGCAGCAGATACTGTGGAGAACTATATAGTGCAGTCGGTAATGCAGGAAGAAAACAGTGATGATTGACATGAGTCTGGTTGAGCTGCTGTACATAGTGCACGAGAGTCAATAAGTCACTTAGTGTTCAGCAGTCTGATGGCAGAGGGGAAGAAGCTGTTCATGTGACGGGAGGTTTTAGTCTGGATGGACCGAAGTCTTCTACCAGAGGGGAGGGGGGCAAACAGTACGTGACCAGGGTGTGAGGGATCGGCTATGATCCGGCCAGCACGCCTCCGGGTCCTGGAGATGTACAGATCCTGAAGAGATGGGAGCTTGCAGCCGATCACCTTCTCAGCAGTGCGCACGACGCGCTGCAGCCTTAGTCTGTCCCTGGCAGTGGCTCCTGCGTACCACACGGTTATGGAGGTGGTGAGGATGGACTCGATGATGGCTGTGTAGAACTGCACTAACATCTTGGTGGGTAGCTTGAGCTTCCTCAGCTGCCGCAGGAAGAACATCCTCTGCTGGGCTTTTTTGATGAGTGAGCTGATGGTCGGCTCCCATTTGAGGTCCCTGGTGATGGTTGTGCCTAGGAAGCGGAAGGAATCAGCAGTGGTGATGGAAGAGCCTGAGAGGGTGAGGGGGGGCAGAGGGGTAGTGACTTTCCTGAAGTCTACAATCATCTCCACTGTCTTCAGAGCGTTCAGCTGCAGGTTGTTATTGTTGCACCAGGACGCCAGCTGGGCCACCTCTCTCCTGTAGGCGGATCGATATGCCATCAGAATAAGAGGGAGGTTGCTGTCCCAGCCATGCTGATGCTCTGCGGAGAGAATAGCTAGTTGTTGGGCCAGTGTCCTGTTGAATCGTTCCACTAAGCTATTACTCTGGGGATGGAGGGGGGTTGTGCGGGTTTTCTGCATGGCAAGGCGTTCACACATAGCAGCAAACACTTTCACTTCAAAGTTATGGCCCTGATTACTGTGTGTGGTCTCTGTTGTGCCAAACCTCCTTAACATGCCCTCAACCAAGGGGTTTGCAGCAGTCTCTGCCTCTTGATCTGGAATGGCATTGGCCTCTGGCCACTTGGAAAAATAGTCCATAGCTGCCAGGACGTAATGGTTGCCTTTTTCTGTTTGGGGAAAAGGGTCCATAATGTCGACAGCCACCCTCTCCATCAGTGCTCCTGCAGGTTGGTGCTGAAGCTGGGCATGTGACTGGTGTAGTGGTCCCTTGTGGGCCATGCAGGTGTTGCAGCTGCCGCAGAAGTCACCTACGCCGCTTCTCTGCTGACCCCAGTAGAAACCCTGGCGAAGGCGATGAAGGGTCTTTGAAATACCAAAGTAGCCTGACCCTGTGCCCCCATGGCAGGCTTGCAGCACTGCTGTCCTCAGCGATTTGGGTACCACGACTTGCCATCTCTCCTTCCCTGTAGCAGGCTCCTTCCACGCCTGCTGTAGCACACCATCGCTCAGGCGTAGCATGTCGAACTTGGCCCACCACCATTTGGTGGAGACAGAGAGTCCAGTGACTTCTTTCCAAGGTGGTCTCTGCCCTTGTCTCAGCCATTGCAGCACCAGTTGTAGGTCGCCGTCCTGCGCCTGCTGTGCCCTCCACTCAGCTGCATCCACCACCCGTGACATCCCACAGGAGATCTGCACTGCGCTGTTCTGAGTGAGTTCTCTTTCTTTCATCTCTCTTTTCTCACAGTAGCAGCAGCCAACTGCAGCATAAAGGCAGCAAGACAACGCATCAGTGTTTGAGTGGCGTGCACCTGCTCTGTGCACAATGGTGAAGTTGAATGACTGGAGCCCCTCCAGCCAGTGAGCCACCTGACCCACTGGCTCCCTAAAAGATATCAGCAACTGCAGGGCAGCATGGTCAGTTCTGATGGTGAAGGGTGCACCACACAGGTAGTACTTAGTGTCTTACCGCCATCACCACGGCTAGAAGCTCTCATCTCATGACGCAGTAATGACATTCACTCTTGTTAAGCACTCGGCTAAAATACGCCACTGTGGAGGTAATAGAACAGGCAAGATGCAACGAGCTGGAATGGTTCAAGGTTTTATTTCCTCTAACATAATGAAACATGCTTTGTAGCTCGGTGAGCTACTACATTGCTGAGGCATGTATAACAAGCTCTTTTATACAGTTATACAGACAGAGAGAATGCATGGCACATTAGCATAGTGATTGTCATCTCATACATTTCAGTCAATATATATCATTAGCATGACATCAGCTGGCGCCTGGATGTCCTCTCTGTCGTCTGGAGACATATACATAACAGTCCATTGTTTTGCCCCTCTCCTGCTTCTGGGTGTGATAAGATTGTCCACCCATTGTATCTAGTGTCCCCCACACAGCCCCCCCCCCCGAATACCCAGAAAGGGCTGTGAACCCCCCTGTCGTTTGGGCTCAAGTCGATGCCAATGAAGGCTGCAGCGGGGGGGTTGCCGCTCCAGTCAAACTGTCTGCTGGTGAGGAGTGTCGGAGGGCATGTAAGTCTGTGGGGGGGAAGGGGGGAGGGTGGAAAAGACAGTGTGCTCCGCTCCGAGTTCCAGCACATTGAACGGCCGTGAATCGTGGGCACACGGGGCCGGTGCGCGTCGTGCGTAATGGAACAAACCGGTGATCGGCCAGCTTTAGGGAGTGAGGTACAGGAAAAGCATTGTGGAGGAGGAAGGAGAGGGGGGTGGGAAGCAATGGAGTGCCGGCCTGGGACGTCAAAAGTGTCTGGGCTGCGCAAAAATTGCGTGTGTATCCGCCATGGTGAGGGAGTTTCCCGGTAAACCTGACGGTGATTCGCAGCAGCTGTGCAAAAAAAAAAAAAAAAATTAAGTCTCTGACTCCTCGTGTGGCTCAGTCCTGCCAGGATGTGGGGAAGGCGAACGGCCAAATTCCCCGAGGATGCGTAGCGGCTGTGAAAAAAACTGAAGCTGTGTGAGGGACATGGTGGTTTGGTTTTAGGTGCGGGAGCAGCCCTAAAGTCATCGGGGAAAGCAATCGGCTAAATTCCCGTTGTGCGCCGTGGCTGAGAAACCCATACAAAGTCCCGTGTGCAGGCTGCATGTCTGTGAGCAGCCCTAAAGGTTCCGAGGACGGCGATCGGCCATGTTTCTCGAGCGTGTGCAGTGGTGGAGGACAATGTATAAGTCTGTGGAGCCGGTTTGTCCCTGGTGCGTGGCGCGCGCCTGGCACAGTGACCACATAGCTGGAAGTTGCGCTGTCCTCGTAATCCTGCAGTGTGCGCACAGGGCTTCTGTGCGCAGAAAGTCCGCTGTCAGGAGGTGAGTCAGGGTCAGGGAGCTTGATGGAAATCAACGCAGACAGCGCCAATGATCTTCCCCGTTCAGGCTGTTTCCTTCGGTTCGCTCATGTCGCCGTTCATGGTGCGTGTCGGTGCCAGCGCTGCCCGCTCCAGAGAGCACGCTGTGGTGTGGATGAAGAGGATGCCGGTGTTCTCTGGTATTCTGGAATCCACAGCGCGGTGAGAGGGAGTAGACAGTCATTCTCTCTTGTCAGGTCACCAGTGTGGAGAAAATGGCATAGTCGAGAGACGCACTATGCACGTCCAGGGTCACCAATGTGGAGAAAAAGGAATCCACAGCACGGCAAAAGGGAGAGATAGTCCATTTCACGTCAGGTCACCAATGTGGAGGTAATAGAACAGGTGAGATGCGACGCGACGAGCTGGAAGGGTTCAAGGTTTTATTTCCTCCAACATAATGAAACATGCTTTGTAGCTCGGTGAGCTACTGCGTTGCTGAGGCATGTATAACAAGCTCTTTTATACAGTTATACAGACAGAGAGAATGCATGGCACATTAGCATAGTGATTGTCATCTCATACATATCAGTCAGTACATATCATTAGCATGACATCAGCTGGCGCCCGGATGTCCTCTCCGTCGTCTGGGGACGTATACATAACAGTCCATTGTTCTGCCCCTCTTCCTGCTTCTGGGTGTGAGAAGAATGTCCACCCGCTGTGTCTAGTGTCCCCCACACCACCACCTTTTCACCACCAGGCCCCGGCTGTGACAGCACCGCTCTTAGTCTCATTTCCAGCCTAGCACAGATCCACGGGGATCTGTGCTTTTTAGTTTATATATGCTTCCGCTTGGCAACATTATTAGAAAGCATTGTATACATTTTCATTGTTATGCAGATGACACACAATTTTACCTGTCAGTGAAACCAAATGATAGTAATCAATTAGCCAAGTTAGAGGCCTGTCTTAAGGAAATCAAAGCTTGAATGACTTGTAATTTCCTGCTATTAAATTCAGATAAAACTGAAGTCATTCTAGTTGGTCCAAAAAACCTTATAAAGGCCTTTCCAAATCAAACTCTTAGTTTGGATGTGGTTACTCTTTCTCTTAATAGTTCTGTGAGGAACCTTGGAGTTATTTTTGATCAAGAGCTGTTTTTCAATTCACATATTAAATTTGTTTCTAAGACTGCCTTCTGTCATTTGCGTAATATTGCTAAGATTAGGAGCATCTTGTGTCAGAGTGATGCTGAGAAACTGATCCACACTTTTGTTAGCTCTAGATTAGATTATTGTAACTCTTTATTATCAGGTTATCCTAAAACATCTTTAAAAAGTCTTCGGCTGATCCAAAATGCTGCAGCAAGAGTTTTAACAGGTACTAGAAAGAGAGATCATATCTCTCCAGTTTTGGCTTCCCTTCATTGGCTTCCCATAGAGTTTAGAATTAAGTTTCTTTATTAGCTCCCAAAATACAGGATTACTTGTAATACCTAGAATCTCCAAAAGTACAATGGGAGGCAGAGCCTTCAGTTATCAAGCTCTTCTCCTGTGAAACCAGCTGCCAATCTGGATTTGGGAGTCAGACTCTCTCTCTGTTTTTAAGAATAGGGTTAAAACCTTCCTTTTTGATATAGTCTATAAGTCAAAGTGCCTTTATTGTCATTCCATTGCTAATAAACAATGCAACTAAACTGAGGTGTAGAGGGTGCGAAGGAAAAGGATGTGGAGGCGAGGCACGAGTGTAGGTCAGCATAGATTATTTATTTACCCTCTAACATGAATATAGCCTGTTGGCCCCAGCGTGGCTGCTTGGGCCCGGTTGAGTAGTGATGAGAATATGATTAGGGAGGGATCATGTGCCTCTGAACCCTCCCTTAGTTATGCTGCTAATAGGTTTAGACAGCCAGGGGACCTCCAACAATACACTGGGCTTCACTCCTTTCTTCACTCTCAATGAAATATTTTTGCTGGTCATTAACATCTGTATGTTCGCTCCCTTAGATTGATTCCCCGTCATGCTATTTTCTCTCTACATGTCTGTTCTTTTCTTCTTCTTCTCTATCCCCTCACCTCCCAGCCAGTCGCAGCAGATGACTGCCCCTCCCTGAGCCTGGTTCTGCTGGAGGTTTCTTCCTGTTAAAAGGGAGTTTTTCCTCTTCACTGTCGCCAAGTGCTTTCTCACAGGGGATCACCTGATTGCTGGGGTCTTTCTGCATTTGTGGGGGTTTCCCCTACAGTTGAAAGTGCTATGAGATGACTGTTGTTGTGAAATGGCACTATATAAATAAAGTTGAATTGAACTGAACCCCGCCTCTCCCCCAAAGATGCTGGGATAGGCTCCAGCCCCCCGCGACCCAAAAAGGATTAAGCGGAAGAAGATGGATGGATGGATGAATGTCTGTGTGTCACAACCATAGGACTCGCTAAAAGATCATAGGATCGCCAGTGATGTTCCTATGATCTCTACATGATGTCTATATGACGTCATATAGACACCATAGTGATTCAAGAAAATCTGTGTGTCTGATGTGATCAAAGGCAGGCATCACTCATGACCATACGACATCAAAGATCAAAGGCAGGCATCACTCGAGTTCACTCACGATCATAGGACATCAAAGCTCAAACGCAGGCATCACTCACAATCATAGGACTCGCTATGACATCAAAGATAATAGGACTTGCTATGACATCATCAAACATCACATGCAGGCATCATAAGACTCGCTATGCCATCAGCCTATGACGTCTATATGATGACATCATCAAAGATCATAGGACTCTCTATGACATCTTCAAAGATCAAAGGCAGGCTCAAAGATCATAGGACTCGCTATGACATCATCGAAGATCATAGGACTCCCCATGACACCATCAAAGATCAAAGGCAGGCATTACTGAACGAGTGGTGACGTGCTTGCTTACACCTGCTTCTACGGGCATGCAGAAATACTTGCTTATACTTGGTTTCTTCTGGTCTCATGGGTCGGGCTGTTGGCGACTCAACAGGCAACCCCGCCCTTCCGAGGGCATGGAGGGTGAAACTGGGCATCCTGGCAGAACTAAAATAAATATCTGTCACAGGTCTGTGGAGGACCACTCCCAGTTACAAGGGGTGAGACTGGACATCCTGGCAGATAAGCACATCTGTTGCAGGATCTACTGTGGACTTTTGCTAGTCGGTGCATCGTGACATGCACGATACAAAGAGCAGAGATAAATAAACCTATCATCTTGTCAGTCACTGCAACAGATACTGGAGTCAGTTTGTCTTGGCCTGTCCTTGCCACTGATAATACCTCTATCTGCCAAGAATGTGCCGTTAGTCCAGCAAAAGCTCGCGGTACTCAAATACTTTGCAAGCAGTTTCATGAAATGGTCAGTCAGAGAGCAACTCATACCGGCTCGGACGTCGCCCGGGTTGGCAGGGTCGGGAGTTCCTGGCGGCGGAGGGCGAAGGACAGAGCTGCATGGATGAATATGATTGGACCTAAATGAAACAGTCATTGTCGCCCCCGACAGACTGCTATAATGATGATGACTTGGTTTCTACGAGCATGCACGGGTGTGAACGAGCATGCACAGGTATGCACTAGTATTTAATAATTCAGCAAAAATGATTTGATTTAATGCATATTTACTACAAATTTCATGCAGGTATTCATTTTTTACCACTGTTAGTCTGTTACGTTTTACTGTCTCACGTGATGACGTCATTAACCATGCCGCGAAAACAAGCCCAGTAGTGTCCGAAAGTGGTTAATTTTATTGTTATATTGATTTTACTGTATAGTCCACTATATCTAAATTCACTATATAGCGAGTAGAGGGAGTGAGTGAGTGAACATTTCGAACACAGCCAGGGAAATCAGTCAGAGCGAGCAGACCGGGAAGGCAGCCAAGATGAGTCACGTGACCTAAATATCAAGTGCCGATTTGTCGTGTGGAGTTAACAGCTTTTGTAAAAAAAAACAAAAAAACCCGCTCCTGACGTTTATCGGCTTTTGAAAAAAAAAACATGAATTTGTAGTGTCTATAACATAGGACATATCGGATTTGAACTTCTATAAGTTGTCATGAATCGGGCTTGGGATTCTCCCGAGCCCGGTTTCATGGCCTTTTCTGTTTATGATCTATGTTTTCTGTTATCTTTTATGTTCCATATTGTGTATCATTGTTCTATTATATCCTGTTGTATTTTGGTTATCTTGGGCCCCTCCTCTCCTGTCATGTTCTGTCAGGTAATTCCAATTTGTCATTATCTGTTTCTCTGCCTGCTCAGGTCCACACACTCACTCTCAGCACACGCCCATTCATTCACACACGCATGCACACACTCATGCACACCTGCACTCACTCAGCTCTACACACATCCATTTATTCCTACACACTTGCACACACCCACTCACACCAGCAATCACTGTGGTCATTATGTGTTGCATTATTTAAGCTCTGTCTGCACTCCTGTGAATTGCCCGTGCATTGAATTGTCAACCTCTCACCAGTTTGGCTCTGGTGGTCTCATCTCTGTAAGTACCTTCACCCATCAGTTGCCAGTTGTGTTTAGTGTTTTTGCTGTTTCTGCCCTGTGCTACCTTGGTGCAGACTGTAGAGCTTTGGGTGGCCCAGCTCTAGTCTGCACTTCTGTTTCAGGAACGTGCTCAGTCTTTTTGTGTATCGTGGTCCCTGCCATTTCATTTGGGGGCATTTCCTGTACTGTACACGCGCACCAGGTTGTTGGCCTGATTCATTGTTTTGGACGTTTGTGCTAATAAACACCACTTCCTCCTGCATTTGGGTTCTCTCAGTCTCTCCTGCCTTAAACAGGCAAGAAATCATGACATAAGTAGGTAATGTTAACAGTTGTTCGATGTAAAGAGGGCAATTTTCTTAGAAGTGGTGTTTATCAGTTTTGCAAACAAACTCTTCATTTTTAAATTGGAAATGTTGTCTACTTCCACCCTATGCTTCCACTAGTTACTGATCAGTGACACCTGTGTTGACTGGGGCTGTGCACCTGTGGCTGCACACTATATAAGAGGCGCACTGGCAGTCTAGAGGAGAGAGCCCTGCCTGAGGAGAGGGCCCTAGATGGGGGCCCTGCCAGATGAGAGAGCCTGCTTGAAGGAGCCCTGTCTGAGGAGAGCCCTGCTTGAGGTGAACCCAGCCGGAGGAGAGCCCTGCCAGGACAGCCAGCCAGATGACAGCTCTGCTGGACGAGAGGAGGCTGCTAGCCCAAGGGAAAATGGCTGAAAGCAGGGCATGACTGAAGAGGAGGAGGAGCAGTAACGGCCCAGGACCACCATGGTGTTGGCATTTGGGAGAGCACACTTCTGTGTGGAGCAGTTGAGGTACTGTAGGCGAAGGACAGCAAGAGGCAGATTGAGGAGCTCTACCTTCGATGTAATTATTCTGGTTTCCAGATAGCAGCACTCCATGATCATGATGATGACGTTGATGATGACAATGAGAAATATGGATATACTGCTGGCAAGTGTCTTCCCCTCTGCAGGTTTCCTGAGGACGTCGGTGTCGTGGTGGCAGGTGGAGTTTAACATGGAAGAGTGGATCCTCCTCCTCAGCTTTGATGGACTTTTGTTTTTAGCCCACTTTTGGTTTTTTGGCTTAAGTTTTTTTAGTTAGTATTTTATTCTGTTTTAGCCTAGTTTTTAGCTTTTTATCTTAGTGAACAGTTGTACATATTTTATCCATCCATCCATCTTCTACCGCTTTTCCGGAGGTCCGGGTCGTGGAGGCAGCAGTTCAAGCAGAGAAGCCCAGACTTCCCTCTCCCCAGCCACCTGCTCCAGCTCTTCAGAGAGGACACCAAGGCGTTCCCAGACCAGCTGGGAGACATAGTCTCTCCACCGAGTCCTGGGTCTGCCCCGGGGTCTCCTCCCAGTGGGACGTGCCCGGATGGGGGTCTGGTGCTATGTGGATTAGGTGGCGGTCAAAGGCGGAGACCTTGGCGGACTGATCCCAGGCTTTCTAAACTGGCTTTTGGTACATGGAATATTTTAATGTAAATAAAATTCCTTTGACCAAGCATTTTAAGTTTTCCCTTTGATTGCTACTTGTGACTCCACCTGGTTTTAAAGAACCTTGCAGTTTATGTTTTTAAGTACCCTCGGCTTATATTTTACAAGAACAGTACTTTTTTGGCCTAGCTGCACTCCATACCAAAGCCAATCTGTGCCATACAGACACTGCAAAGTCAAACAGGCTGGATCACAGCCAAGGAAATCCCCAAAACACTTGTTTAAGTTTACAATGTTATCTCTTGGAGCTCTCACCTGGATAATTGTCACTGCCTCCTCCAAAACTTCACCTGGATCTGGGTTGCTTTTCTTCTTTCAAAGCTGACTAGCCGGCTAGCGGTTTAAACAGCTATGTGCTACTGTTGTAGATGGCTGCTAGCAGCTGACAAGGACAGACACTCTGCCTGTTTCATCCTCATAGCTTCAGGTCCAACTGTCTTCAAGTGAGTACCAGTCTAAAATTCTCTAATTCTCAAGCTGTGTTAGTAATGTCCACTTACTCCCATTCCCTGTTTTTGCAGTGCGGTTGGTGACATCATCGTGTTGAGACAGTTGTTTATGGTTCCAATTTTTCTGCTAAAAGGGAAATTGTATCTGTTGTGACACACAAGGTCCATTGTTTTGTGTTCAGCTGCTTAAAAGCAGTTGGATATTTGCTATGGGACTGGAGTGGGGTGCTGCATTGTATCAGTATTGTAAACAATGTTGCAGTGATGCTATTGAGCACCACCATTCTGTTGTTTGCTCATGCTGTAGTACTTTTGAGGATTTTCTGGAGAATATTCTGGATAGTTTTTGCCATTTTGGATATGTTGAGAGCTTTAATAAACCTGCAGGTGAAGAAAGAAAGTGTGGTGGCACGGGTGGGGGATTCTCCACCCAGAGAAGGCAGCTGGGATAAGGGGGAGCAATGGACCGGAGGAGGAAGTGCCACCGGGGGGGGTCAGACGGGGCAGTATGGACTATGCACCCCCCAGGGAGAGGAGGAACCGCCGGAGCCGCTTGAAGAGAGAAGGATGTGAGCAGCAGTGCCGGTGTTATGCTGTGTTAATATACCACACAGGTCTTTGTTCCAAACAATGTATTATTGTCGGAAGTTCCGGGTCTCAATGCATGGAATTAAAAGCATAAAAGAGGAATGCACAGATAGATAGATAGATAGATAGATAGATAGATAGATAGATAGATAACCTTTATTGTCATTATACAAACAAATGTACAATGAGATTTAAGCATCTCCTCCAGTGCAACATATGTAAAGGAGAAAAATAAAAAGCATAAAAACAATAAATTCCTGCAATAAATAATGTATAATGTGTACAATGTACGTAATAGTGGGGCAGATTAGTGAAAGAATCTTTCACTTGGTGATACAAGCACCAAAATTGGCACAAATGAAGTTCAGGACCTACTTTTTAAGAAAAGTACGCTCTCCAGCTGAAAATCCAATATGGCCGCCATTTTTTTCAAGATGGCCGCCTCTGATATGGGTTTACAGCAGTATTTGGCTTAAATTCTGACGATATCATGCTACTTTTATGATCTATATATCAAAATATATGTTTATGGAGACAAGAAATCCAATTTTGCCTTCCAAATATCATAATTATCAACTACTATGATGATATATTGAAAATATAATGAAGAAACACTACCTGAGTGAAGATACTGATACGATGTGATGTATGTTTCCTACCACTCAATACAGAGATGTAGTATAGACTGAACTGGCTAGCTTGAATTGACTCTTGGTCACCTGTTTTACTCCTTGCATTTGCAGGAACACAGTTGTGTACATTTCAGGGTGCAGCGGTAGCATTTACATGGTCCACGGCATTCACCCGTGCAGCGACATTTTGTCAGCTGCTGGCAAGACTGAGCAATGGGTGGCAGGGTTGACCAGACAACTGCCCAGACTTCACCATTCTTCTGCCAGCCCCAGTTGGCAGGGCTTTCAGGTTGCATTTTGCACGATGTTGCCTGGCCCCATATACAGGCTGCCTGGAAGACAGAACGTCTAACATGCTGAGTGAGAGATGCACTGGTTGGTGGAATAGAATCGTAAGATCTCTGCTTCCGAGCAAACAAGTGCAGTCTTGCCTCATCGACCTTGGTGGTGTTGCTGTGCTTGTCGTACATGGTGACAACAAATTTCTCAAGGATGTTGAGGTCAGCATCTTCTATGATAGGTGGGTATTGACTGAGCTTCTTGAAGACTGGGCTCACTTCAGGACAAAACCCCCATGTTTGCCATGCAGTTGTCTTGCCTCTACCTCGAAAGGCTGACACCACGTCGCAACCAGTGAAAGCATGAAAGAAGCACATACCACTAGCTTTCTCTGGACCAAGCTTATCTACCAGATCGTGAATAGGAAACCATCTTATGGACTGACCCTGACCAAATTCTACCCACACCATTTCCAAGCCTGCATCCTGAAGAGTTGCAAAGACACTGACTGCAATAACCAGAATATCTGTGTCACATGCTTTGATCAAGACAGACTTCGTCTGTTGCTTTGCTGCATGAAGAGCATGTATGAATATCCTGGAGTCAGCTTCTTCATGGTTGCAAGGACTTAAGCCATCAAGGTTGAAGGTCTTGTTTGACAATGCCTGATCATCCTTGGTCACAATTACAACATTGTTGGGACACATGGATATAATCTTGTCTGCAAGGTAGTGAAAGAGCTCAGTCTTGTTGTCACTGTCTCTCAGGAAGCTTGACCAGATGGGTGGTAGTTTGGTTTTGTCTGTCACTCTACTCCGAGTTCCTTTTCCTCGCTTTGACCTTGTTTCAGCTTTCAGGCTTGATGTTTTGTATACATCAAAAACTATGCCTGTGCGTTCATACTTTGACGAGTAAAACTGGATCTTTGGTACTACATCACGTACAGCATATTCCTCAAAGGTCTTTGATGTCTTTGGAGACAGTGAGTGAACAAGGCAGAACCATCAATGATGATAGCATCACATTCTGGTTGAGTGTCAGGGAGAGAAATGGCATCTTCCAGACGGTCAGCAAGGTCAGACTTCTTTCCAGAATGGAGATTCCCCATGTCACTCAGTGCTGCAGGAAAGGACTGATTCTCGTGCCTGAAGAACTCCAGTAGATCACACTCTCGAGCTTGACATGATATGAAAAGCTGCGAGAACAGATTGCAGTCACTTTTAAGTACCTCCTTCTTTTTGTCGCTGGAATCTACAGCTGCCTGTTGCTGAAAGAAGTCAGTTTTGTTCTTTTTGATTGGCTTGTAGAAGGAAGCCTCATCAACCAGACCATTGAAAAAGTCTTTGAAGGCAACTTCACCTTTCTCAAAATGAGTCCTAACAAGCTCTGCAGCACTGGGATGTGCGATGAGCTTTGTGTCCAGAATCAGAATCAGAATCAGGTTTATTGCCATTGTTCATGTAGTACACAAACTAGGAATTTGTCTCGGTACAATGCTGCAACATTAAACATGATAAGATAAAAGAAATAAACTATACATGTAATAAAGTGTAGGATAAGATTAAGTGATACTGGTCAACAGTTAAAATATATTAGCCAGCAGCAGATACTGTGGAGAACTATATAGTGCAGTCGGTAATGCAGGAAGAAAACAGTGATGATTGACATGAGTCTGGTTGAGCTGCTGTACATAGTGCACGAGAGTCAATAAGTCACTTAGTGTTCAGCAGTCTGATGGCAGAGGGGAAGAAGCTGTTCATGTGACGGGAGGTTTTAGTCTGGATGGACCGAAGTCTTCTACCAGAGGGGAGGGGGGCAAACAGTACGTGACCAGGGTGTGAGGGATCGGCTATGATCCGGCCAGCACGCCTCCGGGTCCTGGAGATGTACAGATCCAGGAGAGATGGGAGCTTGCAGCCGATCACCTTCTCAGCAGTGCGCACGACGTGCTGCAGCCTTAGTCTGTCCCTGGCAGTGGCTCCTGCGTACCACACGGTTATGGAGGTGGTGAGGATGGACTCGATGATGGCTGTGTAGAACTGCACTAACATCTTGGTGGGTAGCTTGAGCTTCCTCAGCTGCCGCAGGAAGAACATCCTCTGCTGGGCTTTTTTGATGAGTGAGCTGATGGTCGGCTCCCATTTGAGGTCCCTGGTGATGGTAGTGCCTAGGAAGTGGAAGGAATCAGCAGTGGTGATGGGAGAGCCTGAGAGGGTGAGGGGGGGCAGAGGAGTAGTGACTTTCCTGAAGTCTACAATCATCTCCACTGTCTTCAGAGCGTTCAGCTGCAGGTTGTTATTGCTGCACCAGGACGCCAGCTGGGCCACCTCTCTCCTGTAGGCGGACTTGTCGCCGTTGGAGATGAGCCCGATGAGGGTGGTGTCGTCCGCAAACTTGATCAACTTGACAGACTGGTGGCTGGAGGTGCAGGAGTTGGTGTAAAGGGAGAAGAGTAGGGGGGAAAGTACACAGCCCTGGGGTGATCCGGTGCTGATGCTAGTATAGTCTGAGACAGTCTTTCCCAGCCGCACATGCTGCCTCCGGTCCGTTAGGAAGTCGATGATCCACCTGCAGAGGGAGTCAGGCACGTTGAGCAGGGACAGCTTGTCCCGGAGCAGAGCGGGGCGGATGGTGTTGAATGCGGAGCTGAAGTCCACAAACAGGATCCTGGCGTAGGTTCCCGGGGAGTCCAGGTGCTGCAGGATGGAGTGGAGGGCCAGGTTGACTGCGTCGTCTACAGACCTGTTGGCTCGGTAGGCAAACTGCAGCGGGTCCAGGAGAGGGGTGGTGATGGACTTGAGGTGGGACAGGACCAGGCGCTCAAAGGACTTCATGACTACAGAGGTGAGCGCTACAGGTCTGTAGTCATTAAGTCCAGTGATCCGTGGCTTCTTGGGGACAGGGATGATGGTGGAGGATTTGAGGCAGGACGGCACGTGGCATAACTTAAGGGAGGTGTTAAAAATGTCTGTGAAGACAGGAGCCAGCTGTTTCGCACAGAGTCTCAGGGTGGAGGGAGACACGCCGTCTGGGCCGGGGGCCTTGCGCGGGTTCAGTCTGGAGAACTGTTTGAGCACATCCTGCTCACTGATGATAAGGGGAGGGGGGGAGGAGGGGGGGTGCCTTAAATGAAGTAGGGAATGTGGAGGCTGTGGAGCTGGAGGGAGGGGGGGGAGTTGGACACAGATGACGAGGTGTCAAAACGGGCATAGTGTTGGGACAGTCTTTGACAAAGGGCTTTGTCATCCTGACCTTTAGGAGCCTTAGGTCGATAGTTGGTGATTTGCCTCAGTCCTCTCCACACGGAAGCCGAATCATTAGCAGTGAACTGCTGCTGGAGTCTCTCTGAGTATAGAGATTTAGCCCTCTTCAGCTCTCTGTTAAACCGGTATTTAACCTCCCTGTAGCAGTCCCTGTCTCCACTTTTCAGCGCTGCTTCCTTCTCCTTCCTGATCTGTCTGAGCTTAGCTGTGAACCAGGGTTTGTCATTAGAGTAACTCACCCTGGTGCGTGATGGAAGAATGTTCTCTTCACAAAAGTGGATATATGAGTTCACAGTGTCCGTGTATTCATCCAGATCATGCGTGGCTCCTTTAAATATGCCCCAGTCAGATATTTCCATGCACGTTTCCAGCTTCTCCTCAGCATCACTGGTCCGTATCTTCGTAGTGCTCACAACAGGTTTAGTGAGCTTCAATCTCTGTCTGTATGTGGGAATGAGGTGAACCATCACGTGATCAGATAATCCCAGCGCAGCGCTAGGAACAGCGCGATATGCGTCTTTCACTGTGGTGTAACAGTGATCCAGTGTGTTTAATCCTCTGGTGGGGCATTTAATAAACTGTTTGTAGCGGGGGAGATCGTGGCTCAGATTGCACTGATTAAAGTCGCCAGCCACAATAATCAGCGAGTCTGGAAAAATCCGCTCTGTGTGTTGAATGTGATCCGCGAGCACGCGCTGAGCTTCGCGCGTGTCCGCGTCGGGAGGGGCGTACACAGCGATCATTATAAAAGAAGCAAACTCCCGCGGGGAATAGAAAGGCTTGCAATTGATAACAAGAAATTCCAAGGCAGGAGAACAGTGTTTGGAAATTACCGTTACATCAGAGCACCAGCTGCAGTTGATGTAGAAGCAGACTCCGCCTCCTGTGGTCTTGCCGGAAAGCTCTGTGTCACGATCAGCACGGAAGAGCTGAAAGCCGTCGAGGCGCAGCGCGCTGTCCGGTATATTTTCCCGGAGCCAGGTCTCAGTAAAGCAGAGGACAGCTGAGGAGGCGAGGTCCTTAAAACGCATCAGCAGTCTCAGTTCATCTACCTTGTTAGAGAGAGAGTTGGTATTGGACAGAAATATGCCAGGCAGCGCCGTTCGCGAGCCTCTCCTGCGAAGCCGCACGAGAGCGCCCGCTCGTCTACCTCTCTTTCGCCGTCTCACTTTCCGAGCCAAACAGTAAACCAGATCGGCGGCAGGGGCTAGAAAAACTGGGAGGAGGTCCGTGGGGGTGAAAGTCCTGATATTTAGAAGTTCTTCACGGGTATAAGTGCAAGCAGACACACAATTGACAAACAAAAACAAACAAAGAGAGCAGCGAAGCACCATGTCGACCGCTGTGGGCGCCATCTTGGTTTTGGTCTTTGGTCATCTTGGTCTTCAGTGTGAGCAGATCCTTGGATTCCTCCAGGAAAGGATTGCCCAGGTCCTTCATCACACCAAAAAACTTATTGACCTTGTCAGTGAAGGACTTCTGAGACTGGCTGTTCTGCTCATGATGCTTGATATCTTCATTTGCAGCTTTAACCTGTGAAGCCAACTCATACTGGTTAACTAACTGGCTAACTTCTGGTCCAGAAACCATCCATCGCCTCAGTGCAGATGGATCCTCAGTAACTCCAATGGAACCACCATCACCTTTCACGACAGCATTGGCCTGCTCATGAGCTTGGTCAATGGCTATGCCGGAGAATTCCCTGTGAGTCTTGTGGACCACAAACTTTCCCAGCTGAAATTCGTGGAACACTCCAGGGTGACTTTGCTCCAAAGAAACCATGTCTTTGAGGTGGATGGGGAGCCATCGAGCATAGCTCACATTGTTGTTAGCAAAGAAGAATGGGATTAAAGCAGACAGTGCTTGACAGTACAAGTTGAAGTTAGCCTCTCTGAAAGATCTGACCAGCGAGAACACCACCAACTCCATTGACAGGACAAACTCCCAGAATTGAAACTGTGGACTTTCTTTCCCGTGTGTCTCATACCATTCATCAAAATTCAGGGCGTCATTCTCCTCTGCACAGTGATACTCATATGCCTCCTTTTGTAGCATGTAGAGGCAACTTGCTGTGACTTCATGCATATGGCGTGTTTTTGTGACATTGGCGGCTGAAAGAAAGGATTGGTTGTGCTTTGACATCCTGGTTGTGCTTTGACATCACTCTCATAAAAGCAATAAACTAAATTGAGTAACATTTTATCACATCAATGAAATAAGTAACCATGGACTTTTAGGTTTTGGCCGCATAGCTTACAGAGACAGATTTTCAGCTAGAAAACTGCAATTTACAGCCATTTAGCAGCCGCCATTTTGAAATATGTTGGTCATATTTAAATTCAGAACATAGAAATGAGATAAATGTATTAAAATACATGCAGTTTAATGTTCAGATCATTCAGAAACAATGCATATTGGATTTCCACTTCGCAAATAGAAAATATCGGAGATTGACACGGTCACCATCTTGAAAAATGGTGGCCATCTTGGATTTTCAGCTGGAGAGCGTACTTTTCTTAAAAAGTAGGTCCTGAACTTCATTTGTGCCAATTTTGGTGGTTGTATCATCAAGTGAAAGATTCTTATGAAAAATTGGCTTAATCTGCCCCACTATAAGATAAAATAAGTTATATATACAATATAAAAATAAAAATATTAAAAAAGACTGCACATCATTCTGGACCGTAAATGTCAATTACACAGTGATGTGTTTAGAGGTACACTGAGAGGGTCAGGGAGGGTTGGACTGAGAATTCAGAGCCATGATGGCTTTTGGAAAAAAACTGTTCTTAAGTCTATTTGTCCTGGCTCTGATGCACCTGTAGCGCCTCCCTGAGGGCAGCAGGTCAAACAGGTCAGCTCCAGGGTGGTAGATGTCCTTGATGATGTATTGTGCTCTCCTAAGGCAGCGGGCGGTGTAAATGTCTGTCAGGGAGGGGAGAGGGCGGCCGATGATCTTCTGTGCTGCCTTTACTACCCTCTGCAACCTCTCCCTGTCTACCATTGTGCAATTCCCATACCACACTGTAATGTAGTATGTGAGCAGACTCTCAACGGATGAGCGATAGAAGGTCAGCAGCAGGGTGGAGTTGAGGTCGTACTTCCTGAGGACTCTCAGGAAGTGTAGCCGCTGCTGAGCCTTCTTAATAATCGCCGAGATGTTGTCTGTCCAGGAGATGTCAGAGGAGATAAGGATGCCGAGGTACCGGAATGTGTGGACCCTCTCCACACACTCGCCGTTAATGAAGAGGGGGGCTGGGTCGGTATTGGTCCTCCTGAAGTTGACAATGATTTCCTTGGTTTTCTTGGTGTTCAGAGTCAGGTTATTTTCTAAACACCAAGTTGCCAACTTCAGGACCTCCCCCCTATAGGCTGTCTCGTCCCCTCCAGAAATGAGTCAAACCACCGTGGTGTCGTCAGCAAACTTCACGATGATTTTGTTGTTGTAGGCCAGACGACAGTCATAGGTGTAGAGACAGTACAGGAGGGGGCTCAGCACACAGCCCTGTGGGGAGCCAGTACTCAGCGTCCGTGTGGAGGAGAAGTAGGAGCCAAGTCTCACAGTCTGGGATCAGTTAGTGAGAAAGTTCTTTATCCAAGCACATGTGAGAGGTGGGAGACCAAGGGTGTTCAGTTTGGTAATGAGAATGTCTGGGATAATTGTATTGAAGGCCGAGCTGTAGTCCACGAAGAGCATTCGGACATAGCTGTGCTGCCGCTCCAAGTGGGACAGTGCAAAATGGAGGGCTACGGTGATGGCATCTTCAGTGGATCGGTTTTCACGATATGCAAACTGGTAAGAATCAAGGTCTGGGGGAAGATGGCTCTTAATCCGGGGGCTGCACGGTGGCGCAGTGGTTAGCACTGCGGCAGCACAGTTTACCCTTGGCCCGGGGGATCGTGGGATCGTGGGTTCGATCCCAGCCCCCGACCAACAGTGATCTGTGTGGAGTTTGCATGTTCTCCCCGTGTTTGCATGGGTTTACTCTGGGATTTCTCCGGTTTCCTCCCACATGCCAAAAACATGCAGGTTAGGTTATTTGGAGACTCTAAAGTGGCCCTAGGTGTGAATGTGTGTGTGAATGGTTAAGGGATAGCACCGTATCGTGGATGCTCCATCCATCCAGGTGGTGGATGACCTTCAATTTCCCCTCTGGGGATCACTAAAGTATACTAAATCTAAAAAAAAAAAAAAAAAAAATTAATGTGCTGAAGAAGCAGTCTCTCGAAGCACTTCATAATTACCGGGGTGAGGGCCACAGGACGGTAATCATTTAGGCTGGTGGTGGGAGACTTCTTTGGTACCGGAATGATTATGGCAGATTTCAGACAGGACGGGATGACTGCCTGGGCCAGGGAGAGGTTGAAAATCCTGGTAAAGATGGAGGTGAGCTGGGAGGCACACGCTCTAAGCACCTTACCAGGAACTCCATCTGGGCCGGCAGCCTTCTTGGGGTTCACTGTCAGGAGCACCCGTCTGACGTCATGCTCACTGACAGTGAAAGTGGTGGTGCAGGAGCTGGGTGGGGGTGGGGGCAGGGCTGAGGCTGATGAGTGCTGCTGTTGAGTTATTTCAAAGCAAGCAAAGAAGCTATTTAGCTCCTCTGCCAGCGGTGCACTCAGGTTCTCTGATGTTGTAGCACAGCCTCTGTAATTCGTGATGTTTTGAATTCCCTGCCACACCTCCCATATGTTGTTACTAGACAAGTGGGACTCTATTCTCATCTTGTAGTCCGCTTTAGCTTTTTTAACTCTTCTTTTCAGATCGGCTCGAGTAGACCTATAAAGGTCTCTGTCACCTGATCTGAAGGCAGCATCACGGACTCTGAGGAGTGTGCGGACCTGGCTGGTCATCCAGGGTTTCTGGTTAGGAAAAACCCTAATATTTTTGTCCACAGTCACATTACTGATACAAAACTTACTGTAGTCCAAGGTTGTATCAGTGGATGTTTCCAACTCCTGTTGTCCAAATAAATCCCAGTCTGTCTCTGTGAAGCAATCCTGCAGTTTGGGGAGAGCATTGTCAGACCAAGTTGTGACAGTCTTTATAGTAGTGAGATCTCCAGTTTATGTAATAACCATGACATTGTGTTGTTGCAGGAACACTGGCTGTTCGAAAACGAATTATCTATTCTGAGCAGATTACATGATGACTTTATAGGACAAGGTGTCTCTTTTATGGACACGGAAGAATGTGTTATCTTAGGTCGCCCCTATGGTGGCGTCGGTATCCTATGGCGGAAGTCTCTTGCGAACAGTTGTGTTGTGAAAACCTACGAGTGCGTAAGAATTACAGGTATTGAAGTCAACCTGGATGACCTTCACTGTCTTATATTGTGTGTGTATTTCCCCAGCGACAACGTTGAAAACTTGGATGAATACCTTCACTGCCTGAGTCTTGTTAAACGTATCACTGAGGATTTTCCCACTCCATATGTGTTCACAATTGGTGACTTCAACGCCAACACAGCACGCTCAAGTTGTTTTGGAGACGAACTGGTGTCTTTTTGTGAGAGTTACTCCTTACACATCTCGGACAGGATTATCTTACCAGGTGATACCTTTACTCATGTTAGCATGGCTCATGGCTCTACATCATGGCTTGATCACTGTGTGACTACATCCTCGGGCCACGATAACGTGTCCAATATCAAAGTTCTGTATGACTATGTGAGTTCTGATCATGTACCTTTATCTATAGATATTGAGGTATCTAGTGCTGTAAGTGACCTCCGGGAAGCTCCCTCAGCCACAACGGGCAGTAGAACATACAAATGGCGTGATGCCACAGCGTCAGACCTGTCCAGATATAAGAAACTTACTCGTAGGAAACTCTGTAACATCCGTGCTCCTATGGACGCCATCAGGTGTCACGACCGCAATTGTGCGGCACACAGGGACGATATCGACAGGTTCTACAGTGATATTATTGATGCTTTAAATTACTGTGTGAGTGAATGCATTCCTAGTCACAGTGTGGCCACCCAATATAACATCCCAGGCTGGAATGATGTCGTTAGCGAGGCTCACACAGCTGCTCGGGATGCTTTTTTGTGGTGGAGGAGTAATAGCAAACCACGTTCTGGTCCAATATTTGAAAACATGAAAAATTGCAGGGCTAGGTTCAAATATGCTCTACGAGCATGCAGGCGCAATGAAGAAAGTATCAAATGTGACCAGCTAGCTAATCACATGAGTGATCTGAACATGGTAGAATTCTGGAAACAAATGAAGGCTATGAGCTCCCACCGGTCTGTCAGATCAAACACTATTGATGGTGTGACTGGTGACGTTAACATTGCTGAAAAGTGGAAATGTCAATATGAAGCTATTTTCAACTCAGTCAAGAATGTTTCAATGAAGGATTCTGTTATGCACGATATTCGTCTGTATAACGACATGTTTGATGCCTCTGATATTTCTGCTGTTACTCCTGTTGAAGTTGATTCACTGATCAAAGTTCTCAAGAAAGGCAAATCAGCTGGCCCTGACTGTCTCACCAGTGAATGCCTCATCAACGCTGATTTCAATTTGTGTTTTCTGTTGTCATTGTGTTTTAACTGTATGTTTGTTCATGGTTACATGCCAGATATGTTGATGGACTCTGTTATTATTCCTTTGGTGAAAAACAAGTGTGCCAGTCTTTCTGATATGAACAACTACAGACCTATAGCTATTGCAAATGTTATATCTAAACTGTTAGAGGGTTTACTCCTGAACAGAATTGAGGATTATCTGTGGACAAACGACAATCAGTTTGGTTTCAAATCAGCTCTTTCAACTGACAAGGCTGTTTACCTACTCCATGAATTTGTTGACTACTTCAGAAGCCATTCCACTAGTGTCTATGCTACGTTCCTAGATGCTAGCAAAGCTTTTGACAGGATTAACCACTGGTGTTTGTTCAGAAAATTGATCGATCGAGGTATTCCTATTTACATTGTTAGCATCCTGTTATACTGGTACAGAAGGCAGTCTATGGTTGTTAGATGGGGCAATGTCACCTCATCCAAATTTCATGTGACCAACGGTGTTAAACAAGGTGGTATACTGTCACCCTTGTTGTTTAATGTCTATGTTGATGATCTCAGTGTACTGTTGAACAATACTAATGTGGGCGGCTCCTTTAACGGTGCACTGTTAAATCACATTTTCTACGCTGATGACCTCTGTTTGTTAAGTTTGTCTACTGCAGCGATGCAACATCTCCTTTCGGTATGTGAAAAATTTGGTGAAAAAAATGACATCTTGTTCAACTGTACTAAATCTATGTGTATGGCTTTCAAACCAAAGGGTGTCAATACGTCGAATCCTGTTATGCCACTTTGTGGTAATAGCTTGAACTTTGTTGAAAAAGTCAAATACCTAGGTGTGTGGATTGAATCTGATAAGACCAATGTTGATTGTAACAGGCATCTCAGGAAACTGTATGCTCAAACAAATTTACTGTTGAGAAATTTCCATAGATGTTCCCCTGATGTCAAATGTATGTTGTTCAAGACCTTCTGTACCTCAATGTACCGCTCGCCTTTATGGTTTAATAGCAATGTTGCTGTTAGGAACAAAATCCGCATTGCATATAATAACTCCCTAAGAAGGTTGTTAGATGTACCACGAAGGTCGAGTGCAAGCAAGATGTTTGTGTCTGTGAACATTCCGTCTTTTGGCGAATTGTTACGTAAGAATGTTTACAGTTTTATGAGAAGGTTGCTGGCATGTAACAATCATCTTATATCAGCAATTGTCAACTCGTCACTCACACTTCATTCCAGCATTTGGAAGTGGTGGCGTTCCATTTTATACTGAGCCCATTATTGTATGTTATTGTTGTTACAAGAGCGCCGAGTGTCTGCTGATCTGTATATACTTTTATTTATTTATTTATCTATCTATTTTCTACTCGTTTTAGTTTTGCTCTTAATATGAACCCTGAGTTTGAAATAAACATTTGAATTTGAATTTGAATTTGAATAGTAGGCCTGTCTCTATGCCTGAGGGGGGTGTAGGCTGGGGAGAGCAGGAGGGAAAGATGGTCCGACTGGCTGAGGTGGGGGAGGGATATGACTCTGTATGCGTGCTTGATGTTAGTGTAAACATGGTCTAAAATGTTCTCCCCTCTAGTAGAACACTTAACATGCTGATAAAATTTTGGGAGTACAGTCTTCAGATTGGCCTTATCAAAGTCTCCTGCGACTATGTGGACACCATCAGGGTGAGCCCACTGATGTTTGTTAATGGTGTTAAGCAGGAGGGAGAGCGCCATACAGTGGTACCTCTACTTACGAACGTCTCTACATACGGAATTTTCAGGTTACGACACGCCTCAACGGGAAAATATTGCCTCTTGTTACGAACGAAATTTCAGGATACGAAAGGCAAAAAAGTACGCGCTCCTCGCAGCTCCCGTAGTTTACCGAACGTAAACATACCTGTAGCTGCTCTGCCATTGGCTATCGCCTAGCATCTTCCTGGTATCCCATTGGCCACGAAGTGTTCGGGCAGTTTTACGTGTGTGTACAGTACAGAATTAACATTTATTCGCTATGGGCCCCAAGAAAGTGACGGAGATAAGTGGAAAAGGAGAAAAGAAGAAGAGAGTTTTTTTGTCCATACAAACAAAGAAGGAGATAATCGAAAGGTATGAAAAGGGGATGCGTTTAGTTGATCTCGCCAAAGAATATGGCCGTAATACATCAACGATCAGCACGGTATTAAAACAAAAGGAAGCCCTTACAAGCCGACAAAAGCAAACGTCCTTGGATCGTTTCTTCACAAAACGTCAGGCAAAAACCACTGATGAGACAAAACATGAACCAAAGAAGGCAAAAGGTGACGACGACGATAGCAGTTAAAAGGTAAATGAACATAATTTTTATTATTCTTTCTCTTTTATTATTCTCTTTTATTATTCTTTCTCTCATTTTAAACTCTCATTTTATGTTTATTGTGCAGTAATCTAATTGTAACATGTATTTGTTACATGTTTTGATGCGTTTTTATGATTTATGCCCGAATTTTGGGGGACTTGGAACGGATTACGGCATTTACATGTAAAACGCGCCTCTATTTACGGAATTTTCACGTTACGAGAATACTTCCGGAACGAATTAATTTCGTAAGTAGAGGTACCACTGTATTTACATTTGCACTGGGTGAAATATACACGGCCGTGATAACCACTACTGTTAGCTCTCTCGGTAGAAAAAAAGGCCAACATCTTACAGACATGTACTCGAGATCGGGAGAGCAATATCTGTCTGTAATAGTCCCATTGTTACACCAGTTATTATGCATATACAGTACATACAAAGCCCTCCCCCTCTACTCTTACTGGAGTCCTTAGTCCTGTCACAGCGTAGCAACGTGCGGCCCGCTAGCTGCATGCTAGCGTCGGATATGTCCGGATGGAACCAAGTTTCGGTGATAATCAGAACACAACAGTCACGAACATAGTGATTACCAGCAAGTTGTAATTCCAAGTCTTCCGTTTTATGCACCAAGGATCTGGCATTGGAAAGATACAGGCTTGGTAGAGGTGGCTTATGTGGTTGTCTCCTTAGCCTTAGCATAACACCGGACCTGCAGCCCCGCTTCTGCTTCCTCTCCCTCCTCCGTCTTCGCCGCCTCCACGACCCGACAACAATCCACGGACAGCCCGGTGGTCTTGCTATGTCGACTGGGATGTTATGCGTGTGGTGAAAAACACTCGCAACTGGTGTCTGATGCTGGTCTCCAATCTCGAGAAGTCTCTGACGGGTGTAGCGAATGTTCGCCGAACTGATAGCACACAAATAAACAAAAAAGAAGTACCATAACATAAAAAAAACCACTGAAAAGGAGAGCCGTGAGCCGCTGCAACATTGCGTGCCGCCATGTTGGTACCATTTCAGAGACCCGGGAGCTCTTTTTACGGTACTGTATGTTGGAGAAAGTTCATGTGTCATCCAGCTCGTTGTCTCGCCTGCTTCCTTTCTTCACATTGGTGACCCTAAGACATGCCATGGAAAGTGAGCCGAGCACCGCCCCGGAGACTACCTGGAGGGAGAACACCAGCGCCATGTGCGCTGTCTCAGTCGAGCTCCCAGACTTCTGGCTTCACAACCCACTTGGTTCTTGCACATAGAAGCCCAGTTCACACTCCACGGGGATAACAACGGACAATACCAAGTATTACTACATGGTCGCTGCGCTGGATATGCGCGCCACGCAAAAGGTGACAAGCTTGCTACAGCAGCTGCCAGTCTAAGAAAAATATTAAGTGCTCAAGAGGATGCTTCTCCAGCGCTATACCCTTTCTGACAGTGAGAGAGCAGAGAGACTCCTAACGCGTTTGGAGTTAGGTAACAGATCAGCAGTGGAGCTCATGGAGTGCATGTTGGCACTGGGGGGGAAGGACGATGAATCTTTCCTGTTCGCCCACTTGTTTCTCAGGAACCTACCAGCTACAGCGAGGGCGATCCTGGCCAACTCGCCGTGGCTGGTTCCTAAGGACTACCGTACCCTGGCGCAGGAATGCGGACCACATCATTTTGGTGACGACAACTCTCAGCATGCAGGCAGTGGCACCAGCATTCATGAGGAACTTCAGCGAGGTCAAGGAGCCGTTGGTGGTAGCTGGGACGGACACCAGGAGACGAAGGAACGGGGTGATCTGTTTTTATCATCGCCTTTTCAGCTCAAATGCCCAATGCTGCCTGTTGCCATGCCAATTCAATAAGCCAGGAAGACGGCACGTTTGGAATTCAGTTGCAGCTGCAACCAATGGCGACAGGAACAGACTGCTTTATGTTACGGACACACGTTCAGGGAGATGGTTTTTGGTGAACTCCGGCTCCCAGAAGAGCCTCATCTTGCCGGTCAACGCAGACAGGGTTGCAGGAGGCAGCAGTCCTGAGCTCACAGCCACCAACAGATCCACCATCAGGACATTTGGTGAGCGGACGCAACTTTCAGTGGGACTTTGCGATAGCTGCATGTTCCACCCCCATTTTAGGCACAGATTTTTTATGTGCTTATGGGTTGTTAGTCGATGTTGCTAATAGGAGATTAGTGGATGCTGTCTCTCCTACCTCACTGCCCTGTACAGTTCGGGGACCTGGGTCAACAACACTGGCTAACATTATAGCTCCAGAGGGTAAGTACCAACATTTGCGCACATAGTTCCCAGCACTCACGGTCCCAACTTTTTTGGCTACGATAACGAAACACAGGGTCGAACATTTCATAACGACAAAAGGCCTGCCGGTGTTCACACGACCTCGGAGCTTGGACGCAGCTAAACTGGCCAGAGCGCAAGAGGAGTTTGCCATCTTAGAGCAGTTGGCATCATCAGGTGCTCCAACAGCCCATGGGCATCCCCGCTACACATGATGCCTAAAGCCGATGGGTCATGGTGACCACGTGGCAATTTCCGGCGCTTGAATAACGCCACGGAACACGATCGTTTTCCCAATTCGCACATCCAGGATTTTTACATGCACCTGGCCGGGGTGCGTGTTTTTATGAAAGTGGATCTGATCCGCGGATACCATCGGGTCCCGGTGCGCATGAAAGACGTTCCGAAAACAGCAGTAATAACTCCTTTTGGTCTTTTTGAGTTTTTCACATGCCGTTCGGATTAAAAGGTGCGGCACAGACTTTCCATAGGATGATGGGTGCAGTGCTTCACAACTTGTCCTTTGTTTTTGTCTACTTAGATGACATTCTGGTAGCTGGCGCGTCCGAGGAGGAGCACATCGCACATCTCAAGATTGTTTTCCAGAGGTTGGAAGCGCATGGGCTTGTAGTGAACCTGGTGAAGTGCCAGTTCGGTGTGCCTGTGATTGATTTTTTGGGCCACCCATTTCGCTGGAGGGCGCAATTCCTTTACTGGATAAGGTGCGTGCCGTGTCGGACTTTCCGCATCCACAGACTATGAGGGCCCTGCAGGAGTTCTTGGGGATGGTCAGTTTTTATAACCATTTACTTCCCCGGTCAGCCCAGCTGATGCAGCCGTTGTATGCTGCGCTGAAAAAATAGAAGCCCGTGGAAAACATCGACTGGACTCCTGAGCGAGTCCAGGCTTTCATGAATGCCAAAACAGCACTTGTGGATGCCACATTGCTAGCTCATCCGGATCCATCGGCACGGATAGCGCTCACTACGGAGGCATCTGATGTTGCCATAGGAGCAGTGGTAGAGCATTATGTCTCCGGTTCGTGGCAGCCGCTTGCATTTTTCAGTTGGACTTTGCACAACAGGGAACACAAATAGAGCACATTCGACAGAGAGTTGTTGGCTCTACACCTGGTGACACGCCATTTCCAGTTTTGGCTAGAAGGGTGCGAGTTCACCACATTTGTGGACCATAAGCCGCTGACGTACGTGATGTCCGAGGTCTCGGAACCGTGGTTGGCCTGGCAGCAACAGCATTTGGCCACGATCTTGGAGTTTACGACTGACATTCGACACATTGCTGATAAGCTCAACGTCGTGGACGATTGTCGTACGTGTTAGTCTCCCCGGTCTACATGGGAATAGATTTCCCTGCGATGGCAACGGAGCAAGCCAGGGATGCGGACATTTGTGCGCTCCAGTTTGAGCCTACTGGATTAAGGCTGGAGAGCAGGGTGGTGCAAGAAGGGTGCCCTCCCTTGCTCTGCAACGTCTCCACTGGCCGCCCATGCCCGGTGGTTCTGAGCTCTTGGCGCAGTTGCATTTTTGAGTCGGTCCACTCCCTTTCGCATCCGGGATTGTGCACTTTGGTGAAGCTAGTGGGGGCAAAATTTGTCTGGCCACACTTGCGGAAGGACATGAAGGAGTGGGCTGCAGCTTGCGTCATGTGCCAGCAGGCCAAAGTGCACAAGCACACCAGAGCCCCATGAGCCATTCCAAATCCCGGCCAGGAGATTCGACCACATCCATGTGGATTTGGTGGGACTCCTCCCACCGTTGCAAGGTTTCATGCACCTTTTAACAATCGTGGACCGCACTACGTGCTGGCCAGAAGTGATCCCACTGGCTTCTACCACATCCGCAGAAGTGGCTTGTGCTTTTTTGTTGGCTTGGGTTGCACGGTTCGGATCCCCGTCAGACATCACTTCCGACAGGGGTCCACAATTCTTTTTAAAACTCTAGACTGTGATGGCCCAGAGCCTGGGGGTCAAAATTCACCGCACTACCGTGTACAACCCCCAACCTAACGGGTTATGGGAGTGTTTTCATAGGTCACTTAAAGCAGTGCTCAGAGCTTTGCTCATGGACACAAATTGGGTCAACCCTCTGCCCTGGGTTCTTTTAGGGTTGCACTCTACACCTAAGGAGGATTTGGCAGCCTCCCTGGCAGAACTCATTTTTTCTCAGCCACTGCGGATCCCCAGAGAGTTTTTACCGGAAAACCCCGGACCTGAGGCTGATCAGCCCGTGCAATTTTTGCACAGTACGGAGGCTTTTAATGTACCGGGCCGGGCCCACCATTGTTTTCCCCACACTTTCATCCCCAAGAGTTTACAGAACGCCAGCTTTGTTTTCATCAGGCACGATGCGCACCGGACCCATCTGCGCCCACCATACAACATACCATTCAGGGTGTTGGAACCTGGGGCGAAACATTTTGTGTTAGACTTGGGGGGGGGGGCGTAGGGAGACCGTCTGCATTGACAAGATGGAGCCCACTTTTGTGTTGGCAGACAAGCAGGTGGTGTTGGCCCAAGCTCCCCGGCATGGACGTCCACTGTTGGTGGTTCTGCAAGTTGGTGTTCCCTCAGTAGGGACCTGTGCATGTGAAGCTGATGTGTTTTCCCCCCCATCCTTTTTCCCTCCACAGACTGATGTGCCCTCCTGTACACCTTGCCAGCAGAGTGCTTCGACTGGATCGGCGACGCCCCACTACAGCCGCTTTGGACGTCGGCTCAAGCCCAAAAAAGGACTGGGGGGTTAGTGTCCTTTCTTGGTGTTCGAGGGGAAGGCCGTGTGGTGGCATAGGTGGGGGATTCTTCACCCAGAGAAGGCAGCTGGGATAAGGGGGAACAATGGACAGGAGGAGGAAGTGTCACCAGGGGGGCTCAGATGGGACAGTATGGACTATGCACCCCCCGGACAGAGGAGGAACCGCAGGAGCCACTGGAAGAGAGAAGGGTGTGAGCAGCAGTGCCGGCATTATGTTATGTTAATATGCCACACAGGTCTTTGTTCCAAACAATGTATTATGGTCGGAAATTCCGGGTCTCAATGCATGGAATTAAAGGCATAAAAGAGGAATGCACAGAGACCCGGGAGCTCTTTTTATGGTACTGTATGTTAGAGAAGGAATAAAGTTTCATGTGTCGTCCAGCTTGTTGCCTTGCCTGCTTCTCTTTCTACTTCCGGCGCCACACGAGTAGGCTGCCTTTTTGCAACAGCGGATCAATTTCTTCCTATTTCTATTTACTATCTCGCTTCTCTTGCTAATCTTTCTGATCCGACAACACCTTATACATCAGATGGACACACGGATCGCCCAAATGTCTCCTGAGCCGGCAGACAAAGCCACTGTTTTTAGCAGGATACGTTACAGCAGAGACCAGCTGCTAGCACTTAACCGGACCAAGATGCTAGCACAAGACTTCGACATACCGGGTGAAATAAGACAGAAACGACGTGGATGCCGTGCTGGAGCAAGACGGCGGGCGAGAAATACAGTATAAGGTACAGACCCGTCCTTCCATCTGTTATTATGGGGAACGTTCGATCGCCACTCAATAAGACCGACGAGCTAGTGGCCATCTCCCGCTACGAGAGCGTCTTCAGAGAGAGTAGCCTGATGTTGTTTACTGAGACATGGCTAACAGAACTAGCAACAGATGCTAACATTGAACTGGAGGGTTCCCACGCAATACGGGCAGACTGGACACCAGACAGTAGGAAGGCAAGGGGCGGAGGAGTGATAATGTATGTCAATAACAGCTGGTGCAGACCGGGACATATCATGGTTAAACAACATCACTGCAGCAAAGACATTGAGTTGCTAGCTGTTAGCATGCGGCCTACCTATCTCCCAAGGGAATACTTACACGTGATCTGCATTGTTATTTATGCAAATCCGACGGCGAACGTGGAGACAGCGTGTTACGTCATTCACTCAGTAACTGGCAGGCTGCTGACAGAACACCCAGATGCTCTTGTCCTCGTCTCTGGTGATTTCAACCATATTTCACTGTCCTCCATCCTGCCCACGTTCACCCAGTATGTCACATGCCACACTAGAGACAATAAAATACTGGACTTATTCTATGCTAACACTAAGGAGGTGTACACCTCATCACCACTCCCCCCACTCAGGAGATCGGATCACAACTTGGTTCATCTCCTGCCGGTGTACAAACCCCTAGTACACAGACAACCTCCGGTCATGCGCACGGTGAAGATATGGTCGGAGGAGGCAATGGACACTCTAAAGGACTGTCTTGAAACCACTGCCTGGGAGCAGCTCTGTGATCCACATGGTGAGGACATCGATGGCCTCACTCAAGATGAAGATGAGTACAGAGGACTTATCCAGGACGTCGTGGACTGGTGCCATCGGAACTGCTTCCAGATCAACGCGAGGAAAACTAAGGAGCTGGTGGTGGACTGCCGCAGGCAAGGACAACCCCTCACAGCACCAGTGAACATCCAGGGAACAGACATTAGATGGTGACATCCTACAAGTACCTGGGTGTTCATCTGAACAATAAACTAGACTGGTCACACAATACCAACGCACTCTACAAGAAGGGACAGCGCAGGCTGTTCCTATTGAGGAGGCTCAGGTCTTTTGGTGTACAAGGGGTGCTCTTGAAGACATTCTACGACACGGTGGTGGCATCAGCCATCACTTTTGGAGTGGTCTGCTGGGGCAATGGCATTACAGCAGCCGATAGGAAGAGACTGAACAAACTAATCAAGAAAGCTAGCTCTGTCCTGGGGCAGCGCCTTGACCCAGTGGAGGAGATAGGAGAGAGAAGGATGGTGGCTAAACTGTCATCTCTGCCGGAGTCCGAGTCCCACCCTATGCAGGACATACTGAATGCACTGAGGAGCTCATTTAGCGGCAGACTACATCATCCTAGATGCGCGACCGAGAGGTTTCGCAGGTCCTTCTTACCTACAGCTGTCAGAATGTATAACCTAAGCAGGGCTGCTCGCAGAGATAGCAAAAAAATGTGACGACCTAATAGTATTGAATGCAAAAGACGCAACAGACTTACACAAATGGTCCCCTCCAGTATACAACTAGGACAATATCAGTCGCTATGGAGAGTGTATGGGTACATATTCATACCATGTAGGGTAACGGTTATGCTGTTTAGTCCATCTAGCTACAATGCTCTGCACTGTGTGTATATATATATATATTTATATATTTATGTGTACATATGTATATTCACTGCTCTTATTTTCTTATCTTCTAAATCATTGCTCTGAGTGTTGCTATCCTTGTGCTGTTGCAATCCTGGAATTTCCCCATTGTGGGACTAATAAAGGCTTATCTTATCTTATCTTATCTCTTAAAAGCATATTTGTCCATTTGTATGGGAAACTTGAAAAATTACCTACGTAAGGTACACTGTATTTGAATGGAAAAACATGTGATTAATCACATTATTAATCACGATTATCTCACCGCTTCAGAGGATTAATCGCGATTAAAAAAAAATTTTTTGCCTGGCACCACTATTAAAACCCTTTTTACTAAATTTAATTTCCTTTACCAATCATGTCAGAAAGCAGCTGTAAACCAATAGAGAAGATCTATAGGTGGGCATCAGTTACAGAAAACACTTAGAGATCATTTGAAATTCTACACATACTATTTGCACACCACTAATCAGGGGCAGGCTTGGGATAAGCTCTTATTTTTGCACTAAATGTACAGTGGGGCAAAAAAGTATTTAGTCAGCCACCAATTGTGCAAGTTCTCCACTTAAAAGATGAGAGAGGTCTCCAATTTTCATCATAGGTATACCTCAACTATGAGAGACAAAATGAGAAAAAAAAAATCAAGAAAATCACATTGTCTGATTTTTAAAAAATTTATTTGCAAATTATGGTGGAAAATAAGTATTTGGTCACCTACAAACAAGCAAGATTTCTGGCTCTCACAGACCTGTAACTTCTTCTTTAAGAGGCTCCTCTGTCCTCCACTCGTTACCTGTATTAATGGCACCTATTTGAACTCGTTATCAGTATAAAAGACACCTGTCCACAACCTCAAACAGTCAGACTCCAAACTTCACTATGGCCAAGACCAAAGAGCTGTCAAAGGACACCAGAAACAAAACTGTAGACCTGCACCAGGCTGGGAAGACTGAATCTGCAATAGGTAAGCAGCTTGGTGTGAAGAAATCAACTGTAGGAGCAATTATTAGAAAATGGAAGACATACAAGACCACTGATAATCTCCCTTGATCTGGCGCTCCACGCAAGATCTCACCCCGTGGGGTCAAAATGATCACGAGAACGGTGAGCAAAATCCCAGAACCACACGGGGGGACCTAGTGAATGACCTGCAGAGAGCTGGGACCAAAGTAACAAAGGCTACCATCAGTAACACACTATGCCGCCAGGGACTCAAATCCTGCAGTGCCAGACATGTCCCTTTGCTTAAGCCAGTACATGTCCAGGCCCATCTGAAGTTTGCTAGAGAGCATTTGGATGATCCAGAAGAAGATTGGAAGAATGTCATATGGTCAGATGAAACCAAAATAGAACTTTTTGGTAGAAACTCAACTTGTCGTGTTTGGAGGAGAAAGAACACCATACCTACTGTGAAGCATGGGGGTGGAAACATCATGCTTTGGGGCTGTTTTTCTGCAAAGGGACCAGGACGACTGATCCGTGTAAAGGAAAGAATGAATGGGGCCATGTATCGTGAGATTTTGAGTGAAAACCTCCTTCCATCAGCAAGGGCATTGAAGATGAAACGTGGCTGGGTCTTTCAGCATGACAATGATCCCAAACACACCGCCCAGGCAATGAAGGAGTGGCTTCGTAAGAAGCATTTCAAGGTCCTGGAATGGCCTAGCCAGTCTCCAGATCTCAACCCCATAGAAAATCTTTGGAGGGAGTTGAAAGTCCGTGTTGCCCAGCGACAGCCCCAAAACATCACTGCTCTAGAGGAGATCTGCATGGAGGAATGGGCCAAAATACCAGCAACAGTGTGTGAAAACCTTGTGAAGACTTACAGAAAATGTTTGACCTCTGTCATTGCCAACAAAGGATATATAACAAAGTACTGAGATGAACTTTTGTTATTGACCAAATACTTATTTTCCACCATAATTTGCAAATAAATTCTTTAAAAATCCTTCAATGTGATTTTCTGGATTTTTTTTCTCATTTTGTCTCTCATAGTTGAGGTATACCTATGATGAAAATTGAAGACCGCTCTCATCTTTTAAGTGGGAGAAATTGCACAATTGGTGGCTGACTAAATACTTTTTACCTCACTGTAACTCTGAAACTGGTGTGTGTATGGGGGGGGGGGGGGGGGTTACATATCCATATATGTTCTGGGAATGTGTTACAGTACAAAAAGTTTGGTCTGATGTGAAAGAAAATGTAGCTACTTTGATACAACCAGATTTGGAGCTTTCACCCTTCAGTGTGTTCTGACAGCTAAAGTGGACAGTTTAAAGTACAAACACAATGTCAAGCCGATCAAAATTCTCTTACATGTAGCAAGAAAGATCATTCTCAAATTCTGGATATCCAAGGACAGCCTACCATAGAGGACTAAGGAGAATAGTCCTTCTGGGAAAAAAGAAAAAAACAACTGAACAAAACCCTGAATAACAAAACCGAGGATGCGTTGACTGGACTCAGTGATGTCAGGAAGTTGTGAAAGTCTGTTACTGAAGGTTTTTTCATTTCATACTTTCTATTATTTTGTTCTTGTTTGTCCATTTTTTGAAATATGTAATGATTTAAAAATAAAAATGTGACATAGTTCACATTTAGACAAAGATACGAGTACTTTCTATAGCGGGTATCAACATTTGCAGTATTCTCTGTTACTTCAGAAAATGTGATAAAAGACTTGCATCACTTCTGTGTCCTCACCTGTTTCAATGTCAAAGCAACAACACACACTCACACACATGCTCAAACACAGCATGCCTTTCTGCATCCCGCTGTTACTTCAGCACATCAGACACTGATCCTGTCATCATTTCCAAGCACACATAAAATCTCTTTCCACCATATGTTTAT
This sequence comes from Pholidichthys leucotaenia, assembly GCA_020510985.1. Lineage (NCBI taxonomy): Eukaryota > Metazoa > Chordata > Actinopteri > Cichliformes > Pholidichthyidae > Pholidichthys > Pholidichthys leucotaenia. The sequence continues at coordinate 130,602,022 of CM035850.1, forward strand.
GCACACACACACACACACACACACACACACACATGCATAGCATGTGATTTGAATACATTTCATCATCATCTTAGCTCAATCAGTGCTTATGATGGTAGATAGTGGCTGTGTGATTTGAAACAACTGCCCAGTGACTTTACTCATGCAAAAGCCAACACCTTTAAATCCCAAACGCAGTTCCTAAGGAGAGTAAACAGCAGGCAAAGTGAGGGTGTGATAGATGAAGCTGGCATTGTTGCTGCTCTAAATACTGCAGACCCACATGCTAAACACCAGTAGAGATTAAATGGTGACAGGCAGAAGCTAGGAAGATGGACTATATGGAGAAAAGGAAAGTGTGAACCGCAGGGCAGCAGAGAATCAAAGGGAAAAGCAGCCACTTTACAGACGGATATACTAGAGGGAAGAAGTAGGCACTTGAGTTCTAACAGTGAATTGCACTCCATGGGCACTGCATATCCACCTAAGACTTAAGTTGACTAAGGGCTGTTAAGCCCTTAGAATAGAGTTAATGTAGTTACTGATTTGTGTGGTCTTTGTGACTAGAAAAAATACTATCCTAAATACAGGTCCTTCGCCCCTGCTGAGTGCCCTGATGTTTCCAATCCAGTATCCATAATTAGCTTGTCGGCTCACTGGCAAAGCCTCTTCAAGGGCACTAGTAGGCCATAGTTTCCCAACAACCTAAATCTGTGCTATGCACAGGTCATGACTTCACTACCCGAGTAACATCATATTCATTGCAAACAAAAACACAAACACCTTTCACTAAACTTCACTTATGTGTGCCCTGCATTGTCTATTCTCATGTCCTTCACATGACCAGAATGTTTTCTTTACTTTCAATTATTTGAACTGCCTTTTTAAAGTCCCACCAAAAAAATAAAAGCTAAAAAAAAAAGATTTTTAAAAAATTAGACAACCCCTCCATGGAGCATCACCGTATTGCAGTGGAAGGGTTTGCATACCCTAAAGATCCCAGGAGCTATGTTGTCGGGGGCAACTTGCCTTTGCTAGGGTCTCTGAAGACAAAGTGGATCATGGTGAGGAGCCATACAAAGAGCAGTCCAGTGGATTCCCGTGGAAAGGTTACAACAAGGATCCAGTGTACTCTGCCCTGTATGGGGTTACCAGGGCCCCACCCTGCAGGCTCAACTGCAAGCGCCTAGTGGCCATGTTTCTGCCCATGGGACCCACCCGGGTTCAGCCTGAACAAGCCACATGGTTTCCCCTCCACTGGGCTCACGACCTGCAGGAGGGATCTCTGGGATCATGGGTACTTTGTAGATTGGAAAGCAGCCTGGCCTTCTCTGCATCGACTGCTGCCTCCATGACCCAAACCACTGGATAAGCAGTAGTAGATGGAATCACTATGTAATGATAATATCAAAGACATGGTAGCTTCAGACCAGACAACTGTATCTATTTCTTAGCACTACATAACACTGGTCAACTCCAAATTTATTGTCTAAGTTTTTTAGCTGATTTAGGACAATTTTGATGTGCTGAATCCAAAAATCACATTGGTTTTGCTCAATCAGGTCAACTTTTTGAATTATGGCCACATACGTTTTTGTTTACATGTATGAGTATTTTTGCTTTATATGATGTAAATTTCTTTTTTATTTCGTGAAATTCTCTGAATTTTAAACAATGATGATGTAACATTCAATTTACATGTACTTACCTTGTACATGCACAGTACTAAGTAACTACACGTTTTTACTTAGCACCTGATCAAGAGAAACGGATGTCATTTTTGGATTCAGCGGTGCAAATTTTTTTTAAATCAGTTGAAAAAACACAGACAACTTACAAAAAAACTATTTTTGTAACCCTGTGTAATCAATCATACATTAAAATAGTTTTGTCAAAGGCTGCAGTGGTGCACAAAAAAATTGGCTGCGCCATGAAAAACAGCATCATTTTTGTGATTTTTTTAGTGCATTTAAGCAAGATGGGAGTGGACTCCCACCTGGTGGACTGGATCTCCGACTACCTCTCTGGCAGACCACAATATGTCGGGCTGAAGGACATTACGTCTGACACAGTTGTCTGCAGCACTGGAGCCCCCCAGGGCACAGTATTGGCCCCTCTTCTCTTCACCCTGTACACCTCGGACTTCTGCTACAACTCGGAGCTGTATCATATTCAGAAGTATGCCGATGACACAGCCATTGTTGGGTGTATCAGGGATGACAGAGAGGAGGCATATCGGAGACTGGTAGGGAACTTTGCTGCATGGTGCCACACTAACCACCTACAGCTCAACACCTCTAAGACGAAGGAGCTGGTTATTGATTTTGGGAGGTCTAGACCAAGACGTCAACCAGTCCTGTTAGAGGGAGCTGAGGTGGAGGTTGTGGATTCATACAAATATCTCGGGTTGTGGTTGGACAATAAATTGGATTGGACAACATACATTAGCCACTTGTATGGGAAGACACAAAGTAGGATGTACTTCCTAAGGAGATTGCGGTCCTTCAACATCTGCAGTAAACTTCTGCGGATGTTTTACCAGTCAGTGGTTGCCAGCGTCCTCTTTTACTCCGTGGTGTGTTGGGGGAGCAGTATATCCAAGAAGGATGTGTCCAGACTGGATAAACTGATCAGGCGGGCCGGCTCTGTGGTCGGCGTGAGGCTGGACACCCTGGTGACGGTGGCAGAGATGAGGACTCTGGATAAACTGTTGGATATAATGGACAATGTCAGCCACCATCTGCACACCGTCATCAGTGACCAGAGGAGCCTGTTCAGTGAAAGACTGCCCCTTCCCAAGTGTCGGGCTAACAGGCTCAAGAACTCTTTTGTCCACCATGCCATCACACTCTATAACTCCTCACTTGGGGGGGGGGGGGGGGGACATAGAGTACAGAGGACAGTAGGGTATTCATAGTTCAATAACCTTAACTTAACCATATTTGTACAAGCCATATTTAGCTTTGTATTTATATTGTGTATATTATGTTAAGTGTTTATTTTTTTCTTTTTTGCTTTTCTGATCTGTATGCTCCTTTTATGTGCTGCTGGAAATTTTAAATTTCCCAGAGGGAGTCATCCCAAAGGGATTAATAAAGTCTAAGTCTTTAATTAAGCATGTAAGGCAAATAGGCTGTTGTGCAGGCAACAATAGCCTGTACCTGTGCATGTCATTGCATGGTTAGTGAAACTATGCTCTGAAAGTGGTGTGCAAATGTTGCACAACCTTCAGCAAGGCATGAATGACTATGGAAAAGGCCATATGCCCTAGCACCTCCATCTTCAACATCCTTTGTTCATTATATCCACTATCCCTCCTCAGTCTTGTCTCTCTTACTTTGTCTTCAAACCCTCTTAAGTTTAACTGGCCATTTGATATACTAATTTCGAGTCCTGTCCCCCCCCCCCCATTACTATCAATGAGAATCTTAGCATCTTCAATCCTGCCACCTCCAGCTCTGATCTACAGTATATCCACTATCCCTTCTCTGCACATGTCCAAACCATCTCAGTCTTGCCTCTCTGACGTTTCCAAACAATTCAACCTGAGCTGTCACCCTGACATACCCATTTCTAATCCTGTACCTCCTAGTCACTCCCTATGACAATTTTAGAATCTTCTGCCATTTCCAGCGCCGCCTCCTGTCTTTTTGTCACCACCTCCAAACCATACATCATAGCAGGTCTCACAGCCGACTCTAGCTGCTATCCTTCAGTCACAAATCACCCCTGACACTTGTCTCCACCCCCTCTACCATGCCTGCGCTCTTTTTCACCTCTCCATTTTTTTAACCTGCCTTCATTTCAGACATCTCATTGTGAAGTACAGCAATAGCTTGCTGGCATTGGTTGCTTAAAAATTGTTTAAAAATTATCACACATTTTTCTATAATTAATAGTGATTAATTTAGCTTGGTTATAGGCCTTAGAAGTTCTTTAATTTAATTTTAAAAATTGTTTCTCTGCTTACAGCAGTCTTGCCACATTTCCAGGAACTGAAAAGAAGCAGCAACACTTAAGTTTTCCAGCATCTGTAATCATACTGCACTAATTACTTGTAAACTGTCACTACAGAGAAGTGACAGAATCATGTCAATGAAATATGTGTTTATTTAGAGACTAGTAAGTTTGATGATTTATATGAAGGCACAAAAAGGATTTATGGTATTTGTTCACCAAAATAGAATTCAGCTAACTTCTTCACAAAAAAGTACGAATGAAAGACAGATAATTACTCCTCCTACCTGTGAAGTATGGAGGTTACCCAATTAGTGAAACAGAATTAATTAACGCTTATTAACCTCCAATAAAACAAATCCCCTTTAGGTTGCTGCTACGAGGGTGAGCAGCACTTAGTAACCATCAGACACCAAAGTTACAAGCACAAACATTTATTACCCAAGGCAAAATAAGATAAAAAAAAAATCACAAATAGTGCAAATGTGACTTTAAAAAATGAGGCAGCCTTTAAAAAGGCGAAAGTCATTAAAATGTTCTTATCAGTCCCAGAGGCTCACTGTCACACTCCAGGCCTTGTCCTTCAATATCCTCGATTGAGTCCACACATCCAGGAGTCTTCCTCACCTACACCTAGAAGAAAGAAAAGTGGCCAACTGTGGTCTATATTAATCATATATTCCATAACCTACATATGTTGAAGCATGTGGAAATGTTTAGTAATTACATATGTAAAGGACTTCACACCTCTGAAAGGACAAAGGCTCTCAACCGCCGAGTGAAGAACAAAGACGTTCCCAGACACGGCGGAGGAGACCGGAGGAGCCACCCTCACCCCCTAAGGCGAGGAGAGGAAATACCAAGACAAAGGGGGGATTAAGATAATGAGGGATGTCAGCCTTTGTTATGCATGTCTTTTGTTGTGTGCAAGTATAAAGCCAGTGAGCCAGAGACATTCTGCCTCTTTTTTCCTTCTGCCACTCTGCACCAGATGAGACTTGTTAGGAGAGCTGATTATTAAACTTTGTTTATAAATCAAATCGCCTCTTCATTTCCAAGCTCTTCTACACTGGTGACCCCTGACGCGAGTATGGTCCTGAGGCGTTCCCCCGCAATCGACTCATCCGTGGCGACCCAGGCAGACGCCAGCGACCACGCAGACGAGGGAACAGATGGACAACTGTTCCCCCCGGCAGAAGAGATTGAGAGGGCTCAACCGAGCACCAACACCGCCGTGAGAGCCGAGGCAAGGCACTCTCACCCGGCGGGCACAGCAGTGATGGTATGCACGAATGCCGTCGCTGTCAAGCTGCCAGACTTCTGGCAAGAAGACCCCGCCTCTTGGTTTCAGCAGGCTGAAGCCCAGTTTACACTGGCGGGCATCACGGCTGACGATACCAAATTTTACCATATCGTCTCCAAACTCGACACCGCCACTTCGAAGTGTATGCGGAGCATGATCCGGCGGCCACCAGCCCGGGACAAATATGAGACGCTCAAAGCAACCATCATGGCGAACTACATCCCATCAGCGGAAGAGAGAGCCGAGAAGATCCTGGCGGTCTACGGCCACAGAGGGTGCAAACCGAAGGCCCTCATGGAGGATTTGCTACAGCTCAAAGAAGAGGACAATGACAACTTCCTCTTCCAGTTTATATTCCTCAGCACGCTGCCGCCACACATGAGAGGGACACTCGCCAGCATGAAATGCAACAACCACCAAGACTTCCGTGCACTGGCCAACGAAGCTCATCGGCTCGTCAACGCCTGCAAGGAGCTGACACCCACAGCAGCATCCGCAGACCTCAAAGCTGACGCCCCGAGCCACGAGGAGCCACAACCCACTGAGCAGACCCAGCCCACGGTGACAGCGACACGGCCAAAACGTAACAGACAGAGCGACGTCTGTTATTATCACCACCGCTTCGCCGAGAAGGCCCGCAAATGCGTTCCCCCCTGCAAATTTGCGATGTCGGGAAACGCCAAAGCCGAGAGCCGTTAACAGCAGCGGTTCTCGGCGAGAAGAATAAGCTGTTGTACGTGACGGATGGACACACGGGCAAGCAGTTCCTCATCGACACAGGAGCTCAGCTGAGTTTCGTCATGCCCTCCCATGCAGATCGAGCCACGGGCACCCGGGGCAACGGAGCCGTGGCAGCCAACGGCTCTAGCATCGACACGTTCGGCGAAAAGAGCCTGCACCTCCTCATCCACGGCCGCAGCTACAGATGGACATTTGTTGTAGCGGCAGTGAGTTTTAACTTATTAGGCGCAGATTTTTTGTGTGCACATGGGTTATTAGTGGATCTAGCAAATAGGCGCCTGGTTAATGCACTGTCCTTTGCTTCTATTCCATGCTCAGCCCGAGTTTCTCCACCACCTGTGCAGGCCAACTTCACCACGGCAGGAGGTAAGTTTGAGCAACTCCTCACCCAATTTCCAGCACTCACAATTCCCAAATTCTCAGCCACTGTGGCTAAACACGGGGTTGAACACTTTATTCCCACAACGGGACCTCCTGTTTTTGCCAAAGCTCGCCGCTTAGACGCGGCCAAGCTCAACATAGCATGGGACGAGTTTACAACTCTTGAAAAATTGGGCATTGTTAGACGCTCGAAGAGCCCCTGGGCCTCACCACTTCACATGGTTCCGAAATCCGACGGTTCTTGGAGACCGTCCGGAGATTACCGCAGATTAAACAACGCTACAGCGCATGACCGTTACCCAATTCCTCACATTCAAGATTTTTCACTACATCTGGTGGGTGCGCGCATTTTTTCAAAAATAGACTTAGTCCGCAGTTATCACCAAGTCCCAGTCCGAGCAGAAGACATTCCTAAAACAGCGGTAATAACCCCTTTCGGCCTTTTTGAATTTCTGCGAATGCCTTTCGGCCTCAAAGGTGCTGCTCAAACTTTTCAACGAATGATGGACGCGGTCCTACGCGACCTTCCTTTTGTCTTCGTCTACCTCGACGACATGCTGGTAGCCAGCTCGTCTGAGGAAGAACACGAGCAGCACCTCACTACGGTTTTTCAGAGGCTAGAAGAGCACGGGCTAATAATCAATCCAGCCAAATGCAAATTCGGCGTGTCACAAATTGATTTTTTTAGGACACAAAGTCTCTCCGAAGGGGGCAGTTCCACTTCCAGACAAAGTTCACGCGATAGAAAGTTTCCCATGGCCACAAACGGTCAAATCGCTACAGGAATTTTTAGGGATGGTTAATTTTTACAACCGCTTCCTCCCCCACGCAGCTCAGCTCATGCAGCCCCTATATGACGCGCTCAAAAAAAAGAAAGCTTCCAATGCGGTCGAATGGACCCCGGAGCGCGAACGCGCTTTCGCGGAAGTAAAAAGCGCCCTAGCTAACGCCACATTGTTAGTTCACCCAGATCCCTTGGCCCGCATCGCGCTAACCACAGACGCTTCGGACCTAGCTATAGGGGCAGTTGTAGAACAACTTGTCAGCGGGGTCTGGCAACCTTTAGCATTTTTTAGCAAATCGCTAAACCAAACTGAGCGTAAATACAGCACTTTTGACAGAGAGCTGCTGGCGCTTCATTTATCCATCCGCCACTTCCAGTTCTGGTTAGAAGGGCGGAGTTTCACGGCTTTTGTAGACCATAAACCGCTCACCTTTGCTATGGCTAAAATTTCAGAACCATGGTCAGGCAGGCAACAAAGACAGCTAGCTGCGATTTCAGAGTTCACCACAGACATTCGACATGTGGCAGGCAAACTTAACGTAGTAGCAGACTGTCTCTCTCGCGCTGTGACACCCCCAGAGCATGGGGAGACAGATTATACTGCCTCAGCAGCAGAACGCTTCACTAACGCAGACACATACGCAGCACCTATCCATGCAGGGATAGATTATGCAGCCATGGCGGAGGAACAAAGCGGTGATGCGGACGTGCGCGCACTCCTGTCTGGACCAACAGGGTTAAGGCTGGAGAAAAAGGGTTTACGCGACGGCGTACCCCCCCTAATATGCGATGTTTCAACCGGCCGACCTCGCCTGTTAGTACCAGCTACATGGCGCCGCCGTATTTTCGACGCAATTCACTCCCTCGCGCACCCAGGTGTGCGTGCCTCGGTTAAAATGGTCACCGAAAAGTTTGTGTGGCCAGGCCTGCGCAAAAACGTAAAAGAATGGGCAAAAACTTGCATTTCTTGTCAACACGCCAAAATACACAGACACACAAAAGCCTCTCTGGAGCCTTTTCCAATCCCTGCTAGAAAGTTCGACCACATTCATGTCGACCTCGTGGGGCCACTACCTTCCTCCCAAGGTTTCACACACCTGTTAACAATGATAGACCGCACCACACGGTGGCCAGAGGCAGTCCCTCTAGCGGCAACCACAGCGGAGGAAGTCGCTCGCGTTTTTTTGACAAACTGGGTGGCACGTTTCGGCGTCCCATCGGACATCACGTCCGATAGGGGGCCTCAATTTGTCTCAGAGCTCTGGTCAGCCATGTCCAACAGCTTAGGGGCAACAATTCATCGCACCACCGCTTATCACCCTCAGGCTAATGGGTTATGCGAGCGTTTTCACAGGTCTTTAAAGGCTGCCCTCAGAGCCTCACTAACAGACACAAATTGGGTAAATAAACTTCGCTGGGTTTTATTGGGGTTGCGTGCTGCACCTAAAGAGGATCTAGACGCCTCTCCTGCAGAATTAGTCTTTGCACAACCTCTCAGGCTTCCAGGTGAATTTTTACCAGAGAACCCAGAGCCAGGGCACCTTCCAGTCCCAAGGTTTTTAGGCAGCAACGGACCGGACTCTCTCCCCGGTCCAGCTCATCACTCCTTCCCACGGGCTTTTGTCCCTCAAGCTTTAAAAAACACTGAGTTCGTTTTTGTTAAGCATGAAGCTTTAAAACCAACTTTCCGCCCAGCATATGATGGGCCATTCAGAGTGCTGGAACATGGTGATAAACACTTTGTGCTTGATTTTGGGGATAGAAAAGAAACAGTCAGCATTGACAGACTTAAACCTGCCTTCTTGTTGAAAGACAAGCCTGCACAGTTGGCGAGAGCACCTCGGCGGGGTAGACCCCCCAAGAGAAAAGACTCAGCCCCCCGGCAGGGAACAATTAACCTCTCTCCTTCCCACACTGCAGATTCCTCACAAGAAGGTCCCAGCAGGGCGCCTAAACCAACCTACAGCAGTTTTGGGAGAAGATTAAAACCCAGACAGCACAGGGACTGATACAAACCACTCCACAATTGTTCACTAATTGTGCTGCAACAGTTTAGGACTGACTTATGGTTTTACTATGCTGTTATGATTACCACTGAACTCTCTTAGGAGCATGGCTGCTGGAAAGTTTCTTCCGTGGCAAGAGATGTAACACTTAGTATGTCATAGTAACTATCTTAGACTGTGAACCTTTCTATTGTCCTTTCTTAGTTGTTTGGGGGGCCTGTGGTCTATATTAATCATATATTCCATAACCTACATATGTTGAAGCATGTGGAAATGTTTAGTAATTACATATGTAAAGGACTTCACACCTATGAAAGGACAAAGGCTCTCATCTGCCGAGTGAAGAACAAAGACGTTCCCAGACACGGCGGAGGAGACCGGAGGAGCCACCCTCACCCCCTAAGGCGAGGAGAGGAAATACCAAGACAAAGGGGGGATTAAGATAATGAGGGATGTCAGCCTTTGTTATGCATGTCTTTTGTTGTGTGCAAGTATAAAGCCAGTGAGCCAGAGACATTCTGCCTCTTTTTTCCTTCTGCCACTCTGCACCAGATGAGACTTGTTAGGAGAGCTGATTATTAAACTTTGTTTATAAATCAAATCGCCTCTTCATTTCCAAGCTCTTCTACACCAACAGTCTATTCTTCACACAAAGGGGTCAGTTCTACTCAAACCTCCAACAACAATTAGTGTATGGGATTGAAAAAACTCACAGCTTTGAGCAGAAGCTCCTGCTTCTGCATGTCATAACCCGAGTGTCGGTTCTGACCACACTCGGGTCTCATATTTTACTTCCCTGGCTTTGGCAGCAGAGGTTTCCTTCCAGCTCCTCGGGCTCTTATTGTGAAGGCGCCCGGGGGAGCTCCCTGCTGTCAAAGTCAGCTGCTGCGCCGCTGTCATTAGGAGCAGCTGCGCCGCGTTGGGGTCATTAGCCGCCAGAGATATAAGCGGGTGCTAAATGTCCTCCAACGCGGCAGTCTCTGTTATGCTTATCTGTTATGTTCAGCTATGTTCTGTTCAGCTACGTTCTGATTGTGCTCCTGTTATGCTCAGGTATGTTCCCTTAAGACTTCACCCAGCCACTGTATGTATTCTGTGTGTGTTCATCCGTCTCTGCAATAAAATATCACTGCAAACTCACTGGTGACTGAGGCGTCTTGTGATGGTCCGTGAGGGCCATCGTGACAGAAGACTGCCGCCAAACGCCCGGAGAGGAGGCGTTGTATTGAGACGCCATTCACCGTGCAGTTTGCAGTAGTGGACTGTTTATTCCTACCTGTCCGAGTGTCTGCAGCGGGGAGTATGACGTCATCCAGGGGCCGTTGTCGGCGCCTTGGCAGGCACCAAGCGGAGGTTCTGAAGGAGGTAGACTACACCATCTTCACCGCTACGCTGTTGGACGCTCCCAGCGACATTCGTAGACACCTGGACCTAGCCGAGGAGATTCTGGATTCTCTTCCCCACTTCACCAATCATCCAGAGGTAAGCGTGAGGAGAGATGACCTCGCCGCCCAGCGTGAGATACTCTGAGGGCTGGAGGGAAATCCTGGCAGGAAGCTGAAGCGGAGGAGACGTCACCCCTCGCTTCGGGATCCCGCTCCTGCCTCCGTTCCGGCCCGGGAGTTCGCACCATCTGGAGGTTTTTTCCCATCGGGCATGTCGTCACTCGGGATTCCCCCAGAGAAGCTGCAGCTGACAGCAGACAAGATCTGGGACCGGGTGGCTGCTGCTTGCTCCGCTGGGAATCCACCAGCGTGTATGAAGCATGTGGTGGCGGCGGTTAGACTGGTGGAGAGGAATCCAGCGCTGCGTGAGTTTCCTGAGTTCGCCGACTTGCTTGCCGCTGTTTCTGCTCAGGAACGGCGATTTCCGGACCTCACCTTCGCCTTACCCCCTACAAGGAACCGTCGTCACACCGGCTTCCAACCTCGGCTAGAACCCCGTCTGGATGCTGTTCCGGATCGCCGCAAGGGCTCAACCCCCCACACTGCTGTCACTCCTGCGCCTCGTCAGAGGGGAATCCCCGCAGCCTCGTCTTCTCCCGGGCCCTCGCCTGCTGTCCCGTCAGCGCTCCATGCCCGACTGACCCCGGCTGTCGCCCCCTCCTCCTCGTCACCTATCCTGGCTGCTGTGTGTCGCGGGAGCTCCGTTTCGGCGAGCCCCATCCCGGATCCGCCTCAAGTGGCCTCATCTCGTCTTCCCAGAGGGCCCTCTGTCGCCATCCAGCGGGGAAAGGAAGGAAAGATGTCCCCCACAGCGGGAACCATCTTACCCTTAGGGGAAAGGCAAGTGCATGATAATTTCTCTCCTTTTGATATTGTTTTGCCTTGTCTGACTCCTGGGGGTGGAGTTCGGGGTATGCAGCCCCCCGAGCTCCTTCCACCCGCTGTGGATGAAAGTATTAACCCTGCTTCCTCTGTGTCTCCCTCCGCTGAGCGGTCCTCGACGTCAGGCCAACGTCGCTGGATGAGGAGGGGGCCTGCGGTTCTGGAGAGCCTGGTTCCGGTTCCGCAGCCACGCCATGGGCAGAGGAGGAGAGCGGACTGCAGCGTGGAGCCATCGCCGATGAAGAAGCGTCCCCGGGGTTCCACAGAGGAGCGGTCCGGTCCAGCAGGGCGAGATTCTCCTGCCACCACGCCGTGCGGGCCACCGGCGTGGACATCGGTGCCGGAGGACTCTCTAGCTACACGCACCATCATGCCAGCTGCGGAGCCCGACGCAGCTGAGTGGGAGCCTGAGGACGACCTCCTGACTTCTGAGCCCGGATCATCGCAGTCCTGAACGGCGTCAGAACCCGAGCTCAGGCAAGTGCTCTGTTTTATCTTCCTTCTTCACCTTTTAGAGCACTTTTGCCTGTATCAAGGAGAGATGAGCCGGGTGCAGCCGGCCGCTGCATCCAAGCTTATCTCGCCGGGTTCTGGTGCTACCGGTGATCCTGATCCCGGGTTTTCTCTCTTGTGTGAGTCTTCTCCCAGGGTCGCCGGCGAGGGGCTGTTCTCGCCTGCTGCGCCAGAGGTTCCGGTTTCAGGGTTGGAGGTCGAGTCTGGTGCCACACCGACTGGGTCCACTGGGAGTGCGGTTCCGGTCCAGTTGGTGTCAACCGTGGGTTTTGTTCCGGAGGCCCAATCGGGGTCCACCGTGGGTGCTGCACCAGCAGGTCCTAGATTCGGTGAGGGAGCTGCGGATCCCCGGCCACCGGATGCTGGACAGGCTCGTTTACTTCGTCACCCTCATCTCCACCATCATCCTCCTCGTCTCCCTGAGGAGCGCTATCTATCTCCACTTGGGGCCGTTGGGGTCCCGAACGCTCCGTCCGGTCCCCCCGCATCTCTCCTTTTCTCAGCGGGACCACCGGCTGCTTCTTTCCAACGGTTCTGGTGGGCTGGTGTTGCGGGACGGCCGCCTGAAGGACTGTCTCGTTGGTTTGGTTCTCTGGGTCGGCCCCCCGACCTATTTGTCTTCCTGTGCGGCGACCTGCTCCGGCCGCCTGAAGGACTGTCTCGTCAGTTTGTTTCTCTGGGTCGGCCCCCCGACCTATTTGTCTTCCTGTGCGGCGACCTGCTCCGGCCGCCTGGAACTCTCTTCTCCCGAGCAGGGGACTGGGGTAGGCCGCCCGAACTGTCCTCTTTTCCCCTCCCTGTTCTGTGGCCTCTTGTTACCGGACGACTCCCCGAACCTTTTGCCCCCATCCCTCCGGGCCTGGACTGCACCCTTCCCAGGGTTCTGATCTCGTCTGTGGGACTGTTGGGGTGTGTGGGGGGGAGGAGGATTGTTTTGTGTTTTTGTGGCTCACCATGTTGTTTCTGAGTTTGGTGGGGGGGGGGGGGGTTCTTCCACCTTATGCCACTCTGTATTTCCCAAAAGGTATATTGCCTATTTTGAATTTATTCTGGTTACCCACATTTTTGGGGATTGTGGGTTTTTTTTTTCCCCCTACCTTTATAGCCTTGTTGGTCTCATCACTTACTTGCTTGTTGTTTGTCTCTCTCCCTCCTGCCAGCGCCCCATCCACCCACCCTAGGGGGGTGGGGGGGGCTTGGGTGTTACTCAGGCCGCTCAGAGCTCGGCCTCGAGGGGTAGGTACTGTCATAACCCGAGTGTCGGTTCTGGCCACACTCGGGTCTCATATTTTACTTCCCTGGCTTTGGCAGCAGAGGTTTCCTTCCAGCTCCTCGGGCTCTTATTGTGAAGGCGCCCGGGGGAGCTCCCTGCTGTCAAAGTCAGCTGCTGCGCCGCTGTCATTAGGAGCAGCTGCGCCGCGTTGGGGTCATTAGCCGCCAGAGATATAAGCGGGTGCTAAATGTCCTCCAACGCGGCAGTCTCTGTTATGTTCATCTGTTATGTTCAGCTACGTTCTGTTCAGCTACGTTCTGATTGTGCTCCTGTTATGCTCAGGTATGTTCCCTTAAGACTTCACCCAGCCACTGTATGTATTCTGTGTGTGTTCATCCGTCTCTGCAATAAAATATCACTGCAAACTCACTGGTGACTGAGGCGTCTTGTGATGGTCCGTGAGGGCCATCGTGACACTGCACCCCCGCACCCAAGGCTTCCAATACACTTCTGACCCCATCACACTGGAACTGCCTGGAAGCTGCTGCAGACTAGTGATGGAACAGCAGACTCTGGATCTTCGAGGGTGCTCCGAGCTTATCCAGGAAATATTTGGCAACGCGCATTTCGAGGCATGTATTGTGATGTATGTGTTGACTTCGTACCACGTGACTGGGTGAGGAAGCCAAGTCTACAAGTGAGAGACCTGGGGTGAAGTCCCAGTTGTGTCAGTCTTTTAATTTTATTTCTATTTGCAAGGTGAAGTGTCTGTTGTGTTTCAAAGAGCTTGGATCATTATTACGCATCATTATGCTGAGGCACAATTGCCATTGTGCCCTGCATGAGAATAAGGCCAGAGTTGAATATACTGGAAAAGACAGTATAAGACTGTTGAAAATTTATTATTTCTAAATAAAAATGGATTAGTACAAGCACACCAAGTAACACAGACACATTCACTGTAGTCACCCAAGTTTAATTATTTATTTTTTCCCTTATGATTATTGATATTTCTTAAAAGACAGCACATTTATTGAAATTGAAAAAATACTCACTTAACCAATAATGCCCTTGCAAAAATCCGCATGTTGTATACGTTTTGTTGACTACATGGCCGAGTAGAGCAAATGAAGTTTCACATGAGCCTTCGTCTGAGCCATTTTGATGAAAGGCCTCAAGTCTTCAAGAAAGCCTCAACATCCCATGTTGGGATGTTGTTAATCCAGTAGTAACTTAGAGGTAAAATATCTGTTCTGTAACTGGGAAGCTGGGGTTCAAGTCCCAGCTGGGCCATTCTAATAATTTATTTTTATTTGCAAGGTGAAGTGTCTGTTGTGTTTCAAAAAGCTTGGATCATTATGCTGAGGCACTATTGTTCCCTGCATGACAATAAGGACAGAGATGAATGTACTGGGAAAGACAGTATAAGACTGTTGAGAAGTTATTATTTCTTAAAAAAAAATGGATAAGTAGCACAAGCACATTCACTGTAGTCACCTCAGGTTTTTTTTCCCTTATGGTCATTGATATTTCTTAAAAGACAGTGCATTTATTGAAATGAAAAAAAAAACACGCATTAAACCAATAATACCCTTGTAAAAATCTGCATGTTGTATACGTTTTTTTTTTTTTCCACTAGATGGTAGATGGCAGACCCCCATTGGGGGGGCAAGGGGGGGCAAAGCCCCCCGAAGCTCCTGGGTTTTTATGATTTTTAAGTACCAGAACTGTGCTTAAAGTAGAACTGAACTCACCTTTTTGCCAAAAAAGTAGAATAGCAGATTAATTCCTTATTACCTATTGTATTTTTCAACACATAAAAGAAATTTTTAGGCCGTGCGATGGCCAAGCTATAAGCCGATAAACTTTTGCCTCTGGCTGGCAGTGCCAAACAAACCGGAAGTAGTGCAGACGACGCTGCGTGACGTCACGAGTGTGACCCTTATCAAAACAACAATGGCAGATGATAGCAGTTCCAGCAGTCAAGAACACCAGAGTTTTCAGAGTGAAGAGGCATTCAGGATCGGTGACAAGACAGAGGAGGATGCAGGAGTGTCAAGTGAACAGGAAGAGAGCAAGGGAGGCATCGAACCGTACAGATTAGAGCCAGAATTTTCGGGGGATTCCGGCACTGACTCAGACCGCAGCAGTGATGGGGAGGAGAGTCACTTATTGAATACAGAATGGTGAGTCTTTACTTTGGCATGTTTGGGGTGTCAGGATAAGGAAAATTAACAATAAAAAAGAAAGGGAAAAAAAAACATCAGCATTTTTCCAACTTATTACAGTGATCCGTCACTTATCGCGTTTAATGGGGACCAGAACCGACCGCGAAAAGTGAAAAACCGCGAAGTAGCGTCACCCCCCCCCAAGGGCGTCACAAGCACTATTTTGCACAAAAAGGCACAAGAGAACAGCGAAAATTGCCACTAAGCAGCACGAGCGATAAAGAACAATGAATGCGGTCTTCCTTCGCTGGGTATAGGCGCTCGGCAGGGAGCGAAGCTGGGTAAAACGTCTCGGCCAATCGGCTTGCGAGGTAAAACGTCTCGGCCAATCAGCTTGCGAGGTAAAACGTCTCGGCCAATCAGCTTGCGAGATTCCCGAGCGGTGAAGAGGTGGGCGGAGAGGAGTGGAGCGGTGGTCAGAGAGGTAGATTTTCAGTTGTGCGGGCTCTCCGTGTTGATACCTGATGTTCTAATGTAGTCTCCCTGCCATCTCCCTGCCTTCTCCCTGCCTTCTCCCTGCCTTCTCCCTGCCTTCTACATTAGAACATCAGGTATCAACACGGAGAGCCCGCACAACTGAAAATCTACCTCTCTGACCACCGCTCCACTCCTCTCCGCCCACCTCTTCACCGCTCGGGAATCTCGCAAGTTGATTGGCCGAGACGTTTTACCTCGCAAGCTGATTGGCCGAGACGTTTTACCCAGCGAAGGAAGACCGCATTCATTGTCCTTTATCGCTCGTGTTGCTTAGTGGCACTTTTCGCTGTTCTCTTGTGCCTTTTTGTGCAAAATAGTGCTTGTGACGCCCTTGGGGGGGGGGGTGACGCTACTTCGCGGTTTTTCACTTTTCGCGGTCGGTTCTGGTCCCCATTAAACGCGATAAGTGAGGGATCACTGTATATCTAGAAACGCATCACTTCCCGGTCGCTTTTCCTCCCCCTTTCTTTTCTTTCGTCGCCATGACAGCTTTCCTTGGCCACTGAACAGATCTTCCCAGGTGTTGGAAGTGTTTTGTAGTCGACTATCATGACAAAATGCACCAAAAACAACCAGTGTCGACGTGCTCACAATGGTAAACATGGAGGACTGTGTCACACTCGTGACGTCACGTGGAACTCCGGCTGCACTTCGGCGGATTTGTCTGATTTTTCAGGGCGGGAAATTCAAAATCGCGATTTTCTCCAAGATTCCGGGATTTGTGGAGGGGGTGCCAATGAGAAATTATCTTTATAATTGTATGTACTATCACCCAGTGCCGTTCAATGCCGTTCAGTTCAGTTCTACTTTAAATGACATAAAACAAACAGCTGAATGTCACTTATTACTGTATAATATTGACTTATGTTCCAGGAAGATAGCATTCCTAAAATATTCCAACAAGCATTATCCATCACATGTGTGGCGTTAAAAATATTTTTTTAAATAAAGTCCAAAACATCTTCAGCAGGCAAGATGAAGAAAAGTGAAAAGTGAACTCCCGTGGCAGATAGAAAGGTCTACATTTAACCATGAGAAACTCCAGGTTAGTTGCGCAGTGTCTCCCAACAGTGACAGAGTTCGTGCACCAAGCCTTGTTAATATAAATGCACACTCCCCCACCTCTGGTCTTACCGGAGTCATCAGCTGCTCTGTCTGCCTGGAGAGTGTGCCGTCCGGCCAGCTCGACAGCACCATTGGGTACTCCACTATGTAGCCATGTTTCCATGAAAATCATGATATTGCAGTTCATAAGTTTCTTATTGTTGGTGATCCGAAGCCGTAGCTCATCCATTTTGTTCGCCAGTGACCGTACATTAGCGAGGAAAATGCTGGGTAGAGAAAGCCGGTGTGGTGTTAGCTTTAGCTTAGCTCTTAGCCCTCCGCGCTTCCCCCGCCTTTGTTTACGGTCTCTACGCTGCCTGCGAGCACTTCCGGTCGGCCGGGTAGCTTGTCTAGCGTCGGGTGTTCTCCAGAGCTCAGGGATGAGACGTAGGTTGCTGATAAAAAGGTTGTTATTTTGTAATCCAATGTCCAAAAGTTCATTTCGGGTGTAGGATGTAAAAGCGAAGCTGTTCTGAACGAACAGACCCGAAATGAGCAAAAATAACACTGCTAATCCACAAAATCTGAAGAAACGCTGAGCTTCGGGTTGTGCACGTGCCGCCATCTGGTCTGAAAATTTTTGGAAGATAAAAAAAGCGGAATTCCGCAAATTAGCGGAAAAATCGCATCCCTGCTCATTTGGCCATCACTACTGCAGACTCTCCAGCTGCCTGGGAAGATTGTGGGCCTCAGTTCAGGAGAAGAAGGACTCTCTCAAGGCAGCTCTCTCCCTGCTTATATAGGAAATGGGAAAACCCGGCCCCTGTATTCCCATTGGGCCATGTGGGCAACCTGTAGCAGTCAATTGGCTGGTTCAGGCTGTCAATCATTGCCTGAGTTTCCCATTAATTTTGTCCAGCTGTGTTAGATCATTCAAAAGCATGCATATAAAAAGGAGAAAGCACTACATGAGAATAATAACATGCAAAAGTATAACAATCAATATACAGATAAGATTAAACAATATGTCCAAAACACAGCATGATACTCAACATGACACTACAGCCTGACCGCCTTTGAATTGCTATCAGTTATTTAAACAGTATAACTCGACAGTTAATTAAATGATGTTAATGACCACAGTCCTGAAAGTAGCCATCATACTGCTCCTAAAGGTGGTGGGAACAGAATCCACAGCGGAGATCCACATCACTGCTTGTATGTCATTTCATTAACTGCAACACAAGGTGTGTATAATGAAGTGTGTGTAACTAAGAAATTAGTAGATACTCATTGCAGTTGGCAGCAACTTATTTATGCATCAGTGAGGGATAAATTTTAAAAAGGGTCAAATTAGTTACCTGAATCAACTAAAGAAGGATATACAGGTGCATCTCAATAAATTAGAATGTCATTGAAAATTTGATTTATTTCTGTAATTCAGTTCAAAAAATGAAACTCCTATATTATGTAGATTAACTAGACAGACTGACATATTTCATGTGTTTATTTCTTTTAATTTTGATGGTTATGGATTATAGCTCATTAAAGCCCCAAATTCAGTTTCTCAAAAAATTAGAACATTACATAAGACCAATAAAAAAAGGAGTTTTAATCTAGAAATGTTGACATCCTGAAAATATGTCAATGTATGCAGTCAGTATATTTGGGGCTCCTTTTGCATAAATAATTGCATCATTGAGGTGCAGCAGGGGGCCAATCAGCCTGTGGTACTGCTGAGGTGTTATTGCGGCCCAGATTGCTTTGATAGTGGTGTTCAGCTCATCTGCATTGTTGGGTTTGGTGTCTTTCATCTTCTTCTTAACAATACCCTGAAGATTATCTATGGGGTTTAGGTCAGGAGAGTTTGCTGGCCAATCAAGCACAGTGACACCATGGTCATTAAACTAATAATGTCAAGGGTGGGTGTTAGAGAGAAGGACCCAAGCGCCAGATCTTGCTTTGCAGTGTTTAATTGAGACCTGAACACCACCTTCAGCTCACAAAACTATAAATAATTTTAAAAAAAAACAAAAAAAAAACAGACTGACAAAAGGCAGACATGACAAGAATAAACTAAGACTGCAGACAGGGCTGACAGGAACAGAGAGATGCATGTTACTCACGCCAGTATTGACAAGGACGCTGTGCCCCAATGAGGGGCGGCATCCCTTAAGTAAACTAGGACTGATCAACAGAAATTACAAACAGGTGTGAACAATGAACAGAACGGGGAAAATCAGGCTTAGCTGAAAGGAAACTGAAGATGCTGTAAAAATAAGGCCAAACCAAAACAGGAGATCATGACACAAGCAAATATGAACATTAGATCGATAGATAGATAGATCGATCGATAGATGGGTAGATACCAAACTGGGAAATTACAGTGTAACAGCAGCATCACAGTAGACAACCAAAATGACAGAAACACACACAGCATAATAGACAATGGGATTACCCATGGAAAGTAAAACTGCCTAAATAACATTTACATTGTAGATGAATAGATAGTGACCTGTGTAGATACATGAATCATACCCGCTGTACAATGCAGGACTATCAGGTGCAGGTTGAAATGTGAGGTACCGATGAGACTGCAATGTGCAGTATGGCAGCATAGTTATGACCAGAATTCAACATCAGAGTAAGTTATTGTACAGCGAAATGGCATGTGGCATGAAAGATTTCCTGTACCTAACTGTTTGGCAGCGAAGCTGTAGCAGTCTGCTGGAGAAAGTGCTCTGCTGTCTGTCCAGTGTGTGATGGAGGGGGTGATCTGGATTGTCATTGAGGGACTGCAGTTTGTTTAGTGTCCTCCTCTCCACCACAGTCTCAAAGGTCTCTGGCCTGAGACCAATTACAATAATTTTGTCAAGTCTGTTGGTGTCGCTGACCCTGATACTGCTACCCCAGCAGACAGCCACAAAGATGGCACTGGCGACAACGGCCTGGTAGAAAGGCTCCAGCATCCTGTAGCACACGTTGAATGATCTCACCTTCCTCAGAAAGCAGAGTTTGCTCATCCCCTTCTTGTATGCAGCATCAGTGTTAGATTTCCAGTCCAGTCCGTTGCTGATCATGACACCCAGGTATTTCTAGTCCTCCACTACCTCCACATCCCCCCCCCCCCCAGTCTGCAATGGCTATGAAGGCATCCTCATCTTCCTGAAATTAGTCACCATCTCTCTGGTCTTACTGACTTTCAACCTCAAGTGATTCTGCTCGGTCCACTCCACAAATCTGTCTACCAGTGCCCTGCACTCCCCCTCCTCTCCCCCTGGTATACACCCAACAACAGCTGAGTCATCAGAGAATTTCTGCAGGTGACATGACTGGGTGTTGTACTGAAAGTCGGTGGTATACAAGGTGAAGAGAAAAGGAGAAAGCACAGTCCCCTGTGGTGCTCCTGTATCACTAACCACCACATCAGAAAAGACACTGCCCAGCCAGACAAACTGTGGCCTGCCTTTCAGGTAGTCAGTAATCCAGGAGATCACAGAGCTTTCGACCCCCATCCCGCACACCTTCTCACTCAACAGCAGTGGCTGGATGTGTTAAAGGCACTGGAGAAATAATAATGATACTAATAAACCAGACTAAATAATAATAATGCTAATAATACAACCAAGGACTAAGAATACAGCAGGGATTAACAATCAAAGATGGGGGATACACATGAAACATAATAACAATGGATCAGGGGAAACAAGACCAAGAGAACCAGGATAATAATAGTAATAAATAATAAAGACCAAACTGAGAACCAAACAGGGAATAAATCCTACGGACCACAAATGCAGACCAAATAATGAATAATAATAAATACAGAAAAACCCAAAATGCAAACTCAAGGTGAGGATGGGGGCTGGAGCCATGTCCTGGAAACAAGAAAATAGAGCAATAACTCAAGGTGAGGACATGGAGCCCAGTTCACATCCTAACAGTACCACCCACTCAAGGGGCGGCTTCCAGATGGCCCCTAAGGGCAACACCAACAAAAGAGAAAAGAACCAAAACCCCTTCCAGGGTGAGTGGCAGGAGTATAAGGGCATGTGGGCCAAAACAACCCCCCCCCCAATCCCATCCCCATAGAGTCCAAAACCAAACCACAGTTTGAGGGTAAAACAAAGTCCAAGGCCCTAAAACCCCAAAACAACCCAGGTCGGGTGGTCTACTCAAGTCAATGGACCACCCGACCGCAGAAAACAATGGGTCAAGGGGCCTACACAAATCCATGGGTCTTTGGACCGGAGAACAGAAAGGGTTGGGGAGCCTTTCCCAGTCCATAGTCCACCAGACTGAAAAGCACAATAGTTCAGGCGGTCTACCACTGTCTTTGGGCCACTGGTCCACAAATCCTGGTGGAACAACAGCCACAGGAACACAGAGCTTGCCAAACTCCATCAAAAGGAACTCTATGTGACTCTGCATTTGTTTGTGTTTCAAATAAATGTATCTTGTGGAATATCTTGGCTGCCTGAGACTCTCTTTTTGGGGAACTTTATTCTACAATTTTAAAATTGGATTATAAGCCAAAACAGTTGAAAAGGTTAAGCCAAGACAATGGGCACGTTTGAGTTTGAAGATGTGCATTTTTTATTGCACAACAAGGGGCAATGAAGAGGATGATAAAATAAAGGCAGCGTTGGATTTTTAAATAGCTTTATTATCACCCACCTTCATCAGAACTCGGCTCCAGCCCATAGTGTGAGCAGGCTGAAGCCTCGTTCCTCCAGCTCTCAAAGAGGAGACAGTGTGTGTGTCTCGCAGCAGATGCAAAATCAGAATGAGTGAATGAGAGGCAGGTTTACAGCACAGTGCAGCTTATATACTCAACTCAAACAATAGATCAAAGACATTCACAGCAGTCAATCTGGGCATTTGCATATCAGAGGTACAGACAGGATGCATGAACACAATGCATGGATGACACTTTAACCTCATAGGTGTAAACGCAGCATGCAGCGGAAAAAACCCAGGAGTGCGAGCTGACTGTCTCTGTGTTGTGGGGGTTGAATTCAAACCGCTACAGGCAACATCTTACTGATAAATACAGTGCATCCAGGAAGTATTCACAGCGCTTCCCTTTTTCCACATTTTGTTATGTTACAGTCTTATTCCAAAATGGAATAAATTCTTTTTTTCCTCAAAATTCTACACACAACACCCCATAATGACAACATGAAAAAGGTGTGGGTTTTTTTTAGATTTCTGCAAATTTATTAAAAATAAAAAAAACTAAGAAATCACATGGATATAAGTATTCAGAGCCTTTACTGATGTTGGTGCACCTTTGGCAGCAATTACAGCGTCAAGTCTTTTTGAATATGATGCCACAAGTTTAGCACACCTATCTTTGGGCAGTGTCGCCCATTCCTCTTCACAGCACCTCTCAACCTCCATCAGGTTGGCTGACAGAGTGACCATTGGGTTCTTGGTCACCTCCCTGACTAAGGCCATTCTCCCCCGATCACTCAGGTTAGATGGTCAGCCAGCTCTAGGAAGAGTCCTGGTGGTTCTGAACTTCTTCCATTTATGGATGATGGAGGCCACTGTGCTCATTGGGACCTTCAAAGCAGCAGAAATTTTTCTGTACCCTTCCCCAGATTTGTGCCTCAAGACAATCTTGTCTCGGAGGTCTGCAGACAATTCCTTTGATTTCATGCTTGGTTTGTGCTCTGACATGCACTGTCAAATGTGGGACCTTATATAGACAGGTGTGTGTCTTTCCAAATCATGTTCAATCAACTGAATTTACCACAGGTGGTCTCCAATTAAGCTGTAGAAACATCTCAAAGATGATCAGTGGAAACAGGATGCACCTACGCTCAATTTTGAGCTTCATGGCAAAGGCATGAATACTTATGAATTGTGAATACTTATGTACATGTGATTTCTTAGTTTTTTAATTTTAATAAATTTGCAAAAATCTAAAAAAAAAAACTTTTTTTCACATTGTCATTGCGGGGTATTGTGTGTAGAATTTTGAGGGGAAAATGAATTTATTCCATTTTGGAATAAGGCTGTAACATAACAAAATGTGGAAAAAATTGAAGTGCTGTGAATACTTTCCGGATGCTTCAGGGACTTGCATGCACAAAGTGTCCTAGTGCTAAGAATTACTCCTAGTGGCATAATTCTTGGAAAATTCTCAGAATTATGATGTTTTCTATGATTTTACCATTAAATTTAGAAGAAAATTCTAGTTTAAAAATTATTTAGATAGATAGATGTACTTTATTGATCCCAAACTGGGAAATTACAGTGTAACAGCAGCATGACAGTTGACAGCCAAACACCAGAAACACACACCACAGACAAAGGGATTACCCATGGAAAGTAAAAAACTAACACGACTATAGAACCTATATACAGTGGGGCAAAAAAGTATTTAGTCAACCACCAATTGTGCAAGTTCTCCCACTTAAAATATGAGAGAGGTCTCCAATTTTCATTATAGGTATACCTCAACTATGAGAGACAAAATTAGAAAAAAAAATCCAGAAAATCACATTGAAGGATTTTTAATGAATTAATTGGTAAATTCCTCGGTAAAATAAGTATTTGGTCACCTACAAACGAGCAAGATTTCTGGCTCTCACAGACCTGTAACAACTTCTTTAAGAGGCTCCTCTGTCCTCCACCCGTTACCTGTATTAATGGCACCTGTTTGAACTCGTTATCAGTATAAAAGACACCTGTCCACAACCTCAAACAGTCAGACTCCAAACTCCACTATGGCCAAGACCAAAGAGCTGTCAAAGGACACCAGAAACAAAATTGTAGACCTGCACCAGGCTGGGAAGACTGAATCTGCAATAGGTAAGCAGCTTGGTGTGAAGAAATCAACTGTGGGAGCAATTATTAGAAAATGGAAGACATACAAGACCACTGATAATCTCCCTCGATCTGGGGTTCCACGCAAGATCTCATCCCATGGGGTCAAAATGATTACGAGAACGGTGAGCAAAAATGCCAGAACCACACGGGGGGACCTAGTGAATGGCCTGCAGAGAGCTGGGACCAAAGTAACAAAGGCTACATCATTAACACACTACGCCGCCAGGGACTCAAATCCTGCAGTGCCAGACGTGTCCCCCTGCTTAAGCCAGTACATGTCCAGGCCCGTCTGAAGTTTGCTAGAGAGCATTTGGATGATCCAGAAGAGGATTGGGAGAATGTCATATGATCAGATGAAACCAAAATAGAACTTTTTGATGAAAACTCAATTTGTCATGTTTGGAGGAGAAACAACACCATACCTACTGTGAAGCATGGGAGTGGAAACATCATGCTTTGAGGCTGTTTTTCTGCAAAGGGACCAGGACGACTGATCCGTGTAAAGGAAAGAATTAATGGGGCCATGTATCGTGAGATTTTGAGTGAAAATCTCCTTCCATCAGCAAGGGCATTGAAGATGAAACGTGGCTGGGTCTTTCAGCATGACAGTGATCCCAAACACACCGCCCGGGCAACGAAGGAGTGGCTTCATAAGAAGCGTTTCAAGGCCCTGGAGTGGCCTAGCCAGTCTCCAGATCTCAACCACATAGAAAATCTTTGGAGGGAGTTGAAAGTCCGTGTTGCCCAGCGACAACCCCAAAACATCACTGCTCTAGAGGAGATCTGCATGGAGGAATGGGCCAAAATACCAGCAACAGTGTGTGAAAACCTTGTGAAGACTTACAGAAAACGTTTGACCTCTCATTGCCAGCAAAGGGTATATAACAAAGTATTGAGATGAACTTTTGGGATTGATAAAATACTTATTTTACAGAGGAATTTACCAATTAATTCATTAAAAATCCTTCAATGTGATTTTCTGGGGGGGTTTTTTCCTCATTTTGTCTCTCATAGTTGAGGTATACCTATGATGAAAATTGGAGACCTCTGTCATCTTTTAAGTGGGAGAACTTGCACAGTTGGTGGTTGACTAAATACTTTTTTGCCCCACTGTACATCACAGCTTAATATATGATGACCCGTATAAACACATGAATCATCCCATTGCACAAAGAAGGACTATCAGGAGCAGAGTGAAATGTGATGTACCAGTTAGTCTGTAATGTGCAGCATGGCAGCATAGCTATGACCAGAATACAACATCATAGTGAGTTATTGTACAGTGAAATTGCATATGGCAGGAAAGATTTCCTGTACCTGGCCGTTCGATAACAAAGCTGTAGTAGTCTACTGGAGAAAGTGCTTCGCTGCCTATCTAGTGTGTGGTGGAGGGGGTGATCAGGATTGTTCATGATGGATCGCAGTTTATTTAGTGTTCTCCTCTCCACCACTGTCTCAAAGGTCTCCGGTCTGAGACCAATTACAGAGCCAGCCCTCTTGATAATCTTGTCAAGTCTGTTGGTATCTCTGGCCCTGATACTGCTACCCCAACAGACCGCAATAAAGAAGATGGCGCTGGGGACAACAGTCTGGTAGAAAAGCTCCAGCATCCTGCTGCACACGTTGAAGGATCTCAGCTTTCTCAGGAAGTAGAGTCTGCTCATCCCCTTCTTGTGCTCAGCATCAGCGTTGGATCTCCAGTCCAACCCGCTGCTGATCCTGACACCCAGATATTTGTAGTCCTCAACCACTCCTACATCCTCCCCCTAATCTGCAGTGGCTGAAAAGAAGCCTTCCTCTTCCTGAAGTCAATCACCATCTCCCTGGTCTTGCTGACATTCAACCTCAGGTGCTTCTGCTCCGTCCACTCCACAAATCTGTCTACCAGTGCCCTGTACTCCTCCTCCTCTCCTACTCTTATACACCCCACAACAGCTGAGTTATCAGAGAATTGTTGCAGGTGGCATGACTCAGTGTTGTACTGAAAGTCCGTGGTGTATAAGATAAAAAGAAAAGGAGAGAGCACAGTCCCCTGTGGCGCTCCCGTATCACTAGCTGCCACTCCAGACAAGCCTGACAAACTGTGGTCTGCCTGTCAGGTAGTCGGTAATCCAGGAGATCACAGAGCTGTCATCCCCCATCACCCACAGCTTCTCGCCCAGCAGCAGTGGCTGGATGTGTTAAAGGCACTGAAGAAATCAAAAAAAGTGATTCTCACAGTGTCTCCTCCACCATCCAGGTGCAGATGGGCTCGTTGCAGCAGGTAAATGACAGCATCTTCAACTCCTAAATGGGGCTGATATGCAAACTGCAGAGGGTCCAGCCACGTCTCCACCTGCGGCCTCAGGTGGGCTAAGACCAGTCTCTCCAGGACCTTCATCACATGAGATGTGAGGGCAACTGGTCGGTAGTCATTCAGATCCGATGGAGATGACTTCTTGGGGACAGGAACCAGGCAAGATGTCTTCCACAGCACCGGTACTCTCTCCAGACTCAGGCTCAGGTTGTACAGGTGTTTCAGTACCGGAGCTAGTTGGTTGGCATTGGTCCTCAGGGTCCTAGCGGCGATGCCATCAGGGCCCGAAGCCTTCCGCTGATGGAGTCTCTCCAGCTGTTTCTCCACCTGATCTGTAGTCACCGTGAAGTGAGGGAGGGTCCTGGTGCCCCTGAGGAGGAGGAGGGGGGAGATGGAGAGAGGTTCTGCACGGGAGCGTGGGTAGGGAGGGGTACGTGGGGGTCTGGTTGTGTTGCTCGGGTGACAGACTGTGAGTTGAACCTATTAAAAAACAGATTCAGTTCCTCAGCTCTCTCCTGGCTCCCAGATGGCTGCCAGACTCTCCCCTTGTACCCAGTTATTTGTTTCATTCCCTCCCACACATCTTTAGTGTTGTTTTGCCTGAGTTTCTCTTCCAACTTCCTCCTATAATTGTCCTTGCACCTCCTCAGCATCTCTCTCAGCTCATGCTGCACTCCCCTCAGCTTCTCCTTGTCTCCAGCCCTAAAAGCTCTCTTCTTTTTGTTCAGAAGTGCTTTCAGGTCACTGGTGACCCATGGTCTGTTGTTGGAGAAGCAGTGTACAGTCTGAGCTGGCATGGTCCTGTCTTCACAGAATCTAATGTATTCTGTCTGTGATGCAGTCGGTCATATTGTCTATGTCCACCCCATGTGGTTCACAGAGTACGCTCCAGTCTGTCGTCTCAAAGCAGTCCTGCAGTGCATCAGCAGCCTCCTGTGTCCACCTCCTCACAGTCCGTGTATAAGCAGGCTGCCTTTGCACAAGGGGGACATACTTGGGTGTTAACATGACCATGCAGTGATCTGATTTACCAATGGGGGAAAGAGCTGTGGCACAATGCTCCGCACTGTGTTTATATAGCTACATATTATTCCATCTAGCTACAATGCTCCGCACTGTGTGTTTATATATTTACATATTTATTCCATCTAGCTACAATACTCCGCACTGTGTGTTTATATACTCATATATTTATTCCATCCAGCTACAATGCTCCGCACTGTGTTTATATATTTATATACCTATCCCATTTAGCTACAATGCTCCGCACTGTGTGTCTATATATATATATATATATATATATATATACTGTATATATATATACGTATATATGTACATATGTATACTTGCTGCTCTTGTTTTTTCTCTTGCCTTCTGATTGTTGCTCTGAGTGTTGCTATCCCTGTGCTGTTGCAATCCTGGAATTTCCCCATTGTGGGACTAATAAAGGCTTATCTTATCTTGTCTTATCTTATCTTATCTTATATGCATCTCTGACATTGGCATACAGAAAATCCAGTGTTTTGTTCTCTCTGGTGGGACAGTCAACAAACTGGTGAAAGTCTGGCGGTTAAAAATTTAGAAAGCTTCTTCGCCCTTATGTAGGAGGAAATATAGGAATATTAATAAATATGAATATGATCAGGTATGAATTATTTAGTTTATATTGATGTATTGGAATCTGAGATCAAATCTCGTTTCATATACACCAGAAAAGTCAATAACACTCGTAGGGGGCACCAGCTTCTATCTCTAAGAAGCAATTTAATCTTTAATTTCACTTTATACCTGTTTAATCACTCAATAAATTAATCAATAATCAGTCTCAAAAATTTTCCGTGAATTCGATACCTGGGCTTGAACAGACTCAGAATGAAATAAATTCTCAACAACTTCTCTCATTTTTCACATATTTATTAAACGAAATGATTAACAGACATTGCAGTAATTTCATTAATCATAAAATCAATCTTGTAAATGATAGATTAACAATGTCAATATTTTCGGAACCAGGGTTAAACGGAGAAATGAATTTCTATCAGTTTGAGTTAACAGATTATGGAAACAATGCAAATTTATGGAGAAAGTTTACTAATTATATGAAAAGTCCTGGATTAATTTTAAGAAAATAAAAAAATGGAATTTTAATAAAAAGAAGAGTTATGTTAAGGGCTTCTTAATTTTCATCTGATTAGATACACAAATTATTACCGAACCTCAGACATTTAATTCAGCAGATGAATTAAAGTTTGCAGCTCACGTGATCCTCGTTCGATGGTGGTCCTGTCGTCGTCCTCATGAAGTTTTGAAGTGTTGTTCAGGGGCAAAACCCAGAATATTTGTCCCGCAAATATTCTCTTGACATGAATGATGTTCATGAAATCGTAAGTTGGATCTCGATGGTTGAAATCCTGCAGAAGCGCGCTGATTCCTCAGCTTGCGCGTGATGTGAGAGCTGCATTTTCTTCCTGGTAGACAAGCGGCTGCAGAGGTCTTCGGGAATAATTAAAGATATCTAATCCGATCTCAAATTAAAAGGCTTCGGACTTTAGATAAAAATAGTAGCTTCTGGTGGGTGCTTGGTCAAGAAAAAATATTATAAAAATAAAGTCAAGATTAAAGTTTACATTAAAATTAAACAAACGGTGGTTTTACAGAAAGTTTAACAAAGAAAAAGTGATGAATAAAAATTGGAGTCTAACTCCGATTAAGAATTGAGCTCAAAAAAATAGGAATTCCTAGGCATTTAAGAGAAAAAGGAAAAAGACAAATTACGAGTTATCTGCTCTGTGTTCAGAAAAGCGATATGTGGTCGGAGTCTTTGTTCTTCCTTGCTGTGTGTAGACAATAGAGAGACGATCAGTGAAAGGGGCGAAGAGGAAAGAGAGGGTCCGTGAAGAGAGCCAAAAGGGAAGAGAGAAAGAGGGGTCCCTCTGTTATTTATAAGTTCTGTTGAGCTTCGCGGGCTTCCGGGATCTCAGCCAATGAGTGTCCTTCGTGGGAGGCCCGATGAACCTTAAGTCCAATAACAAACAGTCTACAAGGGACCAATGGGATGAAGAACTGTTGTCATGCAGAGATTGGCTACTGGAGTCACATGGTTTTAGAGAATATGCTTTTTCCTTTATGTCTTAAACTAAGATAACTTTAGTGATTAGTATAAATTATAAGCAGTGCTTCTAAATCAACATGCAGGAATAAACATTTAAACATTTTTAACATGCATACATATATATATATATATATATATATATATATATATATATATATATATATATATATATATATATATACTGTATATATATATAATCACAGATTAATGCATTTCACACACATATTATTGATTTTCCACATTAAAGACATCAGAGTCCATTTGCCTTTCATAGTCCTAAAAAGAAGAAGTTTTAGAATTGAGTTTGTAATAATTCACTGGTTAAATCCAGCGTGTCCCAGAGTTAAAGGAAATTTTATTGAGCTGTGGATCCATGTTTGGCCAGGTCTGTTGCATGTTTTATGGGGGCAATAAAAGCAAAGCCGGACATTGGGGAAATTCCTTAGGCTGGTTTTTTTTTTCCACAATATCTTTATTGAACCTTTTTTTTTTTTTTTAACAAACATGATACAAACAATCAAACACTAACACTAAAGTACTACAAAAAAAAAAATGCACTAAAAACACCAACAACCACCAACAAAATCAAGTCTTCAACAATGCTCCTCTGTTTAGTCTAGACAATCCAATACATAAGTATACATATTATGTTCACCAGTTTGGAATTTACAAGGTCCACACACATCATTCACCTTCTTCTTCAAGAGTTATGTTTAAATTTTTTACATAATCAATAAAAGGTCTCCATATATTCTCAAACACAATTTCCTTTGATTTCAGTATATATGTTATTCTTTCTAATGGAAGGTTTGTTAACATCTGTCTTAACCACTGAGTCACATCTGGTCTATGAGTCTTTTTCCATAATAGTGCAATACATTTTTTGGCATTAAGCAAACTGAGGTCTATGAATGTTCTTTCACTTTTATTAAAATTATGCTTTTCTGGGTACAGACCCAACAAAAACAGTTTAGGATTCAATATGATTTGTTTTGAGATTATTTTTTCAATTGTTACCCTCACCTCTTCCCAAAACATTCTTATTAATCTACATTCCCATAAACAATGAAATAGGGTTCCTTTACTTTCCATGCATTTTGTGCATGTATCTGGTATATTTTTGTTGTATCTATTTAACTCCTCCGGTGTAACATACATCCGCATTAACCATTTGAAATGTATCAATTTAAGGCGTGCATTTATTGATTTGGTTTGAGCTTCTGTACAAGCCAATTCCCATTGTTCCTCTGAAATTTCAATTTGCAGATCTTCTTTCCAGTAGTTTAATCTTTTCAGTGAATTTTCACTTGAAGATAGTGTCAATGAGTTATAAAACTCTGAAATAATACCCTTTCTTTTACTATCTTTCATCATCATTTTTTCCAAGGATGAATAAATAGGTCGAGTGAGAGCTTTATTTTGATTTGATCGAATAAAGTTTCTAAGTTGAAGATATTTAAAAAAATGTGTTCTATTGAGATTAAATTTGATCCTCAGCTCTTCAAAAGACATTATGTTGTCTGCACATGGCAAATATAAATCCTGAATCTTTTGTATCCCTTTTAAATCCCATACTTTAAATACAGCGTCCGCTCTCCCTGGTTTAAAATATTGATTACCCCATATTGGACTAAATTGTGACAATAACTGTGGTTCTTTTAAATAGTTTTTAGCTTCACACCATATTTTGATCATATGCTTTACAAATGGATTTTTAACTTGTTTTTGTAATTTTTTTGCCGAATCTGAGTATATGAATATGGGAAGAGGTAAAGGTAAATTGTATGATTCCATTTCAGTCCAGTGAGGGAGATCATTTGATGAAAAATAATATGTCATAGACCTCAGTTGTGCCGACCAATAATACAACATAAAATTTGGACATTTCAGACCTCCACGATCAAATGGTAAATATAATAAAGACAAACGTAATCTAGCCCTCCTGTTGTTCCATATAAATTCCACTAACTTTTTTTTTATTCTTGAGAATAGATCTAAAGGTGGTGATAAGGGAATGTATTGAAATAAATAAAGTATTTTAGGTAAAATATTACTTTTAAGTATATTGATTCTCCCGATCATCGACATTGGTAGTGACATCCATCTCTGAGTTAACTCATTGATATCTGACATTAAGGCTTCATAGTTGACACTGGCGACTGATTCTAGCTTAGGCATAATTTGGATTCCTAAATATTTAAACTGATTTACAACATTGAATTGATTTACCTCAGGGGCTGGGTAATTTCTCTGGGTCTCATTTAGCATTAATATTGAAGATTTAGTTTTATTTATTTTATATCCTGATATTTCCCCAAAATTCTTTATTAAATTCAACAAGGTTGGAATTGATTTTTTTAGATTCGACATAAACAAAATTATATCATCGGCGTACAGGGAGATTTTATGTTCTGTTGGTCCAACTTTAATTCCATATATTTGTGAATGTAAACGTATCGCTATCGCTAAAGGTTCAATTGCCATAGTAAACAGTAAAGGTGAAAGTGGACAGCCTTGTCGACATCCTCTATTGATTTTTATTGGTTTTGAAATATTGTTATTTGTTAGGATTTCTGCTGTAGCATTATTGTATATTATTTGAACCCATTTTATGAAATTATTTCCAAGTCCAAACCTTTGTAGGACTTCAAAAAGAAAGGGCCATTCAACCCTATCAAAGGCCTTTTCGGCGTCCAATGATAGGAGAGCTGTATCCGGTGCTTCTTTACCTTAGGCTGGTTTTTAACAAAGGAATGGGATTTCAGCTGTGGCCTGGGGGAGAAAATCCATTTCTTTGTCTTACTCCTGGGTGAAACAAAAATGTCTTTAAGCAGAAGAATAATTATTGCTGAGCCAAAGTGAGATGATGCTACACTTAAAACTGCTCCTTCACCAAAAACATTTTAGGAGGCGTGTGTCAAGTAGCAGCTTTGGAAGGCAGTTGATTTTTAAAGTGAGACCCAAGGTAGCAGGCAGGACTTAGGTCAACCATGATTTATTAACAAAAAACAAATAAACAAACAAAAAGCAGCTCAGGGGCTGTCAAACACTAGTGATGGGCATGATGAAGCTGAAGCTTTGGAGCATGCGTTAAAAAAACAGCACAGGTGTTCAGAAACACTGGTTTGAGGCTTGATTTGTCTGACCAGAGTCACGTGACCAATGACTTAATGGTTTAAAGAAAGTGAAGTATTGGCAGGATTCGTGGTGTGTTTTGGTGGAGATTTTGCATGAGAGACATGGAGCTCCCAAGGAAGAGAGGGGACATTCTGCCGTATGGCAATATTTTGAATTGATTTCAGTCAGTCAG
The DNA here is from genome assembly GCA_020510985.1 of Pholidichthys leucotaenia. Taxonomy (NCBI): domain Eukaryota; kingdom Metazoa; phylum Chordata; class Actinopteri; order Cichliformes; family Pholidichthyidae; genus Pholidichthys; species Pholidichthys leucotaenia. Next base: position 130,634,533 of record CM035850.1, read on the forward strand.
GTAGGCTTGGTAGCTCTGTGCCAAGAATGAATGAACTGATGTGGCACAGGTGCGATGAGAAACTATGGAGAGTGACCGGTACTTTTATACAGTAAGTCTTAATTTTGTCGCCCATGTCAAACTCAGCGCAGATCAGTGGTGGAATACACCGATATATAAAGAGTTCAGTGGTTGCTACTCTTTGTCTTCTGTTACAACGGAAAGAACTGTAAAATGCACCCGACATTCTTTTTCATATTTTTTTCTTTCTTTTTTCTTTCATTTATTTCAAACATTGTTGGTCACACAGTATTTTATGCTCCATGATGAACTCTTCTAACCTATCAGCGCTGAACAGCTTTCATATTTACAAAATCAGACAAGTTTGTGTGTGCAGGCTGCACGTTTGAGTGTCACATTTAGCGCCACAAAAAGCAAGATATGTTTTATTTCAGAGGGGACTGTCACGAAAAAAGAGCAGATGTGAGGTGAACCGGGATGCATAGATTACTCCTCGCAGACAGGACAGACGGCTTTCTTCTCCACTACTCCAGGCTCTGGGAGTGACTGAAAAATGGTCTTATAAAAGAAACATTTTTTTCAGTTTCTTCCATTTTTGCTGAGCCCACAGTGGGTTCATTTTGCATGGGTCTCTGGAGGAGGAATGCAGCAGAGAAGCTCCATGACGGAGGCTGTTTTTTACGGTCTAGTCTAGTAGTGTCAAACATAAAGCCCGCGGGCCAAAACTGACCCATTAGTTTGTATGGTATGGTGAGTGTGTTTAGGTGGTTAGGTCTGATGACTGATGTGGAAATGTATGTAAATTTAGAATAATTTCTAGATCTTGAAGCTCTTTTTAATTATAATATAAAGTGAAATACTATATTTTTTAATGATTAAACTGCACTACTTGCACGGTGGTACAGTGGTTAGCACTGTTGCCTAACGGCTAGAAGGTTCCAGATTTGAATCCCCAGGCTGGCAAATGTAGGAACCTTTCTGTGTGGAGTTTACATGTTCTCTCAGTGCTGTGAAGGTTTAGTCCAGATATTCTGGTTTCTTCCCACAATCCAAAGACACGCATGTTAGGTTAATTGGTGATTCTAAGTGGTCCCTAGGTATCTGTCTCTGATAGGCTCTTAGAATAGAGGGTTAGTACTGGTGAAGCACTTTGAGTGGTCTTTGAGACTAGAAAAGTGTTAAATAAGTACAGGTCCTTATCCTTGCAGTCAGTTTTAATTCAATTCAATTTATATTACACCATTTCACAACAACAGTCATCTCATAGCATTTTTAAATGTAGGGGAAACCCCCATAATTGCAGAAAGACCCCAGCAATCAGGCGATCCCCTGTGAGCAAGCGCTTGGTGATGGTGGAGAGGAAAAACTCCCTTTTAACAGGAAGAAACCCCTAGCAGAACCAGGCTCAGGGAGGGGCAGTCATCTGCTGTGACTGGCTGGGAGGTGAGGGGATAGAGAAGATGAGAAGAACAGACATGTAGAGAACAAGCATTAAATGAGAGAAGCCCAGTACATTATTGGATGTCCCCCAGCTGTCTAAATCTATTAGCAGCATAACTAAAGGAGGGTTTAGAGACACATGGTCCCTCCTAATTGTAAGCTATATCAAAAAGGAAGGTCTTTTACCCTATTCTTAAAAACAGAGATCGAGTCTGACTCCTGAATCCAGCTTGGTAACTGGTTCCACAGGAAAGAAGCTTGATAACTGAAGGCTCTGCCTCCCATTGTACTTTAGAAGATTCTAGGTATTACAAGCAATCCTACATTTTGGGAGCGTAATGCTCTATTAGGATGATAGGGTAGTATCAGATCTTTTAAATAAAAAGGGGCCTGATTGTTAAAGGTATTTCTAAGGTTTTTTGGGCCAACAAGAATGACTTCAGTCTTATCTGAATTTAATAGCAGGAAATTACAAGTCATCCAAGCTTTGATTTCCTTAAGACAGGCTTCTAACTTGGCTAATTGATTACTATCATCTGGCTTCATTGACAGGTATAATTGTGTGTCATCTGCATAACAATGAAAATGTATACAGTGCTTTCTAATAATGTTGTCTAACGGAAGCATATATAAACTAAAAAGAGTAGGGCCTAGCACAGATCCCTGTGGAACTCCATGACTGAGCTTTGAGTTGGAAGAAAACTCATTATTGACATGAACAAACTGGAGCCTATCAGACAAATAAGATCTAAACCACTGCAGCGAAGTTCCATTAAGTCCGACATAGTGTTCTAATCTATCGAGTAGAATATTATGGTCGATAGTGTCAAAGGCTGCACAAATGTTTAAAAGGACAAGTACAAAAACAAGTCCATTATCAGATGCAATAAGGAGGTCATTAGTGACCTTCACTAAGGCTGTTTTAGTACTATGATGGATTCTAAACCCAGATTGAAACTCTTCAAATAAACCATTTCCCTGCAAGTGATCAAATAATTGTTTAGTAACAACTCTTTCTAAGATTTTTGAAATGAAAGGCAGATTAGAGATTGGTCGATAGCTAAAACTCCTGGATCCAGCATTGACTTTTTGAGTAAGGGTTTAATTACAGCAGTTTTAAAAGCCTGCGGTACATGGTCTAATGTTAAAGAAGAATTGATTATTTGAAGAATACGGCTGCCAATAAATGGGAAGGCTTTTTTAAATAACCTGGTAGGAATAGGGTCTAAAAGACAAGTTGAAGGCTTGGATGAGGAAATGATTTTATCTTTCTCTAAAAGGTCAGTTGGAGTAAACTTATCCAAACAGATATCAATTGAAGGAGTTGGAGTAGATGCTGTATTTAAGTTAACGGTGGGAAGAATCTGACTGATTTTATCTCTAATAGATGAAATTTTATGATTGAAAAGGTTCATAAAGTCCTGACTAGTAAGCTCTAAGGGAATGCAAGGATTGACAGAGTGCTGGCTCTTTGTCAGCCTGGCTACAGTGAAAAGAAGCCTGGGATTTTTCTTATCTTCTATTAATGCAGAGTAATAACTTGTTCTAGCTTTTCTAAGAGATTTTTTTATAAATTAAAAGATGATTTCTCCAAGCTGAATAGTTTTCATCTAAATTAGTGGAACGCCATTTTCTTTCTAATTGACGAGTCTTCTGTTTTAAGCTACAAGTTTCTGTATTAAACCAAGGGGTTAGAAATCTCTGATTGGACTTTTTCTTTTTTAAAGGGGCCACCATGTCTAGAGTCTGATGCAGAGAAACTGTAACATTATCTACTATGCTATCAATTACAGAAGGAGCAAGCTCTCCATAGCTTATTTCCGTTGTGTTGACACATGGCATAGAGGAGATAATCTGCATAAATTTTTAGAGAAGTAACAGATGTTATTGTGCTACAAGTTTTTGCCTTGTGCTTCATGACTATGAACTTCTGTAGCACCAGTGCTATGAGCAAAAAAAGTTAACCATAGTATAAATAAATAATAATACAATATAAAAAATATAAATAACCATGTCTGCATTATGTGTTCATGTTATCAGTTCATAAGCATTTACACTGCCCAGTTCATAAGCACTTTTCCAGTTCACAAGCACTTCTATCCCCAGGTAAAAAAAAAAAACACTCTACCTATAAGTTAATGTATATAAAAATGTACCTGTCAACAAATTACATAAGCATGCAGGAGGCAGGGACCTTACAGCACAAGCGTACTCCCAAGCTATTCTAAGATTGTGTTGTACATTAATATGTTTACAAACATCAAAGGGAACTCACACCATGGCACGTGTTTAACCAAGGAAAGTTTATTCATCAAAATTATTTACCATTATTTCTAAACCAAAAAAGAAAACATGTTCAAAGAACCATGACAATAGCCCAATATCACCATTCCCCCCAGGGAACGGTGCTGGCTCCCTTCCTGTTCACTCTTTATACTGCGGACTTCTCACACAACACAACACATTGCCATCTACAGAAGTTCTCTGATGACTCTGCGATCGTTGGTCTCATCTCCAGCGGAGATGAAGCTGAGTACAGAGGGCTTATCCAGGACTTTGTGGACTGGTGCCATCGGAACTGCCTCCAGATCAACGCGAGGAAAACTAAGGAGCTGGTGGTGGACTGCCGCAGGCATGGGCAGCCCCTCACAGCACCAGTAAATATACAGGGAACAGACATCGAGATGGTGACATCCTACAAGTACCTGGGTATTCATCTGAACAATAAACTAGACTGGTCACACAATACTGACGCACTCTACAAGAAGGGACAGCGCAGGCTGTTCCTGCTGAGGAGACTCAGGTCTTTTGGTGTACAAGGGGCGCTGCTGAAGTCATTCTATGACACGGTGGTGGCATCAGCCATCACTTTTGGAGTGGTCTGCTGGGGCAGTGGCATTACTGCAGCCGATAGGAATAGACTGAACAAACTGATCAAGAAAGCTAGCTCCGTCCTGGGGCAGCGCCTTGATCCGGTGGAGGAGATAGGAGAGAGAAGGACGGTGGCTAAACTGTCATCTCTGCTGGAGTCCGAGTTCCACCCTATGCAGGACATACTGGATGCACTGAGGAGCTCATTTAGCAGCAGACTACATCATCCCAGGTGCACAACCGAGAGGTTTCGTAGGTCCTTCCTACCAACGGCTGTCAGACTGTACAACCTAAGCAGGGCTGCTCGCAGAGATAGCAAAAAGACGTAACAAACTAATAGTTTTTTGAATGCAAAAGATGCAATAGACTTACACAATGGTCCTCTCCGGCATACAACTAGGAACATACCGGTCGCTATGGAGGGTGAGAATATGTATGGGCACATAATCATACCATGTAGGATAACTAAATAGACGGTTATGCTGTTTCATCCCACCTAGCAACAATGCTCTGCACTGTTTGTGTTTATATATTTACATATTTATTCCATCTAGCTACAATGCTCTGCACTGGGTGTGTTTATATTTATATATCTATATATTTATTCCATCTAGCTACAATGCTCAGCACTGGGTGTGTTTATATTTATATATCTATATATTTATTCCATCTAGCTACAATGCTCCGCACTGTGTTTTTATATATCTACATATTATTCCATCTAGCTACATTGCTCCGCACTGTGTGTGTTTATATACTTGCATATTTATTCCACCTAGCTGCAATGCTCCGTACTGTGGGTGTTTATATATTTACATATTTATTCCATCTAGCTACAATGCTCTGCACTGTGTGTTCATATATTCATATATTTATTCCATCCAGCTACAATGCTCTGCACTGTGTGTCTGTGTGTGTGTGTGTGTATATATATATTTTATAGTAATATGTACATATGTATATTAGCTGCTCTTGCTTGCTTGTTTTTTTTCTTGCCTTCTGATTGTTGCTCTGAGTGTTGCTATCCCTGTGCTGTTGCAATCCTGGAATTTCCCCGTTGTGGGACTAATAAAGGCTTATCTTATCTTATCTTATCTTATCTTATCAGACAGAATTGACAAGTAATAACAAACAGAAGTTCTCAAATCTCAAGCGGGAAGCCATAAAGCAGTTCACTTTTGGCCACCAGATGGCACCAAAGAGGACTGTGTTGAAAAGCTTCAAGTAGTGAACGCTTTTCAGATACAAGCATCAGTACTTCAGAAAGCTTCATTTGTCCATCACGATGAAACACAAATCATGCTGAAAACACTTACAAACCAGAAATGATGAAGAGGGATCAGAGGGAGAGTCGACAAATGATGCCACAACAATACAAACTCAGACTGACATATAAGATAAGATAAGCCTTTATTAGTCCCACAATGGGGAAATTCCAGGATTGCAACAGCACAGGGATAGCAACACTCAGAGCAACAATCAAGAAGACAAGAAAAAACAAGAGCAGCGACTATACATGGGGATCGTGAGTTCGATCCCAGCCCCCGACCAACAGTGATCTGTGTGGAGTTTGCATGTTCTCCCCGTGTATGCGTGGGTTTACCCCGGGATTTCTCCGGTTTCCTCCCACATGCCAAAAACATGCAGGCTAGGTTAATTGGAGACTCTAAAGTGGCCCTAGGTGTGAATGTGTGTGTGAATGGTTAAGGGATAGCGCCGTATCGTGGCTGCTTCATCCATCCAGGTGGTGGATGACCCTCAATTTCCCCTCTGGGGATCAATAAAGTATACTAAATATATAAACACACAGTGCGGAGCATTGTAGCTAGATGGAATAAATATATAAACCCACACAGTGCGGAGCATTGTAGCTAGATGGAATGAACAGCATAACCATCTACTTAGTTATCCTACATGGTATGATTATGTACCCATACACATTGTCACCCTCCGTAGCGACCGGTATTGTCCTAGTTGTATACCGGAGGGGACCATTGTGTAAGTCTATTGCGTCTTTTGCATTCAATACTATTAGGTTGTCACGTATATATATATATATATAGGGAACCGATAATGAACTAACATGGGACAGCTGGGACTAATCAGGAGATAACAGGGGCGCAGCTACAAACAAGACGGGGGGGCTGTGCAGACAATGTCAATGTCAACTTTATTTATATAGCACATTCAAAAACAACAACAGGGTTGGCCAAAGTGCTTTACACATGATAAAATAACAAAACATACGATAAAATACATATGTAACAAAAAAATTAAATTAAATTAAGACAAGCTAAAAAAAAAAAAAAAACACGGGGACCACTACATAACATGACCTGCAGGACTCAAACTGAACTTGAATTAAAAGCCAGATTAAAAAGATGGGTTTTAAGTTGTGATTTAAAAGATTATATGGATTCCGCGGTGCATATATGGAGTGACAGGTTATTCCATAACCTAAGGGCTGCCACTGCAAAGGCCTTATCACCTCATTGTTTTAATTTACTTTTAGGCTGCACTAAAAGCAGCTGGTTGGATGACCTTAATGTTCAAGCAGGAGAATAAAGGTCCAGAAGCTCAGTTAGATAAAAAGGTGCCAAGCCATTCAAAACCTTAAAAGTAAATAAGAAAATTTTAGAATTGATGCAAAAATGGACTAGGGGCCAGTGAAGACCTTCCAGAACTGGAGTGATGTGATCATACTTTCTAGCTGTTGTATAGTACTTTTACTGTGAAGTGCGGTGTGGTAACACACACTTCTGGTGATGTTACTGAATCACCCTATATATGTCATGGTCTGAGCGCTGATGTCGTCCGCGTTCAGGCCATACATCATCTCAGCCTGACCTTTGTTATGACAGCGTCTCAGCGGTGCTTCCGGCTGTCTGAAGCCAAGCTCCACGGGACAGCTGGAGGCCAATTACCACTCATCAGCTGATGAGCTGTCAACCCCGATATAAGGGAGCAGTCTGCGACCTCATGCTATCCACACATATCTCTCGTTGTGGATTAGGCTGGAGTCCTTACGTCCGGCTCCAGCCCTCCTCTCTTCCCTCATCGTTATCCATAAGTGTACCTCTTGTATTATTTGTGTTTTGCCCCACGAGGCTCTTTTCCTTTCTTGCTTTCCTTTATTAATAAACTACTCAAACTCACCGGTTGGCCCTCGGCTCTTATTAATGGCTCACAAGAGCCATTCGTGACAGTAGGTCGCAGCCAGTGAGTTGCCGGCTATCGTGAGTTTTTCCATAAATTGGACTATTGTTCTTCCCTGTCTGGGTGTCACTTGCTGGGAGAATGCCGTCATCCAGGGGCCGCGGTCGGCGCCTGGGCAAGGAGCTAGCGGAGGCTCTGGAGTATATGGATGGAACTCTGTTCACCGCTACGCTTTGCAACACTCCCAGTGACATACGCCGGCACCTGGATTATGCTGAGGTTCTGCTGGACAACCTTCCTTGCTACGCCGACCACCCTGAAGTCAGCGTGAGGAGAAATGACATCGCTGCACAGCGCGAGATGCTCCGTGGGCTGGAGGGAAATCCCAGCAGGAAGCCGAAGAGGAGGAATCGTCGCCCCTCGCTTCGGGATCCCGCTCCTGCCTCCGTTCCGGCCCGGGAGTTCGCACCATCCAGAGGTCTTCCCCCATTGAGCATGACGTCAGTCGGGATTCCCCCAGAGAAGTTGCAGCTGACAGCAATTAACATCTGGGACCGAGTGGCTGCTGCTCGCTCTGCTGTTCATCCTACTGATATCATTAAGCACGTGACGGCGGCAGTCAGACTGGTGGAGAGGAATCCCGGGTTAAGTGACTTTCCTGAGTTCGCTGACTTTCTCGCCTCTGTCTCCACACAGGAGCGGCGATTCCCAGACCTCACCTTTGCCTTGCCCTCTGCCAGAAATCGTTGTCACCTCCACAATCAACCACAGCTTGAATCCCGTCTGGATCCAGTTCCGGGTCGCCGCAAGGGCTCAATCTCCCACACAGCTGTCACTCCTGCGCCTCGTCAGAGGGGAATCCCCGCAGCCTCTCCTTCCGGGCCATCTTCTCCTGCTGTCCCGTCAGCGCTCCGTGCCTGGCTCATTTCGGCTGTTGCCCCCTCCTCCTCGACGCCTATCCCGGCTGCTGTGTGTACCTGGAGTCCTGTTTTGGCAAGCCCCGTCCCGGAACCTTCTCGAGCAGCTCCCCCTCATCTTCCCAGGGGGCCCCCTGTCACCATCCGGCGGGGAAAGGGAGAAACAACGTCCGCTGCAGCAGGCACCATCCTGCCTTCAGGAGACAGGCAAGTCCAAGTTCATTCATATTCTCATTATTGTGATTTGCCTTGTCAGACTCCTGGGGGTGGAGTTCGGGGTTTGCAGTACCCCGAGCTCCCACCACCTGCTGTGGCTTTAATTGTTAATCCCGCATCCTCTGTGTCTCCCTCCGCTGAGCGGTCCTCGACGCCAGGCCAATGTCGCAGGATGAGGAGGGGGCCTGTGGTTCTGGAGAGCCTGGTTCCGGTCCCGCAGCCACGTTGTGGGCGGAGGAGGAGACCGGACTGCAGCGTGGAGCCTGCGCCAATGAGGAAGCGTCCCCGGGTCTCCACGGACAAGCGGTCCGGTCCAGCGGGTCGAGGGTCCCCTGCCACCATGCCGTGTGGGCCATCGGCATGGACATCAGTGCCGGAGGATCCAGAGGCTGTGGACACCATCATGCCAGCTGCGGAGCCCGACGCAGCTGAGTGGGAGCCTGATGACAACCTCCTGCCGTCTGAGCCTGAATCTTCGGAGTCCTGGACGGCGTCAGAACCCGAGATCAGGCAAGTGTTCTGTGTTGTCTTTCTCCTTTCCATTCTAGAGCATTCTTGCCTGTCTCTTGGGGAGGCGAGCCGGGTGCAGCCGCCCGCTGTGTCCGAGCTTGTCTCGCCGGGTTCTGGCGCTGCCGGTGATCCTGATCCCGGTTCTTTTCTCTCTCCCGAGCCTTCTCCTAGGGTTGCCGGCGAGGAGCTGATTTCGCCCGCTGTGCCAGAGGTTCCGGGTTCGGGGTTGGAGGTCAGTACTGGTGCGGTGCCGACCCAGTTGGGGTCCAACGCGGATGCAGCCGTGACCCAATCGGGGTCCATCGCGGGTGCAACCGTGACCCAATCGGGGTCCGACGAGGGTGCAGCGCCAGCAGGATCCAAGTTTGGTGAGGGAGCTGCAGATCCCCTGCCACCGGACACTGGACTGGCTCATCTTCCTCCTCATCTACACCCTCATTTTCCCCCCAAGACTTCTCCACCAGGTGTCGCTTGGACCCCTCACTTTTGGCTCGGCTCGCCCTCACTATTCCCGTCTACAGGGAAGCCGTTGCCTTTCTCTCCCCTGCGGTCCTGGTGGCTGAGCGATGTGGGTCGGCCGCCAGAAGGACTGCCGCGCCCATTTGGCTCTCTGGGCCGGCCACCCGACCCACTGGACTCTCTATTTGGTGGCCTGGTCCGGCCACCTGAAGCACAGTTTCTCCTGGCCTGGGATTCGGGTAGGCCGCCTGAACTCTTCCCATCACCCCTGTTAGCGGTTTGGACGCTGGGTGCGGGGAGGCCCCCGAAACTGTGTTATCTCACCTGTCATTCCTTTGCCTTTGGTTCCTTTGCAATTTTGTGGATGTATGGGTATGATGTTATGCTTTCATGTAGGCTCATCGCTGTTAGCGTGTTTTTGTGTTTCATGCACCTCATCGCTGTTAGCATGCCTTTGTTTTCTTTCTAGGCCTCCTTCTGTTGTTGCTTTTTTGGGGGGGTCTTGTCTTTGTACTATCCGCACTTTATGGAGTATTGTGGTTTGTTTGTTTTTTTTCCCTCCCCACCGTACTCTGTAATTGCTTCGTTTGTTCCCTGTCATCGTCATGGTTTTTTTCCTTCTCCTTTTCTGACCCGCTCCCTCCTGGCCTGCGCCCCATGCGCTCACCCTAGGAGGGGGTGGGGGGGTGGGGCTTGGGTGTTATTGGCCGTTCTGAGCCCGGCCTCGAGGGGGAGGTACTGTCATGGTCTGATTGCAGATGTCGTCCGTGCTCAGGCCATACATCATCTCAGCCTGACCTTTGTTATGACAGCGTCTCAGCGGTGCTTCCGGCTGTCTGAAGCCAAGCTCCACGGGACGGCTGGAGGCCAATTACCACTCATCAGCTGATGAGCTGTCAACCCCGATATAAGGGAGCGGCCCTGTTTGCTCAGGGCTGCGACCTCACGCTATCCATACGTATCTCTCGTTGTGGATTAGGCTGGAGTCCCTACGTCCAGCTCCAGCCCTCCTCTCTTCCTTCATCGTTATCCGTAAGTGTACATCTTGTGTTATTTGTGTTTTGCCCCACGAGGCTGTTTTCCTTTCTTGCTTTCCTTTATTAATAAACTACGCAAACTCACCGGTTGGCCCTCGGCTCTTATTAATGGCTCGCAAGAGCCATTCATGACAATATAAGGCCGAGGTTGGCCATCTTAAGGCATTTTTCTCGCCTGTGCCTTGGCCGGTGCCTTGCCTGTGTACGCCAACCCTCAGAGTGTTCAATAAAGCTGTGTTCTACAAGTCACCTTGCCTCATCTTTGAACCAGGGTAAAACCATACATAACACTTGACATGTTGTATTTAACTCATGGAGGCGTGCGTAGCTCCAATTCACCCTTTTCTCGAGTCTCCCAGGGAGCCAGTGGCGCCCTGGCCTAGGTGGTTTGAATCCTTTGAGACCTACACTACCGTTCAAAAGTTTGGGGTCACTTAGAAATTTCCTTATTTTTGAAAGAAAAGCACTTTTTTTCAATGAAGATAACTTTAAACTAATCAGAAATACACTCTATACATTGCTAATGTGGTAAATGACTATTCTAGCTGCAAATGTCTGGTTTTTGATGCAATATCTACCTAGGTGTATAGAGGCCCATTTCCAGCAACTATCACTCCAGTGTTCTAATGGTACAAAGTGTTTGCTCATTGCGTCAGAAGGCTAATGGATGATTAGAAAACCCTTGTGCAATCATGTTAGGTCTGCAATGCTGTAATTGCTGCAAATGGAGGATTCTTTGACGAAAGCAAAGTTTGAAGGAAAAAATTATTATTTCAAATACAAATCATTATTTCTAACCTTGTCAATGTCTTGACTATATTTTCTATTCATTTTACAACTCATGGTGGTAAATAAGTGTGACTTTTCATGGAAAACACAAAATAATTGTCTGGGTGACCCCAAACTTTTGAACGGTAGTGTATGTTGCCACGCTGGGACTCCGTGATCTCGTTAATCTAAGGGCCCGGGCGCTTCTGGTTCACAATTTGGGAATAGAGAGCCAGCGAGTCCTGCAAACGTTTGGTGCATCGGACACTTACGAAGATGTAGCAGAGCTGCTAGCTAGCCATTTCCACAGCCCGGATAATGTGACTGTCCTAAGGATCTGTTTTTGGCAGCAGCATCACCGGGTAGGTGAACCCATTCAACAGTTTGTTGACAACTTGAGGCAGCTAGCTAGTGAGTGTTGTTTTAGGATGCTGGAGGGAGAAATGATTCATGACCAGCTGGCGGAACATACATGCAGTGCCACACTACGGCCTAGGCTACTTATGGCGCCTAGTTATCTCACGTTAGCCAGAACCGTCAAGCTAGCTCTCCAAATGGAAGTCGCAGACTAGCTAGCTCTGGAGCTAACCAGGCGCCAGTCACAGCAGCCGCTGGAGCCTCTCGTCATGGCAAATGTTGCAGACCCGGATAGCGAAGATAGCTTGGACGACGAAGACACGGAAGCCAACGCTACCAGCAAAAGGTCTGCCCCGGGAAAACCCCTTTGCATGGGTTGTGGGTCTGCAACACACTGCAAAAAGGCTAAGGACTGTCCGGCACATTGTAGCACATGTGGTCGCTTGAACCATTTTGCTAGGGTGTGCCGTGAAGACAGAGTTCAGTGTATTAGTCCATGGGCCCAGACCAGATTTTTGGGTTATTGGTACCACTCAAAGGGACAAATTCTAGTGATGCATTTTGGAATGGCCCATATCTGTGGATGATATTTTGCCATGATAGCAATTCCAAAGTAGTAGCTTAGTCATAGCTATCAGGCATTGAATATGATGCACCATAAATCACAAAATCTGAGGCTGCGAATTTTTGGAATGATAATACCAACACATATTTACCCTATTAATGAGCAGTTACTTGTTATTACACCATATCTGAGATACAAATAAAGCACAAAAAACAATTTTGACAGTTGGTATTGTAATACTGTGGCATTGCAAAGCACTTCCAATAGAGTACTAGAGCGGCTAGTATTAGTCTATGTCCGAATCATCTACTGCTGCTTCTTCATAATTGCAGAAGTGAATGTTATTAGAGGATATCTGAGATACAAATGAAGCACAGTAAACAGTTTTAACAGTAGATTAATGCATAATTATTGTAGGATTACAAAGTAGTCTCCTAGCAAAAGAGTAGTATTCCATTACAGTACTGTAACAGGTAACTAGTAGATCTATTCGTCTGTGTCCGAATCATCTGCTACTTCATAAGCTTCGCCATCTTCATCTTCTTCCCTCTGGTTGCTGCAGGTCTGCAGTTTGCACATGTATGTGCATTTCAGCTGGTTCACCAGGCACACACAGTCTGGAAGTTTACAGACGCGGACACATTTGCATGACAGCAACTGCAACACGGCCTCTGGCGTGGGTGATCCACGCATCCACTCAATGGTCAGGTTGCCTTCCTCATCTGTTGTCCACCCACAGCTCTTTGGGTCTGGGACAACAGGTTCCCTCTCAAGGCAGCACCGCCATATTGCAGCCTGGTAGTTGGCCCGAAGCACATGCATGTGCAAACAGTCCTTGCATGGTGGCAGCTGGCTGGACTCCACATCTCCCCGTTTTGCATAGAAGAGGTGGTAGCGGAGATCATTGACATTGCGTATGGTGGAGGAAGATTCATACATGCTTCATTGGCTTCACCTTACCATTGGTAATGGCATATACCAAGTCCTGGCCAAATGAGCTGCAGAGACGCTGGATTCTGTCAGATGGGTTTGAGCGGTCTGTTGAGCCTGTCAGCAGTGTGTTCAGGAACCTGGTCACTGAAGAAGGAATGACCGCATCCTCCGACATCTGAGGTGGCCATGACCGTCTGTAGTCTTGCTTCTTGATGTCACCTCTCATCTGCAGTGCTGCCTTGTCGATGATGTCCTCACTCCTGTCTGATTCCATGAGTTGCACCTTTCTCTGGAGTATTTGGTATGCCTTAACAAGCTCTGGCATAGAAGGGCTGTTGGGATACACAAGTAGTTTCCCATTGTCATCTTGAGTGATTTGCAGGGCTTCTCCAAACTCAGCTACCAGTTTGCGTCGGATGTGTTTCTTGGTCGAGGCTTTCACTGTTTCCACTCCAAGAGTTACCATGCCCTCGACCAGTCTGGCTGTGAGGTTGGTCATTGGCACCACATCAGGGTTGACAAACAGTTCTTCTCTTACGTAAGAGAAAAGGTCATTGTATGGCTGTTGCTCTGCAGCTTCATACTCAGCATCAGTATCAGTTGGAGCAGCACTGGCACCTTTTCCACTGTCCTGTGTTGTGGTGCTTGAATCCCGTGTGTACTCACGGTAGCAAGTCCGGTGGTAATGACCTTCCGCTGCCATGAGGTCTCTGCTGACGATGGCAAGCATTCTGTTGTCCAGTTTACTGACAGCAGCCTTTCGGACTTTCTCATCGGCATGCAGTTCAGTGCACTGGACCAGAGGATCTCTAGTCCTATCTCCTTTCAAGTACTTGCTGGTCTTCTCACAGAAGATGCACTCTGCCTCATAAACCCTTGACTGAGATGGTGCTGGCCTCTGTGACTTTTTTCTTTCTGTTGAGCTTTTGTTTTCTTCTGTGCGCCTCTGCTTGGAAATTATAGCATCGAGGTCCCTTTTCATGGTGAAAATGCTTCGGCATTTCCGGTGGTAGACCACAGCTGGTATGGCATCATCTGGCAATCCTTTTGCTAGGTCCAGGATCGGAGCATGCTGTCTTATTTCAGCGGCTCTCAGCAGGGTTTTCCAGGAATTGATGTCCTTTGGAGATACTAGTTCTTCATCTGAAGATGAGCAATGGATTATGCAATCAAGGCGTGCGCTCTTGGGTGCCATGCCACTCCCTGCTTCTTGGGTGGAATCCATTTTCAGTTAGGTACATTCATCCAGACCTGCAATGACACCAGGTATTGGTAAATTATCTCATGTAATTAATTGTATCAATTGAAATTGGCATTGAAATTACTCATTCTTGTCTATAAAGTTGTACACTATTATTCTGGTTTCGTTTTTAATAAAATGTTGTGATTTTCCAGAACTCCAGTTTCTTTTGGCACACTATGAAAGATAACATTTAATTAATTTTCTTAACTAAGTGATAACCAAAATAAGTCTTAAACAAACATTTATATTGACTTGCCACACGGCGCTCCACTGGAATGCGAAAATGTGCTGAAATCAAAAATAAATCGTACCTTCTCCCTCAAAAAAAACCTGAAAAGAAGAAACTGAATAAAAATTAATATTGGAAACTATCCAAGGTCAATTTCTATTAGCATTTTGTACAGTAAAAGGGAGAATAATTCAGAAATACCAGCATGTGATATTAGGCGTCATGATAATTTTACTTAAAAAAAGGAGGTGCCGTGTATCATGACTAAGCTACTCATTTGGAAATGCTATCATGCCTTAATACACATATATAGGTCCTACAAACAAAATGGCACCATAGAGGTTTTGTCCCTTTTAGTGGTACCAATATCTGACTCGGCCCATGGACTATATCTGCAGCTTCTCATGCATGAGACACAACCCCCCTCTCAATTCACAGTTAGCACGATCACAGGGATGTATCGAGGTTACAACCTGTCAAACATCGTTTCCGATGTAACACTGGAGAACAACTTGTCCAGAGTTGTTTCCGCTGTCTCCTACACTTTGACCTCATCTACCTCCATAGTCCTAACTTTTGGTTGTTGTGAGGCCCTGTGCCTCCTAGCTTCAAATTTTCCTGTGGGTTCTTGGAGTGCAGGCTGGCACTGTGGTTATGTTAGCTTGAGTAGCAAATCTCTAAGCCTTAGAGCCCACGGAAGAAATTGCTCCACCCGCCCCTAACAACCATCCACATAGTGAACCCCAGCACAAATGGGTACATGTTTTGCACAATGGGGCTGGACGATGTGGAAGTGCCGCTGTTGATCAACATGGGAGCGGAGGGGTCATTGCTGAATTTGGCCACGGTGAAGAAGTTTTTTCCCACCACAGGATTAGAGGTAACCCAGCGCCGTTGTATGGTTATGGAGGTGGAAGGCTGGACACAGTCAGGACTTTGGAGTTGACTGTTTGATACAAATCTGCAACAGTGCTCGATTTCACGTTCCACGTGACAGCAGGGGCGATAACATCATGGGCTGTGATTTATTTTACAGACTGGGTTTTGCCTTTAAAGATGAGGGCTGTGGCCAGGAGAACCCTCCAATTCTGGTGATCAATGAGGATGTGGTGTGGGATGAAGAACTAACGGACACCATGGCAGTCAAGCAGTACCAATTTTGCTCAAGTTCGACGCAGGAGGGTCTCAGTGCCGGCGCTCGGGAAATGGTCGAGGGAGGTATTGAGCGTGACGGTGGGGTGCCTGCACAACGAGTGGCACCAATGTGTTAGCCCCAGATGCCTCCAGAGTTTGGCTGCAATAGGACAGGGGTCAGCAGCTATGATGGCGCACGCTACAACAGCATTAGAAGAGGTCGGGGCAGGAACAAGAAGCACAGGGGATCAGTGTGCTCGACAACAATGTCTCAAGCCGTGCCGGGCCCCGTTGAGGGTCCTGGATTGGGTTTGAATTCGAGGTGAGGAATGTCCGCAGTGAAAATGAGCCAGACGACAGCCTCAGGAGCGTCAAGAGTGTCTGCGCATAGTGGCCAAACTGGGCGCAGCATACTTCAGGCTGTCTGACAGCTCGGTGTGGCATGCAAATCCACTTCGGTGTGTCCGACTCTGGGAGACGTGGCTGGACGTGAGGCGAGGTCGATGGTGAGGAGGAGCGGCTTCAGCATCCGGAGGATCAGTCATCACCCCGGGGACCGGCCGTTTTCAGGGGCGCATCTGCTGAGGGGCTGCCCTGGGCCCGCATGCCTGTTACATACACTACCGTTCAAAAGTTTGGGGTCACCCAGACAATTATTTTGTGTTTTCCATGAAAAGTCACACTTATTTACCACCATGAGTTGTAAAATGAATAGAAAATATAGTCAAGACATTGACAAGGTTAGAAATAATGATTTGTATTTGAAATAATAATTTTTTCCTTCAAACTTTGCTTTCGTCAAAGAATCCTCCATTTGCAGCAATTACAGCATTGCAGACCTAACATGATTGCACAAAGGTTTTCTAATCATCCATTAGCCTTCTGACGCAATGAGCAAACACTTTGTACCATTAGAACACTGGAGTGATAGTTGCTGGAAATGGGCCTCTATACACCTATGTAGATATTGCATCAAAAACCAGACATTTGCAGCTAGAATAGTCATTTACCACATTAGCAATGTATAGAGTGTATTTCTGATTAGTTTAAAGTTATCTTCATTGAAAAAAAGTGCTTTTCTTTCAAAAATAAGGAAATTTCTAAGTGACCCCAAACTTTTGAACGGTAGTGTATATCCTTTCACCCAAAGAACTGGATTGTAAATAGTATATATTAATGTTCTGGGGCTGGTAGAAATGTTATATATGGAATTATTTTGTGTTTTTCTTTAGTTTAGGAGCATGGCGCAAAATTTTAGTTTAACAATGGACTTTTTCTCTAATTAGGGGTAGCAGAATAATCTGCCCCGCCACGCGGGCTGCAAGGTAGTCCACCCGTCAGCCCTATTTTTAGTTGGTTTGTGTGAGTGTGTTAGACCATTTCTCTTTAGCTTTGATAACTTAGGGCATGGTTTGGGTCCCAAATTTGGGGGGGAGTTCTGATTGTGTGAATGGTTTTGGACTTTTAAAGGGGTGGTGGGGAGGGGAAATGTTGCATAGTCCTTTCACTGTGAAGTGCGGTGTGGTAACGCACACCTCCGGTGATGTCACCACACCACCCTATATAAGGCCGGTGTCGACCATCTTACGGCCTCTTTCTTGCCTGTGCCTTGGCTGGTGCCTTGTCTGTGTTCACCAACCATCACAGTGTTCAATAAAGCTGTGTTCTACAAGTCACCTCGCCTCATCTATGAACTAGGGTAGAACAATACATTGTGGAGGAAAAATAAGTTCAGGCGAGATGCGGCAAGCTGGAAGGTGTAGTCCGTTGTTCTGATTGTCTCCTAGGGGCTCTCTGTCCGTATGCAAATTGTCCTCTGCTTCCTGCCGGCTAGCTGAGTGTGAAGATTGAATGTCCATGTAGATTGTGGTGGATCACCAAAGGGCTCCCCCAGAACACTCAGCAGGGGTTGTGACCCCCCTCCCCCCATCGTTTGGCTCCAGCTCCGGATTCCAGCACGTTGAACGGTCGTGGGTCGTGGGCACACGGGCTGGTACGTTTCGTGCGTAATGGAACAAGACGGCGATCGGCCGTCTTTAGGGAGTGAGGTGCGGGAAAAGCGCTGTGGAGGAGGAGGGGGAGGGGGGTGGGAGTAAGTGAGTGCCGGCCCGGGACGTCAAAGGTGTCTGGGCTGCACAAAAATTGTGTGTGGATCCGCAATGGTGAGGGACTTTCCCGGTAAACCTGGCGGAGATCCACAGCGACTGTGAAAAAAAACATTTTATCTGACTCCTCTCACGGCTTGATCCAGCGAGGATGTGGGGAAGGCGAGCGGCCAAATTCCCCGAGGATGCGTAGCGGCTGTGAAACAACTGCAGCTGTGTGAGGGTGTGAGGCAGTTTGGCTTTTTGGTGCAGAAAGCAGCCCTAAAGTCATTGAGGAAAGCAATCGGCTAAATTCCCCTTGTGCGCTGTGGCTGAGAAACCCATAAAAAGTCCTGTGTGTGGGCTGCACGTCTGCTCCAGGTGCGTGAGCAGCCCTGACGGTTCCGAGGGTGGCGATCGGCTGTTTTTCTTGGGCATGTGTAGCGGCGGAGAACGATGTATCAGTCTGTGGAGCCGGTTCGTCTGTGCATGGTGCGCGCTTGGCGCCGTGACCACATAACTGGCAGTTGCGCTGTCCTCGTAATCCTGCGGTGTGCGTGCAGGGCTTCTGTGTGCAGGAGGTCCGCTGTCTGGAGTTTAGTCAGAGTCGGGGAGCTCGGTGGAAATCAACGCAGTCGGCGTCAATGATTGTTCCCATTCAGGCTGCTTCCTTCGTTCACTCGTGTTGTTCATGGTGCGTTTTGGTCCCAGCGCTGCGCTCCGGAGCATGCGCTCCGGTGAGGATGAAGAGGTTGCAGGTGTTCTCTTGTCCTCTGTGTCCACAGCGCGGTGAGAGGGAGCAGACGGTCATTCTCTCTCGTCATGTCACCAGTGTGGAGGGAAGAGATCAGGCGAGGGTCACACCATGACGTGTGCTGGGGCTTTCCCCGTCGGGGTCATCTCCGGGGTGCTCACCTCGTTTTCCATTCTTCGTCAAGGGTCACCAGTGTTGGGAAAATAAGTTCGGGCCAGATGCGGCAAGCTGGAAGGTGGCAGGATTTTATTCTCCTCCAACATCATTAGACACACTGTAGCACTGTGCGCCGTGTTGTACTGTGTGTGCTATTGAGGCATGTATAGCAAGCTCTTTTATATATGTTATACAAAGAGAGAGAATGCATGGCACATTTGCATATTGATATACAGTACATATCAGTTAATACATATCAATCACGCACGGTTTTGCCCGGGATATTTCTGTCCAGCGTCAATTCTCTCTATAACAGGGTAGATGAACTGAAACTGCTGATGCGATTTAAGGACCTCTCCACCTCGTGTGCCCTCTGCTTTACTGAGACCTGGCTCAAGGAAAGGACAACGGACAGCGCGCTCCTCCTCGAGGGATTTCAGCTGTTTCGTGCTGATCGAGACTCGGGGCTCTCCGACAAGACCACAGGCGGAGGAGTCTGCTTCTACATCAACAGTAGCTGGTGCTCCGATGTAACTGTAATCTCCCAACACTGTTCTCCTGCTCTGGAATATTTATTCATCAACTGCAAGCCATTTTATTCCCCGCGTGAGTTCGCTTCATTCATCCTGGCCGCTGTTTACGTCCCGCTCGACGCGGACGTGCGCGAGGCTCAGCGCGCGCTCGCGGATCACATTCAACAAGCGGAGCGGACTTTTCTGGACTCTCTGGTTATTGTGGTTGGCGACTTTAACCAGAGCAACCTGAGCCATGAACTCCCCCGATACAAACAGTTTATTAAATGCCCCACCAGAGGAGAGAACACGCTGGATCACTGTTACACTACAGTTAAGGACGCGTATCGCGCTGTTCTCCGCGCTGCGCTTGGACTATCTGATCACGTGATGGTCCACCTGATTCCCACATACAGACAGAGACTGAAGCTCACAAAATCTGTTGTGAGCACTACGAAGAAATGGATCAGTGAAGCTGGGGAAGAGCTGAGCACGTGCTTGGAAATAACTGACTGGGGCATGTTTAAAGGAGCTACGCATGATCTGGATGAATACACGGACACTGTGACCTCATATATCCACTTTTGTGAGGAGAGTATTCTTCCATCGCGCACCTTGGTGCGCACCAGGGTGAGATACTCCCAACGACAAGCCCTGGTTCACAGCTAAGCTCAGACAGATCAGGAAGGAGAAGGAAGCAGCGTTGAAAAGTGGAGACAGGGACTGCTACAGGGAGGTCAAATACCGGTTTAGCAGAGAGCTGAGGAGAGCTAAATCTGTGTATTCTGAGAGACTCCAGCAACAGCTCACTGCTAACGACTCTGCTTCTGTGTGGAGAGGACTGAGGCAAATCACCAACTATTGGCCTCAGGCTTCTAAGGGTCAGGATGACAAAGCCCTTTGTCAAAGTCTGTCCCAACACTATGCCCGCTTTGACACCTCGTCAGCTGTGTCCAACTCCCCCCTCCCCCCAGCGCCACTGCCTCCATGGCCCCCACTTCATCAAAGGCGCCCCCCCTCCTCCCCCCCTGCCCTTGCCATCAGTGAGCAGGACGTGCACAGACAGTTCTCCAGACTGAAGCCGTGCAAGGCCCCTGGTCCGGACAGCGTGTCTCCCTCCACCCTGAGACACTGTGTGGAGGAGCTGACTCCTGTCTTCACAGACATTTTTAACACCTCCCTGAAGTCATGCCACGTGCCGGCCTGCCTCAAAACCTCTACCATCGTCCCTGTCCCCAAGAAGCCACGGATCACTGGACTTAACGACTACAGACCTATAGCGCTCACCTCTGTAGTCATGAAGTCCTTTGAGCGCCTGGTCCTGCCCCACCTCAAGACCATCACCACTCCCCTCCTGGACCCGCTGCAGTTTGCCTACAGAGCCAACAGGTCTGTGGACGACGCAGTCAACCTGGCCCTCCACTCCATCCTGCAGCACCTGGACTCCCCAGGAACCTATGCCAGGATCCTGTTTGTGGACTTCAGCTCTGCATTAAATACCATCTGCCCCGCTCTGCTCCAGGACAAGCTGTCCCTGCTCAACGTGCCTGACTCCCTCTGCAGGTGGATCACCAACTTCCTGACGGACCGGAGGTAGCATGTGCGGCTGGGAAAGACTGTCTCAGACTCTGTTAGCATCAGCACCGGATCACCCCAGGGCTGTGTACTTCCCCCCCTGCTCTTCTCCCTGTACACCAACTCCTGCACCTCCAGCCACCAGTCTGTCAAGCTGATCAAGTTTGCGGACGACACCACCCTCATCGGGCTCATCTCCAATGGCGACGAGTCCGTCTACAGGAGAGAGGTGGCCCAGCTGACGTCCTGGTGCAGCCACAACAACCTGCAGCTGAACGCTCTTAAGACAGTGGAGATGATTGTGGACTTCAGAAAAGTCACAGCCCCTCTGCCCCCCCTTACCCTCACAGACTCTCCCATCACCACTGCGGATTCCTTCCGCTTCCTGGGCACCACCATCACCCGGGACCTCAAGTGAGAGCCAACCATCAGCTCCCTCATCAAAAAGGCCCAGCAGAGGATGTTCTTCATGCGGCAGCTGAGGAAGCTCAAGCTACTCACCAAGATGTTGGTGCAGTTCTACACGGCCATCATCGAGTCCATCCTCACCACCTCCATCACCGTGTGGTACGCAGGAGCCACCGCCAGGGACAGACTAAGACTGCAGCGTGTTGTGCGCGCTGCTGAGAAGGTGATCGGCTGCGAGCTCCCATCCCTCCAGGACCTGTACATCTCCAGGACCCGGAGGCGTGCAGGTCGGATCATAGCTGACCCTTCACACCCTGGACACGCACTGTTTGCCCCCCTCCCCTCAGGTAGAAGACTTCGGTCCATTCAGACTAAAACCTCCCGCTACATGAACAGCTTCTTCCCCTCTGCCATCAGACTGCTGAACACTAAGTGACTTATTAGACTCTCGTGCACTACGTACAGCAGCTCAACCGGATTCATGATAAGTATCGCTGTTTTCTTTTGCACTACCGACTGCACTATGTGGAACTCCACAATATCTGCTGCTTGTTAATATATTTTAAATTGCATAGATTAGTATTACTCATTCATATTCTACATTTTATTGCATGCATAGTTTTTTTATTTTTATCTTTAGTGCTACTCCATGTTTAATGTTGCAGCATTGCACCGAGACAAATTCCTAGTTTGTGTACTACATGAACAATGGCAATAAATCTGATTCTGATTCTGATTCTGATCAATCCCGTGACCAACTGGCGCCCGGACTTCATCTCCTTAATCCGGGGATGTATAACAATAGTCCATTGTTCTGATTGTCTCCTCGGGGCTCTCTGTCCATATGCAAATTGTCCTCTGCCTCCTGCCGGCTAGCTGAGTGTGAAGATTGAATGTCCATGCAGATTGTGGTGGGTCACCACAACATAACACTACTGCCTGTTAAAACGTGTGCTGAGGCATTCTGGACTAACTGTAAGCCGTAGATAGTGGATTTTTCCAAACCAAAATAAAGTGAGATGCAGTAGTCTAGTCTAGTGGTGATAAAAGCATGAATAAGTTTTTCCAGGTCTTTGTGGGGTAAATAAGATTTAGCCTTGGCAATCTGATGTAACTGATAAAAAGGTTGACTGAACAACTGTGTTCACTTGCTTTTCCAATTTAAAAGAACTATCTAAAATCACACCAAGGTTTCTGATAGTTGAACAACAACGGGAGGCAAGATAATCAGGCATATTAGTAATGTCACTCAGAGAGGTATATTTTCCAAATAAGCTCATTTCTGTTTTGTTTTCATTTAAATGAAGAAAATTTTGTGTCAGCCATTCTTTGACCTCATGTAAACAGTCCAGTAAAGGCTGCAGTGGGTTGGGAGTGTTAAACTGAATGGGAATATGATAGAAAAATGAGGATGGTGAGAAGGACAATACTGGCCGGAGGATGTTTTTGAAGGTCACAATATAATTTAAGGCTGTTTTTAAGGCTGTTTCATATTATTTTCTATGTTCTTATTTGACACTCTCTGGGATTACTTTTGGTCAAATCACACATATTCACTTTTGATATATTCTACACACATTTTTAACTTGCAAAGACATATAACAGAATGTAAATTCACTCACTTTATTATTTTTCTTTTAATCCTGTCGCTTTATTAAGCATCAAGGGGGGAATATGATAGAAAAATTCCATATTATCTATACTATTGATATTAATAATGTATAATTATATTTGAGAAGTACCATACCTTTCATATGCCATGTTTAATGTTTATATCTGCATTCCATATAGGATAAGTTTATATATTCTTGGCCTGTTTCTGTGAGCAATTTCAGCGAGTTCAGACTGAGGATCAGTACATGTGTAAGGAATGATCTAAGCCATTTATTATAATCTCTTTGACATGTCCTGCTTCGGGTCACAGGAATGCACAGGAACTCCTCATCTTATAGATTAGTGTTTCATGGCCATTCTGTTAGTTTTATGGATCTCATGTCTTCATGACCCATGTCTCCAGTGTCTGACGTCCGCCTGGTTAAGCTCAGTTATCAGGACTGTCCCATTCTGTCCCTTCCCTTATCCTCATCCTCCCTCTCCTTTCTCCTACCTATATATATCAGACTTAGAAGAATGGATCCTTTAGAGCAGGGGTGTCAAACTCATTCCATGGAGGGCCAAGACCCTGCAGGTTTTACCTCCACCCAGTGTCTTCAACAGGTGATTCACCAAATTTCTTCCAACTGATTGCTGATCAGTGAAAACACCTACTGAAGACACTGGGTGGAAGGAAAACATGCAGGGTCTTGGCCCTCCATGGAATGAGTTTGACACCCCTGCTTTAGAGATTCTAGGTGTGTCTGAATGTCATGCCTTGTAACCTCTCCCCCAAGGTGGCCAATGGGGTGATTGCTTATTGTAACCCAGTGTTAAAAACGTGAATAAAATTATAAATATCGATACCGCTTTAACAAATACTCATTTCATAATGAGGATAAATATTTTGAAGATGAGTGTATAGATGGATATAAGTTAAAAATATATCCATAGAGTGTATTTCATAGACAGTTAAAAACATTTTTAAGGGGCTCTGATAAAGTTCCTAATGTTTTTATCTGGTATATCGAGCAACCAATGGCTACGTCGTTTGTTTGGCAGCATCAGCCAATGGGGTCACGCCAGCCAATGGGGTCACGTGCTCCCTCGCTCGGTCTTAGTGTGGCCTGCAAAACGTTTTCAGTCACAGCAGAGACACGACCGAGAGAACGCAATCCCTTACTGAGACGATAAGCTAACGTGCTAGTAGCAGCCTTTGCCCGGATAAACTCTTGAGATTGATTTGAACCCAAAGGCTGTGAACTCACATGAGCGCGGGAATCCTGTAAAGCATGTGTTGCTTAGCATGGTCAAGTTTTTTTTGTAACCTGGATTCAGAAGAGCATGGATCTCCAGATCTGGATGGTGAGCCGAAGCCCGAACCCTATTAACTGCTAGAGGTGATTCAATTGGTCACCTGGAACTGATAAAAGGACTGAAAGTACTGTACATACATTTTGGGGTATTTTATTTTTATTTTTTTTTAATTATTATTGTTGCAAGCGCTGTGTTTGTTTAAGTGTACACAACTGTTAAAAAAATATACACATACGTGAAAGTTCCCATACTATGGTGTATGTGTCATCTGTTGTTGCACCTCCCAGGCTCCTACAAACCTGGCCCAATTGTCCCTTCTGTCCAGGTGGTAAGGTTAAAGGTAACTACACTGCCATACCCAGTACTACCAAAAGGGTACAAGACAACACCTAAAGTAGTGTTACACACACAGTAAGTGCTACAGGTGTTACATTATAATTTTGTAATAAATGTACATAAATTCAGCTTTCCACCTGATTATTTGACTTTGAATAATTTAAGCTCAAAATTATTCTAAGAGAATATAAATCAAATAGATCAGAGACAACCTCCTTTAAAACAGAAAAAGTCACTGGCTCAAACTGCTAAAAGACAGCTGACCAGTCAGGAAGAAGGGGTGGAAGTGGAACAGCTAAGGTGTGTGAAGACCTCCGAACAAAGATTTTATCAATAAAAAAACTGAGAAAGCTTTCACACAGCACAGTAGAAGCCTCTATAGGAGCAGTGTCACTGGGATTTACAACAGAATTAAAAATGTTAAAAAGAACTTGGGGCTTGTGACTATTTCTGGAGATCATATTATAAAAGGAAAATAGATTTGGCAACCTTTACAGTATTCTGGTACTCAGAGAGATGGTCACACAGGATTCCAAACACCTGGAGTCCTTTTTCCACCATCTCTCTGCACGCCGACATTTGCGTCTAGCGCAAATGGCTTCATTTAACCAAGGCTGATATGGTAAATTGGTGCGTTTAGCCCTGAGTGGCGTCAGAGTCAAGGATGCTGAAACATGTAAAGTAAAAAAAAAAAAATAGCTAACTCATCTGCTCCTAGTTTGGCATAAAAACCAGCAATGGACACTGGGAGAAGCACAGAGGACATACAATATCTGAATGATAATGAACCAAAGCAGGGAAGAAAACATAACTGAACAAAGAACTGAGGATAACCCAACAAACTAATGATAACAGAATTGTGCAAACATTTAAAAAATAACAGGAACCATGGACAGACTGTCCAGATCATAACAGTGCCCCCATCCCCCCAAGGGTGGACCCAGATGCCCAAAAACAAAACAAAGAACACCCAAATCAGGCGTAAGGAAGGGGACAAAGGCACTGTGGGGAAAAAACAGGGACACAAACAACAAAAAAGTGTTCATCAAGTGGTCGGCAAAAGTCCCAAGACCACCACCAGGCGGAATATGGGACATCTGGTGGCCTACCCAAGTCCATGGACCACCACACAGAGAAACACGGTGTGTCGGTGGCCTATGAAAGTCCAAAGGCCATCAGATGGGTGAACACAGCGTGTCGGGCAGCCTGCCACAATCCATAAGCCACCACGTGAAAGAAAAAGGTACCATAGGGGCATAAAGCTCTGGAGCCTTTCACACAGAGAACAGCAACAAAGAGGCTTTAAACTCAGGAGATAATGGCATGAAACCTTTACCCTCTGAAAGTTTAACCTCAGGAGAAGACAGCAAAGAACACTTAAACTCAGGGGAAGACAACATGGAAATCTTGCATTCAGGAGATGACATAGAACCCCTACAGTCAGAGGATGACAACATGGAATCCTTGAACTCAGGATGTGTCAACAAGGAATTTTCAACCTTGTAAGCAGGAGATAACATGGAATCTATAATCTCAGGAGGTGATAACATGAAACTTTGAATGTTGGGGGGTAACATGGAACCTGTAAAATCAGGAGGTGATTATATGGATACTTTGAACTCAGGAGATAATGGAAACATGGAAACTTTATACTCTGGAGATAACAACATAGGAACTATAAACTCAGAAGGTGATAACATAGAAACTGTAAATTTAAGAGGTGACCAAATGGGCATTTTAAACTCAGGAGGTAATGACAATATAGGAACTTGAATCTCAGGAGAGAAAGACAACATGAGATTTCCATGCGCTAGAGATAACATACACATTTTAAACTCAGGAGATAACATAGGTACCTCTAACTCAAAAGAAAGTATCATGGGAATTTTAACCTCAGGAGATGACATTGGGGCACTTTGCTCTGGATACGACAAATGAGTCTTTTGACCTGGAGACCACAAAGGAACTGTTTGCTCTTAAAATAACCACGTAGGAACTGTTTGCTCTGAAAATAACCATGTAGAAGCTTTTTGATCTGAAAATAACCATGAAGGAACGGTCTGCTCTGAAAATAAGCATGTAGAAACCTTTTTATCTTATCTGAAAATAACCACAAAGAAACTGTTTGTCTGAATACAGCAACATAGGGGTCCTTTGCTCTGAAGATAAAAATATGGGAGCCTTTTGCTTTGAAAATGATAACATAGGAGCTTTTTGCTCTGAACATAACAAT
The DNA here is from genome assembly GCA_020510985.1 of Pholidichthys leucotaenia. Lineage (NCBI taxonomy): Eukaryota > Metazoa > Chordata > Actinopteri > Cichliformes > Pholidichthyidae > Pholidichthys > Pholidichthys leucotaenia. Next base: position 130,661,336 of record CM035850.1, read on the forward strand.
ATGGGAGCTTTTTGCTCTAAAGATAACAACATGGGAGCCCTTTGCTCTGAACACAACAACATGGGAGCCTTTTGCTCTGAACATGACAACACGGGAGACTTTTACTCTGAACATGACAACACAGGAGCCTTTTGTTATGAAGATAACAACACGGGAACCTTCTGCTTCGAAGAGGAAGATAACATTGGAGCCTTCTGCTCCGAAGATAACATAGGAGCTTTTGCCTCTGAAGATAACCATACAGGAAGTCTTAACTCCGGGGACCCAAACATCGGAACTTTTGGCTCTGGAGACACCAATATAGGTGATTGTAGCTCAAGAAGTACCAATATAGGAGCTTTCCAGTCAGGGGTCAACAACACGGGAGTGTTTAGTTTGGAAAATAGTACCTGAGGGCCCTTCGGTGCAGGGGCCAACAGCAGCCAAGGAGCAGTGACCCCAGGTGGTGAAGGTGGAGCAGACTGCTCTGACGGCCCAGGTGGGGTGGACTGCTCAGACAACCCAGGCAAAGTGGACTGCTCAGATGGCCCAGGTGAAGCAAACTGCTCAGACGGCCAGGGTGGAGGGGACTGCTCTATGCCTTGAGCAATGGGTGGGGGTCTTCTGACCTCTTGGACAACAGTTGGATGTCTTCTGACCTCTTGGACAACAGGTGGAGGTCTCCTGACCTCTTGGACAAAGGGTGAAGTGGACAGTTCGACCCTCTGGACGACGGGGGAAGCGGACTGCTCTGAAGACGGTGATGATGGAACACCCTGCTCCGATGATGGAGATGATGGAGCATGGTTTTCTTGTGGTTCCATCCTTGAGATGACCACCTAGGACAATGGAGGGAAACAGGGATCAGTGATGTGACACCACAGTCATAAGCAGCAGAGACTGATGGGGAGTGTGCTTGGGTCTCCCCACCAGCTGCAAGTCTTTTCAAAAATAGTGGTAGAACATAAATGAAGAGATACTTGCCTTAACTCCTGGTCTCCTGCTGCCAGGGTGACAACCTCAGGAAGCACTGCAGGAGAGAGGGCCCGTGGAGCTGGTACTGGAGCTGGGAAACGCCGAGGGGCAGGTACTGGAGTCAGGAGGCACCATGGACAGGGCACTGGAGCCAGGAGGCTCCGTGGAGTGGGTAATGGAGCCAGAAGGTGCTGTGGACCAGGTACTGGAGCTGAGGAGCAATGAGAACCTGGCACTGGAGCTGGGATGTGCATCACAGAGACCACTGAAGGTAAAGTGTCCTCCTCCATCCCTGCTGCAGCCACTTCAGACGGGAAGGAAGAAACATAGGATGGGTCACCACAGTTGTCAGCAGCAGAGACTGGCAGAGAGAACCCAGAGGCAGATGGAAACTGCACTTGGGACCCTCCATCAGGAGCAAGACAAGTCTTTTCAAAAATAGATGTTGAAAATAAGGGGAAAAGCACTTGCCTTAACTCCTGGTTCACTGCTGCTGGGTTGGCGGTCTCAGGTGAAGCTGCTGGTGGTGTGACAATCTTGAAAAACCCTGGAGGAGTTGGTGTGATGGCCACTGAAGATGTTGACGTAACAGCGGAGGCAGTCTGAAGAAAAGCTATGGGCAAGGGCACCAGCACATCAACTGTGGGAGCTGGCACTGCAACTGCCATAGAAAATGGTGTAGGAGGGTGCTCCAGGGCTGGAAAACTCCATGGGGCTGGAGCAGAGGCTGAACAGTGACAAGGTGGAGGAAAACATCGAGCTGTGGGCATTGGAGGTTCAGCTGGCAGAGTAGCGATGGAACACCGGGAAGAGCGGCGTCTCCCAGAGCCTCCTTTCCAACCCGGACCCCTGCGCGTCCTGCAGGTCCCATTGTAGTCCACAGGGATGGAGGGAACAGCAGCAGACAACGGGTCAGGGAAAATGGGCTGCAAGGCTGGCAACGGAGGGAGCGGAGGGAGTGCCAGTCTGAATCCGAAGGTGGGAGTGCACACTCCGTCTAGTTGTCATCAAGTTCACTACTCCCCCACACCCCACACCCCCACCCCAGCAATCCCAGGCGCCCTCTGAGGAAAAGCTGCTTCAAGTGGCAGCCGCCAGATCCTCCACCACAGCCACCACTTCTCGCTCGTTGTGGCTTCACTTCCTCCTCCACCTGCCGGGCTCACTCGTTGAGTCCATGCCTGCTGGGTCCTTTGCTGGTGGTGTCATTCTGTCAAATAACTGCTTTGGGAGGCAGTTGTGTTTTTAAAGTGGGACCCAAGGTAGCAGGCAGGACTTAGTGCAACCATGATTTATTAACAAAAAAAAACAAATAAACAAACAAAAAGCAGCTCAGGGGCTGTAAAACACAAATCATGCTGATCACACTTACAAACCAGAGATGATGAAGATGGACCAGAGGGAGAGTCAACAAATGACGCCACAACAACACAAACTCAGAGACTGACATATATATATATAAGGAACCAATAATGAACTAACATAGGACAGCTGGGACTAATTAGAAGATAACAGGGGCACAACTACAAACAATATGGGTGCGGCTGTGGAGACAAAGGACACTGGGAGAAGCACAGAGGACACACAATGCAAGTAATAATCATAATGAACCAAATATGGGGGAACAAAAACAAAACTGAAGAAAGAACTGAGCACAACCCAACAAATTAATGATAACAGAACTGTGCAAACATTTCAAAAATAACAGGAACTATGGACAGAATATCTGGGTCATAACAGAGTGAGGAGGACTTTTTTCCCCTTGTCCTGTCAGGCAGCTAGGTGAGTAGAACAGAAATCCACTTCCCTTATTGTGCCAAACAGATTTACTTTGCCAAAAGGAGCTTTATGCAGTACATATATGTGTGTAGTATATTGTTTATAAACTCCTCTTGTAATGACTTTTAATACTTTATTTAAATTGTTTTACCCATGAAGGACCCGACTGGGGGAGGGGGAGAGAAAAGGGAGAGGAACAAACAAAGAAGACTAACAACTGAAACAAGCAGAAGACAGACTGTTTCTTCCACTGAAGAGGTCTCAACACGAGTCTAGTATCTGCACCTGTTAAAGGAGAGACATATGTGTGTGCCGGTCACAGCAGCTCCACCCCCCCACCCCCCATAAGGAGAATTTTTAAGGGGCTTAGGAGTTTCTGAAGAGGAGGAGAAAATGGTGAAAAGACAGAGGCAAAGGAGAAATGTTCTTGAAAAAATAAATAACAATGTGCTCACATAGAATCATTGTACATGCTGATATCAATAATATCCTTGTGCATAGTTTTGCTGACTCTGGCCCAGAGGAGCACAGAGCCCAGGGTCTCTAAAATTGTGGCCAAAATGCATGACTGCTTCAAGGTGACCACTCCAGAGCCAACTCCTGTGCCAAACAAGTTGGCTACATCGTTGGCACCCACAGAAAATGCCAAGATGGCTGCATGGTGGCGCAGTGGTTAGCACTGCGGCAGCACAGTTTACCCTTGGCCGGGGGATCGTGGGGATCGTGGGTTCGATCCCAGCCCCCGACCAACAGTGATCTGTGTGGAGTTTGTATGTTCTCCCTGTGTATGCGTGGGTTTACCCCGGGATTTCTCCGGTTTCCTCCCACATGCCAAAAACATGCAGGTTAGGTTAATTGGAGACTCTAAAGTGGCCCTAGGTGTGAATGTGTGTGTGAATGGTTAAGGGATAGCGCCGTATCGTGGCTGCTTCATCCATCCAGGTGGATGACCCTCAATTTCCCCTCTGGGGATCAATAAAGTATACTAAATCTAAATCTAAAAAAAGATGAAGGCAATGATGAAGCTGAGGATCAGTAGCCACATGTAATCAGTCAGAGCAGCGTTGGCTACTGCTTCCACTGTAGTAGCCAGTAATATTGCAGACACAGTTTATACTTTGAATGATGTTGGGATAATGTGTAACATTTTATAATACAGCCCAGTTACAGGATACTTTGTTTATTCTATGCATTTCCAATAGAAGTACATGGAAAGCACCTGGCAATTATTTTAAAAAAGTGTTACCCTAATATTTCACTGTTCTTACCAATTTACACCTGTACTTTAACTGAAACTACCATAACTTCAGGCTGTATTATAAAGTGTTACTGGATAATGTTTTTAGTAGATCTTATTAAAAATGCATCTCCCCCTGAGCACAACAACATTATATCACTGGAGGTTGCTCCTCACATCTGCCGCTGTCTCCAGTCACACCGTCTTCAGTGGAGTGCATCTCTTTAACTGTATTCCTTCATATGATGGAAGTGTTTCTGTCATTAGGAGAGAGACAGATCGGCTTCACCATCCATCCCACCCCCCACGGTTCAAGATGATTGAGTGACTGAGTGAGTGGTTGGATTGACAGCATTAATAATCGCACCTCACATGGTAGAATTCCTCCAGAAGAATCCTGATGCTACCTATGAAGACCTTCTCAACAAGATTGAGACCCCCATGCCTCCTGCAGGTCTAAACTTCAACCATTTCACTGAAGACACACTGCTGCATCACGTCCAGTTTGTGGTGGAGCAGGTGGAGAGCTACAATGAGGCTGGCGACTCTGATGAGCAGCCCATCACCGTCACCCCTGAAAGTTTGATCATGAGAAACCTGATCAAACTTTCAGGGGTCACTCTGGGGAAAAGGAGAGCAGCTAGAAGACAAGCCATTCGTCACCCAACAAAGATCGAGAAGGACAGTAAGGGGCCAATGAAAGTGACCACCACCAAGCTGGTCTACCAGATCTTTGATGCCTTCTTCTCTGACCAGATAGAGCAGAATGACAAAGAGAGCACAGTTAAAAGACAGTGCTGTGGCATTTGTGAGGGTTGTCAGTCTCCTAATTATGGGAAGTGTGTCACTTGCAAAGACATGATAAAGCAAACAAGCTTGTAAGTAGAGAAAATACCCAGATCTTGCAGTAGAGGAGTTTGAAGATGATGAGATCATAGAGGTGGAAAATGTTCCTGCAGAGAAGTCAAGAAAGGTTCCTCAAGCTAAGAGGAAAAAGTAGACCCAGTGCAAACTTGCATGGACTGGGGAGCCTGTTCAGACTGAGGGGAAGAAGCAGTACTACATGAATGTTTCTGTGAATGATGAAGTGCTGGAGGTGGGAGACTGTGTATTGGTTTCATTCAGAAGATCTATCCATAACTCTCTATCTGGCAAGGATCACGTCACTGTGGAAAGTCAATAATGAAAAGATGTTCCATGCCCATTGGTTCCATCGTGGCATCCACACCATGCTCAGCGAGTCTTCTGACCCACTGGAGCTTGTTGTTGTTGATGAATGTGAGGACATGCTGCTCAATTATATCCACAGCAAAGTCAGTGTCATGTACAAAACACCGTCTAACAACTGTTTTTTGGAGGGTGGCATGGATGTCAACCTCAAGGTTATTGAGGATGACGGAAAGAGTTTCTTCTATCAGTTCTGGTATGACACAGAGTTCGCCTGGTTTGAGATGCCCCCCAACACTTACAGTATCCATCCAAAGATTGCAAGTTCAGGTTCTGCGGCAGCTGTATGAGAATGAAGGAGAGAGAACAGCAAGTGCCCTATGTGTTTGAGCCTGTGGACAATGAGGACAATGACAGCAAGGTTCTCTATGCATTGGTCCACTTCATGGGTGAGCAGTTCAGAGTGGGAGACAGCGTGTATCTGCCACCTGAGACTTTTAATTTCAGTGTGAAGCCAGCTAGGCCAATGAAGCGCTTTCATAGGAAGGAAGATGTGGAAGAGGATCCGTATCCAGAGTATTACAGGAAGTCCTCGGACTACATCAAGAGCTCAAACCTGGATGCTCCAGAGCCCTTCCACATCAGCCGCATCAAGGAGATTTTCTGCCACAGGCGTAGCAATGGGAAATCTGACATGTCAGAGGTCAAACTACAACTCTACAAGTTCTACAGACCTGAGAACACTCACAAAGGCATCAAAGCTAGCTACCATGTTGACGTCAATAAGCTGTACTGGAGTGATGAAGAGGTGACAGTAAACATGGCTGAGGTGCTTGGCTGCTGTCAAATAGAATATGCAGAAGACCTGAAAGAATCAGTGCAGGAGTTTCCGGTGCTGGACCTGATCGCTTCTATTTCCTGGAGCCCTACAATGCAAAATCAAAAAGCTTTGAAGATCCCCCAAATCACGCCTGCTCTGGTCATAAAGGAAAAGGAAAGGGCAAAGGAAAAGGTAAAGGCAAAGAAAAGGCACTGGCTCCACAGGACTTGCAAGAGTCTCATACAGAATCAGAGCAGCCTAGAGTGCCCAAGCACATCCATCACACTCTGGATGTGTTTTCAGGCTGCGGTGGACTTTCTGAAGGCTTCCACCAAGCTGGTGTTACTGAGACTCTCTGGCCCATAGAGATTTGGGAGCTTGCAGCATAGGTCTGACATAATGATGGGCTCAGGGAACACACACACAGGCTCGGGAAGATTTAAGGCTTTTATTACCAACAACAGGAGGTGTTTGAGTGTGTGAATGGGGGTGTGGATGTGGTGTGGGTGAACAGCGTGCGTCAAGGGCGGAACAGCTCGCCGTGCAGCCAGGTAACCATGAGGACAGAGCAGAACAGGAAGTTAGCTATAGTCACATGTCCCGTGGGAAAATAACCACAATGTACTGCTTACATGCAGGCGAGAAGGTGGCTGGCGTTGGCAATGCAGCTGTAACCTGGAGGACAGCGCGGCTGCGCGCTCTCGATGAGCTGACAAGAGAGTGGCTGAGGAGAGGCGAGGAGGAGGAACTCAGCTGCCCTGGAGATCCACCTGTGCACAGGGGAGAAGCTGGAGAGAAGGTAAGATGAACGGAGCAGCTTACGTGTTTGGAGAGTGATGCGCTGATCGGTAACGAACCGGACGGGCGCTGGAGATTTGGGAGCATTGTCAAGCAGACGACTCCAGGCCGAAGCAGAAGGCAGAGGGGTTTATATGGGCCGATGCTGATGAGGCGCAGGTGTGCGCCGCTGGCGCTGGTGACTGGCGAGAGCGATGTGTAACAGTACTCCCTCCCGAGCAGCGCCTCCTGGCGCTGGCTTACCTGGGTGCGCCTGGTGGAACTCCGTGATGAGGTTCTTATCCAGCACCCAGGATGGGGGCACCCAGGATCTGTGCTCAGGGCCATACCCTTCCCAATCCACCAAGTACTGGAGACCGCAGCCACGGTGGCGGGCATCCAGGATGGCTGTGACACCCCATGCCGGATCATCGTCGATCATCCTGGGAGGAGGCGGGGTTCTGGGAAGAGGACAAAGAGGGTCAGACACCACAGGTTTAATATGTGAGACGTGAAACATCGGGCAGACCCGGAGGGAGGGGGGGAGAGCCAAACGCACAGCCACCGGATTGATTACCTTAGTAATAGGAAAAGGCCCGATGAAGCGCTGCGCCAGCTTCTTCCTCTCAGCCTTCAGTTTAATGTCTTTAGTGGACAACCAAACACGTTGACCCACCTGATACTCGGGAGCAGCCCTCCTGTGGCGATTGGCGACTCGAGAATTGCGCTCCATCGTGGGTAAAAGTGCCTGGCGCATTTTGGTCCAAATACGCCGGCAGCGCCTCACATGAGCCTGAACAGATGGGACCGCCACCTCACCCTCCTCCTCAGGGAACAAGGGCGGATCATACCCCAGGGACGCCCAGAAGGAGGACATACCGATGGCTGAGGATAAGGTGGAATTGTGGGCTTACTCAACCCAGGGTAGGCAGGTGCTCCAAGAAGAGGGGCTAGAAGCGGTGACACAGCACAGGGCTGCCTCCAACTCCTGGTTAGTGCGCTCATACTGGCCGTTAGTTTGAGGGTGGTGACCGGAGGACAAACTCACTGTGGCCCCCAGTGCGTTGCAGAAGGACTTCCACACCTTGGACACAAACTGAGGCCCCCGATCCGAGACAACATCTACCGGGATCCCATGCAACCTGACGACGTGTTGGATCAATAATTCGGCTGTCTCTCGCGCCAAAGGGAGCCCAAGGAGAGGCACGAAATGGGCCGCCTTGGAGAACCGGTCGACGATGGTCAGGATGGTGTCATAAGAGTTGGACTTGGGGAGACCAGTAACGAAGTCCAGAGCCACATGGGACCAAGGCCTCCCTGGGACCGGTAGTGGACAGAGGAGACCCACTGGGGGGGACGTGGAGGTCTTACCCCTTGCGCACTGGGGACAGGCACAGACGTAGTTGGTGACGTCACTCCTAAGGCCAGGCCACCAAAAGGACCATTGGAGGAGCTCCACCAGCCGGGAGATACCAGGGTGACAAGCGAACTTGGATGTGTGAGCCCAGTGGATGACGTCGCCTCGGACTGACGATGGAACAAATAGTCTCCCGACTGGACCGCCGCCAGGATCAGGTTCAGCCTCCTGTGCCCTCCAGACCTTGGCTTTAATCCCCCATGAGACGGCCCCCACGATGCACGAGGGGGGTAGGATGGTGTGTTCTCGATCCTCTGGGTCTTCAGGCTCGAACTGTCTGGAGAGCAATCCGGTTTCCCATTCTTGGACCTGGGGCGGTAAGTGATGGTGAACTTGAAGCAACCGAAAAACAACGACCAACGCGCCTGGCGGGCATTCAGGCGCTTGGCCGTCCTCAGGTACTCCAAATTCTTGTGGTCGGTGCAGACCACAAATGGCAGGGCTGCCCCCTCCAGCCAATGGCGCCATTCCTGAAGAGCTAGCTTCACCGCTAGGAGCTCCCTATCCCCGATGTCGTAATTCCGTTCAGCGGGGGAGAGGCGTCGGGAGAAGAAAGCGCAGGGACGCACCTGCCCATCCGCAGGTGAGCACTGGGAAAGCATTGCCCCCACCCCCGTGTCGGATGCATCCACCTCGACCAGGCACTGGAGTGCCGGGTCCACCTGCGTGAGGACCCGGGAGGAAGCGAACTCCATCTTCAGGATCTTAAAGGCTGACGCAGCATCCTCGGTCCACTGGAACGGCACCTTAGGAGAGGTGAGGCGGGTCAGGGGAGCGACGATGGCACTGTACTTCGGCATGAAGCGGCGGTAGAAGTTGGCAAAGCCAAGAAACTGTTGCACCTGCTTCCTGGAAGAAGGAGTGGGCCACTCCACCACCGCTTTGACCTTGGCTGGATCAGGGAGAACTTGATTGTGAGCGATGACAAAACCCAAAAAGGAGGTCTGGTTGGTGTAAAACTCACATTTCTCCGCCTTAACGTACAGCCTGTTCTCCAGAAGGTGCTGAAGGACCCGCCTCACCTGGACCTGATGCTCCTCTCTGGTCCGGGAGAAGATCAAGATGTCATCCAGATATACGAACATGAAGACCTCCAGGAAATCCCGAAGAACATCATTGATAAGATGTTGGAAGACGGCTGGAGCGTTGGTGAGCCCAAACGGCATGACCAGATATTCAAAATGGCCGCTGGGCATCCGAAACCCCGTCTTCCATTCATCACCCTCCCAGATCCGAACGAGGTGGTACGCACTGCGCAGGTCCAATTTGGTGAACCAGGTGGCCCCCTGGAGGGAGTTGAAGGCCGAGTCCATCAGGGGCAGTGTGTACTTGTCCCTTATTGTGATGTCGTTGAGCGCCCGGAAGTCGATACACTGCCGCAGGGACCCGTCCTTCTTGCCCACGAAGAAGAACCCGGCTCCAACCGGGGACGAGGATGGCCGGATGATGCCTGCGCTGAGCGACTCTTTAATATAAGCATCCATGGCCTCACGCTCCGGGGCAGACAGGCTGTAGAGGCGGCCAGATGGTAATGGCGCCCCCGGGTGGAGGTTAATGGCGCAGTCATAGGGGCGGTGGGGGGGGGGGGGGGGGACAGTGCTTTTGACTTACTGAAAACCGAGCCCAGGTCGTGGAACTCCAGGGGTACCAAGGAGTGGTCCGGAGGCAGCGAGTCAGGAGCTGGGAGTGGCAACGACGGAGCACAGGCAGCGGATAGAAGGCAGGAGCTCATGCAAAAAGTACTCCAGGAGAGGACACTGCTGGACTGCCAGTCGAAGGTGGGGTTATGGAGCCGCAGCCAGGGGTAACCCAGGATGACCGGAGAAGCCGAGGTGGGTAGAACAACCAGGCTGAGATCCTCCCTATGGTTGTCGGAGATGATAACTGGGACCGGTTTGGTTCTGTGGGTGACTTTCACTAAAGGCGTGTCGGCGAGAGTGACCAAGTTTATAGGAGCTGGCAGCGCTTGGTAGGGGTTCCCAAGTGGGTTACCAGGCTTTGTGAAATAAAACTCTGTTCCGCCCCCGAGTCCACCAGTGCGTGTGTGACATGACCCGTGGAGTTATGACAGAATCTGACCGGGAGAAGGCACTTAGTGAGAGGATTTGAATGGGACGCGTCCGCGAGGCCCCCTACAGCAACTCGCGGATGTCCCCTTTTGGCCGAATCGGGCAGTCCTCCACAGAGTGCTGGTCACCCCCGCAGTACATGCAGAGGCCCAACTCTCGGCGGCGCTGTCTTTCTGCTGGTGGCAGTCTAGCCCAACCGACCAGCATTGCCTCAGTGTCGTCGGTGGACCCCGGACCGGGTAACGCCAGGGGATGAGACTGAGGGATCCGGGCGTAAGTTCCGCTCGAGCGGCCAGAAGCGCTCCGCTCGGTGGCCCGTTCCCTCAGTCTATTATCCAAATTAATGGTAAGGGAAATTAGATCGGTTAACCGGTCCGGCATATCCCGGGAGGCCAGCTCGTCCTGTAGAGATGAATTTAGACTGCGGACGAAGATGCTGCTGAGCGCAGCTTCGCCCCAACCGACTTCTGTCGCAACCACCCGGAAGTCGACAGCATAGTCGGCGGCCGACCGGCTACCCTGGCGGAGGTTAAGCAGCCGGGTGGTTAGGACGTTATCTCGGTCCGAGTGATCAAACACTTCTTTAAAATCATGCATGAATTGGGCGTAGGTTAGGTTCGCGTAGCTGGGCCTCGCCATGACGGCATAAGCCCAAGCTAGCGCTCGCCCTTCCAGAAGATTTGCCACATACCCATATTCAGCTATGATCTGAAGGAAAGTCCCCGGGAACGCGCTGAAACACCGACTCACACTGCAGGAGAAACCCATGCGCCTCACCGAGTTTCCTGCTGAAGCGTGCGGGGGTTGGAATGGGAGTGAGTCGGGTCGGCGGTCCCGGGCTAGCTGAGTTAGCCGGGGAGGGAACCGAGGCTGGGCCACCGAGAGATGCCAGAGGGAAGACCTGTGGAGGATCCAAGCAATCCAATCATTGGACAATTTGGATAAGTTGATTGAAAATCACCTGTTGCTGATGAGCGATTAAATCCACCCGAGCCTCGAGGGTGGAAAGTCGGCGTGCGAGCCCGCTGTCCGCTGAGCCACTTTGCTGGAGTCGTACTGATATAATGATGGGCTCAGGGAACACACACACAGGCTTGGGAAGACTTACGGCTTTTATTACCAACAACAGGAGGTGTTTGAGTGCGTGAATGGAGGTGTGGATGTGGTGTGGGTGAACAGCGTGCGTCAAGGGCGGAACAGCTCGCCATGCAGCCAGGTAACCATGAGGACAGAGCAGAACAGGAAGTTAGCTATAGTCACACATCCCGTGGGAAAATAACTACAATGTACTGCTTACGTGCAGGCGAGAAGGTGGCTGGCGTTGGCGATGCAGCTGTAACCTGGAGGACAGCGCGGCTGCGCGCTCTCAACGAGCTGACGAGAGAGTGGCTGAGGAGAGGTGAGGAGGAGGAACTCCGCCGCCCTGGAGATCCACCTGTGCACAGGGGAGAAGCTGAAGAGAAGGTAAGATGAACGGAGCAGCTTACGTGTTTGGAGAGCAATGCGCTGGTCGGTAACGAACCGGACGGGCGCTAGAGATTTGGGAGCGTTGTCAAGCAGACGACTCCAGGCCGAAGCAGAAGGCAGAGGTGTTTATATGGGCCAATGCTGATGAGGCGCAGGTGTGCGCGCCGCTGGCGCTGATGACTGGTGAGAGCAAGGTGTAACAAGGTCTTAAGCCTAAACAACCCAGGCACCTCGGTGTTCATGGAGGACTGCAACATCCTGCTGAAGCTGGTGATGTCTGGTGAGAAGACAAACTCTCTCAGCCAAAAGCTGCCTCAGAAGGGTGACGTAGAGATGCTGTGTGGGGGGCTTCCCTGTCAGGGCTTCAGCAGGATGAACTGCTTCAAGTCCCCCACTTACTCAAAATGTAAGAACTTGTTTGTGGTCTCCTGTCTTAGTTACTGTGACAACTACAGACCCAAGTTCTTCCTACTTAAAAATGTGAAGAACTTTGTCTCGTTCGAAAACTCCATAGTCCTGAAGCTGACTCTTTGCTGTCTTGTGCAAATGGGCTACCAGTGCACTTTTGGTGTCCTTCAGGCTGGCTAGTACGGTGCTGCACAGACTCATTGGAGGGCCACCATCCTTGCTGCTGCTCCCTGAGAGAAGCTGCCCCGCTACCCTGAACCCCTGCATGTGTTTGGTCCCAGAGCTTGCTCTCTTAATGTGGTGGTGGATGAAAAGAAATACGTCAGTAATGTCACACGTGGAAAAGGAGGAATCTACAGAGCCATCACTGTCAGGGATACTATGTCCGACCTCCCAGAGATTCACAATGGTGCTGCTGCTTTGGAGATCTCCTACAATGGAGAGCCCCAGTCCTGGTTTCAGAGGCAGATAAGAGGCACACAGTATCAGCCTATCCTCAGAGATCATATCTGCAAGGACACGAGTGCTCTGGTTGAGGGACGCATGCGTCACATCCCTCTGGCTCCAGGTTCAGACTGGAGGGACCTGCCCCACCTTGAGGTGCAGCTGAAAGATGGCACCATGACAAAAAAACTGCATTACACTCACCTGGATAGAAAGAATGGACGCAGCAGCACTAGTGCTCTCAGAGGTGTCTGCACTTGTGCCAGAGGAAAGCCCTGTGACCCAGCAGATAGGCAGTTTAACACCCTGATTCCTTGGTGTCTGCCCCACACTGGGAGCCACCACAATCACTGGGCTGGATTCTACGGTCGAGTGGGATGGCTTCTTCAGTACGACTGTAACCAATCCTGAAACGATGGGCAAGCAGGGCCCCGTCCTGCATCCTGAGCAGCACAGAGTGGTCAGTGTGAGAGAGTGTGCTCGCTCTCAGGGATTTCCCAACACCTACCGCTTCTTTGCAAACATCCTGGACAAACACAGACAGGTTGGAAATACTGTGCCACTGCCACTGGCCAGAGCCATTGCTCTTGAGATCAAGCAGTGCGTCCTACATAGAATGAAGGAAGAACAATCCACAGAAAACATAAAACAGGAGAAGATGGAGGTCTCTGATTAGTCCCTGGTTGCCATTCCATGAAGAGTCAGTTCTACTGATCCCAGGCAATGTTTTAAATGGGGTGGGTTTCAGCTGCGTCACCAAGTGGCCACAATGTAGTATCATTCCATGCTGTTTAAAATGTGTTTTTAATTAAGATGTTGCTGTTAAATGTTTGTCCAGTGTGGAATAAATTGGATGTAGTTTTTATATGTACTATTTCAAATAAAGCTCTTGTGAAATTGTAAAAAAAAAAAATAAATAAATAAATAAAATTCACTGTTCTTACCGATTTACACCTGTACTTTAATTGAAACTACCGTAACTTCATGCTGTATTATAAAGTGTTACTGGATAATGTTTTTAGTAGATCTTATTAAAAATACATCTCCACCTGAGCACAGCAACACTATATCACTGGAGGTTGCTCCTCACATCTGCTGCTGTCTGCACTCACACTGTCTTCAATGGAGTGCATCTATTTAACTATATTCCTTCATATGATGGAAGTGTTTCTGTCATTAGGAGGGAGAGAGTCAGATCAGCTCCACCACCCCCATCCCCCATACCCCCACAGTTCAAGATGATTGAGCAACTGGTTGGATCGACAGCATTAAAAATCCCACCTCCCCTCTCAGTTCATCTGCAGTAAAAGAAAAACAGTTTACATCATATAAGGAGTAAACTGTTGCCGTGACCGGTAAGTCGGTGTCTGGCCAGTTAGGATGTTAGGATATCTACTTCTTTTAGTGACATGTCAGACACATATTGAAGAGGTGAGGAGGACATTTTCAGAAGTTCCTACATGCAGAAGTACATTCAGAAAAAGAAATGCTATTATACTTTTAATGATCACAAGACTCTTTCGAGTGCATGATACTCGAAGGTAAGGTCAATGGAAGCTGCTCCAGAGGTAACAGAGAAATGTCATGGATTGGTAACAAAGAAATGGATCAACCTCACTGCTGCAGCCACAATCAGCCTTACAACAGACAGATCAAGATAGAAGACAGTGATGTCTGATGGAATATGGTTCATGATGATGTTGATTATAGTTTAGCAATAAAACTCAAGCCATTCTGTCCCCACTTCACTTTCTCTATTCAACATGTAAAAGAGCCGTTGAATTACAAATGACATAAATGACATAAATGTTGTTTCGTAATTTGCATCTTAATGATGTGAAGTGAAAGCGGAATTGTCTCCGAAGAGTGTGCAGTGGATGATATGATTGAGTGATGCACAGCTCTGTCTCTGTAATTGTGTTTGAATACTTTGCTCTCATCTTTGTTTCTGCTCTGCCTGCAGCTGAAGGGTCCATCTGTAATTTGTCTGTATCTCTGAATGTCAGGCTGCTGTCTGCTGTTGTGTCTGAGCAATCTGGAATCTTAAAAAGCTCAGCCTGACAAGTAAATAGCTGAAAATTGCTTCAGACAAGATTTGTTTTGGCTTTTTGTTTTGATTCCAGTTGAAATTACATTCCTTTTAGGAAATGGCAGGAAGATAGGAGAGTGGAGAGTCAGCGGTGTGTTAGGTGACCCCGATTTAAAACCAGGACATCTCAGTGCCACATCTTTGTCTTTGGATTAATGTCAGGTGTCCCCATTTCTTGGTAAGTTTGATGGCAAAGATAACGTCTGAGAATAATAACAGCACCTGACAATGCAGGGCACTCACTGTCGACAAACATAAAGAGGTCTTCCACTAAAAAAATATTGTTTCTTGAGCACATCTCTGTATTTTGAAAACACTGATTTAGTATTTAATGCATTGGCACGTAAATGTATTAATAGGAAAATAGATGTAAATGTAGAGCTCAAAACTTTTACCAAAACCAAGATGACAACATGAAAAAACTTTTCTTTGAAATTTTTGCAAATTTATTAAAAATAAAAAAACTAAGAAATCACATGTACATAAGTATTCACAGCCTTTGCTCAACACTTTGTTGACGCACCTTTGGCATCAGCTACAGCCTCAAGTCTTTTTGAATATCATGCCACAAGCTTGGCACAGCTATCTTTGGGCAGTTTCACCCATTCCTCTTTGCAGCGCCTTTGCAGCGCAGGTTGGATGGGAAGCGTCGGTACAGAGCCATTTCAAAGATTCAAAAATTCAGAGGCTTTTTTGTCATGTGCACAGTTACAAAATGCAATATTTCCTAAGCAATGAAATTCTTACTCTGCTCTCCAAACAAATGTCAAGGTAATAGATACATATCAATACTAATAAGGTAATAACACACCTAATACTAATGAATACTAATAACACACACTAAAACACACATTAGGCAATTAGGACACCTTAATACTAAGTACTAATACTAATGAATATTAATAACACACATTAGGCAATGTAGGAGACATTAGTGTTATTAGTGTGACAAGGTACAAAGATTATTCAATTTATACATAGAGATATGTGTGTGTGGAAACGGGGGTTTACTCTGTGACCATGAACACTCAAACAAAGGGGGAAAAAAACTCGTAGAGGCACCAGTCCACAACTTGGACAATTTATTAATAACTAATCTTTGTACCTATCATCAACCATTCTAAAATATTCATGAATTCTTCTGTGCGACTCAGAAAACAGACACACACACACACAAAAAAAAAGAATCAAGCAGAAACTTCTGTATACCATTAACAGTTTTAATGATCAAACTCAGATTAAATGGCATTACATTCAATTGATTTGTAAGCAGGTGAAATGATCAACAAGTATCAAATATCATATTAACTGGTAACGGATTCTTGAGCATAAAGTCTATAGGTAAACCTTTGTGGAAACAAGAGAAACCAGATTTTGAATTTGTAACTAATGCAACGGGAGATTGTGAAGTAACTGTAACAAAATTATGCATATAATTGAATGCAATTTTATGGAGAAAATTATAAAAACTGATTATATGAAAAAGGAAATTCTGAGTTACTCTACAAAAAAATGGATGTTAATGAAAAGAAGAATGTTATTTTTCCTTCAGTTTTATAGCTCCTCTTGTAGCTTATGGACTAACTTTTAACATGAAAAATTGGTCATATTCAGTTAAAATTAGACATCACCTTTAGCCCAGCAAATATAAAGTTGGAGTCTAGCTTACGACCAGCTGTGTCTTCAGAGTTCAGCGATGATCTATGGTGAACGCCAGTAGATGACAAAGGGGGAAGATTGCCCACAGTCCTTCCCAATAGGTTCAGTGGTTGCTCAGACTCAGCAGCAGGAGCAACAGTGGAGCTGGCAGTAGAGCGGGTGGCTGGCCCCAGGGGCAGGTGACGTCTTCTCCTAGGCAACAGTTCCTTCCCTGGCCTGCAACTTTGGGATGTCCACCAGCCGACAAGAACCACAGAACTGAAGAAAAAAATGGATGTAAAATGGTTCCACCCACAAAATCCAAGTTCTTCAGACATCGTGGAACGTGGGTGAGACAGTCTCGAGGAAAAAGTTCAAAAATCATTATCAGTCTTAACAGTGAGAAACTGTCCAAGGGGCCGTTTGGTGACATAACCCCTAGTGGTCAAGAGTGGTAAAGATTTTTTGTCAAAAAAAATAGTTCAGATTTTCAAGGCTATAACTTGAAAGTTGCAAGAGATAATGCGTTACTGTCAATTAGAAAGATGTAGAATTGTCAGGAGCCGAGCCGGCTTTCTTTCCCCCCGGCTCGGTCAGCACCGTGCGCTGCATAAAAGCGCACAGGGAGGTCCTTGACATAGAATATGATCCAAAGTTTCAGATAGGAATAAATTTACGCATCTAATTTACATAATGATGCGGAAGCTATATCGAATTACATAACTCAGTCAAAAGTGGACTTTGGGCATATTTACACAAAGAATGGTTCTGTTTTTTGACACCGTTTTTTCTACCGGGGTATGTTGTTATCTTATCTTCAAAGTATATGAACCAGAAAATCAGTACAATGTAAAAAAAAAAGAAATTTGTCACTTCCCACAGGTGAAGGGGGCTCTCCCACTGGCATGGTCGGTCCATTTTCGTCTATTGTGGTCGTTATTTTGCGTTCTGTCGGTCATTTACACTCTCTACCACACCTACAAACTCTTATGATTATCCCACGTCAATTTCGTTTGTATTCCGTGGCTATTTTTCGTGTATAACGCAGTTTTATCTGATGATGCATGACAATGCATGGTGGCCATATTGGTCTTGTAAGCTCAAAGCAGGAAAAAGGCAAAGAAGAATAAGGATTTCTTCTTCTTTGATGTATTCCATGTCAGCCATGATTCCTCCAATGTGTGTCTGCCACCTTCTGAACTGGCAGATCAGTTCAAATCTTCAGTACAGCTGGGGACAGCTGGGATGACAGATTCAGTTGCTGTGCTGTGCCACTAGAGGCGCGTGAAATCTGACAGATAAAAGGTTAAGGAAAATCAATAGAAAAAGTATAACAGAATAAAACAGCATCTGAGGAGAGGGGAAAAACAGAGTTTTGGAGTTTTACTCCAAGTAAGAGGGGCTCAAGCTCAACGACAGGGTGATCTCTCCTCAGATACCAGAGAAAAAAAACACACACAAAAGAGACAGAATTCAGACCAATGGAAAAGACTTCAGAAAGGCCACAGAGAGAACTGAGATGGTCTAACAAAAGAACTGACAAAGAACAAAACTGAGCTGAAAGACAGCTGAACTACTAGGGCATTTTCCTTTTTTAAATGAGAGCAATTCTTTGGTCATACCACTTGACTGGCAGCTGGAAGCACCAATTATCATCTACCGGGGGAGATTTGAATGAACTCTGGTCCAATAAGAAAGCAGTCCTTTGTCTGTAACCAACCAATAGAATGAAAGGGGGCATATGCCAACAAAGACAGCCTGGTAATTGGCTGATACTAGTTATATGACTTAGGTAAGATTTTCAGAAGAAAAACACATATTAACGTTGAAATTCATATTATAAACATATATAATCTAAGCTAACTTAAGTGATTCATGACTAAGTTTAATGACTTCTTCCAGTGAGTATGCACTTTTATAACTTGTTTAAATATATTTCAGACATGCAGTACATTTCAAATGAATGATTAATGGAACATTTCACCATAATTGTCCAACACAGGGGCAGTCATCTTCAACAGTGTTCTCAGTGGTATTTTCTGGAAAAATATCAAAGTCTTGAGGAGAGAGAATTATTTTAGGCAGATACAACACAATCCAATGTTGATCAGAGCATGAGCAAACATGTTCCTGAGTTGAACAGAAAGGGGCACTGTTGGGCTTTGAATAATGGTAGGAGGCTCCAGGAAGGCGTTTTGACTATTCTGGTTTATATCAAAAGGCTCTTAGCACATAAAACTGTCTAAGGGTAAGTGTTCGTAGGGGATTTATAATAACAGTCCAGGCGTCTTCCTGGCACGAAGCAGATCCTGGGGCTCTTAATTCATGCAAGGAATGTGGTGATATAATGCTTTATTTAGGAAAAAGGGTAACTCTGTAAGTCTCCTGTTGACAGAGGCTGTTCGTGAGAATTGGAACTCAGATGTGCGTTACAGCAATTAGGATAGTTAAAGCAGTTAAAGCAGTTAAACTAGAGGAAACAAAAAGAATGAAAATTGAAAATTCACTGGATGACTATAATGGACAATGGTATATTAATATCAGTGAAGAAATGAACCTGAGATGGCATAAGCCTATGTACAGTGTGCAAATGAGCAATGTGCACATGAGCAATGTACAAATTAGCACCCAGTGTGAGAATTTCTATGCAATGATAATACCCAGTAGCCTGTACAATGAAAATTTAGCAGCAGAGATGATATGGACATGAAATGGGGTGACACCATGTACACTGTGCAAGTGAGCAACGTGCAAATTTAGCGACCAGTGTGTGAATTCCTATTTGCAAAGCTGTGTCCAGAGTTTGTTATTTATTCAGGAGCCTGATGGCAGTGGGAAAGAAGGAGCTTTTTAATCTGGATTTCCTGCATTTCACACTTCTGTACTTTCGGCCTGAGGGTAGAAGTGTAAACATTCTGTGCTGGGGTGGGTGGGGTCCTGGAGGATGGCGGCAGCTCTCCTTTGGACTCTGCGGTGGTAGATGTTCTGCAGAGAGGGGAGTGGAGTCCTGATGATATTCTCTGCTGTCTTCACCACTTTTTGCAGACGTTTGCAGTCCAGGGCAGTAGTGCTGCCGTATCATGCAGTGATGCAGTTGGTCAAGATGCTCTCAATGATGCAGCTGTAGAAATTGTTGAGGATTTTTGGGGACATGCCAAACTTCTTCAGCCTCCTCAGAAAGTACAGCCACTGTTGAGCTCTCTTAACCAGCTCTGTGGTGTTGAGTGCCCACGTAAGGTCCTCGCTGATGTGGATGCCCAGGTATTTAAAGCTGCTCCCCCTCTCCACCTCAAGCTTCTGGATTAACAGCAGCCAATGGGGTCTCCTCCTCCCCTTCCTCATGTCCACTATCATCTCCTTCATCTTGTCCGTGTTGAGGGTGAGGTTGTTGTCCTCACACCATAACATCAGGCTGACCACCTCCCTCCTGTAGGATGCTTCATCACCACCAGTGATGCGTCCTATCACTGCTGTGTCATCCACAAACTTTAAGATGATATTGTCCTTGTGGGAGGCAACACAGTCATGGGTGAAGAGGCTGTAGGCGATGGGGTTGAGAACACAACACAGTGGGACACCTGTATTCGTGATGATGCTGGCTGAGGTCCTGTTTACCCATTCTGACAGACTGGGGCCTGCCAGTCAGAAAGTCCAGTAGCTAGTCACACAGGGTGGGGTGCAGGCCAAGTGAAGACAGTTTGTCGGTGAGTATGTGGGGGATTACCGTGTTGAAGGTGGAGCTGTAGTTGACAAAGAGCATCCTGATGTAGGAGTCTTTATCTTCCAGGTGGGAGAGAGAATAATGGAGTGCTGCAGAAATGGCATCTGAGGTGGACCTGTTGGGCCAGTAGACGTACTGCAGGGGGTCCAGGGTATACAGTATGCTGTCCTGAATGAGAGGCAGCACCACTCTCTTGAAGCACTTAATGATGATTGGAGTGAGTGCTACCAGCCTGTAGTCATTCAGACAGGTCAACTGGCTCTTTTTGGGGAGGGGTACGATGGTTGTGATTTTGAAGCAGGAGGGACTATGTTCTGGTTGAGGGAGAGGTTGAAGATGGATGTGAGAATGTCAGTCAGCTCGGCAGCTCATGCTCTGAGAGCTCGTCCAGGGATGTTGTCTGGTCCTGCTGCCTTGAGGGGGTTGATATTCCTCAATGCTCTGTTTACCTGGCCTGATGAGACGTTTAGTGGAGGGGGAGGGTGCGTGTGTGTGTGTCTCCTCTCTGCACTGTAGCTGGTGGTCTCAAAGCGGGTGTAAATGATGTTGAGATCATCCGGCAGGCTGTCTGTGGAGCTAGTGGTGTTGCTGTCGGTCCCCTTGTAGTCTGTGATGTGTTGCAGGCCTTACCACATGTGCCGTGGATCAGGAGTGGAGTAGAGATTGTCCAGCTTTTCCCTGTACTGCCTCTTGGCTGTTGTTATAGCCTAACTCAGTCCATACTTTGCAGCTTTGTACTCAACCTCATTGCCTGATTTAAATGCAAGAGAGCGAGCATGCAGCATCTGATGTACCTGACTGTTGATCCAGGGCTTCTGGTTGGGGAACTTCCTGACTTGTATGGTGGGTACGATGGTATCAACACACATGCTTTTGTACCCAGTCACATACTCAGCATTTCAGATCTCTCCAGAGATGTTCAATTGGATTCAAGTCTGGGGTCTGGCTGGGCCACTTAAGGACATCCACAGAGTTGTTTGGAAGCCACTCCTTTGATATCTTGGCTGTATGCTTAGGGTCGTTGTCCTGCTGAAAGATGAACTGTCGCCCCAGTCTGAGATCAAGTGCGCTTTGGAGCAGGTTTTCATCTAGGATGTCTCTGTACATTGCTACATTCATCTTTCCCTCTATCCTGACTAGTCTCCCAGTTCCTGCCACTGAAAAACATCCCCATGATGCTGCCACCCCCATGCTTCACTATAGGGATGGTATTGGCCTGGTGATGACAGGCACCTGGTTTCCTCCAAATATGACGTCTGGCATTCACGCCAAAAAGTTCAGTCTTTATCTCATCAGATAGAGAATTTTGTTTCTCATGGTCTGAGAGCCCTTCAGGTGCCTTTTGGCAAACTCCAGGTGGGCTGTCCGAGCGGAGGACATTCCTAAAACAGCTGTAATAACCCCTTTCAGCCTTTTTGAATTTCTGCGAATGCCTTTCGGCCTCAAAGGCGCTGCTCAAACTTTTCAACGAATGATGGACGCGGTCTTACGCGACCTTCCTTTTGTCTTCGTCTACCTCGACGACATGCTGGTAGCCAGCTCGTCTGAGGAAGAACACGAGCAGCACCTCACTACGGTTTTTCAGAGACTAGAAGAGCACGGGTTAATAATCAATCCAGCCAAATGCAAATTTGGCGTGTCACAAATTGATTTTTTAGGACACAAAGTCTCTCCGAAGAGGGCAGTTCCACTTCCAGACAAAGTTCACGCGATAAAAAGTTTCCCACGGCCACAGACGGTCAAATCGCTACAAGAATTTTTAGGAATGGTTAATTTTTACAACCGTTTCCTCCCCCACGCAGCTCAGCTCATGCAGCCCCTATATGACGTGCTCAGAAAAAAGAAAGCTTCCAACGCGGTCGAATGGACCCCGGAGCGCGAACACGCCTTCGCGGAAGTAAAGAGCGCTCTAGCTAACGCCACATTGTTAGTTCACCCAGATCCCTCGGCCCGCATCGTGCTAACCACAGACGCTTCGGACCTGGCTATAGGGGCAGTTGTAGAACAACATGTCAGCGGGATCTGGCAACCTTTAGCATTCTTTAGCAAATCGCTAAACCAAACTGAGCGTAAATACAGCACTTTTGACAGGGAGCTGCTAGCGCTTCATTTATCCATCCGCCACTTCCAGTTCTGGTTAGAAGGGCGGAGTTTCACGGCTTTTGTAGACCATAAACCGCTCACCTTTGCTATGGCTAAAATTTCAGAACCATGGTCAGGCAAGCAACAAAGACAGCTGGCTGCAATTTCAGAGTTCACCACAGACATTCGACACGTGGCAGGCAAACTTAACGTGGTAGCAGACTGCCTCTCTCGCGCTGTGACACCACCAGAGCGCGAGGAGACAGATTATACTGCCTCAGCAGCAGAACTCTTCACTAACGCAGACACATACGCAGCACCTATCCATGCAGGGATAGATTATGCAGCCATGGCAGAGGAACAAAGCAGTGTCGCGGACGTGCGCGCACTCCTGTCTGGACCAACAGGGTTAAGGCTGGAGAAAAAGGGTTTACGCGACGGCGTGCCCCCCCTAATATGCGATGTTTCAACCGGCCGACCTCGCCCGTTAGTACCAGCTACATGGCGCTGCCGTATTTTCGACGCAATTCACTCCCTCGCGCACCCAGGTGTGCGCGCCTCGGTTAAAATGGTCGCCGAAAAGTTTGTGTGGCCAGGCCTGCGCAAAAACGTAAAAGAATGGGCAAAAACTTGCATTTCTTGTCAGCGCGCCAAAATACACAGACACACAAAAGCCCCTCTGGAGCCTTTTCCAATCCCTGCTAGAAGGTTCGACCACGTTCATGTCGACCTCGTGGGGCCACTACCTTCCTCCCAAGGTTTCACACACCTGTTAACAATGATAGACCGCACCACACGGTGGCCAGAGGCAGTCCCTCTAGCGGCAACCACAGCGGAGGAAGTCGCTCGCGTCTTTTTGACAAACTGGGTAGCACGTTTCGGCATCCCATCGGACATCACGTCCGATAGGGGGCCTCAATTTGTCTCAGAGCTTTGGTCAGCCATGTCCAGCAGCTTAGGGGCAACAATTCACCGCACCACCGCTTATCACCCTCAGGCTAATGGGTTATGCGAGCGTTTTCACAGGTCTTTAAAGGCTGCCCTCAGAGCTTCACTAACGGATACAAATTGGGTAAATAAACTTCCCTGGGTTTTATTGGGGTTGCGTGCTGCGCCTAAAGAGGATCTAGACGCCTCTCCGGCAGAATTAGTTTTTGCACAACCTCTCAGGCTCCCAGGTGAATTTTTACCAGAGAACCCAGAGCCAGGGCATCTTCCAGTCCCAAGGTTTTTAGGCAGCAACGGACCGGACTCTCTCCCCGGTCCAGCTCATCACTCCTTTCCACGGGTTTTTGTCCCTCAAGCTTTAAAAAACGCTGAGTTCGTTTTTGTTAGGCATGAAGCTTTAAAACCAACTTTCCGCCCAGCATACGATGGGCCATTCAGAGTGCTGGAACCTGGTGATAAACACTTTGTGCTTGATTTTGGGGATAGAAAAGAAACAGTCAGCATTGACAGACTTAAACCTGCCTTCTTGTTGAAAGACGAGCCTGCACAGTTGGCGAGAGCACCTCGGCGGGGTAGACCCCCCAAGAGAAAAGACTAAGCCCCCCTGCAGGGAACAATTAACCACTCTCCTTCCCACGCTGCAGATTCCTCACAAGAAGGTCCCAGCAGGATGCTTAAACAAACCCACAGCAGTTTTGGGAGAAGATTAAAACCCAGACAGCACAGGGACTGATGCAAACTACTCCACAATTGTTCACTAATTGTGCTGCAACAGTTTAGGACTGACTTATGATTTTACTATGCTGTTATGATTACCACTGAACTCTCTTAGGGGCATGGCTGCTGGAAAGTTTCTTCTGTGGCAAGAGATGTAACACTTAGTATGTCATAGTAACTATCTTAGACTGTAAACCTTTCTATTGTTCTTTCTTAGTCGTTTGGGGGGGGGCTGTGGGCTATATTAATCATATATTCCATAACCTACATATGTTGAAGCATGTGGAAATGTTTGGTAATTACATATGTAAAGCAACTTCACACCTCTGAAAGGACAAAGGCTCTCAACCGCCAAGTGAAGAACAAAGACGTTCCCAGACACTGCGGTGGAGACCGGAGGAGCTACCCTCACCCCCTGGGCGAGGAGAGGAAATACCAAGACAATGGGGGGATTAAGATAATGAGGGATGCCAGCCTTTGTTATGCATGTCTTTTGTTATGTGCAAGTATAAAGTCAGTGAGCCGGAGATATTCGGTCTCTTTTCCTTCTGCTACCTCTGCACTGAATGAGACTTGTTAGGAGAGCTGATAAATAAACTTTGGTTTAGATATCAAATTGCCTCATCATTTCAAGCTCTTCTACAGTTGTTGTTTTTTGTTTGTTTTGTTTTGTTTTGTTTTTAATAAATTTGCAAAAATCTCAAAAAAAAATTTTCATGTTGTCACTATGGGGTTTTGTGTGTAGAATTTTTGAGGAAAAAATGAATTTAATCAATTTTGGAATAAGGCTGTAACATAAAATGTGGAAAAAGTGAAGTGCTATGATGCACTGATAGATAGATAGATAGATAGATAGAGTTGTATATACAGGTTATGCAAATTTCTTAGCACAGTTGTATTTTAATCACTACTAATCAGTACTATTCATGCAGTTGTGCCTGTAAATTTACATACCCAGAAGTTATGTAAATTGACATGTAAATTAACATTTTTCGACATGAAGTACATGTTTTTGAAAATTTGGCTCAAGAAATCATCAGGAGTTATGGATAAATTATTTTCCCATTTTAGTGACAGTATGTATTGCTTATTATCAGATTGTAATACTCTTCTATAAACTTTTGAGACCAATTCTTTGGGAATTTTGTTTGTTTGTTTGTTTGTTTTTTGGATATCTTTAAGACACACTCAGGCGGCTCTCAAACCACCTCAAAAACAAATGTATAGCTCCCAAAATAGCATATTGTGGCTTTTTATACACAAAAAATGTCATTGCCTTAGAATTGCTTAGAAAGAGCTTTTACATCTTCCAACTACTTAAATGTGCTGATAATTAGCTCCACCTATATTCCTGCCCATCAGTATCTTGAAGAAGACGAGGACATTGTACAAGGCTCCCAGAAGGCTATACAACTTGAGGAAGTAAAAGTTGTAACAAGGTTTCCATAGGTGAACCTGTCGAAGGATCATCCTTGGTGGAACAGAGAGTCGCTGCCTGGCCCCGCATGGAGGCTAGATGGTTCCTCACTGGTCTCTGGTTGCCCACTCGCTGCAAGTGCACCAGACCACACGCCCCTGGTGAGCTCACTTCACCGGCAGATGCCGGTCCTCTCGCCTCCTTCACTCCCACGCAGAAGAGCCAGGGAGATCCGCGGTGAGTGGGCAACCAGAGACCGCTGAGGAGCCCTCTAGCCTCCATGCAAGGCTGGGTAGCGACTCGCTGCTCCACCAATGGTGATCCTTCCACAGGTTCACCTGCGATGATACTCGTCCCGGCTGTTGCACCATGCACCCTGGGGCCATCTCCCCCGGCATGCAGGGTAAAATGCAGGCTGCAAACTCATGTGTTCTCCGGTGTTTTAGCAGGGACACTGAGGTTTTTCCAAATAAAATTTATCATCGCCGTCGTATTTTCATGTCTATGGGTATGACATGTAATTTAAAAGAAGAGGATTTCTTGCTCACACAGCCAAAAACTGAACATGTATAACCTGCCACCTTTCCCAACTTGTAAAAGCTCCTCCTGCTCCTCGGCTCCTCCTTCTTCCCCTGAGGCAGTGAACTCAGGTCTGTAGTCACGCCCAGTACTCAGCTTGTTTGGTTAATGTTATAACCAATCAGGTTACGCAGGAATATTTACGTAGCTAGAAATGCTCTGTCCAGACTCTCTTAAATTGTTATTATGTGTGCCGTCTCGCTTTTCTTTTCACCTTTTCAGCTTACTCCCTGCTTGTTTCAGGGTCAACAGTTTCTTAAACTCGACCTGAATTGCTGTCTATATGTGCTGTTTTTATTTTAATATCTTCCTGCCTGACTCAGGGACTACAGATGGAAATTTGTGAGTACGCTATAATCTGGTACAGAGCATCTTTACCATGTGTTTAATGTTTTTTTCTGTACATGGTCCCTGACAAATAAACCAATAAATTAAACTAAATTAAACTCACATTTTTTTGGGGGGGAGGGCAGGGGTTAAGTGAAACTTTACAGCAAAAAAAAAAAAAAAAAAAAAAACCCAGAGATATGAGACATTTTAGTGATTTTGCTCTTGATATCTCTTGTGAGTCACAAAAATATGTTAGACATGTTAGCAACAGAAGAGAAAAAAAAGATTTTTGGCGGAGTGTCACTTTAATTAATTTTGAAGTTAACGGAGGAAGTTCCAAGTTAGTGAATGCGTTTTTGTATTTGCTTTGTACAAAGGATTTAAGCTGAATATATACTAAAAATTGAGGAGTCCTGATGTCATACTATTGGACTGGGTGGAGAAAAGAAACCAGTTTATTTGTGTGATGCCGTTTCCAGTGAATTCTTGCTAGTTAGAAAATTGGGGTTGTTCTAGAGTGATTATAGATGGAGTTTGAATTAGCAACTTTGTGGAATTTCCTCTACACTGTCAGAGTTGCTGAAAATGTTTAATTTTTTTCCTTGTCTTGTTAAGATAAGATAAGATAAGATAAGATAAGATAAGCCTTTATTAGTCCCACAACGGGGAAATTCCAGGATTGCAACAGCACAGGGATAGCAACACTCAGAGCAATAATTTAGAAGATAAGAAAATAAGAGCAGTGAATATACATATGTACACATAAATATATATATACACAATGCAGATGTTAGGCAGCTAGCCAAGCAGAACAGGGATCTGTCATCCTTATTGGGCCGAAACAGATTTACTTTGCCAAGAGAAGCTTATACAGTACCTAACTGTGTATTGTATATTGTTGTAAATTCCTCCTGTAATAACTTTTAACACTTTATTTTAATTATTTTACCCATGGAAGACCCCACAGGATGGGGAAGAGGGAAAGGAAGTGTGTGAAGGGGAAAAGAAAAGGGAGGGGAACAGACAAAAAGACAAACAAACCAACAACTAAAACAAACAAAAGACAAACTGCTTCTTCCACCAAAGAAGTCTCAACACGAGTTTGGTTTCCACACCTGTTAAAGCAGAGACACTTGTGCGTGTATGTCTGCATGCGTATATATGAGAGTGTGTGCAAAATAAGTGTGTGCATGTGAGTGGTTTGTCAGGAAACATACAAAGCGGGGGGCCCGTTGCAGCAACTCTCCCCCGGGGAACCCCAAGCAGGCAAGGCAGTGCCACCAACCCCCACAGGGCTCAAACGTCCGAGGTCAGCAAGCCCCAGGAAAGCCATGCATCCGCCCCCAGAGGGACATTCGAGGGAGGCCAGGTCGCCAGGCGGCCGGCGCAGCGAAGTCACACCCCCGGACCAGCCAGCCTCCCTACCCCCCCCAGCGGGGCCAATGCCCGCCCCCGAGCCCCAGACTCCAGGAGGCCAGCGCCCCCCCTGCGCAAGCCCCCCCAGGCACCCACACAGCACCCCCCCCCTCCAGTGCCACCGCCTCACACCCCGGGGACCCCCATGCTCAAAAAAGTCCCCGCGCCAATGGGAGCCCACATTTAACCTAACTTGCATGTTTTTGGCATGTGGGAGGAAACCAGAGAAATCCCGGAGTAAACCCACACAGACACGGGGAGAACATGCAAACTCCACACAGATCACTGTTGGTCGGGGGGTGGAATCGAACCCAGGATCCCCCGGCCAAGGGTGAGTTGCTGTGCTGCCGCAGTGCTAACCACTCCGCCACCGCACTGCCCCGGTTGGGGCATATTTGGACATATGGAGATTTAATATCAATGTTAAAAATACTGAGAGATTCACATAACACAACTAAACAATTAAAAATGAATTAAAGGCTTTTTTTCAACTCTTCTGTAAAATGTAATTCTAAACAAATAGTGAAGAATAAATTAGGACATCCCCACATTCATTCCCACTTACAATGGCTAAAATAAAATTTAAAAACTGTAAATAAAAACAAAAACAAGGTTAGACATAGATATGTAAACATTTCTTAATAAAGAACTGAATATTTAAAGGAGTGTCCAAATTTTTTCACATGACTGTATGCAGTGAGGCCAGGCACAAAATTAACATAGTCCATGCCTTTCCACTGCTAATTTTGCCCTGGGCCCTTTGTTTTGCGATGGCACAGCATGTTAGTAAATTTGCCCTACAATTGGTAAGTCTACTCCTTTTCCCAAAGGAAAATCCAGATGAGTGCACGGGGAAGGTGGTCAACCAGAGTGAGTATCTGTAGTGTGCGATGACACTCCTGGGGGTCCACAGGAGTGCGCGAGTGGGCAGCCAGGTATGGTGAAGTAAACAGCAGTAGTGGCAACAGGTAGGTTTTTGTTACTTATAAGTAATGAGAACAGAATTTACACAAGGAGATCTTAGTGAAGTGGCAGGTAGGTTACCAACATAACACTCCCAGATCATCTTTGCTCCTCAGTGCAGCTTATAAAGATGGTGAGACACTTATTACCTGATTATACAGCTGCTGCTGATTACCTCTCCCAAAACTGCTGGAACGAGATGGGGCAGAACACTGCACATGATTAAGTGATTTATCAAGATGTTGTGTTGTGCTCACCCGGATCCATGACAACCTCATCAACAATATTTCTAAACAGAGATTTTTGCTTGAATCACTATAAATTATTCCATCGTGTCTGAGTCCATATTTAATTTACCAATGTGTTTCCAAGCAGCTTTGGTCGCTTTCCCATGTCTTCCCCACAGTGAATGAATGT
Source organism: Pholidichthys leucotaenia (assembly GCA_020510985.1). NCBI lineage: Eukaryota > Metazoa > Chordata > Actinopteri > Cichliformes > Pholidichthyidae > Pholidichthys > Pholidichthys leucotaenia. Next base: position 130,690,192 of record CM035850.1, read on the forward strand.
TTGGTCCTTTAGCTACCAAAAATCAAGAAAAAGGAGAAACAAAACTCAACACCAGAGTCTCTGATCCTTTTAGCCTTTATATTTTGTCGTGTTGAGATCGAGGCACGAGAGGGGAAATTGGAAGCAATGTTCTGCTTTCATCTTTCCACCTCCCCACTGACACAATTAGGAATATACTGACACCCAGTTACCTAAAAAAATAGACTTCCTCCAACACATCTAGTCTCTTTGAGGGAAGATGATCCCAGTTTCATGGCATGGCTCAGGATTTAAACACTGATGGGTGGCTTTAAATTCCATCAATCAAAAACATTAAAAAAAAAACATGCAAATTAGAGTGACAATGCCGGTGTTTGCGTGGCTAGAAATGAAAGAGTTCATGGTTATTAAAGGATGCATTCATGTTGTGTCTCTCTGTTCAAAGACTTCCCTCCTCTCACAGGCCATTAAAAGACGAGTCGGAGGAATTTGGAGGTGGGTATGCCTCAGTTCATGAAAGCATAACTTGAGGCTACGTAAACCAAACAGTGAAGAATATCTTCTCGCAATGTGGAGAGAGAGAGACTCAGCAGAAATCAAAAGAGGAAAACAAAGAAGTTGACAGCCCACTGAATTTTAATTGGATATGAGTCAGCAGCTTTTTTTCATAAATTCATTTCACCCTGAATGTCACTGACGAATGGATGAGATGAGGGTGGGATGTAGTCCTTTGTTGACATAGACTCAAACACCTGCAGCCTGTAGTGGAAGCAGAAAATTTGACAAGAGGTGCCAAACCTTGCTGTCTACCAATCCAGTCAGAAATATAACTGCATTCCTTTACTTCTGTCCCTGTACATTTCTATTAGCATGTTTTCATAAGAGAAAAAAACACATACATATCATGATATTTTATATTAAAATCGATGTGCCCCTAAAACATGGCTAGCTGCCAATTTGTACTGAGCAGTAGCACAATGAATTAATAACATTTAATTCAGCAAAACTGGAGCACAGACATCCTGGATGGTGCGTTAGTACTCCTGCTAGTATTCTAGTGCCTTCAGAAGTGTTTCTGAGGATCAGATTTTCAGGCAGTCAGTTCAGTTTTTCTGTCATTCACTGTGGTGTTATGGTAATCTCAACTGTGGCTATGTGGAACACAACATAATTTGCTCATGGGAAATGTGGTTTTGCAGCATTTGTGAGAAAAATGTGTAAATCCATGTATTTACACATGAAACCCGTGAAAACCATGGAATTACGAGAGAAAACTATGTAATTGCATGTGAAACCCATAAAATGACCATAGAAAACCCATGGAATAACCTGCAAATTCAAACATGAAACCCATGGTAATGGTGAGCCTCAACTGGTGGTACTTAAAAAGGTGACTGAACTCAGAACCTCTTGTACAGGGCGCTTTGTACCTGTGTCACAAAGCGAGGTGACCCACTTAGCAAGTATAGTAGGAATGTTTTTATGGACACATGAGAAACCCATAGACTTACATATGAAACCTATGGGAATGCAAGTGAAACACATGTAAATTTCCATATGACATCCAGCAAATAAAATATATATGCTCAATCTAACATAAAATTTGCGACTTTTATCACTTTTTCAGATTTTTCTCTTAGATGTTAGTCCAAGGAAAAATAAACTTGTTGATGTAACCTCTAATTCAATCCAAATTTTACAAAGTAAGCTATAATTAAAAGATTTTCTGAAGAAGAATAGAAAAGCAAAAATTTTGATACCGATGGCAGAAAAAAACAACTCACAGTACAACCAAACTGAATTGAATAGAAATCTTTTTTTCCCCTTCGAAATTTTATTCAAGGAAATATCCTGCAATAAAAATTGGTAAAGTTAAATTTTGTGGAAAAAGTTAAATGAGCACATGTACCTGAGTAAATCAAAGTAGCATGTACCCACCTTTGGTCTTTGGGTTAACTGAGGATGGCATTTACATTTTTTTTTAAATTATATGTGTGAATTATGTGGCACACACTGTTGCTGGTATTTTGGCCCATTCCTCCATGCAGATCTCCTCTAGAGCAGTGATGTTTTGGGGCTGTCACTGAACAACACAGACGTTCAACTCCCTCCAAAGATTTTCTATGGGGTTGAGATCTGGAGACTGGCTAGGCCACTGCAGGACTTTGAAATGCTTCTTATGAAGCCACTCCTTCGTTGCCCGGGCAGTGTGTTTGGGATCATTGTCATGCTGAAAGACCCAGCCACATTTCATCTTCAATGCCCTTGCTGATGGAAGGAGGTTTTCACTCAAAATCTCACGATACATGGCCCCATTCATTCTTTCCTTTACACGGATCAGTCGTCCTGGTCCTTTTGCAGAAAAACAGCCCCAAAGCATGATGTTTCCACCCCCATGCTTCACAGTAGGTATGGTGTTCTTTCTCCTCCAAACACAACAAGTTGAGTTTTTACCAAAAAGTTCTATTTTGGTTTCATCTGACCATATGATATTCTCCCAATCCTCTTCTGGATCATCCAAATGCTCTCTAGCAAACTTCAGACGGGCCTGGACGTGTACTGGCTTAAGCAGGGGGACACGTCTGGCACTGCAGGATTTGAGTCCCTGGCGGCGTAGTGTGTTACTGATGTAGCCTTTGTTACTTTGGTCCCAGCTCTCTGCAGGTCATTCACTAGGTCCTCCTGTGTGGTTCTGGGATTTTTGCTCACCGTTCTCATGATCATTTTGACCCCATGGGGTGAGATTTTGCGTGGAGCCCCAGATCGAGGGAGATTATCAGTGGTCTTGTATGTCTTTCATTTTCTAATAATTGCTCCCACAGTTGATTTTTTCACACCAAGCTGCTTACCTATTGCAGATTCAGTCTTCCCAGCCTGGTGCAGGTCTACAATTTTGTTTCTGGTGTCCTTTGACAGCTCTTTGGTCTTGGCCATAGTGGAGTTTGGAGTCTGACTGTTTGAGGTTGTGGGCAGGTGTCTTTTATACTGATAATGAGTTCAAACAGGTGCCATTAATACAGGCAATGAGTGGAGGACAGAGGAGCCTCTTAAAGAAGAAGTTACAGGTCTGTGAGAGCCAGAAATCTTGCTTGTTTGTAGGTGACCAAATACTTATATTGGCTGCACGGTGGCGCAGTGGTTAGCACTGCGGCAGCACAGTTTACCCTTGGCCGGGGGATTGTGGGGATCGTGGGTTCGATCCCAGCCCCCGACCAACAGTGATCTGTGTGGAGTTTGCATGTTCTCCCCGTGTTGCGTGGGTTTACTCCGGGATTTCTCCGGTTTCCTCCCACATGCCAAAGACATGCACGTTAGGTTAATTGGCTGTTCTAAATTGTCCCTAGATATCTGTTTCCTATAGGCCCTTAGAATAGAGGGTTAGTATTAATGAAAGCGCTTTGAGTGGTCTTTGTGACTTGAAAAGCGCTATATAAGTGCAGGTTAGTTAGTTAGTTAGTTAGTTATTTTACCGAGGAATTTACCAATTAATTCATTAAAAATCCTTCAATGTGATTTTCTGGATTTTTTTTTCTCATTTTGTCTCTCATAGTTGGGGTATACCTATGATGAAAACTGGAGACCTCTCTCATCTTTTAAGTGGGAGAACTTGCACCATTGGTGGCTGACTAAATACTTTTTTGCCCCACTGTAGGTTAAATAGATGATGATCCTTATAAATCTATGGCTAGTACCGACTGTACAAAGGATTACAAGGTGCAGGGTGAAATGTGAGGTACCTATTACACTGTTCCATATTATTATGGAAATGATATTGTTTCTGATTTTCCGAAATAGTTGATGCAAATGACATTCAGTATAATTTTCACATCATCAACTGTTAGAGCATAATTCAAATTTTATTGAACAAACCTCCCAATAATAACTATTTTATTGGTATTAATTTTATTGGTTGTAAAGAACTGAAAACGGACATTTGTTGAATTTGCAGCATTAGGAGGTCATATTTACTGAAATCAAAAGCTATTTCAATCAAAAACATCTTAACAGGCCAAGTTACATGTTAACGTAGAATACCTTCTTTGATATAACTTTCACAATTCTTGCATCCATTGAATTTGAGAATTTTTGGAGAGTTTCTTCTTGAATTTCTTTGCAAGATGTCTGAATAGCCTCCCACAGCTGCTGTTTTGATGTGAACTGCTTCCCACCCTCACAGAACTTTTTCTTGAGGATACTCCAAAGGTTCTCAATAGGGTTGAGGTCAGGGATAGATGGGGGCCACACCATGAGTTTCTCTCCTTTTATAGCACCCAGTGACACAGAGGTATTCTTTGCAGCATGAGATGGTGCATTGTCATGCATGAGGATAATTTTGCTATGGAAGGTGTCATGGGCGACGAGAGTGCACCCCCTCCTTCTCATTCATCTCTCCTCAGGTCATCAGCGCACCTGAGTGAGAGGACACACCTGCACCCTCTCATCAGCCAGCATTCATAAGGAGGCATCCTTCAGTGATTCAACGCTGGCTCGTCTGGGTATACTGCCTACTAAGACAGCGAGTATATGTTCCACACTGGTAAAGAAATTATTAACCTGTGTGCTTTTTCCCCTCTTCAGGTTGCTGCCATTGTGCGGGTGTGTCACCGGGACTGCGCACACTCTCCTGCCACATTACCACTCATCCACGGCACTAACCTCCACCCAGTCAGGCACCACCAACTCCACTCCCCTCACCCTGCTGTTTCGTCTATTCCGCGCTGGGGTCCTGCCGGTTCTCCCTCAGAGCTCCCATAAGTGACAATTTGGATAGCCCATTTTCCCTTACTCCATTCCTCCTCACACAGCTCTCATCTTCTCTCCACAGGCTCCTTCCACTGGCGAGTGACTGTTTTAGTCGCTGTGCGAAGATTTTGCAATTTAATAAAACTCTCAAACATGTGTTGTTTGATTGTCCCTTCTTGTTGCTGCATCGCGCAAGTGGACTGATTACTAATTACAGTCATGACAGGAAGGTATGGTTCTTCTTTTTATACCATGGAAGAAAGTGGTCAGTCAGAAACTCTATATACTTTGCTGAGGTCATTTTCAAACCTTCAGGGATTCTGAAGGGGCCTACAAGCTCTCGCCCCATGATTCCGTCCCAAAACATGACTCCGCCACCTCTTTGCTGATGCCGCAGCCTTGTTGGAACATACTGGCCGTCCACCAACCATCCACTACTTCATCCATCTGGACCATCCAGGGTTGCATGGCACTCTTGAGTAAACAAGACTGTTTGAAAATTAGTCTTCATGTATTTTGGCCACAATGCAAACGTTTCTGCTTGTGAGCATAGATAGATAGATAGATAGATAGATAGATAGATAGATAGATAGATAGATAGATAGATAGATAGATAGATAGATAACTTTATTGTCTGTCCCAGTCAGTGACAGAAAGTCTTCTTCGACACGGCTACAACAATATTACACATTCAGCACTCTCAAAAGCATGTTCAAACTCACAGGATAAAAACAGTTTAAAAAAGGAAACATGGTTAAAAAGGAAACAGCAAATAAAATCATGTGGCAGAAAATATTAATAACTATTAAAAATTAATAGTGATTAATAGATAAATACTGATAACTAATATTGATAATATTGATAGCTATGATAATTATTTGATTTTGTTTAGAATTGTTACTGCAGAAGAAATAAATGATTTCTTGTAAATGTTTTTATGGGCCAATGGAACTTTATATCGTCTGCCTGATGGCAGTAACTGAAAAGAGTGATGGAGGGGGTGAGATGGGTCCTCTGTGATCAGGGTGGCTTTCCTGATCACAGAGCGCTGATACAGTTCAGACAACGGTGTCTGTGGTGAGCCAATGATTTTGCTAGCCTGATTAACTATACGGGAAAGCTTTGTTTTGTGCTTAATGAAGAGGGAGCTGTACCAGGATGAAATATTTAAAGTAAGGATGGATTCAATTAATGAAGTGTAAACCAGAGTTAAAATGTGTCTACTGACATTAAAAGTCCTCAGTTTCCTCAACAGGTGGAGGCGTTGTTGTGCTTTTTTTATAAACAGAGTCAACATGGTGTGCAAAAGACACGCTACAGTCCATCTCTATTCCCAAGTATTTAAAAACTTGAACTTGCGCAATAGCCTGACCCTGGATACTGAGGGGTGTAAAGAGAGTAGTTGCAAGTTTCTCTTTGTTCCCACAGCACAACTCTTTAGTCTTGGTGGTGTTTAACTCCAGACAGTTTTGATTAAAAATCTGAGCTAGATCGTTGACTGCCTGCTGATAGCGGGTCAGTGCAGTACTGTCTTTCAGATGGGCCACTAAGGCCATGTCATCTGCATATTTAAAAAGAGTCATTCCTTCACTGTCACAGGAGATGTTATTTGTGTATACTGAGAACAGAACCGGAGATAAAATACAACCTTGAGGAAGACGTGTTTAAAATCAACTTGCTAGATGTAAAACCATTTAAAAACACTTGTTATGGCCTGTCATATAAAAAACTGTGAATCCATAAAATCAATGTTGGGTGAACTTGCAGGTCTGTCAAGTGATGTAGCAAGGTGCCTGTGTGTATAGTGTTAAAAGCAGAAGAAAAGTCCATAAACAAAATCTGTGTGTGTGGGGGGGGGGGGGGGTGAAGAATCCATTTGTTTAGTGACAGTGTCTAGAAGTGAAAGACATGCATCCTCTACACCCTGTTTTGCCTTATAGGCAAACTGGAGGGGATCCAATTTGTGTGACAACGTGTTAGTCAAAAAGTCACACACCACTTGCTACATACATTTACAGAGCACAGAGGTCAGGGCCACTGGTCTGTTGTCTTTCAGGTCCTTAGGGTGAGTCTTTTTGGGGATTGGGATGATGGTAGATTCCTTCCACTGATCAGGGACACATCCAGAATCCAAGAGATGCTGAAAAAGTCTAGTGAGGACTCTACCTAGCTGAATGAAACATTCCTTGAGGATTCTGCCTCTGAGCCTATCAGGGCCAGCGGCTTTGTGTTGGTTGACCCTATGTAAGATGGACGTCACAAGTTATTCCTCAGTGATAAGGGGTTCATGGGGGGAGATGGAAGATGGGGAGGTCCAGGTGGTTGGTGTACTGCTGGTATTAAAACGGGTGAAGCATTCGTTAGGGGTGGCTGAATAATAGGTTTATGTACAACTGCAAGCCTCTGGAGCACAGGTGTCAAACTCATTCCATAAAGGGCCAAGACCCTGCAGGTTTTACCTCCACCCAGTGTCTTCAACAGGTGATTTCACTGAATTTCTTCCCACTGATTGCTGATCAGTGAAAACACCTGCTGAAGACACTGGGTAGAAGCAAAACATGCAGGGTCTTGGCCCTCCATGGAATGAGTTTGACACCCCTGCTCTGGAGGATCCTACACCTTGGGTTCGTGGGACTCCAGAGGCACCAGCAACTTAAAATACCTGTTTGCTGCTTTGTAAAGGCATTTCAGCAGCTGCTCTCTTAAGCTGATGAATTTGTCTTGTAGAAACTGTCCTCTTTATGCCTTTATCTGCACAAACCCATCTTTGCTCTGAATAAACCACAAATTTCTTCTCAGTACGATGATCACGCTTTAGTTTTCATGAAATATCAAATGTTTTCATACCTTGTCTAAGGTATTGCACTATTTGATGCTTTTCGGCAGCAGAGAGATCCTTTTTCTTTCCCATATTGCTTGAAACCTGTGGCATGCTTAAAGGTGAAATTCACAAGATTTTTATGAAAACAAAGATTTTTTTAAAAATAATACATCAAAAAAGTGTTTAGAAACTTGCACAATGTTAGTCTTAATGTTCTTCTAAAAATTAGTATATTGATGAAATAAAATATTTTGTAATTTTTTCAAGACCAATAGTAATGTAAATATTTATATTCCAGAAGATTTTTTTTAGACAGAAAATTGTTCCATCCGGATACCAGATCCAATACAATGAATTTGTTGATGTCACGCGCTATTGTATTTGCGTAAAACCGGGGGTTGCCAGAGATAGCTATGGCCGCTTCTGAAAGTGATGGCTCATTCCATTATCCTTCTCAAGTAAGAAGTAATAAATGAAGGGGCAAGACCAGAATAAGTGTTGGTTCAGCTTTTGATTGCTGGTGCGATCTGAAGAATCAAAGGTTTTAAAATCCATACTGAGGTCGCCTATTTGCTACTCGACCAGTAAGCTAAGCTAAGCTAACTAGTGTTTGCATAGCTATCTGTAACCAACATTTTGTCTATGAGATGTTCCTGTTATTAATATGACTGTGTGATGATATCAACTGGTGTATGGCGATGGGATAGACCACAGGAACTGCTCGGTAATCCTTTCCAAACAGTAATTTTTCCACTCTGGTCTAGTGTAGCTACAGTTAACATTAGCTTCCATAAAGGAAGGAACTCCATTTTTTTCTAACAAACATTATGAGTTTTTAAAAATACATTAGTTTTACATTGTGTTCGATGGTCTCCTACACACTTGTTGCCATTTATCTAAATAAGCACTTTTTGCCCATAATTTTAATGTTGTCTAATTTCACCAGAATCAAAATTTGATAGCATAAGCTTATGATATGTCGAACAATGGATGTGTTGTTTACGTGATCAAACGTTTTTTGATGTTTAGAAAATAAATTGCTTTTACATTGTGTTCGATGATCTTACCCCAATGTATCCCCATTTACTGAAACAAGCACTCTTTGCCCGAAATGTTGCTGTGTCAATGTATGTAACTGTATATAGACTGGACAAAGACTGCTGCCGTCGCTGTTTGTTCTTGTTGTTGTTTTTTTTTTAATCCAGCCTAATTCCTTTCTTTTGATAAAATGCACACCAATATATTTAGAGAGAAATGCCATTTCAATTGTCCTGTATGTCCTGCACATATAGTAGTATTGACAATAAAATCTTTGAATCTTTAGCTAATGATCTTGCAGAGGAACAGGTCAAGTGGACCCCTGATCATGTGAGCACCCCATGTGGACCTCGGTGTCCAATCTATACATGTACAAGTACATTTTCAATCCAGTGATTTACAAACTGATTCAGAGCTTTTTAAAGCCTCATTCAGAACATTCTAGTCCCACATACCTATTCTGTGAAATTCATCTGGGGGCAGCCAGCGGTGATGAGCAGCAGTGGTGGAGAATAAAAGTCTTTAGAAAGCAGAAACAGAGCCAAAACCTTCTGCAGGTCAGCTTAGTTCTCATCTTAGATCTATATATAATTTTTTTAAACTTCTTGGTGTCTGTGAAAAGTATTCCCAACAGTTTTATAAAAATTATTGTTCTCCTTTTTCACTTTTATAAATCACAGGATTGAGAATGTACTTGTACATGTACAGATAGGATCCCGTGGTCCACTTAGGGTGCTCACTTGGTCAGCGGTCCCCTTAACCTGTATCTATCGTTTAGTCTTTTTGGTTTGTTTTCAATGCGTGTTATCAGCCTGGCAGCCCAATTATGTGTTTTTTGGATTTACTGAGCCTACTACTTATGACAAATACAATTGTAAATGACCTTAACTATTGTACATGTCTTTTGTTGGTAAATGTATAACTATAAAAAGTCATGTAATATGTTGCACCATAACTAAATGAAGAGACTTATGTTATCTGTTTACAGGTACAGACGTGGACAAAATTGTTGGTACCCCTCTGTTCATGAAAGAAAAACCCACAATGGTCACAGAAATAACTTGAAACTGACAAAGTGGTAATAAATAAAAATTCTATGAAAATTAACGAATGAAAATCAGACAATGCTTTTGAATTGTGGTTCAACAGAATTACTTTAAAAAACAAACTCATGAAACAGGCCTGGACAAAAATGATGGTACTCCTGGAAAAGATTGAAAATAATGTGATCATAGGGACATGTTCAACCAAGATGTGTCCTCTAATTAACATCACAGGTGTCTACAAACTTGTAATCAGTCAGTCGGCCTATTTAAAGGGTGACAAGTAGTCACTGTGCTGTTTGGTGACATGGTGTGCACCACACTAAATATGGACCAGAGGAAGCAAAGGAGAGAGTTGTCTCAGGAGATTAGAAAGAAAATTATAGACAAGCATGTTAAAGGTAAAGGCTATAAGACCATCTCCAAGCAGCTTGATGTTCTTGTGACTACAGCTGCACAAATTATTCAGAAATTTAAGATCCACAGGACTGTAGCCAACCTCCCTGGACATGGCCGCAGGAGGAAACTTGATGAAAAATGGAAGAGACGGATAATACGAATGGTAACAAAAGAGCCCAGAACAACCTTTAAACACATTCAAGGTAAACTCCAAGGTCAAGGTACATCAGAGTCAGATCGCACCATCTGTCGTTGTTTGAGCCAAAGTGGACTTCATGGGAGATGACCAAGGAGGACACCACTGCTGAAAACAAATCATAAAAAAGCCAGACTGGAATTTGCCAAACTGCATGTTGACAAACCACAAAGCTTCTGGGAGAATGTCCTATGGACAGACGAGACAAAACTGGAACTTTTTGGCAAGGCACATCAGCGCTATGTTCACAGACACAAAAATGAAGGATACCAAGAAAAGAAGACTGTCCCTACTGTGAAACATGGAGGAGGTTCTGTTATGTTCTGGGGCTGCTTTGCTTCATGTGGCACAGGGTGTCTTGAATCTGAGCAGGGTACAATGAAATCTCAAGACTATCAAGGTATTCTAGAGAGAAATGTGCTGCCCAGTGTCAGACAGCTTGGTCTCAGTCGCAGGTCATGGGTCTTGCAACAGGATAATGACCCAAAACACACAGCTAAAAACACCCAAGAATGGCTAAGAGTGAAACAATGGACTAGAGTGGCCTTCTGTGAGCCCTGATCTAAATCCTATTGAAGATCTGTGGAAGGAGCTGAAACATGCCATCTGGAGAAGGCACCCTTCAAACCTGAGACAACTGGAGCAGTTTGTTCATAAGGAGTGGGCCAAAATACCTGCTGAGACGTGCAAAAGTCTCATTGACAGTTACAGAAATCGTTTGATTGCAGTGATTGCCTCAAAAGGTTGTGCTACAAAATGTTAAGTTACGGGTACCATCATTTTTGTCCAGGCCTGTTTCATGAGTTTAGATAGATAGATAGATAGATAGATAGATAGATAGATAGATAGATAGATAGATAGATAGATAGATAGATAGATAGATAGATAGATAGATGATCTTTAATTGTCATTGTCACAGGTACAACGAAATTCAAAGTGCTCTCCAGTCAGTGCCCCATTTATAAAAACATTTCCCCATTATAAAAAAACATAAAAATCAGATAAAATAATAATTAAATAGAATAAATAACAAGCCACATTCACACAGACATCAACACAGGACATCATGCACACACAGTCATTGCAAGGAGCATTCAACAACATACAATCATGTCCATTTAGCACATTACTTCCTCATATTATTCAGAATGGTTATTGCTGTTGGATAGAAGCTGTGTTTGAGTCTGTTTGTCCTTGTGTTCATTTGTCTATATCGTTTCCCTGATGGCAGTAGTTCAAACAATGAGTGTCCAGGATGTGAAGTATCCTTTAAAATATTTTGAGCCTTCTTCTGGCAACGGGAGTGGTGTAGGTCTTCCAACGTGAGGAGAGGGCAGCCAATGATCTTCTGGGCGGTGTCAATGACCCTCTGGAATGCTTTCCTCTGAGCTACTGTACAACTACTGTACCAGATGCATATACAGTATATTAATATGCCTTCAATAGAAGCTCGATAAAAGGACACCAGCAGTCTCTGTGTAATGCTCTCCTTCCTGAGAATCCTCGGGAAGTATAGTCTCTGCTGGGCCTTTTTCACCAGCTCAGAGGTGTTCACACTCCAGGACAGGATCTCCTCTATATGGATTCCCAGGAAATGGAAGTCAGCTACCCTCTCTACACAGTCCCCGTTGATGATGAGAGGGGAAATCTCTGTCTTCTTCCTCCTGTAGTCTATTATCAATTCTTTAGTCTTAGAGGTGTTCAGGAGAAGGTTATTCTCTTTACACCATGACGACAGCCGCACCACCTCATCTCTGTAGGCACACTCGCCCCCCCCCCCCCCCCCCCCCCGAAATGAGACCCACCACTGTAGTGTCGTCTGCAAACTTCACAATGGTGTTATTGTGATGAGCGGGGGTGCAGTCATGTGTATACAGACAGTAGAGCAGGGGACTCAGCACACAGCCCTGGGGGGATCCGGTACTGAGGCTTAGGGCCATAGATGTATGATGGCCCACCCTGACTCTCTGTCTGCGACCAGAGAGGAAGCTGCTGATCCACATACAAATAGCCTGAAGAAGCCCCAGGTCCCCCATCTTGACCACCAGTTTGTGTGGAAGAATGGTGTTAAATGCAGAGCTGTAATCCACGAAGAGCATCCGCACATAGCTCCCCTGCTGCTCCAGGTGGGCTAGAGTGACATGGAGTGCTGTGGCCACCGCATCCTCTGTGGATCGATTCGCTCTGTAGGCAAACTGGTGGGAGTCCATACTGCGGGGCAGGGCTGCTATGATATGACTACAGACCAGCCTTTCAAAGCACTTCATCACCACCGGGGTGAGTGCGACTGGTCTGTAGTCGTTGAGGCTAGAAATGTGAGGTTTCTTGGGTAAGGGGGACTACGGTGGAGGACTTCAGGCAAGATGGGACAGTGGACTGTGCCAGGGATTGGTTGAAAATCTTAGTAAAGACTCCAGCCAGCTGATCTGCACAGTCCCTCAGCACACGTCCCGGGACACCGTCCGGACCCGCTGCTTTTCTTGGGTCGATGGACCGCAGGGTGTGCCTCACCTCATGTTCCTCCAAAGTGAGGAGCGTACTGCTGTGGGCCTGATGTAGGTTGGCCGAGACAGGTGCAGCGACCTCAAAGTGGCCAAAGAAGATATTCAGCCCCTCCGCCAGTGTGAGTGTAACGGATGCCAACTAGTACTGTTCGGCGTAGAACGTTAGTAAAACCTCCCTCCCAAAGCCTCATACAGTATCGGTAGCGCTGAGCTATCGGTCGGACCTTTAGCTCAGCGCGATCGTGCTGTGTCTCCCATGCTCGAACTGTGTAGTTGACTGAGAGGTCGCGGGTTCGTGTCCCGTGTGGGGCGAACTGCGCAGGATGATCTCTGTCACACTGGTGCCGTGAACCCGGCATGGGAGTGAGGTTTAAGGGGGAGAGTGTAACGGATGCCAACTAGTACTGTTCGGCGTAGAACGTTAGTAAAACCTCCCTCCCAAAGCCTCATACAGTATCGGTAGCGCTGAGCTATCGGTCGGACCTTTAGCTCAGCGCGATCGTGCTGTGTCTCCCATGCTCGAACTGTGTAGTTGACTGAGAGGTCGCGGGTTCGTGTCCCGTGTGGGGCGAACTGCGCAGGATGATCTCTGTCACATGAGGTCACCTACCGCGGTTCCCGGATTCGTTCGATAGTTGGCCAGGTGCTGGATGCCCCGCCACACCTGCCGGTTATTATTGCTGTCCTGATGGTCCTCAAACCTCCTCCTATTGTCTGCCTTAGCCTCTCTGATGCCCCTCTTCAGGTTGGCCCGAGCTGTGCTGTAAAGTTCGCTGTTACCAGACCTGAAGGCGATGTTTCTCTCCCTCACCAGTTGCTGGACCTCCCGATTCATCCAGGGCTTCTGGTTAGGGAAGATGCAGATCCGTTTGTTCACTGTGATAGTGTCTATGCAATTCTTAATATAGCACAGCACACTATCTGTGAACAGCTCCAGGTCCTGATGTTCAAAGACTTCCCAATTTGTCCTATCGAAGCAATCCTGCAGCTGCTGGGAAGCATCCTCCTGCCATATGGCAACAGTCCTAGACATGATGGGAGCAGTTTTCCTGAGGGGGGCGTATGCAGGAATTAATAGCAAGGGCAAATGGTCAGACTGGCCCAGATGTGGTAATGGTCTAGCCCTATAGCCCAGTTTGATGTTTGAATAGACCTTGTCCAGAGTGTTCACTCCCCTAGTAGCACACTTGACATTTAGGGAGTGCTGCCTTTAAACAAATCAAATCAAATCAAACTTTATTGTCATATTGCTGTACATACAACTGTAGTGCAGGGAAGATGAAATTGAGTTTCTCTCGGCATCCATATAAATAGAAGCAGCATGATTTAAGACATACTCACACATAGCTTCACCCCCCACCCCCATCCATTCACACATCCCTGAGACATACTTGGGAAAAAACTAACTAACTATAATATACAAATAATATACAAAATGTCCGTAGGTGCAGTAGTGTGTATGAGAGATTCCGGGTCAACTGTTCAGCATCCTGACAGCTTGTGGAAGGAAGCTGTTGATCAGTCTGGTGGTTCTGCCTCTGATGCTCCGGAATCGTTTACCAGATGGAAGAAGTTCAAAGTGTTTATGCAGAGGGTGAGAACGGTCCTTGACAATGTTCAGTGCCCTGCTCCTACAACGGTTCTGAAAAAGTTCTTGGACAGAGGGGAGGGAGACTCCAATGACCCTCTCAGCCCCCTTGACTATCCTCTGCAGGGCTTTTTTTGTCTGACATACTGCAGCTGGAGTAACATGTAGCAATGCAGTACGTCAGAACACTCTCCACCACACCTCTGTAGAAGGTCCTGAGGATGCAGATGGGGAGAGAGGCCTGTTTGAGTTTCCTCAAGAAGTGCAGTCTCTGCTGAGCCCGCTTCCTGATCCCCAAGGAATTCTTGCTCCAGGTCAGGTCCTGCAAGATCGGCACTCCGAGGAACTTGATGTTCTCCACTCTCTCCACTAAACGGCCACCAATGCTGAGGGGGACGTGCTCAGGCTGTGACCGCCGGAAGTCGATAATCATCTCCTTTGTTTTGTCCACATTGAGCGCCAGATTGTTCTCCCTGCACCAGCCCTCCAGGTCTCTCACTTCTTCCCTGTACATTGATTCCTCATCCCTCTGAATAAGTCCCACCACCGTGGTGTCGTCTGCAAACTTAATAATCTGGTTCCCCTCGTGTCTGGATACACAGTCATGTGTTAGAAGTGTAAACAACAGTGGACTGAGTACACAGCCTTGAGGGGATCCGGTGCTCAGAGTGACAGAGTGGGAGATGTTGTTTCCAACCCGGACAGACTGAGATGTCTCAGTCAGGAAATCCAGGATCCAGAGACATGTGGCGGTGTTCAGACCAAGAAGGAGTAATTTCTCCATCAGTCTCTGGGGAATAATGGTGTTGAATGCTGAACTGAAATCAGTGTACAGGAGTCTGGCGTAGGTGTCTTTCTGGTCCAGGTGGTTGATGACAGAGTGTAGGGTGGTGACTATAGCATCATCCGTGGAGCGGTTTGAATGATATGCAAACTGAAGCGGGTCGTGTGATGCAGGGAGGCAGGCTGTAATGTGTGGTTTGACAAGCCATTCAAAACACTTCATCACAATTGGTGTCGGTGCAACAGGACGATAGTCATTCAAACAGGACACAACTGGTTTCTTAGCCACCGGTACAATGATAGAGGTCTTGAAGCATCTGGGAACGATGGCCTGACTCAGGGAGATGTTATAAATGTCAGTCAGGACATCCGCCAACTCGCTTGCGCAGTCTCGGAGCACACATCCCGGGATGTTGTCCGGACCTGCAGCTTTACGTGGGTTGACTCTGGTTAGGGTCCTCCGTGTGTCTGCTGTGTTGATGGTAAAAGCTGGTCCGACCGATGGTGGGGTGGGCCAGCCCTCCCTCTGATTGTCGAGTTTGATGCTTCAAAACGTGCAAAGAAGTTGTTGAGCCTGTCTGGAAGCGAAGCGTCGTCATCATCGACCCCCTGCCTAGACTTATAGCCCGTCAGTGTCCAAACTCCCTGCCACATCTGCTTGGTGTTCCTAGTGTCACAGAGGTGCCCCTGGATTTTCTCCGTATAGGCGCGCTTTGCCGCTTTAATTCCCTTTGAGAGTGCAGACCTGGCTGAGCGGACGGCGATCCTGTCCTTCGCTCTGAAGGCTGCATCCCTGGCTGTAAGCAGCGAGCGCACCTCTGCAGTCATCCAGGGCTTATGGTTACCCCGCATAGTGATGGTCTTCACTGTAGTGACATCCTCTGTGCACTTTGTGATGTAGCTGGTGACCGTTTCAGCATACTCCTCCACATCTGTCTTGTCTTCCTGGGAGGCTGCTATTTTGAAGACCTCCCACTCTGTGTGCAGAAAACAGTCTTTCAGTGCAGAGGTTGCACTCTCTGGCCAAATTCTGATTTGTTTCACTGCTGGCCTGCTGCGCTTCAATAAGGGTTTGTAGGCAGGCAGCAGCATCACAGATATGTGGTCAGAAAGGCCGAGATGGGGGCGGGGTATCGCCTTATATGCATCTGTGTTTGTGTACACTAAGTCCAACATATTCTGTCCTCTGGTCTTAAAGTCTACACATTGTTTAAACTTGGAGAGCACAGTCTTTTAGCTGGTGTGGTTAAAATCCCCCGCAACCACCACAAAACTGTCCGGGTGTGAAGTTTGGATTTCACTAATCGCATTGTGCAGTTCCCCGAGTGCCTTCTTAGCATTAGCATTAGCGTTAGCGCTCGGCTCTATGTAAACAGCCGCTACAAACACGTTGCTGAATTTCCTCGGCAAATAATATGGCCGACAATTTACAATAAGGAACTCCGCCAAAGGAGAGCAGTGTTTAGACACTAACGTGGCATTAACGCACCAGTTCTTGTTAACATAGATGCATAGCCCACAACCCACACCCCCCACACCCCGGCTCTTACCGGAGCTCGCCGTTTCCCTGTCGGCACGGAACATCGCCATATCTTCCAGTTGAATGGCCTCGTCAGGGATGTTGTCGTGGAGCCATGTCTCCGTGAATGCAAATCTCACAGCAGTCTCTCCACTCTCTCCGGGTTTCTCTCAGCAGACGCAGCTCGTCCAGCTTGTTGTCGAGGGAGCGGACGTTAGAGAGAATGAGCGGCGGTACCGCTGGTCTGGAGGGGTTAGCCTTTAGCCTAGCATGGATCCCGGACCTTTTTCCAAGCTTTTTCTTGCGTTCACTCCGCTTACACCTATTCCTCTCTCGGGTAGCTTCCAGCGGGGACTCCGCCAGAATTCCATGCTGGCGTAGAATGTCCAAATCAAAACTGATCACCGCGATTCTTGCAGCGTGCAGTACCTTGATGTTTAATAAGGTTTCACGGTTGTAAGTTTTACAGAATGTACGTCTGGGAAGATCAAAACACTCAAAACTCTCACACTCGCTAATGCCAAGAGGGGCCGCTGCGTCCATGTGCGCTGCCGCCAGTCTGCATGATTAAAATCCCCCGCTATAACTTGCATGGCGTCAGGGTAAATACTCTGTGTATGGCTAATGCTAGCATGTAGCAATCCGATAGCTAAGTTAGCATTAGCATCCGGTGGAATGTAAACAGCCGTTGCCAAAACTACAGTAAACTCCCTCGAGAGATAAATAGGTCTACAGTTAACAGTCAGATACTCTATGTCCGGTGAGCAGTGACTTTCCATGATCACTGAGTTAGTACACCAGCTGTTATTTACGTACCGGTACACACAGAGCCCTCCTCCTCTGCTCTTACCGGAATCCGCTGTTCGGTCATAGCGCTGTGTAGAGTACCCCGCTAGCTCGATAGCTGAGTCCAGGATAGATGGTTGAAGACAGGTCTCGGTGATAAGAAGAATGCATGCATCCCTGGCACAGTTGTTTACCTTAATCTGTAACCTTAGCTCCTCCATCTTGTTCACGAGAGATCTGGCGTTTGAGAGGAAAAGGCTGGGAAGCGGAGGTTTGAATGGCTGTTTCCATAGCCTTACTAGCGCGCCGGCTCTACAGCCCCGCTTCTGCTTCCTCTCCCTCCGCCGCCTGCGCCTCCTCCCCACTAGGATGGTAATCCATGGAGAGCCAGGACTCCTCGCTACTTCCACCGGGATCTTGTGTAAGCGGAGAAACTCACTTGTTACTTTCCCCTCATAGCATATTCCGATCTTCAGAACATCATGCCGGCTATAGGTGATATTCGCTCGGCAAAATGTGCACAAAACAAGCACGTAAAACAAAAAAAAACGCATCCAAATACCGCTCCGACTGGTGAACCATTGAGCCACTCCAACTGTGTGCACCGCCATATCATTATGGCGTTTATAAGTTTATGAGTTTGTTTTTTAAAATAATTCTGTTCAACCACAATTCAAAAGCCTTGTCTGATTTTCACTGGTTAATTTTCATAGAATTTTTATTTATTACCACTTTTGTCAGATTCAAGTTATTTCTGTGACCATTGTGGGTTTTTCTTTCATTAACAGAGGGGTACCAACAATTTTGTCCACGTCTGTATTATGGCAATTATGACCCGATCACGTCTACTCCTGTAAAAACAAAAAGAAAACGTACCGTGACACCATTGCCACCTGTATCAAGTATACCAGGGTCACTTTCCCCAGAACGGCACTCATGGGTAAGTGGGTATTAAAATTCTCTAGCTGAATATTTTAATTAGTGATGTAATTGAAAATGCAATCTCTGTCATTCAGACCGTGGTATTTTTCCTGGTGTTAAGCAAAGCTTTGACACGTGGTATGAGGTCAAGAATCTAAAAGGATCTCATCTGTGCGTAAGTCTTGCCAATCATTACCATCCATCCATCCATCCATCTTCTACCGCTTAATCCTTTCGGGTCGCGGGGGGGCTGGAGCCTATCCCAGCATCTTTGGGCGAGAGGCAGGGTACACCCTGGACAGATCGCCAGTCCATCACAGGGCCAACACAGAGAGACAGACAACCATTCACTCTCACATCCATACCTAAGGACAATTTAGAATCCCCAGTTTTGATGCCAGTTAACCTAACTTGCATGTTTTTGGCATGTGGGAGGAAACCGGAGTGCCCGGAGTAAACCCACGCAGACACGGGGAGAACATGCAAACTCCACACAGAAGGGTCACCGATGGTCTGGGGGTGGGATCGGACCCATGATGGTCAAGGGTGGAATCGATCCCATGACCTTCTTGCTGTGCTGCCACTGTGCTAACCCAATCATTACAATATCCTAATTATCCACAAATGAATTACAAAAAATAAAAGATGGATTTGTGTCTGTCCTCTTCAGGCAGGTAAAACAAAAGGGCAGGCTGGATTGCTTCTGTGGCTGCGTGATATCATTAGCTGCAACGCATGACAACTTCACGGTAGGTGCAACATTTCGTGTATTACTGCAACAACACAAATAATTGATCTACCAGTGCCATTGCGCCTATCAATGAGTTTGTTAAGAAAGTATCACCCTTGACGTGCAATTTTTCTTTGTTGGAGACTAAATGGGTTATACAGTTCTTATTGTTATCAATAAGCCCACATATTAAAATAAAGGTATTGTGGAGAGAGGAATAACCAGGCCGAGCGTTCAGAGCAAATGAACTTTATTCACTCTCTCACATCTTCCAGAATCAGAAAACATTAACATCATGTAGCAGGGACTCTCTTTTATATCACAACACTCACACGTCCCTGCTACCCGAGGTCCTGCATTACAATTCATTCCCACATGACAATTCCTTTTGTCCCCCTGCCCTTTAATCCCCATGCTCTTCCGTCAGAAGAAATTACTGCATCTCCATGTCTTTCAGTCTGAGATGAATACCACAGCATGGGTCCCCCATACCTCCCCCCAGAGTCTCAGACCGAGTGTTAACCCTCATGTCCTCTCGGCTTCAGCCTCCGCCCATAGCTGCTGTAACGAGGGGTCTTCGGCTCCGCGGCGCTGCTGTGCCAGTGGGGGGTTCCTGGGGATGTGTCCGTCTGTGGGTGGATAATGGGGGGGGGGACATTCAGCACGCTCATGTGACTGCTCTGATGAATCGTTTACCTGGGGAGTTCTCAGGAGGGGTCTTCCGCGCCGAGGAGCTCAGGCCAACGACACCTGCTCGTCTGCCACCACAAAGGCGGGCTTAAGCCTGTCTATCCAGATTCTCTCCCAGCGACCCCCCAAGTCTAACACAAAATGTTTGTCCCCGGGTTCCAGCACTCGAAACAGGCCATCGTAGGGTGGGCGCAAGGGGGGCCGGTGGGCATCGTGCCTGGCAAACACGAACGTCGCGTCCTTCAAGGTTTTTGGCACAAAAGTACGGGGAAAACAGTGGAGGGCCGAGCCAGGTAGCGTCCCTGTGTCTGCGGTATGCCGTGAACGTGGGGATGGATGGGTGTTCGGCGTGGGGTTATCTGGTAAAAATTCCCCGGGGAGCCGCAGCGGCTGAGAACAAACCAGTTCTACTGGGGAAGCCACCAAATCTTCTTTCGGTGTGGAATGCAACCCTAATAGAACCCACGGCAACTGGTCCACCCAATTTGCATCCGTAAGCGAAGCCCTGAGCGCTGCTTTCAGTGACCTATGGAAACGCTTGCATAACCCATTGGCCTGTGGGTTGTACACGGTCGTGTGATGAATTGAGACGCCCAGGCTCCGGGCCATCATGGACCAGAGGTCGGAAACAAAATGAGGGCCCTGATCGGACGTGATGTCTGCAGGGGTGCCAAAACGTGCCACCCATGTTGTCAAAAAAGCACGTGCCACGTCTGCGGACATGGTGGAAGCTAGCGGGACTACTTCTGGCCATTGTGTGGTGCGGTCCACCACTGCCAGGAGGTGCGTGAACCCCTGCGATGGCGGGAGAGGGCCCACGAGGTCCACGTGAACGTGGTCGAACCTCTTAGCCGGGATATGGAACGGCTCCAAGGAGACCTTTGTGTGCCTGTGCACTGTGGCTCGTTGGCACGCTACGCAGGCTGCAGCCCACTCTTTCACCTGTTTGCGCAGGCTTGGCCAGACGAACTTCGCTCCCACCATTTTGGCTGACGCGCACACACTCCTGGGTGCACCAGGGAGTGAACTGATTCAAAAACACGGCGGCACCAAGCACGTGAGACCACCAGGTGCGGGTGTCCTGTGGAGACGTCACAGATTGGGGGGGGGGGGCGTCTTGCAGTACTCTGCTCTCCAGCCTTAACCCTGTTGGTCCAGACTGGAGCGCGCACACGTCCGCATCGCTGATCTGCTCTGCAGCTGTGGCCGTGTAATCTATCCCTATGTAAACTGGGTCCACTAATGTGCGCGAGAGGCAGTCCACCATCACGTTGAGTTTACCGGCCACATGCTGAATGTCAGTCGTAAACTCCGAGATCGCGGCCAGCTGTCTCTGCTGCCGGCCCAACCATGGTTCCGAAACCTTGGCCATCACATACGTTAGCAGCCTGTGGTCCACGAACGCAGTGAAGGTGCGCCCTTCCAGCCAGAACTGGAAGTGCCGTATGCCGTATGGCCAGGTGGAGAGCCAGTAACTCTGTCGAACGCGCTGTGTTTACTCTCACTGTCACGCAAAGACCTGCTAAAAAGGGTGAGCGGTTGCCAAGAACCGGCAACGCATTGCTCCACGACGGCCCCTATGGCCACGTCTGAGGCTTCAATAGTGAGCGCTATCCGAGCCGCCGGGTCTGGGTGAGCCAGTAGTGCGGCATTTGCCAGGGCTGTTTTAACCTCAGAGAACGCCTGCTCCCGCTCAGGAGTCCAGTCGACTCTGTCCGCCGGTTTCCGTTTCTTGAGCGCGGCGTACAACGGCTGCATGAGCTGGGCTGCACGAGGGAGGAAACTGTTATAAAAGTTAACCATCTCCACAAACTCCTGCAGCGCCCTGACTGTCTGAGGCCAGGGAAAATTCGCCACTGTGCGCACCTTGTGCGGCAAGGGTATCACTCCCTCCGGTGAGATGTGGTGTCCCAAAAAATCGATCCTGTCACGCCGAACTGACATTTCGCTGGGTTGATTATTAACCCGTGCTCCTCTAACCTCCGGAAAACCGTCCTGAGGTGGGTTACGTGTTCGTCCTCGGACAGGCTGGCCACCAGGATGTCATCCAAGTAGACGAACACAAACGGCAGATCGCACAACACCGCATCCATCATGCGTTGGAATGTCTGTGCCGTGTCTTTTAACCCGAAAGGCATGCGTAAAAACTCAAACAGACCAAACGGGGTTATTACTGCCATTTTAGGTATATCCTCCACGTGCACCGGGACCTGGTGGTAACCACGGACCAGATCTATCTTAGAAAAAATGCGTGCCCCGGCGAGGTGAATGTAAAAATCCTGAATATGGGGGATCAGGTAGCGGTCGTGCGCTGTGGCGTTGTTTAATCTGCGGACATCTCCGCAAGGTCGCCATGATCCCTCGGCCTTAGGGACCATATGTAGTGGGGATGCCCATGGGCTGTTTGATCGTCTGATGATGCCCAGCCTTTCCAAGTTGGTAAACTCCTCACGCGCTATGGCCAGTTTAGCTGTGTCCAGGCGCCGAGGTCGTGCGAAAACGGGCGGCCCGGTGGTGGTAATAAAGTGCTCCACCCCGTGTTTAGTGATGGCCTCCGAAAATGTCGGAACCATGAGTGCTGGGAACTGGGTGAGCAGTGTGTGGAACTTACCACCTGGAGCTGTGACATTGGCTAGCGTTGTTGGCCCGGTTCCTCAAGCTGTACAGGGGAGAGAATCAAAAGACATTGCATTAACCAGGCGTTTGTTAGCAACATCGACTAGTAGTCCATGTGCACACAAAAAATCAGCGCCTAAGATTGGGAAACTATGACGAATGTCCATTGGTACGTACGGCCGTGCAGGGATACAGTCAGTGTCCTCTCACCAAAAGTCTTAATGTCTGAGCCGTTTGCGGCCGTCAGCTCGGGGCCGCTAGTTCCCACCAGCCGTTCAGCATAGGACAGCAGAATGAGGCTCTTTTGGGAGCCGGAGTCCACGAGGAACCTGGAGCGTGAGTCTGTCACGTAGAGCAGCTTGCTTTCTTCACCGGCGGTCGCAGCCACTACCAACTGCAGGTCCTAGCGTTTCCCGAACGTTTGAAATGACACAGTGGCACGCATCGGCGTGCGTCCTCTCCAAAACGGCGGTGGTAGGAGCAGAGCGTGTCTCTCTGGCGCTTCCTGGCCCCCACTGGCACTACCATCGCTTCCGCTGGCCGTCTCGCTGGATTCCGCTCACCTCTATAGCGCTCACCTCTGTAGTCATGAAGTCCTTTGAGCGCCTGGTCCTGTCCCACCTCAAGTCCATCACCACCCCTCTCCTGGACCCGCTGCAGTTTGCCTACCGAGCCAACAGGTCTGTAGACGATGCAGTCAACCTGGCCCTCCACTCCATCCTGCAGCACCTGGACTCCCCGGGAACCTATGCCAGGATCCTGTTTGTGGACTTCAGCTCCGCATTCAACACCATCCGCCCCGCTCTGCTCCGGGACAAGCTGTCCCTGCTCAACGTGCCTGACTCCCTCTGCAGGTGGATCATTGACTTCCTGACGGACCGGAGGCAGCATGTGCGGCTGGGAAAGACTGTCTCAGACTATACTAGCATCAGCACCGGATCACCCCAGGGCTGTGTACTTTCCCCCCTACTCTTCTCCCTTTACACCAACTCCTGCACCTCCAGCCACCAGTCTGTCAAGTTGATCAAGTTTGCGGACGACACCACCCTCATCGGGCTCATCTCCAACGGCGACGAGTCCGCCTACAGGAGAGAGGTGGCCCAGCTGGCGTCCTGGTGCAGCAATAACAACCTGCAGCTGAACGCTCTGAAGACAGTGGAGATGATTGTAGACTTCAGGAAAGTCACTACTCCTCTGCCCCCCCTCACCCTCTCAGGCTCTCCCATCACCACTGCTGATTCCTTCCGCTTCCTAGGCACTACCATCACCAGGGACCTCAAATGGGAGCTGACCATCAGCTCACTCATCAAAAAAGCCCAGCAGAGGATGTTCTTCCTGCGGCAGCTGAGGAAGCTCAAGCTACCCACCAAGATGTTAGTGCAGTTCTACACAGCCATCATCAAGTCCATCCTCACCACCTCCATAACCGTGTGGTACGCAGGAGCCACTGCCAGGGACAGACTAAGGCTGCAGCGCGTCGTGCGCACTGCTGAGAAGGTGATCGGCTGCAAGCTCCCATCTCTCCAGGATCTGTACATCTCCAGGACCCGGAGGCGTGCTGGCCGGATCATAGCCGATCCCTCACACCCTGGTCACGTACTGTTTGCCCCCCTCCCCTCTGGTAGAAGACTTCGGTCCATCCAGACTAAAACCTCCCGTCACATTAACAGCTTCTTCCCCTCTGCCATTAGACTGCTGAACACTAAGTGACTTATTGACTCTCGTGCACCATGTACAGCAGCTCAACCAGACTCATGTCAATCATCACTGTTTTCTTCCTGCATTACCGACTGCACTATATAGTTCTCCACAGTATCTGCTGCTGGCTAATATATATTTTAACTGTTGACCAGTATCACTTAATCTTATCCTACACTTTATTACATGTATAGTTTATTTCTCTTATCTTATCATGTTTAATGTTGCAGCATTGTACCGAGACAAATTCCTAGTTTGTGTACTACATGAACAATGGCAATAAACCTGATTCTGATTCTGATTCTGATTCTGATTCCGACACCGCTGCGTTCACTGTGAGGGCTCTGGTGGTGAGGATGATCCGATCTGCCTCCTGGGCTAGCACACGGTAGTCACGCACAGCCAGCAATGGCGAGTTGGCAAGGACCGCTGTGGCCACTGTTGGGAGGTTCCGGAGGAAAAGGTGGGCAAACAGAAAATTCCCGTCGTCCGTGCCCATCAACGCCAACCTCTTCTCCATCAGTTCAACTGCCGACCCGTCTCCTAACTCGGAGCACGTCAGGAGCCTCTCTGCTCTCTCGCAGCCCGAGAGCGTGTAGCGCCTGGTCAGTGCAGTTTTGAGAGCCCCGTATTTGTCGTTATTCCTTTTGTCCCCCAGCCCTTTAATCCCCATGCTCTTCCGTCAGAGGAAATTACTGCATCTCCATGTCTTTCAGTCTGAGATGAATACCACAGCGTGGGTCCCCTATAGTATCACAATTTATTCCTAAGTAAATTTAATTTGTGGAACTGAAATTTGTTGAACTGAAAATCTTTTTCCTGTTTTTGAATCAGGTCCATTGAGTGAACACAGCACACGGCACACAGGTAAAATCCAATTCCATTTCTCTACCCACTCTTTCTGTCACCAACAGTATATTTTGCATTCGTAAACCAAGCACACTCATTCTAGCATATTTGGAATGTTTAAAAAATGTCTACATGTTCAGATTGTCATATTTTCATGCAATTTTTATTTCTTTAAACTGTTTCTGTTTTGATTTTTTTTTTTTAATTTGGACATTGGTATTTTGTACCTTACTGTAAGAAGCTAGGACAACACAAACTAAAGAGACAACAACAGATTTGAAGTTTGTGTCCAGTTTCTTATATTATTTTTCTATATTGTTCTCCCAGATCGGCTCCATGGACCACACTGATCCACTTCACTCAACAGTCACACAGGGGGAAGATGTCTACATCTGACTTTGTTTTCAAATTCTGATATTTGGGAGACAGACTATTTCTGCTTTTGAGAATATTGTCAAAATTTTCTTTTACCCATCCACCGGGCTGCACGGTGGCGCAGTGGTTTAGCACTGTGACAGCACAGTTTTACCCTCGGCCGGGGGATAGCGGGGATCATGAGATCGTGGGTTCGATCCCAGCCCCCGACCAACAGTGAGCTGTGTGGAGTTTGCATGTTCTCCCCGTGTTGCGTGGGTTTACTCCGGGATTTCTCCGGTTTCCTCCCGCATATCAAAAACATGTAGGTTTAGGGCGCTCGCGCACGCAGCGACCAGCAGCCGGTGGCTTGTCACCAGACTGCAAACCAAATCTACCTACGGGTACAAATAAGTAACAAAAAAAAAAAAAACAAAAAAAAAAAAATCTGTCCGTCCATCCATCCTCGAACAGCTTTTCTGGGGATCGGGGTCATGGAGGCAGCAGCCCAGACTTCCCTCTCTTCAGCCACCTTCTACAGCTCTTCATATGGGACACCAAGGTGTTCCATGCCAGCTAGGAGTCAGTCTGCCCCATGGTCTCATCCTCGGGGGATGTGTTCCAAACACCTGAAGTGGGAGGCGACCTGATGAGATGCCAAAACCACTTCTGCTGGAGGCTTCCTATTGTTAAAATGGAGTTTTTACTCTGCACTGTGGCTAAGTGATCCTCACAGGGGATCACCTGATTGTTGAGGTCTTTCTGGAATTGTGGGGTCTTTATACAACACTTCATGGTTCTATGAGCTGACTGTTGATGTGAATTGGTGCTATATAATAAAGTTTTATTAAAAAAGCCCTTTTTTCATAGACAACTTTAGTTGATGTTGATTTGCTTTATAACATTATATTAGTACACTGTCAGAAAATGTAATATTGCTGAGACTTAACCTTTTATAAAATACTAACAAAACTTTCAGATTATACAGTAATCAATGCAAATTTAAATATTTAAAGAATACTTTTTTTATAGATATTATGAGGACTATGACTAGTGATTCTGTGTCAGATTGGATTACTGATGTGCTCATTTTCTAAAATGTACTGAATTTTTTACACTGAGTATCCATGTGAGAACAACTGGAGTATTACTGCACTACAAATAATTTCAAAAAGTGAGCTTATGGAAGAGAACGCTCTGCACATGTCTGATCAGGTATGTATAACTGAAGTTCTCAGTAATTTTACGAGGTTATACAAAGGTTGACAGTATTTCAGTTGTGCATTGAGGATAAGTAAGCCATCACTTGGTAAATCTAACAATGAATCAACAACACCCTTTACATATAAATTAGAAAAGGGACAAACAATATCATCCATCCATCCATCTTCTTCCACTTAATCCTTTTCGGGTTGCGAGTCATCCATTTTACATTCATTTTAATAATATAAAACAATATAATTTAAATCAACAGAAAATGAGACAGAACCCAAAAATTAATCGCCAGCTCCTGATTTTTGATGCACTTTGTACCATGGATGTACATGTGGACCTGCCACAGACCAGGAGCGTGAGCTAGCGACCTGGAACAAAACCGGTGTATTGTCCGTAGGGATCAGGGTAACGGTCCCTGATTGCCCACACACAGCAACTGGGGTGACCAAGGCAATGGATGAGCCATAGCAACAGCTCGTTTTAGAACAGCATTCTTAGCTAAAACGCTAAACATAAACAAACCACAAGAGTTTGTTACAGCATATCTGCAAAAAAAACTCTACCAACAGCAAAGTCCTTAAAGTCGGCTACAGTTTTGACATGATTACATTATCAGAATTATGTAATTATCAGGTTCAATCACATCTGTCAAACGTAAGCATTACCATAAATTATTAATAATTATATAACAGTCATTCTTTTAAAAAAATTGTCAAATTGCGATAAACATCAAAGAAGACTCAGTTAAAATCACTGGGCACTGTACCACAAAACATTCATCGCTTGAGATGATTTCACTGGCTCGTAATCACAAAGAAACTGATTTCCATACAGTCTGCTGAAGCCTGTGAATGCTTGTTTCCAGCGCCATTTCTGTTTCTACATGGCAACACGTGCAACGTTATCATGAGGCAACAGTGAGTGTGACACCTACTGGGCAGGTGGTCAAAAAGTAATGGATTGCACCTTTAATAATGTGGAACATCCTTTTTAATCATTGCGAAGTGCACAGAGGATGTCACTACAGTGAAGACCATCACTATGCGGGGAAACCACAAGCCCTGGATGACCGCAGAGGTGTGCTCATTTCTTACAGCCAGAGATGCAGCCTTCAGAGCGAAGGACAGGATCGCCCTCCGCTCAGCCAGGTCTGCGCTCTCAAAGGGAATTAAGGTGGCGAAGCGCGCCTATGGGGAGAAAATCCAGGGACACCTCTGTGACACTAGGAACACCAAGCAGATGTGGCAGGGAGTTTGGACACTGACGGGCTATAAGTCTAGGCAGGGGGTCGATGATGACGACGCTTCGCTTCCAGACAGGCTCAACAACTTCTTTGCACGTTTTGAAGCATCAAACCCAACAATCAGAGGGAGGGCTGGCCCACCCCCACCATCGGTCAGACCAGCTTTTACCATCAACACAGCGGACACACGGAGGATCCTAACCAGAGTCAACCCACGTAAAGCTGCAGGTCCGGACAACATTCCGGGACGTGTGCTCCGAGACTGCGCGAGCGAGTTGGCGGATGTCCTGACTGATATTTATAACATCTCCCTGAGTCAGGCCATTGTTCCCAGATGCTTCAAGACCTCTATCATTGTACCGGTGGCTAAGAAATCAGTTGTGTCCTGTTTGAATGACTATCGTCCTGTTGCACTGACACCAATTGTGATGAAGTGTTTTGAACGGCTTGTCACTGCACTGTAAGGTGCAGTATGGCCGCATTGTTATGACCAAAATTCAACATTAGAGTGAGTTATTGTACAGTGAAATGACGTGCGGCAGAAAAGATTTCCTGTACCTGATCATTTGGCAGCGGAGCTGTAGCAATCTGGTGGAGAAAGTGCTCTGCTGTCTATCCAGTGTGTTGAGGAAGGGGGTAATCAATATTATCTATGATGGATAACAGTTTGTTCAGTGTGCTCCTCTCCACCACAGTCTCAAAGGTCTCTGGCCTGTGCCCAATTACAGAGTCAGCCTTCTTGATAATCTTGTCAAGTCTGTTGGTGTCGCTGGCTTTGATACTACTACCCCAACAGACAGCAGCAGAGAAGATGGCGCTGGCAACTACGGTCTGGTAGAAAAGCTCCAGCATCTCGCTTCACACATTGAAGGATCTCAGCTTGCTCAGAAAGTAGAGTCTGCTCACCCCCTTCTTGCACGCAGCATCGGTGTTAGATTTCCAGTCCAGTCCATTGCTAATCATGACACCCAGGTATTTGTAGTCCCCCACTACTTCCACATCCTCCCCACTAATCCACAATGGCTGTGAAGGCGTCCTCTTCTTCCTGAAGTCAATCACCATCTCTCCGGTCTTGCTGACTTTCAGCCTCAGTTGATTCTGCTCGGCCCAGTCCACAAATATGTCTACCAGTGCCCTGTACTCTCCCTCTTCTCCCCCTCTTATACAACCAACAACAGCCAAATCAGAGAATTTCTGCAGGTAGCATGACTCGGAGTTGTACTGAAAGTCAGTGGTGTATAATGTAAAGAGAAAAGGAGAAATCACAGTCCCCTGTGGAGCTCCCACATCACTAAACATCACGTCAAACAAGATACTTCTCCCTGACCACGAGGGGTTTCTGTGACCCACTAGAGCCGGTGTCTGCGGCACCTGTCCCAGGGTGGCTGTGCATCTGGCCTCGATCAAGGGGGCTGTGAGGTGGGCCGGGGGGGGGGGGGGGGGGGGGGGGTCATGGCCCCAGGCCAGCCGGCCTTGCCTCCCTGGTGGTGCTGGCCTTGGGCCCCTGGTGCTGGGGGGGCTGTTCCCCCTCTCAGTCGGGGTTGGGTGTGCGCCGGTGGTGCAGGCTGGCCCCGGCGCATCCCCGTCCGGTGGCATCATGCCCTCCCTGGGGCCCTGGCGGCGCTGCAGGGACTGGTTTGCCCCCTGTTCTCCGGGGCCTACGGGTGTGGGTATACGTTTGTACATGTGTGCGTGTGTATATGTGTGTGTGTGCACGCATGCCTGCGCGTGTGTGAGAGTGTGTACGCATGCATAAGTGCAGGTGTGCGTGAGTATGGATGTGTGTGGGTTCACGCGTATATGTGTGGGTGTGGATATGCGTGCATGCATGTGTGTGTGTGTGAACGTGTGGGTATGTGCATTGTCTGTAAACATGCACGGTTGTGTGTGGGTGCAGGTGGACATATGTGATGGTGAGTATATACAGTATGTGTACAAATGAGGGTGTGTGTGTGTGTGTGTGTGTGCAAGCAACTGCGGGTGGACATGCGGGGTGGAGGGTGTGTATGTTGGTGGGAAAACCTCTTTGGGTGGCGGGGGTAGGGCGAGCCTTCTGGTGGCCTGGGGGGTGGCAGTTCAGGTCCTGCTCTTCCTGGCCATTCTGACATTGTGTCCTGGGGCGGGGCGCTTTGCTGTTTGCCTCTGGTGTCCATGGCACTGGGTATGGGCATGTGTGGGTGTGCGGGGGTGGCTGTGTTTCCGTCGGTTTGCCCTGGGAGCAACTGTGGCTGCAGGGTGGCCTGCTGCCATCGATGTCTGTCTGGGGGGGTGGTTGGTGGGCTTGCAGTGGGTGCTCTGGGTATCACGTGGCATGTGGTGCACCATATGGGCCGGCCCATTATCCATTATTATTATTATTATTATTATTATTATTATTACTATTATTACGTTTGTGTGTACAAGATGTGTGAGTGTGGCTGCTCCATCATGCCTGTGGTGCTGGTGAGCACCGGGGCGCAATGCTGGCAGGTCTTGGGCTGCTTGGCCTGGTGGCCCTCGCCCTGGAATGGGATCTGGTGCCGCCAGAGCCAGTTTGGGAAATAGCTTCTGGGGGGGACAGATTTCCTTCTGGACCGCTTCCCTCCCAGTCTTACCCCCCCTCCCCATCCCCTCAATTCTAGGTTGAACATAGATCTTATTGGATACACTTAGGGTTTTGGGGAGGGGGTGTGCCGAACTGTGTCGGTGAAGGTCTTCCCCCACGTCTGCTGCCCTCCTTCTGCCAGGGGCCTGGCTGGTGACCCATCATGTTGTCACCATCCCTGGGTGCTGCAGAATTCATGGGTGTGAACAAGGGAGTGAGACAGTGAGAGTGAGTGAGCAAGTGAGTAACTGAGAGTGAGGGAGTGATGAGTGGAGATGGTGATAGTGGTGGTGGGTCAGATTTGTGTGGCGTTTTGCGTGTCGGGTGGGGTCTCTGAGCACTTGCGATGGTTTGTTGATCAGTCACTCCGGGTGGACGCTGATTGTGGTGGTCTGCTTCTGTGGTCGCGGCCGCCCTGGGGTGGGTTGGCGGTCTGTGCTGGCGGTCTTCCCAGCCACTGCCGGGCGTGGGTGTGCATTCATGCCCGCCACATCTGCGCCGTGGCCACCAAAAGTGACAAGGGTGAATGAGTGTGGGGGAGTGTGTGGGGGAGAGCACGAGTAGATGTGAGTGAATCGGAGTGCGAGTGAGCGTGTGTGTGTGGGGGGGAGCGTGGGTGGGTGTGGGCGACTGTAAGAGCTAGTGGGAGTGGGCTCAAGTTTGAGCGAGTACGGGAGTGGGAGTGAGTGGATGGGTCTGGGTGTGGGAGTGCAAGTGTGGAATTGTATGGGGAGAGGGAGAGTGAGAGTGAGTGAGTGTGTGTGAGTGGGTGTGCATGCGAGTGGGTGTGTATGAGAACATGAGGCCGTGAGTGCGTGAAAATGAGTTTGTGGTGGTCGGGGGTGCTGGAGTGAGGGGGTGGTGCCTCCTGGCGCTTCCTGGCGCCTCCTGGCACCTCCTGGCCATGTGGGCTCCCTTGGATTGGGGGGGCTGCCCCCCCGTAGGGCTCCTGTGCCTTACTGCCGCCTTCCTTTGGCGAGGAGACATGGGGGTTCCCGGGGGGGGGGGGGTGTTGGTGGTGCTGGGGTGGGACGGGCCCACTGTGGGGGGTGTTTGGGGGGGCTTGCACCAGGGGCGTGGGTCAGTCCCTGGCCCCCAGGGGGGAGGGGCGGGTGCTGGCCTTCCAGCGCCTGTGGCCCAGGGGCTGGCGTTGGCCCCGCTGGGGGAGGGGCGAGGGCTGGCCAGTCCAGGGGCGAGGGTGCACCGCACCGACTACTTTGTGGCCTGCCTTCCCTCAGCTGCCCCTCCTGGGGCGGATGCTTGGTTGTCCGGGGGCTTGTTGGTCTCGGGACATTTGCGCTCTGTGGGGGTTGGTGGTGCTGTCTTGCTGGCTCTGAGTTTCCTGGGAGGGGGGAGTGATGCTGCGACCTGCCACCCTCTTTGTATTTTTCCTGGCAAACCACTCACACGCACACACTTACTTTGTGTGTGCTCTCATACACATGGACACACATGCACACACAAATATGTCTCTCCTTTAACAGGTGCAGATACCACACTTGTAATGAGACCTTTTCAGTAGAAGAAACAGTTTGTCCTCTGTTTGTTTCAGTTGTGTTAGTCTGTTTGTCTTCTCTCTTTGTTCCTCTCCTTTTTCTCCCCCCCCCCCCCCGGTCAGGTCCCTCATGGGTAAAACAATTTAAATAAAGTATTAAAAGCTTTTACAGGAGGAGTTTATAAATAATACACAGTACATATACTATATGTACTGCATAAATTTCTATTGTGCTCAACTAGCTGCTTGACAGGACAAGAGAAAAAAAGACAAAACACTGCCCAGCTGGACAAACTGTGGCCTGCCTGTCAGATAATCAGTAATCCAGGAGATCACAGTGCTATCAACCCCTATCACCCCCAGCTTCTCACCCAGCAGCAGTGGCTGAATTGTGTTAAATGCACTGGAAAAATCAAAGAACATGATTCTCACAGTGTCTCCTCCTCCATCCAGGTGCAAATGCATTCATTGCAGCAGGTAGATGACAGCGTCTTCAACTCCTAAATGGGGCTGATATGCAAACTGCAGAGGGTCCAGCCATGCCTTCACCTGCTGCCTCAGGTGGGCTAAGACAAGTCTCTTCATGACCTTCATCACATGAGATGTGAGGGCAACTGGTTGACAGTCATTCAGATCTGATGAAGATGACTTCTTGGGGACAGGAACCAGTCTTCCACAGCACCAGTACTCTCTCCAGACTAAGGCTCAAGTTGTACAGGTGTTTCCGTACCAGACCTAGCTGGTTGGCACAGGTCCTCAAGATCCAGGCGGAGATGTCAGCAGGGCCCGCAGCCTTCCACTGGTGAAGTCTCTCCAGCTGTTTCCTTACTTGGCCTGTAGTCACAGTGATGTGGAGGTAGATGCTGATGTCTTCAGTGGAGAGGAGGGGGGTGAGGGGGTCAGAGAAGTGCTGCACAGGGGAGTGGGGGGGGGGGTCTGGCTGTGTTGTGGAGGTGACAGACGGTGAGTTGAACCTATTAAAAAACAGATTTAGCTCATCAGCTCTATCAAAAACATGTAGGTTTAGGGCGCTCGCGCACGCAGCGACCAGCAGCCGGTGGCTTGTCACCAGACTGCAAACCAAGTCTACCTACGGGTACAAATAAGTAACAAAAAAAAAAAAAAAAGGCTCCCCGATGTTCATCTGTCTCTCCCCTTACACTCAATGATGTGCTTCATTCCAGTCCACACATCCCTCGTGTTTTTTTCTGCTGGAGTTTATCCTCTAACTTCCTCCTGTAGTTGTCTTTACACATCCTCACCATCTCTCTCAGTACCCATTCCACTCTCCTCAGTTCCTCCCTGTCTCCAGACCTAAAAGCCTTCTTCTTCTTGTTAAGAAGTGCTTTCAGGTCACTGGTGATCCATGGTTTGTTGTTGGGGAAACAGCACATGGTCTGGGCTGCCATGGTTGTTTTTTCACAGAATTTGATGTACTCTGTGATGCAGTCAGTCATGTTGTCTATGTCCTCCCCGTGAGGCCCACAGAGTACAACCCAGTCTGTCGTCTCGAAGCAGTGCTTCAGTGCACCAGCAGTCTCCTGTGTCCACTTCTTCACGGTCCATGTGTGAGCAGGCTGCCTTTGCACAAGAGGAACGTACCTGGGGCTTAACAGAACCAGGCTGTGATCAGATCTGCCGGGGTGGGGGGGTGGGGGTAGAGCTGTGGCACTGTATACATCTCTGACATCGGCATACAGGAGACTCAATGTTTCATTTTCTCTGGTGGGACAGTCAGCACACTGGTGGAAGTTTGGTAATGTTTTGTCCAGTGAGACATGGTTAAAATCTCCTGTGATGGCCATAAATGCATCAGGGTGCTGGGCCAATAGAGTGGTAGCAGTGGAGCTGATGACGTCACAGGCCGCCACTGCATCACCTGATCAGGTAATGTAAACAGTGATTACAATGGCGCACGTGAGCTGTCTTGGCATGTAATAAGGTTGCACACTCACGGCGAGCAGTTCAATGTCCAGGCTACAGAGATGTTCCTTTACATAAATGTGTCCAGGATTACACCACCTTTCATTTCCAAAAAGTGCAATCCCTCCTCCTTTCCTTTTACAGCTCCTTCTAACGTCCCTGTCTGCCCGGATAGTCTTGAAGCCGGGTAACGCAATGTTGTTGTGTGGGATGTGTGAGTGAATCCACGTCTGTGTAAAACACATGATGCTGCTCTCCTGGTATTCACTCTGTGTCCTGACCAGAGCTGTGAGCTTGTCTGTCTTATTTCCCAGAGACCTCACGTTCCTTATTATTAACACCGGTACTGTTGATTTAAACTTTCTCCTCCTCATTCTAACCTTTCCTCCAGCTTTCCGCCCCCAGTGTCGCCTCCTCAGCTCATCTGGGATTGGGGGCTTCGTTCCGGGTAGCAGCATAGGCCTGTTCAGCACAAGCAGCTGGTCTTGTGTGTAAACAATTCCTTTTGATTCCACTCGCATTGTTTTCCATGGTCACAAGGAAGAAAATAGCAGGAAAACCAGTAGAAAAAACAGTAAAACTTGGTCCAGTCATTACTCAAGTCTTATTAACCAGCCTTAATAAAATAGAACACACTAGAGATAGAAAGCACTAAATAAAGACACAAAGTTAGGAAAAATGTTAAGGAGCTGCTGTGACTTGCTGCCATTCCTCCAGCACAGTAGGGCAGTAGATAGGTACTTTTTTGAGAGTGTAAGGTGTGTTTTTGAGAGTGAGTGAGTGAGTGAAAGTGTAGTCAGGGAGGGACATAGAGGAGCAACCTCATTTTTTGGAACCACGTTTTAAAGCATTAGGTTTTGTAAAGAAACACGTGCACGAGACGTCATGTCAAAACTGACTGCTTGAATGTATTGCAGCCATGAGGATGGAGAGGATAATGCCATCAGCATAACAGGTAGTGTACGATTTATTATTCCATATTATTATTGTGTTTTTTAAACCTCTCTAGCCACATGTATTAAAATGTTATCAACTCCATCAGTCAGCAGCAGAGGAGGAACCTGGGCCTTCAGCAGAAGACAACTTGTGGGATCTTTTGGATACCAGAGATGGTTTGTATTATGTTATTACTTTAAGCATCATTTTCTTACTGTAAAAGATTGCTAATTACATCTGTTTTTCATTTTTGTTTAGGTGAAAATACACTCTCAAAGCGCAACATGCCACAGTGGAAGTTCAGCGATATTTGTCTGAGCCCTACCTCTCTAGAGGAGAAGACCCACTCTGTTACTGGGAAACACACAAAGCCATATACCCAAACCTTCACAAGATGCCAAAAAAGTATCTCCACCTGCCCGCAACATCAGTGCCATGTGAGCAGGTCTTCTCCAAAGCTGGAGAGGTAGTAAGCCACAACAGGAGCAAACTGAAACCACACACTTTTGAAATGCTTCTTTTTTAATAAAAATCTTTAAACACTCCCCA
Source organism: Pholidichthys leucotaenia (assembly GCA_020510985.1). Lineage (NCBI taxonomy): Eukaryota > Metazoa > Chordata > Actinopteri > Cichliformes > Pholidichthyidae > Pholidichthys > Pholidichthys leucotaenia. The sequence goes on from CM035850.1 coordinate 130,725,394, forward strand.
CTGAATAACACTCCCCAGTTGCAGAAGCACCAGCAAGTTCCCTGATGTTCCACAACATAGATTTTCTCATCTCCCTGTACATAATATACAGTATCTCACAAAAGTGAGTACACCCCTCACATTTTTGTAAATATTTTATTTTATCTTTTCATGGGACAACATTGAAGATATGACACTTTGATACAATGTAAAGTAGTCAGTGTACAGCTTGTATAATAGTGTAAAGGCACTTTTCCATGGGCCCCGGTCAGCCTCGGCCCGAGAACACGACTCGGGTCGGCGCCGCTCCATGGTCCCTCGATTGGTTTTCAACAGTACTGCAGCCCGGCCGCGGCTGGGTGGGATTTCTTAACAGCAAGGTGGCGCCTCACTCTCGTTACGTGAAGCGCGCGACCCAAACAAACATAACATGGCTGCTCTACAAGGCGACTCCTCGGTTTGTGGCTTTTTTCGCCGTAAATACCGAAAAGCACCGCCAGATAAGGGTACGGGCAGCGAGACTAAACACTCTGGAATAGTTCTGCAGCTTCTGGGAGAGCCGAAGACATGAGGATACAAACTAGGTAAGCTAATGGTTGCTAATGCTAGTTTGCTGTAAGTACGTCGTGCTACACTGTAATGTCTGCAAGTTAGGTACTAAAATATGTATGCTGTGTGTGTGTGTGTTTCAGATGGCTCTGTTGTTGCGAAATTACCTCTTCAAATGGTCGTTCTGGCTCAGCATCGCCTCTCACTGTCATCAGCCTGAATGAATGAATGAATGAATGAATTTATTTCGGATAGTACATTACAGGTTAAAAGAAACTGTATAATATAACAACAAGGTCAAATTAGACAAAGACTCCTTCTACTATACAATTCCACATGAGTTATCCGAAATGGGTGATGGCTGAAGCCGCAGCTTATATTGCCCACCCATATTCCATCCAAGAATTCAAAGGAGAAAAAAGAGAAAACAAGACAAGAGCGATTACAATTTAAAACAAGGCTAAGACAAAATATGACTGAGAGAAAAAGAAAACTGAGCTAGTCTAAGTTAAGCGGTTACTATTCAAAAACAAATCTAAGACATAGTGTCACAGAGAAAAAAGAAAAACTAAGCTATAACACAACACAGGCTGGAAATGTCAATCCTTATGTGAGTTTACATGTCGTCTTGTAAATATGTTTGGAGTATTTCTTCCTTTAGTTTTTGTTTAAATTGTCCAAGCTTTGTACATGATTTTAATTCAGGTCCAAAATCGTTCCATAATCTGACACCTTGCACTGAAATACAGTGTTGCTTGGTAGTTGTTCTCACTGTAGGCTTTTGAAATATACATGTTCCTCTGAAGTGATATCGTTTCTCCCTTGTTTGGAACAACTTTTGGATATTTGCGGGCAGTGATAGATTCTTCACTTTGAACATTATTATTGCGGTTTTAAAGTCGATCAGATCTTTCAACTTGAGAGTTTTTTGTTTAAGAAAAAGTGGGTTTGTTGGTTCCCTGTAAGCTGCTTTGTTGATTATTCTAATAGCTCTCTTTTGAAGCATAAAGAGTGGATATATGTTTGTTTTATATGTATTTCCCCATACTTCATTACAATATGTCATGTATGGGAGTATTAATGAATGATACAAGGTGTATAGTGTGGGTTGATTCAGCAAATTTTTCACTCTGTGTAATATTGCAATTGATTTGGATACTTTACCTTTTATATAATTAATATGTGGCTTCCAACACAGTTTGTTATCAATTATTACTCCAAGGAATTTAGTTTCGGATACCCTTTCAATCTCTACACCATTTACACTGAGTTTGGGTACCGGGTAGTTGTGATGGTTGTTAAAGACTATAAATTTTGTCTTGCTTAAATTGAGCGTTAATTTGTTTGAATCAAACCACAGTTTCAGCTTTCCTAATTCCTTTCCGAGTGTATCCAGAAGTTGTTCCAAGTTGTTTCCACTGCATAGCAGGTTAGTGTCATCAGCAAACAATATTAAGTCCATTTTTTCTGAAACTTTACATATATCATTTATATACATATTGAATAATAATGGTCCCAAAACTGAACCCTGTGGGACTCCACAGGTGACCTTCAGTAGCTCTGAGTTTTTGTTGTTAACACATACAAACTGATATCTATTCTTTAAGTAACTTCTTAACCAGGACAGTGCTACCCCTCTGATACCACAATTTTGTAGTTTCTTTAATAATAGATTGTGATCTACTGTATCAAATGCTTTTTTAAGATCCAGGAATACTCCAACTGAATACTCTTTATTTTCAATGGCTGTTGATATTTTTTCTGTAAATTCCATTAAGGCATATGCTGTTGTCCTTTTGTGTCTGAACCCATATTGCTGCTCACACAATAAATCATTCTTCAGTATGAAGTTGTCAATTCTCTCATAGAATATTTTTTCAAGTATCTTGGAAAATTGCGGTAATAGTGAAATTGGTCTGTAGTTGGAGAGTTCCCCTCTGTCGCCTGTCTTGTAAATCGGAATTACTTTAGCTATTTTCATTGCATTGGGAAATATACCTGATTGGAGAGACAGGTTACAGATATACGTCAGTGGTTTCACTATGCATTCGATAACAGTTTTGACTAGTAGCATATCAATACCATCGCAGTCAGTAGATGTTTTACTTTTGAACGATTTAACAATTTCAATGACCTCTCTTTCGTCTGTGTTCTTTATGAAGATGGTGTCTTTTACAGCAGTGTTATTGCATATTGAATCACCTGTTGACACCGTAGTGGGTATTTCTCGGGCCAGTTTAGGTCCAATGTTAACAAAAAAATTATTAAATTCATCTGCAGGTGAAGCTATATTCACATTCGGAGTCGATTTATTATTTTTTGGAGTGTTAGTTGGGTAGCTGGTATTTCTGCTTTTATTTCCAAGGATACTGTTGATTATTGTCCATGTATTTTTAATATTGTCTTAGTTTTTTTTCCAGTTCTTTACTGTAATAGTCTCTTTTACTACATCTTATTATATATGTTAACTTATTTTTGTATGTTTTATACCGCTGCTCTGCTTCTTTTGTCCTTTTCTTTATGAAAGCTTTATATAATAAATTTTTCTTTTTACACGCCTTTTGTAGTCCTTTGGTTAGCCATGGTTTGTCAGTAAATTTGTGTTTAAGCTTTTTTTTAACTAATGGGCAGTTTTTTTCATAAAGAGTGGTTACAATGTTTGTAAATGTGTCATAGGCTTCATTTACATCTGATACATAGACTTCTGTCCAGTCTTGCTTCAGCAAGTCCTCTTTAAAAGAACTGATTGCGTTTGGTGATTTGTGTCTGAACGATTTTGAGATTTTTTCTGGGTTGGGCCCCGTGTGGCCATGGATAAGTGCAAAGATTGGCAAGTGGTCGCTTATATCATTTATCAATAATCCACTTTCTATTTTCTTGTCGAGAACATTGACAAACAGGTTGTCAATAAGTGTAGCAGAGTGAGCTGTGATTCTACTGGGATGTGTTATTGTGGGATATAGACTCATGCTGTACATAGAGTTCATGAACTCTGTAACTACATTTTGTTGATGTGGATTAAGTAGATCAGTATTGAAATCTCCACAAATTGCTACCATTTTCTTACTAGTAATATTATTGTACAGCTCGACTAATTTATCTCTGAATGTCTCAATGCAAGTTCCCGGCGTTCTGTATATGCAGCTTATGATTAGATTTTTTGTTTTGTCTAGGTCAATCTCAACAGTAACACATTCCAGAATCCCTGGTAGTGCTGAGGACATTTCATTTACAAGCTTACATCTATATAGGTCATCAATATACAGTGCAACACCACCACCCTTTTTTTGAGATCTGTTAATGTTAAACATCTGATATCCCTCTATTGCCATCAGGGGAGCCTGGTCTGCATTAAGCCAGGTTTCAGAGACTGCTATAGCTGTGAATTTTCTGTTTAGCTGTTTTAAATAGTCCTGAATCTGTGAGAAGTTTTTGTTAAGACTTCTGCTATTGAAGTGTATTATTGACAGTTTACCATCTAATTGCACTTGACTTTTGAATTGCTTTTCAGTGTAATATTCACAGTGGTTATGAATATTATTGAAAAAGTGGTTATCAGGATCAATATCATTCTCCATCTCTTGTGGTTTATGTTCAGCATAGTGGCTGGCCTGGCACTAATGACTGCACAGCTTGACCAAGCTTAAGAATTTCTGTAGAAACGTTCATTTCCTGTACAACAAATTACTCTGCTCTGTGTGAAAATCATGGAGAGAATGTACCTGCTTCTGCAGCAGTCTGAGGTGTGGTCATAGAAAAAATTGATCAGCTGACACAACTTGATCGCCAGTTTAATAACTATATTAGCCACAAAATATCTATTCAAAAAGTAAACAGTACTGAGTTACGTATAAGATATATTTTATAGTTATGATGTATTATAGGCCAAAACAAACTTGATCTAGGATTAAAGGCAATTATGTAAAATAGTTAAAAATAGGTAATGTTAATGAAGGCCTGTCTTTCTCTGTTTATTTTTTTTTTTTCGGGGGGGGGGGGGGTTATTGCCTTCCCTCACTGATATCCTTGCTTTGTAATCCAGTATATGTATACATATATATTTTTTTCACCCTATTTATCCTTTTTGGAGACTGATGTGATACTTGGAAGATCAGTATGTGTAGTACCATCTTGTATAAAGTCAATAAAAACTTTAATTACAAAAAGGCAATTAAAATAATGCAGTCATAAGGTCACATGGAAAATAATTGATTTCCTCGATACATGTACTGTAGAAATGTATATTCTCTGCATCAACAATGTACTATACATGCATTCATGTAGTATTGCACTGGGAATTGCACTGACAATAAACCTGTGAATTTTTGGCAGACGTCTCTTTTTTTATATATCTGAAGGTTCCCACCATGTGGCACAAATTAAATACTGAAAGATTGGCAAAGCTAAGAACAATCCAGCATTTTGAGAAATCACTTTTGGTTGGGTGTAAGTCTCATCAAAATTATGAGCCATATTGTATTATATAATATTATGAACCATAAAGCAGTTTGTGTTAAATTTTAAATCCCATTAAACCTAATCCGGGGGCTTCCAATCAGTTGTCATGGGGGGCCAAGACCCTGCAGGTTCTCTCTTCTACCCAGTCTCTTCAGCAGGTGTTGTCACTGATCAGTCAGTGGAAGAAGTTCAGTGGAGTCTGCTGTTGAAGACACTGGTTGGAGGTAAAGCCTGCAGGGTCTTGGCCCTCCATGGCACATGATTAGACACCCCTGCCCAAAACCCATTATGATGAAGAGCAGATGCTAATATGACCCAGAATTCCTCCATATACATCCAACAATACAGTGTTCAGTTAATAAAATTATTGTGTTGGTTACTTTTTTCTTAAAAATGAGCCATTATTTTCAAGGTCACAGATAAATCCTTTGTACAGTTGACTCTTTTCCCAACGGTGTCTTAACAGACAAAATGGAAAATCATGATGCAAACACTTAAGTCACTAAATTCTTTATTACAATCAGCAGCAAATTCCAGATTATTCAGAATGTGCAAAATTCAAACTGTAAAAAAGAATAAAATTTGAATGGGTCACACACGGCTGCCACGCTCCCTCACTGAGAAGCAACCGGATCGGCCCTGGTCCTGGTCCAGCAGATCTTCAGCCTGCATCTCTGTATATATATTTAAATAGTGAGGCAAGGTCCAGTTGGGATGGACATTTTCCGTCTTGCCTACACAAAAGACAAATGGGTGGTGGTTAGTTAAAGCAAGTTTAACACATATTTGGGAAATACACTTGTTGCTAAAAGCCAGTGGTGGAATGTGAATTAATGAATGAATCTTAATTTCGGGTTGATTAAAGGTAAAGATTAAAAGAAAACAGAATAATATAACAAAGGGGAAAAAAATTTAACAAGGTGAAATTAAACAATAACTCCTCTGATTATACAGTTCAACATAGGTTATCTGAAATGGGTGATGGCTGAAGCTGCAGCTTATATTGCCCACCATATTTCATCCAAGTATTCAAAAGAAAAACAAAACAGGAGCGTTTACTATTTGAATGTGACAATAAAGTACTTCGTTGTTGTATTTAACCACAGTTTTCATGTAGCTGCGCTTCGGTAGATTTTTCAGGGGCTGCGTTACATTAAAAATCATTTGTTTTTACTGTGGCTTCAGCAATCAGAATGAATTAATAACGTTAACTGATGCTGTGAATCACCGAGTATGGACTCACTCAGTCAAAATCTGAAGTTTTTATCCAAAACCACAAACCAGGACTTTAACCAGGATTAACATATTTCATCGTTTTGCTCTGACAAGCGAATATTTAGGAGAAAACATGCGCGATTCACCAGTTGGTACTAGCAAAAAACGTTAGCTAGAAAACGTTAGCCATCACAGAACAGCACACAATTTAATGCCCAGGACCAAAGTGGAATAAAAAACGCAAACCAGGACTTTAACCAGGATTAACATATTTCATCGTTTTGCTCTGACAAGCGAATATTTAGGAGAAAACATGCGCGATTCACCAGTTGGTACTTGCTAGCTAGCAAATTAAAAACGTTAGCTTTTTTCACTGGACGCCTCCCACTTGAGGTGTTTCAGGTACGTCCCACTGGGAGGAGACCCCGGGGCAGACCCAGGACTCGGTGGAGAGACTATGTCTCCCAGCTGGTCTGGGAACGCCTTGGTATCCCCTCTGAAGAGCTGGAGCAGGTGGCTGGGGAGAGGGAAGTCTGGGCTTCTCTGCTTGAACTGCTGCCTCCGCGACCCGGACCTCCGGAAAAGCGGTAGAAGATGGATGGATGGATGGATGGAGCTTTAAAACGTTAGCCAGCACAGAACAGCACTGTAATGGCTCAAAAAAAGTGACCGTACCACCAATAGGATAAATAAGCAAGCAGATGCACATTATTACAAATCACTCACCATATAAATAGATGGTTTTCATCTACAGCTGGTCCATTCTCCGGTTTCTGTACAGCCATAGGTCCGGGTCACTCCTCACTATGGATCTGCCACAAAGCAGAGAAAACTCCGCACCTCTTCATTGGACCACGGTGTAGAGTGCCGCAAAACCTACAACGCTGTCTGTATTAATATCATATTCACTCCGTGACCGACTTAGTCCATGACAATACAGTGATCCCTCACTTATCGCGGTTAATGGGTTCCAGAACCGACCGCGAAAAGTGAAAAACCGCGAAGTAGCGTCACCCCTAATGACGTCATCCATAAATAATACGTACGTTCATTCTCTCACTCTCTCTCTCTCATATGATCCGTGTGTGTGTGTGTACGTGTACATACATACGTAGATGTAAACAAAGTGTACATAAATATGTTTTTAGAACTCTTTTATTCTTATAACAAGATACGTAACTCAAGATGAAAATGATTTACTGCACAGGTTAATGAGAGCTTTACTGCTCCTCAGGTGACGCCTCATCGTGAGGTGCTGGAGGCGCAGGATCATCGAGGGCAGCTTCCAATAGAGCTGAAGCTGCAGGAGGCGGCGTAGTGGCTCGACGGGAAGACTATTTCGCACAAAATGGCACAAGAGAACAGCAAAAAGTTCCACGCAGCGAGACTAAGTAACACGAGCGATAAAAAGCAATGAATGCGGTCTTCCTTCCTTCATGGGTGCTCGGCAGGGAGAGGAGGTGGGTGAAACGTCTCGGCCAATCAGCTTGCTGGGTGAAACGTCTCGGCCAATCAGCTTGCGAGATTTCCGAGCCGAGCCAACATGACAACAGCGAACAGAGTTGTGCGGCTCTCCATGTTGATACCTGATGGTCTAATGTAGTCTCCCTGCCTTCTGCTAGCGCCCGCCCATTATTTCTCAATTTTGAATTTTTGATGAATATTTTTGAAAAATCCGCGATGCACTGAGGGCGCGAAAGGTGAAGCGCGAAGTAACGAGGGATCACTGTATTGCAATGGCCGTTATCAGAAGACGGGGAAGACTGTCGCTATTATCGTGACGTTACGACCTGACCAATCAGCGGCGAGTAGTCTGTTGACGTCACATCACAGCCCCAGGCTGGCTGAGCCGGGGCCGTGCGGGACCCTGCCCTCGATCAGGTACAAAAATCGCGCCTGCTAACCGGTGCTGGGGCTCATGGAAAATGCACAAACACCGGGGCCCTGGTGCGGTGCTGGGGAAAGCGGGGCCCGTGGAAAAGGCCCTTAAATTTGCTGTCCCCTCAAAATAACTCAACACACAGTCATTAATATCCAAACCATTGGCAACAAAAGTGAGTATACTCCTAAATGAAAATGTCCAAATTGTGCCCAAAGTGTCAATATTTTGTGTAGCCACCTTTTCCAGCACTACCTTAATTCTCTTGGGCATGGAGTTCACTAGAGCTTCACAGGTTGCCACTGGAATCCTCTTCCACTCCTCCATGACAACATCATGGTGTTAGAGACCTTGCGCTCCTCCACCTTCTATTTGAGGATGTCCCACAGATGCTTAATAGGGTTTAGGTCTGGAGACATGCTTGGCCAGTCCATCACCTTTACCCTCAGTTTCTTTAGCAAGGCAGTGTGGAGGTGTGTTTGGGGTTGTTATCATGTTGGAATACTGCCCTGTGGCCCAGTTTCCAAAGGGAGGGGATCATGCTCTGCTTCAGTAGGTTACAGTACATGTTGGCATACATGGTTCCCTCAATGAACTGTAGCCCCCCAGTGCCGGCACTTTTGCAGCCCCAAATCATGACACTTACACCACCATGCTTGACTGCAGGCAAGACACACTTGTCTTTGTACTCCTCACCTGGTTGCCGCCACACACTTGACACACACTGAATCAAATAAGTTTATCTTGGTCTCATCAGATCACAGGACATGGTTCCAATAATCCATGTCCTTAGTCTGCTTGTCTTCAGTAAACTGTTTGTGGGCTATCTTGTGCATCATCTTTAAAAGGGGCTTCCTCCTGGGACGAAAGCCATGCAGACCAATTTAATGCAGTCTCCAGACTGACAGCCTGACCCCCCACCCCTTCAACCTCCGCAGAAATGTTGGCAGCACTCATACATTTATTTTCAAAAGACAACCTCTGGATATGACACTGAGCATGTGCATTCAACTTCTTTGGTCGACCATGGTGAGGCCTGTTCTGAGTGGAACCTGTCTTGTTAAACCACTGTATGGTCTTGGCCACCGTGCTGAAGCTTAGTTTCAGGGTGTTGGCAATCTTCTTATAGCCTAGGCTATCTTTATGTAGAGCAACAATTCTTTTTTTCAGATCCTCAGAGAGTTCTTTGCCATGAGGTGCCATGTTGAACTTCCAGTGACCAGTATGAGAAAGTATGTGAGCAAAAACACCAAATTTAACACACCTGCTCCCCATTCACGCCTGAGACCTTGAAACACTAACAAGTCACATGACACCGGGGAAGGAAAATAGCTAATTGGGTACAATTTGGACATTTTCACGAGGGGTGAACTCACTTTTGTTGCCAGTGGTTTAGACATTAATGACTGTGTGTTGAGTTATTTCGAGGGGACAGCAAATTTACACTGTTATACAAGCTGGACACTGACTACTTTACATTGTATCAAAGTGTCATATCTTCAGTGTTGTCCCATGAAAATATACAATTAAATATTTACAAAAATGTGAGGAGTGCACTCACTTTTGTGAGATACTATATATAATGTATATATATATATATATACTATATATATATATATATATATATATATATACAGTGGGGCAAAAAAGTATTTAGTCAGCCACCAATTGTGCAAGTTCTCCCACTTAAAAGATGAGAGAGGTCTTCAATTTTCATCATAGGTATACCTCAACTATGAGAGACAGAATGAGAAAAAAAAATCCAGAAAATCACATTGAAGGATTTTTAATGAATTAATTGGTAAATTCCAAGCAAGATTTCTGGCTCTCACAGACCTGTAACTTCTTCTTTAAGAGGCTCCTCTGTCCGCCACTCGTTACCTGTATTAATGGCACCTGTTTGAACTCGTTATCAGTATAAAAGACACCTGTCCACAACCTCAACCAGTCAGACTCCAAACTCCACTATGGCCAAGACCAAAGAGCTGTCAAAGGACACCAGAAACAAAATTGTAGAGCTTCACCAGGCTGGGAAGACTGAATCTGCAATAGGTAAGCAGCTTGGTGTGAAGAAATCAACTGTGGGTGCAATTATTAGAAAATGGAAGACATACAAGACCACTGATAATCTCCCTCGATCTGGGGCTCCATGCAAGATCTCACTCCGTGGGGTCAAAATTATCACGAGAACGGTGAGCAAAAATCCCAGAACCACACAGGGGGACCTAGTGAATGACCTGCAGAGAGCTTGGACCAAAGTAACAAAGGCTACATCAGAAACACACTACGCCGCCAGGGACTCAAATCCTGCAGTGCCAGACGTGTCCCCCTGCTTAAGCCAGTACATGTCCAGACCTGTCTGAAGTTTGCTAGAGAGCATTTGGATGATCCAGAAGAGGATTGGGAGAATGTCATATGGTCAGATGAAACCAAAATAGAACTTTTTGGTAAAAACTCAACTTGTCGTGTTTGGAGGAGAAAGAACACCATACCTACTGTGAAGCATGGGAGTGGAAACATCATACTTTGGGGCTGTTTTTCTGCAAAGCGACCAGGACGACTGATCCGTGTAAAGGAAAGAATGAATGGGGCCATGTATCGTGAGATTTTGAGTGAAAACCTCCTTCCATCAGCAAGGGCATTGAAGATGAATCATGGCTGGGTCTTTCAGCATGACAATGATCCCAAACACACCACCCGGGCAATGAAGGAGTGGCTTCGTAAGAAGCATTTCAAGGTCCTGGAGTGGCCTAGCCCAGGGGTGGGCAATCATGTGCCATGGAGGGCCATTCCAATGCAGGTTTTGTGTTCCACTCAGTTTCTTCAGCAGGTGTTTGCTCTTATCAGCTTCAAGGATTGCTAATCATTGAAAACACCTGCTGAAGAGACTGGGTGGAACAGAAAACCTGCAGTGGAATGGCCCTCACTGCCCACCCCTGGCCTAGCCAGTCTCCAGATCTCAACCCCACAGAAAATCTTTGGAGGGAGTTGAAAGTCTGTGCTGCCCAGCGACAGCCCCAAAACATCACTGCTCTAGAGGAGATCTGCATGGAGGAATGGGCCAAAATACCAGCAACAGTGTGTGAAAACCTTGTGAAGACTTACAGAAAACGTTTGACCTCTGTCATTGCCAACAAAGGGTATATAACAAAGTATTGGGATGAACTTTTGTTAATGACCAAATACTTATTTTACTGAGGAAATTACCAATTAATTCATTAAAAATCCTTCAATGTGATTTTCTGGATTTTTTTTTCTTATTTTGTCTCTCATAGTTGAGGTATACCTATGATGAAAATTGGAGACCTCTCTCATCTTTTAAGTGGCAGAACTTGCACAATTGGTGGCTGACTAAATACTTTTTTACCCCACTGTATATATATTGTAGATAATGTGAAAATGACGAGGCAGAGTTCATCTCACGAGTCAGGTTTATTCACATCATCCAACATCATCAAAAGCAGAAAGAGGAAGAAACCCAGACATTCGTCCTTTAAATACCTCAGGACTTCAAAGCACACAGTCACATTGTATTTAATCCCAAATAACAATACATCTTCCTTCAGATCTTAACACCTCCACCCCCAGCCTCTGGCGGCCAGGAAAATCCCCCCAGGCCGTCTCTCTGCATACCAAAGACTAGACTTTCACATCCTCCTGTTATCTCCAGAGAGGCTCAGCTCTTTGTTCAATCTAAGATGTGAAGCCTAAAGTGGTATACATATGAAGCATGAAGTGATATACATAAGTGAACATATATGTGTCCCACATGACCCCCCCCCAAACGTCTAAGATGGAACAACGGAATAACAGTCTGCATGTCATGATAAACCATTACACATCAGTCCACATGCTGCTTGGGCCTCAGTCTCCTCCCGTATCTGCTGTAAGCGGGCTTTACCACTTCAGCGGCGCCATCCTGCTGGAGAGCTGCTGCCTGAGGGTGAGAACTGTTAGTCAATCCCTGTGGGTGTTCTGGGGAATGTCCCCTAGGGGGTCTGCCGCGCCGAGGAGCCCTGGCGCACAGCACATCCTCGTCTGCAACAACAAAGGCGGGTTTGAGCCTGTTTATGCCAATCTTTTCTTTCCTGCCCCCCAGGTCTAGCAAAAAATGCTTATCCCCTGTTTCCAGCACTCTAAATGGTCCATCATAAGGTGGTCGCAACAGTGGGCAATGGGCATTGTGTTTGACAAAAACAAACTCTGCGTTTTTTAAGGCCTTAGGCACAAAAACACGCGGAAAACTGTGGTGAACGGGGCCAGGCAGTGTGCCCGATTCCGTGCCACTCTGTAACCGCTGAGCCGGGGAGCATTCTGGCACAGGATTATCTGGGAGAAATTCCCCGGGCAGCCGAAGTGGCTGCGCAAAAGCCAGCTCAGCCGGGGAGGCTTCTAAATCCTCTTTAGGTGCAGAACGCAACCCCAATAAAACCCACGGTAGCCTGTCTACCCAATTTGCATCCGTAAGCGACGCTCTGAGAGCCGCTTTCAATGACCTATGAAAACGTTCGCATAACCCATTAGCCTGTGGATTGTACGCGGTTGTGCGGTGGATCGTTACCCCCAGGCTGTGGGCCATTGCTGACCAAAGTTCGGAAACAAATTGAGGACCCCTATCGGACGTAATGTCCGATGGGACTCCAAAGCGCGCTACCCATGCTGTTAAAAGCGCGCGCGCCACCTCCTCGGCTGTGGTTGACGACAATGGGACCACTTCCGGCCAGCGCGTAGTGCGGTCTACCATTGTCAGAAGGTGTGTGCACCCCTGTGACGGCGGTAGGGGGCCTACGAGGTCCACGTGAACATGATCGAACCTCTTAGCCGGGATGTGGAACGGCTCCAAGGGAGCTCTAGTGTGTCTGTGTACCTTGGCTCGTTGACAAGCCATGCAGGCTGCTGCCCACTCTCTAACTTGTTTGCGCAGGCTCGGCCAAACAAATTTCTCTCCCACCATTTTGACCGACGCACGCACTCCCGGGTGCGCCAGAGAATGAATCGAGTCAAAAACGCAGCGGCGCCACACGGCTGGTACTACAGGACGCGGTCGCCCAGTGGAGACATCACAGATTAGGGGGGGCATACCGTCTTGCAGCACCCTGTTCTCCAGCCTTAACCCTGTTGGTCCAGACTGGAGCGCGCGCATGTCCGCGTCGCTAACCTGATCCGCGGCCATGGCTGCATAATCTATCCCTAGGCGGACTGGGGCCTCCACGGAGCGCGAGAGACAGTCTGCCACTACATTTAGTTTACCCGCCACATGCTGAATATCGGTAGTAAACTCTGAGATAGCGGCCAGCTGTCTTTGCTGCTGGCCTGACCACGGTTCTGAAACCTTGGCCATCGCGAATGTCAGCGGCTTGTGGTCAATGAACGCGGTGAAACGGCGTCCCTCCAGCCAGAACTGGAAGTGGCGAATGGCCAAGTGGAGAGCTAACAACTCCCTGTCGAATGCGCTGTATTTTCGTTCGCTATCGCGCAAAGTCCTGCTGAAAATATTTATTATTATTATTATATTATAATAATATTATATATTATTAGTTATATTATATATATATATAATATATAATATTATATATTATATATTATATATTATTATTTAATATTATATATTATTATAATATTATTATATTATTATAATAATAATATTATATTATTATATTATATAATATAATAATAGTATATATTATTATTATTTATATTTATTCCATCTAGCTACAATGCTCTGCACTGTGTTTATATATTCATATATTTATTCCATCCAGCTACAATGCTCTGCACTGTGTGTCTGTGTGTGTGTGTATATATATATTTTATAGTAATATGTACATATGTATATTAGCTGCTCTTGCTTGCTTGTTTTTTTTCTTGCCTTCTGATTGTTGCTCTGAGTGTTGCTATCCCTGTGCTGTTGCAATCCTGGAATTTCCTCGTTGTGGGACTAATAAAGGCTTATCTTATCTTATCTTATCTTATCTTATCTTAAAAATGCGAGCGGCTGCCAAGCCCCGGCTACATGCTGCTCCACGACCGCCCCTATGGCCACATCTGACGCGTCAGTAGTGAGCGCTATGCTGGCCGTTGGGTCTGGATGTGCTAACAACGCAATGTTTGCCAGGGCTGTTTTGACCTCCGAGAATGCTCGCTCTCGCTCTGGAGACCATTCGATCTTATTTGTGGGTTTTTGTTTTTTTAGTGCGGCATACAGCGGTTGCATGAGCTGCGCTGCGCGGGGGAGGAAACGGTTATAAAAATTCACCATTCCCAAAAACTCCTGTAACGCCTTGACTGTTTGTGGCTGGGGAAAATTTGTTACCGCGCGTATTTTGTCAGGCAGCGGAACTGCTCCTTCTGGGGAGACGCAATGCCCCAAAAAATCAATCTGTGTCACCCCGAACTGACACTTCGCTGGGTTGATTATTAACCCGTGCTCTCCCAACCTCTGGAAAACTGCCATGAGGTGGTTTTCGTGTTCGTCTTCGGACGCGCTGGCTACTAAGATGTCGTCCAGGTAGACGAATATGAAGGGGAGATCGCGCAACACCGCGTCCATCATGCATTGGAACGTCTGCGCAGCGCCCTTAAGCCCAAACGGCATGCGCAAAAAACTCGAATAGGCCAAACGGAGTTATTACCGCTGTTTTGGGTATGTCCTCAGCGCGCACTGGGACTTGATGGTAACCGCGGACCAAGTCTATCTTAGAAAAAACGTGCGCCCCCGCCAAATGAACGGAAAAATCTTGGATATGCGGGATTGGGTAGCGGTCGTGCACTGTGGCGTTGTTCAACCTGCGGAAATCTCCGCAAGGTCGCCACGAGCCATCAGCTTTCAGGACCATGTGCAGCAGGGAAGCCCATGGGCTTTTCGAACGCCTGATGATGCCCAACTTTTCCAGGTTGGCAAACTCCTCGCGCGTTATGGTCAGTTTAGCTGAATCCAAGCGCCGAGCTTTTGCAAAAATGGGCGGTCCGGTGGTAGTAATAAAATGTTCCACTCCGTGTTTAGCGACAGCTGCTGAAAATGTGGGAACCGCGAGTGCTGGGAACTGAGTGAGCAGTGTGTGGAACTTACCGCTTGCCGTTGCGACGTTGGCTTGTGCTGTGGGGGGGGGGGGGGTCACTCGGGCTGTACAGGGAATAGAATAAAATGAAAGCGCATTAACCAGGCGCCTGTTAGCAAGATCAACCAACAAACCATGTGAGCACAGAAAATCAGCCCCCAACATATTGAAACTCACTGCAGCTATAACAAAAGTCCACTCAAATGTACGGCCGTGTAGGGACAGAAGCAGATTACTCTCACCAAAGGTCTTAATCTCCGAGCCGTTCACTGCTGACGCCCCGCGACCTCGGGGACCCGCCAGCCGGTCAGCGGAGGTAGGCGTGATGAAACTCACTTGGGAGCCTGTGTCCACGAGGAATTGCCTCCCCGAACGCGCGTCCGTCAAGTAGAGCAGCTTGTTCTCTTCAACGAGGGCCGCAGCTGCTACCGACCCCCGGTCTTGGCATTTCCCGAGCGCTTGAACTGGCACGGTGGTATACATTTGCGTGCCTTCTCTGCAAAGCGGCGATGGTAGAAACAGAGGGTGTCTCCTCCGCGATCCTTGGCCCTCACCGCCGCAGTCGTCGGTGGGTCTGCTACCGCCGTCTCTGGCCCCTCGCCATCTCCGGCCGTCACGCCGAACTCCGTCACTACCGCGGTGGCGGAAGTCCCGCTGGGCCAACAACGGCGAACTGGCCAGGGTCGCTCTCGTGGCCGAAGGTAGGGTTCTCAGGAAAATGTGGGTGAAGATGAAGTTGTCGTCATCTGAGCCCCTCAAGCTCAGCATGTTCTCCATCAGGTCAACGGGCGTGCCATCTCCCAAGTCGTTCAGAGCCAGGAGCCTCTCCGCTCTCTCCTGGACTGAGAGAGTGAAGCGTTGGATGAGCGCAGCCTTCAACCCGCCGTATTTGTCGTCGGTCGGTGGCTGCTCCACCAGGCTCTGCACATGTCGAGCCGTGCGGTTGTCGAGCTTGGCAATCACATGGTAGACCTTCGTGTCATCTACCGTTATCCCCCGGAGGGCGAACTGTGCTTCGACCAAGTGGAACCAGGAGAGCGGGTTGTCTCACCAAAAGTCCAGTAGCTGGACGGTAGCGGCATACGCTTGGCTGGGAGCTTCTGACCCGGCTGGCTCGGGGGAATTTCTTTCACTCATGATACGTCTTAGGGTCACCAGTGTAGATAATGTGAAAATGACGAGGCAGAGTTCATCTCACGAGTCAGGTTTATTCACATCATCCAACATCATCAAAAGCAGAAAGAGGAAGAAACCCAGACATTCGTCCTTTAAATACCTCAGGACTTCAAAGCACACAGTCACATTGTATTTAATCCCAAATAACAATACATCTTCCTTCAGATCTTAACACCTCCACCCCCAGCCTCTGGCGGCCAGGAAAATCCCCCCAGGCTGTCTCCCTGCATACCAAAGACTAGACTTTCACATCCTCCTGTTATCTCCAGAGAGGCTCAGTCCTTTGTTCAATCTAAGATGTGAAGCCTAAAGTGGTATACATATGAAGCATGAAGTGATATACATAAGTGCACATATATGTGTCCCACAATATATATATATATATATATATATATATATATATATATATATATATATATATATACTGTATATATATATATATATATGCTCAAAAAAATAAAGGGAACACTTTGAAAACACATCAGATTTTAATGGGAAAAAAATAAGCTGGATATCGAAATTGTAGCAGGCTAGTCCAGCTTACTCAGATTAAAAAGTGTTCCTTTAATCTAAGTTTTGTTCATTGAAAATTGTCCAACAGAATTTTTCCAGCAATGACTACAAATTCTGAAATCCGTCTATTGTTATGATAAATAAATAGTGAAGATTAGTTAGTTAGATACTACACAAAGTGCTTGCATACACGTCTTTTAGCTCCACACACACACACACACACACACATACACCATTTACACATACACATCAGTTACTTACACACATACACTAGTTATACACACACATGCAAACACACAAACTCTACAAGGAAGTCTCTGTTTCCTGCTTCCATATTTGGGCATGGGGTTGCATGGGGCTAAACAACAGGATGTGGATGCCATAAAGGACTAAAGAGGAGACATCTGGGCTGAAAGGAGCCATAAAGCCATAAAGGCAGGATGCATCTGGATACAGAGAGGACCGGTTTTAACTAGTTTGGACAATGGCCAGTGTATTGTTGGAAAGTTACTGGGAAACTCCCAGTAACTTGAAGCCTATATGTAGCTCTGAATTCCTTTGTTCTAGGTGAAAGACCCACAGCCGTGTTCTCTGACTCCCTGCGTGATTCAATAAAAAGATAAACTGAGAAATAATATTTCTTCTGTGATTATTGATTGGTTAACTGAAAAGATTCTGCTCTCAAATTTTAATTTTTACACTATCATTTGACAGATTACATGGAGGGTGATTTAATTAAAGTGAATTAAAATGACAGATAACAGATTATGACAGAATTTTTACAAGCCTGTCTGAGAAACTGACATAACAAAAAAGTATTGTGCCGCCAGCCTCTGATATGGAGCATTGAGGCTTTTCCAGGTCTTTCACTCAGATGCAATTCTGATGCTCAGTCAGCAGATGGCACTCTTTATTAAACGCTTCATAATACTGTGTCGTTCATGAGACAGTTGTCTCAAAGTTGTTCATTGCTTCATGAAGCTTCAGTTTTACCATCACTAGAAACAAAACAAGAACCCAAATACTAACCATCAGCAAGGGAGGAGGAGTGGGGAAATACAACAGATGATCATGGGAGAAACACTGGGGAGATGCTACATTGATAGCACATGAGAAAGACAAATTGAACAAATATAAAGTGAAGAAGAACAGTTTAGGGAATGGTTAACAGGTGGAGACAATCAGTCAAGTGAGGGGGATGAAGCTAATGAGGGAGACAGAGGCTCATTCAGGACATTCAAGGAGGGAATACACACAGAGAGACTGATAAGATGAGATTAGATGAGATGAGATGAGCCTTTCTAAGAAATCAGACATAAGAAACAACCCAAACCAAGGCATGGAATCAAATAAGGAGAAGTACATACAACTAACCCCTAAAATAGCCAAACAAGAAACAGAACAAAACCCACAGAAATAGAAAAATCTGTAAACTGGAAATAAAAACAAGAACAGAACATGCTTTCAAAATAAAACAAGAATCAAGTTGAACAAAACAAGAACAAAACAGGAGGTATTCCCAGGATAAAACCAATGTCAAACTGAACAAAAAAGGGGTGCTTTCACATCTACAGGCTTTAGTTTGTTTCAATCGAACTACAGTTTGTTTTCTCCATTAGTGAGGTTTGATTTGTCTGATGAGAACACGGTAATCGCACTGAGGTGCACACCAAAACAACCGTACCGAGACCACTTAAAAGAGGTGGTCTCATTCCAAATCATCTGGTGAACTCTGGTGCGGTCCTTCAGGTGAAAAAGCATATCAAACTAATACAGGACCAAAAGCTAGAAAACGCTTGATTCGAGGGCCTTATATTATGAGCAGCTTTTAATATATTTCTTTCCAATGTTTAAAAACACTGCAGGATGAATCACACACAAACATGGAGTTGTGAGGAGAAGCAGACTGGTTGGATGATTATGTAAACACTCCTCAATAAAAAATACAAAAATACAGAAAAGTACGCCTTAGCAAATGGTTCATGGAAAGGGGAATTCAGAAATCAGCTACTCAGTGCTGCAACAACTCTAAAAAGCTGTGTGAGGAGGACAATAAAGTGTAAAATGGCTGTATAAAACGGGGCGCATTAGTGTTGCACAGAAATCTGCCACTGTAGGATTGTAATATACTGTATATATATATAACATTAGTATGGCGGTGCCCTGGGCTAGGGAGGGGTGATGCCCCGCCTTTTGGGGGTGGCGTCATCTGGAGTATATAAGCCTGGAGCGGGAGATATATTGTCTCTTCGCTGGGACTCCTGTACTCGCAGTAGGGTCGCCCCGTGTGTACATAGTTCTTGATAATAAACATTATAAAACGTCACCTCACCTCCTCGTTTATTCGGACACAACATTTGGCGACGAGGACAAACGGAGATAGAGAGGGCTGCGACCACATTATGTCCTTTTTTGGAGGCTCCGGGTGAGCCGTTGGTTCATTGGGCCAGGTGGTTTGCAGCCTTCCAAAATTATCTACTAGCGTTAGACCTCGGTGACCTGGACAAATTGAGAGGGAGGGCAATTCTGGTCCATAACCTGGGCATGGAGGATCAGAAAATCCTCAGCACCTTGGGAGGAGGTGACAGCTTCGACGACATCGTGAGGCATATGGCCGGCTACTTTCGCACCCCTGAAAACATCATAATGCAGCGCATCCAGTTCCGACAATGGTGCCAATGACCTGGAGAATCAGTCCAGCAGTTTGTGGCAGACCTCCGATAGCTGGCAGGTGAGTGCTGGTTTGGGGACCTAGAGAAGGAGATGGTCCAAGACCAGATGGCCGAGCACGTGGCCTACTCCTCGGTGAGGGTTCGCCTGCTAACTCACGCCGGTGAGCTAACTTTGCTAGCGGCCATGCTAGCGCAACAGCATGAGGCAGTGGAGCAGCTGACGAAACACCTCGGCTGCGACGACGCTCCGCAGAAGAGCACATGGGAAGGCCCTGGCCTTGGATTCGGACGATGGCAGCGATGACAAGTACACAGCCATTGTCAAGATACGGTCCACCCCAGGGACACAACAATGCTATGGCTGGGACTCCAGCAGACACCGCTATCGAGCCAGGGAGTGTACAGCAAGGGGCAAGCATTTCGAATAGTGCGGTCTGCTCCATCACTTTGCCAGGGTTTGCTGCAATTTTGACAAGGAAGAACGGAAACCAGAAAAAGGAACTGTTAAGAACATGATTCCTACGGTGGTCCACACAGTCTCACCCGACACGGATGGTCGTATCATCTGTGACATTTTGTTGGACAGGACACCGATACTGCTGTTGGTGGACACTGGGTCAGCGCTCTCCATCCTCAACTTGGAAACTGTAAGTCGGTGTTTTCCCCACTACAGAGTGAGTAACACTAACATTACCTGTTATGGTTATGGTAGCCACCCGCTGGATGTTGGGGGCTCGGTGTGGCTGTCGGTGAGGTACAAAGGGGCCTCCATGTGCGCCAGCGAGTTCATGGTGTCGCGGGACAGTAATAACCTAATGGGCTGTGATTTATTCTATGGGCTTGGTTTCACCATCACCTGCAGTGAAGTGGAGAAGTGGTCAGGTGGTGGCTTATGGGACTGGCTTTTCTACGTGGGAAGTGGCGATGAAGTGTGGGATTTTGGGTGGCCCATTCCGGGTGAAGAGGGACACCACCAGCACCTTAGTATGCCGACTAGGTGGGGGTCCCATGCCAGTGTTTGTGGTCTGCGGATGGTGGACCTGAATGGCATGGTTTGACCTCTGCGGTGGCGGAAAGGTCCGAAGAGCGTGAGCTACAGGGCTCCGGTGGCCGACGATTTCCGGTGCTGAGAACAGTGGCTGGTGCCGCTCCGATGCAACATCATCTGGTATCCGGGGTATCACCAGACGGCACAAGCCCTGGCCATGCCGATACCAAAAGCAAGGGACATGGCTCAAGTCAACTTGGCGAACCGCTGAGGAGTCATAAGGGTGCCAGATCGTGACACAGATGACGGAGAAAGTCAGTGAGCACTCCCCTGGGTGAGGGTGATGACGTGCGCCCTAGGGTCGAGCCTCAGCTTGGTCAGGTGTGCAGTTCCAGGAAACTGACAGCTGGACAGGATAATCTGTGGGTGGTCCAGTCCGGCGGTGATGGCTACCTGAGTTTGACTGATGGGTTGAGACAGCATCCCAACGAGATGCGACGTCGGAGCAGAAAAGGGCATCTATGCAGTCCGTCTCCTGTCACAAAGAAACAGAGACGCTCTGGAAGTGGGCCGCGTGACGGACACTCCGGGGGGGGCCTTCGGGAGACCCGGGTTGAATGTGTCAGGGCTTACGGTGTGTCTCATAACGTGCATTTATTAATAGATGTAATTTGTTTATGGTTAATATGTTCAATATATTCTGACTGTATTCACATGTTGAAGTTGTTATGGAATGGGATGATGAGAAACATGTGGGTAATGTGAAACATATAAGTTGGTTCTTATGGTCATTTATCCTATTAGTGGTACAACTTAGGAGTGTGACATGTGGATATCGGGTTCGTTTTGTTAAAAAAAAAAGAGAAATGTTCATAGATTTTAATAGTAACTACTTACAGTATTTTGCAATGTTGTGTTTTAATTTCCCTGTCTGTGGTGTGGTCTTAATGGCTGTTTACGTTTTTGAAAGTAAAAGGAATGTCTGCCACTGTAACGGGGTGTTTAAGGGATTTGAGGCACAAGACCACCGTTGTCGTATGACTGTTTAGTGAGTGTGAGGTGCAGTAGCACCTGGGTGTGAATGGTATGTTAAGTGCCCTATAGTGTGAATACTTGTGTTTTTTTATTGTGGGGAGTTCTCTGTGTGTACTTATGTGTATTCTGTGAGTTTATGGGATTGGATACTGCCATTGTGTATGTCTATGATTGTTGTGTGTATATGTTTAGCTTTAACGGGATTGATTTAGTTTGGTGAGTGGCCCTTTTTTCTTTTCCAGGACTGTTGTTTACATAGCGGAGAGCTCCGCTGGGCCATTGTGGTGGGTGAATGAGTAGGCCTATACTCTCTTGTATTAGTGTGTGAATCGGGTGTGAATTATTTGGTTGGGTAATTTGTGTGCTTGCATTTTTTCAAAGGGGGGGGGTAGAATGTAGGATTGTAATATATAATATTAGTATGGCGGTGTCCTAGGCTAGGGAGGGGTGATACTCCGCCTTTGGGGGGGTGGCGTCACCTGAAGTATATAAGCCTGAAGCGGGAGACATATTGTCTCTTCGCTGGGACTCCTGTACTCGCAGTAGGGTCCCCCTGTGTGTACATAGTTCTTGATAATATCGATCTCTGCGATCGTTGGTCTCATCTCCAGCGGAGATGAAGCTGAGTACAGAGGGCTTATCCAGGACTTTGTGGACTGGTGCCATCGGAACTGCCTCCAGATCAACGCGAGGAAAACTAAGGAGCTGGTGGTGGACTGCCGCAGGCATGGGCAGCCCCTCACAGCACCAGTAAATATACAGGGAACAGACATCGAGATGGTGACATCCTACAAGTACCTGGGTATTCATCTGAACAATAAACTAGACTGGTCACACAATACTGACGCACTCTACAAGAAGGGACAGCGCAGGCTGTTCCTGCTGAGGAGACTACTAACTACTAACTAACTAACCTGCACTTATATAGCGCTTTTCTAGTCACAAAGACCACTCAAAGCGCTTTCATTAATACTAACCCTCTATTCTAAGGGCCTATAGGAAACAGATATCTAGGGACAATTTAGAACAGCCGATTAACCTAACATGCATGTTTTTGGCATGTGGGAGGAAACCGGAGAAATCCCGGAGTAAACCCACGCAACACGGGGAGAACATGCAAACTCCACACAGATCACTGTTGGTCGGGGGCTGGGACCGAACCCACGACCCCACGATCCCCACAATCCCCCGGCCAAGGGTAAACTGTGCTGCCGCAGTGCTAACCATTGTGCCACCGTGCAGCCCAAAGACTCCACCGTGCAGACTGCACCGTGCAGACTCAGGTCTTTTGGTGTACAAGGGGCGCTGCTGAAGTCATTCTATGACACGGTGGTGGCATCAGCCATCACTTTTGGAGTGGTCTGCTGGGGCAGTGGCATTACTGCAGCCGATAGGAAGAGACTGAACAAACTGATTAAGAAAGCTAGCTCTGTCCTGGGGCAACGCCTTGATCCGATGGAGGAGATAAGAGAGAGAAGGACGGTGGTTAAACTGTCATCTCTGCTGGAGTCCGAGTTCCACCCTATGCAGGACATACTGGATGCACTGAGGAGCTCATTTAGCAGCAGACTACATCATCCCAGGTGCACAACCAAGAGGTTTCGTAGGTCCTTCCTACCAACGGCTGTCAGACTGTACAACCTAAGCAGGGCTGCTCGCAGAGATAGCAAAAAGACGTAACAAACTAATAGTTTTTTTTGAATGCAAAAGATGCAATAGACTTACACAATGGTCCTCTCCGGCATACAACTAGGAACATACCGGTCGCTGTGGAGGGTGAGAATATGTATGGGCACATAATCATACCATGTAGGATAACTAAATAGACGGTTATGCTGTTTCATCCCACCTAGCAACAATGCTCTGCACTGTGTGTGTTTATATATTTACATATTTATTCCATCTAGCTACAATGCTCTGCACTGGGTGTGTTTATATTTATATATCTATATATTTATTCCATCTAGCTACAATGCTCAGCACTGGGTGTGTTTATATTTATATATCTATATATTTATTCCATCTAGCTACAATGCTCCGCACTGTGTTTTTATATATCTACATATTATTCCATCTAGCTACATTGCTCCGCACTGTGTGTGTTTATATACTTGCATATTTATTCCACCTAGCTGCAATGCTCCGTACTGTGGGTGTTTATATATTTACATATTTATTCCATCTAGCTACAATGCTCTGCACTGTGTGTTCATATATTCATATATTTATTCCATCCAGCTACAATGCTCTGCACTGTGTGTCTGTGTGTGTGTGTGTGTGTGTGTGTATATATATATTTTATAGTAATATGTACATATGTATATTAGCTGCTCTTGCTTGCTTGTTTTTTTTTTTTTCTTGCCTTCTGATTGTTGCTCTGAGTGTTGCTATCCCTGTGCTGTTGCAATCCTGGAATTTCCCCATTGTGGGACTAATAAAGGCTTATCTTATCTTATCTTATCTTATAATAAACATTATAAAACATCACCTCGCCTCCTCGTTTATTCAGACACAACAGCCACCTTATTACATCTTCTGCTTAATAAATAACACAAATATTAAGGTAACAGTTTTTGGGAATTTACCTCTTAAATTTATCTAGACAGTACTGGTTTTTCAACCACACACAGGCAAACAATGTACAACATCACCGTATGCAGTCACACACGTGTAACTATGGTAAGGAAACTAACTTACTATATTTACTTTTCTTGTTCCCATGGCAAAAGCAGCTGGCCAATTAGAGGAGAGAACCTTCTGACGTGATTCTTGAGTGATTTGATGTGACGCATTTTGATCCGCTTGAATTTTTCCCTGTGTGAAAGGGAACCAAATTAAGGAGAAAATGATATAAAGTAACAAACTCATCAGGTGATTTGGACCAAAGTTAACAACTTTAGGTGTGAAACACTCTAAGTATAATATGGAGAAACAAATTTCCCAAACAACAAAACTCAAAAACACAACGAAGGAGTATGGTCAACCTCCTGCTGACCATTATCATCTCTGCTGATCAGTTCATGTTGATGAACCATTTTATACAGCCATGTTCAGGTTCAGGTTCAGGTTACTTTATTTGTACCCGTAGGTAGATTTGTTTTGCAGTCAGGTGTCCTCCATATTTACAAACCACAATTACATTCAACATGAACACAAACACAGGCACACATGAAGCTGACTATAAACATGATAAAAGTACTCAAGGCTCCACCAATCAGGACATAGGACAAAGAGATAAGAGAAAAAACAAAGAGATAAGAGAGAAGGGTCATATTAAAAAGTTAAAGACTAGTCAAAGAGGTTAAAAACTCAAAAGTCTAAAACCCAATAAAAGATTTAGAGCCCAGATAAAAAAACCTACAAAAATAAGTAAATATAAAATAAAATTAATATATAGGTAACTAAATTATGTGCAATATATTGTTACATCTTGTTCAACTCTTTAACAGCAGCAGGAACAAAGCTGCTTTTGTAGCACTGGGTTTTACTTTTTGGGACAGCAAACCTCCGTCTGGAGGGAAGAAGCTGAAAGTGCCAGTGCAAAGGGTGGGAGTCATCATTTAAATGGAGGTAGCAATCCTCTGTACTTGTCTGGTGTACAGGGATGTCAGGCTCAGCTGTGACTCACCAAGCAAACGACTGGACCATCTAACTACCTGATCCAAGGATTTCCTCTGTTTCAGTTTTATCTGACCAAACCATGACACTAAAGAAAAGGATAAAACAGATTCAATAAAAGCCCGATAAAACATTGTCATTATGGTTCGGTCAATTTGGAAGCGCACAAGTTTTCTTAAACAATGCAAATGTTGCCGACCCTTTTTGCACACCTTTTCACAGTTCTCTTCAAAGTTTAAATTACTGTCAATAATCGTCCCAAGATATTTGTAGGATATTTGTAAGATATAAGCCAATATCTAATTATATATTTGAAATCCCTTCAAATGACAAAAGAATCCAATTCTGTCTTCATTGTATTCATGATACAGAAAGGTGAAAATATATACAACACAAAAACATCCTAATATATATATTTTTTTATAAATAAAACTTTTTAAAAAATGTATAGAAATATTAAAAAACATAATTTGAGACTTGAGCCATATACTGTACATAGAACATGTAGAATTACAATGTTACACTATGAGCAAAGCTCTGCAAAAAGTCCAGTGAAGATCTGTAGTTGAAATCTTTTACTGTCATTTTGATCTGAAACCATTACTCACTTGGGCTTTTGTTTTTTTCCCAAATGCCCCAATAGTGGTAGGGTAAGTTGTAATCTTCAAACTTTTCCATTGTTCTGATGAACATGGAAGAAAATGGTGTTTTGAATTCTGCAGTGTGACTAGGATCTTGATTTCTGGTCACAAGATTTCCTTTTATGCTTGTGTCATGTACAGTGACCTCAAGGTGGACCAGGTTTCTTGAGCCCAGACAACACTACTGCATTAAAGATGCATTCCGGTGGCTCTAAAACCACCTCAAAAACAAATCTGTATTGCCCAAAATAGTATATTGTGACTTTTTACCCACAAAAAACTTTCATTGCCTTAGAATTGCTTGGAAATAGCTTTTACATCTTCCACCTACTTAAGTATGCACAAATCTATGAATATTCCAAGTAGGTCCACCCATACCTCCGCCCGGATTCTTCTGATTGGTTTCATAACAAAGTAGGTTTCTCCTGGGTGGGTTGTTAGGTGTGCCGACATGCTGTGGATCACCGTTTGCCTGGAACCTCCCCAAGAGACCAGCCCGCCAAGAGTGACCCTACCAGGAGCAAGCTCCAGATGGCAATGCTCTTTGGATCATTGGAACACACAAGCTTCTTCACCACGACAAGGCCAGACCCAGGGTGGAAAAGACCTCAGGGTAAGTCACGCACCAGATGGTTTGATGTGGTGGAGAGAGACCTCCCACAGCTCAGAGTCGCTGTTGACAATGCAGAGGAGCTGACCCAAAACTGGCAATGTTGGCATGCACTGGTTAACCTGATTGGCTCTACATATGGTGATGGCCACCCAGCCCTCACTCCACAGGAGTAGTAAGTAAGTATACCCCCGCCCACCAGTAGTGTATGCTGCAAGGCCAGCCCACTTTTCTCCTCTGAAAGGAGAGGGGGGAGCTCTCCTCTGACTTGAGAACACCGAAGACTGCTTCGCTAAACAATGGCCAACTCGCCTCGTTCCTCCGGAGGTAGTGGGGAGTTTAATGTCTCCTCCACTGTCCTCCCTGGTGGGGACAGAATGGACTGCCCGGGGGGGTTTATGTGCCCCCCTGAAAACCCCTTCACCGAACCAAGTCAAACAAATGCAAAACAGACGGGTGACGGTCTTGGCACCTTCATCTCCTGAGAGCAGACGTCTCTCTCTGGTTCCGACTGTGTGCCTCCGGTACTCCAGGGCCACGCATATGCAGCGCAGTAGCTGGTGTACTCTGGACTCCAAGCTGACCGTGCCCTGCGTGTGCTACGGGGTTCCGGAATACTGTAGCCCCAGCAGTGGAAAACTATGGGCAGCCACAGTCGGTTTCACACCGTTCCCAGGAAGGAACGCTGACTGTCAGCATGGTAAGTGGTAGGTAGAGGAGTATTGGCCAGAGTGTTTTTCCTCACCGAAGGACCCTCTGTG
Source organism: Pholidichthys leucotaenia (assembly GCA_020510985.1). Classification (NCBI taxonomy): domain Eukaryota; kingdom Metazoa; phylum Chordata; class Actinopteri; order Cichliformes; family Pholidichthyidae; genus Pholidichthys; species Pholidichthys leucotaenia. The sequence goes on from CM035850.1 coordinate 130,752,546, forward strand.
ACAATCTGAGCTGGTTCTATCAGCTCATTATCTTATCAGCTCACTGAGGACCCCATTCAAGCTGGGCCCCCCCCCTTCACTCCTTCCTCTCTCCTTCTCATCCGCTCTCTCTCTACTTCAATCATGCATGCTCCTCAGCTCCTCGCTCTTCCCCCGAGGTGGTGAACTCAGGTCTGTAGCCATGCTTATGTAGCTAGAAAGGCTCTGTCTAAAGTCAGCCATTTGGGGGGCGATGCTTAACTGGAAAGTCACAGCAGAAAAACACATACTTGTGACTGTGGTCAGATTTTGTTCTGGATATGTCTTGTAAGTCACAAAAAACATGCTACACACACGTTAACAAAAGAAAAAAACATGATTTTTGGTGGCGTATCACTTAATGAATGAATGAATGAATGAATGAATGAATCTTTATTTCGGATAGTACGGGTTAAAAGGAACTGAATAATATAGCAAAAGGGGGAAATAAAATCCAACAAGGTCTAATTAGACAATAACTCCTCTGATTATACAGTTCAACAAAAGTTATCCGAAATGGGTGATGGCTGAAGCCGCAGCTTATATTGCCCACCCATATTCAATCCAAGAATTCAAAAGAAAAACAAAACAAGAGTGATTACAATTCAGAACAAAGCTAAGACAAAATGTGACCAAAAAAAAAACAAAAAACTAAGTAACAGCACAACACAGACTGGATATGACAATCCTTATGTGATTTTACATGTCATCTTGTATATATGTTTGGAGTATTTCTTCCTTTAGTTTTTGTTTAAATTGTCCAAGCGTTGTACATGATTTTAATTCAGGTCCAAAATCGTTCCATAATCTGACTCCTTGCACTGAAACACAGTGTTGCTTGGTGGTAGTTCTCACTGTAGGCTTTTGAAATATACATGTTCCTCTGAAATGATATCGTTTCTCCCTTATTTGGAACAACTTTTGGATATTTGCGGGCAGTGATAAATTCTTCACTTTAAACATTATTATTGCAGTTTTAAAGTCAACCAGATCTTTCAACTTGAGAGCTTTTAGTTTAAGAAAAAGTGGGTTTGTTGGTTCCCTGTAAGCTGCTTTGTTTATTATTCTAATAGCTCTCTTTTGAAGCATAAAGAGTGGATGTATGTTTGTTTTATATGTATTTCCCCATACTTCATTACAATATGTCATGTATGGGAGTATTAATGAATGATACAAGGTATATAGTGTGGGTTGATTCAGCAAATATTTCACTCTGTGTAATATTGCAATTGATTTGGATACTTTACCTTTAATATAATTAATATGTGACTTCCAACACAGTTTATTATCAATTATTACTCCAAGAAATTTAGTTTCAGATACCCTTTCAATCGCTACACCATTTACACTGAGTTTAGGTACTGAGTTGTTGTGATGGTTGTTAAAGACTATAAATTTTGTCTTACTTAAATTGAGCGTTAATTTGTTTGAATCAAACCACAGTTTAAGCTTTCCTAATTCCTTTCCGAGTGTATCCAGAAGTTGTTCCAAATTGTTTCCACTGCATAATAGATTAGTGTCATCGGCAAACAATATTAAGTCCATTTTTTCTGAAACTTTACATATATAATTTATATAGATATTGAATAATAATGGCCCCAAAACTGAACCCTGTGGGACTCCACAAGTAACCTTCAGTAACTGTGAGTTTTTGTTACTAACACATACATACTGATATCTATTCTTTAAGTAACTACTTAACCAGGACAGTGCTACCCCTCTAATGCCACAATTTTGTAGTTTCTTTAATAATAAATTATGGTTCCAAGGTTGTCATAGCCAGGAGCGGCACTGGGGTTAAGCTCCCAGTGCTCATAAAATGCTCCTTATGGCGTGCGTCTCAAAAAGCCTCTGACAACTAAGTCCAACTCCTAGCCTGCCCGTGTGGTTTAGTCTCTAAGCCCGGCGGAACTGCTTTTACTAATAGGAGAAGGGGCGAGGGCGGATCTCTGGCGCCTTAAAACCAGATGCTTCGGGTAGATGGTGGCTCGTCAACCTGAGAAGGTAGCCCATCTAGGGGAAGGTAAACCCTGATTTCAAACCTCTGCTGCCTTGCGGCATACCCGGTCAAGGGAAAGGCTTCGGGAGTCAACCCTGAGGAAAAATCCGGAGTCGGAGCCCCTAAGGCAGTTCTATGTTGTGCTCAACATCGTTCTGGCAGCTCCTGCAACGGCGCTGGTGCCAAACTGTAGCAGCCCTGCTGTTCCTTTGGATTCATCAGTGACGTGGAGAGGGGGGACATGCTGCATGGGCAACATCTTGTCCTCCATATCTTCCTGCCCAGGCTTGAATCCTACCAACGCCCAACGCTGGAAGGTAGAACACCGGATCACTGGAGAGGACACTCCAGCTTCACCTTTGGCGTAGACAAAACACGGGGAATGACAGTTACCGGTTATAAGCCACTGCTCAATTGGCGTAGAGCGTGGCGCCAGGGGTTGTTCCCGACGGTGGGAGGGATCATCAGATCTCACTGGACAGCTACCGCCCACCTCAAGCTGGGCAGCCCCCAGCCAATAAGGTGTTGTCCCGCCACAGCTTGCTTTCCTCATTGGGTGCATGGGGATAAGGAGAAATCCAAACAGCAGGCTGAGAACCTTCGCACCAGGCAAGACAATAAAACAAAAGAGACCAACTCTAAAACTGGGAACTTGGAACGTCCGCACTATGATGGCAGGACTCGCTGCTAACCTAAAGGACATCAACGACACCAGGAAGACTGCCATCATCAATAATGAGCTGAAGAGACTGGGAGTGGATATCGCCACTCTCCAGGAAACACAGTTAGCTGATGCAGGCACACTGAGAGAGAAGGACTACACGTTCTACTGGCAGGGAAAGGGCAGTGACGAGCACAGGGAACATGGAGTGGGCTTCGCAGTGAAGAACACTTTGCTGAAGATGGTGGAACCGGGCAGCACTGGCTCTGCACGACTCCTCACCCTCCGCCTGAACACCACTGAAGGCCCAGTCACCCTCGTCAGTGTGTATGCCCCAACACAGACAGCCACACCAGAGACAAAAGACGAGTTCTACGAGAATCTCGCAACAACTGTCAGGATCATCCCCAACTCTGAACAACTCATTCTCATTGGAGACTTCAATGCCAGAGTGGGTGCTGACCACGACTCCTGGCCCTCCTGTCTTGGACCTTTTGGCGTGGGCAGAATGAACGACAACGGACAGCAGCTGCTCGAGTTCTGCACATATCACGATCTGTGCATCACAAACTCGTTCTTCAAGACCAAGCCCCAACACAAGGTTTCCTGGCAACATCCACGCTCAAAGCACTGGCACCAGCTAGACTTGATCCTGACCAGGCGCACCTCACTGAAGAACGTGCTAATCACCCGTTCATTCCAGAGTGCAGATTGCGACACAGACCATTCATTGGTGTGTTGCAAGGTCAAGCTGCAGCTGAAGAAATTCCATCGTGCTAGACAACCTGGAAAGGCACGGATTGACACCAGCAAGATGGCCCAACCAGAACTTGTTGAGCAGTTTGCCTCCACCTTTGAGAAGGAACTTGGTGTACCACAAGGAGGAGAATCTGCAAAGCAGAAGTGGGAAGAGCTGCGAAACACCATCTACCGCACAGCCTTGGCTACCTTTGGAAGGAAGACCTCGAAGTCACAGGACTGGTTTGATGCCAAGTTGACCGAGATGACCCCCGTCATTGAAGCCAAGCGCTCAGCACTTGCTGAGTACAAGAAGTACCCAAACGAGAAGAATCTCCAGATTCTCAGGGCTGCGAGAAGCAAAGTTCAGCAGACTGCTCGGCGCTGTGCCAACGAGTACTGGACTCAGCTCAGCCAAGACATTCAAACCGCTGCCATAACAGGGAACATCTGTGGTATGTACGATGGCATCAAGAAAGCACTTGGTCCGGCTCAGAGCAAGACGGCCCCCCTCAAATCTTCCACTGGGGAGATGATCACAGAGAAGAACAAGCAGATGGAGAGATGGGTGGAATACTACTCCGACCTCTACTCTAGACAGAACACTGTGATACCGTCAGCCCTTGATGCCATCAACTGCCTGCCATCCATGGACGAACTTGACGTCGAGCCAACCATCGACGAACTCAGTAAGGCCATTGATAGCTTGGCCGCTGGCAAGGCACCCGGCAACGACGGCATACCCCCTGACCTGATCAAGCACTGCAAGACCGCCCTGCTGCTGCCATTGCATGACGTCCTCTGCCAGTGCTGGAAGGAAGGTGCCGTACCACAGGACATGAGGGACGCCAAGATCATCACCCTCTACAAAAACAAAGGGGAGAGAAGCGACTGCAACAACTACAGGGGCATTTCCCTCCTCAGCGTTGTTGGCAAAGTCAACGCACGAGTTGTTCTCGTTCATCTACAGAAGCTTGCCGAACGTGTCTACCCCGAGTCTCAGTGTGGCTTCCGCGCTGAGCGATCGACGGTAGACATGATATTCTCCATCCGCCAACTCCAGGAGAAATGCAGAGAACAGAACATGCCTCTGTACGTCGCCTTCATCGACCTCACCAAAGCGTTTGATCTGGTCAGCAGAGAGGGCCTTTTCAAGATCCTGCCAAAGATAGGATGCCCACCAAAGTTGCAAAGCCTCATCGAATCGTTTCACACCAACATGCAGGGGATAGTGCAGCACGATGGCAACGTCTCAGAGCCATTCAACATACGCAGCGGAGTGAAACAGGGCTGTGTACTTGCGCCAACCCTCTTTGGAATTTTCTTTGCTATGCTCCTGAGGCATGCCTTCAGCACAGCAACAGAGGGAATCTACCTGCACACAAGATCTGACGGCAGGCTTTTCAACCTCACCCGCCTGAAAGCCAGAACCAAAGTACGCGAGGCTCTAATCAGAGACATGCTGTTCGCAGACGACGCTGCAGTCGCAACCCACACACAGCAGGAGCTTCAGACCCTGATGGACCGCTTCTCCCAGGCATGCAAGGACTTCGGGCTTACCATCAGCCTGAAGAAGACTAACGTCTTGGCACAAGGCACGGAAGCACCACCAACCATCACCATTGATGACTACAAGCTGGAGGTCGTGGATCAGTTCACGTACCTGGGGTCCACGATCAGCAACAACCTCTCCCTTGATACAGAGATCAACAAGAGGATTGGAAAATCAGCCTTCACACTCGCTCGCCTCACCACACGAGTGTGGGAGAATCCCAAACTCTCTGTCAAGACGAAGTTGGCAGTGTACAACGCCTGCATCATCAGCACACTGCTCTATGGGAGTGAGACGTGGACAACATACGCCCGGCAGGAAAAGAGACTGAACTCCTTCCACTTGCGCTGCATTCGCCACATCCTGGACATATCCTGGCAGGACAAAGTGCCCAACACAGAAGTTCTGTCCCGCGCCGGCCTTCCCTCCATGTTCACTCTACTCAGGCAGCGGAGGCTCCGCTGGCTAGGCCACGTTCACCGTATGGAGGATGGCAGAATCCCCAAAGACGTCCTCTATGGAGAACTGGCAACTGGCAGGAGAGACGTTGGCCGCCCACAGCTGCGCTTTAGAGACGTCTGCAAGAGAGACATGAAAGCCCTGGATATCAACACAGAGCGCTGGGAGGACCTTGCAACGGACCGCTCCAAATGGAGAGGCACCCTGACCAGACAGCTCAAGGCGGGTGAAGAGAGACTGACTGCTGCAGCAGATGAAAAAAGGACCCGCAGGAAGAACCGCCACAGACCCAGCAGCACGGAGACCACCCACAAGTGTGACCTGTGTGACAGGGACTGTCATTCGCGCATCGGCCTGTTCAGCCACAGGCGGTGCTGTTCCAGCAGAGTAGACGTTTAGGATTCTCTTCCATGGTCATCATAGACCGACGGAGGCCGACGACGACGACGAAATTATGATCTACTGTATCAAATGCTTTTTTAAGATCCAGGAATACTCCAACTGAATACTCTTTATTTTCAATGGCTGTTGATATTTTTTCTATAAATTCCATTAGAGCAAATGCAGTTGTCCTCTTGTGTCTGAACCCGTATTGCTGCTCACACAATAAATTATTCTTCAGTATGAAGTTGTCAATTCTCTCATAGAATATTTTTTCAAGTATCTTGGAAAATTGCGGCAATAGTGAAATTGGTCTATAGTTTGAGAATTCCCCTCTGTCACCTGTCTTGTATATCGGAATTACTTTAGCTATTTCCATTGCATTGGGAAATATACCTGTTTGGAGAGACAGGTTACAGATATACGTCAGTGGTTTTACTAAGCATTCAATAATTGTTTTGACTAAGAGCATGTCAATACCATCACAGTCCGTCGATGTTTTACTTTTAAACGATTTAACAATTTCAATGACCTCTCTTTCGTCTGTGTTCTTTATGAAAATGGAGTCTTTTATAGCAGTGTTATTGCACATTGTATCACCTGTAGGCACCTGTATAACTTGAAGCCTGATGATTGTAATCAATTAGCCAAGTTAGATGCCTGTCTTAAGTAAATCAAAGCTTGGATGACTTGTAATTTTCTGCTATGAAACCCAGATAAGACTGAAGTCATTCTTGTTGGTCCAAAAAACCTTAGAAATACAGTACCTTTCCAAATCAAACTCTTAATTTGGATGCCGCTACTCTCACTCTGAATAGTTCTGTGAGAAACCTTGGAGTTATTTTTGATCAAGATCTGTTCTTTAATTCACATATTAAATTTGTTTCTAAGACTGCCTTCTATCATCTGCACAATATTGCCAAGATTAGGAGCATCTTGTCTCTGAATGATGCTGAGAAACTGATCCACGCTTTTGTTAGCTCTAGATTAATTATTGTAATTCGTTATTATCAGGTTGTCCTAAAATATCTTTAAAAAGTCTTCAGTTGATCCAAAATGCTGCTGCAGGAGTTTTAACTGGTTCTAGAAAGAGAGATCATATCTGTCCGGTTCTGGCCTTCCTTCATTGGCTTCCCATTGAGTTTAGAATTAAGTTTAAAGGCCTTCTTCTCAATTACAAAGCTCTTAATAATCAGGTCCCCTTATGTATAAAAGATCTGATTTCACCCTATCATCCTAACAGAGCACTACGCTTCCAAAATGCTGGATTACTTGTAATACCCAGAATCTCCAAAAGTACAATGGGAGGCAGAGCCTTCTGCTATCAAGCTCCTTTCCTGTGGAACCAGTTACCACTCTGGGTCCGGGAGTCAGACTCGATCTCTGTTTTTAAGAATAGTGTAAAAACCTTCCTTTTCAATATAGCCTACGATTAGGGAGGGATCTTGTGTCTCTTAACCCCCCTTTTGTTTTGCTGTTAATAGATTCAGACTGCCGGGTGACCTCCAATAATGTACTTGGCTTCTCACCGTTAATGTTTCCTCTCTTTATGTCTGTTCTTTTCTTCTTCTCTATCCCCTCACCCCCAGCCAGTCGCAGCAGATGACTGTCCCTCCCTAAGCCTGGTTCTGCTAGAGGTTTCTTCCTGTTAAATGGGAGTTTTTCCTCTCCACCGTCACTAAGTGCTTGCTCACAGGGGATCATCTGATTGCTGGGTCTTTCTGCAATTGTGGGGTTTTCCCTGCATTTGGTAGTGCTATGAGATGACTTTTGTTGTGATGTGGCGCTATATAAATAAAGCTGAACTGAACTGAATTTAACTGATTTCATTTTCAGTTGTTCACAAAGTTAAAGAAAAACTTCAAAAATGGATCTCCTCTAGCAGCAAAGTGCTTTACACTGTTTATTTTTTTAGTGTAAAGCAAACATAGATTAAAAGACGAGTCTGCATCAAAAGGAGACTATACAGAAAAGAAATAGGGCTATATACAGTATATCCTTGTTATATTACATAAACCCCATAAATTTAGACTTTTTTAATGAACTGTGATAATAATGAACTACAGTATGTGTTCATTATCTCTTAGCAAAAGTTCATTATCATACACCTAATCAGGAGTTAAAGATGTATGTAAAAATCCAAACCTCATCCTTCACATGACCAAGGGAGGATATTTCATTTCATTGTTTTTTTTGTTTGTTTGTTTGTTTTTGTTTTGTTTTTTGGGGGGGTAAACAAAATTTTCTCTACAGTAAATATTGAGGGGGACATATATATTATTACATAATTTGTGAAGTCGGAGGTCAATGAACACTGCCAGGCCGACGTTCCCACAGCTCAGTGGAGGTAAAGGTACCAAACTCAGTATATGTAAGTGGTGAGAGAGCACATCTGGTTTCTATATTTTTATGTCTGTTATAATCTATTCACTCTGCAGCACTGAGGAGGGTTGATTCGGCACAGAATTAGACACAAATCTTCTTCACCTGGTCCTGATTAGACCCCGTCAATATAAGGGCTTCTGAGAAGACCAGTGTCATGGGACCGTTGTGCGGTAAAGTTATGAACACACTGCCAGAGCTTAACCTTCATCTGTTCTGCCTTTGAATGAAAGAATTATTCCCTTTGCTTCTCCCCGTCTCTCTGTCACAGGAAAATTGCCTGGCCTGTCAGCAGTTGCTTCCCTCCTCAGTTGCACACGCATCCTCACCTGCCCCAACCAGGACCTCTCCCCAGCTCCTCACCACTACCCAGATTGGCAAGTAAGACAGACATTTCCACTAACCTTTACCACCTTTCACCTCTAACCAAGGAGCCATTCCTCCCTCTGATCTCCCCTGCTCCTGGAAGAATAAGGAATTAACTACTGGGAAAATCTGGAAAATCCCCGCCTGCCTGGTTCTGCCTCCCTGCCCGAGAGACCCTCGCCACCGCCTCAGGCTCCCTCTCAGCAGTGAGTTCCCTCATATCACTAACATACTCTTCCAGCCCATATTTCCGTCAATCTTACCTCTCTGTTCTCCTCTCCCCACAGGCAGTTTACTCCACTGAGAGCCACGATCTTTATCATTTTCAATAAAAGAAAATATAAGCACTCATCGGTCTCTGCATTTGTTCTTCTCATTCTGTGCTCTGCATGTGAGCTTCCTTCCTCCCTTGGTAAAAATTACAGTATGGCTCATATTGGGCTGGGTGTTTTTTGTGTGCAGATTTGTAGACGGTTCACACTGCATCTTCCAGCATGTTACATAAATACAAAATAAACAGAATACCAAAAGATTTTAAAAAAAAACCTATTAAACACATGAAAGAAAATACATTTTGCTGCTTATTTTCACACATATTAAACCTAAACACTGTTTTCACAAACAAAACAATATTTATATAGATGCAGAGTACTATGTTAACTCAAAATCAGCAGCACCCCACTCCATCTAATGACATCTAATGACAAAAATGCCCACTAGCTTATGATTTACAGTAACTACAGTAAAAAAAAAATATATATGCACAAACACTAGACAACAGTATACGAGGAGGGGGGATGGGCTGAAAAGTTTATAGAGAAGTTGCACCGACGTCACACGGGTCACGTGTCTTTTGTTTACTGCGCCATTTTGGACGACAACAAACTGTCAAATTACCAACAGCAAGTGTGAGTGAGTGTAATCAACGAGATAAATGGCTGCACACAAATCAACACCATGGTCCAACGATGAGGTGCAGACTTTTCTGTGCTTGGTAGCTGACTAAAGAAATCCAGATGGAGCTGGACGGAGCGACATGAAAAGAATTCACGGCCACCGACCAGCGAAGGCAGACGGGAGGCAGAGTGGCGTCGACCCGATCATGGCATTATCATTGTTGAAAACAGTGATAGAGGATGGTGAGTGATGTGATATTATGCATCTTTGCCGTTATTTATCCCAGTGGTGGAAAGCTCACTTTGAACAAACAACACCATTGTCTCCTGTAGGCCGTGAGCAGCTCCCTCAAAATGTGGCTAGAAAATGATTTTCATGGCACCCAACTGGGAACTACGGGATCTTTGATGATTTCTATGTAAAAAAAAACCCTGCTGAATCCGAAAATCGATGTTCCCACTGTCAAAGGTGTGGATAGCTATGTCAAATTTGCATAAATCCAAGATGGCTGCCACGACTAACCAAGGGAATGAATGGCCTAACATTTCAACCAGTCTACCTAGAAACACGTTTGAGGCCTCTTTTTCGGATAATGTTGAGCCAAGGAATCGATTTCTGAGGTCGACTGCGTGATTGAGGGTCAAAGAACCACGCTAATTTGCATAAATCCAAGATGGCTGCCATGGATGGACTAACTTTTTAGCCATTCTACCTAGAATCACGTTGGAGACATCCTTTTCGGCTAATGTTAACCCGAGGAATCGATTTCCGAGGTCATTAGTGTGACTGAGGGTCAAAGAATCCCGCTAATTTGCATAAATCCAAGATGGCCACCATGGGTGTGGATGGACTATATTTTGAACCACTCTACCTATAATCACGTTTGAGACATCTTTTTCGGATAATGTTGACCCGAGGAATCGATTTCTGAGGTCAGATATGTGATTGAGGGCTTGTAGGTGGAGCTGGTAGTGCAACGTTACTACAGGCACTTGATGTTTCTGTGTCTGTTGTTGACATTGACAGTTGTTCAGCAACATCACCAGTGGCAATATTCTCAACAAATACTATCTCACTTGCTGATTTCTTTGACGGTAAATGGAATTTCAGTTGAGGGAATCTTTGCTTAAGCCGCTTCTTCAATCTGCTGGACCTGTGGAACAAAGAAAAATTAGCTTTAACAGAGAAATCTTGGCTTCCATTTCATGTAGACACCACCAATATGCAAAGTTCTTCAGGTAATTTTGATTTGTCACTAAATATATGATTATTGCCAGTTTTTGTCATTTCAATCTTCGTTATTGGTAAGAATCTCAAGATTTTGTTAAACATCTTCGGTTGAAATTGTATATATGTAAGCCATGGAAATCTGTCCTGTACCTGTAGCTTGATGCATCAAGTCTTTCATGCTTTTTGGCCATTGACACAAAAATGTCCAACAGCCTGTTCAGTCTTAGGATTTCTTGGTTTTGGATGATGCGCTGCTTAACCACCTCCTCACAAAATAGGTCAAAGGTTTTCTGGAAACCAAGTCTCTCACTGCTCGATGATCTGGAAATAAAATAAAAAATAATGCTATCTGGAGTAAAACTACACAATATTATATAAAAATATAAAACTAGTGTTTCAGTGAGTTTGATTTAGCAGAGACCTATGACATTTTCCCTTTTGACATTTTGACAACCATGACTTTACTCATTTGTAAGAATTTGTATAGCCCCAAAGGATCTCTGAATTCATATATTTGAAAATAAAAAGGAATAAATTACAACCTGGAGGATTCAGACTGACTCCGTAGAAATCTTGTATACTGACGATAGCAGCTGCCATGGTATTTGACCTCAATGGCAGCACAATCACAGTCTCTTATGTGTCTGAGAATGGTTTCATCTGCTTTCTCAGTAGCTGCTTGTCTTAAAAGACCTGTGTGCAAATAAATCAAAAGACATTAAATTAATAGTAAAACTCAGTCAACCTCCCTGTTCTATTCCATCACTAATGGCTCACAAGTATTTCAGTATCAAAGATATGAGAAATAACATACCAGTAATATAATATGTGTTAAGATTAAATAGACATTATTTTTCTTTAAACTTTCACCACTCCAAATTGTAAGATCTACCAATTTTCTTACCAGCATCACATGTCTCAGCTTGCATCAGTTTTACAGTGACACGATTTGTCCGTGGCCCTTCTCTGAGCGTTTCCTTCTTGCAGATGATGCAGATGTTTGGCAACACGTTGCTTGACCTTGCAGATGCTTGGCTGATGGTTGCTGCAGCATGGTGAGATCGCAGTCGCTTTTTAGGAGATGGTATTGGGGGACTAAGTTCTGGTCCACTTTGCTCCTGAGGCTCAGGAATGTGGGCTTCGGCCAGTCGTTTTTTACGAGCTTCAGCACGTTCCACTCTTGTTTTGTCTGTAAAACAGCTATAGCAGACACGATGGTAGCCAAATGTTGGATCAAGGTTGTTTAGATCTGAAAACATATTATATCGACCATAGGGTATTATAACATTAGGCCTACCTTGTACCCATATAGATATAAAACATATACAGATTGCAGATAATGTTCACATTAACAGTGAGCTTATAATAGAGACCTTGTGCAACCTAGTCACTGCTCAATGTAAACTTGCAAAATGGCAAGCACAGACTGTGTGCCCATACAGTGATCCCTCGCTACTTCGCGCTTCACCTTTCGCGCCCTCAGTGCATCGCGGATTTTTCAAAAATATTCATCAAAAATTCAAAATTGAGAAAAAATGGGCGGGCGCTAGCAGAAGACAGGGAGACTACATTAGAACATCCACCTCTCTGACTACCGCTCCACTCCTCTCCGCCCACCTCTTCACCGCTCGGGAATCTCGCAAGCTGATTGGCCGAGACGTTTTACCTCACAAGCTGATTGTCCGAGACGTTTTACCCAGCTTCTCTCCCATACCCAGCGAAGGAAGACCGCATTCATTGTTCTTTATCGCTAGTCTCGCCGCGTGGAACTTTTCGCTGTTCTCTTGTGCCTTTTTGTGCAAAATAGTCTTCCCATCGAGCCACTACGCCGCCTCCTGCAGCTTCTCCAGCTCTATCGGAAGCTGCCCTTGATGATCCTGCGCCTCTAGCACCTGAAGATGAGGCGTCACCTGAGGAGCAGTAAAGCTCTCATTAACCTGTGCAGTAAATCATCTTCATCTTGAGTTACGTATCTTGTTATAAGAATAAAAGAGTTCTAAAAACATATTTATGTACACTTTATTTACATCTACGTATGTATGTACACTTACACACACACACACGTATCATATGAGAGAGAGAGTGAGAGAATGAACGTACGTATTATTTATGGGTGACGTCATTAGGGGTGACGCTACTTCGTGGTTTTTCACTTTTCACGGTCGGTTCTGGAACCCATTAACCGCGATAAGTGAGGGATCACTGTATTTATTGAGAGCATAAAGAATACAGGCGACTGCTGCTGCCATGAGTTTAACCTTTCTTGGGTGACACATCACAAACATATGGGCTTTCCTTAACAGGCCATTTTCCATCCGCCTAAGGCTTGATAGCATGGGTGTGACTATGTGCAAACTATATAAATGTATGCCCAAACTTGTTCCTCCCTCACCTACTAGTACACTGCACCCCTTGGGCTTGGGCTGAGAAGTACATCCAACCCTCAGACTCAGAGTTAAGCTCATTGGGATTGCTACTCTTTTCCCATTTGAGCTACTTTGTGGTAGTGGTATATTTTGACTATAATTCAGGCCCAGGGTGGGTTCTGGGGATAGATGCATCATCAGAGTGAGTTGATCTGCATCATCTAGTTCTATACTAGGACTATGTTACCTGGCACCCAGAGTCCCTTGGTTATTAGCCTCCACACCCCCAGATCGGCCTACTCGGAGTCTTAGACCAGGACTAGGTCACCCTGTGAGCGGTTGACAAAGGTTTTAGACATCTAGGGTTCCATTTTTGTTCATATTTAGCGTTACAAATGATCGGAGCCAAAAGACTCCAGGGCACACGCAGTACAACCATAAACAATGGCTGCCACTCACCTTTCTCGAACAAGTCGCGACATTGTTCTGCTACTTTCTGTTGGGGTCCGTCAAGTACAAGCCATTTTTTGGGCACACTCACGTACTTTTTCCCACGATGCTTCAGTAAAACGAGTGATACTGCCCGAAAACTTATCGGAAATGTGAATAACACAAGAGAGGCTTTCAGCGCACGCTACCCCTGTGGGCGCTGCCATTTTGTTGTCACATGACCAAAGGGACAACGCTGATTGGTTAAAACGTCCCGGACTGGGCCATGTTTAAGGTAGCCAGACAATTATTACCGACTGACTTCAATCGCATTTTTCATACAGCTATCCACACCTTTGGAAGTGGGAACATCGATATTTTGTCTTACAATAATGTAATCTTAATTTAGAAACACTAAAATTTTGGTTCCCCTTTGGGTGCCACGAAACTGAACGAAAAGTGGCAGCTGCTCACGGCCTACTGTATATATATATACAGTATATATATATATGTGTGTGTGTGTGTGTGTGTGTGTGTGTGTGTGTGTGTGTGTGTGTGTGTGTGTGTGTGGACAAAATTGTTGGTACCCCTCTGTTAATGAAAGAAAAACCCACAATGGTCACAGAAATAACTTGAATCTGACAAAAGTGGTAATAAATAAAAATTCAATGAAAATTAACCAATGAAAATCAGACAATGCTTTTGAATTGTGGTTCAACAGAATTATTTTAAAAAAACAAACTCACGAAACAGGCCTGGACAAAAATGATGGTACCCCTAGAAAAGATTGAAAATAATGTGACCATAGGGACATGTTCAACCAAGATGTGTCCTCTAATTAACATCACAGGTGTCTACAAACTTGTAATCAGTCAGTCGGCCTATTTAAAGGGTGACAAGTAGTCACTGTGCTGTTTGTTGACATGGTGTGTACCACACTAAACATGGACCAGAGGAAGCATGTGAGTAATGAGAGAGAAAGCAGGAGTGGCCAGGACTGAGTGGAAACACCTGTGCATGTAGACATGGTGAGGCAGAAGGGGAGTGTCCATGTGTGAGTGAATGCAGGAGGATCTGAGCATGTAGATGGAGATGAATGTGTGTGTATGTGTGTGTGTGTGCGCGCGCGCGCGCAAGGCGTGCATGAGAGTGAGAATGAGAGTGTGTATTGTAGCACTGCCACATATTTAATTGCATTGTCCCTTTTGTGTAGAAAATGGTACCGCATAAAGGGAGGTCTTAGGTATCTTAAGTGATATGATGCAATATTCAAAATGCTCCATGTCAGGTTTGTGCCTCGTGTTAATTGTGTTCTACTTTCTGTATGTCTGCATGAGAAAACATAATTTACCTGTCATGAACATCAGCTGGACATGGGAGGGGCCCACTGATTTCCAGTAGCGGTGAGCGGCATTAAAAGAAAAGCAGAAGTCATCGCGACACACACTTACTGACAGACTGACTGGCCCGCTGTCATCAGGAGCGGCCATCCCATGGTCAATTAAAATAAAGGCCTTTTAAAGAGACTGTTGGAGCAACCAGAAGGAGCGTCATACCACTGGGAATCTACGAGGGACTGGTGGCTGATGGCACATTCATTGCCGGGAAAGGGCAGGTTGGTTGACCCAGGAGGAGGACGCTGGACGGGGGATTTGCCTGGTTAACCGACAAGAAGGGCAGCGGACCCAAAGCCGGTGAGATCGTTCCTCTTGTCTCTCCCTCATCCAATTTCTTTTCATTATTACGGTGACTGAGCTCAGGGGGTTTTTGGCAGTTATACCGGGACATCCTGTTTGATTTTGGGTGATTTTATTGGGACCTTTAATTTTTATTTATTTTTTGCCGGCGAAGATATGGAAACACTAATGGACAATTGAACACTATATGGAATGGTTTTGTTGTGTGAATATAATTGGTGTAAATACATTGTGGGTGTTGTAAATGAGGGATGGGAGAAATATTGTTGTATGATCATTTACTTGGGTGCACTTTTGAACTATAATAATAACCCACAATACCAAACGAGCCTGGGTAGAGGGAAGCCATTTCATCCCATGTTTTAGTAATATTCTCTATAGTGCTACATAAGTGTGTGAGTAAGGGAAACCCAATAATAAGACACAGCTGATGACACTGACAGGAGAAGGAGGCGTAACTGAGCTGTCAGGCAGTCGAATGGACCCAAGAGGCTCCCTGACAGAGCCTGATGGAAAGTAAGAGGCAACAAGGCCACATCATCATAGAACTGGGTTTGAGACCATCAAACCCAAGTTCATGACAAAGACACTGCACACTTTAGTGATAGTACCAGTATATGAAGGAGCTCTGGGCCATATTAGCATCTGTATTTCCTAATAATGGGTTAGGGGTTAATGGGATTTAACATGTTTTAACACAAACTACTTTATGGTTCATAATTCTGTTGATGGACTTACACCAAACCAAAAGTGATTTCTCAAACTGCTGGATTATTTAAACAGTTTTTCCAATCTTTTAGCATTTAATTTATGTCACTAAATCTTGGTAACCTTCACAAATAAAACAAACAAAAGTGGAGACATATCTGCAAAAGGCACAAAAGTTTATTGTAAAAATTCCTAGTGCAATACAAGAGGAGTACATAGTACATTATTCACACATAGAATATATATTTATACAGTATCTACATGTATATATCCAGCAAATCCATGTATTTTCCATGCAACCTTGTGACTGTATTATTTTAATTGCTTTTAATCCTAGATAGTTTGTTTTTGGTTAAAAATGCATCATAATTGTTAAATATATTTTATTATACCTAACTCAGTACTGTTTACCTGTTGAAATATATATTTTACAGCTAATATAACCCCATAACTATAATATGGCACCTGGCGATCAATTTTTGGCAGCTGATTACTTTTTGCCACTACACCACCGGCTGGAGCAGGTACATCCCATGATGTCTCAAAAGTCTCTCCATGATTTTCACACAGATCAGAGCAATTTGTAGCACTGGAAGCTAAACGTTTCTACAGACATTCTGAAGCTCTGCAATCACTGCGGTTCGTGAAGCTGAGATGACGTCCCACCACTGAGAGGCTCGGTGGAAGACTGACCGTTTGAAGCAATAATTTTGCCACCAGAGAGCCATCTGAAACACACACACACACAGCATACATATTTTAGTACCTAATAGCAATAACTTGCCGTGATTACAATGTAGTACGGAGGACTTATTAGTGCTTAACTAGCATTAACGATCATTAGCTTACCTTCATATGTGATCTAGTTCATATCTTCACGTCTTTTGCTGCCCCATGGCTTCCTAAACTCTCCAGTACTTTTCCAGAGTTTTGTCTCACCATCTGTAGCCTTCTCTGGCTCTCCTTTTTTGCCTTTACTTTGACAAAAAGCCAGCAAGCAGCAGGCTCTCCTCCATATCCATCTTGTGTTTTGTTTGTCACATACAAATGATGTCATGAGTGTCAGGCCGCCTTGCTGTAAAGATCTCACTCATGACCATGATGCAGTGGTCAGATCTGACAAAATATGGTTTATAGTACCCATACTCTTGACGTTCTCTCACTCTCAGCTCTGCTCTGCCCTCTTGTTCCTCAGCCACTGAAGCACAAATGCTATTGGCTCAGCACCTATGAGCATAACTCCTTCTTAGTCAGCCTATGAAGTTTTCAACCCCCACCGTACTGTATATGGCATTATTTATATTATAGCCACCATTACAATTAAGCAACAGCAGAGAATACCAACATTTCTCTTTCCTTCATGCTTATTAGTGAGGAGAGGGTTGATGGAAGATGAGGTTGTCTTGGCTTCGGAAAAAGCTTATACTTTGATACACTGGCCAGAGCTCCCTCAATCCATCAAGAATAAATTCCAAATTACTGTCCATTGGTATCTTCTTTTTTTGCTTCTTGTCCTGTCCAGCAGCTTGGCAAGCAGAATAAAAATCTGCTTGCCTTATTCTTCCAAACACATTTACTTTGCCGAAAGGAGCTCTGTCATATTTGATATATGCTGTTTATAAATAGTATTTATAGATCCCTCTTGCTGTATAATAACTTGAATACTTTATTTAAATTGTCTTACTTATGCTGGACCTGATGGGGGATTGAAGGGATATGAAGTGGTTGGAAGGGGTGGGGAGGGTTAGAAAAAAAAAGAAAAACAAATGGAGAGAAAACACAAGAAACAACTGCTGCTTCTGAGAAGAAGAAAAAGTTTTATGGACTGATGAGACAAAGATTTACCTTTACCAAGAAATGTAAAGGCTAAAGTTCGGATGAAAGAATTTACTCATGATCCCAAACATACAAGCTCACCTGTGAAATATAATGGGAGTAATGTCATAGTTTGGGCTTGCATGGCTTCTTCTGGGATGGGCTCATTAATCTCCATTGATGGTGTAACACATGATGGCAGAAGCAAAATGAATTCAGGAGTCTACAGACATATTTTGTCTGCCAATTTAAAGAAAGGTGCAGCCAAACTGATTGGGAGATCCTTCATCATGGACCAAGATGATGACCCAAAACACACCGCCAGAACAACAGAAGACTTCATTAGGGGCAAGAAGTGGAAGGTTGAAGTGAATGGCCAAGTCCATCTAAAAGACTTAAATCCTATACCTACTAAAGAGGCGACTAATGCCCCAAAATAAACCACTGAAAGAGGCTGTGATGAAAGATTGGAAAACCATCACAAAAGAAAAATGCAAAAGTGCAAAGGATTTGCAGCTACATATTAAGCATTATTCACTTTAATCTATTTTAAGTCTGTTTCGATACTTTTGCTCAACTTGTTTTGTGTTCTCTTGCAAATAATGTTATCTTCTAAATTGTGTATCAGATCCAGATGTAAATACTTGGAAATAAAAGCTGAAATGTTGATATTGATATCATATTTGATATCATATTTTGATATCAAACCCAAAGCAAAAATAAAGAAATTGGCCTCATTGTTACAATACTTTGGGAGGGAATTAAATGTATGTTTATGAATTTTGATTAAAAAAAATTCTTATAACAAGTTAAGGAACAAGTTAAGGAAAAGCAGGTTTTAAAGGACATTCACTGCATTTTCTAAATACACTGTTCATTCATTCATTGGCTCCATCGATCTCGAAAGATCATGGGGGAGTTTTGTGCCTTGAGTCATCATTCAGGGAGCTGCACCATCGGGCGTGGCTGTAGAGGCCGATACGGGATCTGCAGGTCCTGCCGCAGCTGCTGCAGATAAATTCTTCACAGTGTAGTGGGGGTCTCGACAGTCTCCTCTGTCTGCGGAGTCTCTTCTCCCACCAGCGAGTGTCTCTTCTCTCCTCTGCTGTTCGGATGACATCCTGGGTGGTGGTCCGCCAGTTGGAGCAGACAGAGGCGGCTGACTCCAGGTCAGAGGGGTTGAAGCCTCCAGCCTTGAGGTCGCGCTTGCAAACATCCTTGAATCTGAGAGTTGGGCGTCCCTTTGATCTAGTTCCAGTAGCCAGCTCCCCATACAGTAAGTCTTTGGGGATGCGGCCATCCTCCATTCGGTTGACGTGGCCAAGCCATCGCAAGCGTCTCTTTGTCAGGATGGCAAACATACTGGGCACATCTGCTCTGGCCAGGACGTCGATGTTGGAGACACGGTCCTGCCAAGTGATGCACAGTAGTCTGCGAAGGCAGCGTTGGTGGAAGGCGTTCAGCCGGCGTTCCTGGCAGGAGTAGAGGGTCCATGCTTCACTGCCGTATAGGAGAGTACTCAGTACGCAGGCCATGTAGACTCTTATCTTGGTGTTGGTAGTTAGCATAGAGTTGTCCCAGACTCGCTTCGCCAGACGGGCCATCACCGTCGATGCCTTGCCGATACGGGTGTTCAGTTCGGCGTCTAGGGAGAGATTGCTGGAGATGATCAACCCGAGGTAGGTGAACTTGTCCACCACCGCAAGTGTGTGGTCGCCGATGTTGATACTGGGAGCACTGCTGACATCCTGGCCCATGACCTCGGTCTTTTTAAGGCTGATGGTGAGGCCAACTCAAAGCAGGCACGAGCAAAGCAGTTGATGAGACGCTGGAGCACTTCCACGGTGTGGGCAACAAGACCAGCATCATCAGCAAAGAGCAGCTCCCTGATTAGAACGCTCCGCACCTTGGTCTTTGATCTGAGGTGTGCCATGTTGAAGAGGTCTCCGTCGCTCCTGGTGTGGAGGAAGACACCGTCTTCAGAGTCCCGGAAGGCGTAGCACAGGAGCAGGGAGAAAAAGATGCCAAATAGGGTAGGGGCCAGAACACAACCCTGCTTCACACCGTTCTTGATCGGGAAAGGGTCTGAGGATAATCTATCAAACTGGATAATGCCGTTCATGTCCTGGTGGAACGACTTGATCATGCTCAAAAGCTTGGGGGGACATCCAATTCGTTGGAGGAGGGCAAACAGTCCATCCCTGCTGACCAAGTCAAAAGCCTTGGTCAGGTCGATGAAGGCCAAAAAGAGGGGTTGTCTCTGCTCCTGGCACTTTTCTTGCAGCTGCCTCATACAGAAGACCATATCTATGGTTGACCTGGTTGCTCTGAATCCACACTGCACCTCTGGATACACACGTTCGGCAAGTAGTTGTATTCTGTTGAGGACGACACGGGCAAAGGCTTTGCCAACTATGCTTAGGAGTGAGATACCACGATAGTTGTTACAATCGCTCCACTCCCCCTTGTTCTTGTAGAGAGTGATGATTTTGACATCACGCATATCTTGGGGCACAACCCCTTCCTTCCAGCACTGCAGCAGGAGCTCATGGAGGTGTTTCAAGAGCGAGCTCTCCTTTGCGGTTTTGACGATTTCAGGGGGGATGTTGTCACTGCCTGGAGCCTTGCCGTTTGAGATGGAGTCTATCGCCTTGTTGAGCTCCTCGATGGTGGGTGGAGCGTCAAGCTCATCCATGACTGACAGTAGAGGGGTGTTTTCAAGGGCCGTGTTCGAGACGGTGGTTACTCTCTAGTAGAGCTCTTGTTAGTGCTCAGCCCATCTCTCCATTTGTTTACTGCGATCTTTGATGACATCTCCTGCAGCTGATTTAAGTGGGGCGGTCTTGATGACACTGGGACCGAAAGCCTTCTTCATGCCTTCATACATCCGTGATCTGCAGAAAGCTGTATGTCCTGGCAGAGATTAAGCCAGTAGTCGTTGGCACATCGCCTTGCAATCTTTTGTGCATTGTTCCTTGCAGTGCGCAGTGTAGCAAGCGTCCGCACAGAGGGCTCCTTCTTGTGGGCAATTAGGGCTGCACGTTTGGCGGCGATTGCAGGTTCCATCTCAGCGGCTCCAGATTCAAACCAATCCGCACTCTTCCCCACCTTTTTCCCAAAGGTACCTATGGCGGTCTCAAACACAGCCTCACGGATATGGTTCCACCTTGCAGAAGCACAGTCGGTGGGACAGTCCGCCAGGGCTTCATTTATGACTTTAGCATTGCGTTCCCGCAGTTCAGGTACTGTAATCATAGCTGTGTTGATGCGGGGTCGGATTTTCTTCTTGGAGCGGTTGACACGTCTGAGGCAGAGACGTACCTTGGTGGCGACCAGGGAATGGTCAGTGTCACAGTCAGTGCTGTGGAAACTGCACGTGACCAGCACTCGGTTCAGCAGGGATCTCCTGGTGATGACGAAGTCCAGCTGATGCCAGTGGCGAGACCTTGGATGTCTCCAGGACACTCGGTGACAGGGCTTGGTGGAGAAGAATGTGTTGGTCAGACAGAGGTCATGAAAGGAGCAGAGTTCAAAAAGACGTTGACCGTTCTCGTTGAGCTTGCTGATGCCGAAGCGGCCAATGCAGCGGGGCCAGGAGTCATGATCTGCCCCTATTCATGCGTTAAAGTCACCGAGCAGAAACAGGTGCTCCTTGGCAGGGATCTGCTGGATCCTGGTTTCGAGCGCCTCGTGGAATGCATCTTTTACCTCAGTTGAAGAGCAGAGCGTCGGAGCATAGGCGCTAAGGATATTAGGTGGTCCAGAGGAGGTTATAAGACGGAGAGAGAGGACTCGTGGAGTGCCTGAAGACGGCGGTTCAATAGAGGACAGAAGGGAGTTTCGAACAGCAAATCCAACACCGTACAGGCGATGCTCGTCAGGCTCCTGTCCCTACCAGAAAAACGTATAGTTCTTCTCCTTCAAGCTGCCGCTGCCCGGGAGTCACGTCTCTTGCAGTGCTGCAATGTCAGTATTGAGCCTCCTTAGCTCGCGGTCGATGATAGCAGTTTTCCTGGCGTTGTTGATTTGCTGGAGGTCGTCAGAGAGGCCAGGACACATTGTTCTGACGTTCCAGGTTGCCAGACTCAGCGCTGGCGGCTTTGGTTTCTTGATATTAACTGGTGCAGTGATTACAGTCCATGATTCAGCTTTTGGCCTACACTTCAAGCACCCTTTGAAGTAAGCGGACCATGACGGGCCAGTACCTTACTGACTGGGGGCTGCCCAGCTAAAGGCAGGCGGTAGCTGGCCAGTGGGACACGACGATCCCTCCCACCATCGGGAGACAGCCCTAGGCGCCCGAGCTTACGCCAATTTGCTCTGGACTTTTAACCAGTAACTGTGTCTCCCCGTTTTGAGCTGCCGCAGAAGGCGGCACTGGAGTGACCTCTCCGGGGCACAGGCCAGGGCGAAGTTGTGGAGAAACTGAGATGCCCAGTTGACAGATCCTCCTTCTCGGCCTTGCTGGTAGTGTCCAATGGAAGGGACTAGCCGATACAGTTGGTACCAACTTGGCTACAGGAGTTGCCGGGAGGTCCCGCTACGTGAAGACCAACCGCCTTCGGGGCTCCACTCCGGATTTTCTGTAGGGGTTGTCTCCCTTAGCCTTTGTCACTCCCGTGATGACCACAAGGCAGTGGTGCTATTTGCCCATAGCTGGGGGTTGTTTTGTGTGGCACCAGGGCGTGTCCATGCGCCGGTGGGCCTGCATGCCTCACATTTGGGCCCAGCCCAAGGGGGACACACCTCCTCCCTTAATGCGACAGGTTGTACTGGACTACATCTTACCAGTAGAGGAGAGAGAAAACTTCCTCTCCCACCTGACAATTAAATACACTGTATATACTGCAATATGCAATACCAGTCAAAAGTTTGGACGCATCTACCGCTGGAAAATGAATGTGTAGGTGTGTCCAAGCTTTTGACTGGTAGTGTATATTGCTTATCATGGTACATACAAAAATACTGTAAAAAACTTACTATGCCATGATGCACAGCCTCCTGCTCATGTAATAATAATGCATCGATTTTATATAGCGCTTTATCATATATACTCAAAGACGCTTTACAAATAGGTACATTATTCATTCACTCCAGACAAACAATGGTAGTGGCAAGCTACTTCTGCAGCCACAGCTGCCCTGGGGCAGGCTGACGGAAATGTGGCAGCCAATCTGTGCCAACGGCCTTTCCGGCCACCACCAAACATTTTTTATACATTTATACACATTCATACCCAGTGTTATGGACACTGGAGGCAATGCGGGTGAAGTGTCTTGCCCAGGGACACAACGGCAGGATATCTGGGGAGAGCAGGATTCGAACTGCCAACCATCCGGTTATCAGACGACCTGCTCAACCTCCTGAGCCACTGCCGCCTCATGTGTGAAAACTTCTCTTTAGTGTTTACGGGGGGAACTGTTATGGATGCCCCTTGCAGGGCATCAATGAGATGCTAGAGACCAACCAGTGAGTTTGCTTGTTTATTAACAAAAGACTAGGATGACAAAATAAAAAGCCAAGTGGGGCAAAAACACGAAAATAAACTAAGGCACAAGATAACCGACTACGAGGATAAACTGAGAAGGGCAGCGAGGCCAGAGCCTGCGCTGAATAATAAACACTTACAAGAAGACGATCGAAGATGAATCACAGGAAAGACTGGAGCCGGGGAAAGGGACTCCATTCACGTACACGGCGGTGCACGGAATTGTAGGTTGCAGTGAGGAGTGAGCCTCACCTGCTCCCTTAGGTGCAGAACGCACACCAATCACAGAAGGGGAATGTAATCAATGAAATGACATACAGCTGTCACAGCGCCGACTCGGCTTTGACAGCCGGAAGTCCCGCCGTCACACTGTCACAATAAAAGCCCTGGAGGAGGCCACATCGCCAGTCCCGAGATAAAATGGGAGAACAGGGAAAATAGTGAACAACCCGAACGCGGATGGAGTCAGCGCTCAGGCCATAACAGTACCCCCCTGCTCAAAAGGCGCATTCCAGGCTTAGACGTAACATCCACGGCCCCCCAACCAGAAGGCCACCAGGACCAACCCAGGGAGGGTGGAGGGGGAAACAGGCCAGGAGGGAGAGAACCAAAACAAAAAGAAAAGGAATAACTACAGGGACCCACAGAGGGAGACAGAGAAAAAAAAAGAAGAAAAAGGAAAAAAAAAAAAACACAAGGAACGGGTAACATGGATAAACCAAGAATGACGTAGCTAAACACAGGGGTGACCAAAACCAGCCAACACTTCAGAAGAATACCGGTAGTCAAACCTATTGGAACATAAAATATATGTAACGCACTGCGCAGTAAGAAAACACAAGAAAACCAAAATACAAGTACATTTCCAAAAACATAAGTACCATATACACACTAGAGAAGAGAGAAAAAAAAACTCAAAAGCAAGAAAACCAAAATACGGGTACATTTCACCTAGAAAATGCTCAAACACCACGTAACGGATAAACAGAAAACAATATATGTAATATACTGCCTGGTAAGAAAACACAAGAAAACCAAAATACAGGTATACTACAATACACATACGTGCAATACCAACACTTCGACTCAAAAGGATACACAAGTGCAGACATAAAGTAAAGGCATAGTCCAACACTATATATAACCCAGGCAAAGACAAAGAAGGCAATTCACGCTGACTCTACTACATGCAGTATGGCAGGGCAGTTATACTTATAGCTACCAGTTCATATTAATTTACGACTCGACCATGCACAATCTTCTTTGACAAAAATGTTCAGAATGGCTCCTGTTTACCTCTAGTGTTCTAGAACAAATTCCCATAAAGAACATGATCAACTTAGCTGTTAACTGCATGTAGAGTTGACATGAAGTAATCCTAAAAAGAAAAACAAAAACAAAAACAAAAAAAACCACCCTCAGAACCCAGGAGGAGAAAAAAAAAGAGGTGAAACTCAAATTCCACCCCGAACCAAATATAACGCCAAAACTCAGGCAACGAACCAAGAGTCCTTCAGAATACATGAATCAAACACACACACACAAAAAAAAACAACACACACACACACAAACTACAAGGGCACCAGGAGGTAGATGGCTAAGAACGGGGACACAAAAACAATTCGGAGATCGACTCGCATCTCGAATCCCCCTACCATAAGGGGAAAAGAACTTCGGGCGGCCTACCAAAGTCCCAGACCCTGGGAAACAGTACCTCAGGTGGCCGAACCAGGTCGCTGAGCCAACAAGGCAGTCCTTCGGACGGCCGACCCAGGACGCAGAACCAGCGAAACAGTTTCTCGGGCGGCCAAACTAGGTTGCTGAATGAACAAAGCAGTTCTTCAGGCGGCCAACCCCGAACGCAGAACCAACGAAACAGTTTCTCGGGTGGCCGGACCAGGTCACCGATCCAACAAGACGATTCTTCAGGCAGCCGTCCCGCATCCTCAGACCACCAGGACAAGAGGGGAAACTCGGAGGTGGCCTCCCTACCGAGAGGGACAGCGAGGGGAAGCCGAGCCGAAAACGGGGGACCCTGGTGGAGGAAGATAGGGAGAAAGATGAGGGACCAGTCCGGCGTCAGACAGCAGAGGATCAGCAGCTCCTTCACCAACCTCGGACCAAATCAGCGCTGTACCCTCGATGAGACCCATTTGGACCGGCGCAGCACCCTTGATGGGCCCCGATTGGACCGGCGCAGCACCCTCGTCGGACCCTGATTGGGCGGGTGCAGCACCAGGGACGACCTCCGAGCACGAACCTGGAGCCTCTACGCCGATGACCGGAGCTGACTCGTCTCTGGTGACCCTGGGGAGAAGGCTCAGAGAATCAAAAGGAACCGGAATCAGGATCACCGGCAGCAGCAGAGCCCGGTTAGATGAGCTCGGGTGCAGCCATTTCCCCGAGAGACAGGCAAGAATGCTCTAGAACGGAAAAGAGAGAGACAAAATGGAACACTTGTCTGATCTTGGGCTCTACCGCCATCCAGGACTCCGTCGATCCAGGCTCGATGATCTGGAGGTCCATTCCAGGCTCCGGCTCAGCTGCGGCGGCCTCCACAGCTGGCATGATGGTCATCACAGTCTGGGGAATCCCCCAACACCGAAGCCCACACCGACGGCCCGCACAGCGTGGTGGCAGGGGATCCATGACCTGCTGGATCCGACTGCTCCTCCACGGAGACCCGGGGATGCTTAATCATCAGCACAGGCTCCAAACCAGTTGCTTTGACTTCAATTTTAATGACAATTTTTGAAAAACTGGTCAGATGTGAGGTCCTAAGGCAGACTGAACATGCATTGGATCCCCTGCAGTTTGCCTATAGGCCTCACAGAGGAGTGGAGGATGCCACTGTCACTATGTTTAACATGCTTTTTAAACATCTGGATTTTAATGGGACACATGCCAGGCTTTTATTTGTGGACTTTTCTTCTGCCTTTAATACAATCCAACCTCATATTTTAGTTGAAAGGCTCCTGCAACAATTTGATTTGAGCAATAATCTGGTGGGTTGGATTCTGGATTTCTTAACCAACAGGACGCAGAGAGTAAGGGTCAATGGCACATTGTCTGACCTAAAGTGCTCTTCTACTGGCTCTCCTCAGGGGTGTGTGTTGTCACCACTACTCTTCATCCTGTACACAAACATGTGTCGGAGCAGACATGACAACAGACACATTATAAAGTATGCTGATGACTCAGTCATTGTCAGTCCCCTCCAGGATGGTGAGAGTGGCCACGGCCCAGTAGTTGATGACTTTGTTCACTGATGTGAGGATTCCTACCTGCAGCTGAATACAACAAAAACAAAAGATATGATTATTGACTTTAGGAGGAAAACTCCCAGGCACAAAGTCACCATACTAAAAGTCCAGACCACCGAATGTGTACAATCGTACAAATATCTTGGGACGATTATTGATAGTAAATTAAACTTTGAAGTGAACTGTGAAAGGGTGTGCAAAAAGGGTCAGCAAAATTTGCATTGTTTGAGGAAACTGGCACGCTTCCAAATTGACCGAACCATAATGACTATGTTTTATCGGGCTTTTATTGAATCTGTTTTATCCTTTTCTTTAATGTCATGGTTTGGTCAGATAAAACTGAAACAGAGGAAATCCTTGGATCAGGTAGTTAGATGGTCCAGTCGTTTGCTTGGTGAGTCACAGCTGAGCCTGACATCCCTGTACACCAGACAAGTACAGAGGATGGCTGACTCGATTTTAAATGATGACTCCCACCCTTTGCACTGCAACTTTCAGCTTCTTCCCTCCAGACGGAGGATTGCTGTCCCAAAAAGCAAAACCCAGCGCTACAAAAACAGCTTTGTCCCTGCTGCTGTCAAAGAGTTGAACAAGCTATAAAAATATATTGTACATATTTTATATTTACTTATTTTGTATGATGTGTGCCTGTGTTTGTGTCTATGTTGAATGTAATTAGTGGCTTGTAAATATGGATGTCACCAGACTGCAAAACAAATCTACCTACGGGTACAAATAAAGGAACCTGAACCTGAACCTGAACGGCAGGCCGACCTCCTCCTCTGCCCGTGACATGGCTGCAGGGCTGGCATCAGGCTCACCAGAGCCGCAGGCTCCTCCTTCGTCCCACAGTCTACTCCTGGCACCGGGGGACGCTCAGAGAGAGGGGAAGGAGACACAGAGGTTGCAGGTTCAATGTTTATGGCTGCAGCAGGTGGAGGGAGCTCAGGGGACTGTGAACCCCGAACTCCACCCCCAAGAGTCAGACAAGGCAATTCATTATATGGAGTGTGAGAATGAAACAGCACTTGCCTGTTTTCCTGAGGAACGATGGTGACTGCAATAGCAGGCTTGGTCTTCCCCTCTCCCCTACGGATGGTGGCGGATGGCCCCCCGGGAGGACGAGGAGGAGCCGCTCGCATGGGATCAGCGACAGGCGCAACCGGGGCAGGACTCGCCGAACTCACAGCAGCTGGAGAGAGCGCCAAAGAGGAGGGAGGAGCAGCCAAGGCAGTCCGGGGATGAGGAGCTGACAGAACAGCGGGAACAGATGATCCGGAGGCTGAGGCTGCTGACTGTCCCTTCCATTGCAACACAGGGGAAACAGTTGGCTTTGAGGCAGAGTTCTCACGGCGGCCCGGAACAGGATCTGGACGGGGATTTCGCTGAGATTGATGGCAGGCAGGGTGGTGACGTCTTCCAGCAGAGGGCGAGGCTAGCGTTAGGTCTGGGAAGCACCGCTGCTACGCAGACATGGAGGCTAGTAGCTCAGCATACTCAGGATAATGATGAAGTTCAGGATTGACCTCCACCAGTCTAAGTGCCGCCACCACATGTTTCAGGATCTGGCTGGGATGAGAGGAAGAGCGTGCTTCAGCCACACGGCCCTGGATGAGCTCAGCTGTCCACTGCGTCTCTTCACAGGGGGTCCCAGTTGTTCTCTTCCTCTGCTGCAGATGGGAACGGCCCTTCATTGACATAGGCCCCTGGGCCGGATGAGTGACAGGTACCTGATCCCGAGGCGAGGAGCGGAGATGCCTCACTGCCGGCTCTGGCTTCGGTTTCCTGCCGGAACTTCTCTCCGGTCCCCGGATATTCTCCTGAAGTGCAGTAATTTCGGCTATCCTCTTCCTGACCTCGACGTGATCAGCATGGCGAGGATTGCGTTTAATTGCCACCTCAGCGAGGTCCAAATACCAGCGTGAGCCATCGGGAGTGACGTCGCGATGAGGTTGGAGAGGAGGCCATCTACCTCTATCAGAAAAACAATTAGCTCATAGCCCAAGTCCAAAGAATAACCTTTTCTTGGCAACGCCATCTCCTGAAACATTGGCGCACAAAAACGGGGAAAAAACTACAAGCCCAAAAAACAAACTCACGGTGGCCGGCCTCTCGTTTGGCTGTGACCTATTGTGACCTATTGTTATGGATGCCCCTTGCAGGGCATCAACGAGACGCTAGAGACCAACCAGTGAGTTTGCTTGTTTATTAACAAAAGACTAGGATGACAAAATAAACAGCCACGTGGGGCAAAAACACAAACATAAACTAAAACACAAGATAACCGACTGCGAGGATAAACTGAGAAGGGCAGCGAGGCCAGAGCCTGCGCTGAACAAAAAACACTTACAAGAAGACGACTGGAGTCACGTACACGGTGGTGCACGGAATTTTAGGTTGCAGCGAGGAGTGAGCCTCAGCTGCTGCCTTAAGTGCAGAACGCACACCAATCACAGAAGGGGAATGTAATCAATGAAATGACATACAGCTGTCACAGCGCCGACTCGGCTATGACAGCCAGAAGTCCCGCTGTGATGCTGTCACAATAAAAGCCCTGGAGGAGGCCACATCACCAGTCCCGAGATAAAATGGGAGAACAGGGAAAATACTGAACAACCTGAGCGCGGATGGAATCAGTACTCAGGCCATAACAGGAACAAGCCAGTGTACTCTCTGTGCCGGTCCCAAGCAGGATAAAATAGGGAGGGCTGTATGAGGAAGGGCATGCAGCATATAAATCCTTGCCAAATGGACATGTGGATCATCGCAATATAAGGTGCAGCCAAAACACAAAAAAAAAAAAAAAAAAATGTTTTAAAAGTTCTACATTGCAAAGTAGTTAAATAGTCCATAAGTACTTTTGTCAGGTTCTGGGCACACGCTTATGTTCATTTTGGTTTTTCCTGGTTTTCCTTTTGACTACTGTATCATTATCATTGCTATTGTTTATCCTTTGTGTCTTTGATCATATTTTACCATCCCCTGTTACCTGTATTGTCTCCTGTGTCTCCCTGGGTCCACTGTGATCACTCCCTGTTTGTCTTTATTGTCATTTTGGTGGTCTTGTGTGTATATTTGTCTCCCTATTGGCCCCGGATCCTCATGTTTCCACTCACTGCCAGTTCCTCATGTGTACTCTTGTTTAGCCCCCAACTGTAATCCCAGCTGTTCTGTGTGTCCCTACCTCAGCCTTAGTTTGATCATTGTGTTTATTTTCATTATCATGCCCTAATGATGTTCTGTAGTTTTGGTCCTGCTCTTTAGTATTATGATTATGTTCACAGCCACATTTATGCCGTTCTTTTCTGTATTGTCCCTATACTGTTGCCCTGTACTGTATATTTATTATGTTCATGTGCATCCCCTGTCTATGATTATCTGTACAGCCCCGCCCCTCCTGTTCTCCTCACCTGTAGCGACTTCCCTGCTGCCCTAGATTATCCCCACCTGTTCATTGTTCCTGTGATTATCTCCCTGTCTATATACAGTGGAGTGAAAAAGTGTTTGCCCCCTTCCTGATTTCTCTTTTTTTTAAATGTTTTAGATCATCAAACACATTTAGAAGTTCTCGGCGCCACACGAGTAGGCTGCCTTTTGCAACAGCGGCTCGATTCCGAGTTTTTTTTCCCTTCCTCTCTTTTTTGACCAGTCTTTTTTTTTTCACCCCACTTATATCACGAACACACAGATCGTCCCAAATGTCTCCTGAGCCGGTGGACGGAGCCACTGTTTATAGCAGGATACGATACAACAGGGAAGAGCTGCTAGCATTTAACCGCCACCCGGTCCCATTGGAAAAACTCGACATACCGAGAGAATTGAGGCGAAAGCGTCGCGGCTGCCGGGCTGGAGTAAGGCGGAGGACAAAAAATATAAGGTACAGACCCTCCCTTCCATCTGTTGTCATGGGAAATGTACGGTCGATACTGGGAAAGTTAGATGAACTAGCGGCTATCTCCCGTTATGATAGCACTTACCGGGAGTGCTCTCTCCTTTTGTTTACTGAGACATGGCTAACTGAACTAGCAGCAGATGCTAACATTGAGCTGGAGGGTTTTCACATGATACGAGCTGACCGAACACCAGACAGTGGCAAAGCTAGGGGCGGTGGAGTGATAATGTATGTTAACAACAACTGGTGCAGACCGGGACATATCACTGTTAAACAACGACACTGCAGCAAAGACTTTGAGTTGCTAGCTGTTAGCATGAGGCCTACATATCTCCCGAGAGAACACTCACACGTGATCTGCATTGTTGTTTATGCAAATCCGACGGCGAACGCTGGGACAGCGCGTGACGTCATCCATTCAGTAACCAGCAGGCTGCAGACAGAACACCCAGATGCTCTTCTCCTCATCTCAGGCGATTTCAACCACGTTTCACTGTCTCCCATTCTACCCACGTTCACCCAGTATGTCACATGCCACACTAGAGACAATAAAACACTGGATTTATTCTACGCAAACACTAAGGAGGCGTACACCTCATCACAACTCCCCCCACTCGGGAGATCGGATCACAACTTGGTTCATCTCCGGCCGGTGTACAAACCCCTAGTGCACAGACAACCTCCGGCCATGCACACTGTGGAGTTATGGTCTGAGGAGACAATGGACACTCTAAAGGACTGTTTTGAAGCCACCGCCTGGAAGCAGCTCTGCGATCCACATGGTAAGGACATCGATGGCCTCATTCACACCTTCACGGGCTACCTCAGCTTCTGTGTGGACAAATCAGTTCCCACCAAGACCATACGGCGTCACTCAAACAACAAACCCTGGATCAACCCTGAGATAAAAACACTTCTGAGAGAGAAGAAGAGGATCTTCAGGTCGGGGAACAGGGAGATGCTGAAGTCCGTACAGAGGGAGCTGAGGAGAAAGATCAGAGAAGGCAAGGACAGCTTCAGGAAGAAGATGGAGGATAAGCTGCAACAGAGCGACATCAGTGGGGTCTGGAGAAACCTCAAAACCATCTCGGGGCTCCAGAATACCTCCCCCCAGGCCACGGGGGAGTGGGCGAACAACCTGAATCTGTTTTTCAATAGATTTGACCAACCGCCCTCCCCCCTGTCTGCACAACAACCACTGCTGCCTCTAAGAAATCAAGTCCTGCTGCCCACTCCCCACTCCACCGACACCCCCCCCCCCCCCACTCCCAACACACAGCCCCCCATCCTGACCCTGACCAAGACCCAGGTGAGGACAGAGCTGAGGAAGATCAAGGCGAGGAAGGCGTCGGGACCGGACGGCATCAGTGCAAAGCTCCTCAAGTCCTGTGCAGACCAGCTGTGTGGGATTGTGACGTATATCTTCAACATGAGCCTGAAACTGGGGAGGGTACCACAGCTGTGGAAAACATCTTGTGTGGTACCTGTACCAAAAACTTCCCACCCCAAAGACCTGAACAGCTACAGACCGGTGGCCTTGACGTCCCACTTGATGAAGACCCTGGAGAGACTGCTCCTTGCTCATCTCCGCCCCCTGGTGGAACCAGCGATGGATCCACTCCAGTTCGCCTACCAGCATGGCATTGGGGTGGAGGATGCGGTGATCTTCCTCCTTCACCGTTCTCTGTCCCACCTGGAGAAGCCCGGGAATATGGTGAGGATCATGTTCTTGGTGAGGATCATGTTCTAGGGGCTGCACGGTGGCGCAGTGGTTAGCACTGCGGCAGCACAGTTTACCCTTGGCCAGGGGATTGTGGGGATCGTGGGATCGTGGGTTCGATCCCAGCCCCCGACCAACAGTGATCTGTGTGGAGTTTGCATGTTCTCCCCGTGTTGCGTGGGTTTACTCCGGGATTTCTCCGGTTTCCTCCCACATGCCAAAAACATGCATGTTAGGTTAATTGGCTGTTCTAAATTGTCCCTAGATATTTGTTTCCTATAGGCCCTTAGAATAGAGGGTTAGTATTAATGAAAGCGCTTTGAGTGGTCTTTGTGACTAGAAAAGCGCTATATAAGTGCAGGTTAGTTAGTTAGTTAGTTAGTTAGTTAGTAGTAGTTAGTTAGTTAGTTAGTTAGTTAGTTAGTTAGCTAGTTCTTTGACTTCTCCAGTGCTTTCAACACCATCCAACCGATGATCCTGAAGGACAAGCTGCTGCGCGCAGGGGTGGACCAGCACCTGTCATCATGGATCCTGGACTACCTCACGAACCGGCCTCAGTTTGTGAGAACCCGGGACTGTGTTTCCGACACGATCATCAGTAGCACGGGGGCCCCCCAGGGAACGGTGCTGGCTCCCTTCCTGTTCACTCTTTATACTGCGGACTTCTCACACAACACAACACACTGCCATCTACAGAAGTTCTCTGATGACTCTGCGATAGTTGGTCTCATCTCCAGCGGAGATGAAGCTGAGTACAGAGGGCTTATCCAGGACTTCGTGGACTGGTGCCATCGGAACTGCCTCCAGATCAACGCGAGGAAAACTAAGGAGCTGGTGGTGGACTGCCGCAGGCATGGGCAGCCCCTCACAACACCAGTAAATATACAGGGAACAGACATCGAGATGGTGACATCCTATAAGTACCTGGGTGTTCATCTGAACAATAAACTAGACTGGTCACACAATACTGACGCACTCTACAAGAAGGGACAGCGCAGGCTGTTCCTGCTGAGGAGACTCAGGTCTTTTGGTGTACAAGGGGCGCTGCTGAAGTCATTCTATGACACGGTGGTGGCATCAGCCATCACTTTTGGAGTGGTCTGCTGGGGCAGTGGCATTACTGCAGCCGATAGGAAGAGACTGAACAAACTGATTAAGAAAGCTAGCTCTGTCCTGGGGCAGCGCCTTGATCCGATGGAGGAGATAGGAGAGAGAAGGATGGTGGCTAAACTGTCATCTCTGCTGGAGTCCGAGTTCCACCCTATGCAGGACATACTGGATGCACTGAGGAGCTCATTTAGCAGCAGACTACATCATCCCAGGTGCACAACCGAGAGGTTTCGTAGGTCCTTCCTACCAACGGCTGTCAGACTGTACAACCTAAGCAGGGCTGCTCGCAGAGATAGCAAAAAGACGTAACAAACTAATAGTTTTTTGAATGCAAAAGATGCAATAGACTTACACAATGGTCCTCTCCGGCATACAACTAGGAACATACCGGTCGCTATGGAGGGTGAGAATATGTATGGGCACATAATCATACCATGTAGGATAACTAAGTAGTCGGTTATGCTGTTTCATCCCATCTAGCAACAATGCTCTGCACTGTGTGTGTTTATACATATATTTACATATTTATTCCATCTAGCTACAATGCTCAGCACTGGGTGTGTTTATATTTATATATCTATATATTTATTCCATCTAGCTACAATGCTCCGCACTGTGTTTTTATATATCTACATATTATTCCATCTAGCTACATGGCTCCGCACTGTGTGTTTATATACTTGCATATTTATTCCACCTAGCTGCAATGCTCCGTACTGTGGGTGTTTATATATTTACATATTTATTCCATCTAGCTACAATGCTCTGCACTGTGTGTTCATATATTCATATATTTATTCCATCCAGCTACAATGCTCTGCACTGTGTGTCTGTGTGTGTGTGTGTGTGTGTATATATATATATCTTATAGTAATATGTACATGTGTATATTAGCTGCTCTTGCTTGCTTGTTTTTTTTTCTTGCCTTCTGATTGTTGCTCTGAGTGTTGCTATCCCTGTGCTGTTGCAATCCTGGAATTTCCCCGTTGTGGGACTAATAAAGGCTTATCTTATCTTATCTTATCTTATCTTACATTTAAATATGAGACTGAGGCAGCATGAAATAAAGCGGCGTTGTTGGAGGTTTTCAGTAGAGTTTATTATCATACCGCCGTCACGGGATCCCCGCTCCAGCCCAAGTGTGTGCAGGCTGGAGCGGGATCCTCAGGCTCTCAGAGAAGAGACACAAAGTGCGTGTCTGCAGCAGCAGTTGAAGTGAGTCAGAGAGAGAATGAGTTACAGAACCTGTGCAGTATTTGTACCCAACTCAAACAATACATCAAAGCAGATTCACAGCAGTTGGTCTGATCAAAGGGACTGCAGAACAGGCATGAGACATTTGCATTTGTAAGACCTACATAACAATAGGCAGATGCAGCCTCTGCTCAGCTTGCGGAACAAAGAGGTTACAAGGCACATCTACATATTGAACTGTCTCTAGGTCACAGCAAGGACAGGACGCATGAACACTATACATGAATGGCACATTACATCACAATACATGCAGGGCACATTGCATCACAACACATGAATGGCACATTACATCTCAGTAGTGCAGCGGGGAAAACCAAGAGAAAAGAGCTGACTGTCCTGACAAAGATAACACAAGTAGACACATAATGCAGTTTTTAAATGAAGGTGTTTATTATTAAGGGTATAAAAAAATCCAAACCTACATTCCCTGTGTGGAAAAAGTGACACCCCCCCCCCACACACACACACACATAAATTAACTGTGGTTTATCTATTTAAAATACTCTGTGAACTGGCGAGACAAAAGCTGAAATGTTTGGAGGGTATGTGTCCCATTACATCCAGTGTAAAAGTAACACAGCATTTCAGAAAAGGAACATCATGCCAACAGTAAAATATGGTGGTGATCGTGTGATGGTCTAAGGCTGTTTTGCTGCTTCAGGACCTGGAGGACTTGCTGTGGTAAATGGAACCATGAATTCTACTGTCTACCAAAAAATCCTGAAGGACAATGTCTGGCCATCTGTTCGTGGCCTCAAGCTGAAGCACACTTCAGTTCTGCAGCAGGACAATGATCCAAAACAATGATCCAAAACACACCATTAAGTCCACCTCTGAATGGCTTAAGAAAAACAAAATGAAGACCTTGGAGTGCCCTAGTTAAAGTCCTGACCTGAATCCGATTGGGATGCTGTGGCATCACCTTTAAAAGGCAGTTCATGCTGGAAAACCCTCCAATGTGGCTGAATTACAACAATTCTGCAAAGATGAGTGGGTCACAATTCCTCCACAGTGCTGTAAAAGACTCATTGCCAGTTACCACAAATGCTTGATTGCAGTTGTTGCTGCTAGGGGTGGCCCAACCAGTTATTAGGTTTAGGGGGCAATCACTTTTTCCACACAGGGCCATGTAGGTTTGGATTTTTTTCCCCTTAATAAAACACCTTCATTTAAAAACTGCATTTGTGTTTACTTGTGTTATCTTTGTCTATTATTTAAATTTGTTTGATCTGAAACATTTAAGTATGACAAACATACAAAAAAATGAGAAATCAGGAAGGTGGCAAACACTTTTTCACACTACTGTATGTTGGGTTTCAGTGTCAGTCTGTGTGATGTCATTGTCGTGTTTCCCCAGTGATCTCCCTGTGAACTTGTTATCTTCCCAAGTAAGTTTAGCTTTAACGGTTTTGTGTTTCAGCCCCTGTGCTAATGTTGTGTTCTCAGTGTTTTTGTTTATTATTAAACCATGATGCTCTGGAGTTCAGTCTGCACCTTGAGTCCTCTTTCTAAATCCTCTTTTGCCCCGAGGGCAGAATATGACAACTTTAGCATAAGTTAATTACATATCAGCTAAACTTAGCTAAGGTAGAGCCAACAGTATCTGTACAGTGCCTGCAGTCAAATCAACCAGTACGAATGGGTCTGGGCTAGTGTTGTGTCGTTCATGAGATTCCACTTCTGTTGAACAGCTCTTCATGATGAACAAAGGAATTTGAAATGCCATTGGAAATTTATCTTCTTATCTTCTTTCGCTCGCTCGCTCTCTCTCCCTCTATTTATTTTTATTACTGACAAATTTTAATCTGATCTAATCCATCCACTCCTCTTTGTGTGAGTAAGAGAGAATCAGTAAGTAATAAATGAGAACTTGAGGTTCAGGGCAGAGCACACAATTATTAAATCCCTCCTCCAGAGGGGAAAGGGACGGAGACACTGAACAAGTGAGGAAGAGTCTAAATGCAGAGAAAGAGCTGCATTAGTGAGGGGTCACATGGCCAGTGGTGGGTACTGAAAGTGCATGACTCCTTTAAAAAAAAAAATCACAACACTTTTCTGTAAGTACAGAGCCAAAAGATTCATCTTTTTCCAAGGAGCCATTATTCCCATCACTATTCTGGGGCCCTGGTAGCCAAGCCCCAGTTGGCCAGTTGGGAAATGAAAGTGTTCCATCAGGATACACAAAAATGCCAGGCATTCTGTTTATTCCACAACACAACGGTGTGTGGCAATGCTCCTCAGTACCACACCTGAATCGAAACAGGAAGAGCATTATAGGCACAAAGGTGGATTCACACACTGCTACTCTGTTAAAACTTTTTTAGATAAATTCCATTCAACCTGATAAAAAAACTGCAAGTAGAAAAAGATGAACTTGCCGTAGGATGTAGTTTCCTATTTTCAAAAGCTCAGATTACCCCACACTGCATGAAGCCAGTATCGCTGTTGCTCCATCTGGCAGTTTGTGAAGATATTTTGTGTATACTATACAAAGAGAGGATAAATCAGTTTCCTAGCAACTGCTTTAATAGCTGTAAAACCACCATACCTGTTTAGCTAGCAATGCTTTTGAAGACATCTCTTTAAGGTTGTTGCAGAAACATAAAAACAGATCAGCAGTCTGTCAGTTGAACGCAAATCCCTGAGAGGTCTGAGAACGATGCTGGTCTGTAAATATTTACTCTACCTATGTGATTGCAGTGAGTTCCAAGGGGGATTCAGATCTACCAGAGTGTGTAAATGCAAAGGAGAAAGGAGAAGAAGGAGATGGGTCTACGGTAGGAAGAAGATTCTGAGTCAAAGAACTAGTTAACTTGTGCTAACTATTAAACACACTACTGATGAAATAATAGATTAGTAATGGTTTGAGTTTGTTACAATTAGCCCATCTTTTACAGAAAATAAGGCACTTAATGCTGAAATTTAAAATGTTTCTTACTGTGTTAGTTAGCTTAATAAGCCTGAAAAAGACCATAATCTCTGATCTAATCATAGGTCAAATTAGCTTTGAAAGAACTTGCACATCATATCCGTACCAACGTTGACCTGTATGTTATTATATAAAGGTGGATTCACACTACAACATCTGGACCAACTTTTACTGACGTTTTGGCAAACTGCTGGCAAAAGTTAATGATAGTTGGTGTTTGTTGGCAAACAATGGCGAAAGTTGTGTTCTTTGAAAATTTTCAGCATGCTGAAAATTTGCCAATGTTTGGAAATACAGTATATGTTAGTGAAAACTGTGCTCAGTTTGTAAAAGTTCTGAATTCAAATTTTTGAATTCCTTTTATTGTCATTGTATGCAAATATACAACGAAATTAGTCAGCTCCGTAAACATACAATTGACCATATAAAAATTCAATCAATGGACAGTAATCTTGAGTGCTGGGCG
This sequence comes from Pholidichthys leucotaenia, assembly GCA_020510985.1. Classification (NCBI taxonomy): domain Eukaryota; kingdom Metazoa; phylum Chordata; class Actinopteri; order Cichliformes; family Pholidichthyidae; genus Pholidichthys; species Pholidichthys leucotaenia. The sequence continues at coordinate 130,790,366 of CM035850.1, forward strand.
AAGTTATGCAGAGTTTACCTAAATCGGCCTAAGTTAAAGCTGGGTTCATACTATAGCATTTATACCGACTTTTACAGACATTTTGAAAAATCAGAAAAATTAGTCCAAATGTTGGTGAAATTATGTTTGTGAGCAGGTTTTTTTAATCCAGCACACACCAACTTTTACAGACTTTTACAAACTTTTGCTAGCGTTTGCCAGCATTGCACTCAGCATTGGTAAACTTTTGCCATCTTAGCCTAGCATATGTGTAGCTGTTGCCAACTTAGGTTAACTTAAGCAAACGAATACTCGGCGAAGGTCAGCTGACATCAGTATTAGGTGACACTCATATAAAGATCAGCTTTTGTGGAGGCTTCCTGCTGTTCTGGACCTGCTTTTGGAGTGAACACATCTCCCATGGGCATACGTTTCAGTATTTATTTTCATTTTACATTCATATGTAGTTACTTCTGCATACCCTTTCCCCCTGTTCATTCCTTCCTTCCTTCATTCATTCCTTCATTCATTCATTCATTCATTCATTCCTCTAAAAAAAACAATAATGCTTATCTATATCTGCCTATCTAGCTGGAATTTCCCCATCGTGGGTCTGATAAAGGTTTATCTTATCTTATCGACTCCCAACACTAAGTCCACAATTAAAATGTGAATGTGGATGTCATCCATCCATCCATCCATCTTCTACCACTTTTCCAGAGGTCCGGGTCGCAGAGGCAGCAGTTCAAGCAGAGAAGCCCAGACTTCCCTCTCCCCAGCCACCTGCTCCAGCTCTTCAGAGAGGATACCAAGGCGTTCCCAGACTGACTGGGAGACATACACTACCGTTCAAAAGTTTGGGGTCACCTCAGACAATTTTGTGTTTTCCATGAAAAGTCACACTTTTATTTACCACCATGAGTTGTAAAGTGAATAGAAAATATAGTCAAGACATTGACAAGGTTAGAAATAATGATTTGTATTTGAAATAATAATTTTTTCCTTCAAACTTTGCTTTCATCAAAGAATCTTCCATTTGCAGCAATTACAGCATTGCAGGCCTAACATGATTGCACAAGGGTTTTCTAATCATCCATTAGCCTTCTGACGCAATGAGCAAACACATTGTACCATTAGAACACTGGAGTGATAGTTGCTGGAAATGGGCCTCTATACACCTATGTAGATATTGCACCAAAAACCAGACATTTGCAGCTATAATAGTCATTTACCACATTAGCAATGTATAAAGTGTATTTCTGATTAGTTTAAAGTTATCTTCATTGAAAAAAGTGCTTTTCTTTCAAAATAAGGAAATTTCTAAGTGACCCCAAACTTTTGAACGGTAGTGTAGTCTTTCCAGTGAGTCCTGGGTCTGCCCCGGGGTCTCCTCCCAGAGGGACGTGCTCAAAACACCTCAAGTGGGAGGTGTCCAAGAGGCATCCTAATCAGATGCCCATACCACCTCAACTGGCTCCTTTCAATGTGGAGGAGCAGCAGTTCGATTCTGAGCCTCTCCCGGATGACTGAGCTCCTCACCCTATCTCTGAGGGTGAGTCCAGCAATCCTACGAAGAAAGCTCATTTCAGCCACTTGTATCCGCGATCTCATTCTTTTGGTCATTACCCAAAGCTCATGACAATAGGTGAGGGTAGGAACGTAGATTGACTGGTAAATCGACAGCTTTGCCTTAGAGCTCAGCTCCCTCTTCACCACAACAGACCAGTACAACATCCGCATCACTGCAGATGCTGCTCCGATCCATCTGTCAATCTTGCACTCCATTCTCCCCTCACTCGTGAATATGACCCCAAGATACTTAAACTCCTCCACTTGGGGCAGGAGCTTGTCCCCAACCCAGAGAGGACAATCCACCTTTTTCCAGCTGAGGACCATGGACTCGAACTTGGGGGTACTGATTCTCATCCCAGGCACTTCACATTCAGCGGCAAACCGTCCCAGTATGACCTGCAGATCATTGCTGGATGAAGCCACCAGGACAACATCATCTACAAACAATGGACACACAAATCTAGAGGAGTACACTGACGTAGTTATAGCATACATAACTAAATGCATTGATGATGTCGCTCACTGCAAAATCATCACTGTTCCTGAGGGTGCACATCTCTGAGGACCTCTCCTGGTCCAACAACACCACATCACTGGCCAAGAAGGCTCAAACTCACCTCTCTTTCCTCCTCAAACTGATGACAGCACAGGTCTCACCCCCCATCATGTGCTCATTCTACTGGGGCACCACTGAGCGCATCCTCACCAGCTGCATCACAGTGTGGTATGGAAGCTGCATCACCTGCTGGCGGAAGACACTACAATGCACAGTGAAAGCAGCCAGCAACACCATCGGTGCCCCCTTCCCTCGGACAACTACCTCACCCGCCTCATCCGCAGAGCCATCAACATTGCAGGCAACACCTCCCACCCCTCACACTCCCTCTTCAGCCCCCTACCCTCGGAGAAAAGGTACCGGAGCCTCCGGGCCCACTCCACAAGATTGCTAAACAGCTTTGTTCACCAGGCCATCAGGACCCTGAACTCTGTCCCCTTCCTCCCATCCCCCATCCCCCCGGACCGCAATAATAATAATAATAATACATTTTATTTGAGGCGCCTTTCAAGGCACTCAAGGACGCCGTACAATAAAAACAAAGAATAAAACACATTAAAAACACATCACAAGTACAGAAAATCACACAGAATAAGCCTTAGTAAACAAAAAAGTCTTGAGATCGGATTTGAAGGTGGAGAGTGAATTTAAATTCCTGAGGTCCGGTGGGAGGGAGTTCCAGAGGCGGGGGACGGTGCAGCTGAATGATCGAAGGCCCATGGTGGTCATACATGCAGGAGGGACAATAAGATTGATGGTATTTGATGATCTAAGAGTTCTGGATGGTGTATGAACGGAGAGGAGTGCAGCCAAGTATGGGGGGGGGGGGGGGCGAGGCCATGGAGGGCTTTGTAAGTGAGAAGGATGATTTTATAGTCAATGCGGTGTTTGATGGGGAGCCAATGGAGGTGCTGCAGAACCGGGGTGATATGATGGGTGAATGGAGTTCTAGTAATGATCCGGGCGGCAGCGTTCTGAACCAGTTGAAGTTTTTTAAGCGTTTTGAGGGGGAGACCAGAAAGAAGAGAGTTACAATAATCCAGACGGGAGGTAACAAGAGAATGGACCAGGATAGCGGTGCTGGCAGGGGTGAGGGAGGGACGGAGACGGTTGATGTTACGTAAATGAAAAAATGCTGACCGGGTGACATTATTAATATGGGATTTGTAGGAGAGGGTGGTGTCCAAGATTACCCCAAGGTTTTTGACTTGAGGGGAAGGGGAAACAGTAGTATTATCAATAATGATGGTGATATTGTTTGACTTTGAAATAATGGTTTTTGAACCGACTAAAAGGACTTCTGTTTTATCACTGTTAAGTTTAAGAAAGTTGGAAGAAAACCAGGAAGTGAGTTCATGGAGGCAGTCACAGAGGGAGGTGGAAGGGAGGTTGGAGGTAGGTCTGGAGGAAAGATATAGCTGGGTGTCATCAGCCTAACAATGGAATTGAATATTAAATTTATGGAAAATATGACCAATAGGAAGAAGATAAATGATGAACAGAATTGGACCAAGGACTGAACCTTGGGGGACACCAGAAGAGATGGAGGATGGCTGGGATGTGTATGATTTTAACTGGATGAATTGGAAGCGATCAGAAAGGTAGGATGTGAACCAGTTTAAAACAGTACCAGAAAAGCCATGAGATGCCAGTCTATGGAGGAGGATGGGGTGAGAAATGGTATCAAAGGCTGCAGTCAGGTCAAGAAGGATGAGGATGGAGAGGAGCTCAGAGTCTGCTGACATTAACAAGTCATTTGTGATTTTAAGAAGGGCCGTTTCTGTGCTGTGGTGGGGACGGAAACCAGACTGGAACTCTTCATAAATGTTATTAGAGGAAAGGTAGGAGTGGACTTGGGCTGCTACTGATTTTTCCAAAATCTTAGACAAAAATGGCAGGTTGGAGATGGGACGAAGGTTGTTTAGATTGTTGGGATCCAGACCAGGCTTCTTGAGTATAGGGGTAATGGCAGCTGTTTTTAGGGGTGAGGGGACTAGACCAGTAGCGAGGGAGGAGTGGATGATATGAGTAATAAGAGGTGCAAGTGAGGACAGAGATGCTTTGACGAGAATGGTTGGAAGGGGATCTAGACACCAGGTAGATGATTTGGATTTGCTTATCAGTTCAGAAATAGCAGTGATGGAGGGAAGAGTAAATGCAGAAAAGGAGAAGGTAGGAGACACAAGAGGAAATGTTGATAAACGATTGTGAGAGATCATTGGGACGAGCTGTTGATGAATATTCTGAATTTTGGAGGTAAAAAATGAAATCAAATTATCACAAAACGCAGGGGAGACCAGGTGCGGGGGAAGGGAGTCCGGCGGTTGAGTGATGGTTTTCAGTAAGGAGAATAGGGCCTTTGTGTCATCTTCATATGAACTAATCAAACTGGTGTAGTAGTTGGATTTGGCGTGTTTGCAGCAGTCCTTGTAATGAGTGATATGATTTTGGTACATTTCTTGATGAGCAGTTAAACCAGTTTTCCTAACGAGACGTTCCAACTGGCGTCCCTTGGCTTTAAGTTGTCTGAGAGCAGGAGTGAACCAGGGTGAAGAACGGGTAAATGTGACTGATCTGGTTTTCAGGGGGGCCAAGTTATTGAGAAGACTCTGAAGACTGTTATTATAGTATGAGACAAGTTCATCAGGACTGGAGAGACTGTCAGGGTGGGGTAGAGAATTAATACCGGCTGAAAGAGCGTCCAGATTAATGTCCTTGATATTACGGAAAGAAATGTCACGGGAGGACTTGTTTTTTGAAAGAACCAGATTAACATCAAAAGAAATTAACATATGATCAGAAAAGGGAAGCACATCTGTTTTGCAACCGGTAGGAATAACACCTAAACAGCAAATTAAATCAAGGGTGCGTCCTTTTCAATGAGTTGGAACAGTGATAAACTGTTGAAAACCAAAACTGTTAAGACAGAACTTAAAATCCCTGGTAAGGTTATTATTTACATTGTCTATGTGTATGTTAAAATCACCAAGAATTACTATATTGGGAGAGCATGAAGAAAGCTCAGCCAAAAAAGCTGAAAATTCATTTATGAAGTCCTTGTTAGGCTTTGGTGGACGGTAAATTGCTGCCACAATTGTAGAAACAGGACCAGGCAGCACTGAGACCATAGACTCAAACGAGGAGAAGGCGGGGACAGACGCCGGTGAGACTCTCCACTGCTCGCGGAAAAACAACGCGAGACCTCCTCCCCGGCCAGAGTCATGTGATTTGCAATTGTAAACAAACCCAGGCGGATTAGCTTCATTCAAAGAAACGTAGTCATTTGGCTGTTGCCATGTTTCAGTCAAACATAAAAAATCCAACTCACGGTCGACGATGAGATCCTGGACGAGTTGCCCCTTACCAGTCAGCGAGCGGATATTCAGCAGGCCGAAACTTACGGCAGTGTTGGTGTTGACAGCAGGGCTAGCCGACCTAGCCAGGCTAGCTAGCACACTGTGATCAGCAGTCCGACCGGTGTTCCGATGAGGGCGTCTAGACGTGGACCAAATAGACTTTATCTGGTTGGAGTTATCTGAATGATAATTCCAACGAGAGCCCCAGTGGATGCATCTTCCCCGGGGGAAGACAACGATGTCCGGGTGGAGATGAAGCACAGATGGCGGCGGCAATGCACTCACCCACACAATAACTACCTCAGCTTTTGCCACAGAAAGACTGGCACACCAACAGTAATGCATTTGCTGCTGTATGTCGCTGCACTTTACTGAAAACATCTGCACAAATGCCATATCTGCTGCTGTCTGTCATTGCAATACTGAGCATGTGCAGTCCTGTCTGTCACTGTCTGCACCTACACCACCGCACTGAACTTGGTACTACGAGCATTACTGCAATTCTTTTCCGTGTATAAGATTGCTGGGTCTCATCGTTTATCTTGATTTGCACAATGGGAGGTCCGGGTCTATTGTTGGTCACCATTTGCACTACGGGTAGCATTACTGTACAGACTGCTGTTGTTGTTTTTCCAGCCTTATTTCTTTTTCTTTTTTTATATTGTGCACACCACTGAAGAGAGAGATAAACACCATTTCAACTAGAAAAGCACTCGGAGAGCGCAGACCTCCGCCAAGCGCCACAGTTCCCCCATACAGTGTTTGTGTGTACGTTTTCAGATTCCTTGAACATGAAAACATATGACTAGCAATTGGATTGACAATGATAGGATTAGTGGTTGAGTAGTTATTCACAAAAATCGCATTTTGTGTAATGGCGGTTTTCTTCTGGACGGTGAGCTGGATCACCACCAAAATCTAATCATCTGTAGGATACCCCATTTCTGACAATCTGTGAAAATTTCATGAAAATCCGTCTATAACTTTTTGAGTTATGTTGCTAACAAACAGACAGACAGACAGACAGACAGACAGACAGAGACAAACCAACGCCGATGAAAACATAACCTCCTTGGCGGAGGTAATTATCCTGTATGTCCTGTACATATAGTAATATTGACAAATAAATATTATTTAAATCTTTGAATACAGGCATTTAAGAAATTTAAGTAAAACTAAAACTCGGAATGCTAAAGCTGATAGAATGTTTAAATACTCATTTTAATGATCCTAAGCTTTTTAGCTGACTCTTACATAACAAATGGCAATTTTGATAGCCATCCTTGTCATGCATCCTTTTCTTTCAGGAAAATTTCGCCAGTAGAAGTCTATGAAGCAATTAACAACTTAAATTCAAATAGTAGTCCAGGACTTGACAGAATTGATAACAGATTTATTTAAGTAGCTTCTCATGTTCTTATGCATCCACTTACTGACTTATTTAATCTCTCCCTGCCCTCTTGCGAGATTCCTACCATTTGGAAATGTGCGCAAATTACGCTACTGCATTAAGGAGGTAATAAGCTTGATCCTGATAACTATCGACCTACTGTATTTCAGTTGTATGTTTATTGTCGGTTTTTGAAAAACTAATTTATAATCAGCTCTCACTGTCATGGTTTGGGCTGGGTCTGACCAGGCCACATTCTGTAATTGTCAGTATTTATTATTCTGCCTTCATTATTATCATCTTTGGGGTTTTATTTACATCCTGGTCTCATTATTGTCATTATTGTTATTATTATTATCATTGTCTTTACTGTTATTATTGTCTTCCATCAAAGCTACATTTGTATGTTTGGTTTTTACCTGGTTATCTTTTGTTTCTGGTTGGACTTTTATTTTGACAGCATTTGTTTACTTCCGTCTGAGCACAGTTTATCCCAATGTCAGTCATTATTGGTCAGGTTTGTGGCTCATTAGTCTCATTGTGTATTCCTTTTTATTGGGGTTCACCCCCTCATTCCCTTGTTGGGTCCTCATCGTGATTATTGTAATCATTCCTTCATTGTTTTTTGCCGTCATTATTTCCCTGTCTTTACCTCCGGTCGTGAGTATCATTGTCTCTGCCATGCTACAGTTTTCTTCATTAAATTATGCTTCAACTTCATCCCGCGAGTGAGTCTGTGCTTCTTCCCGTGAGGGCCAACCATGACACTCACGCCATCTTAATACTAATAATATTCTAACTCTATTTCATTCTGGCTTTAGGTCCAACTCAAATTTACTGATGATATTTATACTGCTGCTGATAAAGGTGAAATTACTGGAGCCATATTCAGTGAGCTAACAAAAGCATTTGATCTTGTAGATCACTATTTCCTCCTGGATAAATTTGATGCCATTGGCCTCTTTCAGAATGCAGTTCTTTGGTTTAGCTCATATCTCCATAACAGAAAACAATGTGTTGTCATTAATGGTAATCAATCTGATTTTTATGTTCAGCAAAGAGGTGTGCCACAAGGCTTGACCTTAGGACCACTTCTTTGTACCATTTTCATAAATAATTTGCCATCTATTCTAGATAAATGCAACATACAACTTTACGCTGATGATACAGTCCTATATAAATCTGATAAAAATAGCACAGGAGTGCAAAAGTCTTTACAGGAAGATTTGAATTTGATACACGAATGTTTGAACATAATCAACTTGTACTCAGTAAAACAAAATCTTGTGTTATATTATTTGTAACTAAACAAAAACTGAAACAGACAATTTCTCCTTTGATTATGTCATGATGCCGAGCGCCAGTCTTTACCATGCTCGGGTCTTTTGGTTATTTTCCTTTTTCTGTATATGTATTTAGTCCTGATTTTCTTTGACTATTATTTGTGTTTTTACTTTGACAGCGTGGTGACATGACTTCCACCTGTCAAATCTATTCGTGATCTGTCACGGCTGTTTAGTGTTTCTAATTACGTTCTCACTCGTGCATCCACATCATATTTTGTTTTCCCCCCTTGTATCATTTAAGTTCACTGGCGAGGTTTATTTCCCACTGCAACCTCACCCTGTGTAGACAGGAATCCCTACACCCAATTCCTGTTTAAATCTCTGCTTCGTGAATTTATTGTAAGTAACCTTTCATGGTTTTCCGTTATTGTATCTTCCTGTAGTCACCCTTTGTGGCCCATGTTTATTGCCTTTTTTTAATCGCCCTTCGTGGCCAGTATTTGTGTTCCTTACTGTGTTCCTCACTCCACCGGAGTGGTGGCTCAGTTAGTAGAGCGTCCCCCCCACATCCGGGAGGCAGGGGTTCAAATCCTGGCCGGGTCATGCAAAAGACCATATAAAAGCGGAACTTCCTGCTGTCCAGCTTGGTGCTCAGCAATAATGGAATGGAGGAGGGAAATCTGTGTCGGCGCCTTGCTTGGCTGCGGCCCTCTGATTCTACATATGGAGTGTGTGTGATTAACACTGTAGACAGGAAAAACACAATCTCGTTCTACTGTACATGATTGGTTGTATGGTTGAATGACAATAAAGGGTGATTTAATTTCATTTTATTATTCTTTATTAAATGAGCAAGCTCACAGCGGGCGAATGGTGCCTTATTTCTGCCCTAAAGGGCCAATTATGACAGATTATAAATACAAAATATGGGAGTGGACTTGTCAGTGTTGATAAATTTAGATATTTGGGTGTCTGGCTTGATCTTGAATTGTCATTTAAATCACACATTTTTTACATTCTTTAAAAAAAAAAATTATTTTGGGATCACCGATCTTCATTGCTCCCGTATGTGTTTTTCTCATAGAACTTGTTTGAAACTTGCATCTCAACTAATACTTCCTGTTTTTGGCTACTGTGATATTATACAGTACATCCAGAAAGTATTCACAGCACTTCACTTTTTCCACATTTACATATACAGCCTTATTCCAGAATTAATTAAATTAATTTTTCCCTCAAAATTCTACACACAATACCCCATAATGACAACATGAAAAAAGTTTTTTTTTTTTAGATTTTTTGCTAATTTATTAAAAATAAAAAACTAAGAAATCACATGTACATAAGTATTCACAGCCTTTGCTCAATACTTTGTTGATGCAGCTTTGGCAGCAATTACAGCCTCAAGTCTTTTTGAATATGATGCTACAAGCTTGGCACACCTACAGCATCTTTGGGCAGATTCACCCACTCCTCTTTGCAGCACCTCTCAAGTTCCATCAGGTTGGATGGGAAGTGTCAGTGCACAGCCATTTTCAGATCTCTCCAGAGATGTTCAATTGGATTCAAGTCTGGGCTCTGGCTGGGCCACTCAAGGACATTCACAGAGTTGTCCTCAAGCCACTCCTTTGACAATCTGTCTGTGTGCTTAAAGTCGTTGTCCTGCTGAAAGATGAACTCGTCACCCCAATCTGAGGTCAAGAGCGCTCTGGAGCAGATTTTCATCCAGGATGTCTCTGTACATTGCTGTATTCATCTTTCCCTCTATCCTGACTAGTCTCCCAGTTCCTGCCACTGAAAAAAAATCCCCACATTGTCCTCCAAATAGGACACCTAGCATTCATGCCAAAAAGTTCAATTTTTGTCTCATCAGATCAGAGAATTTTGTTTCTCATGGTCTGAGAGTCATTCAGGTGTCTTTTGGCAAACTCCAGGCGGGCTGCCATGTGCCTTTTACTAAGGAGTGGCTTCCGTCTGGCCACTATACCATAAAGGCCTGATTGGTGGATTGCTGCAGAGATGGTTGTCCTTCTGGAAGGTCCTCCTCTCTCCACAGAGGAACACTGGAACTCTGACAGAGTGGCCATCGGGTTCTTGGTCACCTCCCTGACTAAAGGCCCTTTTCCACTAGCCTCACTTAGCCCTACACCGCACCACTCAGCCCGCTTTAGGCGCTTTTCCATCAGCCCCAGCACCAGTTAGCAGGTACTTTTTTCGTACCTGATCCAGGGCAGGGTCTAACCGAGCTGAGTAGGGCTGAGTATGGCTGTGATATGACTTTAAGAGACTGGTCGCCGCTGATTGGTCAGGTCGTAACGTCATGAAAGCGACTTTTTCTGCTGAATTTACTCCACGACCGCCATTTGTAATTGTTCAGCCAGTGAACACAGTGTGCCCCTTTAATATGGTATATTATATTAATATACTGTATAATACAGTATACTTATATAATAATAAACTCCTAATATTATATATTAGGAGGTGCGCAATTTTCTTTCTATGTTAGCCGACGATCGCATCCAGCGCGAGGTGGACGGATCTACTCGAAATGCAGGTGTCCGAGCTTATGGCTTCCCAAGGGCACATCCGTACTGCCAAACAGTGTCGGGAGAAGCTGAAAAAGCTGAAAAGCGATTACCGAGCAGTGAAGGACCACAATGCTCGAAGTTGAGCGGATCGGAAGGAGTGGAAGTGATTCGCTGAGAGACATTGGGCTCGACACGTCACTGTCACTGTCACGGTCACGGCCTTGGAAACCGTGGATGGTGAGTGTTGTTTTGATATTGCGCATCTTTTCGCCACTTGATCCTTTCTGTGCCAAGCTCACTGTTTTTAAGAAATAGGAAGGTTGTTAGATTGTGGGTAATGGTTGTTACTGAGGCTTGTGTATTGTTTTGCAGCCAACTGCAGATTCACGCTTGCTTTGTGTTAAGTATTAGCGCGAACAAAACGCTGAATTACGCTTATTGTATTCCGGTTAAAAACTTGAGCGTGTTGTGTACATGTTGCACTTTGGTGTTAAGTTTTAAATTGCGTGCATTTTCTTTCTAGAATCGCAGTTCATATCACAGGGGTCCACCTCAGTGGAGATGACTGACACAGCGGACTCTCCTGGCGCTGCATCTGCGTGTGCATCTGGCTGAGCGCCAGTTGGATCGGCTCCCATGTCAGCCACATCACCAGCTCCATCTGGATCATGTTCAAGTGCCGGTAAGGCACAATAACCACGATTTTTTTTTTTTGGTTGAAACAGGTCCAGCAGCAGAAACCAGGGTCGAAAATCCATCCATCCATCCATCCATCTTCTACCGCTTAATCCTTTACAGGTCGCGGGGGGGCTGGAGCCTAACAAGTTATGTACCAAATTGATTAATGCAATTTCCTGTAGCTGCATATTAATTAATTGAAAATGTCTTTTTAAATGTACAAAAAGGTTATTCTTTGGTCTTCACTTATTGGTGTTCCACAACCATTTTTAGGTGTGGTGATTGAAGTGCTGTTGTAACTCCTGTTTTAGACAAACAAATAAAGTGCATGAACTGCCGTTGAAATCAACATGCTTCATTGAAATGCTTCGCGTCAGCTGACTGTATTAACCCATTCAGATTTCTGCGGCCACACTACAAGCAACTAGTTTAAACATTACCCATCCATCCATCCATATTCTTAATCTTAATCCTTTTAGTTTTGCAGGGGAGCTGCAGCCGAAGACAGCACACTGCGTGTTGCAAAATCTGCTCTACTGAGGGGCAGCAACATGACAGTTCAGCTTATATACAGCAATGAAGCATAATATAATCGTGACATTCCACCACAGACTTTCACCTGTGTAATTCCATAATATATGTAGTGATCCAGCTTTAATGACCATGCCTTTCTGTCTTTCCATCTAGGCAAGACGAAAACAGACAACTCCCATCGCTGACCTTACATTAGCAATGGTCAACATGCATGACGAAGAGATGCGGCTCTTGGAACGGCAACATGACCAGCGGCAAGAATCAGGAGTACATGCAGCATTTGCGACAGGTGGCCGCAGATGTGCGGGCAGATGCGCGTGAAGCCCTGGAGCAGGACGCTGCGTTACGAAGGGAAGAGCTCGCAGAGACGTCATCGCCCAGTCTGTTTTTTTGTTTGTAAATTTTGCTTCTGGAATAAAATTGTATTGTTTGCATCAAAAGTCTGGTTTATCTGTTATGACACCGTATGAGAAAAGCCAATAATTACATACACATTCCATTCTCTGTTCACTCCACATGCTGCTGTTCATCAGGTCAGGTGTATAGCCTTCTAATGGTAATTTAATTTTTAACAACACAACGAAACGTAATGTCTTGGTAGGTTTTTTTTTTTTATTTTAAACAAATTTGCAATGCTGAATCCATTTCTCTTGAACGGGTACATTTTTTAGGTTATAAGCAGTTGTACAGGTGTGCTTGAACTTGTAGACACTGATAAAGGTAAGTACATGTAAGTTGAATGTTGCATCGCCAGTCAAAATTTAATAAATTAAGAAGGAATCTAGCAAAAATTTGGCACTAATAACAGTAGACAAATCGGACAAGGATACACAACTGTGTTTTTGTTGCACACAACTGTTGTTACCAACAAGTGCAAAATTTATATTCCCTTTTCCCAAAAATTAAAAATCAATTTGTAAGTAAAAGTGGGAGACCTTTACATGGGAAAATATGACATGTATCAGCACATGATTTATAGTTCAATTTGCATTTCCACCTAAGCAAAAGTGGCTTGTCGAGCTGGATTTTTGTGAAGATGGCCTGTGCGGTGTTTCTGCATGTAATTACATACCTGTCAAGTGATACGGTTTCGCCGTATTTTAATACGGGGAAAATGCAGTTTTAGCAAATACGGGCGTATTGCCATTTCTGTACGCCAAAGAGAAAAATATACGGGAAAAAAAATTGAGAGTGTGGGGAGGAACACGTCGTGTGTGACCCCCACAGCGTACGGGGCTGTCAGAGCACTCAGCGTGAGCAATTATCACAACAGAAGTGTGGACTCATCATTAGGCTGATGGCTTTGCACCTTCTTAACACATAAGCGTTATGAACAAGAGGACAGGTAGATGGACCATGCACAACATTTTATTTACAAAAAACATTTTTGAAATATGTATGCACATAAATGTGGACAAAATAGACAAGTATTGCATCACATATTGTAACGTGCAGCTCGACATGGCAACGTCCCACCGGGAGGTTTGAACTCACGCCTCCCACTCCGGAGTCCCGCACTCTACCTGTGTCACCAATAGGGTCAATCCACTTGTCAAGCCAAGTAGGGTGCTTATATCGGGTTCGCTACAATATCACCACCCTGCTCCTCTGCTCTCTGTGCCGCTGCCACCACTGGTTCATCTACTGCATCATCCAATGTAGTGTCAAACATCTCTCCATGACTCTCACACAGATTGTGCAGAGCACAACAAGTCAGCACCATAGATTTAACCAGTTTCATGTCACAGTCATTCCTCTCTCCTTCCTCCTCTCCTCGTCATCAGCCATTTTGTTTGTTGTGGAGGATTCGGTCACGTGTTTCATGTCGCGAGGGTGTGGCGCCGCCTGCTGTTCAACAAATCCCACCCACAGCAGGTGTGCCAGCAGGTGTGCCAGCAGTAGTTGAAAAACAACTGAGGCCGAACCGAAGTGAGTAGAGTCGGGTTTTCAATCGGGGCTGGGCTGGGCTAGGCTAGTGGAAAAGCGCCTTAGGCCCTTCTCCCCAGATCGCTCAGTTTAGACAGCCAGTTCTAGGAAGAGTCCTGGTGGTTCAGAACTTCTTCTATTAATGGACGATGGAGGTCACTGTGCTCATTGGGACCTTCAAAGCAGCAGAAATTTTTCTGTACTCTTCCCCAGATTTGAGCCTCAAAACAGTCCCTTCTCGGAGGTCTACAGACAATTCCTTTGACTTCATGCTTGGTTTGTGCTCTGACATGCACTGTCAACTGTGGGACCTCATATAGACAGGTGTGTGTCTTTCCAAATCATGTCCAATCAATTGAATTTACCACAGGTGGACTTCAATTATGCTGTAGAAACATCTCAAGGGTGATCAGTGGAAACGGGATGCACCTGAGCTCAATTTTGAGCTTCATGGCAAAGGCTGTGAAAACTTATGTACATGTGATTTCTTAGTTTTTTATTTTTAATAAATTTGCAAAAGACATTAAAAAAAAACTTTTTTCATGTTGTTATTATGGGGTATTGTGTTTGGAATTTTGAGAAAAAAATTAATCCATTTTGGAATAAGGCTGTAACATAACAAAATGTGGGAAAAGTGAAGCCCTGTGAATACTTATGTATACCGTATATCAAAATGCAGCAAAATCAAGTTTGATTTCACTTAATGTTGTAATGATTAAGCTGACAGCTCACGCGCACGATGCCAGCACAGGACAGACCCACACTGGGGGGGAAACGTTCAACAGTTTATTAAATGTAGAAAACAGCGCACAGTTAAATAAACAGCCACTCGCCAGGAGATTCAATCCACCTGTGGAGAGAAAGCGAGAGCTGTCAGTGGAGGAACAGAGTAGGGGAAAATGGGCGAGCCAAATTGCCACTTAGGATTCCAAAGATGGACCGGCAGGACTCCAGCGGGGAATAGACAAAACAGTAAGGCAGGGGGAATGAGCTAGTAGTGCCTGACCGGGTGAAGGCTTTGTTGCTGTGGAAGAGGTGAGGTGGCAGGAGAGCGCACGCAGCCCCGAGACGCACCCGCACGATGACAGCAACCTGTAAGAGAGAAAAGGGTACAGTTTTAGACAACGTGTTTGAGTTTAGTACAACGACCTAGCGCAGTATACCCAGACGAGCCAGCGTTGACTGCACGGAGGAGGCCTCCTTAAATACGCTGGCTGATGAGCGGGTGCAGGTGTGTCCTCTGCCGCAGGCGCAGTGATGAGTTTGTGAATGTGCGGCAGGATGGGAGGGGCGCGCTCTCATTGTCCATGACAAATGTAACTTATAATAGACTGCTGATTTCTTCTTGGCTGTTCCTTTTGCGCTCGTCATTGCTTTATGTACAAATCATTGAAATGGTCATCTCTAACTGTGAGCAGACAAATCCATTGGCTCCTTTTAATTTTCAAATGTTTTCATTTTAATTATCCTATATAGGGCAGCTCGGTGGCACAGTGGTTAGCACTGTGGTAGCACAGTAAGAAGGTTGTGGGTTCGAGCCCAACCCCTGACCATCAGTGACCCTTCTGTGTGGAGTTTGCATGTTCTCCCCGTGTCTGCGTGGGTTTACCCTGTGTACTCCGGTTTCCTCCCACAGGCCAAAAACATGCCAGTTCGGTTAATTGGAGACTCTAAATTGGCCCTAGGTGTGAATGTGTGTGTGAATGGTGACAGGATTGGCGCTGCACCATGGCTGCCTCATCCATCCATGTGGATGCCCTGAGTTTCCCTCTGGGATTAATAAAGTATACAAAATAAGATAAATAAAAATAGTTGAAGGTGCATCTTATACCATTCTCATCAAATTATAATTTTAGACTCCTCTCAGCCTCATTTTGTTATCCCTATAGTAAAAAAATCAATTGGTAAAAGAGCTTTTACATTTAAAGCCCTCTCTGAATGGAATAGTCTCCCATCCCATATTCGTTCATAACTTAATTTGGTTTGTTTAAAAAATACTTGTCTACTCACCTAGAGATGGATTGTGCCTGTTTTAACTGACTGTCACTGTGCATTTATACATATAGGCTTTTGTAGCCATTATTTATAATGTACGTTTATGTTTATATTTGTGCGTTGTACATATATTTATATGTAAACACAGGCATTTAGTGTAGTATTCAAAGTGTGTGTATGAGCTGGTATTATGTGTTTTGTTTGTTGTATTGCTTTTGATTTAATATTTGTATTTTCTGTATTCTATTTTGAATTTTGTTTAAGTGTTCTTTGTTTGGACCCCCTTAAAAATGAGACATTACATCTCAAGGGGTTTATCCTCATAAATATATGCCTTCCCCCCCCTTTCTGATTTCTCATTTTTTAGTCTATCATTTTTCTGCAAATATACAATACTGCAATCGCATGCACCACACAAGACTATTGACCTCCCTATTCTGCCACACGTCCCTTTAATAGAAACTCCCTCTGGTGTGTATACAGCTATAAAAGAAAAGTTTATAAAAAGTCACTAAAAGTAATTAAAAGAACATAAAGATCATATATAAAAGTCAATAAGCTGTACTCAACTCACCCATTTGAAGGAATGCTTCCCCGGGGGTCTGAGTTTAGGATGGCGTTGAAGGGGAGGCTTCACTGAATGATGATAACCCAGAGCTGGAACATGGCCCAAAGTGGGACAGTCTGACAGAAAAGGATTGGCACCTGCCCTCACCTATAGATTGCCCCTGGCTATCTAAAAGAGGCAGCAGACCTCTCCACCTAAGTGCAGGAACTACTTT
The DNA here is from genome assembly GCA_020510985.1 of Pholidichthys leucotaenia. Classification (NCBI taxonomy): domain Eukaryota; kingdom Metazoa; phylum Chordata; class Actinopteri; order Cichliformes; family Pholidichthyidae; genus Pholidichthys; species Pholidichthys leucotaenia. Next base: position 130,806,948 of record CM035850.1, read on the forward strand.
GTCTATCAGGCTGTCTTCACTGCTGGCAGCTTTAAAAAGCTGCAGACGACACCCACCTCCCAAAAGAGTGCCGCTATGATGCCAAGCCGTTCTCCCCCACAAGCATTCAGCCAGCATCCTCGTGCTTGCGCTCAGCATCTCTGTGTTCCGCTTAGCATCTCTCTCCTCCCCTCCGCATGACAACATCTATCAGCATCTCTCAACTTTTCGTCAATTACACACACCTGTCTTTCATGAAGGTGTTTCAATCACACGCACGCTCACCTCGTCTCAAGTAAACCACTCACCCCAATTCAATGCATCACAATACTATGTACTGCTTACCAGGTAGAGACATGCTTTTTTTGTTAAATAAAGATTTAGTTTAGCAATTTAGCAATCAACAAGTTACACAGATTAGTTACTGAACAGAAGTGAACAGCAGAGATAAACACAGTTACTGCAACAGACATGACAGAATATGCTTGAATTAAAGTTCAAAGCAAAAATCAATACATTAGATTACTACCCCAGCAGCACACATACGTCTGCCCAACATCAGAAGTTTACATTGGCCCAATAGTGTGCTGTTGGGGTAATATTCTTACAAAAGTTGGGTTTTTCGGTACTTCTTTTTATAATGTTATCTTGTCTAAAAAGGGATGAAATGATAATCTGATTTATATTAAAGAAATGACATTATTAGGCATATTTGTTTGATAGGCATTATTGTATTTTTTTAGAGGAATGAATGGAGGACTACAGCTGACATCTTGTCTGTGGCAACTGCCACGGCCATGTGAAAGCCATCAACACAGCATCCATACAATGCAAACCCACCCTCTGGAAGAGATACGTGGATGACATATTGGAGAAAATAAAGATAAGGATACACACAAGAACTCACAGACCATCTGAACACCACGGACAGCACTGGGAACATAAAATCCATGGCGTGTGGCTGTATTTTCTCCGGAGCGGTTTGTTTCCTTATTTTCTATCTGGCAGCTCTTTAGGAGCCTCTGGGTCCTTGGCTCCCTGCCAGCTGACAGCCACGCCTCCCTCTCCCTGCCAGCACCTATCAGCTGTTTGTCATTATCGGTTGCACTCTCTCCACACATACACACACATGTAATTGTCCACACCTGCATTCATTCAGCACTTCTGCATTCACTCATTCTACACACACACTTCCATTCCTATGCGCATCCACACACACATACGCTCCCATGCTCCCTCTCTCTCTCTCCACTCACACTGGCTATCACTCAGCTCATTAGTGGTTGCATTATTTAAGATCTGCGTTCGCTGTTGTGTATTTCCGGATTATTGTACTGCTTTGTTTTCTGCACTCTGGATTGTTCACTTGGACTGACTCGGACTGCTCCAGCCCGGTGAGTACTGTTTGCTTACCCCCTGCTTACCAGTTACGTCTGGAAGCACTCTGGCCTCTCTTGTCGTCCCCCCCCCCCACATTCACTTATGCTTGTCTGTGCCTTGGGACACTTTCTCCTGTGTAGTACTCACCTGTATTCTGTAGAGCGTCCTGAGGTATTACCCTGTGCATCCTGTGCTATTCGTCTGTTTGTTTATTTGGACTGGTCTCACCCTTGTTTGTGCAATAAATACACGCAACTACCTCCTGCATTTGGATTTTTGTCTCTCCTGCCTCAAAAGGCAGGAAAATCAAGACAGAATAATCCGGCCAGTTAAAAACCCAGCGGAGGTGTTGTGTGTGTGTGTGTGTGTGTGTGTGTGTGTGTGTGTGTGTGTGTGTGTGTGTGTGTGTGTGTGTGTGTGTGTGTGTGTGTGTGTGTGTGTGTGGTTGTTTTTTGTTTTGTGTTTTTTGTTTTAACTTTTGTGTCTTTCTCACCATTTGAAGCTCCCTCACCATGAACTTTGTGGTTTTTGGTCTGAGCCCGGAGGAGTGCGCGGTGGCCGAGCAAGCGGTGGACATCGCTTCCAGAGTTCGTGCCACCCACTCTCCGGAAATTCATTTTTATTCATTGGACATTGCTGTCGGGGTGATGCAGACGTGTCCCAGCCTTTGGAGATACCAGGGGCTGACACCGCTGCTCACCCAAATCTGTGAATCACGGCAGCGTTTTGAGGAAGTGGTGAGAAGGTCCTGTGCAGTTTAACCTCGGCAGCTAAAGAAGCACTCCCATGGGCCGAAAGCCCGTCATTCACTTCCCAAGCCAGTGTCCTTTACTCCCCGCCTGACGTGTCTTCCTACTTCCAGGGAGACACAGCATGACACCAAAACAGTGGCTGACATCATCACTAGTCAGGAATTCAGGCAAGTCCTACAACAATCTCTTACTCTATCACCTGAGGTGGTTAGCCTAATTCCTGAGGAGGAGCTCCAGATTTTACAATCTACTGGGGCTCCCCCGTCAGCTGCTGTCACTGCTCCTCAAACCTTTTGTTCTGTCTTCCCCAAATCTCCGTTGGTCCCAGGAGGGAGTTGCCGGAAACTGAAGGAGCCAGAGGAATTAGAGGAGCCTACCCTACAGTGAAAAGACCATCCTGTGCCAGAACATCTGAGGAAGCCACTCCCCTCATCGGCAGCCATTGTCCAGACGTCATGTCCGACTACCCTTGTGGGGAAGCCTCTCTGCGAGCCAGCTGTTTCACCAGCCTGCACCCTCTTAGCTTCAGCTGCTACGTTCATCGCTGGGACGTCCCCTCCTGCTGTCGAGAGGTCATCCAAGGTAGTCCCAGACACGCCCACTCCAGCGTTATCTGAGCTGGCTCCTCTGCTGTCCTCTGAGGAGCCTGGAACAGTCATCGGCGCAGAGGAGGATGGCAGCTTGCCGACGGCAGCAGACAACATCCAGGTCAGGCAAGTGTTTTTTCGTTCCACTTCCTATCATAATGATGAACCTTGTCTGTCCCCCGGGAGAGAGCCTCAAGTTAGGCAGTCACCTGGGGGCTCTCCCCCTGCTGCTGTTGTTATTGACTCACCCATTCCCTCTGTGTCTCCCTCACCTGCCCCTGAACTCAACCGTTGGATGGTGGAGGAACTCGCGGCACTGGAGGACTCCACCCCAGTCCCGCTGGGACTCGATGGACTGAGAGAGGGCACTGAGATCGATACGAAGCCTGTACTGATGGGGGAGCATCCCCTGGCTTTGGTCTCCTGGGGTCCAGCGCCACTTAGGACTGTACCTTCAGAATCCATGGCAGGAGAGTCACCGGCACGGGAGACCTCACTGGAGACAATCAGGACTGCCAAGACCATCATGCCTGCTGTGGAGGTCCCCGCAGCAGAGTCAGCACCGGAGCTGGATCTCCACCAGACCAGACCCGAGATGTCACCACCCACTGGATTGTCAGAGTCCTGGACGGCGGTGGAGGTTGAGATCAGGCAAGTGTTCTATTTTGTCTTTCTGTTCTCAGTTTTGGCGCAATCTTGCCTGACTCTTGACAAGGAGAGCCAGGTGTAGCCACCCACTGCATCTGAGTTCGCTCTGCTGGCAACCCTGATCCCTCTTCCTTCTGTGTCATCTCTGAGCTTTCTCCCAGGGTCACCAGAGAGGTGTCAGCGCCGTCTGAAGGCTCCGAGGATCTTGGTTCGCCACCTGAGGTTCCAGCTGCTCCCGCCATTGAGGCCCAGCCGGGGTCCACCACGGGTGCGGCCGTGGCCCAGCCGGGGTCCACCGAGGGTGCAATGTTGGCCCAGTCAGGGACCACCATGGGTGCGGCTGAGCTCCAGTCCGGTTCCACCATGGGTCCTGTGCATCCTGTGCTAATTGTCTGTTTATTTGGACTGTTCTCACCCTTGTTTGTGCAATAAATACACACAACTACCTCCTGCATTTGGGTTTTTGTCTCTCCTGCCTCAAAAGGCAGGAAAATCATGACAATGATTAAGGCAGTATGAAAATGTCAGTCTACAGGAAACCAACACACATGGATCAGTACCTACTATGGACATCAGAACACTCCACAGCACACAAACTATCAGTTGTCAGGACACTATACAAATGGGCCACCATCATCACAGACCAAGAAAACAGACAGAAGGAGGAAAACCACATAAGACATGCACTCACACGCTGCCAATATTCAATATGGGCCATAAATAAACAGAAATAGCAAGTCAAAAACAAACAAAACAAACAGAAAGCAAGACAGACCTAAAGCCGAAATCAAAAACAATGACATCATAACCATATCACACATCAGAGGGATAACAGAACCAATTCAAAGGATCATGAAAAAACAAAAAATAAACAGCTGTAAAACCACACAAAAAACTTAAGATGGTTATTGGTACACTCCAAGGACAAACTAGAACAAAGCAAAAAATGCAACGCAATGTATGAAATATCATGCAGATCATGTAACAAGACCAATATTGGAGAAATAGGAGGAGCATTCACCACATGGAAAAAAGAACACCAGAAGGAATGTGAGAAGGAAACAATGACGGCTCACAAGATCGCAAAAAGAAAAGGCAGAACAAGCAATATTAAAATCAGCAATATCAGATCACTGCAAAAGAAATAATCACATCATGGACTGGGACAATGCAAAAATCATTGGATCGGAGAGCAACAGACACAAACGCTGGATCAAGGAGGCCATAGAAATCAGGAAGCAGGGAAAAGACAGCATGAATCGAAATGAGGGGGCATTTATATTTTCCCACACCTGGGATTACATTCTCCAGAGACCATCAGACGGCGGAGAGTGGAGCCAGCCCAGTGGATCTGACAGTTCTGCTGGGATGGCCCCGCCTAGGAAAGGCAGCTGATGAATAACACTTTACAGCAATCAGCCAACACTTCTGAGGAAGACTGCAGTGGACATTTGAAACATGTAAAGGTAAAAACATCTTTTTATTCTTGTCTTAAATAAGAAAAACAAAAAACTAATGAACAAGGAGTGTGCGGTGTTTTACTTTTCATTGTAACTCCCACAGAGGCAGGAAATGCATCCACATCTGCCTCAATCATGTGCCCTTCCAGCCCAGCAAGCTCCCCAACAGCCACCCGTCAGCCCCCGGCAGAGGCTTCCGAGAGCAGGCTCGCTTCGTGGCGGGGGTCCGCAGTGGACAGCAAGCTGCACCAGATTGCCTCCAGGAAAGGAGGAAACAGTGACACAGAGCGACTACCATGCCATCGTTAATGAAACTTTATAATATAAAAAGTCAATAAAAGTTTGCAAAGGCATCATCCTCTTTCCTGAAGTTTCAAACCCATTCATGTCTGTGTTGCATCTGGGTGCACTACATTTATTGATTTGATTTTATTTTTCTGGCTTATTTGACAGGGACATTGTACATTAATTCACATTACTGTAAAATACATCAGAATTAGCCAAAATGGCTTAATCCGTAGTCCCCGGACAGATGTTAAATTGTCATCCTAAAAAATAAGGCAAGGTTACCTTATTATTTACAAAAACTATTAAACCATTCAGCTGATTTTTCAGCACATTCTTCACCATTTGATCTTTCTAACATAACTGGGCATCAACTGTGATTGATGTCTTCCTTATTACCAAGCAGCATTACTATTGCATGCATTTTGGCTCACACACATGGGCTTTGGTCAGCCCAAAACCCGTCTTAAACCATCATGGCACAATTCACTTTAGATAATGTGCCTCTTTGCATTAAAGGAATGGAAAGGAGCGCTTTGGATTGGATTATGCAAAACACACCTCTGAATGATTAGACTGGCCTCTTTACATCATGTGCCGGCAGAAAGTTTGTTTTCACACCATTGTGATAAGGAAATAAACTTGGAAACACCCATAAACGCGTTCAGCATCAGTGACAATTGATCAACCGACCCAGTCATTGTAAAGCCCTATATATGTTTGAGTACAGATCAATAGCTATAAAATTCTAAAATTTACAGCTAAAATTATACAAATGTAAAGTTTTACAGGAGAACACAAACTATATAGCATTGCATTTAAAAAGATTAATATATAAAAAGCAAAATTTCACAAAAGTCCACCTTTATACTACATATTCAGTACAGTAAAACTGTTTTCCTGAAACAAACAGCAGCCCTGCTGTTCCTTTGGATTCATCAGTGACGTGGAGAGGGAGGACATGCTGCATGGGTAACATCTTGTCCTCCATATCTTCCTGCCCAGGCTTGAATCCTACCAACGCCCAACGCTGGAAGGTAGAACACTGGTGCGCATCAGCCTGTTCAGCCACAGGCGGTGCTGTTCCAGCAGAGTAGACGTTTAGGATTCTCTTCCATGGTCATCATAGACCGACGGAGGCCGACGACAAACTGTTTTCAATTTTAAGCCTCAAAAAAGAAAAAAAAGGACAAAAATATAATTCCTTACTACAGAATTACAACAGTACTCTGTTACAGCATGGATAGAGCTATAATTCCATGGTTACAGCCTACAGGAGGGAGGTGGCCAGCCTAGTGTCATGGTGTGAGGACAGCAACCTCACCCTCAACACGGACAAGACTAAGGAGATGATAGTGGACATGAGGAAGGGGAGGAAGAGACCCCATCAGCCGCTGTTCATCTGGAAGCTTGAGGTGAAGAGGGTAAGCAGCTTTAAACACCTGGGCATCCACATCAGCAAGGACCTTACGTGGGCACTCAACACCACAGAGCTGGTTAAAAGAGCTCAACACCGGCTGTACTTTCTGAGGAGGCTGAAGAAGTTTGGCATATCCCCCAAGCTCCTCAACAGTTTCTACAGCTGCATCATTGAGAGCATCCTGACCAACTGCATCACTGCGTGGTCCGGCAGCACTACTGCCCCGGACCGCAAACGCCTGCAGAGAGTGGTGAAGACAGAGGAGAAGATCATCAGGACTGTATTCCCCTCTCGGCATCTACCACCGCAGAGTCCAAAGGAGAGCTACCGCCATCCTCCAGGACCCCACCCACCCCCAGCACAGAATGTTCACACTTCTACCCTCAGGTCGGAGGTACAGAAGTGTGAAATGCAGGACAACCAGACTAAAAAAACTCCTTCTTTCCCACTGCCATCAGACTCCTGAATAAATAACAAACTCCGGCACAGCTTTGCAAATAGGAATTCACACACTAATTGCTAAATTTGCACATTGCTCACTTGCACAGTGTACACAGTCTCACCCCATCTCATGTCCATATCATCCCTGCTGCTAAATTATCATTGTATAGTCTACTGGGTATTATCATTACAGAGAAATTCTCACACTGGGTGCTAATGTGGACTGTGTGTCTGACACGATCATCCGACACGATCATCAGTAGCACGGGGGCCCCCCAGGGAACGGTGTTGGCTCCCTTCCTGTTCACTCTTTATGCTGCGGACTTCTCACACAACACAACACACTGCCATCTACAGAAGTTCTCTGATGACTCTGCGATCATTGGCCTCATCTCCAATGGAGATGAAGCTAAGTACAGAGGGCTTATCCAGGACTTCGTGGACTGGTGCCATCGGAACTGCCTCCAGATCAACGCGAGGAAAACTAAGGAGCTGGTGGTGGACTGCCGCAGGCAAGGACAACCCCTCACAGCACCAGTAAATATACAGGGAACAGACATTGAGATGGTGACATCCTACAAGTACCTGGGTGTTCATCTGAACAATAAACTAGACTGGTCACACAATACTGACGCACTCTACAAGAAGGGACAGCACAGGCTGTTCCTACTGAGGAGACTCAGGTCTTTTGGTGTACAAGGAGCGCTGCTGAAGACATTCTATGACACGGTGGTGGCATCAGCCATCACTTTTGGAGTGGTCTGCTGGGGCAGTGGCATTACTGCAGCCGATAGGAATAGACTGAACAAACTGATCAAGAAAGCTAGCTCCGTCCTGGGGCAGCGCCTTGATCCGGTGGAGGAGATGGGAGAGAGAAGGACGGTGGCTAAACTGTCATCTCTGCTGGAGTCCGAGTTCCACCCTATGCAGGACATACTGAATGCACTGAGGAGCTCATTTAGCAGCAGACTACATCATCCCAGGTGCACAACCGAGAGGTTTCGCAGGTCCTTCCTACCAACGGCTGTCAGACTGTACAACCTAAGCAGGGCTGCTCGCAGAGATAGCAAAAAGATGTAACAACCTAATAGTTTTTTGAATGCAAAAGATGCAATAGACTTACACAATGGTCCCCTCCGGCATACAACTAGGAAAATACCGGTAGCTACGGAGGGTGAGAATATGTATGGGCACATAATCATACCATGTAGGATAACTAAGTAGACGGTTGTGCTGTTCCATCCCATCTAGCAACAGTGCTCTGCACTGTGTGTGTTTATACATTTACATATTTATTCCATCTAGCTACAATGCTCCGCACTGGGTGTGTTTAGGTTTATGTTTATATTTATATATCTATATATTCATTCCATCTAGCTACAATGCTCCGCACTGTGTGTTTATATATCTACATATTATTCCATCTAGCTACATTGCTCCGCACTGTGTGTTTATATATTTACATATTTTTTCCACCTAGCTGCAATGCTCCGTACTGTGTGTTTATGTTTATATATCTACATATTATTCCATCTAGCTACATTGCGCCACACTGTGTGTTTATATATTTACATATTTATTCCATCTAGCTGCAATGCTCCATACTGTGTGTTTATATACTCATATATTTATCCCATCCAGCTACAATGCTCTACACTGTGTGTCTGTGTGTATATATATATATATATATATATATATATATATATATATATATATATATATATATATAGTAATATGTACATATGTATATTAGCTGCTCTTGCTTGCTTGCTTTTTTTTTTCTTGCCTTCTGATTGTTGCTCTGAGTGTTGCTATCCCTGTGCTGTTGCAATCCTGGAATTTCCCCGTTGTGGGACTAATAAAGGCTTATCTTATCTTATCTTAATTTGTGCATTGCTCATTTGCAGACTGTACATAGGCTTATGCCATCTCAGGTTCATATGAAGAGTACGTTTGCAAAAACAGATCACACCCATTCATCCCAACTGGTTTAATAGTGAGAAAAACAGCTTTTTCATCTGTTGGTTTACATGTGTTAGTATTTCCAATTCAGCTTCTAAGACATGGTCACTTGAAATATGAGTATCTCAGAGTATATGAGTATCTCAGACATAATAAAGCAAAAAAATTGAACATCAACTCATTGTTATTTTTTGGCAATTTATGAGTACAAAAGCAAATAAGTCCACAACACATACTATTGCAAAAACAGACATGTCCCAAAAACCATGCTTGTTTGTCTGGTGAACGCATCACTGGTTCATCTGCTTCTTCAAAATTATCCATATTTGACATAAAATGCAACAAAATTGTAAAAAAAAAAAAAAATAACTGGCAGGGAAATCACACAAAACGAGCAGACCTAAGTAGGGGTCTCTGCAGAACGCTGCCGTAGCAGATAAACACGACTGGCTGGTCTCAGCATCTAGACACGTGATTGGCTGATCCTCGCTGCACGACTGAGTCATGTCACCCAAATACCAAGTGCTGATTTGCCGTGTGTGGAGTTATCTGGTTTTCTAAAAACAGGGTCCCAGCGTTTATTGGCTTTTGAAAAAAATAAAAAAAACATGAACTTTGTAGTGTATATAACAGCGGATATAGGAGAGTTTTAGAAAAAAAAAACAATTTGAACTTCTGTAAGTAGGTAATGTGAACAGTTGTTTGTTGTACAGACGGAAATTTTCTTGGAAGTGGCATTGATAGTTTTTTGCAAACGAACTCTTCATATCATTTCTGATATTAATATACCATTGTCCATTACAGTCATCCAGTGAATTTTCAATTTTCATTCTTCTTGTTTCCTCTAGTTTAACTGCTTTAACTGCTTTAACTGTCCCAATTGCCTAATGTGTGTTGGTAGTATTCATTAGTATTAGTACTTAAAGGTGTATTTAAGGTGTCCTAATTGCTTAATGTGTGTTATTAGTGTGTGTTATTAGTATTCATTAGTATTAGGTGTGTTATTACCTTATTAGTATTGATGTGTATCTGTTACCTTGGCATTGGTTCGGAGAGCAGAGTAAGAATTTAAGTGCTCAGGAAATGTTGCATTTCTTAACTGTGCACATAATAATAAAGCCTTTGAATCTTGAATCTTGAATCTACAGGGAAAGCGGAGGTGGAACTTTCATGTTCAGTAACACACAGAGCTTTTCTGGAGTTTTTATGTGATATCGGAGGTGACCAAAAAGACCTCCATATAACCAGCGTCATGTGGGACCAACGTGATCACAGTCCCAAATGAAGTGACTTCACCCCTGCATCCCAACATGGAGAAATCTCTGCAGAAATGGAGGCAGAAGTGCAGCAGTACACCGCGTTCCCAAGTATTATGCAAATAGGATTTTAGTGTCATAAACATTCAATTTTTTGTTTTTCAATTAAACTCATGGATGGTATTGTGTCTCAGGGCTCTTTGGATAACTGATATCAATCTCAGACACCTGTTATAATTAGTTTGCCAGGTGAGCCCAATTAAAGGAAAACTACTTAAGAAGGATGTTCCACATTATTAAGCATGCCACAGGTTTCAAGCAATATGGGAAAGAAAAAGGAATTCTCTGCTGCCGAAAAGCATCAAATAGTGCAATGCCTTGGACAAGGTATGAAAACATTCGATATTTCACAAAAACTTAAGCCTGATCATCATACTGTGAAGAAATTTGTGGCTGATTCAGAGCACAGATGGGTTTGTGCAGATAAAGGCATAATGAAGAAGGTTTCTGCCAGACAAATTCATCAGATTAAGAGAGCAGCTGTTAAAATGTCATTACAAAGCAGCAAACAGGTATTTGAAGCTGCTGGTGCCTCTGGCTCCCACAAACCTCAAGGTGTAGGATCCTCCAGAGGCGTACAGTTGTGCATAAACCTACTATTTGGCCATCCCTACCCAATGCTCACCAGCAGAAACGGTTGCAGTGGGCCCAGAAATACATGAAGATTAATTTTCAAACAGTCTTGTTTACTGATGAGTGCCGTGCAACCCTGGATGGTCCAGGTGGATGGAGTAGTGGATGGTTGGTGGATGGCCAGTATGTTCCAACAAGGCTGCAACGTCAGCAAGGAGGTGGAGGAGTCTTGTTTTGGGCTGGAATCGTGGGGAGAGTGCTCTTAGGCCCCTTTAGGGTCCCTGAAGGTGTGAAAATGACCTCAGCAAAATATATAGAGTTTCTGACTGACCATTTTTTTCCATGGTACAAAAAAAAGAACCGTGCCTTCCATAGCAAAATTATCTTCATGCATGACAATGCACCATCTCATGCTGCAAAGAATACCTCTGTGTCTTTGGCTGCTATGGGCAAAAAGGACAGAAACTCATGGTGTGGCCCCCATCCTCCACTGACCTCAACCCTATTAAGAACCTTTGGAGCATCCTCAAGCAAATGATCTATGAGGATGGGAAGCAGTTCACATCAAAACAGCAGCTGTGGGAGGCTATTCTGACATCTTGCAAAGAAATTCAAGAAGAAACTCTCCAAAAACTCACAAGTTCAATGAATGCAAGAATTGTGAAGATTACATCAAAGAAGGGGTCTTATGTTAACATGTAACTTGGCCTGTTAAGATGTTTTTAATTAAAATAGCTTTGAACCGTTTGAGTGTGACTGTCGCCAAACTGCGACATAACCCCTAGTTGTCAACAGTGGTAAAAAAAAAAAATTCAATAAACTAGTCAGATCAGATGTCAGAACTTTCCAAGGCTATAACTTTAAAGTGGTAAGAGATAATGGCTTACTGTCAATTAGAAAGACGTAGAATATGATCCAACATTTCAGACAGGAGTGAATTTAAGATAAGATAAAGATAATATAAGATAAGCCTTTATTAGTCCCACAACGGGGAAATTCCAGGATTGCAACAGCACAGGGATAGCAACACTCAGAGCAACAATCAGAAGGCAAGAAAAAAACAAGAGCAGCGAGTATACATATGTACATATAAACATAAATATATAGACACACGATGCGGAGCATTGCAGCTAGATGGAATAAATATATAGATATATAAACACGCAGTGCGGAGCATTGTAGCTAGATGGACTAAATATATGAACATATAAACACACACAGTGCGGAGCATTGTAGCTAGATGGAATAAATATGTGAATATATAAACACACACACAGTGTGGAGTGTTGTAGCAAGATGGAATAAATATATGAATATATAAATACACACAGTGCGGAGCATTGCAGCTAGATGGAACAAACATGCAAATATATAAACACACACAGTGTGGAGCATTGTAGCTAGATGGAACAAATATGCAAACACATAAACACACACAGTGCGGAGCACCGTAGCTAGATGGAATAAATATGTAAATATATAAACACACACAGTGCGGAGCGCTGTAGCTAGATGGAATAAATATGTAAATATATAAACACACAGTGTGGAGCATTGTCGCTAGATGGAATAAATATATAAATATATAAACAAACACACACAGTGCGGAGCATTGCAGCTAGATGGAATGAAACAGCATAACCGTCTACTTAGTTATCCTACATGGTATGATTATGTACGCATACATATTGTCACCCTCCGTAGCTACCGGTATTTTCCTAGTTGTATACCGGAGGGGACCATTGTGTAAGTCTATTGCGTCTTTTGCATTCAATACTATTAGGTCGTCACGTCTTTTTGCTATCTCTGCGAGCAGCCCTGCTTAGGTTATACAGTCTGACAGCCGTAGGTAGGAAGGACCTGCGAAACCTCTCGGTTGTGCACCTAGGATGATGTAGTCTGCTGCTAAATGAGCTCCTTAGTGCATTCAGTGTGTCCTGCATAGGGTGGAACTCGGACTCCAGCAGAGATGACAGTTTAGCCACCATCCTTCTCTCTCCCATCTCCTCCAATGGGTCAAGGCGCTGCCCCAGGACAGAGCTAGCTTTCTTGATCAGTTTGTTCAGTCTCTTCTTATCGGCTGCTGTAATGCCACTGCCCCAGCAGACCACTCCAAAAGTGATGGCTGATGCCACCACCGTGTCATAGAATGTCTTCAGCAGCGCCCCTTGTACACCAAAAGACCTGAGACTCCTCAGTAGGAACAGCCTGTGCTGTCCCTTCTTGTAGAGTGCGTCAGTATTGTGTGACCAGTCTAGTTTATTGTTCAGATGAACACCCAGGTACTTGTAGGATGTCACCATATCAATGTCTGTTCCCTGGATGTTTACTGGTGCTGTGAGGGGTTGTCCTTGCCTGCGGCAGTCCACCACCAGCTCCTTAGTTTTCCTCACGTTGATCTGGAGGCAGTTCCGATGGCACCAGTCCACAAAGTCCTGGATAAGCCCTTTGTACTCAGCTTCATCTCCGTTGGAGATGAGGCCAACGATCGCAGAGTCATCAGAGAACTTCTGTAGATGGCAGTGTGTTGTGTTGTGTGAGAAGTCCACAGTATGAAGGGTGAACAGGAAGGGAGCCAAAACCGTTCCCTGTGGGGACCCCGTGCTACCGATGATCGTGTCGGACACACAGTCCCGGGTTCTCACAAACTGTGGCCGGTTTGTGAGGTAGTCCAGGATCCATGATGACAGGTGCTGGTCCACCCCTGCGCACAGCAGCTTGTCCTTCAGGATCATCGGTTGGATGGTGTTGAAAGCACTGGAGAAGTCAAAGAACATGATCCTCACTGTATTCCCGGGCTTCTCCAGGTGGAACAGAGAACAGTGAAGGAGGAAGATGACCGCATCCTCCACCCCAATACCATGCTGGTAGGCGAACTGGAGTGGATCCATCGTTGGACCCACCAGGGGGCGGAGGTGAGCAAGGAGCAGTCTCTCCAGGGTCTTCATCATGTTGGACGTCAGGGCCACTGGTCTGTAGCTGTTCAGATCTTTGGGGTGGGAAGTCTTTGGTACAGGTACCACACAAGATGTTTTCCACAACTGTGGTACCCTCCCCAGCTTCAGGCTCAGGTTGAAGATGTACTCCACAATCCCACACAGCTGGTCTGCACAAGACTTGAGGAGCTTTGCACTGATGCCGTCCGGTCCCGACCCCTTCCTCGCCTTGATCTTCCTCAGCTCCGTCCTCCCCTGGGTCTTAGTGAGGGTCAGGTTGGGGGGCTGTGTGTTGGGAGTGGGGGGGGTGTTGGTGGAGTGGGGGCAGCAGGACTTGATGTCTTCAGTGGCAGCAGTGGTTGTTGTGCAGTCGGGGGGGAAGGCGGTTGGTCAAACCTATTAAAAAACAGATTCAGATTGTTCACCCACTCCCTGCCCCCCCGTGGCCTGGGGGGAGGTATTCTGGAGCCCAGAGATTGTTTTAAGGTTTCTCCAGACCCCGCTGATGTCGCTCTGTTGCAGCTTGTCCTCCATCTTCTTCCTGAAGCTATCCTTGCCTTCTCTGATCTTTCTCCTCAGCTCCCTCTGTACGGACTTCAACATCTCCCTGTTCCCCGACCTGAAGATCCTCTTCTTCTCTCTCAGAAGTGTTTTTATTTCAGGGTTGATCCAGGGTTTGTTGTTTGAGCAACACCGTATGGTCTTGGTGGGAACGGTGTTGTCCACACAGAAGCTGATGTAGTCCGTGATGGTGTGAGTGAGGCCATCGATGTCCTCACCATGTGGATCGCAGAGCTGCTCCCAGGCAGTGGTTTCAAAACAGCCCTTTAGAGTGTTCATTGCCTCCTCAGACCATAACTTCACTGTGTGCATGGCCAGAGGTTGTCTGTGTACTAGGGGTTTGTACACCGGCCGGAGATGAACCAAGTTGTGATCCGATCTCCCGAGTGGGGGGAGTTGTAATGAGGTGTATGCCTCCTTAGTGTTTGCGTAGAATAAGTCCAGTGTTTTATTGTCTCTAGTGTGACAGTGAAACATGGTTGAAATCGCCTGAGATGAGGAGAAGAGCATCTGGGTGTTCTATATGCAGCCTGCCAGTTACTGAGTGGATGACGTCACGCGCTGTCCCAGCGTTCGCCTTCGGATTTGCATAAATAACAATGCAGATCACGTGTGAGTATTCCCTTGGGAGATATGTAGGCCGCATGCTAGCAGCTAGCAACTCGATGTCTTTGCTGCAGTGCTGGTGTTTAATAGTGATATGTCCCGGTCTGCACCAGTTGTTATTAACATAGATCATCACTCCACCACCCCTTGCTTTGCCACTGTCTGGCATTCAGTCTGCCCGTATCGCGTGGAAACCCTCCAGCTCAATGTTAGCATCTGCTTCTAGTTCAGATAGCCATGACTCAGTAAACAAAAGGAGGAAGCATTCCCGGTATAAGCTGTCGTAGCAGGAGATAGCCGCTAGCTCATCTACCTTTCCCAATATAGAGCGTCCATTCCCCATAATAACGGATGGGAGGGTGGGTCTGTACCTTATACTCCTTGTCCGCCGTCTAACACCAGCCCGACAACCACGTCGTTTTCGCCTTATTTCTCCCGGTACATCGAGTTTTTCCATTAGCACCGAGTGGCGATTAAGTGCAAGCAGCTGTTCCCTGCTGTACCGTCTCCTGCTGTAAACAGTGGCTCCGTCCACCGGCTCAGGAGACATTTGGGGCGATTTGTGTGTCCGTGATGTATAAAGTGTGTAAAGAAAGAAAGAAAAAACTCAGAATTGAACCGCTGTTGCAAAAAGGCAGCCGACTCGTGTGGCGCTGGAAGTCAGAAGACAAACGACACGATTTATGCATCTAATCTGCATACAAACAAAGACATTCGTCACTTACCTCTGGCAAAGCGGCATCTTGTGCTGATATCTCCAAGACGACAAAGAAGAAGGATTTCTTCTTCTCTGGTGTATTACATGTCATTCATGAGTCCTCCAACGCGTGCCTGCCACCTTGTGAACTGACATGATCAGTACAAATCCTCAGTAAAGGTGAACAGTGTTTAAGAAAGTAAAATCAGTTGACAGGTGCAGCGCCACGCTCTGCCACTAGGGGCATGTGGAATCTCACACTCAAAGGGTTAAGTAAATATGACCTCCTGATGCTGCAAATTCAACAAATGACCATTTTCAGTTCCTAACAGCCAATGCAATGTTTTGAAACTCTGTTGTGAATAATAATTTGAAACAGTGCATTTTGTTTTTTATTATTATTTTTGCAAAAAAAAAATAGTTATCATTGGAGGGTTTGTTCAATAAAATTTGAATTATGCTCAACAGTTGATGAAAATTATACTGACTGTCATTTGCATCTACTATTTAGGAAAATCAGAGACAAATATCATTTGCATTATAATTTGGAATGCGGTGTAGATACGAGGGGGGTATTGGGAGGCTGAAAAGTTCATAGTGGTCAAATTTGACCACATGTGGTTTACTTTTCATCCACAGGGATCCAAGCGCTGCAACACCGATGGAAGAAGTGTGTAGACCGAAGGGGAGACCATGTTGAAAAATAAACCACATTTGGTCAAATCTGACTACTATGAACTTTTCAGCCTATGAACTTGTCAGACCCCCCCCCTGCCCCCCCACACACACACACACTTTCCCCCGTACATTGTAGTTTCACAGCAGTGGTTCATTTCATGAGTCAGACCTGGAACAAAGCATGTCTGTCCTGGTAGATATCCTAGCCTTGTGTTTGTGTGTGTGTGTGTGTGTGTGTGTGTGTGTGTGTGTGTGTGTGTGTGTGTGTGTCAGATGCCTGCAGCGAACCATATTTCTGTGACCTGCTGCATACCTGCTGGAGCAGTCAGACCCAGAGTGTCTCCAGAGACCGGAGTCGGCGGGACAGCAGAAAGTGAAATTTGAGCACCAAAGAGCTCACACCGTAAACTGTCCAGGCAGTCACCAATACAGCATTTCATTTCAACTTTTTTTGTTTCGCCAAAACAAAAGAGTCACCTTTTTTCCCAAATTCTAACAAAAGGCTTCCAAGTACAGATGGAGGACTCTTACGGTCTGGATCCAGACTGGAGTCTGCCAGTTGGTGACCCTGATCTAGAACATCACAATGTTGGCTCCATTAGCTGAATACTTGAATTCCCATGTAACCAATTATTTAATAAAATCTTATACATGGTCTGGGTTGGGCATAATAGGCCGATATTTCTAAATATGTTGAATAAAATGTAGCCCATAAATCTGTTTTGCACACATCAAGGTTGTAAAATTGGTCAGTGTCCTTGTCTCTCTACTGTCATGGGCAGCGGGAGTGTGCCCCTCCCCTACGGTCTCAACTTCAGAATTCATCACTGTACCTGAGGCAGAAGACACACCTGTACCCGCTCATCAGCCAGCGTACATAAGGAGGCCTCCTCCACGCAGTCAACGCTGGCTCATCTGGGTATACTGCCCGTTTTCAGGCAAGCAAACAAGCCGTAAACGTTAACACGTCGTTAACCTTTACTTTCTTCTACTTCCTTTCAGGTTGCTGCCATCATGTATGTGTGTCTCCGGGACTGCGTGCGCTCTCCTGCCTCACCACACTGTTCCTTCAGCAATCAACTCCAGCCGGTGAGGCACCATCAGCTTATCTTCCCCCCTTACCCTACTGGTTCGTCTGTTCCTCGCTGGGTCCTGCCAGTCCTCTCTGGATTTCTCAAGTAAGTGGCAATTTGGCTCGCCCATTTCCCCTTACTCCACTCCTCAGCTCACTGCTCTCGTCTTCTCTCCACAGGTCCTTTCCTCTGGCGAGTGACTGCTTCTGTAGCTGTGCACTTTAGATTTTGATATTAATAAAATTGTCAAGCGTGCCCCTCTGTGTGGTTCCTTCCTGTGTTTGGCATTGTGCACGTGAGCGATCAAAACTTAATATGTCATGACACTCTACAGTGTATGCAGTATTCATTCATGCATATGTTCATAATTTTGTGACATTTCATCTGTTCAAAAAGCTTATAAATTTCAACAGCATATTAGTTGAAACATAATAAATGTTCAATTTTGGTAGTTTTGACAGCTTTAAAAGGGAGCTTGAATTAAAGGATTGTTTTTACCCTTGAAAAGTTCATTTAGCAATTCAGAGAAATTATAAAAGGCTGTGAAACCTCACAATAGAAAATCAAATCAATTGAAACATTTTACAAAATGTCAACCCAGCTCAATGTAGCCTTGGCCTCCAAACTGCAATGAACCATTTCAAATTTGCACTTTTGATTTGGAGGAGGGACATCTGTCCTCAGAAGCACATCGTCAATGGTATTTCAGCAGCATGTTTTGAAATCGTGCAAGAGTGCACGAGGAAACAGTAAGCACTAGGATTTATTTTAATGGAGACAGTTGTAAGAGTTATAATAATCAACCATCATTTTAATTAGAATATGATGATATACTAAGTCAGAGTTTTTAGGACAACCTGACAATAGTGAATGACAATAATCTAATACTGTTCCACTGCTAGACGCATGTGTAATGTTGTAGTCTGCATCAATGGGGCCCGCTGCACATGCGTTTGATTGTGCTTGATTTTGTGTATAAGCTATGTAACAGCTGGCTAGCTAGATGTGATATCATGTTTTAACTGGACGCCACTCACAAGTGTAGATTGGATTTTGCATGTCATAGTTTTGAATTTTATTATTAGTATCTACTCTTTCCACTGATTATATATATAAAATCAGTGGACATAGTAGATGTCCATTATATATATATATATATATATATATATATATATATATATATATATATATAAACCTGCTATTTATGCTCACCGTGCATAGTTTGGGCATTACACCACCAGGTCCAGCTATGGATGTGTCTGCTCGCAGTGTTTCCTATGAAATTCTTTAGTGAGCTTAATAAGCCTGAAAAAGACCATAAAAATGCTATAATCTTAGGTCAAATTAACTTTGATAGAATTTGCACATCATTTCTGTCTACCTGCATGTTGTTATGTTATGAATAGTATGTCTCTTTTTCTTCCTTTCTCCCCTCACCCCAACCAGTCATGGCAGAACACTGCCCCTCCCTGAGCCTGGTTCTGCCGGAGGTTTCTTCCTATAAGGGAGTTTTTCCTTCCCACTGTCGCCTAGTGCTGCTCTTAGGGGATCATTTGATCACTGGGGCTTTCCTCTGAATTACTTGTGATTTGTGCTTTTGTATCTAGCGCCTTGAGATGACTTTTGTTGTGACTAGGTGCTATACAAATGAAGTTGAATTGAACTAAGTATTTTTTTTTATTACATCCACATTTTCATTTTAATAGTGGGCTCACCATTATAGTCTGTAGATCGGGCACTAATTTATTTTTTACGGGAATGAATGAATAAGACTGGGAATGTGTGAGCATTCTGGTGTGGATGCAGTACACAGTGAAGCCATGGTGGGACACTGTCAGTCTCAACATTTTAAACGACAAACCTATAGATTTGTATTCTGTCTACATACTAATCTATCGTGTCTGTCATCATATCATCATATCTTGTGTCCGTTCGTGTGTACACATCCCAATTAATGAAAAACACACACTCATGGGGGGATGGTTGGTGGGCTTGCAATGGGTGCCCTGGGATGTCACTTGGCATGTGGAGCGCAATATGAGTCAAGCCCATTATTCATTATTATTATTATTATTATTATTATTATTATTATTATTATTATTATTATTATTATTATTATGTATATTTGTGTGTACTGAGTGGGGCTGCCCGATCATGCTTGTGGTGCTGGTGAGCACCGGGGTGTGACACTGGCCGGTCTTAGGCTGCTCGGCCTGGTGACCCTCACCCTGGGATGGGATCTGGGGGCAGTGGGTGGCCTGTAGAGCTAGCTTGGGAGCTAGCGTCTGGAGGTGGTTCGGTCTTAACTCCCCCCCCCCCCCAATTTTGGGTGGAACATACATCTTATTGGATACACTTGGGGTTTTGGGGTGGGTGTGTGCCGTACGGTGTTGGTTAAGAGGATCCCTCTGTCTACTGCACAGTGGGGTCACCCTCACCTCAATTTTAATTGCACTGTAGAAACTGAGGGATTGGGGGGATGGGAGCCCCACTGCCCACGGCAGTGGGGCAGTGGGGCAGTGGCAGCAGTGCCCTAACACACTATCCTCCCAATTTTAACTGCGCTTTGGTAGTTCACACACCTGCATAAAATCACACCACACAACTAACACTCACCCATCACGATTTGTGCATGGGGAGTTAAGCTTCCCACCCAATTTTGCTTCTTTTACAATATTTTAGATGAGCAATCACATTATTATTATTGTTAACCTTTATTTATACAGGTAGTCTCATTGAGACACAAGGTCTCATTTTCAAGAGTGTAGTATCAATCCATGTGGCTCCAATCTAGAAAATCACTCTTCACCTGAAAAATTGTTTCACCCAAAAGTCTGATCAAGAATTGTTTCCTTCACCTAAGGACCACAGTTTGAAAACACATTCCATGGTAAAAGGGGCTGATAAGGATCACATTTCATGCCAGGAATGGATTCTTTTACGAGTCATAAATCCCAAGGCTTCCTCCCCAACCAGGCAGTTTTATGCTTCGAGTTCTCTGTGAGATACCCCAGATCCCTTGACTGCATTCCACAAGACGCTAGGAATTATCCACAGCTCAACATTGCCCCTTTCTGTCAACTCAGGGATATGTTAGACTTAATCAACATTGGAATTCTGGGTTTTATCTGCTGAAATAATCCTTTCTCCTCAAGACTTTATTTTTCCAGGAAATACTGCTCAGAACACTGTTGAAGATGACCGCCTCTGTGTTGGACAATGATGGGTTCAAAATGTTTCATTAATCATTGATTTTAAATGTGTTGCATGTTTGAAAATGCTTAAATGAACCTTATTCTAATGCATGTTAATTATAGAAGGACAAGTTTATAAAAGTGCATGCTCACTGAAAGTTAGTCATGAATCACTGAAGTTTGCTTAGATTTCATATTAACTCTTTAGCTGTTCCAGTCACTGTATGGTGACTGGAACGGTTAAACGGTGGTCAAGGCCCCTAGTGGTCAAGAGTGGTAAAAAAATTTTGTCAGTAAAATAGTTCAGATTTCCAAGGCTATAACTTGAAAGTTGCAAGAGATAATGGCTTATTGTCAATTAGAAAGATATAAATATGATCCAAAGTTTCAGATAGGAAAAAATTTACGCATCTAATTTGCATAATGTCACAGCAGCTATATAAATTACATAACTCAGTCAAAAGTGGACTTTGGACACATTTACACAAAGAATGGTTCTTTTTTTTTTGACACCGTTTTGTTTACAGGGGTATGTTTTTATCTAATCTTCAAAGTATATGAACCAGAAAATCAATAAAATGTTAAAAAAAAACATATTTATCTCTTACCTATTGTGGGGGGGGGGGGGGGGCTCACTCGCTCATGTGACTGGTCCGTTTTCGTCCATCGTGGTCGATGTTTTGCGTTTGCTCAATCATTTACACTCTACCACATCTACAAACTCTTATGATTATCCCACGTGAATTTTGTTTCCATTACGTGGCTATTTTTCCTGTTTGATGCATTTTTCCTGTGAGAATCCATGACGACATGGGCGCCACCATCTTGGTGCTGTGAGCTCAGTTTTTCGCCCATCGTGGTCGTTGTTTCACATTTGGTCGGTCATTTATACCCTCTATCACATCTACAAACTCTTATGATTATCCCACGTGAATTCCGTTTGTAATACATGGCTATTTTTCATGTATCATGCAGTTTTAGTCAGAATCGCCGCCACCATGATCGGTCATGGCATGGCTATTTTTCCTGTTTGATGCATTTTTCCTGTGAGAATCCATGACGACATAGGCACTGCCATCTTGGTGTTGTGAGCTCTGTTTTTCGCCCATTGTGGTCGTTGTTTCGCATTTGGTCGGTCATTTACACCCTCTACCACATCTACAAACTCTTATGATTATCCCATGTGAATTTCGTTTGTAATACGTGGCTATTTTTCCCGTATCATGCAGTTTTAGTCAGATTCGCCACCACCATGATTGGTCATGGTGGCGACCACATTGGTGTTGTGAGTTCAAAGCGGAAAAAAGGAAGAATAATAATGAGGATTTCTTCTTCTTTGCTGTATTCCATGTCAGCCATGATTCCCCCGGCGCATGTCTGCCACCTTCTGAACTGTCAGATCAATACAGGTCAGTACAGATTCTCAGTATAGTCAGGGGACGTCAATGAGTTGACAGGTGCAGTTGCTGCGCTGTGCCACTGGGGGCACGTGACCTGTCCATGCAATGTGGACAGTTAGAGGGTTAAGTATATAATGAATTCCACAGTTAAAATGTGTATATGCCTTCTGAAACTTATGCTAGTCATCTGACTGATACCAGCCAATCCCCAGGCTGTCTCTGTTGGATGACACCCCTTTCATTCTATTGGTCGGTTTCAAACAAAGGACTGCTTTCTTATTGGACCATAGCTCATTCGAATCTCCCACGATGGCCAAAAATTGGTTCTTCCTGTTGCCAGTCATATTTTATGATCCAAGGAGCACACTCTGTTAAATAGAGGAAATGCCCTAGCAGTTCAGTTAAGTTTTTGTTTCAGCTCAGTTCAGTCTTTGTTCAGTCTTTGTTTAAGTCTTTGTCAAGTTTTCTAAAGTTCTTAAAGTTGTCTTTTGTTAAGTCTTTTTCTGTTTTTCTGTCATCTGAGAAGAGATCATCCTTTCTTGTTGAGCTGAAACCTTCTTACTTGGAGTGAAACTCCAAAATGCCTTTTTCCCTCTCTGTCATGAATGGCCCTTCCGAGGCAGAGAGACAGACCCACGCGCTGGACTGCAGTCGTGACAATTATTAACCAAGGCAACAGAAAATCCAAAACTGTGCAGAGAACAAAAATAAAAGCGGAGGTAGCTTACAGACAAAGCACTCCAGAGCCAAAATCGCTCTGAAGGAGACAAGGAGACAACTTAGTAGAGTCAAGACTGCCGCAGTGAAAGAATAAACTGGCAGTGCTTAAATAGCTGACAATGTGAACAAATGAGCAGCAGATGCAGACAAATGAGCAGCAGATGAACGGGCAGGTGACCGAATTACACAACTTCTCACAGCTGAGATGGCTGGAGAACAGACAGTGAGCAGATGATGGGAGTGTTTGGAAAAGGAGGAAGGGTACTTGTATCATAGAACCAAAATATACACAGAAACTGACAAAATAATAATAACAGACATAAAATACTTAGAAATAAATTAAGAGTCTGCACTCGGTGAAGACACCGCACTCAGACTCATGACAGAGCCCCCCCTTAAAGGGGTGGATTCTAGACACCCCAAAGTAACACCCAAAAAAGACCCCTCCCCAAGAGAAAAGGTACTGCAATAAACTACCCCAGGTGGGAGGTGAGAGAAACAGGTTAGGAGGAAGCAAAAATATGGATCCCGCTCAAGACCCACACCCACTCTACTCCAGGCCCTTGGGCCCCCTAGGCCAAAGAACTAAAGAGTTTGGCCAGCCGGCCGAAGTCCTAGGCCAGACAGATGGCGATGTAGTATGAGTCAGGTGGCCTGCCAGAGAATATGGACCACCCAACCCAACAGCTCAGTCTATCAGGCAGCCGACCAGAGTTCTTAACCCACTAAAACAGAAGGGGCAACCCAGGAGATGGATCCCCCACGAGGAGGCCCAATGAAGGGAAGGAGGGCCAAGGGAGGGGGATCACGACGGTGTCTTGTAGCGGAGGGGGAACCACGACACCCTCGGTGGCTCCTGGCTGGAGGGGAGCTGCACACTCGGTGGCTCCGGGCTGGAGCGAGGAGGCACCTGCAGCGGCTCTGGGCTGGAGCGAGGAGGCACCTGCAGCGGCTCTGGGCTGGAGCGAGGCAGCATCCGCAGCAGCTCCGGGCTGGAGCAAGGCAGCACCCGCAGTGGGCGAGGGCTGGGCCAACACTGCACCCACGGCGGGCCCCGAGTGGGACACAACACCCACAGTGACCCAGACTGCGTAGGAGCTGCACCCACAGAGGTCCCGGGCTGGGACAGAGCACCCACGATGACCTCAGCAGGGGGAGGTGGACCCACAATGATCTCGGGCGGCGAGCCTGGACCCACGGAGGCATCTGGCACAGGTGGATCTTCCTCGGCGACCCTGGGAGAAGGCTCAGAGAAAACAGGCAGAGGAACAGGGTCAGGGTCACCAGTAGCAGTGGAGCACGGTGAGGAGAGCTCAGGTGCAGTTGACGGCTGCACCCGGCTCTCCTCACCAAGAGCCAAACAAGATTTCTCCAAAACTGATATGAGAAAAACAAAGGAGAGCACTTGACTGAGCTCGAGCTCCACCACCATCCAGGACTCCATCGATCCAGGCGATGGTACTCTAGGCTCGGCCTTCTGGAGGTCCAGCTCCGACTCTGCTGCAGCTGCCCCTGCAGCAGGCATGGTGGATGGTGCAGTCTTAAGGCTCCCAGGCGAAATGACCCACGCAGGAGACTCGTCCGGCATGGTGGCTGGGGCTCGGCTCACCGCTGGCGCTGGCGCTGAACTCCACGTAGTCGAAGCCCGGGGACTCTCCTTAGTCAGCTTAGGCATCGGCTTGGGTTCAACGCCTCTCCTTTGTCCATAGTGTGGCTGTGGGGCTGGAACCAGGTCCTCTAGAGCCACAGGCTCCTCCATCGTCCAGCAGTTGAGTTCTGGGGCCAGCGGACACTCAAGGGCAAAAGGAGGAGACACAGAGAGAGCAGGTAAAGGGTCTGTTGCTGTAGCAGACAGTGAGGACTCAGGAGAATGCACAGCCTGAGCCTCACCTCCAGGAATCAGACAAGGTAATTCATGTTGAAGTAATAGAGAATGAAAAAACACTTGCCTGTTTTCCCGGGGCATGATGTTTTCTGCTGCAGCTGAATTGTAGTCATCCCTCTCTGTGGCTACGGTGGAGGTGGGCCCCTCAGAGGATCGTGGAGGAGCCACCCCTGCAGACACGGAGGCGGGCTGAGCCGGAGGAGAAACGGACAAACCCTCAGCAGCGGGAAAGGACGCTGAGGAGAAGGGAGAGGCAGCAGCTGTGGAGAAAGTAGGTGCTGGCGAAGCAGCCAGAGGGGAAAAGGACAAAGAAGGCACTCTTGCAGAGGTCTTCTCCCTCGGTGAAAGAGGGGCTGCTGACAGGGAGGCAGAGATGTTCTTCCGGCGGCCCGGAGCTGGATGACAGTATCTCAGAGCTGGTGATGCGGGAGCTGGAGGTGAAGCTGGCAAACAGGGACGGGAGAAGGACGTCTGCGATAGAGAGTGCCTCCAAGTCGGCTTTGGCTCTGCTGGAGACGGCCCCTCTGTCAGCCCTGGAAATGACTGATAAAGCACGGAAACCATGGACGCAGACACGGGGAGAGCATGCAAACTCCACACAGATCACTGTTGGTCAGGGGCTGGGATCAAACCCAGGATCCCCCAGCCAAGGGTGAGTTGCTGTGCTGCCGCAGTACTAACCACTCCGCCACCATGCTGCCCCTCCTACTGCATTACACTCACAAATTCAAAATCTGGTTTCTCTTGTTTCCACAAAGGTTTAACTATAGAATTTATGCTCAGGAATTCTCTACCAGTTAATATGATATTGGACATTTGCTGATCATTTCACCTGCTTGCAAATCAATTGAATGTAATGTCATTTAACCTGAGTCTGATTATTAAAACTGTTAACGGTATAGAGAAGTTTCTGCTTGATTTCTTTTGTGTGTGTGCTTTTCTGGGTCATGGCAGAAGAATTCACAAATATTGAGACTGGTTAATGACAGGTTCAAGGATTATTTATTAATAAATTGTCCAAATTGGACTGGTGCCCCAAAAACGACTTTTTCCTGTGTGTGCGTGGACTTGGAAGTGAACCTCCATCTCCACACACACAACTAAATATAAATGAAATAATCCTTGTACCTTATCACACTTACAATTAATTGTTATGCGTTATAAGAGAGACCTGTCACACATACTTCAGATACAAATCCCTAACCAAAGTGGGGTCTCTGCTCAACAAAAAGAGGTTCCAATCAACCTCATAACACCACATGTGTAATAAATGTTAGACTGTTATAGCAGATACACATTTTTGTTGCTAAGCTTATAAAAACAGGAACTAAATCAGAAAAAGACGAACAATATGGAAAAAAGACGCTGCTCCAAAACCTAAAGCACAGAACAGTTTTGGTGCTGGTCTGATGCAGATACATGCTGGGGGTTTTTCAGCAGGGATTCTTTCATATCAGCAGGACAACTATGCCAAGGACGTGTAATTACTTTATTTAGCAATATGCTACACAAGACAAGGGACAGTGGGGAGCATGCATTTGGTTCTAATATTAACTATGGAGATCTGTAACAAGAAAATACAGGGACATACTGTAAATATAGTGTTATTAAGCTTACCTAGCAGCCTTGTCAGCCCAGCTTTCATTCACATTTACTTCCGACAATGACACAGCTCATTGGTCGAATTCAGCTCAGGTGACCATGAAGCGCTGTTTTGATTGTTTAAGCATATAGCGGTCCTTAGTGATGCCTCAGAGCTGCTTTGTCAGCTTTTGTAACAAAAGTTTAATTTTCATAAAAAATTTGCACATACTTAGCCTGCCAACAAACAGATTCATGTTTTGAAAAATATGCATTAGCAGATCGATCATCTCAAAAACTAAAGCAGATAGAGCCATTTGGCCCACCATCTAAATAAGGGAAACAGATTTCTGTTCTGCTCACCTAGCTGCTTGACAGGACAAGGGGAAGAAAAGAGGAAGAAAGAAAAAAAAACACACTCAGCAGCTTTTTTCTAATAAATGAGAAATATTTGAAGGCACAACAGAGTTTGTCACTGCACAGAGAAAAAAACAGTGCATGGGTTTATGATTCAGCAGATCGTCCTCTTTTTTTATTTAATTTTCAGACCTCATTGGGATCTGTCTGCCCTATACTGGGTAAGAGCTGTCACCATGGCCCTGGAGAAGAGCTGACAGGTACAGTATACTCAAAACCGACATTCATCATTATCCAATTATAATATTTAAAAAAAAAAAAAAAACAACAATTCTTTTAACAAAAATTATTCAAAATGAAAGTATCCCAACAGTTGTTTTGAATTAAAAAAAAAAATTGCATTCAGCAGAGGGGATGAAGGGTCCTTGGACGAGAGACTGGTTTGCTCTTTCTCAGTTTAAAAGAAAAGTTTGGATAAAGTTAACATGTAATTATGAACAAGTCTCCCTAGTGCCGGCAGGGCTATGGAAAAGGAACTTTGAAAGATTCTTACCAACATTTTCACTTTGTGAACAAGAATGCTTTGTCCTCAGCTCGAAACTGATTTGTCCACCCATTTTAACGCTGTCATATTAGAATCAAGCCTTTCTGACGCCCCTGCTACTCTTACTTTCGATAAGGTACCTAGCTGTAAAAAAAATACATTATATTCTACTTTCATTGAGCTAGTTATTTTCACCAACATCTGACCTAATTGATATCAAATATTAATTATTAAAGATTTTAAACCCATTAAATGCCAGGCTTTTGTCATGATGTCACCATGTTTTTAGATGGAAAAACAGAAAAAGAATTTTCAATGTTCTACATGAAAAAAGTGTGTTGCATTATTACAGCCTTGGATATGTCATTGATTAGCAGGAACATTGATTTTTATGCATTATTTATTGTGCAATGTCAAATACTCGCACTCTTACCACTAAGCGCAAAAAATGTGCTTTTCAAAAGGTAACTATAAAAAAATACATTCTTTCACTGAGTTGATTTTTTTTCACCTGCATCTTACCGAATCATTAATATCAAATATTTATTAATTTTTAAAGATGTTAACCCTTTACATTCCAGATTTTTGTCTATTTGTTTGTTTGTTTGTTTGTTTGTTTTTGTCATGATGGCTCTGTCTTTTTAGATGAAAAACTAGAGGGCACTCAGAGAGCGCACACCTCCGTCCCTCGCTCCCTTTGTCCTCCCCTCCGTCCCTTTGTCCGTCCATATCACCATCCATCTGTACATTGTGAGTCAGGGCCTTGGCAGAGGTATGCAATCATGGATCACCTCCAGCATCTAATGAGTCCATCTTTGGGCCAAGGGTCACTGCTGGTGAAAATTTCATCCAAATCCATCCAGTTTTGGAGTATTGTTGCTAACACTCTGTGGGAAGATAAGAGCCTTGGCAGAGGTATGCATTTTGAGATCATCACCAAAATCTAATCATGTGTTCAGTGTGCCATTACACACCTTTCCTGAAAATGTAATTGAAAGGCACTATATAAATTCAATCCATTATTATTATTAACAGACAGAGAAACAACAGCAAAAACAATATGAATACATTATATGATTACAGAATAATAATAATAATAATAATAATAATAATAACACTGTCATAATTGTATTGACCATACATTGGGGCTGGGCAATTCCACCTTAAATCAAGTCATGATAAAGGCACCCACGCTCACCTGGCACGCTGACAGATGTGGACATGTTCCTCCAAGTGCTTGCTTTCAAATTTTGATTATGATATCCTTTTAGTGTCAGATCAAAGACTACCAGGTTGTTTGATGCAGCAAAGTTCAGCCTCACCTACATCCATCACCTACCATTGTCGTCTTCCTGTACCGGTGTCCTATGTCCCACCCTTCCTTAATTCTGATTGGCTGCTTAGAAAGGTCTGACATTGACGAGCGCAGTTGTACAGTAGTCTGACAAGTTGAATTTTTTTTCAGCCCTGAGTGCTGCAACAAAAAGCAACCACCACTCAGAGCATTTCAGCACCAAGGGCGCTCAGCGCTTTAATTGCTGGACTACATAGAGAAGGAATAGAAAACAGTCGCCCACAGCAGAAAAAACAAGTTTGGTAGGCACGCCCCCTAATACTTTTTCTGCAGCGTTTGGCTTCCGAGTTGCCATGGTGCGTGGCCCTATGGCATGGCCATGCACATAACTCACTGGACACATCTTAAAGGAGCAGTACATGAAAAGTGCCCAGATTAATATATAAAATAATATTCAAAAAATTCCTGCATCCACATTGTGATCCGAATCACCACCAAAATCTATTCACCTGTTCTCCATGCCATTACACACCTTTCCTGAAAATTTCATCAAAATCTGTTCATAATTTTTTGAGCTATGTTGCTAAAAGATAAACCAACCAGCCAATGCCACTAAAAACATTACCTCTGTCCTCCCTTGGTGGAGGTAAAAACATAAAAAAAATTAATTATTTTCAATCCACCTTATTCCTGGGGGTGCCACTGTAGGAACAATTATGGGCGGGACTTCCTGTTTCGGCTGACCTAGTGTTAAATCAGTCAACGAGTGGAGTAGCAGGGGCATTTAAAATAACATTTTTGAAAGTTTTTCAAATTCATTTTAATGTACTGTATAGTCCACATACGTGTTTTGCACTCAAGTGGCAGCTAATTTCAGCACTTGTAGTTTTTGTATTTTTTTAATGTTTTAGCATAGTTCTGGTACTTGTTGCTGGTGTTCATGGTTGTGCCATAGACTGTATAAATGGAGGCTTCTTTATGGCTCTGACTAGATTCTACGTCTGTTCTGAGGTAAATCTGATTATGTCCAACACATTTTAATAAAATGCAGCTGACTTTATTGTGGTGGAGACATTGATATAGCTTTTATTTGTTTACAGCATTAGCATCTTAGCAGCGGCGCTAACAAATGGAGTCACTGTGTGCAAGGCCACTTTTTAAGGTCATCTTCCTATCCCTCCATAGTCGTGGGAAGTAGTATGATTATATTACTGTTTTTAAGGTGCAAAAGGCCATGTTCCCGCATTTCTGATGCAGAAGTCATTGTTTTTAAAAAGGAAAAGTGTTGCGTTTCAGTGACAACCATACGTTCTAAACTAGTACTGGAAGTTGCTACCATAATTCACGCAAGGCATCATGGGGCCTAGGAATAAGGTGGATATACTACATAAAAAAATTTTTGTGTTGAATTATTACAGCCTGATGTGTCAATGGTTGGCACAAGGGGGTTGTGACAGTGCCATCTAGTGGAAATTGCATGTTCAGGCCAAAGCCCAAATTGACACCCAGATATAAAAAAAAAAAAAAAATGCATGTATTGTGTTTTGATGGCAGTGAGATCAAAAACTGCAGTTTGAATGGATTTCACTGGCACGTTTTTTGCTCTTAACAGTATGAGTGTAGCAATTGCTTGCACACAGTGTATTTTAGACTTACTGTAGGAGCTAAGTGGGAAATAATATCAAATAAAAATACACAGTCTTGCTAAAATTCATGCCATATGCATGAACACATCCAAAATTCTCAAAAAATGAGAAGTCTACACACTTTTTCCATTGGTGTTACAGCGCTTGGATCCTTGTGGTTGAAAAATAAACCACATTTGGTCAAATTTGACGCTTATGAACTTTTCAGCCCCCTCGGTAGGTCCCTGAGGATTAAAGGGAAGGAGAGCAAAGATAGCGATTGGTTTATTTTATGTTACACCCCAAACACACCTCTGAATAACTAAGAGCATTAGGACAGCCTTATGGCTGTGTTGTGAGACATGTATATGTTGGACACTGCATATGTGATTTAACCACGATGAAGGAGAGCCAGCCCCCTGCGGTGCGGAGCCACAGAGCCTGGACCCCCTGCGGAGGACAGGGGACAGAAGACTTCCTGACCACTGAGGCTCGAGAAGAGAGAAGGGGGAGTTATGTAAATAAAAGGCTAATGAATGTGAATAAAGAGACTTTGATATAGATGTGTGATTTCCCCCGCGAGGGAAATGGTTTGATGTGAGAAGGTTTAAATGAGAGAACTTTGGTGTGTTCAGCCTCTTTGTTCGCTGCTCAAGAATAAGAGCAGACAGTGGAATGATTTCTTGAATAAACTGAAATGAAAGACAATTCGGTTTCGTTATTCAAGTCTCCCCACATTGGTGACTGACGACATTGAGAATGAACGAAGAAATTCTCAGGGTCCCGGACTCACAGCGCTCAGAGCTGGCGAGCGCAGTGGCCGTTAAGCTGCCTGATTTCTGGCAGGATAACCCACGGTCGTGGTTTCTGCAAGCAGAGTCGCAGTTCGCGCTCGCAGGAGTAACGGTGGATGACACTAAGTTCCACCATGTCATCGCTAAACTGGACAACAGCACAGCTCGGTGCGTGCAAAGCTTGGTGGAGCAGCCACCCGCGACCGACAGGTACGGCAAGCTGAAATCCACCCTCATCAAGTTTTTCACCCCCTCGGCTGAAGTGAGGGCGAGGAGGATCCTGTCTTTGCTAGACCAAGGTGGACACAGGCCGAGCGCCCTGATGGAGGAGATGATACAGCTGAGAGGGTTGGACAACGATGATTTCATTTTTCAGTTCATCTTCCTCTCCAACCTCCCGGCGCATGCGAGAAGCACGCTGGCCGGCAAAAAGTGTCACACCCTGGAGGAGTTCCGGGAGCTGGCCCAGGAGGCAGACGGGATCCTGGACGCCTGCGGCGGGCAAGCAACCACAGCAGCGACCCGAGACAGCGGGGAGCCAGAGGCGGCAGAACCAGACTGGCCAACGACGGCGGCAACACGGCCGCGACGAGGTGGAGCCAATAGCCCGGCGGCAGAGGCGCGGGCACGACACAGCGGAAGAGAAGATCTCTGCTTTTACCATCGGAGGTTCGCAGAGAAGGCACGCAGGTGTGTGCCGCCCTGCATCTTCAGGAGTTCGGGAAACGGCAAGACCGGGGGTCGCTAGCAGCTTCGACCCTCGGAGAACGCAACAAGCTGCTCTACATCACGGATGCGCGCTCCGGACGAGTGTTCCTCATTGACACCGGAGCACAAGTGAGCTTCATCACCCCAACATACGCGGACCGGGTAGCTGGACCCCACGGTGACGGAGCTACAGCGGCAAATGGCTCGAACATCAACACCTACGGGAGAAGGACCTTGCCTTTATGCTTACATGGCCGCACATATGAATGGACTTTTGTAGTAGCGGCGGTGAGTTTCAACATGTTGGGCGCGGATTTTTTGTGTTCACACAATCTGTTAGTTGATCTTGCTAATAGACGGCTGGTAAATGCACTCTCTTTTTACTCTCTCCCCTGTTCAGCTCGAGTGTCCCCGCCACCAGTACAGACCCACGTCGCTACAGCAGGTGGTAAATTTCACACACTCCTCACCCAATTTCCAGCGCTCACTGTGCCCACTTTTTCAGCGACGGTCGCGAAGCACGGGGTGAAACACTTCATCCCCACTTCTGGTCCTCCCGTGTTTGCAAAAGCTCGGCGCTTGGATGCAGTTAAGCTCGCCATTGCGCGCGAGGAGTTCGCCAGCCTGGAGAGGCTGGGCATCGTTCGTAGGTCGAAGAGCCCGTGGGCTTCGCCGCTGCACATGGTACCGAAAGCCGATGGCTCCTGGAGACCGTGCGGGGATTACCGCAGGCTAAACAACGCTACGGCACACGATCGTTATCCCATCCCGCACATTCAGGATTTTTCGGTGCACCTGGCGGGGGCGCGCATTTTTTCAAAGATTGATCTAGTTCGCGGCTATCACCAAGTCCCGGTCCAACCGGAGGACATTCCTAAAACAGCGGTAATAACCCCGTTCGGACTTTTCGAATTTTTACGCATGCCGTTTGGTCTCAAAGGGGCGGCGCAAACATTTCAGCGGATGATGGATGCCGTGTTACGCGATCTCCCTTTCGTGTTTGTGTACCTCGACGACATTTTGGTCGCGAGTACTTCAGAGGACGAACACGAAACGCACCTCACAGCAGTTTTTAGGAGGCTGGGAGAGCACGGCTTAATAGTTAACCCAGCCAAGTGCCAGTTCGGCGTTGAGCGGATTGATTTTTTGGGTCACCGCGTCTCCCCGGAGGGAGCGGTTCCGTTACCAGAGAAAGTACGCGCGGTAGCGGATTTTCCCCGTCCACAAACGGTCAAATCACTACAGGAATTCTTGGGGATGGTGAATTTTTATAACCGGTTCCTGCCCCACGCAGCTCAAATCATGCAACCGTTATATGCCGCGCTCAAAAAACAAAAGCCGACCCAGGCGGTCGAATGGTCCCCGGAGCGGGAGCGCGCGTTCACAGAGGTTAAAAAAGCCTTGGCTGACGCTGCGCTCCTGGCCCACCCAGACCCTGCAGCACGTATCGCGCTGACGACAGACGCTTCAGATTTAGCCATAGGGGCCGTTATTGAGCAACAGGTAGCCGGAGTTTGGCAGCCTTTGGCTTTCTTTAGCAAATCTTTAAGCGCGGCTGAGCGAAAATACAGCGCGTTTGACAGAGAACTGTTGGCGCTGCATTTGGCTATTCGTCATTTCCAGTTCTGGCTGGAAGGACGGTGCTTCACCGCTTATGTGGACCACAAGCCGCTCACATACGCCATGGCCAAAATTTCAGATCCGTGGTCCGGCAGGCAGCAGAGGCAGCTGGCCGCAATCTCGGAATTTACCACTGACATTAGGCACATCGCGGGCAAATTCAATGTAGTAGCGGATTGTCTCTCACGCGCGTTCACGACCCCGACACGCGCAGAGGCAGAACGGGCCACCGTGACCGCGCCGCAGGAGAGCGGCACGGTGGCGCGCGCAGCCCCGGTGCACGTGGGTATAGATTACGCAGCCATGGCAGCGGACCAGGGGGCGGACGCAGACGTGCGCGCGCTCCAGTCTGGACCAACAGGGTTGAGGCTGGAGAGCAAGTGTTTACAAACCGGTATGCCCCCCCTGATCTGCGACATGTCGACGGGGCGCCCGCGTCCGGTGGTTCCGGCCACGTGGCGCCGCCGTGTTTTTGACTCGGTCCACTCACTGGCGCACCCGGGGGTGCGCGCGTCGGTGAAACTAGTGGCGGAAAAGTTTGTTTGGCCGTGCCTGCGCAAGCACGTGAAGGAATGGGCAAAAACCTGCATTTCCTGTCAACGGGCCAAAATTCACAGGCACACAAGAGCCCCGTTAGAACCGTTCCGCATTCCGGCCAGAAGGTTCGACCATGTGCACGTCGACCTTGTGGGCCCCCTACCGGCATCACAGGGGTTCACGTATCTTTTGACAATGGTGGACCGCACCACACGTTGGCCGGAAGTGGTCCCACTTGCGACGACCACGGCCACGGAGGTGGCTCGCGTTTTTTTAACGGCTTGGGTGGCGCGCTTCGGGGTTCCGTCGGACATTACGTCCGATAGAGGACCGCAATTCATCTCTGAGCTGTGGTCAGCGATGGCCAACGGCTTAGGAGCCAAAATTCACCGCACTACGGCTTACCACCCTCAGGCTAATGGTTTATGCGAGCGTTTTCATAGGTCTTTGAAGGCAGCACTCAGAGCGTCGCTCACGGATGCAGATTGGGTAAATAAACTCCCATGGGTTTTATTAGGGTTGCGTTCTGCGCCTAAAGAGGACTTAGACGCCTCCCCAGCGGAGCTGGTATTCGCACAAACTCTGAGGCTGCCGGGCGAGTTTTTACCAGAGCACCCAGAGCCCCCACCTCTCTCTGCTCTGGGACCGTTAGTTGGCACGGGGGCAGACACGCTCCCGGGTCCGGTTCATCACGCTTTTCCACGAGTTTTCGTCCCCAAGGCTTTGAAAAATGCCGATTTCGTTTTTGTCAGGCGCGAAGCCCTTAAAGCAACGCTCAAACCACCTTACGAAGGGCCATTTCGAGTGCTGGAGGCAGGTGATAAGCAATTTGTGCTAGATTTTGGGGACAGAAAAGAGACAGTCAGTATTGACAGACTAAAACCTGCTTTTGTCATGAAGGACGTGTCTGTACCGGTCGCGGTGGCGCCTCGACGAGGCAGGCCCCCGCAGAGGGCAATTAACCACTCTCTTCCTCAGTCAACAGACCCGAAGCAGAACAGCACCGCAGGCAAGGCGGGGCCAACGCACAGCAGATTCGGCAGACGGCTGAAGCCCAAGCGGCGCACAGACTGAATGTTGGTGTTGATTATCCAGTAGTGAGTAAGGTGCTATTAAATTTTGGGAATTAGTCTGTTCTTCATCGTTTGGGGGGGGGGGGTTATATGGCTGTGTTGTGAGACATGTATATGTTGGACACTGCATATGTGATTTAACCACGATGAAGGAGAGCCAGCCCCCTGCGGTGCGGAGCCACAGAGCCTGGACCCCCTGCGGAGGACAGGGGACAGAAGACTTCCTGACCACTGAGGCTCGAGAAGAGAGAAGGGGGAGTTATGTAAATAAAAGGCTAATGAATGTGAATAAAGAGACTTTGATATAGATGTGTGATTTCCCCCGCGAGGGAAATGGTTTGATGTGAGAAGGTTTAAATGAGAGAACTTTGGTGTGTTCAGCCTCTTTGTTCGCTGCTCAAGAATAAGAGCAGACAGTGGAATGATTTCTTGAATAAACTGAAATGAAAGACAATTCGGTTTCGTTATTCAAGTCTCCCCACAAGCCTCTTTGCAGTTTGCACCTGGTACAAAATTTGTTTTTGCGCTGTTATAATAACAAAACGAACTTGGAAATGCCCATAAATGCACTCTGCACCTCTGACAATTGATGGTGGACTGCACTATTGCAATATGGCCCAATATGTCTCTCCTAAAGATAAAATTCCAACTATCTTTAGGCAAGATCCAATATCATCCTTCGGCAAAGTGCGTAATCATCCTGAAAAATTACTTCTTTATCATTCCATCTATCAACTTACTTTTGGTTGATGGAATAAGAA
This sequence comes from Pholidichthys leucotaenia, assembly GCA_020510985.1. Lineage (NCBI taxonomy): Eukaryota > Metazoa > Chordata > Actinopteri > Cichliformes > Pholidichthyidae > Pholidichthys > Pholidichthys leucotaenia. The sequence continues at coordinate 130,842,395 of CM035850.1, forward strand.
AAGTGTCCAAAATGTTAATGTACAGTATGTATGTCTTTGCATTAACATAGAAGTAATGACGATCATTTGTCCCTGTCATATTCCTGGAATACAACCCCATATCACCAAGGACTGGAAATTTTCTTGTTTTTTTCAGGTAGTCATGTCAGAGTAGGGTGATCACTGGCACGAGTCGCTGCCACTGCTGTCTCATCACTTACTGAGTTGTGTACTTTTTGTGATACCTTCCCTACTCTCGCAACGGAACTGTAGCCAATATCAGATTATTGTAACTTTTAGAGATTCCGTTGTAAAATTTTAAAAGCATATTGTGGGAATCCACTCAGTATGTTTCCACTCAAACGGAATGGTCATGGGGGGTTGGTGTGTTGATGCGGGGGTTGGCGGGTTGATGTGAACAATGACAAAGAGAATGGGGAATTGCAAAGGCCTTCATGTTAATGCAGCACCACAGGTGACTGAGCGAGTTGTATGATATAAAAGGAGAGGTGCCTGCGACCTGTGAGTCTTTTTGATGTTTGTGATTCTGGTGAATGTGAGAGAGAGAAATTAATAAAGCCCACTCTCTACTGCTCTGCCTGATTATTCCTCTTTCCACACTGGTGACCCTTGACGCACAATGGAACTCGAGGTGAACACCCCGGAGACGACCCGGACTGGAAGTGCCCGCAACGCGTGCACCGTTTCAGTCAAACTCCCAGACTTTTGGCTACACGACCCGAAGTCTTGGTTCCTCCACACCGAGGCCCAGTTCGCGCTCCGGGGAATAACGGCGGATGGCACCAGATGCTACTACGTGGTTGCAGCACTGGACGCACGCACAACTCAGCAGGTGGCGAGCCTGCTCCAACGGCCCCCAGCCCACGACAAATACGAGGCTCTTAAAACCGTGCTGACCCGGCACTATGCAGTCTCAGACTGCGAGACAGCAGAAAGGCTCCTGACGTGCTTCGAGTTGGGAGACGGGTCGGCGGTTGAGTTAATGGAGAAGATGTTGGCGTTGATGGGCACAAATGACAGGCATTTCCTCTTTGCCCACCTTTTCCTCCAGAACCTCCCAACAGCGGCCACGGCGGTCCTTGCCAATTCGCCGCTGCTAGCCGTGCGCAACTACCGGGCACTAGCGCAAGAGGCAGATTGGATTATCCTCACCACCAGAGCCCTCGCAGTGAACGCAGCAACGTCAGAACCCAGCGACATGGCCAGCGGGGGTGAGGAGCCAACGACGGTGGCTGCAGCGAAAGCCAAGAAGCACCGGAGAGACACACTCTGCTTCCACCACCGCTGTTTTGGAGAGGACGCACGCCGATGCGTGTCACCGTGCCAATTCAAGTGCTAGGGAAACACCAGGGCCGGCATGCTCGGGGAGACGGTTCCTCGTGGACTCTGGCTCCCAAAAGAGTCTCATCCTGCTGTCCCACGCAGACCGGCTGGCAGGAACTAGCGGCCCCGAGCTGACGGCCGCAAACGGCTCAGACGTTAAGACTTTTGGTGAGAGGACACTGACTGTATCCTTGCACGGCCGTACATACCAATGGACATTCGTCATAGCGGCATACAGCTTCCCCATTTTGGGCGCTGATTTTTTGTGTACACACGGTCTACTAGTCGATGTGGCTAACAGATGCCTGATTAACACAATGTCTTTTGATTCTCTCCCCTGTACAGCTAGAGGAGCCGGGCCCACAACGCTAGCCAACATCACAGCTCCAGGGGGTAAGTTCCACACACTACTCACCCAGTTCCCAGCACTCACGGTCCCGACCTTTTCGGTCACCGTCACTAAACATGGGGTGGAGCACTTCATTACCACCATGGGGCCGCCCGTTTTCGCATGACCTTGGCGTCTGGACGCAGCTAAACTGGCCATAGCGCGCGAGGAGTTTGCCAACTTGGAAAGGTTGGACATCATCAGACGCTCAAACAGCTCATGGGCATCCCCGCTACATATGGTTCCTAAAGCCGAGGGATCGTGGCGACCGTGCAGAGATTTCCGCAGATTGAACAACACCACAGAGCATGACCGCTACCCGATCCCCCATATTCAGGATTTTTTCAGGGCACGCATTTTTTCCAAGATAGACCTGGTCCGCGGTTACCACCAGGTCCCGGTGCGTGCTGAGGACATACCTAAGACGGCGGTGATAACCCTGTTTGGTCTTTTTGAGTTTTTGTGCATGCCTTTCAGGTTAAAAGGCGCGGCACAGACATTCCAACACATGATGCATGCGGTGCTGCGTGATCTGCCGTTTGTGTTCGTCTACTTGGACGACATCCTGGTGGCCAGCATATGTGAGGATGAACACGTAGCCCACCTCAGGACAGTTTTCCAGAGGTTGGAGGAGCACGGATTAATAATCAACTCGGCGAAGTGCCAGTTCAGGGTGACAAGAATCGATTTTTTTGGGCCACCGGATCTCACCAGAGGGCGCGATACCCTTACCGGACAAAGTGGGCGCGGTGGCAGATTTTCCCCGGCCTCAGATGGTCAGGGCGCTGCAGGAGTTTCTGGGGATGGTTAACTTTTACAATCGTTTCTTCCCCCGCACAGCCCAGCTCATGCAGCCGTTGTACGCCGCACTTAAGAAACGGAAACCAGCGGACAGAGTCGACTGGACACCTGAGTGAGAGCAGGCATTTTCCAAGGTTAAAACAGCCCTGGCGAACACCGCACTGCTGGCACACCAGGACCCGGTGGCTCGGATAGCGCTCACTACTGACACCTCGGATGTGGCCATAGGGGCCGTCGTGGAGCAGTACGTTGCCGGTTCTTGGCAGCCGCTCACCTTTTTTAGCAGGTCTTTGCGCGACAGTGAGCGTAAATACAGCGCGTTTGACAGAGAGTTGCTGGCTCTCCACCTGGCTATATGCCACTTCCAGTTCTGGCTGGAAGGGCTAACCTTCACTGCATTCGTGGATCACAAGCCGCTAACGTATGCGATGGCCAAGGTTTAGGACCCATGGTCGGGCCGGCAGCAGAGACAGCTGGCCGCGATCTCGGAGTTTACGACCAACATTCAGCATGTGGCCGGTAAACTCAACGTGGTGGCAGACTGCCTCTCACGCGCATTAGTGGCCCCAGTCTATGTGGGGATAGATTACACAGCCATGGCCGCTGAGCAGATCGGCGATGTGGACGTTTGCGTGCTCCAGTCTGGACCAACAGGGTTAAGGCTGGAGAGCAGAGTACTGCAGGACGGGGGCTCCCCCTAATCTGTGACGTCTCCAAGGGCCGCCCGCGTCCGGTGTTCTCACACGTTTGGCGCCGCTGCGTCTTTGAGTCGGTTCACTCCCTGGCGCACCCAGGAATGTGCGTGTCAGTCAAAATGGTGGAAGCAAAGTTTGTCTGGCCAAGCCTGCGCAAACAGGTGAAAGAGTAGGCTGCAGCCTGCGTAACGTGCCAACGAGCCAAAGTGCACAGGCACACAAAGGCCCCCTTGAAGCCGTTCCATATCCCGGCTAAGCGGTTCGACCACATTCATGTGGACCTCGTGGGCCCCCTCCCGCCATCGCAGGGGTTCACGCACCTCCTGACAGTGGTGGACCGCACCACGCGCAGGCCCGAAACAGTTCCGCTAGCTTCCACCATGTCCGCAGAAGTTGCACGCGCTTTTTTGGCAACATGGGTGACACGTTTCGGCGCCCCTTCGGATATCACGTCCAGTCGGGGCCCGCAGTTTGTTTCCGACCTCTGGTCCACCATGGCCCGGAGCCTGGGCATCACACTTTATCGCACGACCGCGTACAATCCCCAGGCCAATGGGTTATGCGAGTGTTTCCATAGATCACTTAAAGCAGCGCTCAGGGCTTTGCTTACGGATGAAAATTGAGTAGACAGGTTGCCGTGGGTTCTATTAGGGTTGTGTTCAGCACTGAAGGAGGATTTGGCGGCCTCCCCAGGCGAGCTGGTCTTTTCCCAGCCGCTGCGGCTCCCAGGGGAATTTTTGCCGGACAGCCCCGCGCCAAACACCGATCCATCCCCGCTTTCACCGCATAGCGCAGTGGCAGGGACAGTACCCAGTCCGGTCCACCACTGTTTTCCACGCGCTTTTGTACCAAAGGCCTTGAAGAACGCGGCGTTCGTATTTGTCAGGCACGATGCCCACCGGACCCCCTTGCACCCACCCTACGATGGCCCGTTCAGAGTGCTGGAACCCAGGGAGAATCATTTTGTGTTAGACTTGGGGGGACGCAGGGAAACAGTCTGTATAGACAGGCTTAAGCCCGCTTTCATTTTAGCAGACGAGCAGGTGGTGTTGGCCCGAGCTCCTCGGCGCGGACGACCCCCACTGAGAACTCTCCAGGTACATGACTCATCAGGTCAGTCACAATGGCATGCTAAAGATATTTCCCCCCCAATGTCCCCCCACAGATGGACGTACCCCCAAGAGCACCCCACCGGCACAGCAGCACCACGGAGCCACAGCCCCCCCCCCCCCCATTACAGTGGCTACGGACGTAGACTGAAGCCCAAAGGACATGAGGGTTAAGGGTCAGTCTGAGTTTCGGGGGGGGGGGGGGTTGGCAATCCACTCAGTATGTTTCCACTCAGACGGAATGGTCATGGGGGTTGGTGTGTTGATGCGGGGGTTGGTGGGTTGATGTGAACAATGACAAAGAGAATGAGGAATTGCAAAGGCTTTCATGTTAATGCAGCGCCACAGGTGACTGAGCAAGTTGTATGATATAAAAGGAGAAGTGCCTGCAACCTGTGAGTCTTTTTGATGTTTGTGATTCTGGTGAATGTGAGAGAGAGAAATTAATAAAGCCTTCTCTGCCCTGGGCCGCTCTGCCTGATTATTCCTCTTTCCACAATATTTCCCCCCTACAAATGTTTGTTTGATTGATCAAAAGAAGTGTCAGTGACTGTTGTTGTCATGAATCACCCCTTCGGGGCAGAGAGAGAAACTCAGGCACTAAACTGCAGTTTATGGTATTTATTGAAGGAAACACAAAATCCATAAAGTGCACATAAAAATAAACTTACAAGGGTAGTCGGCAGAATAAGCATAAGAGACACGTCAGGACAGGAAGAGAGTCCTGACGGGAGTAGGGAGATACGGGACAAGACTTTGACAAGGAGTGAATGAAAAATCAGTCTTAAATAAGGCAGGAGATCAATCATAACAAATGATACCAGGTGTGGATCACGTGAGTGGGCAGGAGGTAAATGGTAAATGGTAAATGGCATTCACTTATATAGCGCTTTTATTCTCATCTCTTGATGACCAAAGTGCTTTACAGATCCTGCTATCCACCCATTCACACACTGATGGCGGCATGCTACCTAACATGGCGCTTCCAGACCCACCAGGAGCAATTGGGGTGAAGTGTCTTGCCCAGGGACACAACGGCAGGATACCCGGGGAGAGCGAGATTCGAACCGCCAACCATGTGGTTATTGGACGATCTGCTCTACCTCCTGAACCACTGCCGCCCACTACCACTGCCGCATGGCAGAACCCCCCATGCTCAGATCATAATAGTTGTGGCTGTTTCACAATCAAATTAAGGCATATTTAAAGAAAACAAGTCTGATGAAGAGCCACTTTATCAAATGTCTGAAATCTTCTGGGTGGGTGGCTGATAAAAAATATGTCAAGATGAAAATCTTCCTCTTAACACCTCTGCGTGCTTTTTGTGTTTGTCTCATCTGTGGGAAGTTTTTGTGAGCATTTTTCATGTTTTCTTTAGCTTTTGCCCCAGGAGAGGAAAAGGGTGTGAAGGCAGTTAAAAGTGAAGAAGTTCTTTCAGCTGCCAAGTTTGTTTAGGTGAACCACTTCTTTTTCAGGTGAAATGTTGTTTCCATATAATTTCTGTCTTTTGTGTTCTAATCTGATTCTTCCAAACAGTTACATACATATGCACAAATGACATGCACACAAGATCAAAACCCAGTTTCAAACAATTAATGGGGTGGGATGGGATTAAAAGTCATGGACCCTGGCACCAGTGAGTGATAAGATACAACTGTACTTGTTACTGAAGTCCCTTTCAGAGCACCGCAGCAATCCAGGAAAACCCAGTACGATCCAGGCTCCCTCTGCTGTCTGAACAGCATTACCCATGCTACTTGACACGGGCTACTGTAATTTTTTTTTTTTTAATTTTTTTTTTTGTTACTTATTTGTACCCGTAGGTAGATTTGGTTTGCAGTCTGGTGACAAGCCACCGGCTGCTGGTCGCTGCGTGCGCGAGCACCCTAAACCTACATGTTTTTGGTATGCGGGAGGAAACCGGAGAAATCCCGGAGTAAACCCACGCAACACGGGGAGAACATGCAAACTCCACACAGCTCACTGTTGGTCGGGGGCTGGGATCGAACCCACGATCCCCCGGCCGAGGGTAAACTGTGCTGCCGCAGTGCTAAACCACTGCGCCACCGTGCAGCCCCATGATAAATGATCCTGCAAACGACGTGGGTCACTGTCTGCCTCACCTCAGCTCAGTGGACATTTGAATAGGAAACACAGATAAATGTGCAATGAAGTAGGTGTATCCATCACCATGCCACAGTACAGCAACAGAGAGTGGAAATGAATCACAAGGCTGTCTGTCATTATTCTGACAGAATATAGTAACTTCAAAGCTGCAACAGACAATTGTGTGTGCCACAATTACACAAATATCACAGTGGCTGAGAGTGAGAAGTTTCTTTTAAGAGCATTTTTTCAGCCTCAAGCAGTTATAACTATTCCCAGCTGTTGTGGCAGACCAGTGCAATGACCACATCACTGCAGATGCTGCTGTAATCCATCTGTCAATCTCCTGCTCCATTCTTCCTTCACTTGTGAATAGGACTCTGAGATACGTAGACTACTCCACTTGAGACAGGACCTCGTCCCCAACCCAGAAAGGAAAGTGCACTTTTTCTGGCTGAGGACCATGGACTCTGATTTGGAGGTGTTGCTTCTCATCTTGGCCACTTCATACTTAGAAGCAAAACATCCTAGCAAGACCTGCAAGCCATTGCTTGATAAAGCCAACAGGGCCACATCATCTGTAAACAGGAAACACAAGATCCTGTGACCACTGAACATGACACCCTTTGTTCCTTGGTTGTGCCTAGAAATCCTGTCCATAAAAAATTATGAACAGGATCAATGACAAAGAGCAGCCCTGGATGTGTCCAGCTCTCACTGGGAACAAGTTTTGTAGAGACCAGATAGCTCATAGCAACAAACCTGATACCACATACTACTGAAGATTGTGAATGCCACAAAACACAGAATGGTTGGGCAAACTCCCATGAACCCTTGAGGATCCTTGAGAGGATAAAGAGTTCGACCAAGGTGCCACAACCAGAATGAAAATCACATTGCTCATCCTGAATTTGACTTTTGCCCAACAGCCCAACTCTCCTCTCCAGTACCTTGGCATAGACACCCCTGGCAGTAAGAGGTCCTTACATTAATTCGTTTCATCCCTGATAAAATAAAGGTTAAATAAAAATAGACCTTCCCAGGGAGGCTAAGAAGTGTGATCCCTCTAAAGTTGGAATACTCCCTCAGGTCTCACTTCTTGAAGAGGGGAACCAGAGGGTGTGAACATTTACATACAATGTTCAGTATAAAGTTTAGGATCCTCCACTCCCTTTTTTAAACAAACTGCAAGGGACTGAGTTTTGCTTCAGTAAGAAGGCAATATTCCTCAAAATCCTCTCAAAATTTTTCATAACAAGTAACGTGAGAGCTACAGGTCTTAACTAATTTATTTCCTTGGAATTTTTTGATTAGGTGATTGGTATGATTGTCAGTGTCTTCCAAACTGGAGGAATCTGATCACAATCCACACAATTTTGGAAGCGTCTAGGGAAACCACATTGAGTTGAATGGCATAGTGGTGCAAAGTGTGCCCACAAATGGCATTGGGACCTGCTGCTTTCCTGAGCTTAACATTCTTAAACTAGAGGGCACTCAGAGAGTGCATACTTCCACCCAGGCTCCATCCCTCGTCCCTTTGTCCTCCGCTCTGTTTGTCCATATCGCCATCCATCTGTACATTGCAAGACAGAGCCTTGGCAGAGGTATGCACTCACAGATCACCTCCAACATCTAATGAGTCCATCTTTAGGCTATGCAAAAAGGGCCACCTCTGGTGAAAATTTCATCCAAAGCCATCCAGTAGTTTTGGAGTATTGTTGCTAGCACTCTGTGAGAAGATGAAAGCCTTGGCAGAGGTATGCATTTTGAGATCACCACCAAAATCAAATTATCTGGTCAGTGTGCCATTGCACACCTTTCCTGAAAAGTTTAATGAAAAGCACAATAAAAATGCAATCTGTTATTATTATTATGATTATTATTATTATTATTATTATTATTATTAACAGTATATGACTATATAATAATAACAATAATAATAATAACAAGACCTTAAATCAACATCATGGTTTATTGAATCTTTCAGGTTGGTTTTCTTTTTTTTTCCTCCTCTCTTCTCCATTACAGTTTACTGACAAGGTTCATAATTATTTAGCAATATTACACAACAGTGTGGAATCATACCATTTTTTTTGCAGTTATCAAATACAAATTCTCATTGTTTGATGTAGCAGACTTCAGCCTTCACCTCCTCCACCGTCACCTCCCATTCTCGTCTTCCTGTACAGGCGTCCTATGCCCTTCCCTTCCTTAATTCTGATTGGCTGCTTAGAAAGGTCTGACACTTACGAGCTCAGCTGTACAGTAGTCTGACAAGTTGAACTTTGTTCAGCCCTGATCACCATGACAAAAATTGGCTGCCACTCAAAGCGTTTCAGCGCTGTAAAAGCTGGACTACATTTTTTTTATTTATTTATTTAATATGGACATAACAAATTACATTAGTACAATCACAAGGAGAGACCAGATGTTTTGCACAGGTGTATATAGCACAAGTGCTAATTCTCAACACCAGTCCATAGATGGCTTATATAGGTCATAAATTAGGCTGTACATACAAAATTTATAAGCTAATTAAAATTACAAATACATTACAAATTATAAATAGAGCAAGAGATCCATGATCACAACAAACAACAATTCAGACTAGACATGCACACATTGCTGGTGGGATTTTAGCCAATCTTTAACGCCTCTGTTGAAGAGGTTGGCATTTGTCTCCAATTTTAAGTGAGTTGGCAGAGAGTTCCATAAGTTTGCCCCTTTTATGGAGAAAGCAGACTGACCAAATGAAGTTCTAGACATGGTGACAATGCAGTCACCGTTGATGGAAGCTCGTGTGCTTGCTCTGCTAGAGCTCGAGCGTCTAGCCACCAAACCAGAAAAAGGAGGTGAAACAAGATTGTATAGACATTTAAAAACCAGTCTGATATTACAGAAGATAATAGAATGAATAGAGAATGAATAGAAAATAGTCGCCCACAGAAGGAAAAACGAGTTTGATGGACACACACCCTAATACTTTTTCTGCAGTGTTTGGTTTCTGGGTTGCCGAGGCGTGTGGCCCTATGGTGTGACCATGCACGTAACTGAGTGGACATGTCTTGAAGGGGCAGTACATGAAAAGCACCAGATTAATATATAAAATAATATTTTAAAAAAATCTGCATCCAGATCATGATCTGAATCACCACTAAAATCTAATCATCTGTTCCTCATGCCATTACACACCTTTCCTGACAATTTCATCAAAATCTGTTCATAATTTTTTGAGTTATGTTGCTATCAGACAAACCAACGCCACTAAAAGCATTACCTCAGTCCTCCTTTGGCAGAGGTAATCATGAAAAATCACAGTTTCTTAAAGGTATGACAGACTTCCTGCAAGCAGAGTTTTTATCAGAGTTCAGACCTTTAAAAATGAGATGAAAAAGTTAAAAGTGCAATTCAAGTCAAAGTTGGCCATTCCGTTTACACAGATAGGGTTTCTGTTCTCAGTGCATTGATTCATGGAAGCCTATTTTTTAAGCTGCTCTGAGGTCACCACTGCTAAACCAGGCTTCTTTATCCTTGTATTTAAGTTTAACTTTCCTTATTCACTGCGTACCTCTCTAGAAACAGCCTTTCTCTGAATGGGGTTACCGGTACAATAGATATTTCTTATTAGTAACTGACTTAAGTTCCTTAGTTAACCAAGATTTGCTATGTGGATAACATTTTTTAGCTGGAATAGGGGATCCAGCACAGAATGAGATATACAAAGAAACAGTCACAAAGATCATTAACATCATTACCACATGCATCATAAAAGCAGTCCCAGTCATACTTTCAAAACATGCTTGAAGAGTAGAGGTGCTATCCTCAGACTAGCACTTCACTAATTTCTCTCCCAGGGCAAGTCGCCTGAATGCAGGAGTGGGCCGGGGCATAAGCTATAGGTGTGGTAAGATGATCCAATCAGAAGCCAGTGGCAGTGATCTACAAGCACCACTCACCAAGCCATAGCACAAGTCTATAGTAAACTTCCTCAGTGTGCACAATTTACATACTGGTCATGCATTTTTAGGGTGTCATTAAGTTGACAGTGATTAAAATCACCCAGGATTAATTTTGGCACATCTGGGGATATACTTAAACTCCTCCACTTGGGGCAGGAGCCTGTCCCCAACCCAGAGAGGACAATCCACCTTTTTCCGGCTGAGGACCATGGACTCGGACTTGGAAGTGCTGATTCTCATCCCAGCCGCTTCACACTCATCGGCAAACCGTCCCAGCAAGAGCTGTAGGTCATTGCTGGATGAAGCCAACAGGACAACATCATCTGCAAGCAACAGAGATGAGATCCTGTGGTCACCAAGCATGACACCCTCCATTCCCTGGCTGCGCCTAGAAATCCTGTCCATAAAAATTATGAACAGGATCGGTGACAAAGGGTCACCGATCCTGATCCTCCCAGTGAGAGTCCAACTCTCATTGGGAATGAGTCCGACCAAGTGTTGGCAATACGAACCAAACTCTCACAAAGGTCGTACAGAGACCAACTAGCTCGTAACAACAAGCCCTATACTCCCGAAGCACCACCCACAAAAAACCATGAGGGACGCAGTCAAATGCCTTTTCCATGTCCACAAAACACATGTAAACTGGTTGGCAAACTCCCACTAACCCTCGAGAATCCTCGAGAGGGTAAAGAACTGGTCCGATGTGCCACGGCCAGGACGAAAACCACATTGCTCCTCTTGAATCCAAGGTTCGACCAACGGCTGGCCTCTCCTCTCCAGTACCTTGGCATAGACCTTCCCAGGGAGGCTGAGGAGTGTGGTCCCTCTAAAGTTGGAGCACACCCTCCGGTCCCCTTTTTTGAAGAGAGGAACCACCACCCCAGTTTGCCATGCCAAAGGCACTGTCCCCGACCTCCACGCAATGTTGCAGAGGGGTGTCAACCATGACAGCCCTACAACATCCAGGGCCTTGAGGTACTCAGGGCGAATCTCATCCACTCTCGGGGCCCGCCCACCAAGGAGATTTTTAACCACCTTGGCGACCTCAGCCCCGTGATAGGCAAGTCATCCCCCTTGTCCACAACCCCTGCTTCCTCTGTGGAAGGCATATGAGTGGGATTGAGGAGATCCTCGAAGTATTCCTTCCACCACCCGACGATATCCCCAGCCGAAGTCAACAGCACCCCATCCGCACCATACACAGTGTATCTCCTCCTCCTGAGCCGCCAGACAGTTTGCCAGAATCTATTAGAGGCCGACCGAAAGTCTTGTTCCATGGCCTCACCGGACTCCTCCCATACCCAGGTTTTTGCTTCAGCAACCACCCGAGCTGCACTCCGCTTGGCCTGCCGGTACACCTCAGCTGCTTCAGGAGTCCCACAAGCCAACCAAGCTTGATAGGACTCCTTCTTTAGCTTAATGGCCCCCCTCACCACTGGTGTCCACCACTTGGTTCGGAGGTTGCCACCACGAGATGCACCAACCACCTTGTGGCCGCAGCTCTGGGCCACCGCTTCAACAACAGAGGTGGAGAACATGGCCCATTCAGACTCCATGTCTCCAGACTCCCTCGGAATGTGGCTGAAGTTCTTCCGGAGGTGGGAGCTGAAGACCTCCCAGACAGGAGCCTCCTGAGATTGACAGACAGATCGGAGCAGCATCTGCAGTGATGCGGACGTTGTACCGGTCTGTTGTGGTGAAGAGGGAGCTTAGTTCTAAGGCAAAGCTGTCGATTTACCAGTCAATCTACGTTCCTACTCTCACCTATGATCACGAGCTTTGGGTAATGACCGAAAGAACAAGTTCGCGGATACAAGCGGCTGAAATGAGCTTTCTCCGTAGGATTGCTGGACTCACCCTCAGAGATAGGGTGAGGAGCTCAGTCATCCGGGAGAGGCTCAGAGTAGAAACGCTGCTTCTCCACATTGAAAGGAGTCAGTTGAGGTGGTATGGGCATCTGACTAGGATGCCTCCTGGACGCCTCCCACTTGAGGTGTTTCAGGCACGTCCCACTGGGAGGAGACCCCAGGGCAGACCCAGGACTCGGTGGAGAGACTATGTCTCCCAGCTGGTCTGGGAACGCCTTGGTATCCTCTCTGAAGAGCTGGAGCAGGTGACTGGAGAGAGGGAAGTCTGGGCTTCTCTGCTTGAACTGCTGCCTCCGCAACCCGGACCTCCGGAAAAGCGGTAGAAGAGGGATGGATGGATGGATGGATGTCCAAGCGTTGTACATGATTTTAATTCAGGTCCAAATCTGTTCCATAATCTGACTCCTTGCACTGAAATACAGTGTTGCTTGGTGGTAGTTCGCACTGAGGGTTTTTGAAATATATATGTTCCTCTGAAATGATATTGTTTCTCCCTTATTTGGAACAACTTTTGGATATTTGCGGGCAGTGATAGATTCTTTACTTTAAACATAATTACTGCAGTTTTAAAGTCAACCAGATCTTTCAACTTGAGAGCTTTTAATTTAAGAAAAAGTGGGTTTGTTGGTTCCCTGTAAGCAGCTTTGTTTATTATTCTAATAGCTCTCTTCTGAAGCATAAAGACTGGATATACTGTATGTTTGTTTTATATGTATTTCCCCACACTTCAGCACAATATGTAGTAGTAGTAGATTAGTTTATTTGACAGGGACAGTGCAATAAACATAGACAATTAATGTATAGCATGCATGGGAACATTAATGAATGATACAAAGTATACAATATGGGTTGATTCAGCAAATATTTCGCTCTGTGTAGTATTGCAATTGATTTGGAAATTTTATCTTTAATATAATTAATATGTGACTTCCAACACAGTTTATTATCAATTATTACTCCAAGAAATTTAGTTTCATATACCCTTTCAATCTCTACACCATTTACACTATGTTTAGATACTAAGTTGTTGTGATGGTTGTTAAAAACTATAAATTTTGTCTTACTTAAATTGAGCGTTAATTTGTTTGAATCAAACCACAGTTTAAGCTTTCCTAATTCCTTTCCGAGTGTATCCAAAAGTTGTTCCAAATTGCTTCCACTGCATAATAAATTAGTATCATCGGCAAACAATATTAAATCCATTTTTTCCGAGACTTTACATATATCATTTATATACATATTGAATAACAGTGGCCCCAAAACTGAACCCTGTGGGACTCCACAAGTAACCTTCAGTAACTGTGAGTTTTTGTTACCAACACATACATACTGACATCCATTCTTTAAGTAACTACATAACCAGGACAGTGCTACCCCCCTAATACCACAATTTTGTAGTTTCTTTAATAATAAATTATGATCCACTGTATCAAATGCTTTTTTAAGATCCAGGAATACCCCAACTGAGTACTCTTTATTTTCAACGGCAGTTGATATTTTTTCTATAATTTCCATTAGAGCAAATGCAGTTGTCCTCTTGTGTCTGAACCCATATTGCTGCTCACACAGTAAATTAGTCTTCATTATGAAGTTGTCAGTTCTCTCACAGAATATTTTTTCAAGCATCTTGGAAAATTGCGGCAATAGTGAAATTGGTCTATAGTTTGAAAATTCCCCTCTGTCACCCGTCTTGTATATCGGAATTACTTTAGCTATTTTCATTGCATTGGGAAATATACCTGTTTGGAGAGACAAATATACATCAGTGGTTTCACTAAGCATTCAATAATAGTTTTGACTAAAAGCATGTCAATACCATCACAGTCCGTAGATGTTTTACTTTTAAACGATTTAACAATTTCAATGACCTCTCTCTCGTCTGTGTTCTTTTTGAAAATGGAGTCTTTTTTATGGAGTCTTTTATTGCAGTGTTTTTGCTTACTGTATCACCTGTAGGTGTCGTAATGGGTATTTCTCGAGCCAAATTAGGACCAACGTTAACAAAAAAGTTATTAAAGTCATCTGCAGGTGAGACTGCATTCACACTCGTTGCACTCACAGTCGTTTTATTATTATTTTTTTTTTGAAAAATTGGTTGGGTAGCTTGTATTTCTATTTTTATTTCCAAGAATATTGTTAAATATTGTCCATGTATTTTTAATATTGTCTCTGTTTTTCTCCAGTTCTTTACTGTAATAGTCTCTTTTACTACATCTCTCATTATACAGTATATGTTAACTTATTTTTGTATGTTTTATACCGCTGCTCTGCTTCTTTTGTCCTTTTCTTTAGAAAAGCTTTATATAATATTTTTTTCTTTTTACACGCCTTTTGTAGTCCTTTGGTTAACCATGGCTTGTCGAAAAATTCATGTTTTAGCTTTTTCTTTACTAATGGACTATTTTTTTCATAAAGAGTGGTTACAATGCTTATAAATGTGTCATAGGCTTCATTTACATCTGATACATAGACTTTTGTCCAGTCTTGCTTCAGCAAGTCTTCTTTAAAAGAACTGATTGCATTTTGTGATTTGTATCTGAAAGATTTTAAAGTTGTTGTTGTTTTTTTTCTGTATTGGCCCCCGTGTGGCCATGGATAAGTGCAAAGACTGGCAAATCAGAATCAGAATCAGAATCAGAATCAGCTTTATTGGCCAAGTATGCACAACACATACAAGGAATTTGACTTTGGCTAAAAACTTGCTCTCGTTGTTCAGGTGAAGGATTTAAATAAGGATTCAATGACAACCAGAGTATGTACAGTAAATTACAGTCTGTCCACGTTTCTATAAAAGGATGCAAATATATACAGGAATATATGCAGTTATTTACTCGGACTAACCACACTTTGCAGAAATATATGAAAAAATATACAATCACACAGTATTTCAATGTGGACTCAGATTCAGTGACATAATGTGCATGAAGTAAAAAGCAGTGTGAGAGAAAAAAAATGGTCACTTATATCATTTATCAATAATCCACTTTCTATTTTCTTATCAATAATATTAACAAACAGGTTATCAATAAGTGTAGCAGTGTGAACTGTGATTCTACTGGGATGTGTTATTGTGGGATATAGACTCATACTGTACATAGAATTCATGAACTCTGTAATTACATTTTGTTGAAATGGATTTAGTAAATCAATATTGAAATCTCCACAAATTACAATCATTTTCTCACTAGTAATATTATTGCACAGCTCAACTAATTTATCTCTGAATGTCTCAATGCAAGTTCCCGGCATTCTATATAGACAACTTATAATTAGATTTTTTGTTATATCTTGGTCAATCTCAACAGTAACACACTCCAGAATCCCTGGTAGTGCAAAGGACATTCCATTTACAAGCTTACACCTATACAGGTCATCAATATACAGTGCAACACCACCACCCTTTTTTTGAGATCTGTTAATATGAAACATTTGATATCCTTCTATTGCCATCAGAGGAGCCTGCTCTTCATTAAGCCAAGTTTCAGAGACTGCGATAGCTGTAAATTTTCTGTCTAGCTGTTTTAAATAGTCCTGAATCTGTGGAAAGTTTTTGTTAAGACTTCTGCTGTTGAAGTGTATTATTGATAGTTTACCATCTAGTTGCACTTGACTTTTGAATTGCTTTTCAGTATAATATTCACAATGATTATGGATATTATTGAAAAAGTGGTTATCAGGATCAGTATCATTCTCCATCTCTTGTAGTTTATGTTCAGCATAATGGCATATCTTCAGTTTGAATTGCCTCTCTCTGTGTCAAATGACTTCCTCCAACTGGTGATAATTGATGTCTATTCAAGTCAGTCATAAGTTGTTTTTTTGTTTGTTTGTTTGTTTGTTTGTTTAGTTTTTTTTTAAGTATATTGACATGGTATGTCACAAAAGAACTATTCTTGCCGTGTGTGTGGATATGGATTATCATAGTCTCTTCATTTTCTTAATCAGTGTTCATCCATATTTATTTAAGTCAGTAAGATCTCTGATTATTATGGTCTTCGCTTCCTCAGGTGTTCCATTAAGTTTGATCCAAACTCTACAATTTCTTGTCCATGTTGCCTGTATCTTATTTTGTCTTTTCAGCATCCGTGCTTTTTTTTTTTTTTTTTGTACTTATTTTGTACCCGTAGGTAGATTTGTTTTGCAGTCTGGTGACAAGCCACCAGCTGCCGGTCGCTGCGTGCGCAAGCGCCCCGTATCCCTAACCTGCATGTTTTTGGCATATGGGAGGAAACCGGAGAAATCCCGGAGTAAACCCACGCCACACGAGGAGAACATGCAAACTCCACACAGATCACTGTTGGTCGGGGGCAGGGATCGAACCCGCGATCTCACGATCCCCGCAATCCCCCGGCCGAGGGTAAACTGTGCTGCCACAGTGCTAACCACTGCGCCACCATGCAGCCCGTGCTTGCCGTGCTATTTCAGCATTAGTCTTTGTTAAATGTTCATTTAGGTAAACTTCTGTTCCCCGTAGCTTTCTGGCCTGCCTCAGTATGTCATTCTTTACCCTTCTGTTCACAAAGCGCATCGCAATTGATTTCTTTGTTTTATTATCTTTTCTGGGTAAAGTATGACAGGCTGAAATTGCATTTACTTCAACCTTTATGTTTCTGCTTTCAAGAAACTGAAGCACCTGGTTTTCCAGGGAGACTGATTCACTCAGAGGAGCCTCCTCACCTCTCATTCCTGCTGTAACATTGGCATATTATTGATATTTAATGTCTAGTCCACTTATAATTAGATCATCCATACAAGAATATTGTTCAAGATCCTCGATGCATCTCTCCAAGTCTGCAATTTTTTTTTTGTTTTTTTCCTTAATTGTTAATTGTAATTCTCCGACTTCTTCCATTAGTCCTAATAGTTTTAGCTGTTGACTAGCCACTTTGGTCAGTTCTTCTGACAAGAAGTTCAGAGATTTTTTTGATCTCTTCCATTTCCTCCTTCTTTGGTGGCATTTTTACTGACTTGTTGGTAGTAAAACAATCTTTGCTGATGTCGCCGGTATCCAATCAGACCGACTGACCTCAAATCCAGCTGGGGCCTCAGCTAGCCCCCTCCGCTGCTAGTCCCGCTGCTTACCGCCACAGCAATTGAGCTCCTGTCCAGCCAGGGTGCCGGCAGCTCCTCCACTGAGCCCCGCCGCCCACCGCTGCTGTAGTTGAGCTCTGAGCTCGTCCAGGTGAACAGATGCCACAGCCACGTCCCTCTCCAGCTACCGAAGCGCAGCTGGCCCTCCGGCGTCTTTGGCTCCCACGGTGCTTGTCTCGCTGCCCAGGACACCTCCATGCTGCTCCTCTCCGGTGCCCTGCACAGATGAGCAGAAGCCGTTAGCTGGCCTCCATGGTGCCGCCTCCACCTTCTCGAGGTGAAAACTGTTCCGCGTTGTAATCAGCAAAGATGTCTCTGTACATTTGTCCATTCATCTTTCCTTCAATTATATGAAGTCTGCCTGTACCATGTGCTGAAAAACACCCCGACACCATGATGGGATGTGCAGTTCCAGTTCTCCTCCAAAAGTACTGTGTGTTGTGGCATCCAAAAAGTTCAATTTTGGTCTCATCTGACCAGACTATAGTCTTCCAGTATTTTACTGGCTTACCCAAATGTTGTGCAGCAAACTTTAAATGAGCTTCAACATGTTTTTTCTTCAGCAATGGAGTCTTGCAAGGTGAGCAGGCATAGAGCCCATGTCAGTTTGTTTTCTTTGAAAAAGCAGTACCTGCTAACTCCAGGTCTTTTCTGGAGCTCCCCACAAGTGGTCTTTGGCTCTTAGATAACTCTTCTGATAATTCTTTTGACTGCTCTGTCAGAAATCTTGTGAGGAGCTCCTGGTCGTGGCCGGTTTATGGTATAATGATGTTCTTTCCACTTCCAAATGATGGCTCCAACAGTGATCAGTGGAACATTCAGCAGTTTCGAAATGCGCCTGTAACCAATACTATCATTATGTTTTGTAACAATAAGGTTACGAAGGTCTAGAGAGAGCTCTTTGCTTCTACCCATCATGAGTTCTTTGTGGTGTGACAATCTGATATTCACAGACCTTTTTAAAGGCTATCAGTCAGGACTTAACCAGCTGAAATTAATTTGCACTGATGGGGGATTGGATGGCTTCCTAAATTCTGAGGGATTTCAGCTGGTTTCTTGGCTTTCTATGTCTTTTTGCACCTCTTTTTCTTCACGTGTTCAATACTTATTCCCTGTGTCATTCCACTTTATTAAAAATAACTTGTTTTGTGAATGCAGTTGCCTTGATTTCTTTGCATGTATGGATTACTTGGGTTGTTACTGATATCTGGTGAAAATCACAGGTCAGTGGCAATGGAAATATGTTTAATGAGAAAAATGTTTATGCATTCAATACTTATTTTCCCCGCTGTATAATCTAGTAAGGGCCTTCAATGCATAGAATAAATGTGCATTCAGACCAAATGTGAAAATGTGTAGGGAGCTTGAAATAAGGAAGCGAAGTGATTTTATAAATCAGGTTTATTGTCGGCTTCCGATCTCCAACATGTCTCATCTCAATGCAGAAGCAGAAAAGAGGCTGAGCGCAGTCAGGCCTTCGTACTTATACATCACATAACAAAAGACATCGCATAACAAAAGCCGACATCACACATCTGCGTTATCTCCTTCTATTGTCCTCTCTCTCCTCCACCTGACCCTGGGGGGGTCAGGAAGTCCATTCAGGTCTCCACCGCTGAGTCTCTGTCTGCTCGTTGATCTTCGCCGGTGGTCGAGACCTATTGTCCTGCTCTGAGACGTGAGGTCATTCCACATATGCAATCTCTAAACATTCCTCTTGTGTCTATACATATGTAGGTATGGATATCAGAATCAGAATCAGAATCAGAATCAGCTTTATTGGCCAAGTATGCACAACACATACAAGGAATTTGACTTTGGCTAAAAACTTGCTCTCGTTGTTCAGGTGAAGGATTTAAATATGGATTCAATGACAACCAGAGTATGTACAGTAAATTACAGTCTGTCCACGTTTCTATAAAAGGATGCAAATATATACAGGAATATATGCAGTTATATATATGCAGTTATATTATATGAATAATATAAGCCACAGCCCCCCCAAACGTCTAAGAAAAGGACAATAAAATTAAGTTCACAGCTTAAGGTAACATCCATGACATATTATACCGTTATTCACATCAACAGGAAAAAGGGAAAAATATCTTCAGCAGCCATGCTAACCTTCAAGCTATACAGCATGTTAATGTTAAAAATTCAGTGGTAACAACAACAGTATAGTCTATGTCATATGTCAGCCCTAACTCTGCAACGGCAAAATTCGACAGCATAGCTTACAACCCCTTGTCAATTTTACATCAGTCTATGTGTTGTCTGGGTTTCAATCTTCTCCCAAATCTGCTGTAGGCCCACTTTGGCGTCCTGGCGGGGCTGTCCTGAAAGGAATCTGCAGCTTGGGGAGGAGAGTGGTTATTTGGTCCCTGCGGGGGGGTGGAGGAGTCTCTTGGGGAGTCTACCCCATCGAGGTGCTCTCGCCACCCGTGCAGGTTCGTCGCTCAACATGAAAGAGACAACACATCATATATAAAAGAGAGATGGGAAAAAGAGGAGAATTTCACTTTACAACTGGAAATATGGGAAAAGCTAAATAAACAACAATGGAAAAGCACTTCATCCCTGCAGTGGAGAGAATTTGGATGGAAAAATTTGGTAAGATTTTTCAGAACACCTGCACAAAACAAATTTACTCGTAAGGGGTTGAATTGCTGGCGCTTGTGTGGTGAAAAAACTGCAAATCATTTTCATGTGTTTTGGTCATGCCCAGTTATCCATCAATATTGGACCAATGTATAGACAATATTGGGGAAAATATTCAAAGTAACAGTTCCCTTTTCTTTTGTAACTTTGTATTTGGGTTTACTAACGGAATCACTGGAAAGACGAGGGGAAAAATACTTATTCAATGTTTTAATATTGGCAAGTAAAAAAGCTCTAACAAAAAAAATGGATGCTGAAAGACTGTCCTACACCTGAGGATTGGATTAACGTGATTCAAGACATTTATTCGATGGAAAAGTTGACATTTGCACTGAGACAGGACATGGATGGGTTCTTGAACTTTTGGCAACCCTGGAACGCATATGTGTCTTCCATCAGATCTAATCTTTGACAAATACAATTTCAGTAATGACACCTCTCTTTGCTCCAACGCTACTCAGGTTCAGGTTCAGGTTCAGGTTACTTTATTTGTACCCGTAGGTAGATTTGTTTTGCAGTCTGGTGACATCCATATTTACAAGCCACTAATTACATTCAACATAGACACAAACACAGGCACACATCTTACAAAATAGGTAAATATAAAATATGTACAATATAATTTTTATAGCTTGTTCAACTCTTTGACAGCAGCAGGGACTCAGATTCTCTTTTATTTTTCTGCCCTTTTGTTTCTGTTTTTTTCTACTTGTTTTGTTTTGTTTTTTCTTTGTTTTTTGTTCTTCTTTTAATTTCTCTTTTTCTTTCACTTAAAAAAAAGGGTGTAATAATTTTTTTCCAATGTTGTCAAAAAACAAAAAAAGGGGGAATAGGTGATGAAAATGTAAATAATGCAATGCTGTAATGACATGTATACCCTTTACAAAAACTTAAATAAAAAAAAGATTAAAATCACTTGTGTACGTATGCGCACAAGTGATTTTAATGGCAGACAAACATGTCTTATTGTGTGGCAAATGGTGTCTTTATTAAAATTTTCAGCATCACTAACTGAATAAAAGAACTGGCCACTTGCTAAATACCACAGTGTCACACAGACCATCTGCGGGATGGTGAGGGCATGATTCTGTCCTGTCCGATGTTAATTTTTGGATCTAGCAGCCTGCATAAATATTTGATGCCATTGCTTGAGATTCTGTACTTCTCAGTCAGATATTCATCAGGAATGGCCAAAGGGTCCTCCAACCTGTCCCAGAAGACTTTCACATCTGAATGCTCGCCTGAGTATTAAAGCTTTTTCATCAAGTGCATCATCCAATAAAGGCCATAAACCACTGAGAACAGGTTTCCTGTTCACAATGGTTTATGGGCTCATATACTGTAGACAGTATACTGTATATCAGCCTATATATACTGCCTTCATCACAAACTTAATTGAAACTGCCTTTGCAACATCTTCTTCTCTCGGTTACTGGCGGATAGCAAACAACTGAAAGGTGCATACTGCCACCTACTGTACGAGAGTGTAACACTATGTCATCTGAGCCCAACCCCTAAATTCTATGACTTAATCCTGTGTTATTTAAAAAAGAGAAAAGAGCCCCTCTCGTGATTCTTATTGCCTCTCCATCTCCATCTGTTCCCAGAATCCCAGTTAAATCCCATTCCCTACCAGCCTTTCAAACTTCATTTTCCATTATCTGTCTTTCATTTCTGTATTTGTGACAGTGTAATAAGATGTGCTTGACATTTTCTTTTACTCCACATACTCTACATTTGTCACTTTCGCTTTTCCCCATGGTGAATAAAGTGCCATGTAAACCTGTGTGATCCAGTCTGAGTCTTGCCATAATGATGTCTTCCCTCCTTGTGGTTGTTATGAAATTCTTTATTGCAATAGATTTTTGTATTTTGTAATACGATCTACCTTTATGATCTTCATCCCATCTTTTTTGCTGTAGCTCAGTTCCTTTTTCTTGATTACTGCTTTCCCCTCACCTTTTCCAAGAGACAGTGGTATAGTTATCTCTTTTCCAAGAGCACTTTTTGCTAATTTTGTGATGGCCTGAGCGCTGATCCCATCCGTGCTCGGGTTGTCCAGTATTTCCCCTGTTCTCTTATTTCAGGTCTTGTCATGTGGCCTTCTCCAGGGCTTTTATTTTGACAGCGTCACGGCGGGACTTCCGGCTGTCAAAGCCAAGCCAGTGCGATGACAGCTGTGTGTCATTCCACTAATTACTTTCCCCTCTTTGATTGGTTTTGGTTCTGCATTTAAGAGAGCAGCTGAGGCTTACTCCTCGCTGCGACCTACACAACAATATCATGCACCTCCGTGTACGTGACTGGAGTTCCTACCCCCGACTCCAGTCTCTCCTGTGATTCATTTCGTCCTTCCTCCCGTAAGTGTTTATTGTCCAGCATTGGCTCCGTCCTCGCTGCCTCTCATAGCTAATCTCCAGTGTCAGTGTTCTTGTGTCAGAGTTTATGTGCATGTTTTGCCCCACGAGGCTGTTTATTTTGTTATCCTTGTCTTTTGTAAATAAATCAGCAAACTTACTGTCTGGTCTCTGCCATCTCATTGATGTCCTGCAAGGGGCATCCATAACAGTAGGTTGCAACCAAGCAAGACTCCAGCCACAGTAAGTTTTTTGGGGGGGGCAGGGCTTGTAGTTTTTCCCCCTGTTTTCATGTGCCAGTGTGTTCCGGGGAATGGCGTTGCCAGGAAAAGGCTATTCTTTGGACTTGGGCAACGAACTAATCGTGTTTCTCATTGAGGTGGATGGCATCCTCTTCCGAGCTCATAGCGACGTCACCCCCAGCGGCCCACACTGGTACTTGGACCTCGCAGAGGCAACAATTAAGTGCAATCCTTGCCATGCCGATCACGCTGAGGTCAAGAAGAGGATGGCCGAAATTATGGCACTTCGGGAGAAGATCCGAGGACCGGAGAGAAGTTCCGGCAGGAGACCGAAGCCAGAAACATTCCCGCTCCTCGCCTCGGGATCCTGTTCCTGCCACCCATCCAGCCCAGGGGTCTGCGTCACCAAAGTGCCGTTCCCATCCGCAGCAGAGGAGGAGGACAGCCGGGATTCCCCGTGAAGAGATGCAGTGGGTAGCTGAGCTCATCCGGGGCCGTATGACTGAAGCACGCTCTTCCTCTCATCCCAGCCAGATCCTGAAGCATGTGGTGGCGGTAGTTAGACTGGTGGAGATCCATCCCGAACTTCATCGTTTTCCTGAGTATGCCGAGCTGTTAGCCTCCATTTCAGCTCAGCAGCGGCGCTTCTCAGATCTGAACCTTGCCTCACCCTCTGCCGGCAGACGTCATCACCCTGCCCGCAGTCAGCCTCAGCAAGATCCCCGTCTGGATCCTGTTCAGGGCCACCGTGAGAACTCTGCCTCCCAGCGAGCTGTTTCCCCTGCGTCGCAACGGAAGGGACAGACAGCAGCCTCAGCCTCCGGATCATCTGTCCCAGCTGTTCCATCAGCTCCTCGTCCCCGGACTGCCTCGACTGCTCCTTCCTCCTCCTCGGCACCCTCTTCAGCTGCTGTGAGTTCAACGAGACCTGCTCTGGCTCCGCCAGTCTCTAGTCCTGCGAGAGTGGCTCCTCTTCGTCTTCGCGGGGGGCCTGCCGTCACCATCCATAGGGGAAAGGGGAGAACCAAGTCTGCTACAGCAGTCATCATCGGTCCTCAGGAGAACAGGCAAGTGCTGTTTCATTCTCACATTCCACATAATGAATTGCCTTGTCTGACTCCTGGGGGTGAAGCGCGGGGTTCACAGTCCCCTGAGCTCCCTCCACCTGCTGTAGCCATAAACATTGAACCTGCATCCTTTGTGTCTCCTTCCCCTCTCTGCGAGCGTCCCCCGGTGCCAGGAATAGACCATCAGACGAAGGAGGAGCATGTGGCTCTGGAGAGCCTGGTGCCATCCCCGCAGCCATGTCACGGGCAGAGAAGAAGGGTGGATGGCCTTTTGGAGCCCGTGCCGACAATCAAGCATCCCTGGGTTTCTGTGGAGGAGCAGTCGGACCCAGCAGGTCACGGATCCCCTGCCATCACGCCGTGCGGGCTGTCAGCGTGGGCTGAGATCAGGCAAGTGCTCTATTTTGTCTTCTTATTCTCCATTCTAGAGCATGCTTGCCTGTCTCTCGGGGAAATGAGCCGGGTGCAGCCGACCACTGCATCCAAGCTCATCTCGCCAGGCTCTGCCGCTGCCGGTGATCCTGATCCTGGTTCCTTTTGTTTCTCTGAGCCTTCTCCCAGGGTCACCAGAGATGAATCAGCTCCGGTCGTCATCGTGGAGGCTCCAGGTTCATGCTCGGAGGTCATCCCTGATGCTTCACTGGCCCAATCAGGGTCCGACGTGGGTGCTGCGCCAGCCCAATTCGGGCCCGTTGAGGACACAGCACTGGCCCAATCGGGGCCCATCGTGGGTGCTGTGCTGGCCCAATTGGGGCCCATCGAGGGTGCAGTGCTGGTTCGGTTGGAGGCCGGTGAGGGAGCTGTGGATTCCCTTCGGCTGGATGTCGGGCCGGTTCCTCCTCTTTCCTCCTATTTTTCCCCACCAGGTGCCGTTGGGGTTTCCCTCATTTGGGTTGGCTCTCCCCCGCTGTCCCTCTCGGTAGGGAGGTCATATCTGAGCTTCCTCCTCCGGTCCTGGTGGTCAAAGGACGCAGGACGGCCGCCTGAAGAACAGTCTTGTTGGATCGGCAACCTGATTCGGACGCCTGAAAAACTGCTTCATGGGTTCTGCGTTCTGGGTCATCCGCCTGAAAAACTGCTTCGTGGGTTCTGCATTCTGGGCCGTCCGCCTAAAGAACTGCCTTTTTGATTGGCTATGAGTATCTGAGGTATTAATATGACCATTTGCATCATTTTCATGGCTAGAAGTAAAACAATAATCTCCTATAATAGGGCCTTCACCTCTACGGGTGGTAATTAGTTGATCAAGGACCATTCTATCCTTTGTTATAATTTTGTAAATAATTGTAGTCTACAATTAAGTGTTTTAATCCCTAAGGTATTTTGTTTCCACTCTCACTCAAAGAAACAATGAACAAAAAACCTCTTTCCTGTATTTTCCATCTGAAATCGCATTCATGCTTCATACAGTAAATGGCATCATGTGGTAGAAAAGCATCTGTCTTCACCCTGCCCACCTGCACTGCCGACATGATGAGGGTGCGGTCAGTTACCAAAACGGGGTACACAGATCTGCCCAGTGTCCTGGCCAAATGTGAATAAGCCCAATGACTCAATGACCTTTGACAATGTAGATCCTTGGTATAACACTTGCTCGCTTCGTTGGTCAAGTAAGGTAGCAGTACAGGGGAGAGATGCACTGTAAGCCGTTGCATACTCAGAGAGTGTTAAGCTACTGGAAAGGGGACATCACCACTTCAAAAAGAGGAGTTCCCTGATGCAATTAACCTTGCATTCGCAGAGCAAGGAGTGTCATCATGTTTCTAATCAGTGGAGTGATGAGTTGTGTCAGGTGTGATTCAAAATGGAGTTCTCTATGTTATTTCTGTATATAGCCTTTCTTAAGAAACCAAACAGCCTGTAGTAGCTGCATTATTTTAGCAATAAAGACATTTTGCCTAACTGTTAGTGTTATTAAGGAGCAAATATAGCAATTCTCTACAGTGTATAAGTAATGGAACAACTTAATAACTAATATTAAGTATTACTAGAGGATGATGAGGATGATAAGGTAACAACACTAACCACACTTTTGTTTCCCTTGTATTTTTCCCTTGTCATGATAAACAAACAGCCTGCTTCTCTATTAGCAGAGGTTGTTCCTGGATGCCAAGTCATCAGCTGACACTTGCATAGAGAAACAGCTAGTCATTTGTTGTTGGTTTTTTCCAAATAAGTATACAATATACATATATTAAACAGTCTCTTGCTGAGGGTTTCAGGTGGGATAAAACGTTAGATGCACCCAAGTGCCACGTCCTTCACTTTCCGCAGCTGTTCAGGTCAGCCAGATAACCTTTGTGCTGTCCTCGCCAGGGAGTTTTGGTCCAGTTTCCTTTGATGACCAGATCCCCTGGTTTGCTCAAGAGATGGGTGCACCTCCCACGGTTCCTTCGTCACATGGTCCCTCCTGGGAAGGGCAGTATGGATGACATTGCTGTCAGTTGTCATTCTTTGCATATAATCACCCAGAAACCCTTCCTTATCACCTAAGTTAAATGGCTTCACTAATAGGGTTTGTCATTCACAGTTTCCTTATTCTTCTTATTTGTGTATTATACTAATCTTGTAGATTGTTGATGGTATGCTAAATGGTTTCCCAGGTAAATGTTTGGTACTAATAATTTAGGAACTGTATTTAAATGTGACATGATTTGATTTACAAAGTGTATTCCATTTCCATTATCTAAGTAAATCATTTCAGCTATTTTAAATCTTGATATTGTTTCAGTTAAGGGTTTCAGTGTCACCCCAGCAATATTTAAATTAGTGTAGGGGAAAGCCTTTGTATATTCAATAAGTGTGTAAATAATTTCTAAACATTTTTACCTTCACTCTTATTTAGTTCAATGAGATCCATGCAAAGGTTTTGAAAAGACTAAGTTTATGCAAGGAAGATCAAATTATTTTGCTTTGAGCTCCCTAAAGCATTGTTCTTTTAATTGAGTAAGGATTTGTATTGTCTTTGCAGTAGATTCTAAATTAAGTCTCACAGTAAACATAAATTCAGCACAAGTTGGACTTTTCTTAGACATTTGGAACTTTTCTCATATATTTGAATAGTTTTCTTCCTTATCAGTTTACCTTGTTTCTAATAAACATGATATTTGTTTTACAATAATCTGCAGATATTTTCTTAAATATCCGGAAATTTATTGATGTAACTTTATCTTCTCCTATTGAATGTTGTGATTTCATTACCAAGCAGTTTCATTTATATTTTTCTCTTCATTATTGATCATCTACTGTATTGATAATTTTTATGTATTATCTATTTTTCTGAGGATTGCTAATTATTTTTGCTAATTAATTTCTTTGGTACCCCCCTTTGATGAATGGAGACACACATGCATCAAAGTTACAGGGTATTTGCTTGATGGGTAGTGTCTTTTTACTAGAAAGAAGCGTGTTACCACTTTTTATATGTTACACACAGTTAATTTAGATGAAAATTTGTGAGTAGTATAGCTTCTTCAAAATGAGGTTTCAATAGTCATGGCTTCTTCTGTGCGTGTTGTCTCTTGACTTAGTCTAAAAAGTAGTATAGCTGTCTGTGCAGATTTGATGTGATTTAGCATTTAGAGCGACCATTCTGAGTTAGTCACTTAGATCACATCTGTCTGTCCAATTGAACACAGACAGGTTGAATTTGTGTAACTGACTCCTTGTGAAAGGTTGTGTCACACTCCTTCAGTCAATGGAAAGGTGGACATATTGCCTAAATAGAATTTGGCTTGATTTTGTACAAGGAATGCCTTATTTTATACAGTATATTCCTTGGTAAATTATGGGGTTGACTGTAGTCCTGAGGCCTAGCTCGGCCACAGCCAAGCACCAGGAGCACAGAAAACAGATTCCTTATTACTGTCACATTTCTGAAATGTGATATTGCCGCACCATTATGTGGTGAGTGGCATCAGATGTATCTTGCAGTGTGAAGTCATATGAACACTACATTTTTAAAGTCAGAGTCATTTAGATTGTTATGCTTTATGTCATTTGCAATGTCATTTGTTCTACTTAGCTTCAAAAAATGCTTGTCAACTGAGAGGTCCTTTCCCCTGTGGTCACTGTTGCCCCCCTTCCAGCCAATGAGCCCGTCACCCACACCCCCACTGTCCGGCCTCCTCCCATCTCCCACAAAGATCAAATGTCGGTGCCATCCGGCAAAGAAAATTTTGGGGAAACCTCATGGCTTCCCCATCCTTATGTCAGTATTTACATCAACAGGAGTGCAAATTTTATCACCTCATAAATCGATTTTACTAATGTTCCAGTTATCATCAATATTTTGTGTCCCTTAAATGTTTATCCCAGTTGTTTATCCCACTGTTTATTATAACGTCTAATGTTAAGAAACACAAGTGAATTGTTTTTTTTAATTTTATTACATGTTGCATATGTCATCAAGGATTTATTAAACTGAAAGGTAATGGTGATGTTATGATTCCTTGTTAATTTGGCAAATCTACTTCCTGGTGAAAGTAAAAGTAAAGTAAAGTAAAAAATTTTGTGAATGCTTTCCCTTTCCTGTTGAAAAATGAAGAATGAAGAATAGCAGAAAACCCTTAAAATTACACCTTAAGCCTCCACAATTTGAATGTGTTTTTGCTATTCACAGCAAGTATTCGCTAAATATTCTATGAATCAGTAAATGCTTTACCAATTGACATGGGTGATCACTAGTTTAGGATTATGTTTAAACAAAACAGTGTCATATATTAGAAGCCTTAAACCAATGCAGCATTTAGAATTAATAACTGCAGGTGTAGACCTAATCTCTGTTTTCAGGAATTTATGGCACAGGACCACAATCTGTGCGGGGGGGGGGGGGTTGTTTGTTTTTTTTATATGTCCTAAAACCCGTCAGAGCTTGATCCTCCTTCTTTTTATTACAAACATCTGAGTCATTTGAAGGCTGATTCTGTCTGTTTACCATCACCTTATCTTGGTCAGTCTGAGACAAGCAATATTTTTTTCCCCCTTTCTCTTCTACATGGACAGACTGAGGATCAAAATATAAATAAGATTGCAAATGTCATTTATTAAAAAGTGAGTTTAGTGTTATTGAAACAAAGCAACAATATGACATAGAATTACCAAAACCTGTGTCTGATAGTCAGTAGGCTCTGGCAAATCACATGCAAAAACTCTTTTTGAGTTTTTGGATTCCTATGTGACTCATTACAGCTTGCTAAAGTCACCAACTGATTATTAACTGATCGGGTTAGCTTCCGCTAACCCGGAGTTAACTGCTGCTACACCATCGGCTACTATTTAACCTGCAGTTAACATGTGTTTTTCTCTCGCTTCTGGTGGGATTTACCTCTGGTTTGTGCTCACCTGGGTTTTCCTGTCATTCATCCGTCTCCCTGTGACCGGGATTCTCCAGTACTTGGAGGCAGAGGTCCTCCAACTCCGCTTCCTGCAGGCTGGACCGCCACCATCTGTGCTTCACCTCCACCCGGACATCGCTGTCTTTCCCTGGCAAAGATGCATCCACCGGGGCTCTCGTCGGAATTACCACTCAGACAACTCCAACCAGATAAAGTCTATTTGGTCCGCATCTAGACGCCCTCATCGGAACACCGGTCGGACTGCTGATCACAGTGCGCTAGCCAGCCTGGCTAGGTCGGCTAGCCCTGCTGTCAACACCAACACTGCCGTAAGTTTCGGCCTGCTGAATATCCGCTCGCTGACTGGTAAGGGGCAACTCATCCAGGATCTCATCGTCGACCGTGAGTTGGATTTTTTATGTTTGACTGAAACATGGCAACAGCCAAATGACTACGTTTCTTTGAATGAAGCTAATCCACCTGGGTTTGTTTACAATTGCAAATCACGTGACTCTGGTCGGGGAGGTGGTCTCGCGCTGTTTTTCCGCGACCAGTGGAGAGTCTCACCGGTGTCTGTCCCTGCCTCCTCCTCGTTTGAGTCTATGGTCTCAGTGCTGTCTGGTCCTGTTCCTACAATTGTGGCAGCAATTTACCGTCCACCTAAGCCTAACAAGGACTTCATAAATGAATTTTCAGCTTTTTTGGCTGAGCTTTCTTCATGCTCTCCCAATATAGTAATTCTTGGTGATTTTAACATACACATGGACATTGTAAATAATAACCTTACCAGGGATTTTATGTTCTGTCTTAACAGTTTTGGTTTTCAACAGTTTATCACTGTTCCAACTCATTCAAAAGGATGCACCCTTGATTTAATTTGCTGTTTAGGTGTTATTCCTACCAGTTGCAAAACAGATGTGCTTCCCCTCTCTGATCATATGTTAATTTCTTTTGATGTTAATCTGGTTCTTTCAAAAAACAAGTCCTCCCGTGACATTTCCTTCCGTAATATCAAGGACATTAATCTGGACGCTCTTTCAGCTGGTATTAATTCTCTACCCCATACTGACAGTCTCTCCAGTCCTGATGAACTTGTTTCATACTATAATAACAGTCTCCAGAGTCTTCTCAATAACTTGGCCCCCCTAAAAACCAGATCAGTCACATTTACCCGTTCTTCACCCTGGTTCACTCGTGCTCTCAGACAACTTAAAGCCAAGGGACGCCAGTTGGAACATCTCGTTAGGAAAACTGGTTTAACTGCTCATCAAGAAATGTATCAAAATCATATCACTCATTACAAGGACTGCTGCAAACATGCCAAATCCACCTTCTACACCAGTTTGATCAGTTCATATGAAGGCGACACTAAGGCCCTATTCTCCTTACTGAAAACCATCACTCAACCGCCAGACTCCCTTCCCCCGCACATGGTCTCCCCTGCGTTCTGTGATAATTTGATTTCATTTTTTACCTCCAAAATTCAGAATATTCATCAACAGCTCGTTCCAATGATCTCTCACAATCCTTTATCAACATTTCCTCTTGTGTCTCCTACCTTCTCCTTTTCTGCATTTACTCTTCCCTCCATCACTGCTATTTCTAAACTGATAAGCAAATCCAAATCATCTACCTGTCGTCTAGATCCCCTTCCATCCATTCTCATCAAAGCATCTCTGTCCTCACTTGCACCTCTTATTACTCATATCATCCACTCCTCCCTCACTACTGGTCTAGTCCCCTCACTCCTAAAAACAGCTGCCATTACCCCAATACTCAAGAAGCCTGGTCTGGATCCCAACAATCTAAACAACCTTCGTCCCATCTCCAACCTGCCATTTCTGTCTAAAATTTTGGAAAAATCAGTAGCAGCCCAAGTCCACTCCTACCTCTCCTCTAATAACATTTATGAAGAGTTCCAGTCCGGTTTCCGTCCCCACCACAGCACAGAAACGGCCCTTCTTAAAATCACAAATGACTTGTTAATGTCAGCAGACTCTGGACTCCTCTCCATCCTCATCCTTCTTGACCTGACTGCAGCCTTTGATACCATTTCTCACCCCATCCTCCTCCATAGACTGGCATCTCTCGGTTTTTCTGGTACTGTTTTAAACTGGTTCACATCCTACCTTTCTGATCGCTCCCAATTCATCCAGTTAAAATCATACACATCCCAGCCATCGTCCATCTCTTCTGGTGTCCCCCAAGGTTCAGACCTTGGTCCAATTCTGTTCATCATTTATCTTCTCCCTATTGGTCATATTTTCCGTAAATTTAATATTCAATTCCATTGTTACGCTGATGACACCCAGCTATATCTTTCCTCCAGACCTACCTCCAACCTCCCTCCCACCTCCCTCTGTGACTGCCTCCATGAACTCACTTCCTGGTTTTCCTCTAACTTTCTTAAACTTAACAGTGATAAAACAGAAGTCCTTTTAGTCGGTTCAAAATCCACCTTTTCAAAGTCAAACAGTATCACCATCACTATTGATAATACTACTGTTTCCCCTTCCCCTCAAGTCAAAAACCTTGGGGTAATCTTGGACACCACCCTTTCTTACAAATCCCACATTAATAATGTCACCCGGTCAGCATTTTTTCATCTACGTAACATCAACCGTCTCCGTCCCTCCCTCACCCCTGCCAGCACTGCCATCCTGGTCCATTCTCTTGTTACCTCCCGTCTGGATTATTGTAACTCCTTTCTTTCTGGTCTCCCCCTCAAAACTCTTAAAAAACTTCAACTGGTTCAGAACGCTGCCGCCCGGATCATTACCAGAACTCCATTCACCCATCATATCACTCCGGTTCTGCAGCACCTACATTGGCTCCCCATCAAACACCACATTGACTATAAAATCATTCTCCTCACTTACAAAGCCCTCCATGGCCTCGCCCCCCCATACTTGGCTGCACTCCTCTCCGTCCATATACCATCTAGAACTCTCAGATCATCAACTACCATCAATCTCATTGTCCCTCCTGCACGTATGACTACCATGGGCCTTCAATCATTCAGCTGCACCGCCCCCCGCCTCTGGAGCTCCCTCCCACCCGACCTCAGGAATTTAAACTCACTCACCACCTTCAAATCCCACCTCAAGACTTTTCTATTTACTAAGGCCTATTCTGTGTGATTGTTGTACTTGTGATGTGTTTTTAAATATGTTTTATTGATTGTTTTTATTCTTGTACAGCGTCCTTGAGTGCCTTGAAAGGCGCCTGAAATAAAATGTATTATTATTATTATTATTAAACACAGTAATCATCAACTTCTTCTGTGCTTTGAATCATGTAATATAATGGTAAATGGTAAATGGCATTCACTTATATAGCGCTTTTATTCTCATCTCTTGATGACCAAGGCGCTTCACAGATTCTGCTATCCACCCATTCACACACACATTCACACACTGAATGTGTGTGTGATATGTGATATGTGACATAATGTATACACAAAGCCTTCAGTGATTAGGCATTATTAAGTGCCAGTGTGGCGGGTTGGTGTAACCCCCACAACAGACTGGACAGACACAGCGCTCGGCTAGAGCAATTAACAGAACAGTGAAATGTGTGTATTAATGTCTACAGGCAGCCCCGCTTCTTCTGGCTCACTACTGTGATGTTAATGTGCCTTTCATGCATTGTGTTCATGCGTCCTGTCCTTACTGTGACCTAGAGACTGAGATCAATATGTAGATGTGCCTTGTAACCTCTTTGTCTTGCAGCTGGAGCAGAGGCCAGCAATCTGCCTATTGTGATGTAATTCTCTCAAATGCAAATGTCTCATGCCTGTTCTGCAATCTCTTTGATCATACCAACTGTTGGGAAATGCTCTTTTATGTATTGTTGTAGTTGGGTATATACAGTATACTGCACTATAATCCATGCTCACTCTCTCACTCTCATTCACTCACCCTTCAGCTGCTGCTGCAGACACACACTTTGTGTCTCCTCCTCTGAGAGCCTGAGGATCCCGCTCCGGTCTGCTCACACTTGCACCGGAGCGGGGATCCTGTGAAGGCGGTATGATTCAATAAACCTGCTTTAAACCTTCACCAACGCCGCTTTATTTCTTGCCGCTTCACTGGTGACCCCAAGAATGCACACGCTTTGTGCAACGCAACCTTCTGGTCTGGACGGCCACGCTGGCGACCCGACGCTGAAAAAAACACGCTGCCAGTGAACACAGCAGCCTGACGCAAACAAGCTGCCCTCCCTTCTGCTTCAGGGAGACCTCGACGCGGAGCCAACACAGGCGAGCTACTCTCCGGACATCACCCACGACCGGGAAAACTGCAGAAAACGTCATGGCGCGACCCTCGCCTGAGATCGGGACGTCCACGTTGGACCGGCCGAGGGACACAGAACGTTTTCTCCCTCTCACCGCTACTCCTCCCTCTCAGCGATCCTACTCATCTACCCGAGCCTGAGGAACAAAGATCGTCTATCTCCCCTCAACGCTCCAACGCACCATGACTAATCTGCAGCCACAGCTCATCATAGATGTTTATCGGCGCTGTCTGCGCCGATCTCCACCAAGATTCCTGACCCTGGTTCTCCTCTCCAGCTGGCCCACCCATCACGGAACCCCGCGCACGCACCGGGGAGTTACGAGGACGGCGCACCACACACGGGACACATACGGCTCCACTGACCGCCTTCCTTCTGCTGCACACTGGCCCTTCAGGCTTGCTCGTACACCTGAGGCACGCAACTTGCTCACTGGATTTTATGGTCTTAGCCACGGCACACAAGGGGAATTCAGCTGTCTGTGGTTCCCGAGGCTTTAGGGTTGCGCCTGCATCTAAAGTCAACACGCCAAGTCCCTCTGCTTTTGTTCCTTTTTTTCTTACAGCCGCTCCTGCTTTTCTTCATGGCCACGAGAGGAGTCAGAGACTAATTTTTCTTCTTGTGATCTCCGCAAGTTCAACGGGACAGCCCCTCGACATCGCGGAACAACATGCAATTTTTGCACGGCCAGGACGATTTCACCGCTCCCGGCCGGCACTTACCACCACCACCACCACCCCCTCCGCCTGCACAGAGCTTCTCCTGCTCGCTGCCCAAGCTGCATGATCGAGACCTCGGCCGCCTGCCGAGCCCTCTGGGAGGGAGCGTGTGGCGGGTTGGTGTAACCCCCACAACAGACTGGACAGACACAGCGCTCGGCTAGAGCAATTAACAGAACAGTGAAATGTGTGTATTAATGTCTACAGGCAGCCCCGCTTCTTCTGGCTCACTACTGTGATGTTAATGTGCCTTTCATGCATTGTGTTCATGCGTCCTGTCCTTACTGTGACCTAGAGACCGAGATCAATATGTCTCTCAAATGCAAATGTCTCATGCCTGTTCTGCAATCTCTTTGATCATACCAACTGTTGGGGAATGCTCTTTTATGTATTGTTGTAGTTGGGTATATACTGTATACTGCACTGTAATCCATGCTCACTCTCTCATTCACTCACTCTTCAGCTGCTGCTGCAGACACACACTTTGTGTCTCCTCCTCTGAGAGCCTGAGGATCCCGCTCCGGTCTGCTCACACTTGCACCGGAGCGGGGATCCTGTGAAGGCGGTATGATTCAATAAACCTGCTTTAAACCTTCACCAATGCTGCTTTATTTCATGCCGCTCTGGAGCTCCCTCCCACCCGACCTCAGGAATTTAAACTCACTCACCACCTTCAAATCCCACCTCAAGACTTTTCTATTTACTAAGGCCTATTCTGTGTGATTTTTGTACTTGTGATGTGTTTTTAAATATGTTTTATTGATTGTTTTTATTCTTGTACGGCGTCCTTGAGTGCCTTGAAAGGCGCCTGAAATAAAATGTATTATTATTATTATTATTAAACACAGTAATCATCAACTTCTTCTGTGCTTTGAATCATGTAATATAATGGTAAATGGTAAATGGCATTCACTTATATAGCGCTTTTATTCTCATCTCTTGATGACCAAGGTGCTTCACAGGTTCTGCTATCCACCCATTCACACACACATTCACACACTGAATGTGTGTGTGATATGTGATATGTGACATAATGTATACACAAAGCCTTCAGTGATTAGGCATTATTAAGTGCCAGCATGATATTGTAATATTCAGTTAATTTCATCATTGTCATGGTGGTAGCAGTGATTAAGATGCAAGCATTTGTACTTAACCCTTTGAGTGTGCAAATTTCCGTGCCCCGAGTGGCAGAGCGCGGCACTGCGCTTGCCTTCTCACTCTGACTTCGTCCAAAGTAAGCGAGAATTTTTTTTTTTTTAAATATACTGATTTCTTGTTCATAATCTTTGAAGATAAGATGATGAGGTACCTCTGTACAAAAAATGGTGTCAAAAGACTGAACCATTTTTTGTATAAATACTTCCAAAGTCCAATTTTGACAGAGTTATGGATTTTAAAGGGGTGCCGCCACATTATGCAAATTAGATGACTAAATTTATTCCTATCTGAAACTTTGGATCATATTTTACATCTTTCTTATTGACAGTAAGCCATTATCTCTTACCACTTTAAAGTTATAACCTTGGAAATCTGAACTATTTTATTGACAAAAAATATTTACCACTCTTGACCACTAGGGGGTATGATGCAGTTCTGCACCATACACACTCAAAGGGTGTATGGTGCGATGCCCTTTATGACAGCATCGCAGACCGTCCTATGTTGTGCTCTGTCTATGTGATGGCATCGCAAGCAGTCCTATGATGTGTTCTGTCTATGTGCCGTCATATAGATCATATCTTTATGACGGCATTGCGTGTCCTATGATGCCTGCGATCATAGGATCATTATAGGACATCCTATGAAAGTTACTGTTACCATGGCGACAGTAATCATGGTGATGCCTGCCTTTGATCTTTGACATGGTTAAGCAAGTATTTCTGCATGCCCGTAGAAAGTGTTCTGACCTCACAATGTGCCTATGATGTCTATATGACATCGTAGGGGGAATTTGGAACACAGTGTGCGCATATGACACAGACACATAGACAGAAATTTCTTGAATTTTATATATGCACCATAGGACATCATGCAGACATGTCCTGTGATATGCTCTGCCTGTGTGCCATCCTATAGACATTATATCTTTATGACGGTGTCGCGAGTCCTATGATGCCTGAGATCATAGGAGCAGTTCTGCATACCCATAGAAAGTGTTCTGACCTCACAATGTGCCTATGATGTCGACATCATAGGAGGAATTTGGAACACAGTGTGTGCATATGACAGGCACTTAAAGAGATTTCTTGATCTGGCAACTCTGCTCGCAGCACCGTAGAATTGGCCATAGCTGCAGAACTCTTTTGTGCAGAAAACACGAACGCGCTGTAAAGACTGGCCCTGTGACTGATTCACCTTGCCAATTTTGAGCCATATGACATCATAAAGACACATTAGTCTAGGCATCGTGAGTGATGGTCTATATGACATCATAAAGACACATTTGTCTATCAGCCATACGACATCATAAAGACACATTAGTCTAGGCATCATGAGTGATGGTCTATATGACATCATAAAGACACATTTGTCTATGTGCCGTCATATAGACATCATATCTTTATGACGGCATCACGAGGCCTATGATGTCTGAGTTCAGAGATCATTGGCCGTCCTATGATGTACTATAAATGTGACAGACACACAGACACACACACAGACAGACACACAGAGATTTCTTGCTTTAATAGAGTGGTCAGATTTGGCCGGCCGGCCCCGGCACAGCTGTTGGCGCTGCCGAGGACACAGTCCAAGGATGGATAATTTTTTCACACATAGGGAGTTGTTCAGAACTCCTTATAAGAACTCCTGATACAAACATACAGTATACAGTGATAATATAGAGTGAAGTACATGGCGGTAATGCACCTCTCAGCTGGTTGCCAACTGCCAATCAAATCTAAAAGAAGAAAGAAGAAGAAGATGTTGCAAAGGTATTCAGCTCCTGAAGAAGCCGGAGCACCCTGTGTCAAGAACTCCCCGTGTCAAGAACTCCCCGTGCGCGTCTCCATGGCGTACGGCAAGGGGAGAAAAAGGATGAGGATTTAAACGCTGGGTTACACCATACACACGTTAATTGACACAATACAAACACAAACAGCTCGGATACGCATAGAGTTCTCAAGGCCGCCCAACACACACACTGGAGGAATACAGCGGCGGACAGCGCACAGACAGATACTCACAGTGCGGGGGCAGGACGAGTAGTCACAGCGACGGCAGCGAGCAAACACAGATACAGTTCTTCCTGACATGACGGTGGACAGGGAAAACGACCATCCAACGCGTACAATGATCCAGCGGCATTTGTCTAGCAAAGAGCTGCTTCTGTACAAACGCCGCTGGCGTGACAAATTGGGAACACCTAGGCGAGCGCGGGAAAGATGATTACCGGGGCGAACGGCTGGCTGTCAGAAAGAGGGGGGCGTGGCCGGATGGGCCAGAGCAGCAGCTGCAGGCAGGAACAGAAACAGTGCACGGACATGAAAACAACAAGAAATCAAAACACTACTCCACATAATAAACCCACTGCCTGAGTCACCAAGATCGATCACAATCGAGCCCCCAGGAAACACGGGCTTGGTTCATGACAGAGCCCCTCCTTCTAGGGGTGGATACCAGACACCCACGGTAACATCAAGGAACCCCCCCCACACACACACACACACACCAACCCCAACAGGCACACCAATAA
Source organism: Pholidichthys leucotaenia (assembly GCA_020510985.1). Lineage (NCBI taxonomy): Eukaryota > Metazoa > Chordata > Actinopteri > Cichliformes > Pholidichthyidae > Pholidichthys > Pholidichthys leucotaenia. Next base: position 130,880,110 of record CM035850.1, read on the forward strand.
CACATAAACCCGGGTGGGACATAGGGGAAACAGGAAAGGAGGGAACACAATACTCCGCACAGGGTCCACAACTAACCCCCCCAGTCCAAAGACTTGGAGGCTCGGGAGGCCGCCCAGAGTCCCAGGCCCAACAGGCAGTTCGGCGAACCCAGTCCGGTGGCCTGCTGGAGAACCTGGGCCATCTGGCCCAGAGAACCAGTCCCTCAGGCGGTCGGCCAACATTGTTAAACCACCAGGGCCAACGGGGTGAGGCAGGAGGCGGCCTGCCTACTGGGAAGCCCGCTGGTGGGTGACCGGACCAAAGGGAGGGAACCCCCATGGCGTGCGATCCAGAGGAGAAGGGGACTATGGCGTCCTTATGGCGGTCCGCAGCCCCCTCAGAAATCCCGTCTTGGGACTCAGTAGCACCTGTGGTGGACCCCAACTGGGCCAGCTTCACTGCACCCATGGTGGACTCCAGCAGGAACCTAGCTGCACCCACGGTGACCTCCAATTGAGGCTCGGCTGTATCCGCGGTGACCCCTGACCGGGCCGGCTCCGCTGCACCCACGGTGGACTCCAGCAGGAGCCTAGCTGCACCCACAGTGAACTCCAGCTGAGGCTCAGCTGCACCCACGGTGGCCTCCGACCCAGAGCAAGGTGTCCATGATGGGTCTGGGCAGGAGCGCAGCACCCACATCGGGCTAATCCTGGAGCGCAGCCCCCACGTTGGTCAAAAGCCAGCCTGCTGGACCCATGGCAGCACGGCCTGCGGAGGAGACCACACAACGACCTCAGACCTCAGGGCAGCTGGACCTGTGAGTCATCGGGCAGTGAGACTGGCTCCATGAGGACCCATGGAGATGGTTGTTCTTCTCCAACGACCCTAGAAAATTGCTCAGGAACGGGGGAAGAAACAGAGTCGTTAGGGTCGCTGGCAGTGGAGGAGCCCGGCGAGGGAAGTTCAGACGCAGCTGTGTACTGCGCCCGACTTTCCTCACCTAAAGCCAGACAAGATCTCTCTAAAACTGCCATAAGAAAAACAAGAGAGAACACTGGCCTGAGCTCAAGCTCCACCACTGTCCAGGACTTCATTGATCCTGGCAATGAACACTCGGGCCCAGCCTCCAGGAGGTCCAGCTCAGGCTCCCAGTCTACTGCAGATGCCTCTGCAGCTGGCAAGATGGTGATTGCAGTCCTACTGTCCTCCTGCAGCAGCTCCAACGCTGGGGATTCATCTGGCGTGGCTACAGGGGGATCTCTCCATGCTGGCTCCTGGAAGGGAACGTCTAGGACCACCAGCTCCTCCACCGTCTGGTGGCTTGGTTCCAAGACTGGCAGGCACTCAGGGATGAAGGAAGGAGACACAGAAGGAGTAGGGGATCAGTTTGCAGCTGCAGCCAGAGGAGAGGACCCAGTGGACTGCTGAGATTGGGCCTCTCTCTCGGGAGACAGACAAGGGTCTTTATGGGTCACTTGGGTTACCCATAAACATACAAGTGTGAAAACACACTTGCCTGTCATCCTGGCGTTCAATGTTCTCAGCTGTAGAAGGCGGATTGTTCTCCCTCTCCATGTCCACGGAGTTTTTGGCCCCTTCCCACAGTACTGATGACTCTCTCAGCGTGGCTGCAGGGGACCAGCTCCGTAATGGCTCCGGAGCGAAATCCTCCGGGGCCATCAGCTCCTCCATCGTCCGGTGGCTCTGCTCACTCTCGGGAATCGACGGGGGAAACACGGAAGAGACAAGAAAATGGTTTACCTCCGCAGCTGGAGGGGAGGACCCAGCGGACTGCCGAGGCTGGGCCTCTCCTCCAGGAGACAGACAGTGTTTATCATTATCATGTTTAATAGCACGAAAACACACTTGCCTGTTCTCCTGACGCTCATTGTTCACAGCTGCGAGGAGCTGGCAGTCATCCTCACTCACATCTGCGCTGGCTCTGACTCCCCCTCTGGACGATGGAAGAGCCGGTTCGGGAGACGCGTAAGTGGGCGTGAACCAAGGAACCATGGCCCTCTCGGTGGCTGGAAGGATGTCGACAGCCGAAGGAGGGGAAGGCTTCTCCCGGTGTCTCCTCACCGGATGATGCCATGGTCTGCTCTCGGGGACTGACCGTGCTGGAGAGGAGGGTCGGGCGAAGAGTCCCGAAGAGTGAAGGCCTGTTGATCTCCAGGTCTCTGTGCCAGCGCCGTGCGGAACGGCAGCCCGGGGAAGGAGCGCTGGAGCGAACTCACAGTCGCCAGCAGGTTGGCGAACGCGGGGTAGTCCCATAACCCGGGATAAGCCTCCAAAACCTCCATAACTCCTTCCAAGCACTCCAGCTTCCTCTTCGGTCATCTGGCGGCGAGGTCCCCATTGATGAAGGTCTGGATAGATTCAGCAGCCCATCCCTCCTCGATCGTGGGCAACTCCACAGCAACAGCCTCCACAGCAGACGAGATGGTGGTGACAGTCCAATGCTCTTCCTGCAGCGGTTCCAACACTGGGAAATCCTCAAGCGTAGCTGCAGGGGAGCCTCTCCACGCTGGGTCCGGGAATAGATCATCCAGGGCCACTGGCTCCTCCACCGTCTGACGACCCTGACCTTGGGCCAACGGGCCCACAGGGAGAATGGGAGGAGACACGGAGAGGGGAAAAGGTGAATTAATATTTGCAGCCGGAGGAGATGACCCAGTCGACTGCTGGAACTGGGCCTCTCCCTTGGGAGACAGATAAGGTTTGTAATTAGATGGAGTGAAATGAAAAAACACTTGCCTGTCATCCCGGCTCCTGATGCTGACAGCTGCAAACTGTTGGCAATCACCCTTCTGCGTGTCACTGACTCCTTTAAGGGGTTGTAGAGGAGCCAGCTCCGATGACGCGGAGGTGGGCGTAGCCGGGACAATCTCGGAAGACCTCTCGGCAGCTGGAGCGATGACGGCCACCGAAGACGAGAGGAGCTTCCTCCGGGGAGGCTTCCTTTTCCTCACGCTCAGTTTGGGCACCAGATAGTCCGGGACTCTGAGCACACCATCCAGCAGCAAGTAATCGAGGCTGATGAACTCCGGAGTATCCGGAAATGAAGGTGGTGTAGCCGCAGGGGACTCGAGCGCTGGCAGCTCCTCACCCGACCCCTTGGACGTTACAACGAAAATGTCCCTGAAATTCTCGTCCCACATTCTATCCCGGTTCATCACTCTCGCTGTCACACCCAAGCCCTTTGAACTGTCTCAGGTGAACAGGGCTCCAGTGCCCGTGAAAGTATGTCCTCCAGCAGACAAAGCGAGCGCAGCTCCCTCTCCAGCAGCTCAGCCATCGTGCCCGGAAAGCAGGTAAGTGAAAACAAGACAGTCCCAGAAATGAAAAAATGATTTGTGTGGGTGTAACCAGCTAAATCCTTTTAGATGGCTGATCATTCTGTCAAGAACTCCTCGTGCACCTCTCCTTGGTGCACGGTAAGGGGAGAAAAAGGATGAGGATTTAAACGCTGGGTTACACCACACACACGTTAATTGACACAATACAAACTCAAACAGCTCGGATACGTGTAGAGTTCTCAAGGCCGCCCAACACACACACTGGAGGAATACAGCGGCAGACAGCGCACAGACAGATGCTCACAGTGCGGGGGCAGGCCAAGTAGTCACAGCGATGACAGCGAGCAAACACAGATACAGTCCTTCCTGACATGACGGTGGACAGAGAAAACGACCATCCAACGCGTACAATGATCCAGCGGCATTTGTCTAGCAAAGAGCTGCTTTTGTACAAACATCGCTGGCGTGACAAATTGGGAAAACCTAGGCGAGCACGGGAAAGATGATTACCATGGCGAACAGCTGGCTGTCAGAAAGAGGGGGGCGTGGCCGGATGGGCCAGAGCAGCAGCTGCAGGCAGGAACAGAAACAGTGCACGGACATGAAAACAACAAGAAATCAAAACACTACTCCACATAATAAACCCACTGCCTGAGCCACCAAGATTGACCAGAACCGAGCCCCCAGGAAACACGGGCTTGGTTCATGACACGCTACTGGACTGTTTGAAGAAGAAGAAGAAAAACGTTGGGACCGCATTTACATCTGTGTTCGGCTGGCAGTAGGATTGATTTGTTTGTGGCGGATAGCAAAAACTGTACACTGTCTGTAACATTATGGCATCTAGCTCTGACTGTGATAGAAAAATTCCATATGATCTACATTATTATTATTTTAATAATGTATTATTATATTTGAGAAGTATCATACCTTTCATATGCCATGTTTAATGTTTACATGTGCATTCCATATAGAATAAGTTCATGTATTCTTGGCATGTTTCTGTGAGCAACTTCAGAGAGTTCAGACTGAAGATCAGTACAGGATCAGTACATGCATAAGGAATGATCTAAGCCACGTTTTATAATCTCTTTGACATGTCCTGTTTCGGGTCACAGGAATGCACAGGAACTCCTCAGCTTATAGTGTTTTATGGACGTTCTGTTAGATTTACATTCTTGTCTCCAGAGTGTCTGTGATGTTTCCCCGGATAAGCTTTGATTATCAGGACTGTCCCTTTCTGTCCCTTCCCTTATCCTCATCCTCCCTCTCCTTTCTCCTACCTATGTATATCAGACCTAAAGAAATGGATCCCTTAGAGATTCTAGGTGTGTCTGAATGTCATGCTTTGTAATCTCTCCCCCAAAGTGGCCATTGGGGTGACACCTTATATATTTTGTAATAAATGTACATAAATCCAACTTTCTGCCTGATTTCTGTCTTCGAATAATTTAAGCTCAAAATTATTCTAACATTTTGGCGCTCCGAACAGCGAATCTACATATCTTCATCTTTCCGACGCCTCCGCTTGATTCCAGCAAGTGCACAGCTGATAAAAATACCTTCTCAGGCTGAGTGAAAAAAAAAAAGGCTCAGTGTTACTGCAGTGAAGGCATTTCAAACCGGGGTGCTGGAACTGACTGGGTGACGGATCTGAGAATCCTACAGGCGACTTGAATGTAAGTACATTTGTTGTTGTTGTTTATGGATAAAAGATAGTGAGATTACCCGGACTGATTGAACATCGCGGATGCTGTTTGGATGCATTATTACGGCTTGATCGTTGGGTCATTCCTGTCCACAGTGAGCGATATTGCAATAATCCCTTGGGAGGAACGAGATTTTCCTCTGCAAACGGTGAGCATTATCGCAAGACCCGGGGAGGTTCCCAGGGGTCCGTTGTCCTCTGCATCCTGTCAGTGCGGTGGAGGTGCCGGAAGTTGCATGCAAAGAAAAAAGGGAAAGATTCATGCTCTTTTAGCCACAGATGTTTTATTGTCTAAATAACTAGGCTCTCGACGTCTTGTGGAAGAGTTTACGTGATCCCAGGAAAGTAGATTTTCACGCAAGATTTGTGCCCTTACCGTGTCTGCTTATCGCCCATGCAGCTTCCCCCACTACGGTGAGACCAGGGCAGGAGGTCTTACTGGGGCTTTCGGCACACAGCGGAGGGGTTACGTGACTACTGAAATACTGGTAGATTTTATTTTGAGAATTTGTTGAAGCGCTGGATAAAAGTTTCTGTAGTCTGGTTTGTTTTGTCTCTGTGTAATCTGCTCCGGTGCAAAAAAGTGACAGAGTTCTCCACGAAGTGGGAAAAAGCAGGTTGTAAAATTGTTGTTTGTGATTTTTTCTGGTATTTGTGGAGCATAAAAGACTTGGTTGATTGCTTATTATCCTTTTGGGAAAGGATTAAAATTGTGGATGTTTGCAAATTATACTTTTGGGTGAGAAATTCTATTGTGTTTTCATTGCGGTAGGGAAAAAAAATATGTTTCAGGCACGTCCCACTGGAAGGAGACCCGGGGGCAGACCCAGGACTCGGTGGAGAGACTATGTCTCCCAGCTGGTCTGGGAACGCCTTGGTATCCTCTCTGAAAAGCTGGAGCAGGTGGCTGGGGAGAGGGAAGTCTGGGCTTCTCTGCTTGAACTGCTGCCTCCGCGACCCGGACCTCTGGAAAAGCGGTAGAAGATGGATGGATGGATGGATGGAAAAAAAAAAGAGAGAATGGTGGGTTGCCACATGCACGTGTTTTCCACTAAAAGTTGCCAGTTTCAGAGATTAATTGAAGTAATTTTCATGCTGTTTTGGTTTTTGGCATAAACCTAAAAGTCTTTATTGGGTGAACAGATCTGACCTTGTGGAGATAATGTAAAAAGAGAGCATTTCTGTGTGTGTGGGGGGGGGGGCTTGTGTTTAAAAGTGAGTAAGTGAGAAGAAGAGAAAAGAGGAGTGAGAAGAAAACAAAAATCTATGTATGAGTATTTTTACAAAGTTTTGGGGTTTTACTTTTTTTTCAGTCTAACTTTGTGCGTTTTGACTCTAATGTTGCATACGTGATAAACCATTTACATATTTTTAAAGCCAATATTTTCATTTCCTCCAGTTTTTCTTTGGAAAATGAAAAACATTGAGCTATTTTTATTCAATTTTTTGACGTCTCACTGACTTTTATTGACTCAATTGCCTTATTTCTCTGACTGAAGCATAACAGTGAACTTTACAGGGAAAAATGGACACAGGACTAACAACCAGCCTCTGGGACCCGGCCTCTCACCACTGTCCGTGCCTCCCTCGTCAAGACCACAGGTGCATAGAACATCTAAGTTAAGTACAATTGCTTGCATCTTAATCACTGCTACCACCATGAGTCTGACTGATACGGTACATTGAAGCAGCAAAAGCATGGAGTTTAGGCTCCCAACACAGATCAGAGGCACCATGAAAACAAAAAATCTGATCTCTGTCAACAAAACACACACGCACACACTAAATGTCCTTGTGGAGCAGGACTCTGACTGATATGGTAGACAGTTGCAGCAACAGCATGAAGTATAGGCTCCCAATTTACTAATCTTTTATCAACCTGTATCCCTACCCTCACCTATAGCCAACCTATAGCCACAAAGTTAGCAGTGACTAAAAGAATTAAGATTCTGTCAGATTAGACATCTTTCAGGGGATAGGGCCTTTTTTAACAAGGCCTGCTCCTGTGTAACATAAGCTTCTGCCTGTATGAGGGGGATTACTCCCCCTTCTCTCACTCACTCACACACACACACACACTGACCTGAGCAAACAGGCCTATTTGATCTTTACATGAAAACACACACCCACATTGACCCAGACTGTCACAGGGCTGCACCGTTCATTCAGAGAAATCTGAGGAGCCTGAACTCAGACTTAAACCTCATCGAAAATCTGAGGAATAGGGTCTAGTAGACAAGTTGAAGGCTTGGATGAGGAAATTATTTTATCTAACTCTTAAAGGTCAATCGGAGTAAACTCATCCATCCATCCATCTTCTTCTGCTTAATCCTTTCCAAACAGATATTAATTGAAGGAGTTATAGTAGCATTTATGAACTTTCTAATCATTCAAAAACATTTTCACACTTTGAATTACTGAATTATTGTATAAAAAACTGTGAAAACCATCCATCCATCCATCCATCTTCTACCGCTTAATCCTTTCGGGTCGCGGGGGGGCTGGAGCCTATCCCAGCATCTTTGGGCGAGAGGCAGGGTACACCCTGGACAGGTCGCCAGTCCATCGCAGGGCCAACACAGAGAGATAGACAACCATTCACTCTCACAGTCATACCTAAGGACAATTTAGAATCCCCAGTTTGATGCCAATTAACCTAACTTGCATGTTTTTGGCATGTGGGAGGAAACCGGAGTGCCCGGAGTAAACCCACGCAGACACGGGGAGAACATGCAAACTCCACACAGATCACTGTTGGTCGGGGGCTGGGATCGAACCCAGGATCCCCCGGCCAAGGGTGAGTTGCTGTGCTGCCGCAGTGCTAACCACTGCTCCACCATGCTGCCTTGTACTAAACATTTGTTTATTAAACACCCGATACAAGTTTGTAAAGGGTCAACATCACCCTGTTTTTATTGTGGTTGCAGTTTTTTTTAAATCACACAAGTACATGTGTGAAGTGCATTTACATGTTTGAAGAAAGAAATTTTAACTCCCTTATTTTTTTGTAGCAACTTACTCCGCTTGTACTAAACATTTGTTTATTAAACACCCGATACAAGTCTGTAAAGGGTCGACATCATCCTGTTTTTATTGTGGTTGCAGTTTTTTTTAGGTGTTTTTGTACAAACTAAACACCCTCTGGTATATCTGTGCTCATGAGTGATGAATTTAGCATAACGTCGTCCATGTTGTGTCATACACATTTTTTTTGCTTTCCTGTTGACAAAAACAGTTTTTTTAAATGTTACATGAAGATAAACCTGAATCAAATGAAACTATGTTAAACAAAGTTACTTCAACCTGATTAACCTGTAATGTGTAATGTGAAAAAACATAAGTACCCCAGAATCTTACTCAATGACTAACTTTTGATTTAGTTTATTCTTTTTCCACACAACTTTTTTTGCTGTAGTAACACTAAAATATTTCACTAACCCATTTTTGGATGACAGATTTGTTGTAGACAAGTGATTTTTCTTTTCCTCTCATTGGACTTGACAGACAAATATTCACGATTCTCAGTTTGGTTTCATAATACATAAAAAATGTAAGAAAGGGCATCGGGACAGTAAAACATTGTACACAATATTTAGTTAGTTAGTTAGTTAATTCCCTTCCACAGCATGTGGAACACCATTTTGGCGTATGGGGCAGCGCTTATCTCCGTTTCTCTGACCCTAGGCCACACAGCTACTGTAAGTAAGTGAAAGCTACAGTGGGGGGGGGGGGGGGTCAGTCCTCTGGTAGCTCTGTGCGTAACTTTCCTTTCCTTTCCCCGTTCCATTATGCTGAGCACCACGCTAGAAGGCAGAAAGTACCATTTTTATATGGTCTTTGGTATGACCCAGCCGGGATTTGAACCCCTGCCTCCCGGGTGTGGGGCGGATGCTCTACCAGCTGAGCCACCACTCCGGTAGTACACGATATTTACCAACGGGTAAATTATTTTATTCAGTTTATTTCAAAAACTTTATCCTTTGCAAATGTATTTATCACGGCAAATTCTAATTTAAAAAACTTTATCTTTAAAAAAAATAAGGCGATGGCTTTTACCTTCTTTTCTGAGTTTCTAAGTTGGATTTTTAAAATACTTTTAAAAAAGCATTTGACGCATTAGATCATGCCATTTTACCATCTACATTAGAAAAATGCGGTATAAGAACCCACCCATCAACACAACAAACGCGGGGTCATTCTATCCAATGAACGGAGAGGGAGAGTCCTTCCCCTATAAAGGTCTACGGGCGGGCCCCTACCGTCAACCAATGAAACTACAAGGGGGAGCGTGTGAAAATCGGATAAATAAAAAATGAAACAAACTTCGGGAAAAAGACAGAAAAAAAACTCCTCCATGACTAAGAGGCCGAGCAATCTTCATCTTATCAGCGAGACACCCATCTCCACCTTGCTACAGAGCGCTCGGGGATTAGCGCCGAAAAAGAGAATGTTGTATCTTTGGCGCATCCAGACCCCCCGCAATTGGGAGACTTCAGGAAGAATGGCAGTTAGAAGCCAGAGGTAGATAGGGTTACGTGTACTACGCAAGTAGTGAACTGTGTTTTTACCAGTTGGATGAAGGAAAAACTTTTGGCCCGCTCTCCAGAAACGCCACACTTTCGGCCGTGGACTGGAGCCTAGTGTGAAACGCGATTTACCCCGATCTGAAAACAAGCAATGTACATCGCCAACAGACGGGAGTGGAAGATGAACCTGCTACAAAAGACCAACAGACACAGACACCTGTACGTGTGAAAGGAGAGCAACTACCGGTATTCGTTACTGGAAGAATGTTGGCTAGTAGTGTTTGGGAGACGAAGGCATCCCCGTCTGGGAGGTGGTACTTCCGAGCCACGCATCAGGTATCAATGGGTGATGCCCCATCCGAGGACGAATTTATCTTGCAGTATTTCAATTCCGAATGCGATGTGTTCCAGACAGCGTTACGCTTACCTACAATAGTGTTGGTCAAAATGGTTGAGGAGAAAGGCAAAAAGCTCAAGGCCCTTTTCATTTCCAGCCGTACCACGAGAGATGTGGTCACGGTGAAAAAAACCCTAGCTTTTCCAGATGACACCACTCCCACGACCTCCAGCACCTAATCCCGCCCCTCCTAACGATTTTAAAAGAAGACTGCCGACCACCCATCTAACCCCAAACCAAAATGGAAGCAAACCCATGTGTGACTCTCCAAGGGTGTTTTGAATGAGGCCCTTGGGAAGAATTATCGTCTCTGAAAATATCGAGCGAGGATGACCGCCCACCTTCACAAACATGCTCCCTAGATACCAAGGATCCTCCTCAACTGTCTTTACCCACCCTCAATTCTAAAATGGAGCTGATCCGTTCTATGGATGCTGAAGAATATGCCGCTGACCCTCCACAATATTGCACAATATTTTATCAACATTACTTATAACGTACTGATCGCTGATGCAGTACTTTATGGTAGAGAAATCAAAAAATCCATCATACCTAAAGGAAAATTTAGCTCTCCACCTACCCATGAGTAATAGAGATGTAGAACCTCTGAAAAGAAGGTAGTTGCTTCAAACCGATTAACATGTAATGTTAAAAACCCTAAGGACCCTAGAATCTTATTCGATGAGTCACGTTTGATGTAGTTTACTCTTTCCATATGACCAGATCAGTAAATCCAGCATACTTACATTTGTACTAACATCCCTTTCAAATAAATATTCATCTTAACCTTTTGACAACTCAAATGCGATCCAAACCATAAACACAATATTATTTCACAAATGGCATTTTTTCAAATTGCAGCTATCAGGTTCATTGTAGACAACTGATTTTTCTTTCCACCGGGCGGACTCTCCTCCGGTTTACTTTTGAGCATCTCATAATCGGTTTCCTAGCCCTTTGGAGTGGCTATATAAAACCTTCGATTTATTTGAATCAGTATTATCGTCAAAAAATGAAAACCGAGTCATGAGGCATTTGCAGAAATTCAACGGCTCGGTTCAACGGCTCGGTTCAACACCGACAAGATCTACCCTATAGGGTGTAAGTACCATGTTGCGGCGTAATAAAAATGCAAGGCCTAAGGAACGACTAAACTCTAAACTATTTCTTCATTTTTTAATCATTAGGACAAAAAAAATGAAGTAACCCACACTTCAGTAAGAGGAACAGATTTATTTTGTTCTTACAATCACGGTAAAAGGTTAAATAAAAAAAACTGCAATATTGTAAAACACTTTTTTTTTTTTTACACACATCTACATTCTCCATGCATTCGAGTGGAAAAAAAACACTACCTAAAAGCAAGCTACACAGCAATACACGTTGCGAGGATTTCATCCCGGCAGTCAATTGGTTGTGGAACAAAGATAGTTTAAGTAAAAGCACGCAGATTTAATTAAAAAAGCATTTTATTACATTTCAGCATCAGTGTTTCCCAACTCTGCGTCAGAATCAATATCAGAGTCTGTATCACCGTCCATATCACAACTCTTCTCGTTGTCAGAATCGCCCACAAAATCCTCCTCCTAAAAGTTCTCACCATCCAGACAACCCTGCCAATAGTCCTCAGCTCTTTGCAAATGATGAACCATTTTCTCATCGCCCGCAAACAGCGTTTCTGAAACCTCAGAAATCTTGGGGATGATGTGTGGTGTTCGTCTAAGTTTGAGAAGGAAAGCCTCTGTAATTCCGACGTACACCTGTATACAAGTATACATGCAGTTTAATTCGGTCAGTCTCTGGAGCGCCGGAATGAAGCGCCTGTCCTGCAGTCGTTTTGTGATCTCTTCAAAGTGGGTCAAAAATAAATACTCTGACTCCACTGGGTAATCACGGTGGATTTGATCCGAGTGGGTGATCCAACATCCGTCGCACATTTATTCTCCGTATTTGCCGATGGTAACGTTCAGAAATTTGATCAACCCAAATTTTACTATATCCAGAAACATGGGAGGTAGATGAGCCGCCATGTATATTGGGTCACCTTCCTCAAAAACCAGGCAGAGGCCTGTAGAGGGAGAACCGTGTGGAGGGTCAGCGGCGTATTCTTCAGCATCCATAGAATGGATCCGCTCCATTGCAGAATTGAGGGTGGGTGAAGACGGTTGAGGAGGACCCTCGGTATCCAGGGAGCGTGTTTTTGAAGGTGGGTGGTCATCCTCGCTCGATATTTTCAGAGACGATAATTCTTTCCAAGGGCCTCATTCAAAACACCCTTGGAGAATCACACATGGGTTTGCCTCCATTTTGGTTTGGGTTAGATGGGTGGTCGGCAGTCTTCTTTTAAAATCGTTAGGAGGGGTGGGATTAGGTGCTGGAGGTCGTGGGAGTGGCGTCATCTGGAAAAGCTAGGGTTTTTTTCACTATGACCACATCTCTCGTGGTGCGGCTGGAAGTGAAAAGGGCCTTGAGCTTTTTGCCTTTCTTCTCAACCATTTTGACCCACACTGTTGTAGGTAAGCGTAACGCTGTCTGGAACACAACGCATTCAGAACTGAAATACTGCAAGATAAATTTGTCCTCGGATGGGGCATCACCCATTGATACCTGATGCGTGGCTCAGAAGTACCACCTCCCAGACCGGGACGCCTTTGTCTCCCAAACACTACTAGCCAACACTCTTCCAGTAATGAATACCGGTAGTTGCTCTCCTTTCACACGTACAGGTGTCTGTGTCTGTTGGTCTTTTGTAGCAGGTTCATCTTCCACTTCCGTCTGTTGGCAATGTACATTGCTTGTTTTCAGATCGGGGTAAATCACGTTTTGCACTATGCTCCAGTTCACGGCCGAAAGTGTGGCGTTTCTGGAGAGCGGGCCAAAAGTTTTTCCTTCATCCAACTGGTAAAAACACAGTTCGCTACTTGCGTAGTTGAACACGTAACCCCATCTACCTCCGGCTTCTAACTGCCATTCTTCCTGAAGACTCCCAGTTGCGGGGGTCTGGATGCACCAAAGATACAACATTCTCTTTTTCGGCACTAATCCCGGAGCGCTCTGTAGCAAGGTGGAGACGGGTATCTCGCTGATCAGATGAAGATTGCTCGGCCTCTTAGTCATGGAGGAGTTTTTTTTCTGTCTTTTTCCCGAAGTTTGTTTCATTTTTTATTTATCCAATTTTCACACGCTCCCCCTTGTAGTTTCATTGGTTGACGGTAGGGGCCCGCCCGTAGACCATTATAGGGGGAGGACTCTCCCTCTCCGTTCATTGGATAGAACGACCCCGCGTTTGTTGTGTTGATGGGTGGGTTCTTATACCACATTTTTCTAATGTAGATGGTAAAATGGCATGATCTAATGCGTCAAATGCTTTTTTAAAAGTTTTTAAAGTTTTTAAAAGTTCTAAGTCCAACTTAGAACTCGGAAAAGAAGGTAAAGTTTTTTTAAATTAATAAAGTTTTTTTAAATTAGAATTTGCCGTGGTAAATGCATTTGCAAAGGATAAAGTTTTTGAAATAAATTGAATAAAATAATTTACCCGGTAAATATCGTGTACAATGTTTTACTGTCCCGATGCCCTTTCTTATATTTTTATGTATTATGAAACCAAACTGAGAATCGTGAATATTTGTCTGTCAAGTCCAACGAGAGGAAAAGAAAAATCACTTGTTTACAACAAATCCGTTATCCAAAGATGGGTTAGTGAAATATTTTAGTGTTACTACAACAAAAAAAGTTTTGTGGAAAAAGAATAAACTAAATCAAAAGTTAGTCATTGAGTAAGATTCTGGGGTACTTATGTTTTCTCACATTACACATTACAGGTTAATCAGGTTGAAGTAACTTTGTTTAACATAGTTTCATGTAGCATCATCTCACTTTGGCTCAGCAACAATTATTTTTCTGCTTAAAGACATTTTTGTTTCATCCAGGAATAATGCAAAGAAATGGATTTTCTTCCCCCAGGCCACAGCTGAAATCCCCTTTTGTTAAAACCAGCCTAAGGAATTTCCCCAATGTCCGGCTGCACTTTTATTGCCCCCATAAAACCTACACAGATCCACGACTCAGTTAATTTCCTTAAACTGTGGACATGCTGGATTTAAACAACTTTAAAGTACATTATTACAAACTCAATTCTAAACCTTCATTCTTTTCAGAACTATGAAAATGCAGATGGACTCTGATGTGTTTGATGTGGAAAATCAATAATATGTGTGAAATGCATTAATCTGTGATTTTATATATATATATGCATGTTGATGTTAAATGAATGTTTATTCCTGCATGTTGATTTAGAAGCACTGCTTATAAGATACACTAAGGTTAGTTTAGTTATACATAAGTTTGTAACAGTACATTCCAATGCATTTAAAACTGTGTATTCCTGTGGACTGATATCATGTGTCACCAGTCTTCATAGAACCCCAGCTTCTTCATCCTATTGGTCTCTCACAGACAAGGCCTGTTATTGGACTAAAGGTTCATCGAGCCCGCCCACGAAGGACGCTCATTGGCTGAGGTTCCGGTCAGGCCAGAATCCCGCGAAACTCAACAGAGCTTATAAAAGGGAGAGAGAGACTCTGTTTCAGCCTTTTTTGCCTTTTCGTCAGACACCACTTTCGCTTTCTGCTCCGGATTCTCTTTTCGCCTGCTCCCTTCTTTCTGATCTCCTCCATTGTCTACACACAGCAAGGGAGAACAAAGGACCACATGGCGCTTTTCTGAACACAGCAGATAATTTGTTTATGTAACTTTGTATTTTCTTCTTCTCTTAAATGCCTAGGAATTCCTTTTTCTTTGAGCTCAATTCTTAATCAGAGTAAAACTCCAATTCCTAATTTATCACTTTTTGTTAAACTTTCTGTAAAACCGCCGTTTGTTTAATTTTAAGGTAAACTTTAATCTTGACTTTATTTTTATAATATTTTCCTTGACCAAGCACCTACCAGAAACTATTTTTATCTAAAGTCCGAAAGTTTTTTTTTTCTCTTCTAATTTGAAATCTGATCAGATATCTTTAATTATCCACGAAGACCTGCAGCGCTTGTCTACCAGGAAGAAAAGACGCAGCTCCCACATCACGCGCAGCTGAGGAATCAGCGCGCTTCTACAGCACCTCAACCATCGAGATCCAACTTACGATCTCATGAATATCATTAATCGTCAAGAGAATATTTGCGGGACAAATATTCTGGGTTTTGCCCCTGAACAACACTTCAAAACTTCACGAAGACGGACGACAGAATCATCATCACCGAGAAGCACGTGAGCTGTAAAAACTTTAATTCCACTGCTGAATTAACGTCTGAGGCTCGTTAATAATTGTATATCTAATCAGATGCAAATTAAGAAGCCCTTAACATAACTCTTCTTTTCATTAAAATTCCGTTTTTATTTTCTTAAGATTAATTTAGGACTTTTTCATAATTAGCAAACTTTCTCCATAAATTTGCGTTGTTTTTAATAATCTGTTAACACAAACTGATAGAAATTCGTTTCTCAGTTTAACCCTGGTTCCGAAAATATTGACATTGTTAATCTATCATTTACAAGATTGATTTTATAATTATTAATGAAATTACTACAATGTCTTAATCATTTCGTTTAATAAATATTTAAAAATGAGAAGTTGTTGGGAATTTATTTCATTCTGAGTCTGTTTCAAGCCCAGGTATCGAATTCACGGAAAATTTTTGAGACTGATTGATTAATTTACTGAGTGATCAAACAGGTATAAAGTGAAATTAAAGATCAAATTGCTTCTTAAAGATGGAAGCTGGTGCCCCTTACGAGTGTTATTAACTTTTCTGATGTATATGAAATGAGATTTGAGCTCAGATTCCAATACATCAATATAAATTAAATAATTCATACCTGATCATATTTATTATTTATTAATATCCCAATTTTACGTTACATATATTGGTGCCCCGTGTGAGGCTTGGTTGAACTTGAAACGACTCAGAAGGAAATTAATACATAGTGTGTGTGATTTTGGTCAATTTTAACTCACAAAGGTGGTTCATTGTCTGCAGCCAGTCTATTGTCTGTCTCTGTGTCACGAGGGGGAGGGGGTGAATTCGCCCCCCTGATTACTCCTGATAACTGCTGTGTGTCTGCTGACCAAGGTGGGGGTGAAGACCCCCACTGCACCCTAGTCAGTTTAGTTTTTGTTGTTTAATGCATGCTTAAAAGTGATTACACGCTGAATAATTAAAATAGGCCTGGAAACAAAATAGCGAAGAAATCCTATTTGTTTTCCCCGTTATTTCAACACCCCACAGGCGAAGCAAACCCTTGGGATTTAATTGAATTAACCATTGTATAAACTTGTTGAATAAAGTTTAGGGAGACTGAAGTTTTCCCGCCTTTGGAAAGCAAGGCGTGGTTTTATGGACTGAAGCTTGAGCTCTGCATCCACGTGGCACGTGCACGCTCAGTCGCGCACGCGACCGTCAAGCTGTGCATGACACGCATGTGTAGATCGGCTCAGCGACGCCATCTTAAGTCTAGGTAGAGTTCCCTGTAGCCGCCATTTTGAGTAGAGATCCTTGACTCCTTGCGACGTCATTGGGTTTCCTCTTCTGGAAGTGCAGACGAAAACTGCCTCCATCTTGTGGTGAAACATAGGGACTACAATTTTATTTAAACTTATAATCTTTAAAGACGATTTATAACCAAATTAAGTCTTCAAAGTAACTTCAAAGCCGTTCATATTATTCGGAATAAACTAAATTTAACACTAATCCAAACTTTTATGCCAAGAATAAAAGGAAAAGGACCTGTTGGCTTCTGAAAGTTTTTTCTCAGTGGTGAAACCCTACTAATTACATAGATACCTATAGCAGGAACATATACAAACACCTCTATTGTATTTAATCAGTTATATAACCACATATTATAATCTTTTAAGATAAAAGCAAACATATTTACACACTTTTAAGCAAAAGTTACAAACTTTGAAGCTATATGTGTGCTTATTTTGCTGTTTTTAAATGTGATATGGTGTGATTCCCTTCTCACAGAAACCCAGTTTTAGCTTAAGGATTCTAATGCTGATGTCTACTCAAGAGTAACATTAAAGTAGGATTAGTCCTGTGCATTTTGACAAATTTACAGACTTATTGAATATTTATAATTTTTCCTCTTTCTCAAATTTAGGAAACCACATCAAGCAATTAACACTTAAGAGAAGCTCTAGGTGTTATTTAAACTCCTTGTGTCATTTCTGATTCATGTTTTCTCTACAGGAAAAGAAAAACATTTAACCAACCAGCATAATTTTCAAATTTTTCCCAGGATTTAAAAGAAAAATCAAAAAGGTGCAAACATTGATTATTCTGTAAATAAGAAATTTATAGATCACAATCAAGAAAGATCACTATTGGCTTCAATCCTAAGAAATCCTAGGACACCAAATATTCAAACAATTCACTTGTTTCTAATTTGTAAATATTTTAAACATTTAATGCTTCAAAGGAAAATAGGCCTTAACAAATAAAACCAAAGGAAAGCCTTAACTTTAAAAGAAAGTGGAAACTTATAATCTTAAATCTTTAAAGCATTTAGCCTCTTTTGCTTTTGGATTTCTTTTGTAAATAAAATCCTCACTTTCAAAGTGACATTTTGCAAAATCCCAAAGCTAGTTATTGATGACAAATTCCAATACTAGACTTGAAAATCAAAGGAAAGAAGTCAATCTACACCATTGAAATTTCAGTTTTGTTTTGCGAAACAAATTCAAACCGATTTCAATTTAACTTTATTTAACAACATAGTTTCAACGAACGAATTATTTGAAGCATCACTACATTTCTAAATAATTTCAAAATTCTATTTCCCATCCTGCAAGCCTACAAGTTGAAACAAATTCTAAAGGAACTTTCAACTATCACAGTTGTAAAATAAAACATTCAAGGTTAAACCTTGTTGAACAAATTTAAGAATAATCAACAAGTTGAATTTTTTTTTAGAAGCTAAATAACAACAACGGTCAAACATGATGAGTCAACAGACAACCAACCAATTTACCAAACTGGATGACCTTCAAACAACATTGGAAGCATGGACTTCTAATTTAATTTCTAGCTTCACAACACGGGTCAAAGAAACGCAGCCCGAAGAATTGGAGCAACTCACTGAAGAACTTTTGAATGAACACACTGAAAAACCACCGGAAGGCAAGGACCTCACCAGTGTGTTAGGTAAGTTTGCGCTAACATTAGTCGCAAGATTAAAGGTAGCCGAGAACGAGCTAGCAAATCAACAAACAACGATCCTATCTCTCCAAGAAGAGAACGAGACCCTGAAAGGAAATTTGGAACAATCTCAAGAGGAGAATGACAAAACTCAAAACCAACTGGATGAAGCATTACAAGATTTGGACCGTGCAGAGTCACAAAAGGAACGGTTGATGCATAACAATGACGTGCTTCACCAAGACAACAATGAACTTGAAGATGCCCTTCAAGACACAAAGAAGGAACTCAGAAGAGTTGAAGGTCAACCTGAAAATGTGAAGAAGGATTACAAGGAATGTCAACTGCTCCTAAAGGAAAGACATGAACACCGGGACACCCACCGCGCTCCCTTGCCCGATTCCCGTTTCGAATACGGACGACCGCGTGGACAGCGTGCGTGTGCCCCTTCAGACCGCGACCTTGACAAGATCGTGCGAAATATCACCAAATTTGATCCAGGACCTACGGGTTCACCTGATGCCAAAGTCTATTTACAGGACATTGATTACTACCTGCGTAAGTATCCTGATGCTACGACAGACGATCGCATCTATCTGATCAAACTAACATCTAACAGGTCAGTGTCAAAATTCATAGACAGACAGCCGACAAACATCAAAGCAGATTACATGCTGCTCCGCGAAGCCATCGAAAAGGAGTTCTCTGACGACTGCCTACAAGCAGGGCTAACCGCAGCCCTAGCCGTAAAGCAAGGACGCTCAGAGCCAACACAAGCCTACTACCAGAGACTCCTACTTGCATATTTTGGATCTCAGAATACACCAGGGATGGAAGAAGACCACAATTTCAAGACCCTCTTCATCCAAAACCTCCATCCCACTGTGAGTCATTACCTGGGAGTTACAGCTAACCCAAGGTCAAACTCAATAAGTCAGCTGAGAGAGTTTGCACACTATGCGTTCCAAAAACAGCAACAAAGTCGCAACAAGCACGCTGAGCCTGCCACAGTGCTAGCTATTAGCGATGCATCTAATACCTTGAAGTTGGAAGGAGCTCCTCGCTCTACTCCACCTCCTACACCGCGAGTACACCAACAGCCGAAGCATTTTCCCAAGCGACCTCAGCAAGGTCAAAACCAAACTAGGTCCTCTGGATACCACTTTGGACCAACTTTGCGAAAACCCGACTACCGTCGTAGACCATATCCGAGGGATAGGTCACGAGAACACGATACGGACTACCATGATGACAGATACCGATACGAAGACACGCGTAACCGCGACAAATGGTCTCCATCCCATCACAGAAGCTCAGAAGCAGAGACCTATCACAAACCTTGGAAGGAAGAAGAAACTCCTACATTCAGTCGAGAAGCTATTGAAATTGTCCAACACCTCCTAGCAGAGATTCAAAGCAACAAAGAGAATAAAACTGCTAACATTCTAGCCATATCAGCTGTGCCAACTCAAAACAAGCGTTCCAAACAAAGGAAACGCAAGAAGAAAATCCCTCATGCAAATGAGGAAGGACTAAAGGACTCAACGCAGTCCAGTGCTGTTATGGCAGCCCAACCACAGGTCACAGACCACTCCTCTAATGACATTTCGCAACTCTATGTCGAACCACCGGTTCCACAATTCCTATGCGATTTAAACGAGAGGGGGGTGGCACGGAAATTCTACCTCCCACTGACCCTTGAAGACATGGTGTGTCAGGACGCTGTTTTAGACACCGCTGCTGACATCACTCTCATGTCACACACCCTTTTTGACAAACTACGTGTAGCCGCGAACCGCGCTAACAAACATTTGAAACTGGAACCCTGTTCATTAGCTGTGCGACCATATGCGCTCACTAAAACAACCCTGTTGGGCGTATCGCTACTAAACATGTCCATTGGACCCATGACTTTGACACATCCAGTCTACGTGTCCAAACTTGACGCCATTCCATTACTTGTTGGCAAAGACCTACTGAACCGTTTTGAGCCACTGATTGATTTCAAGAACCTCAAACTATGGGCTCAAACGCAACACCCTCACCCATTTGACCCAACAAGAACAACTGAATCACAGTGCTTTGTTCTAAACACTTTGGACACCCCAAGTCTCACACAACTAGCACTGTTGGAACAACTGCAACCGAGTGAAAGTGACCGCCAAGACCAAGGTGAGTACTGTCCACGAGAAGTCAAAAGTCACCTTCAAATACAAGGTCAAGCCAAACACTCAAATGATCTTGAAAACTCAATGGCCGAGCAGAAAACCCCAAACGGCCCTCTTAAAACCCTTGATACCCATGATTCAATGGTGGTGTCACATTTTGAAACCCTCCCACCCGCCCATGAGGCCTGCATGGTCACAAGAGCCGCACCAACCAGCTCTCTAGACCCTCTGAAATCTCAAGTTTTTGCAACAACGAACCCAACTTTTGCAAACGCAAGGCGCACAGTCACTCAACCGTGCAACCAAATGATCCATGAAACCGTCAAACACCGGTCAGTTAAAACGGTACATGCGCTACCCGCATCTAAACCCTATGACATACCAAAACGGAAACCAATTCATGCGACACAATCTTCTCTGCAGCTATGCAATGGCACTCCTGATCATGCTTCCGACGAACCATCATCGCCACTGCTCAAAGTTCCTCGAAACCAGAGGGGGGTGATGACTGCCAATGCCCATAACACTCCAGCTGCAGAACACAAAAGCGTCAAAACGACATACGAAGCTCCCAAGGCTGTATTTCAAAACCATTCGGACCGAGTCGCTGAACGACACAAAGCGTACAACGATCAAAAACTCTTGCATGACAAACTGCGAAGGGGGGACAAGATCTTTCACCCCACATTTGTACCACAGACACCTGAAATAAATTTACAGGAAAGGAAAATCACTCCTAAATTCCTGCCCGAGTGGATGAATCCACACATTGTCACCAACAAACTTTGGCCACTCAAGAGCCAAACCCAGGACCCCATTTTCAAATGGGCTCACCAAAATCAGAGTAACCTTTACCAAAACCCCATGGGACTTGTCGGGTACAACACTGTCAAAGTAAGTCCATAAATAAGATTAAAACCAAACCTACGTCTGAGAAATAACTGTAGCTAACTACTAGCCTCATGTACACTCAGTCAAATTTCTCCAATCAGTTAACTGCATCAAAACCTCCAGAAAGGAAAGGGTATATTAAAACCAAATTAGCCCTTAAACAAATTTCAAAGACCTCTGTAAAATCTAATAAACTTCAATCAACTTACTATTACCAAATAGTATACACAAGACATTCAACACCATTAGCTTGAGCTAACAATCTTAAAACTCCCATCAAAGGTGAAAAACAAGCACAAGGTTTAGAATTCAATCTCTTAAGCTCTATTCTGTAATTTCCCAGTTTTGGGATCAATAAAGTACATCCATCTAAAAGAAATCATTCCACCTCTAAGAGGAATTTTCATTTGCCAACCAGGTATCTAAAGAAAGATCAACAAGAAGATTAAGATCCAAAACCACTCACTTTTGTTTGCCAAGATGATGGCCCTCCTGTTTATCAGTTTAGCCATCTGCCTAGCAATCACACCCACTGTTACCCAGTCAGAATTGGGCCAAGCCAAAACAAAAGGTCAAAGATCCTCGGATGGATTCTTAATAACAGCCTCATCATTAGAGCCTCTAGTTAACCTTAGCATGCCCACTGTTAACTCGGTCAACACCGCTAAACCGAAACGCCAGGTTGTCAAACCACAAATGGTTACCAAAATCTTACAAGACACTGTGTTGGTTTTGAATGCTTGCTCCGAAGCTTCAATCAAACTCAACAAGGTCTTGAACTCTTTGCTCTTTGTGTTAAAGGTTGACTATACTCACACACAGCCAATGTCTGTTACCCTCAGAAGTAGCTAGAAACATTAGCTTTTCAGTTAACGCTTTAGCAATGAATATGCTTTCTCATCATATCCTTTTTGCAGTAAATCCAAATTTACTTCTCATTGCCTTCCAAAGAATGATAACGACATGCTATGCCCACTCAGTTTTTCTGAACAAAAGCCTCAAACACCCTATGATTTGGACATCTATGGAACCATGGTTTAGTCTAACTAAACAAATTCAATTTGAACCTCCTTGAGTCACCTCAATATTGATTAGTCTGAATCTACCTCAAATATGAAAGAATTTTATTTTTGCTTTTGACTAAGATTTTTGGATACATGCATGTGTATATACAAATAATCCTTTATACTTTATTTAGATTTTATGCACATTTAAACTGTTTTGAAATTTTTACTAGATATTTTTTTCAGCAAACCCAAAACATTTATATCAAGTATGTCAAAACCCACATACTTCTAGTTCACTTTTTTTTTTTTTTGTACCCAGAATTTTTAAGTCTTTACAGGCTTATACAGAACTTTAGTATATCCTAGACAATTATGCAATGTTTATATTTGGTCACGCCAAAATTATTTTTTCGAAATTTCCAGAAGTTTTTCAGAAAACCAAATTTAAGGATCTACACTTTGGAATAGATACTGTTTACAAGCTTAAGACTTACCGACATCAGAACTTTAGTTCAGCATTTGGATCAAGCCTCGCCAAATTGGGATTTGATGCCTAGGATTGCTATCAACGCTGAATCAACGTCACCATTGATACCAGAGGGGGGACTGTAGCATCATCTCACTTTGGCTCAGCAACAATTATTTTTCTGCTTAAAGACATTTTTGTTTCATCCAGAAATAATGCAAAGAAATGGATTTTCTTCCCCCAGGCCACAGCTGAAATCCCCTTTTGTTAAAACCAGCCTAAGGAATTTCCCCAATGTCCGGCTGCACTTTTATTGCCCCCATAAAACCTACACAGATCCACGACTCAGTTAATTTCCTTAAACTGTGGACATGCTGGATTTAAACAACTTTAAAGTACATTATTACAAACTCAATTCTAAACCTTCATTCTTTTCAGAACTATGAAAATGCAGATGGACTCTGATGTGTTTGATGTGGAAAATCAATAATATGTGTGAAATGCATTAATCTGTGATTTTATATATATATATGCATGTTGATGTTAAATGAATGTTTATTCCTGCATGTTGATTTAGAAGCACTGCTTATAAGATACACTAAGGTTAGTTTAGTTATACATAAGTTTGTAACAGTACATTCCAATGCATTTAAAACTGTGTATTCCTGTGGACTGATATCATGTGTCACCAGTCTTCATAGAACCCCAGCTTCTTCATCCTATTGGTCTCTCACAGACAAGGCCTGTTATTGGACTAAAGGTTCATCGAGCCCGCCCACGAAGGACGCTCATTGGCTGAGGTTCCGGTCAGGCCAGAATCCCGCGAAACTCAACAGAGCTTATAAAAGGGAGAGAGAGACTCTGTTTCAGCCTTTTTTGCCTTTTCGTCAGACACCACTTTCGCTTTCTGCTCCGGATTCTCTTTTCGCCTGCTCCCTTCTTTCTGATCTCCTCCATTGTCTACACACAGCAAGGGAGAACAAAGGACCACATGGCGCTTTTCTGAACACAGCAGATAATTTGTTTATGTAACTTTGTATTTTCTTCTTCTCTTAAATGCCTAGGAATTCCTTTTTCTTTGAGCTCAATTCTTAATCAGAGTAAAACTCCAATTCCTAATTTATCACTTTTTGTTAAACTTTCTGTAAAACCGCCGTTTGTTTAATTTTAAGGTAAACTTTAATCTTGACTTTATTTTTATAATATTTTCCTTGACCAAGCACCTACCAGAAACTATTTTTATCTAAAGTCCGAAAGTTTTTTTTTTCTCTTCTAATTTGAAATCTGATCAGATATCTTTAATTATCCACGAAGACCTGCAGCGCTTGTCTACCAGGAAGAAAAGACGCAGCTCCCACATCACGCGCAGCTGAGGAATCAGCGCGCTTCTACAGCACCTCAACCATCGAGATCCAACTTACGATCTCATGAATATCATTAATCGTCAAGAGAATATTTGCGGGACAAATATTCTGGGTTTTGCCCCTGAACAACACTTCAAAACTTCACGAAGACGGACGACAGAATCATCATCACCGAGAAGCACGTGAGCTGTAAAAACTTTAATTCCACTGCTGAATTAACGTCTGAGGCTCGTTAATAATTGTATATCTAATCAGATGCAAATTAAGAAGCCCTTAACATAACTCTTCTTTTCATTAAAATTCCGTTTTTATTTTCTTAAGATTAATTTAGGACTTTTTCATAATTAGCAAACTTTCTCCATAAATTTGCGTTGTTTTTAATAATCTGTTAACACAAACTGATAGAAATTCGTTTCTCAGTTTAACCCTGGTTCCGAAAATATTGACATTGTTAATCTATCATTTACAAGATTGATTTTATAATTATTAATGAAATTACTACAATGTCTTAATCATTTCGTTTAATAAATATTTAAAAATGAGAAGTTGTTGGGAATTTATTTCATTCTGAGTCTGTTTCAAGCCCAGGTATCGAATTCACGGAAAATTTTTGAGACTGATTGATTAATTTACTGAGTGATCAAACAGGTATAAAGTGAAATTAAAGATCAAATTGCTTCTTAAAGATGGAAGCTGGTGCCCCTTACGAGTGTTATTAACTTTTCTGATGTATATGAAATGAGATTTGAGCTCAGATTCCAATACATCAATATAAATTAAATAATTCATACCTGATCATATTTATTATTTATTAATATCCCAATTTTACGTTACATTCATTTGATTCAGGTTTATCTTCATGTAACATTTAAAAAAACTGTTTTTGTCAACAGAAAAGCAAAAAAAATGTGTATGACACAACATGGACAGCGTTATGCTAAATTCATCACTCATGAACACAGATATACCAGAGGGTGTTTAGTTTGTACAAAAACACCTAAAAAAAACTGCAACCACAATAAAAACAGGGTGATGTTGACCCTTTACAAACTTGTATTGGGTGTTTAATAAACAAATGTTTAGTACAAGCAGAGTAAGTTGCTACAAAAAAATAAGGGAGTTAAAATTTCTTTCTTCAAACATGTAAATGTATTTCACACGTACTTGTGTGATTTAAGAAAAGAGGTCTCTAAAATGGTGTTATGCAAAGAAACAAGTATACAACTGATGGAGTTACTACTGCCTTTCAATGATAAATGTTTAAGGGTAGGTAATGCAAATTAATTTATCCTAAAATGCTTCTGTACAACTAAATGAAATATTTTTTTGTAATTCTTCCAAACAAATACTTGTCTCAATGTTTCTTTTTTTAAACTAGTGGATGTTTTTTAACTACATTAATCATAGTGAAGCAACTTTGTGTGAATATACTAATTTCAAAATCAGGGTTTGTGTCAACACTGTGCAACGTGTCATTTGTTATTACAAAAGATAAAAACTATTCTTATTCAAAGAAGTACACTGTTATTTCAAATTAATTTTTTTCAGAATCTGGTAACCCAAATGCCGGTAATGCGGTATGGTGCAAAGTGTATAACGCCTTCAAGAACCAGCCAAAGACCCGAGGTAATTCTTTTAAAAAGGCCATAGTAACTGAGACATGATGCTGCATGTTAGCTTTATTCATCTTCTTCCGCTTAATCCTTTTCAGGTCGCAGAGGGGCTGGAGCCTATCCCAGCATCTTTGGGCGAGAGGCAGGGTACACCCTGGACAGATCACCAGTCCATTGCAGGGCCAGCACAGAGAGATAGACAACCATTCACTCTCACAGTCATACCTAAGGACAATTTAGAATCTCCAGTTTTGATGCCAATTAACCTAACTTGCATGTTTTTGGCATGTGGGAGGAAACCGGAGAAATCCCGGAGTAAACCCACGCAGACACGGGGAGAACATGCAAACTCCACACAGATCACTGTTGGTCGGGGGTTGGGATCGAACCCAGGATCCCCCTGCCAAAGGGTGAGTTGCTGTGCTGCCGCAGTGCTAACCACTCCGCCACCATGTTAGCTTTAGTTCTTCACCATTGTTTTTTAACTGTAGAGTTGTGTCGATTCTTAGGTGTAATGACACAGATGTCTCTGTGTGCTGAATCTGGTAGACATAGCCTGCTAAACTTTTCTCCAAAAAACCAGGAAGGAATAAACACTGACGCTCTGATGTCTGGTGGGGGGTGTCAGCCAGAGGAATGTTAAATTTGCTCCCGCAAAATAAACCACACTTTTAAATGATAAAGTTTTGAAAAAAAGAGTAAATCTTTGATTGTTAGTGCTGTTAAAAGTATTAGGGATAAACATTACATCCTGCCATAAAGGATTTAGGTGGTGATATCACACATATAAACACATGCTGGTTGTTTCAAATATTGGTGTTTAACTAAAGTCAAGCTTTGCCTTGAGACTGTTTCAGATAACAGCAAACTGGTATAAAAAAAAAAAAAACTGGAGTCCCAAGTCTCTCTTTATTGATGGAAGAAGTAAATACATTTAATAACAATTGGTTTTCACAGTTTTTATACAATAATTCAAAGTGTGAAAATGTTTTTGAATGATTAGAAAGTTGATAAATGCTACTACAACTCCTTCAATTGATATGTGTTTGGATGAGTTTACTCCAATTGACCTTTAAGAGTTAAATAAAATAATTTCCTCATCCAAGCCTTCAACTTGTCTACTAGACCCTATTCCTCAGATTTTCGATGAGGTTTAAGTCTGAGTTCAGGCTCCTCAGATTTCTCTGAATGAACGGTGCAGCCCTGTGACAGTCTGGGTCAATGTGGGTGCGTGCTTTCATGCTAAGATCAAATAGGCCTGTTTGCTCAGGTCATTTTGTGTGTGTGTGTGTGTGTGTTTGTGTGTGTGTGTGTGTGTGTGAATGAGTGAAGGGGGAGTAATCCCCCTCATACAGGCAGAAGCTTATGGTACACAGGAGCAGGCCCTGTTAAAAAAAAAAGGCCCTATCCCCTGAAAGATGTCTAATCTGCCAGAATCTTAATTCTTTTAGTCACTGCTAACTTTGTGGCTATAGGTTGGCTATAGGTGAGGGTAGGGATACAGGTTGATAAAAGATTAGTAAATTGGGAGCCTAAACTCCATGCTGTTGCTGCTCCAATCTACCATATCAGTCAGAGTCCTGCTCCACAAGGACATTTAGTGTGTGCGTGTGTGCTTTGTTGACAGAGGTCAGATTTTTTGTTTTCATGGTGCCTCTGATCTGTGTTGGGAGCCTAAACTCCATGCTGTTGCTGCTCCAATCTACCGTATCAGTCAGAGTCCTGCTCCACAAGGACATTTAGTGTGTGTGTGTGTGTGTGTGTGTGCTTTGTTGACAGATCTCAGATCCGTGTTTTTGCAATATGTGGTCTCCCCATTGAACATCTGTTTTAGCCAAGAGAATGGTATTGGCTGTGTTTTTAAATCATTTTACAGACACTGATGTATGTGATTTTTGCAAGTTGAAACACTACAAAGCTGTCACTTCTGACCAGAAGTCTTGTCATCATTAACGCCATCCTAACCCTAACCCATATATGGTCAACAGATTAAAAATACAAGCTGTCGCCTCTGACGAGAAGTATCGGGCAATGGTCATATTTTCAAAACACTTCTGATTGGCAGCCTAAATACACGGGTCACGGGGGCGAGGTCACAAACAGGTCAGGGGACGTGGCACCTGTCAAACTGAGAAAGGGGGTGTTAACAAGTACTACCCTTCCTCTCTCCCGTGGACGTTGGGTCGATGGGGAGGTACGGCGACTATTTAAAAAATGATTTTAAATGTAAGCAGTGTTTTTTATCATTGTCGTTCTCTCGTTTTGAAATGACTTTATTTGAGGTGGGTCGCTCTGACCCGGTGCTGGTCACTGTCATTTATCGACCCCCTAAATACAATAAGGATTTTATGAATGACTTCATTGATTTTCTGGCAGAAATTACTCCAAAGTATGACCAAGTCCTTATTGTTGGAGATTTTAATATTCATGTGTGCTGTCCAGATAAGCCACTGGTGAATGACTTTTTAAACCTTATTTATTCTTTTAATCTGGAACAGTTTTACCTGGTGGACCTCCACATGAACACGGACACACATTAGACCTTGTTCTCTCTCATGGTTTGTCTGTGTCTAACCTGGAGACTGGTGATGCTGTGTTTTCTGACCATATGCCTATTTTATTTGATGCTGGTCTATCCTGCATCAGGGCTGCACGGTGGCGCAGTGGTTAGCACTGCGGCAGCACAGTTTACCCTTGGCCGGGGGATTGTGGGGATCGTGGGATCGTGGGTTCGATCCCAGCCCCCGACCAACAGTGATCTGTGTGGAGTTTGCATGTTCTCCCCGTGTTGCGTGGGTTTACTCCGGGATTTCTCCGGTTTCCTCCCACATGCCAAAAAACATGCATGTTAGGTTAATTGGCCGTTCTAAATTGTCCCTAGATATCTGTTTCCTCTAGGCCCTTAGAATAGAGGATTAGTATTAATGAAAGCGCTTTGAGTGGTCTTTGTGACTAGAAAAGCGCTATATAAGTGCAGGTTAGTTAGTTAGTTAGTTAGTTCAAACCTGTGCTCCTGCTCGCTGGTGTAGAATTTTTAACCCCACCACTGCTGGCCAGTTTTCTGCTGCTTTTACCCAGCTCTGTGTTCCCCCGGATTTTACTTCGTCTGATACGGAGGACCTAAGTTCCTGGTTCTACTCCTCTTGCCAAACTGTCCTGGACTCTGTGGCTCCATTAAAAATGAAGCAGCCCAGAGACAAAAGCAAACTGTGGTTTAATGACAGAACTCGGGCAGCCACAAATGCTGCAAAGCTGAGCGCAGGTGGAAGATAAGATAAGATAAGATAAGATAAGCCTTTATTAGTCCCACAACGGGGAAATTCCAGGATTGCAACAGCACAGGGATAGCAACACTCAGAGCAACAATCAGAAGGCAAGAAAAAAAAACAAGCAAGCAAGAGCAGCTAATAAACATATGTACGTATTACTATAAAATATATATATATACACACACACACAGACACACAGTGCAGAGCATTGTAGCTGGATGGAATAAATATATGAATATATGAACACACAGTGCAGAGCATTGTAGCTAGATGGAATAAATATGTAAATATATAAACACCCACAGTACGGAGCATTGCAGCTAGGTGGAATAAATATGCAAGTATATAAACACACACAGTGCGGAGCAATGTAGCTAGATGGAATAATATGTAGATATATAAATATATAAACACCCACAGTACGGAGCATTGTAGCTAGATGGAATAAATATGCAAATATATAAACACACACAGTGCAGAGCATTGTTGCTAGATGGAATGAAACAGCATAACCGTCTACTTAGTTATCCTACATGGTATGATTATGTGCCCATACATATTCTCACCCTCCATAGCGACCGGTATGTTCCTAGTTGTATGCCGGAGAGGACCATTGTGTAAGTCTAGGGATTGTCTGTGTCTGTAAGTTCATTGTGATGAGTTCATTGTGATGCTCTCCCTCCTCAGTTTTTTAAAGAAGTCTTTCCTAGCATAGGTCAATCAGTTTAAACCATTTTAAACAACAGTTTAACTTCTGGTGTGGTTCCTGCAAATTTTAAGCATGCAATAGTTAAATCCCTAAGATTCTGTAAGTTTGTGTCTGTAAGTTCTGTAAGTTCATTGTGTAAGAAGGACAAGTTGCAGGTATCATTTCAAATCTTAAAGGACTGTTGGCATCTCTACCAAAATTGTGTTAAAAAGGCTAAAAGGGAATATCTATCTAATATTATTGCAGCAAAGTGTCATGATCAACATGTGTTATTTAAAACTACTGATTCTGTTCTTAATGCCTCACCGTCTGTCAGTATGGAACCATCATCTGTAACATGCAATGACTTTTTACAATTTTTTATTGATAAGGTCACCACTATTAGGGCTCTTATCCCAGCTCCTGCCTCTGACCCCTCTGTGTCTGTCCCTTGCTCTGCTGTTTTTAATCAGTTTGAGCCTGTGACCTTGCAACAATTACAGGATGTGGTTGATCATATTAAGCCCTCAGGTTCTCGTTGTGATGCTCTCCCTCCTCAGTTTTTTAAAGAAGTCTTTCCTAGCATAGGTCAATCAGTTTAAACCATTTTAAACAACAGTTTAACTTCTGGTGTGGTTCCTGCAAATTTTAAGCATGCAATAGTTAAATCCCTAATTAAGAAATCTGGTCTTGACAACACTGTGTTGACTAATTTTCGGCCAGTCTCCAAGCTACCTTTTATTTCAAAAATATTGGAGAAAATAGTTTATTTCCAGTCGAAGGATTTTTTTGGATGAACATGATATTCTGGAGGTGTTCCAATCTGGTTTTAAAACCCTACATAGTACAGAGGCAGCACTATTAAGGGTTTTTAATGACATCCTTTTGATGTCTGATTCTGGTGATTATGTGGTTCTTGTTTTGCTAGACCTAACCGCCGCTTTTGATACAGAGGACCATGAAATTCTCCTTTCTCACCTGCAGTAGCTTGTGGGTATTTCTGGTACTGCATTGGAATGGTTCAGGTCCTATTTAACTGATAGAACCATGTGTGTAAGCCTTGCTGGTTCTGAATCCTCCTCTGCTTCCCTGTCATGTGGGGTCCCACAGGGCTCAATTTTAGGGCCTCTGCTCTTTTCACTTTATCTGCTTCCACCAGGTTCAATTCTTAGAAAGCATGGCTTCTCCTTCCACTGTTATGCTGATGACAGTTTATGTTCCAATAAGGCAGAAGGACGCTTTGTCAATCAAATCACTTCTTGAATGCCTTAATGACATTAAAGATTGGATGGCAGTGAACCTCTTAAGTTTTAATGAAAAGAAGACACAAGTGAATGTGTTTGGACCCAGTGGCTCCTGTGAGTCCCCCCCCCCCCACTGTTGACTTGGTCCCCTTGGCAGGGTTTGTCCAACCTACTGTCACTAATCTGGGTTTTAAGATGGACAGTGATTTTAAACTGGATCATCAAATTGCTGCAGCAGTGAAGTGCAGCTTTTTTCATTTAAGGCAACTGGCAAAGGTTAAACCCATTCTCTCTAAACAGCACTTTGAGACAGTAATCCATGCCTTCATCACATCTCAGCTGGATTACTGTAATGCACTTTATTTTGGAGTCAGCCAGTCTTCCCTCGCACATCTCCAGTTGGTTCAGAATGCTGCTGCACATCTTTTAACTGGAACATGTAAGAGGGACCACATTACACCGATTTTAGCTTCCCTCCACTGGCTGCCTGTGCACTTTGGGGTTCATTTTAAAATTCTTTTATTTGTTTTTAAATCATTGAATGGCCTTGCCCCGCCTTACCTCTCTGAGCTTCTTCCTTTTTACACTCCTGCTCGGTCTCTCAGGTCAGATGATTAGCTGCTCCTGGAGATACCAAAATCAAAGAGGAAACTCAGAGGGGACAGAGCTGTTTCTGTTGCTGCTCCTAAACTTTGGAACAGTCTTCCTTTACCTATTAAGCCCCTTTTCCACTAGTACCCACTCAGCCCTACTCACCTCGACTCTACCCCATTTGTGGGGTTGTCCATTAGTACCTGGTACCAGGTACCAGGTACTTTTTTCATATCCACTTCACTGGGGTTCTAATGGTGCTTTTCCACGAGTACCCACTCCGCCCTACTTGGCTCTACTCGGTTCGGTTGTGTTTCCATTACAGCTGGGTACACCTGGGGTGGGTGGGATTTTTTTACAGCAAGGCGGCGCCACACTCCCGTGACGTAAAACACGCGACTCAAGCAAAACATAACATTGCGGCTGTACAAGGCGACTCCTCGGTCTCTAGCTTTTTGTCACTGTAAAGGCCAAAAAGGACCACCAGACAAGGGTACAGGCAGCGAGACGAAACACTCTGGAAAAGTACTGGAGCGTCTGGGAAGCCATAGAGCCGAAGACGTGAGGATACGAACTAGATCACATATGATGGTAAGCTAGTGATTGCTAATGCTAGTTTGCTTTAAGTATGTCATACTACATTGTAATGTCTGCAAGTTATCTCTATTAGGTACTAAAATATGTATGCTGTGTCTATGTTTCAGATGGCTCTGTTGTGGGAAAATTACTGCTTCAAACCGTGCGTCTGGCATTCAACACAGCCTCTCACTGATGTCACCCCAGCTTCACAAACGCTCAGTGGTTAAAGAGCTTAAGCATGTTTATAGAAACGTTTAGCTTCCTGTGCAACAAATTGCTCTGATCTGTGTGAAAATCATGGACAGACTGTTGAGACATCATGGGATGTAGCTGCTCCAGCAGCACTGAGTCTGTGGTGGCGTCATGGCAAAAAATGATCAGCTGACACAACTTGATCGCTGGGTTATATTAGCCACTAAATATATATTCAAAACGTAAACAGTACTGAGTTAGGTATAATAAGATATATTTGACAATTAGGATGCATTTTAGGCCAAAACAAACTTGATCTAGGATTAAAAGCAATTAAAATAATGCAGTGTGGTGGTGGGTGGTGGGTGGTGCGGTGGTGCAGTGGTTAGCACTGCACCAGCACAGCAACTCACCCTTGGCCATGGGATCCCTGGTTCGATCCCAGCCCCTGACCAATAGTGATCTGTGTGGAGTTTGCATGTTCTCCCCGTATCTGCGTGGGTTTACTCCAGGATTTCTCCGGTTTCCTCCCACAGGCCAAAAACATGCAGGTTAGGTTAATTGGAGACTTTAAAGTGGCCCTAGGTGTGAATGTGTGTGTGTGAATGGTAAAGGGATAGTGCCGTACCGTGGCTGCTTCATCCATCTAGGTGGATGCCCTCAATTTCCCCTCTGGGGATCAATAAAGTATACAAAATCAAAAAAAAAAAAGTCAGTCACAAGGTTACATGGAGAAATACTTGATTTACTAGATACATATATTGTAGAAATATATATTCTCTGCGCCAACAATGTACTATACATGTATTCATGTAGTATTGCACTGGGAATACTGGGAATTGCACTGACAATAAACCTTTGAAATTTTAGCAGATGTGTCTCTTTTGTTTTATGTATGAAGGTTACCAACAAGTGACATAAATTAAATACTAAAAGATTGGAAAAGCTGTCTAAGAATAATCCAGCGGTTTGAGAAATCACTTTTGGTTTGGTGTAAGTCTGTCAACAGAATTATGAACCATAAAGCAGTTTGTGTTAAAATGTTAAATCCTATTAACCCCTTGCACTCCGGGCAATTTTCCTAAAAATGCCAAAAAATAACGTGCCCAAAGTAAATCGAAGGCTGTTATTCAACCCTTTGCAGCATCTTCATGGGGTTGGTCTCATTTAAAAGAAAACACTTTGAATTTTTTGGCAAAAAAAACATAATCTCTCTACGCGCTCCGGCCACTGAGTTACAGTCATCTAAACATACTGAACTTGAAGAAAATAAATTTGGACACAATGTTTTTTTGGATACAAATTCTTGCAAATAACACACAGCTGTCTGATCCGGCTGGAAAATGCAACAGAAATGTAGAACCAAGTGTTATCAAGCTGAGATCCAAATTTGGTAACAATACCACAAAAAATGAATATTTTACACAGCTTTGTTCTCAGGCTGTTCCCAGGCGTTTTGGAACTGTAATATAAGCTGCGGCTTCAGCCATCACCCATTTCGGATAACTCACGTGAAATTGTTTAGTAGAAGGAGTCTTTGTCTAATTTGACCTTGTTGTTATATTATACAGTTTCTTTTAACCTGTACTGTATTATCCGAAATAAATTCATTCATTCATTAAATTCATTCATTCATTCATTCATTCATTCAACTGTGCCAAATTGTGCCAAATGGCACAGTTTGGAAAAACATCTGTAACTTTTGAATAATTCAATGTAGAATCTTCATTTTAGGCTCTAATGAAAAGTCACATTCAGGGCTGTGTCTGGCACCCCCCCCCCCCCGCTACAAAAGACGAAGTTCAGCCCTCGCTACATGACGGATTACACTCCTTGCATGTTTTCACAGCGGCTCCCACCCCACCCCCGCTACTGTGTGTGTGACGGGGGGGGGGGTTGTCCCCTCCCCTCGCTACAGAAGACGGCCATCGCTATATGACAAAATAGACTCATATGCTTCCCCCCGCGGACCGGGGGGCGTTCGGACCGTGAAGGCCCCCCCCCCGCTCCTCTTCTGCAGCGGGGGGGGGGGGCGTTCACGGTCCGAACACGGCAAATGAACCGTTTATCGCGGCGCACGAAGTACGAAGTGCGCCGTACAGTTGTAATTTACCGATCGGTCAAAAGTCATTTTTGGATTACAGTTTTCAGGGAGAAATAATAATTTAGCTTATAACACCTTACCTCTTCACAGCAGCAGAGTCCTGGCGAACTTCTCTTCCCCATTGTCAGACGAACGCGATCCCGATCAAAACATAATTCCATTATTGCCGTTTTGGCGAATGATTTACGACTTTTGTTGTCGGCCTCCGTCAGTCTATGATGACAGAAGAGAATCCTAAACGTCTATTCTGCTGGAATGAGTGCAGGTCCCACTTGTGGGTGTTCTCCATGCTGCTGGGTGAGCCTGGGTCTGTAGCAGATTCGTCCAGCGTCCTTTTTTTCATCTGCTGCAACAGTAAATCTCTCTTCACCAGCCCGAATTTCTGTGCTTCAGTTGGCTCCTGCATTCACAGTAGGCGGGTCCTCCTTCCTAGGTTTTCATTCATTGGCTCTTCAAGGTTTCAGAAACCCAATTCAAGGCTCTTATTAGTCGAATGAGAGATCAATCAGATGAACTAATCTGTTCGCGGCTGTATCTGCAGGTTTTTTTTTCAGTGGCGCTTGGAGGCCACACCACCTACATCACCACCATCATGCGTCATGCGTCCGAGCGCGCACGAGTGCGCTCTCGTGCGCCCTCGTGCGCCCTAGGACGCAGAGACTTGCCCGCCCGTGGAACAACAGAGCGCAAGTGGTTAAACCCTAACTCAGGGGTGTCCAATCATGTGCCATGGAAGGCCAAGACCCTGCAGGTTCTCTCTTCTACCCAGTCTCTTCAGCAGGTGTTTTCACTGATCAGCAGTCAGTGGGAAGAAATTCAGTGGAATCTGCTGTTGAAAACACTGGAGGCAAAGCCTGTAGGGTCTTGGCCCTCCATGGCACATGATTGGACACCCCCGCCCAAACCCATTATGATAACGTTTACAAAATGGCGGCGGTGCGGATGGACGCAGCGGCCCCTCTTGGCATCAGTGAGTGTGAGAGTTCTGAGTGTTTTGATCATCCCAGACGTACATTCTGTAAAACTTACAACCGTGAGACCTTATTAAACATCAAGGTACTGCACGCTGCAAGAATCGCGGCGCTCGGTTGTGATTTGGACATTCTACGCCAGCATGGAATTCTGGCGGAGTCCCCGCTGGAAGCTACCCGAGAGAGGAGGAAGCGCAGACGGTGTGAATGCAGGCAAAAGCGTGGAAAAAGGGCCAGGATCCATGCTAGGCTAAAGACTAACCCCTCCAGACCAGCTGTACTGTCGCTTCTTCTCTCTAACGTCCGCTCCCTCGACAACAAGTTGGACGAGCTGCGTCTGCTGAGAGAAACCCGGAGAGAGTGGAAGGACTGCTGTGTGCTTGTGTTCACGGAGACATGGCTCCACGACAACATCCCTGATGAGGCCATTCAACTGGAAGATATGGCAATGTTCCGTGCCGACAGAGTAACGGCGAGCTCTGGTAAGAGCCGCGGGGGGGGGGGGCCTATGCATCTATGTTAACAAGAACTGGTGCGTTAATGCTACATTAGTGTCTAAATACTGCTCTCCGTTGGCGGAGTTCCTTATTGTAAATTGTCGGCCATATTATTTGCCGAGGGAATTCAGCAACGTGTTTGTAGCGGCTGTTTACATAGCGCCGAGCGCTAACGCTAACGCTAATGCTAAGAAGGCACTTGGGGAACTGCACGATGCGATTAATGAAATCCAAACTTCACATCCGGACAGTTTTGTGGTGGTTGCGGGGGATTTTAACCACACCAGCTTAAAGACTGTGCTCCCTAAGTTTAAACAATGTGTAGACTTTAAGACCAGAGGAGAGAATATGTTGGACTTAGTGTACACAAACACAGATGCATATAAGGCTATACCCCGCCCCCACCTAGGCCTTTCTGACCACATATCCGTGATGCTGGTGCCTGTCTACAAACCTTTATTGAAGCGCAGCAGGCCAGCAGTGAAACAAATCAGGATTTGGCCAGAGAGTGCAACCTCTGCACTGAAAGACTGTTTTCTGCACACAGAGTGGGAAGTTTTCAAAATAGCAGCCTCCCAGGAAGACAAGACAGATGTGGAGGAGTATGCTGAAACGGTCACCAGCTACATCGCAAAGTGCACAGAGGATGTCACTACAGTGAAGACCATCACTATGCGGGGTAACCATAAGCCCTGGATGACTGCAGAGGTGCGCTCGCTGCTTACAGCCAGAGATGCAGCCTTCAGAGCGGAGGACAGGATCGCTCTCTGCTCAGCCAGGTCTCTGCTCTCAAAGGGAATTAAGGCGGCGAAGCGCGCCTATGCAGAGAAAATCCAGGGACACCTCTGTGACACTAGGAACACCAAGCAGATGTGGCAGGGAGTTCGGACACTGACGGGCTATAAGTCTAGGCAGGGGGCCGATGATGATGACGCTTCGCTTCCAGACAGGCTCAATGACTTCTTTGCACGTTTTGAAGCATCTAACCCGACAACCAGAAGGAGGGCTGGCCCACCCCCACCATCGGTCGGGCCAGCTTTTACCATCAACACAGCGGACACACGGAGGACCCTAACCAGAGTCAACCCACGTAAAGCTGCAGGTCCGGACAACATCCCGAGACGTGTACTCCGAGACTGCGCGAGCGAGTTGGTGGATGTCCTGACTGACATTTATAACATCTCCCTGAGTCAGGCCATTGTTCCCAGATGCTTCAAGACCTCTATCATTGTACTGGTGGCAAAGAAACCAGTTGTGTCCTGTTTGAATGACTATCGTCCTGTGTCCTGCGTCCTGTATCGTCCAGGACTATCGTCCTGAAGTGTTTTGAACGGCTTGTCAAACCACACATTACAGCCTGCCTCCCTGCATCACACGACCCGCTCCAGTTTGCATATCGTTCAAACCGCTCCATGGAGGATGCTATAGTCACCACCCTACACTCTGTCATCACCCACCTGGACCAGAAAGACACCTACGCCAGACTCCTGTACATTGATTTCAGTTCAGCATTCAACACCATTATTCCCCAGAGACTGATGGAGAAATTACTCCTTCTCGGTCTGAACACCGCCACATGTCTCTGGATCCTGGATTTCTTGACTGAGAGACCTCAGTCTGTCCGGGTTGGAAACAACATCTCCAACTCTGTCACGCTGAGCACCGGATCCCCTCAAGGCTGTGTACTTAGTCCACTGTTGTTTACACTTCTAACACATGACTGTGTATCCAGACACGAGGAGAACCAGATTATTAAGTTTGCAGAAGACACCACGGTGGTGGGACTTATTCAGAGGGATGAGGAATCAATGTACAGGGAAGAAGTGAGAGACCTGGAGGGCTGGTGCAGGGAGACCAATCTGGTGCTCAACGTGGACAAAACGAAGGAGATGATTATCGACTTCTGGAGGTCACACCCTGAACACGTCCCCCTCAGCATTGGCGGCCGTTTAGTGGAGAGAGTGGAGAACATCAAGTTCCTCGGAGTGCAGATCTCGCAGGACCTGACCTGGAGCAAGAATTCCTTGGGGATCAGGAAGCGGGCTCACCAGAGACTGCACTTCTTGAGGAAACTCAAACTGGCCTCTCTCCCCATCTGCATCCTCAGGACCTTCTACAGAGGTGTGGTGGAGAGTGTTCTGACGTACTGCATTGCTACATGGTACTCCAGCTGCAGTATGTCAGACAAAAAAGCCCTGCAGAGGATAGTGAATGAATGAATGAATGAATGAATGAATTTATTTCGGATAGTACAGTACAGGTTAAAAGAAACTGTATAATATAACAACAAGGTCAAATTAGACAATGACTCCTCCTACTATACAATTCCACGTGAGTTATCCAAAATGGGTGATAGCTGAAGCCGCAGCTTATATTGCCCACCCATATTCCATCCAAGAATTCAAAAGAGAAAAAAGAGAAAGCAAGAAAAGAGCGACTACAATTTAAAACAAAGCTAAGACAAAATGTGACTGAGAGAAAAAAGAAAACTAAGCTAGGCTAAGTTAAGCGATTACTATTCAAAAACAAATCTAAGACAAAATGTCACAGAGAAAAAAAAAGAAAAAAAAAACTAAGCTACAACACAACACAGGCTGGATATGTCAATCCTTATGTGAGTTTACATGTCGTCTTGTAAATATGTTTGGAGTATTTCTTCCTTTAGTTTTTGTTTAAATTGTCCAAGCGTTGTACATGATTTTAATTCAGGTCCAAAATCGTTCCATAATCTGACTCCTTGCACTGAAATACAGTGATATAATACAGAAATATTTCACTCTGTGTAATATTGCAATTGATTTGGATACTTTACCTTTAATATAATTAATATGTGACTTCCAACACAGTTTGTTATCAATTATTACTCCAAGAAATTTAGTTTCAGATACCCTTTCAATCTCTACACCATTTACACTGAGTTTGGGTACTGGGTTGTTGTGATGGTTGTTAAAGACTATAAATTTTGTCTTACTTAAATTGAGCGTTAATTTGTTTGAATCAAACCACAGTTTAAGCTTTCCTAATTCCTTTCCGAGTGTATCCAGAAGTCGTTCCAA
The DNA here is from genome assembly GCA_020510985.1 of Pholidichthys leucotaenia. Taxonomy (NCBI): domain Eukaryota; kingdom Metazoa; phylum Chordata; class Actinopteri; order Cichliformes; family Pholidichthyidae; genus Pholidichthys; species Pholidichthys leucotaenia. The sequence continues at coordinate 130,918,918 of CM035850.1, forward strand.
ATTGTTTCCACTGCATAGCAGATTAGTGTCATCAGCAAACAATGTTAAGTCCATTTTTTCTGAAACTTTACATATATCGTTTATATACATATTGAATAATAATGGTCCCAAAACTGAACCCTGTGGGACTCCACAGGTGACCTTCAGTAACTCTGAGTTTTTGTTGCTAACACATACATACTGATATCTATTCTTTAAGTAACTACTTAACCAGGACAGTGCTACCCCTCTAATACCACAATTTTGTAGTTTCTTTAATAATAAATTGTGATCTACTGTATCAAATGCTTTTTTAAGATCTAGGAATACTCCAACTGAATACTCTTTATTTTCAATGGCTGTTGATATTTTTTCTGTAAATTCCATTAGGGCATATGCAGTTGTCCTCTTGTGTCTGAACCCATATTGCTGCTCACACAATAAATCATTCTTCAGTATGAAGCTGTCAATATGAAGTTGTATGAAGTTGTCAATTCTCTCATAGAATATTTTTTCAAGTATCTTGGAAAATTGCGGTAATAGTGAAATTGGTCTATAGTTTGAGAATTCCCCTCTGTCGCCCGTCTTGTATATCGGAATTACTTTAGCTATTTTCATTGCATTGGGAAATATACCTGATTGGAGAGACAGGTTACAGATATACGTCAGTGGTTTTACTATGCATTCGATAACAGTTTTGACTAATAGCATGTCAATACCATCACAGTCCGTAGATGTTTTACTTTTGAACGATTTAACAATTTCAATGACCTCTCTTTCGTCTGTGTTCTTTATGAAGATGGAGTCTTTTACAGCAGTGTTATTGCATATTGTATCACCTGTAGGCACCGTAGTGGGTATTTCTCGGGCCAGTTTAGGTCCAATGTTAACAAAAAAATTATTAAATTCATCTGCAGGTGAAGCTATATTCACACTCTGAGTCGTTTTATTATTTTTTGGAATATTAGTTGGGTAGCTTGTATTTCTGCTTTTATTTCCAAGGATACTGTTGAGTATTGTCCATGTATTTTTGATATTGTCTTTGTTTTTCTCCAGTTCTTTACTGTAATAGTCTCTTTTACTACATCTTATTATATATGTTAACTTATTTTTGTATGTTTTATACCGCTGCTCTGCTTCTTTTGTCCTTTTCTTTAGGAAAGCTTTATATAATAAATTTTTCTTTTTACACGCCTTTTGTAGTCCTTTGGTTAACCATGGCTTATCAGCAAATTTGTGTTTAAGCTTTTTTTTTACTAATGGGCAGTTTTTTTCATAAAGAGTGGTTACAATGTTTATAAATGTGTCATAGGCTTCATTTACATCTGATACATAGACTTCTGTCCAGTCTTGCTTCAGCAAGTCTTCTTTAAGAGAATTGATTGCATTTGGTGATTTGTGTCTGAACGATTTTGAAATTTTTTCTGCGTTGGGCCCCGTGTGGCCATGGATAAGTGCAAAGGTTGGCAAGTGGTCACTTATATCATTTATCAATAATCCACTTTCTATTTTCTTATCGATAACATTGACAAACAGGTTGTCAATAAGTGTAGCAGAGTGAACCGTGATTCTACTGGGATGTGTTATTGTGGGATATAGACTCATGCTGTACATAGAGTTCATGAACTCTGTAACTACATTTTGTTGATGTGGATTCAGTAAGTCAATATTGAAATCTCCACAAATTGCTACCATTTTCTTACTAGTAATATTATTGTACAGCTCGACTAATTTATCTCTGAATGTCTCAATGCAAGTTCCCGGCGTTCTATATATGCAGCTTATGATTAGATTTTTTGTTTTGTCTAGGTCAATCTCAACAGTAACACATTCCAAAATCCCTGGTAGTGCAGAGGACATTTCTTTTACAAGCTTACACCTATACAGGTCATCAATATACAATGCAACACCACCACCCTTTTTTTGAGTTCTGTTAATATAAAACATCTGATATCCCTCTATTGCCATCAGGGAAGCCTGTTCTTCATTAAGCCAGGTTTCAGAGACTGCGATAGCTGTAAATTTTCTGTCTAGCTGTTTTAAATAGTCCTGAATCTGTGGAAAGTTTTTGTTAAGACTTCTGCTATTGAAGTGTATTATTGACAGTTTACCATCTAATTACACTTGACTTTTGAATTGCTTTTCAGTGTAATATTCACAGTGGTTATGAATATTATTGAAAAAGTGGTTATCAGGATCAATATCATTCTCCATCTCTTGTGGTTTATGTTCAGCATAGTGGCATATTTTCAGAGTTTGAGTTTCCTCACTCTGTGTCAGATGGCTTCTTCCAGCTGGGGATAATTGATGTCTACTCGAGTCGATCATAAGTTTTTGTTTATTTTGCTTATTTTTTTAAAGTACTTTGGCATGGTGTATCAAAAGAACTATTCTTATCGTGTGTATGAATATGGATTATCATTGACTCATAATTTTTTTAATTGGTGTTCATCTGTATTTAAGTCAGTAACATCTCTGATCATTATACTCCTTGCTTGCTCAGGTGTTCCATTTAGTTTAATCCAAATTCTACAATTTCTTGTCCAGGTTGCCTGTATCTTATTTTGTTTTTTCAGCATCCGTGCCTGCCGTGCTAATTCAGCGTTTTTTTTTTTTTTGTCAGGTGTTCATTTAGGTAAACTTGAGTTTCTTTTAGCTTTTTGGCCTGCCTCAGTATGTCATTCTTTTCCCTTCTGTTCACAAAGCGCATCACAATTGATTTCTTTGTTTTGTTATCTTTCTTCAGTAAAGCATAACAGGCTGAAATTGCATTAGCTTCTACCTTAATGTCTCTATTATTAAGGAACTGAAGCACTTGATTTTCTAAGGAGACTGATTCACTCATGGGAGCATCTTCACCATTCAGTCCTGTTATGGCATGGGCGTATGACTGATATCTGATGTCTAGTCCACTTATAACTAGGTCATCAATACGAGAACCTTGTTCAAGATCCTCGACGCGTTGCTCCAAAAGACGCCCGTGTTGCTCCAGGTCCATAATTTTTTTGTCTTTTTCTTGAATTATTAAATGTAGGGCTTGTACCTCTTCTATTAGGCCTATTATTTTGGCCTGCTGGCTAGTCAATTTGGCCAATTCTTCTGACATAAAGTTCAGAGATTTTTTAATTTCTTCCATTTCCTCTTTTTTTGGTGGCATTTTACTGACCTGTGGATAGAAATAAACAGAGAATCCGGCTAGGCCTCAACTAGCCCGGCCGCTGCTGGACCCGCCGCAACCGAGCTTCTGCACAGCTCCTCCGCCAAGTAACGCTGCACAGCTCCGCAGATCACCGCCGTCGATCGCCGCCATCTGCCTGGCCGGTTATGCCGCACACCGCCGGCGCAGCCGAACTCCACTGATCACCGCCACTGATCACCGCCGCTGATCACCGCCGCCTGCCGCCGTCTGCCTGGGTGGCACCTCCGTTAGGCCCCGTCACCAACCGCCGTCAGTCTGGTAGTTCCTCAGCTGGGCCTCGCAACTGGGCTTCGACTCAGGCTATTGTTTTGCTGGGTCCAGGTGGCCCCCGTCTCTCACTAACGCCGCGCCCGAGCTCCCAACTGCCGCCTCGGTTGGTTCCTCCGGTAAGCACTCACCGGGGACTGAGTCGCTTCGTGTCGGGTCAAGGGAGCTGAGAGGGTAATTGGAGTTTCCCTCCCCTCTGTCCAAGAACTTTTTCAGAACCGTTGTAGGAGCAGGGCACTGAACATTATCAAGGACCGTTCTCACCCTCTGCATAAACACTTTGAACTTCTGCCATCTGGTAAACCATTCTGGAGCATCAGAGGCAGAACCACCAGACTGATCAACAGCTTCCTTCCACAAGCTGTCAGGATGCTGAACAGCTGACCCAGAATCTCTCATACACACTACTGCACCTACTGACATTATGTATATTATTTGTATATTATAGTTAGTTAGTTTTTCCCAAGTATGTGTCAGGGATGTGTGAATGGATGGGGGTGGGGGTGGGGGGGGGGGATGAAGATATGTGTGAGTGTGTGTTATATCATGCTGCTTCTATTTATATGGATGCCGAGAGAAACGCAATTTCATCTTACCTGCACTACAGTTGTACGTACAGCAATATGACAATAAAGTTTGATTTGATTTGATAAAGTACAGAGGCTAATATGGCCCAGAATTCCTCCATACACTGGTACTATCACTAAAGTGTGCAGGGTCTTCTGCGGTGGCACATCCAACAATACAATCTTCAGTAAATAAAATAATTGTTTTGGTTTCTTTTTCTTAAAAATGAGCCATTATTTTCAAAGTCACCGATAAATGGTTCGTACTGTTGACTCTTTTCCCACTGGTGCCTTAACAGACAAAATAGAAAATTATGATGCAAACACATAAGTCACTAAATTGTTTATTACAATTAGCAGCAAATTCCAGATTATTTAGAATGTGCAAAATTCAAACTGTTAAAAAAAAAAAAAAAAACTTAGAATAAGATAAGATAAGATAAGATAAGATAAGCCTTTATTAGTCCCACAACGGGGAAATTCCAGGATGGGTCACACATGCCGGCCACGCTGCCACACTGAGAAGCAGCTGGGATGTGCCGCTCAAGCTGGTCCCAGTTCAGCAGATCTTCAGCCTGCATCTCTGTAAATAGTGACGCAAGGTCCAGTTTGGGGTGGATCGTTTCCCTCTTGCCTAGACGAAAGACAGAAATGGGTGATGGTTAATTAAAGCAAGTTTAAAACATATTTGGGAAATACACTTGTTTCTAAAAGCCAGTGGTGGAATGTGACAATAAAGTACTTCGTTGTTGTATTTAACCACAATTTTCATGTAGCTGTGCTTCAGTAGATTTTACAAGGGTTGGGCTACATTTAAAATCATTTGTTTTTACTGTGGTCTCAGCAATCAGAATGAATTAATACATTCACTTGAATGGAATATAGTACTTTAACTGAGGGTGTGCATCCCCAAGTATGGAGTCGCTCAGTCAAAATATGGACTTTTTATCAATAAAAGTTTAGCCTCCGCTCTGTCACCGCTGTGTCTCTTCTTGCCCTGGCTTCAAGTGTGGGCGGTGTTTTGTACTTGTATTGCTAAAATATAAAAGGAAGCACTACAGTGGGTCTCAAATATTTGTAATGTGTCCTGCTATTATAATACTGCATTAGTTTTTTGATGATAGACTATAAACTACATGTCATGGCGGCCGCTGGGCCGTCATCAGCCTCGGCTGCGCACACACCTGCCGCCAATCATCAGCGGGTCTTAAAAGCCGGTGTCTCTGAGGGCTCAGCATGGAGTCGTCTGCCAACTTTGCCACGCAACGCGTCACGGACTCTGCCTCTCGCCAGAGTATCCACGACGCAGTCTCGCCAAGCTACGCCACGTAAGGATCATAGTAACATACCTTGTCAAAGTATAATTCCCTGTGCACAGGTGGACCTCCCTGGCGGCGGACTAGTCTCCCCGGATAATGGAGCCACTCCTCCTTCCCCTCGGAACTCCACCACCTCACCATGGCACCTAGCGTCACCCACCCGGAGCCACTGCGAGCCGCAGAGCCAGCGCGAGCTCTCCTGCACCACCCGCAAGTAAGCCGTACTCATTGTCACATCTCTGTACTGCAGGCAGGCTTAACCTATCTGTGCTTGTGTGTTTCAGGGTTGCCAGGTCGCGGCAGGACTCGCTCAGCCCTAGTGGTCCCACGGCATCACACTCACTCACACCTACACACACACTACACACTGCACTCAATAAATAATTGTCTAAAACCAGTCTACTCGTGTCAGTGTCTGTCTCCTGGGTCAACCAGCCATGTCAGTATGACTCCGTCAAGACGACCTGGCAGACAGCGTGCTATCGTGCCGCCTTAACACCCTTAGCACCCGGGTAGACCTGATTCACCACCAGCAGACAGTTATTTTGAATCAATTAACCTTAATTAACAACCGGCTGGATCGCCTGGAAGGACTCCAGGCGTTCCCCCCGGTCGCCTGGGCATCACCAGCCCCCGCTAATTTTTCAGCTAGTCAGGCTCACCAGTCCTCCTCACCTCGCCTCACCCCCGTGCCCAACCCCGCCCGCTTTAATGGCAAACTCGGGAACTCGGGGAGGCGCGAGGTTTCCTGCTGCAGTGTGAGACAGTATTTCATCGTGTCCCCGTTGATTTTCCCACGGATCATAGCAGGATCGGGTTAGGATACTCTCTATCACTGTGCGTTAGGATCGCACAGTGATAGAGAGTAGCCTCACGCACTGGAGCACGAAGAATAGACTCCTTGTGTGAAATAACGAAACGTGTTTTGCTGATTCTCTATCACAGGTTGGTAAATACTAATAATTCAAGAGTGCAATATAAACTGTAAGAGTCCTAGGATGTCCGAGATTATATTGTGATACATGTGAGGCGAAAAGCGGGTTTGTAAGGGTATTTCTGTTAAAGTTGATGTGTTGTTGTATAAGCTAACCTGCTAATGTTAATGATCGAGTGTGAAATCACAACAGTGAAATCCGCCCACGTTAAGAACCATTTGCTTACTTTATTTAAAGACAGTTATGAAACGGTTTTCATACAGTACGACATTTACTGGTTTGATTTGTCACCAAATGTGCATATTTCGGGTGTATTACCGACTACCAGGAATACTATTGTAAGTGTGTTAGGTACACAGTGGCCAGGTCAGTGAATTGTTAAGAATAACACCACATGCTGTACATTTATGACAGTGCTTAAAATGATTAATGTAAATGTAAGTTCATGGGTTATTGTTAAAATATAAATATTTGAACAAGTTAAAAGCTATATACATGGGAAGGAGATAAAACCAATAATTCATTTCATGTTAGAGTAATTTGTTAAGAATGTTAAGTATACAGTTAATGTCAAATCGGAAATTGTGATAAATGGACTTTGATAGTAAATACTAGTCAGTTGATGTTGGTCATGTGAATGACTTGAACGAAGAATAAACTCCTTGTGTGAAATAACGAAACGTGTTTTGCTGATTCTCTATCACAGGTTGGAGAGTTAACTTCCACATGCACGTTTCCTCCTCCTGGGCCGCTACCCAGGGGAGCAACATTTACCACACTAAACATGGACCAGAGGAAGCAAAGGAGAGAGTTGTCTCAGGAGATCAGAAAGAAAATTATAGACAAGCATGTTAAAGGTAAAGGCTATAAGACCATCTCCAAGCAGCTTGATGTTCCTGTGACTGCAGTTGCACATATTATTCAGAAATTTAAGATTCACAGGACTGTAGCCAACCTCCCTGTACGTGGCTGTAGGAGGAGACGGATAATACGAATGGTAACAAAAGAGCCCAGAACAACCTCTAAACACATTCATGGTGAACTCCAAGGTCAAGGTACATCAGTGTCAGATCACACCATCCGTCGTTGTTTGAGCCAAAGTGGACTTCATGGGAGACGACCAAGAAGGACACCACTGTTGAAAACAAATCATGAAAAAGCCAGACTGGAATCTGCCAAACTGCATGTTGACAAGCCACAAAGCTTCTGGGAGAATGTCCTATGGACAGACGAGACAAAACTGCAACTTTTTGGCAAGGCACATCAGCTCTATGTTCACAGATGCAAAAATGAAGCATACCAAGAAAAGAACATTGTCCCTACTTTGAAACATGGAGGAGGTTCTGTTATGTTCTGGGGCTGCTTTGCTGCATCTGGCACAGGGTGTCTTGAATCTGTGCAGGGTACAATGAAATCTCAAGACTATCAAGGTATTCTAGAGAGAAATGTGCTGCCCAGTGTCAGACAGCTTGGTCTCAGTCGCAGGTCATGGGTCTTGCAACAGGATAATGACCCAGAACGCACAGCTAAAAACACCCAACAATGGCTAAGAGCGAAACATTGGACTATTCTAAAGTGGCCTTCTATGAGTCCTGATCTAAATCCTATTGAACATCTGTGGAAGGAGCTGAAACATGCCGTCTGGAGAAGGCACCCTTCAAACCTGAGACAACTGGAGCAGTTTGCTCATGAGGAGTGGGCCAAAATACCTGCTGAGAGGTGCATAAGTCTCATTGACAGCTACAGAAATTGTTTGATTGCAGTGATTGCCTCAAAAGGTTGTGCAACAAAATATGAAGTTAAGGGTACCATCATTTTTGTCCAGGCCTGTTTCATGAGTTTGTTTTTTAAAATAATTCTGTTGAACCACAATTCAAAAGCACTGTCTGATTTTCATTGGTTAATTTTCATAGAATTTTTATTTATCACCACTTTTGTCAGATTCAAGTTATTTCTATGACCATTGTGGGTTTTTCTTTCATTAACAGAGGGGTACCAACAATTTTGTCCATGTCTGTACATACATACACAATGGCACCTAGACCCACAAAGAGATCAGCACCGAGCCGGGGGAAACCAAGCCGGCTTGGTTCCTGACACTTATGTGTTTGCATCATGATTTTCTATTTTGTCTGTTAACACACCGGTGGGAAAAGAGTCAACAGTACAAACCATTTATCAGTGACTTTGAAAATAATGGCTCATTGTTAAGAAAAGGTAACCAAAAACAATTATTTTATTCACTGAAGACTGTATTGTTGGATGTGCCACTGCAGAAGACACTGCACACTTTAGTGATAGTACCAGTGTATGGAGGAATTCTGGGCCATATTAGCATCTGTATTTTCTAATAATGAGTTAGGGTGGAGGTGTCTAATCATGTGCCATGGAGGGCCAAGACCCTGCAGGCTTTACCTCCAACCAGTGTCTTCAACAGCAGATTCCACTGAATTTCTTCCACTGACTGCTGATCAGTGAAAACACCTGCTGAAGAGATTGGGTAGAACAGAAAACCTGCAGGGTCTTGGCCCTCCATGGCACATGATTGGACACCCCTGGGTTAGGGTTTAATGGGATTTAACATTTTAACACAAACTGCTTTATGGTTCATAATTCTGTTGACAGACCAAAAGTGATTTCTCAAACTGCTGGATTATTCTTAGACAGCTTTTCCAATCTTTTAGTATTTAATTTATGTCACTTGGTGGTAACCTTCACACATAAAAGTGGAGACAGATCAGCAAAAAGTACAAAGTTTAATTGTCAAAATTCCCAGTGCAATACTACATGAAGGTTCCAAGGTTGTCATAGCCAGGAGCGGCACTGGGGTTAAGCTCCCAGTGCTCATAAAATGCTCCTTATGGCGTGCGTCTCGAAAAGCCTCTGACAACTAAGTCCAACTCCTAGCCTGCCCGTGTGGTTTAGTCTCTAAGCCCGGTGGAACTGCTTTTACTAATAGGAGAAGGGGCGAGGGCGGATCTCTGGCGCCTTAAAACCAGATGCTTCGGGTAGATGGTGGCTCGTCAACCTGGGAAGGTAGCCCATCTAGGGGAAGGTAAACCCTGATTTCAAACCTCTGCTGCCTTGTGGCATACCCGGTCACGGGAAAGGCTTCGGGAGTCAACCCTGAGGAAAAATCCGGAGTCGGAGCCCCTAAGGCAGTTCTATGTTGTGCTCAACATCGTTCTGGCAGCTCCTGCAACGGCGCTGGTGCCAAACTGTAGCAGCCCTGCTGTTCCTTTGGATTCATCAGTGACGTGGAGAGGGGGGACATGCTGCATGGGCAACATCTTGTCCTCCATATCTTCCTGCCCAGGCTTGAATCCTACCAACGCCCAACGCTGGAAGGTAGAACACCGGATCACTGGAGAGGACACTCCAGCTTCGCCTTTGGCGTAGACAAAACACGGGGAATGACAGTTACCGGTTATAAGCTACTGCTCAATTGGCGTAGAGCGTGGCGCCAGGGGTTGTTCCCGACGGTGGGAGGGATCATCAGATCTCACTGGACAGCTACCGCCCGCCTCAAGCTGGGCAGCCCCCAGCCAATAAGGTGTTGTCCCGCCACAGCTTGCTTTCCTCATTGGGTGCATGGGGATAAGGAGAAATCCAAACAGCAGGCTGAGAACCTTCGCACCAGGCAAGACAATAAAACAAAAGAGACCAACTCTAAAACTGGGAATTTGGAACGTCCGCACTATGATGACAGGACTCGCTGCTAACCTCAAGGACATCAACGACACCAGGAAGACTGCCATCATCAATAATGAGCTGAAGAGACTGGGAGTGGATATCGCCACTCTCCAGGAAACACAGTTAGCTGATGCAGGCACACTGAGAGAGAAGGACTACACGTTCTACTGGCAGGGAAAGGGCAGTGACGAACACAGGGAACACGGAGTGGGCTTCGCAGTGAAGAACACTTTGCTGAAGATGGTGGAACCGGGCAGCACTGGCTCTGCACGACTCCTCACCCTCCGCCTGAACACCACTGAAGGCCCAGTCACCCTCGTCAGTGTGTATGCCCCAACACAGACAGCCACACCAGAGGCAAAAGACGAGTTCTACGAGAATCTCGCAACAACTGTCAGGATCATTCCCAACTCTGAACAACTCATTCTCCTTGGAGACTTCAATGCCAGAGTGGGTGCTGACCACGACTCCTGGCCCTCCTGTCTTGGACCTTTTGGCGTGGGCAGAATGAACGACAACGGACAGCGGCTGCTCGAGTTCTGCACATATCACGATCTGTGCATCACAAACTCGTTCTTCAAGACCAAGCCCCAACACAAGGTTTCCTGGCAACATCCGCGCTCAAAGCACTGGCACCAGCTAGACTTGATCCTGACCAGGCGCACCTCACTGAAGAACGTGCTAATCACCCGTTCGTTCCAGAGTGCAGATTGCGACACAGACCATTCATTGGTGTGTTGCAAGGTCAAGCTGCAGCTGAAGAAATTCCATCGTGCTAGACAACCTGGAAAGGCACGGATTGACACCAGCAAGATGGCCCAACCAGAACTTGTTGAGCAGTTTGCCTCCACCTTTGAGAAGGAACTTGGTGTACCACAAGGAGGAGAATCTGCAAAGCAGAAGTGGGAAGAGCTGTGAAACACCATCTACCGCACAGCCTTGGCTACCTTTGGGAGGAAGCCCTCGAAGTCACAGGACTGGTTTGATGCCAAGTTGACCGAGATGACCCCCGTCATTGAAGCCAAGCGCTCAGCACTTGCTGAGTACAAGAGGTACCCAAACGAGAAGAATCTCCAGATTCTCAGGGCTGCGAGAAGCAAAGTTCAGCAGACTGCTCGGCGCTGTGCCAACGAGTACTGGACTCAGCTCAGCCAAGACATTCAAACCGTTGCCATAACAGGGAACATCCGTGGTATGTACGATGGCATCAAGAAAGCACTTGGTCCGGCTCAGAGCAAGACGGCCCCCCTCAAATCTTCCACTGGGGAGATGATCACAGAGAAGAACAAGCAGATGGAGAGATGGGTGGAACACTACTCCGACCTCTACTCTAGACAGAACACCGTGACACCGTCAGCCCTTGATGCCATCGACTGCCTGCCATCCATGGACGAACTTGATGCCGAGCCAACCATCGACGAACTCAGTAAGGCCATTGATAGCTTGGCCGCTGGCAAGGCACCCGGCAACGACAGCATACCCCCTGACCTGATCAAGCACTGCAAGACCGCCCTACTGCTGCCATTGCATGACGTCCTCTGCCAGTGCTGGAAGGAAGGTGCCATACCACAGGACATGAGGGACGCCAAGATCATCACCCTCTACAAAAACAAAGGGGAGAGAAGCGACTGCAACAACTACAGGGGCATTTCCCTCCTCAGCATTGTTGGCAAAGTCTACGCACGAGTTGTTCTCGTTCGTCTACAGAAGCTTGCCGAACGTGTCTACTCCGAGTCTCAGTGTGGCTTCCGCGCTGAGCGATCGACGGTAGACATGATATTCTCCATCCGCCAACTCCAGGAGAAATGCAGAGAACAGAACATGCCTCTGTACGTCGCCTTCATCGACCTCACCAAAGCGTTCGATCTGGTCAGCAGAGAGGGCCTTTTCAAGATCCTGCCAAAGATAGGATGCCCACCAAAGTTGCAAAGCCTCATTGAATCGTTTCACACCAACATGCAGGGGATAGTGCAGCACGATGGCAACGTCTCAGAGCCATTCAACATACGCAGCGGAGTGAAACAGGGCTGTGTACTTGCGCCAACCCTCTTTGGGATTTTCTTTGCTATGCTCCTGAGGCATGCCTTCAGCACAGCAACAGAGGGAATCTACCTGCACACAAGATCTGACGGCAGGCTTTTCAACCTCGCCCGCCTGAAAGCCAGAACCAAAGTACGCGAGGCTCTAATCAGAGACATGCTGTTCGCAGACGACGCTGCAGTCGCAACCCACACACAGCAGGAGCTTCAGACCCTGATGGACCGCTTCTCCCAGGCATGCAAGGACTTCGGGCTTACCATCAGCCTGAAGAAGACTAACGTCTTGGCGCAAGGCACGGAAGCACCACCAACCATCACCATTGATGACTACAAACTGGAGGTCGTGGATCAGTTCACGTACCTGGGGTCCACGATCAGCAACAACCTCTCCCTTGATACAGAGATCGACAAGAGGATTGGAAAATCAGCCTTCACACTCGCTCGCCTCACCACACGAGTGTGGGAGAATCCCAAACTCTCTGTCAAGACGAAGATGGCAGTGTACAACGCCTGCGTCATCAGCACACTGCTCTATGGGAGTGAGACGTGGACAACATACGCCCGGCAGGAAAAGAGACTGAACTCCTTCCACTTGCGCTGCATTCGCCACATCCTGGACATATCCTGGCAGGACAAAGTGCCCAACACAGAAGTTCTGTCCCGCGCCGGCCTTCCCTCCATGTTCACTCTACTCAGGCAGCACAGGCTCCGCTGGCTAGGCCACGTTCGCCGTATGGAGGATGGCAGAATCCCCAAAGACGTCCTCTATGGAGAACTGGCAACTGGCAGGAGAGACGTTGGCCGCCCACAGCTGCGCTTTAGAGACGTCTGCAAGAGAGACATGAAGGCCCTGGATATCAACACAGAGCGCTGGGAGGACCTTGCAACGGACCGCTCCAAATGGAGAGGCACCCTGACCAGACAGCTCAAGGCGGGTGAAGAGAGACTGACTGCTGCAGCAGATGAAAAAAGGACCCGCAGGAAGAACCGCCACAGACCCAGCAGCACGGAGACCACCCACAAGTGTGATCTGTGTGACAGGGACTGTCATTCGCGCATCGGCCTGTTCAGCCACAGGCGGTGCTGTTCCAGCAGAGTAGACGTTTAGGATTCTCTTCCATGGTCATCATAGACCGACGGAGGCCGACGACATGTATAGTACATTGATGATGCAGAGAATATATATTTCTACAGTATCTACATGTATTTAGTAAATCAAGTATTTTCCATGTAACCTTGTGACTGCATTATTTTAATTGCTTTTAATCCTAGATCAAGTTTGTTTTGGCCTAAAATGCATCATAATTGTTAAATATATCTTATTATACCAAACTCAGTACTGTTTACCTTTTGAAATATATATTTTATGTCTAATATAACCCCATAACTACAACCTGGCAATCAGGTTTTGGCAGCTGAACAGTTTTTGCCATGACACCACCACAGACTCAGTGCTGCTGAGCAGGTACATGACATGATGTCTCAACAGTCTGTCCATGATTTTCACACAGATCAGAGCAATTTGTTGCACAGGAAGCTAAACATTTCTACAGACAATCTTAAGTTCTATAACCACTGATCGTTTGTGAAGCTGGGGTGACATCCCACCACTGAGAGGCTCGAATGAACACCCAGACCCATGGTTTGAAGCTGTAATTTTCCCACAAGAGAGCCATCTGAAACACACACAGCATACATATTTTAGTACCTAATAGTGATAACTTGCAGCCATTACAATGTAGTACGGTGGACTTAAAGCAAACTAGCATTAACAATCACTAGCTTACCTTTATATGTGATCTAGTTCGTATCCTCACGTCTTCGGCTTTATGGTTTCCGAAATGCTCCAGTACTTTTCCAGAGTGTTTTGTCTCACTGCCTGTACCCTTGTCTGGCTCTCATTTTTTGCCTTTGACAAAAGCCAGAGACCGAGCAGTCACCTTGTAAGCCGCCATCTTGTGTTTTTCTTGTGCTGCGTGTTTTACGTCTCCGGAGTGTGGCGCCACCTTGTTGTAAAAAAATCCCACCTACCCCAAGCGGTACTCTGCTGTAATGGAAACAAAACCGTGCTGAGCCGTGTAAAACTGTATAGAGGTGTGTAGGGCTGACTGGGTACTAGAGGAAAAGGGGCTTTAGACAGGCGCCTTCACTGTCCACTTTTAAAACTTATTTTAAAACTCATTTTTACTCCATGATCTTCAACCTAGTATGAGACATCGATTGTACTTGTTTTATTGCTTTTATTATATGATTGTCATTTTTACTTGTTTTGTTATACCGGTATACCTTTTTAGTTGCATTTCATTGTCTTTTATGTCTTTTTCATTTTACATATTCCTGATGTACAGCACTTTGTATCAGCTGTAACTGTTTTTAAAGTGCTTTAGAAATAAAGTTTGATTAATTGATTGATTATCTTTTTGTTGCTGCTTCCAAGCACATATTTAATTCCTGTTAAGCCCTCGAGCTGTGTCTGGGCGGCCAGCTCTTAATAAAATTGTTAAAACCTACGTCCAGCGATTGGATCCATTCTCTCTCCACTCCATGCTGTGACAGCGATTTTTTGAGTAATTCGTTTTCCCTAAGCTTTTTTCCGCTCAATAATTTTATGAGCACCACTTTCAAATTTTTTTCTGGACGTTTTGGTGTTTGCATAGTCACATTTCAAAACAGTTCCTCTGATAGGCTATTGTTACGCGGTACCCACATTGGCACTTGTAAATTCAACCAATCAGCAGCCACACACGAATATCAAGTGATGGACATAGAATTTGACCAATTAACAACAATGTGATCTTTTTCATTGGCTCATGATAGGCCCTTGATTTTTGTGGGCCCCTGGGCTTCAGCCCAGCTTAGCCCGTTCATTAAGGCGGTCTTGTAAATCCATACTGCACAAGGAGAACACACAAACCCCACACAGGAAGGTTCCCACCCCTGCCAGCCTGAGGATTTTCAGGGAGGCAACACAGAGTCCAACAGCAGGAGAAACAAGAATCTGAACATCAAGGAGAGGTTAGTGAGGAGCAGGAGCAGAACAGTGAAACCAAGGAGCTTATTGAACAGAGCTGTACAGAGCTGGCTTGATAACTTGATGATCCCACACCGAAATATCAACTGTCAGTGTCTTATAAAGGAAGGAGACTCCCATCAATCAGCTGATCATGCAAGCCCAAGCAGCTGTTGCATCAGAGGAAAAAATGGAAGGACAAGTATGTTAGGTCAGACCAAAGTGTACTTGCTGTGAAGAGTCAATGAATAACTGATCAATTTATCCATATTTAGAAGACATGTGTAAGCATAATTTTATAACTGTGCCTGTGCTGTGTGTGAAAAGACAGCCTTCTCTCATCTATCTAGCCTCAGGTATGGCTGTTGAGCTGTCTGCACAAAACATTTCCAGCAGCTCTTAAGTAATTTGTTTTGGTGAAGTGGAGCCGCTGTGGCCATTTGCCATCCGCTGCTGCTCAGCCACAGCCCCAAGCACATCAGACTGTTGTGGCAAGTTTCCTCTACCACTTTGCTTCCAGCAGAGACTGTGCAGTCTGCAAAAGAGTTGGTTATGACCACTGGCTGAGAGCGGTGAGGCTAACCATGGTCAGATGAAAGACAACATCACTACACCCAAAATGGAGAAATAAGAGAATGCTTGCGTTTTTCAGTTTTTTGGGGAGAAAATCTCTTTCCACCTCAGACTTTACATTCATTCATCAAGCATGTCTTATATTTGCCAAAATATGTACAAAATAATAAATAGAATAAAAAATAATAATAAAAAAAACATTGGCAAATCATTAAAATTAAAAGAGAAATTTAGCAAATTTGTTTGCTCGTGCACAGTTGTTTTAAGTCAAACCCCTATTTTTATGCCTCAGTGAAAACGGAGGCATACGGTAATTACTCAAGGCATCTGTGTGTGTGTGGCTGTGTGGATGGTTGGTTGTATCTGTCTGCCTGTCTGTTTCAGCTCGCCCAGTCAAAATTAAGTGCAACTAAAGGCTTGTATCATTGTATCGTCAAATTTTCTCTACTTTTAATTTGCTAGAATTCCGAGATAAGGCTTTGTTTTTGAAATAAACACAAATTTAACTCACCTGTACCGTCAATGGAGCCGGGAAAAAGGGTATTGTAATAACTATGCCAGGCCACTAGAGGTGGCGGTGCAACTTTTGTACAGCACAACACAGCAGTACATGGAGCTGAACGGTTTTAAAACAGCGGTTACTGGGGAAAAAAATCATGTATTCAGCAACTACACCATTTACTCATCACATTGATTGTTTTCACACTGGTTTTGCTGTTTACTTTTGCAGAGGAAGGATGAGGTAAACCTCATTAAAAACTTGTTAAAACTCATTAAAAACTACAAGTCCCAAAATTCCTCACCTGCAAATGATCGCAGTGAACTGCGCATATGCCCAGAAACTCCTGCCAGAGGGAAGTACTGAGCAATTTGCAAATACTGGGGGTGCGTTCCGATCGCCCAGTAGTATACTCCGAAATGAACTGCATAGGGTATTCTGCCATATTAAATGAGATTCCAGACTGAAGGGAGCGAACGGTCTTTAGTTAAAAGGGAACTTCGAACTGAGCAGGGAAGAAGTAAATAACAGTACACCACTTTACCGGAAGTTGACAAAAAGATTACCCATAAGCCATTGCGCCTCAAATACGAGTAAAACAAATTATTGTTGCTAACATTATTAACAAGCTAAATTGATGTTGGTTATTGCTTATACCAACTGATTGTAGTAAAAATATATTTATATTAATATTTTATTTAAGAAATATAAATTATCCACAATAGTACGTTTCTATGGTTACCGTGGTAATGCACGGACAAGGGAGCCGACAGTTACAGGGTGTTTGAAATGGAGAAATTTTATGAAGGACAGTCAACTTAACTGATGTTCCCTGAGAATGGAACAGGGAGTAGGGAATACAGTTGAAGTACACTATGGATCGGAGCGTAGCCGGGGTGAACAAATGTCCGTCTTTTTGCCCATTTGTTTTTTTCCTCTGCCACTAAACAGCAAAAGCTCCTGTTTGTCTTGATTGTCATTGTATTCACGTACCTCCATCGCCTCCGCCATTTAAAATCTCTGCCACTGTGCTCCTCTTTTGTGTTTGGATTGCAGCTGTTCAAATCAGTTTGGTGGCTCTTGGGTGACGCCGACAATAGGGGCATGTGAACTGCAGATTATTTTCACTGCACATGCGTGTACTCCAAAACTACTGGATGGATTCAGATGAAATTTTTACCAGAGATGGTCCTTGAGCTGTAGAGGAACCCATAACATTTTGGTGATGATCCGAGAACGAATACCTCCGCCAAGGCTCTGGCACCAAGGCATCAACACTTTGGTGCTTTCATTTCCCCAGTGACTTTTTGGACCCCAAATATAACACATGAAAGTGATAAAAGTAATGTAAACCCCAGTTTAAAAGATTTTTTTTTTTAAATTGGACAGCTAAAGTGCATCCAGAACGTTTTCACAGTGCTTCACTTTTTCCACATTTTGTTATGTTACAGCTTTATTCCAAAATGGAATAAATTCATTCTTCCTCAAAATTCTGTACACAATATCCCATATTGACAACATGAAAAAGTTTGGGGTTTTTTAGATTTTTGTAAATTTATTAAAAATAAAACACTAAGAAATCACATGTACATAAGTATTCACAGCCTTTGCTCAATACTTTGTTGATGGACCTTTGGCAGCAATTACAGCCTCAAGTCTTTTTGAATATGATGCCACAAGCTTGGCACACCTATCTTTGGGCAGTTTTGTCCATTCCTTGTTGCAGCACCTCTCAAGCTCCATCAGGTTGGATGGGAAGTGTCAGTGCACAGCCATTTTCTCTCCAGAGATGTTCAACTGTATTCAAGTCTGGGCTCTGGCTGGGCCACTCAAGGACATTCACAGAGTTGTCCTGCTGAAAGTTGAACTGTTACCCCATTCTGAGGTCAAGAGTGCTCTGGAGCAGGTTTTCATCAGGATGAAAACTAGTCTCCCAGTTCCTGCCGCTGAAAAACATCCCCCACAGCATGATGCTACCACCACCGTGCTTCACTGTAGGGATGGTATTGGCCTGGTGATGAGCAGTGCCTGGTTTCCTCCAAACATGACACCTGGCATTCACACCAAAGAGTTCAATCTTTGTCTCATCAGACGAGGGAATTTTGTTTCTCATAGTCTGAGAGTCCTTCAGGTGTTTTTTGGCAAACTCCAGGTGGGCTGTCATGTCCCTTTTACTAAGGAGTGGCTTCCGTCTGGCCACTCTACCATACAGGCCTGATTGGTGGATTGCTGCAGAGATGGTTGTCCTTCTGGAAGGTTCTCCTCTCTCCACAGAGAAACTCTAGAGTTCTGACAGAGTGACCATCGGGTTCTTGGTCATGTCCCTGACTAAGGTCCTTCTCCCTTGATCATTCAGTTTAGATGGCCGGCCAGCTCTAGGAAGAGTCCTGGGGGTTCCAAACTTCTTCCATTTACGGATGATGTAGGCCACTGTGCTCATTGGGACCTTCAAAGCAGCAGAAATTTTTTTTGTACCCTTCCCCAGATTTGTGCCTTGAGACAATCCTGTCTCGGAGGTCTACAGACAATCCTTTTTGACTTCCTACAAGACCGACCTGCGCTTCCAGAGCTCCGCCGTCATGGCTCTGCAGGAGGCCAGCGAGGCCTACCTGGTGGGTCTCTTCGAGGACACCAACCTGTGTGCCATCCACGCCAAGAGGGTCACCATCATGCCCAAAGACATCCAGCTGGCCCGCCGCATCCGCGGAGAGCGAGCTTAGACTTTCTGCTGCACATCCACCAACCACAATGCAATAGACACTGTGTGTCTATATATATATATATATATATATATATATATATATATATATACTCACCGGCCACTTTATTAGGTACACCATGCTAGTAACGGGTTGGACCCCCTTTTGCCTTCAGAACTGCCTCAATTCTTCGTGGCATAGATTCAACAAGGTGCTGGAAGCATTCCTCAGAGAGTTTGGTCCATGTTGACATGATGGCATCACACAGTTGGCGCAGATTTGTCGGCTGCACATCCATGATGCGAATCTCCCGTTCCACCACATCCCAAAGATGCTCTATTGGATTGAGATCTGGTGACTGTGGAGGCCATTTGAGTACAGTGAACTCATTGTCATGTTCAAGAAACCAGTCTGAGATGATTCCAGCTTTATGACATGGCGCATTATCCTGCTGAAAGTAGCCATCAGAAGTTGGGTACATTGTGGTCATAAAGGGATGGACATGGTCAGCAACAATACTCAGGTAGGCTGTAGCGTTGCAATGATGCTCAATTGGTACCAAGGGGCCCAAAGAGTGCCAAGAACATATTCCCCACACCATTACACCACCACCACCAGCCTGAACCATTGATACAAGGCAGGATGGATCCATGCTTTCATGTTGTTGACGCCAAATTCTGACCCTACCATCCGAATGTCGCAGCAGAAATCGAGACTCATCAGACCAGGCAACGTTTTTCCAATCTTCTATTGTCCAATTTCGATGAGCTTGTGCAAATTGTAGCCTCAGTTTCCTGTTCTTAGCTGAAAGGAGTGGCACCCGGCGTGGTCTTCTGCTGCTGTAGCCCATCTGCCTCAAAGTTCGACGTACTGTGCGTTCAGAGATGCTCTTCTGCCTACCTTGGTTGTAACGGGTGGTTATCTGAGTCACTGTTGCCTTTCTATCAGCTCGAACCAGTCTGGCCATTCTCCTCTGACCTCTGGCATCAACAAGGCATTTCCGCCCACAGAACTGCCGCTCACTGGATATTTTTTCTTTTTCGGACCATTCTCTGTAAACCCTAGAGATGGTTGTGCGTGAAAATCCCAGTAGATCAGCAGTTTCTGAAATACTCAGACCAGCCCTTCTGGCACCAACAACCATGCCACGTTCAAAGTCACTCAAATCACCTTTCTTCCCCATACTGATGCTCGGTTTGAACTGCAGGAGATTGTCTTGACCATGTCTACATGCCTAAATGCACTGAGTTGCCGCCATGTGATTGGCTGATTAGAAATTAAGTGTTAACGAGCAGTTGGACAGGTGTACCTAATAAAGTGGCCGGTGAGTGCGCTGCCTGAGTAGAGTGAACATGGAGGGAAGGCCGGCGTGGGACAGAACTTCCGTGTTGGGCACTTTGTCCTGCCAGGATATGTCCAGGATGTGGCGAATGCAGCGCAAGTGGAAGGAGTTCAGTCTCTTTTCCTGCAGGGCGTGTATATATATATATATATATATATTTATATTAATATGTACATATGTATACTCACTGCTCTTGTTTTTTCTTGCCTTCTGATTGTTGCTCTGAGTGTTGCTATCCCTGTGCTGTTGCAATCCTGGAATTTCCCCATTGTGGGACTAATAAAGGCTTATCTTATCTTATCTTACTTGGTTTGTGCTCTGACATGCACTGTCAACTATGGGAGTTTAAATACACAGGTGTGTGCCTTTCCAAATCATGTCCAATCAACTGAATTTACCACAGGTGGACTCCAGTTAAGCTGTAGAAACATCTCAAGGATGATCAGTGGAAACAGGATGCACCTCAGCTCAATTTTGAGCTCCATGGCAAAGGCTGTGAATACTTATGTATATCTGATTTCTTAGTTTTTTATTTTTAATAAAATCTAAAAAAAACTTTTTCATGTTGTCATTATGGGATATTGTGTGTAGAATTTTGAGGGAAAAATGAATTTAATCCATTTTGGAATAAGGCTGTAACATAACAAAATGTGGGAAAAGTGAAGCGCTTTGAATACTTTCCAAATGCATCGTATCTCATTACAACCAATATTGCTGTGCTCGCCATGTCATCAACACCAAAGGACTCTTTGTGCTTTAAGAAGCATCCATCCATCCATCTTCTTCCGCTTAATCCTTTTCGGGTCGCGGGGGGCTGGAGTCTATCCCAGCATCTTTGGGCGAGAGGCAGGGTACACCCTGGACAGATCGCCAGTCCATCGCAGGGCCAACACAAAGAGACAGACAACCATTTACTCTCACATTCATACCTAAGGACAATTTAGAATCCCCAGTTTTGATGCCAGTTAACCTAACTTGCATGTTTTTGGCATGTGGAAGGAAACCAGAGAAATCCCGGAGTAAACCCACGCAGACATGGGGAGAACATGCAAACTCCACACAGATCACTGTTGGTCGGGGGTTGGGATCGAACCCAGGATCCCCTGGCAAGGGTGAGTTACTGTGCTGCCGCAATGCTAACCACTCCACCACCGCGCTGCCCGCTTTAAGAAGCAGTATGTGATTATTATTATAGTTGTCTCAAAAGTGCTTATGCAACTGCTTCTAACAGAGAGGTGCAAAGACTTTTTTTCTTTCTCTTCAGCTTTTACCATTATGATTGTGACTACTGTGGCTTTATTTCCTGCTATTTTTTTTGACATGGTGTGGGCAACTAAAACATTTATGTCTGATGCCCTTCGATTAACAGGATCACATTAGTTCATACATGCATTTCTAAATTATATTCTGATGCACAAATTAATTTTTAGCTCTGTTTAGCAGTGTTTAAAATGATGGTAGGTTTACTTTCTACCATGTGCATTTCCATGAGTAACAGTATCTTAATTATGAACCTTATATTGTATGTGGCACAAGAGAAACCTGTGTATTCATATTCCAGGATATATGGTCAAGCAAGTATACCCTTCTCATAGTTATTGTGGGAATATTCCAGGTAGCATATTCAGATTTCTCATAAATGGCATATGAGTATATCTGATTTCTAAAACTTAGGCATTGTTTTTACGAGATGGGGTGTTCACCAGAAATAATAAAGTCAAAACTTACAAGACACAAAATAAAGGCCTTTTTTGTTCCACCCACAATGCCATCTGTGCTTGGTGCTGGCAGCTGAAGCAGCACTGCCGGGGACCTGAATTGAACCTCACTCTCTCTCTCTCTCTCTCTCTCTCTCTCTCTCTCTCTCTCTCTCTCTCTCTCTCTCTCTCTCTCGCTCACACACACACACACACACACAGCACCTCTTCACATTCATTATACAAGCGGTGAGCCAGTGTGATGAGTCAAAGTTGAGTTTGTGCAGCACTTTGCTCCCTGCGTACTCAGAATCCATCAGATATTTTAGGTGTTTTACCTCCTACACCAAAAATATAGTATGGATAGAGCTACTGCCCCTGTGTCACCTGTATTCAAGCTCATTAAAATGTAAATATATAGTGGTCCGAATATAGACTATTTTTCAGGAAATTTGGATGAAACAGCATAAGGGCTGTTATGTCTAAGAAATAGGCGTGGATGGCGGGCATGAACTGCACTTTCCTTTATTCAACACATAACTGAATTATATACAGAAGGGTGGCCCCATATCATGTCATGCTCAGTTTGCCACGTGATGACATCATCTACGGAGAGCCTATACATCCAAACACCACATTTACCCCCCCCCCCCCACAAAAAAAACCCGGTCTCCCCTGGAGTGGAAGCTCTCCGTCGTGCACCTAGGATGGCACAGCCTACCGCTAAATGAGCTCCTCAGTGTGTTCAACGTGTCCTGCATGGGGGGGTGGGACTCGGACTTCAGCAGAGATGACAGCTTAGCCACCATCCTCCTCTATCTCCTCCACTGGGTCAAGGCCCCACTGGGTCAAGTCCCCTTGGAGTGGTCTGGAGAGGGGCCCCATTGGGAGCCAACATAGTCTCCCCTTCGGTCCACACACTTCTTCCATCGGTGTTGCAGCACTTGGATCCCTGCAGTTGAAAAAAACAAAACAAAAACAAAACACACATTTGGCCAAATTTGACCACTATGAACTTTTCAGCCTCCCCTCGTAAGATTCCAAGACACACTGGGACAGGAGCTCATCCCCAACCCAGAAAGGACAATTTACCCCTTTCTGGCTGAGGACCATGGAGTCAGATTGGAAGGTGCTGATTCTTTTGCCAGCCACGGACATGATATCCTACGGCCACCAAACATGAGACCCTCTGTTTTTTGGCTGCACCAACAAATACCCCCCCAAAAAATATGAATAGGATTGGTGACAAAGGACAGTCCTGGTTGGTCCCACTCTCACTGGGAACAAGCTTGACGGACTGTTGGAAAAAAAGAAATAAAATCTCATAATGGTCATATAGAGAACAGATAACTTGTAGCAATGACTCTGATATCTTATAATCCTGAAGCACCCCCCACAAGAAACCACACCGAATGCCTTCTCCAAGTCCACAAAACACATGTTGACTAGTTGGGCAAACTCTCACAAACCCTCAAGGTTCCTTGAGAGGGTATAGAATTGATGTAGTGCTCCCTGACCAGGAGAAGAAATGTATTGCTCATTCTGAATCCAAGGTTCAACCAACAGCCTTACTCTCCTCCCCAGTACCTTGGTATTGACCTTCACAGGGAGGCTGAGCAGTCTCATCCCTCTAAAAACCAGAACACACTCTCCAGTTCCCCTTCTTAAAAAGGAGAACAACCACCCCAGTTTGCCATGCTAGAAGCACTGTCCCCAACTTCTATGCAATGTTGCAGAGATGTGTCAACCATGATCGCCCTACAACATCTAGAGCCTTAAGATACTCAGGGTGAATCTCATCCAATGCTGGGGCATAGCCATTAAAGAGTTTTGTTGTTTTGTTTTTTTTTAACAACTTAAGCAACCTCAGTCCCAGCGATGGGCAAGTCATCCCCCTTATCCTCATGTTCTAATTCCACTATGGAAGGCATGTCCGTAGGATTTACATCCTCAGTTAAAGTGAGGAGCTCTCTATCCACACCATACAGAGTGTGCAGAGGGAGCTGCTTTCCCCTTCTAAGTCACCGGACAGTTTGCCAGAATCTCTTAGAGGCCCAGCAGAAGTCTTGTGCCCTGGCCTCACTAAACTCCTTCCACAACTGAGTTTTTTGCTTTAGCAACTGCCCAGGTTGCACTCTGCTTGGCTTCCTGGTACACCTCAGCTGTTTCAGGAATCCCACAAGCCAACCAAGCTTAACTGGACATCTTCAGCCTCATGGCCCCCTCACCTCTGGCATCTACCATTTGGTTCTGATGTTGCCACCATGAGAGGCACCGACAACCTTACAGCTACAGCCTTGAGTAGCTACTTCAGCAATGCAGGTGGCGAACATGGCCAGTTCTGTCTCCAGTCTCCCTTGGAATGTGGTCAAAATTCTTCCAGAGGTGGGAATTGAAGACCTCTCAGACAGGGGCCTCAGCAGATGTTCCCGGCTTAAAGACTTAAAGTAAGTTGGTGGATTTGTGTGTGTGTGTGTGTGTGTGTGTGTGTGTGTGTGTGTGTGTGTGTGTGTGTGTGTGTGTGTGTGTGTGTGTGTGTGTGTGTTACTGTGTTACTGTGTGAAAATACATGCACCTCTCACTTGTGTAAAGCACACATACACACACCCTCTATTTGGTTTATTCTCACAGTAGGCCAATTTTTCAGTGCACACAGTGCTGCAGCAAAAGCTAACGGGATGCTCAATACATTTAAGCAGCAGGTTAGAAAACACATCATCACAGCCTCAGGGAGCTAACGTTGTTTCTATTAGCGTGCTGTTGACACAGGAGGAGATCAGTGAAGTCAAGTCTGACACTTTTCTCCTGAAACCTCACTGCTGGGAGAGGTGCTGCACTCAGGGGCATATGCTCACAACATATATGTAACATGCAGCACACAGCACACATCCAAGAGATATCCCAAACTCCAGCTGCTGAGTGAGGTGAAAGATGTTACATCATGGCTTGAGACAATGGTTGAGCACTGGTCCATTACTTTTCATTTTGTGCATAAATTATTTATAGAAGGTCTTTAAAAGGTTAACCCTTGTATGGTGTCCAGGTCTGTGGGACCTGTTTTCATTTTTTATCAAAAGAGGATACTATTAATTTTGTTTTTCAAACTCAGACTCTTTGGCCTTAGATCACTCCTGTGAAGAACATGTATCTGAACACATTTTCAATGACCACACACTGTGCACCCCCTATACATTTATATTGCATACAGGATGTTTGGGTCCAGCGGACCCATGGCACATACAGTGTGCAAATTGTAGGTCCAGTGTACCTTCTCATACTCTATCCCAGCTGCAATTTGGGGATGGGACATAATAAATATAGCTTTGCCAGTGTGGTTCCTTTTCACAACTGATCAAGATGGCCAAAAGATTCTCTGCCCAGAGGGTCTTGCAATTGATTTTGGAAGAGAGAGAAGCTTTTGATGATGATGCAGAGGAAGAGGTTTCAGAGTCTGACAGTGACTTTAAAGAAGAGGATGAGATTGACCATCGGCTACTTCCAAAATGAAGATGAGCCTCAGGAACAGCCCAAGCCAGTCAACAGTTAATAAGTCAAGAAATATGGATGTCAAAAAATTGTGAAATTGAATGGACATTTTGAACAAGCAATGAGCCACCACACATGGCTGCCAGTGCGATAAGGATGCAACCAGGACCAATACAAATGGCAGTTATGCATGTGCATGACATCAAGTATTCTTCTGAGATTTTCATTCCAAATTCCATCCAGAAAATTATTCTGGATTGCAGTAATTTAGAAAGAAGTTGTGTTTTTGGAGAGAGGTGGAAGGAGATGGATTAAAATCATTTGCATGCCTACTTTGGGGTTCTTATCCTTGCTGGAGTTTTCAGGTCCAAAGGGGGAATCCACAGAATTCCTGTGGGATGCAGAAACTGGCAGAGAGCTTTTCAGGTTCAGGTTCAGGTTCAGGTTACTTTATTTGTACCCGTAGGTAGATCTGTTTTGCAGTCTGGTGACATCCATATTTACAAACCACAATTACATTTAACATAAACACAAACACAGGCACACATGAAGCTGACTATAAACATGATAAAAATACTCAAGGCTCCATCAATCACGATATAAAGACAACGAGATGAGAGAAAAACCAGAGATAAGAGAGAAGGGTCATATTAACCCCTTGCACTCTGGTCAATTTCCCTAAAAACGCCAAAAAATAACGTACCCAAAGTAACTCAAAAGCTGTTCTTCAACCGTTTGCAGCATCTTCATGGAGTTGGTCTCATTTAAAAGAAAACACTTTGAATTTTTTGGCAAAACAGTCATAATCTCTCTAAGTGCTCCTGCCACTGAGTAACAGTCATCTAAACATACTGAACTTGAAGAAAATAAATTTCGCCTGGGTGTTTTTTTGGATACAAATGCTTGCAAATAACACACAGCTGTCAGATCTGGCTGGAAAATGCAACAGAAATGTAGAACCAAGTGTTATCAAGCTGAGGTCCAAATTTTGGTAACAATACCACAAAAAATGAATATATTACACAGCTTTTTTCTCAGGTTGTTCCCAGGCGTTTTTGAACTGTGCCAAACTGTGCCAAATGAATGCTTCAACATAGATGCTTCATCTTGGGCTCTAATGAAAGGTGACACTCAGGGCTATCTTGTTAGATAGCTCAAACTGTGCCAAACTGTTTGAAAAAACGTCTAGAACTTTTGAATGCTTCAACATAGAAGCTTCATCTTGGGCTCTAATGAAAGGTGACACTCAGGGCTATCTTGTTAGTTATCCAGAAACACTGTCAGAAGTAATGACGCAGAGAAAATGAAGTTTCAATTCTAAACAAGCTTTACTGAACAAAAATGTCAATATACAAAACATACTATTTACAAACAACAAATTCAATTCAATTCAATTCAACTTTATTTATATAGCGCCATTTCACAACAACAGTCATCTCATAGCACTATCAACTGTAGGGGGAATCCCCACAGTTGCAGAAAGACCCAAGCAATCAGGCGATCCCCTGTGAGCAAGCACTTGGCGATGGGATATTTCACAAGTTGACAGCAATACCCTCTCAATCAAATATAATTTCCTAATCCTACTCATCATCATACTGATTCCTAGATAATGTGTCAAGATTTTGCTGAGGCGGTCATGCATATCCGTGCCTCTCTTCTGCTTATTGGCCTCTTCTGCTGCTGGGCTGCTGAGGTGAAGGGCCCAGCTGATCAGGAGAAACTTTGTCCTGGTCATTACACTCTTGGGGAAAGGAAGGCTGTACAGGTGTCCCCCTCGCCAGTAATCACTGAAGGATTTGCACTTGACTATACCCATGTAAATAATCAGGCCAAAAAATGAGAGCAGGTCGGAGCGTGTGAGGTCAATCCAGGGGCTGGTGGGTGTGTTGTAGTGTGCAGAGCCATGTAGGTTGGTGTTCTCAACAATGTGGTCTAGCACAGATGGAGTGAAAAATAACTCAAACAACTGAACGGGGGTGTATGAAGCTGTTGTAATTAGCTGAGGTCCAGGTGGATTTCTGGGACGAAAAATGGGCTGTGGTGGAATGATGTCCGGGGTGTCGGAATCATGCCACCTCTCCTCAGCTGATGAAGGGCCGGCCAATGTCCCAGGCTGAGGGCTGCCATCACCACTCTCGCCTCCTCTTCCTCTCCTGCTACCTCCTCTTCCTCTCCCTCTTCCTCTCCTTCTTCTTCCTCTCCTCAGTGGTGTCCCTCTTTTTGGGGTAGGGGTTTCCTCTTCTGACGAGCTCGCCTGCAGCTCTCTTCTTCTGCGCTTGCTGGCAGAGTGCTCGTCTGGCACCCACTCCTCACCAGGGTCTTCATCTGAAGTTTGTCAATTATGTGAAAATAAAGTCATTTACAAAGTTCAATTTTTATTTTTCACTATTCTCCTATTTTCCCAGAGTTCACATACACAGCACAGTTCCTGTTTTGTTTTGTTTTTTTACTAGAAAAAATAGCCTAAAGTGCAATAAAAATTATACTAAAACATTATTACATTTCTAGAGGGTAACAAACAACCCACTGGGAGGAGACCCTGGGGCAGACCCAGGACTCGGTGGAGAGACTATGTCTCCCAGCTGGTCTGGGAACGCCTTGGTATCCTCTCTGGAGAGCTGGAGCAGGTGGCTGGGGAGAGGGAAGTCTGGGCTTCTCTGCTTGAACTCCGGAAAAGCGGTAGAAGATGGATAGATGGATAGATGGATGGATGGATAACAAACAACCCCCCCCCACACACACACAAAAACATGCCACGTAAAAAATGTGTGGCCTTTTTTACAAGAAAAAATAGCCTACAGTGCAATAAAAATTATGCTAAACTATCTATCTGCAATGCAGAGGATAACACCCCACCCCCACCCCGCTACAGAGGAACTCTGCACACCAAAAAACTGTTGGCCATGATGCACCGTTGGAATTACCAATCAGTCAAAAGTGATTTTTATTACTATTTTCACTGATAAAGAATGATTTAGCTTATAACACTTACCTGTCCACAGCAGCAGTAAGTTCCTCATTGTCAGACGAACATGAAGCTGGTCCGGTTGTAACGGACTCGTGCTTCTGGTCACCCGACCCGGTCAAAACATCTCCGCTTCCACGCTTGCGGTTTTGGCTAACCATTTTTCCAAACAAATAATCCAAAAAAGACTGGCTGATGCTACCGTTCCGCACAGGTCTCAATGTCAGTCACCCAGCGGCTTAGGCAAAAGAGATTTTATGCAGGGAGACGCATGTCAACTGTCAAACTTCTCTGCTTCAATTGGCTTGTATTCGCAGCCGTTGGTAGGCAGGTCCTTCTTGCTAGGTTTTCAGTCATTGGTTCTTCAAGGTTTCAGAAACTCAATTCAAGGCTCTTATTAGAGGTCAATCAAATCTAAACCAATCATACACTCCTTTGGCTTTCTGTTCACGGCTGTGTGAAAAGAAAGCTGAACAATGCAGCTTTTTTTTTTTTTCCGTGCGCACTGAGACGCACAGGCACTGTGCGTCTGAGTGCGCACTGAGACGCACAGTGCGTTCTAGGAAGCACGAGGGCGCACTGGGACGCAGAGACGTGCCCGCCCGCGGTACACCGGAGTGCAAGAGGTTAAAAAGTTAAAGACTAGTCAAAGAGGTTAAAAACTCAAAGGTCTAAAACCCAATAAAAGATTTAGAACCCAGATAAAAATCCTACAAAAATAAGTAAATATAAAATGGAGTTAATAAATAGGTAACTAAATTATGTGCAATATATTGTTACAACTTGTTCAGCTCGTTGACAGCAGCAGGAACAAAGCTGTTTTTGTAGCGCTGGGTTTTACTTTTTGGGACAGCAAACCTCCGTCTTGAGGGAAGAAGCTGAAAGTGGCAGTGCAACGGGTGGGAGTCATCATTTAAAATGGAGGTAGCAATCCTCTGTACCTGTCTGGTGTACAAGGATGTCAGGCTCAGCTGTGACTCACCAAGCAAACGACTGGACCATCTAACTACCTGATCCAAGGATTTCCTCTGTTTCAGTTTTATCTGACCAAACCATGACACTAAAGAAAAGGATAGAACAGATTCAATAAAAGCCCGATAAAACACTGTCATTATGGTTTGGTCAATTTGGAAGCGTGCAAGTTTCCTTAAACAATGCAAATGTTGCTGACCCTTTTTGCACACCCTTTCACAGTTCTCTTCAAAAGCTGCAAAGCTTCTGTGCAATAGAATATCTGGTAAAATTCCACATAATTTCCAGGATTATCAGCTTTGATAACCGAGATGATAGACCAGCTCGGCAGCAGAGAGACAAGCTAGCAAGTGTGGGACAAGTGGGTGTACTGCCTCTCCCTGTTTTATAACCCTGGGCCTAATGTCAGCATTGATTAACAGCTGATGCCATTTAGGGGCCACTGCCCCCTTAAGCAGTATATACCATGTAATCCTGCAAAATACGGTATAAATAATGGGCTGCTTGCGATGCTACTTCCTCATATGCTTGGAACTTACAAGTCTACACAGGGAAACCTGATGGAGGAGCCCCTGAGAAAAATGAAGGAATGAGAGTTGACCTGGACATGACTCAGGGACTCAGTGAACACAAAATTGCATGCAACAATTTTTCTTTACCCCGCACAAACTGAGACAGGAGCTCCTAAATAGGAAGCTGACCATGGTGAGAAGATGCGGAAAAACAAGTCTGAGCTTGCACTCCAACTGCTGACTACAAAGAACAGGCCTGTCAAGTCTTCCAAGTTTGTGTACACGGGTAACACGACACTGGTATCCTATGTTCCAAAGAAAGGCAAGAATTTGGTACTCATGAGTACACTGCACAGAGATGGGAGAATCTGTGGCCAGGAGCATCAAAACTCAGAAATCATTGTGGATTATAATACCACAGAATGAGGAATGAACAACATAGACAAGCTGATGACTGCCTACAGCTGCAAAAGGAGGATCTTATGATGGCCATTGGTAATATTCGCTGTCATGTCTACAATGCCTTTGTCATATGGATGCCACTGGACAGAGTGAAGCTCCAGAGGAGACGCCTCTTTCTCGAGGAACTGGGAAAGGCTTGGTGAGACCTCAAAACCAGAGAAGACAACATGTTCCAAAAACCCCACCCTCTGCAGCCATCGTAAGGAGGATTCAGGAGAAGAATGCTGGTGCCCCATCCACCCGCCTCACAGAACCAGCATTTGTAGAGCCTGAAGTACAGTGGGGAAAATAAGTATTGAACATGTCAACATTTTTCTCATTAAACATATTTCTGATGGAGCCACTGACCTCACATTTTCACCAGATATCAGTAACAACCAAGTAATCCATACATACAAAGAAATCAAGGCAACTGTGTTCACAAAACAAGTTATATTTAATAAAGTGGAATGACACAGTGAATAAGAATTGAACACACTTGGTGAAATTCATTTAATATTTAGCAGAAAAGCCTTTGTTGGTAATAACAGCTTCCAGACACCTTCTGCATGGAGAAACAAAGCACAGGCATTGCTCAGGAGAGATTTTAGACCATTCTTCCACACAAACTGTCTTCAAATCTTGAAGGTTCCATGGGTGTCTTCTATGAATTCTGATCTTCAGTTTGTTCCATAGATTTTCAATTGAATTTAGGTCAGGTAACTGACTGGGCCATCCTAGCAGCTTTATTTTTCTTCTCTGGAGCCAGTTGAGAGTTTCCTTGGATGTGTGTTTGGGATCATTGTTTTGCTGAAATGTCCACCCTCATTTCACCTTAAGTATCCTGGCAGATGGCAAAAGGTTCTTATCAAGGATGTTTCTGTACATTTGTATATTTATCTTTCTTTCAATTATATGAAGTCTGCCTGTACCATGTGCTGAAAAACACCCCTACACCATGATGCTCCCACCTCCAAACTTTATTGTTGGTATGGTGTTTTTGGGCTGATGTGCAGTGCCATTTCTCCTCTAAACATGCTGCGTGTTGTGGCATCTAAAAAGTTCACTTTTGGTCTCACCTGGCCAGACTATATTCTCCCATTATTTTACTGGCTTGCCAAATGTTGTGCAGCAAACTTTAAATGAGCTTAAACATGCTTTTTCTTCAGCAATGGAGTCTTGCAAGGTGAGCAGGCATAGAGTCCATGTTGGTTGACTGCATTAAGGATTCAAAAATTCAAAGATTCAAAGATTTTTATTTGTCAACACTTCTATACGTACAGGACATACAGGAGAATTGAAATGTTGTTTCCCTCTCTCTTAGTGGTGTGCGCAATATACAATAATAAATGATAGAATCCAGCAATCCTATATACAGAAAAAGTAGAGCCGTAATACCCATAATTGCTAGTTCAATGCGGTAGTGTAGGTGCAGACAGTGACAGATTGGACTGCACATGATCAATATTGCAATACAGACAGACAGCAGTAGGTATGGCATTTGTGCAAATGGTTGCAGTAAGGTGCATGTTACGACCCGAGCGCCGGTCCTGTCCGCGCTCGGGCTATGTATATTCGCTGCCGCCTTTGACAGCTGTGGGGTTATATTCTGGCTTCACCGGGCTCTTATTGTGAAGGCGCTCGGTGGGGCTTCCGGCTGTCAAAGACGGTCAGCTGTTTGTCATTACTGCTCGTTAGCACTTGCCCTTATTAGGTGGGTGCTGACGGCAGTCAAGTTGCGGGAATATCGTCGTATGTTCATTTTACCCTTGTCAAGTCATGGTCAAGCTGGGTCGGCGCTCTAACCTCGTCAGACCTTCATGTCAGGTTCGTTTGTATTCTTGTCATGTCATAGTTTAGCTCGTAGTGGCTGGGGTTAGCCCTACAAGCCCCTGTACCTCGTAGTGTGTGTTTTTGCCCTTAGCGGCTCACAGTCTTGTGTCACGTATTGTCTCGTTAATAAACATCTTTGCAAAACTCTCCGGTGACTCTTAGCGTCTTATGGTGATCCGCAAGGATCACTGCATGACAGTGCAGAGACATACAGCAACAGAAGTAATTACTGTTGGTGTGCCAAGTCTTTCTGTGCAAACAGCTGAGGTAGTTATTGAGTGGGTGAGTGTGTTATGGTCCGGGGGTGTGGGGGGTGGGGGGGGCTGGGGCGGGGGCAGAGTTCAGGGGTCTTGATGTCCTGGTAAACAAAGCTGTTTAGTAGTCTTGTGGAGCGGGCCTGGAGGCTACGAGGGAGTGTGAGGGGTTGGAGGTGTCGCCTGTAATGTTGATGGTCAAG
This sequence comes from Pholidichthys leucotaenia, assembly GCA_020510985.1. Classification (NCBI taxonomy): domain Eukaryota; kingdom Metazoa; phylum Chordata; class Actinopteri; order Cichliformes; family Pholidichthyidae; genus Pholidichthys; species Pholidichthys leucotaenia. Next base: position 130,951,404 of record CM035850.1, read on the forward strand.
GGGGTGAGGCAGGTGTAGTAGATGGCCGAGAGGGGGGCCAGAGGAGTACCGATGATCTTGCTGGCTGCTTTCATTGTGTGTTGTAGTGTCTTCTGGCAGGAGGTGGTGCAGCTTCTGTATCACACCTTGATGCAGCTGGTGAGGATGCTCTCAATGGTACCCCCGTAAAATAAGCACATGATGGGGGGTGGGACTCGTGCTTTCTGAAGCTCTCCACAAGTGGTCTTTGACGCTTGGATAACTCTTCTGATAATTCTTTTGACTTCTCGTTCAGAAATCTTGCAAGGAGCTCCTGGCCCTGGCCAGTTTATGGTATAATGATGTTCTTTCCACTTCCGAATGATGGCTCCAGCAGTGCTCACTGAAACATTCAGCAGTTTAGTAATGTACCTGTGATCAATGCCATCATTATGTTTAGCAACAATAATGTTGCAAAGGTCTAGAGGGAGCTCTTTGCTTCTACCCATCATGAGTTCTTTGTGGTGTGACAATCTGATATTCACAGACCTTCTTTAAGGCTATCAGTCAGGACTTAACCAGCTAAAATTAATTTACACTGATGGGGGATGGAATGGCTTCCTAATTTCTGATGGATTTCAGCTGGCTTCTTGGCTTTCTATGCCTTTTTGAACCTCTTTTTCTTCATGAGTACAGTACTTATTCCCTGTCATTCCACTTTATTAAATATAACTTGTTCTGTGAATATAGTTGTCTTGATTTCTTTGTAAGTATGGATTACTTAGGTTGCTACCAGTGTTGGGTAAGTTACTAAAAAATAGTAACTAGTTACAGTTACTCGTTACTTCTTTTCAAAAGTAACTGAGTTACTTCCCAATTACTGCATGATTAAAGTTACTTGGAAAAGTAACTCTCACATTACTTTTAAATGCATACTTAAACCATCTTGCGCACATAGCAAGATACCTTAATTAATGGATTACATTACAAGCTTATTAATGTCAGGCTGAAAACAGACTGCTTCAGAGAGAGCTTTTAGAACATGTTCAGTCTGCTTTATCCAGCCTTGAGAGTTCTTATTGTGGAAAAAATCTGAAGAAAATCAACACGAAATTGACAGTAATTACCTTATTTTGGAGTGAGAAATAGGGTTTGTGGTGTGAGAGAGAGGGAAAAAGAATGAGAATCACTCCAAAAGAGTGAGCTGGCAGCACTGCATAAAGTTGTCAACGTTTCTTACCTTTACAATATGGATTCAATCCAGTGTGCAGTGATTCAATTCAATTCAATTCAACTTTATTTATATAGCGCCATTTCACAACAACAGTCATCTCATAGCACTATCAACTGTAGGGGGAACCCCCACAGTTGCAGAAAGACCCCAGCAATCAGGCGATCCCCTGTGAGCAAGCACTTGGCGACGGGGGAGAGGAAAAACTCCCTTTTAACAGGAAGAAACCTCCAGCAGAACCAGGCTCAGGGAGGGGCAGTCATCTGCTGTGACTGGCTGGGGGGTGAGGGGACAGAGAAGATGAAAAGAACAGACATGTAGAGAGCAAACAGCACGATGGGAACTCAATCTATGGGAGAGAACAAACAGATGTTGATGACCAGCAAAAAAAAAAATATTTCATTGAGAGTGAAGAAAGGAGTGAGGCCCAGTGCATTACTGGAGGTCCCCCGGCTGACTAAACCTATTAGCAGCATAACTAAGGGAGGGTTCAGAAACACAGTATCCCTCCCTAATTGTAGGCTATATTAAAAAGGTAGGTTTTAGCCCTATTCTTAAAAACAGAGATCGAGTCTGACTCCCGAATCCAGATTGGCAGCTGGTTCCACAAGAGAGGAGCTTGATAACTGAAGGCTCTGCCTCCCATTGTACTTTTGGAGATTCTAGGTATTACAAGTAATCCTGCATTTTGGGAGCGTAGTGCTCTGTTAGGATAATACGGTAGTATCAGATCTTTTTTTTTTTAAAAAAAGGAGCCTGATTGTTTAGAGCTTTGTAAGTAAGAACAAGGATTTTAAACTTAATTCTAAACTCTATGGGAAGCCAATGAAGGGAGGCCAGAACCGGAGAGATATGATCTCTCTTTCTAGTACCTGTTAAAACTCTTGCAGCATTTTGGATCAGCTGAAGACTTTTTAAAGATGTTTTAGGACAGCCTGATAATAAAGAATTACAATAATCTAATCTCGAGCTAACAAAAGCATGGAACAGTTTTTCAGCATCACTCTGAGACAAGATGCTCCTAATCTTGGCAATATTACGCAAATGATAGAAGGCAGTCTTAGAAACAAATTTAATATGTGAATTGAAGGACAGATCTTGATCAAAAATAATTCCAAGGTTCTTCACAGAGCTATTAAGAGAAAGAGTAGCCGCATCCAAACTGAAAGTTTGATTTGGAAAGGAATTTCTAAGGTTTTTTGGACCAACAAGAATGACTTCAGTCTTATCTGAATTTAATAGCAGGAAATTACAAGTCATCCAAGCTTTGATTTCCTTAAGACAGGCTTCTAACTTGGCTAATTGATTACTATCATCTGGCTTCATTGACAGGTATAATTGTGTGTCATCTGCATAACAATGAAAATGTATACAGTGCTTTCTAATAATGTTGCCTAACAGAAGCATATATAAACTAAAAAAAGTAGGGCCTAGCACAGATCCCTGTGGAACTCCACGACTAAGCTTTGAGTTGAAAGAAAACTCATTATTTACATGAACAAACTGGAACCTATCAGATAAATAAGATCTAAACCACTGCAACGAAGTTCCATTAAGTCCAACATAGTGTTCTAATCTATCAAGTAGACTATTATGATCGATAGTATCAAAAGCTGCACTAAGGTCTAAAAGGACAAGTACAGAAACCAGTCCATTATCAGATGCGATGAGGAGGTCGTTAGTGACCTTCGCTAAGGCTGTTTCAGTACTATGATGGATTCTAAACCCAGATTGAAACTCTTCAAGTAAACCATTTCCCTGCAGGTGGTCAAATAATTGCGTAGCAACAACTCTTTCTAAGATTTTTGAAATGAAAGGGAGATTAGAGATTGGTCTATAGTTAGCTAAAGCTCCTGGATCTAGCATTGGCTTTTTGAGTAAGGGTTTAATTACAGCCGTTTTAAAAGCCTGCGGTACATGGCCTAAAGTTAATGAAGAATTGATTATATGAAGAATAAAGCTACCAATAAGTGGGAAGACTTCTTTAAATAACCTGGTAGGAATAGGGTCTAAAAGACAAGTTGAAGGTTTGGATGAGAAAACTATTTTGTCTAACTCACAAAGGTCGATTGGAGTAAACTCATCAAGACAGACATCAATTGAAGGAGTTGTAGTAGTTACAGTATTTAAGTTAACTGTGGGAAGAATCTGATTGATTTTATCTCTGATGGATGAAATTTTATTATTGAAAAAGTTCATAAAGTCCTGACTAGTAAGCTATAAGGGAATGCTAGGATTGACAGAGTCCTGACTCTTTGTCAACCTGGCTACAGTGCTGAAAAGAAACCTGGGATTATTCTTGTTCTCTTCTATTAAGGCAGAATAATAACTCGTTCTAGCTTTTCTAAGAGATTTTTTATAAATTAAAAGATGATTTCTCCAAGCTAAATAGATTTCATCTAAATTAGTGGAGCGCCATTTTCTTTCTAATTGACAAGTCTTCTGTTTTAAGCTACGAGTTTCTGTGTTGAACCAAGGAGTTAGCAATCTCTGATTAGACTTTTTCTTTTTTAAGGGGGCCACCAAGTCTAGAGTCTGATGCAGAGAAGCTGTAACACTATCCACCATGTTATCAATTACAGAAGGAGCAAGCTGTCTATAGCTTATTTCCGTTGTGTTGACACATGGCATAGAGGAAACAATCTGCATAAATTTGGTAACAGCATTATCTGAGAGGCATCTACTGTAATAATATTTTTCTTTAGGAGCCAAATAGTCAGAAATAGTAAAATCAAAGGTTAACAGACAATGGTCTGACAGTACAGGGTTATGAGGAGACACTACAAGATTTTCTATTTCTATGCCATATGTCAAAACAAGGTCCAATGTATGGTGGAGGTAATGAGTAGAATTTCCTACTTTCTGAGAAAACCCAATCGAGTCTAATATTGAATTAAATGCCACATTAAGGCAGTCACTATCTACATCCACATGTATATTAAAGTCTCCTACTATCATTATCAGATTTCAGCACTAAATCAGCTAAGAAATCAGCAAATTCGGATAAAAATTCTGAGTAGGTTGATGGGGGACGATAAACTATGGCAAATAAAATTGGGTTTAACCTAAAATTGCTAAAGTGCCCAATACTGAGGACCAGGCCCTCAAAGGAATTATAACATGTTTTTTGCTTTACATTAACTGGTAATTTTGAATGGTAAATTGCTGCTACTCCTCCTCCACGACCAGAACTTCTGGGATTTTGACAGTTTAAATAACCAGAGGGAGTTGATTGATTTAAACCAACATAATCCTCTTGCCCTAACCAAGTCTCTGTAAGGGATATTAAATCAATCTGATGATCAATTAACAGATCATGGACTAACAGAGACTTGGGAGTTAGAGACCTAATATTTAATAAACCACATTTAATTTTTAAATTATGAGGAGGAACAGAGGCCAGATCATTCAATTTGGAGGCTTTATGATTAATTTGAGTTTTACCAATATTTTGTTTAATCACTTTGTGATGCTTATGCATTATATTTTTATTTACTTTGGAGGGAGCAGACAACGATTCTCTGATGGGGAAGACAGGGGCTAAGTTGAGGGGTGGCGGATGAAGAGGAGCTGCAGAGAGGCGTGTAAGACTGCGACTCTGCTTCCTGGTCCCAACTCTGAGTTGTCACGGTTTTGGAAATTTGGATAAAAAAGATGCCAGATTGTTAGATAAGTGAGAAGCACCATCCAAAGTGGGACGAATGCTGTCTTGTCTCATAAGACCAGGTTTTCCCCAAAATGAGCTCCAATTGTCAATGTAGCCCACGTTATTTGCAGGATACCACACAGACAGCCAGCGGTTCAAGGATGATGAGCGGCTAAACATGTCATCACTGGTCAGATTGGGGAGGGGCCCAGAGAATACTACAACGGCAGACATCGTTTTTGCAAAGTCACACACCGATTCTTCATTAAGTTTCGTGACTTCCGACTGCCGGAGACGGATGTCATTAATGCCAGCGTGAATAACAATTGGGGAGTATTTACAGTTACTTTTAGCCAGCATTTTCAAATTTGACTCGATGTCGCCTGCTCTGGCCCCAGGAATGCATTTGACTATGGCTGCTGGAGTCTCTAGGTTCACGTTTCTGACTACAGAGTCGCCAATGATCAGAGTTTTTTCCTCAGCGGGTGTGTCGCTGAGCGGGGAAAAATGATTAGAAACGTGAACAGGTTGGAGGTGTACCGGGGCTTTGCGACTAGGCTTCCTTCTCACCGTCACCCACCCAGTCTCCTCGCTGCTGAAGAGAGCCGGAGGACCGCTAACAGGGTTAGCTATGCTAGCTAGCTCCGCTGCAGCTAAGAGGTGTCTGTCAAGAGTAACTGGCGCAGACGGTGTTTCAATGCAGCGGAGCCGGGATTCCAAATCAGACAACCTCGCCTCGAGCGCCTCAAAAAGACAACATTTATTACATTTACCGTTATCACTAAAAGAGGCAGAGGTGTAGCTAAACATCTGACAGAGAGAGCACACCAGAGGAGGAGAGGAAGGAGAGCTAGTAGCCATCGCTAGTGGCTAACCCAAAGCTCAGGAGAGTGAGGAGAGCAAACCACACAGATAGACAGCAAAACAGGAAGTGACAATACGTTACCACAAGGAAGTGACGATCACGAACCAGATCCGATCCAATGATCCGATCCAAAGATCCAGATCCAGATCCAAAGTGATCCAAAGAAAATGTCCATTATCCACAGTCCAAATGTCTGCTGTGACAGAGACATGATCCAGTCCGTTAAATTCCTTTTGGAGATCAAAATTCATTTTTGAATAATCTTTAGCAAGCAAATGTGTTTTTACTTCAGTGGCTCACAGTCTCAGCTGTCTGATGGAAAATTACTGTTGTCAGATCTTCATTCTGTAGCAACATATCTAACAACATATCTGGCAATCAGTCAGTTTAATTCTTGCTGGGTCACAAACTGTCCAGATGCATACCTATGCTTGAAATCCAGCCGTGGCTGTTCAGATAGCATAAATCCACTAACAAGGTGTTAGCATGGCATAGCACTAGCTTTGATCTTGTTGCTGTTCAGGCACTTAGATTAGATTAGATTAGATTCAACTTTATTGTCATTACACATGTATGAATACAAGGTAACGAAACACAGTTTAGCATCCAATCAGAAGTGCAAAGGACAGCAGTGCAGTATATACGGTAATTAACAGTATGTGCAATTTAAGCAAATATATGCAAATATATGCAGCAGTACAGAAAGTTAAAAGTACTGTTATGTGCAAATAATGTGCAATAAGTTAGATGTAGTTATGTAGTTATGCAGTTATGTACAGGTGAGGATGGTAAAAGGTGATCGTAAGAGAGTCAGCGGGGAACTAAGTTCAATAACGTGACAGCTGTTGGAAAGAAACTGTTCCTAAACCTGCTGGTTCTAGTCCGAAGGCTTCTGAAACATCTTCTGGAGGGGAAAAGCTGGAACAGTCCATGAGCAGGATGGTTGGAGTCCCTAAGAATGCTGCGTGCCCGGCGCAGACATCTTTTCCTGTAGACGTCCTCTATAGCTGGAAGTGGAGTCCCTGTGATGCGTTGGGCAGTTTTCACCACCCGCTGCAGCGCCTTGCGGTCAGCTACAGAGCAGCTCCCATACCAGAGTGTGATACAGTTGGTCAGGGTGCTCTCTATCACGCAGCGGTAGAAGTTGCCCAGGATGTCAGTTGACAGATGGTTCTTCTTCAATGTCCTCAAGAAGAAGAGGCGCTGATGGGCCTTCTTGATCAGGCTGGTGGTGTTAACTGACCAGGACAGGTCCTCCGAGATGTGGGTCCCCAGGAATTTGAAGCTGGGGACACGTTCAACAGCTATGCCATTGATATGGATGGGGTCATGTGTCTCTTCCCTCTCCTTCCTGTAGTCCACTATGAGCTCCTTGGTTTTGCTGGTGTTAAGGAGCAGGTTATTGTCAGCGCACCAAGTAGCCAAGTGCTCAACCTCTGCCCTGTAATCTGACTCGTCGTTGTCCCTGATGAGTCCAATCACCGTGGTGTCATCTGCGAACTTTATGATGGAATTGGATCCATACATAGGCCTGCAGTCATGGGTGTAGAGGGAGTAGAGGAATGGGCTGAGCACACAGCCCTGTGGTACACCAGTGTTGAGTGTGATGACGGAAGAACGGTTGGGGCCTGACCTAACATGCTGGGGTCTGTTGGTCAGAAAATCCATGATCCAGTTGCAGGTGGAGGTACTGATTCCCAGGTCCCCAAGTTTGGTGAGCAACTTGGAGGGGATAACTGTGTTGAATGCTGAGCTGAAGTCAATAAACAGCATTCTTGCGTAGGTGTTCTTGTCATCCAGGTGTGAGAGTACATAGTGCAGCGCTGTAGAAACCGCATCCTCTGTACTCCTGTTGCTCCGGTAGGTGAACTGATGAGGGTCCAGTGTAGGGGGCAGGCCTTTTTTGAGCTGTGCCAAGACCAATCGCTCAAAGCACTTCATGACTATGGGCGTCAGTGCCACAGGGCGATAGTCATTTAGGCACGATGGTGTTGAATGTTTCGGCACTGGTACTATTGAAGTGGTCTTGAAGCATGCTGGTACCACGGCCTGGGCCAGGGACAGATTGAAGATGTCTGTGAAGACCCCTGCCACCTGCTCAGCGCATGCCCTCAGCACACGCCCAGGAATGCCATCAGGGCCAGCAGCCTTATGTACGTTGACAAGACTCAGTGCATTACGGACGTCGGTGTGGGTGAGTGTGAGGTGGTGGAGGTCATCAGAGGGTGGGAAATTGATGTTCTTTTCATTGTTGTCCTTGTCAAAATGAGCATAGAAGTTATTTAGCTCATTGAGAAAGGGCACAGTCATGGCTATAGGTATGGAGTTGCTGGGCTTATAATCAGAGATAGCTTGAATGCCCTGCCACATACGTCGGGGGTCAGAGTCCCCAAAATGTTCCTCCACCTTCAGCTTGTAGCTGTGCTTGGCCTTCTTGATGCCCCTCTTCAGATCTGCCCTGGATGGAAGTTATGCCACGTGCCGTCCTGCCTCAAATCCTCCACCATCATCCCTGTCCCCAAGAAGCCACGGATCACTGGACTTAATGACTACAGACCTGTAGCGCTCACCTCTGTAGTCATGAAGTCCTTTGAGCGCCTGGTCCTGTCCCACCTCAAGTCCATCACCACCCCTCTCCTGGACCCGCTGCAGTTTGCCTACCGAGCCAACAGGTCTGTAGACGATGCAGTCAACCTGGCCCTCCACTCCATCCTGCAGCACCTGGACTCCCCGGGAACCTACGCCAGGATACTGTTTGTGGACTTCAGCTCCGCATTCAACACCATCCGCCCCGCTCTGCTCCGGGACAAGCTGTCCCTGCTCAACGTGCCTGACTCCCTCTGCAGGTGGATCATCGACTTCCTGACGGACCGGAGGCAGCATGTGCGGCTGGGAAAGACTGTCTCAGACTATACTAGCATCAGCACCGGATCACCCCAGGGCTGTGTACTTTCCCCCCTACTCTTCTCCCTTTACACCAACTCCTGCACCTCCAGCCACCAGTCTGTCAAGTTGATCAAGTTTGCGGACGACACCACCCTCATCGGGCTCATCTCCAACGGCGACGAGTCCGCCTACAGGAGAGAGGTGGCCCAGCTGGCGTCCTGGTGCAGCAATAACAACCTGCAGCTGAACGCTCTGAAGACAGTGGAGATGATTGTAGACTTCAGGAAAGTCACTACTCCTCTGCCCCCCCTCACCCTCTCAGGCTCTCCCATCACCACTGCTGATTCCTTCCGCTTCCTAGGCACTACCATCACCAGGGACCTCAAATGGGAGCTGACCATCAGCTCACTCATCAAAAAAGCCCAGCAGAGGATGTTCTTCCTGCGGCAGCTGAGGAAGCTCAAGCTACCCACCAAGATGTTAGTGCAGTTCTACACAGCCATCATCGAGTCCATCCTCACCACCTCCATAACCGTGTGGTACGCAGGAGCCACTGCCAGGGACAGACTAAGGCTGCAGCGCGTCGTGCGCACTGCTGAGAAGGTGATCGGCTGCAAGCTCCCATCTCTCCAGGATCTGTACATCTCCAGGACCCGGAGGCGTGCTGGCCGGATCATAGCCGATCCCTCACACCCTGGTCATGTACTGTTTGCCCCCCTCCCCTCTGGTAGAAGACTTCGGTCCATCCAGACTAAAACCTCCCGTCACATGAACAGCTTCTTCCCCTCTGCCATTAGACTGCTGAACACTAAGTGACTCTCGTGCACCATGTACAGCAGCTCAACCAGACTCATGTCAATCATCACTGTTTTCTTCCTGCATTACCGACTGCACTATATAGTTCTCCACAGTATCTGCTGCTGGCTAATATATATTTTAACTGTTGACCAGTATCACTTAATCTTATCCTACACTTTATTACATGTATAGTTTATTTCTCTTATCTTATCATGTTTAATGTTGCAGCATTGTACCGAGACAAATTCCTAGTTTGTGTACTACATGAACAATGGCAATAAACCTGATTCTGATTCTGATTCTGATTCTGATGAACTGTAGGCCTGTGCATCACCAGATCTAAAGGCATTGTTACGTGCTTTTAGCAGAAGTCGCACTTCTCTGTTCATCCACGGCTTCTGATTTGGGTACGTGGTAATCTGTCTTTCCGTGGTGACACTGTCAATAGTGGTGTTGATATGGTCCAGGACTGAGTGGGTGTAAGAGTTGATGTTTATGTGGGAGCCACAGGTAGCCTGAGAGGTGAACATACTCCAGTCTGTGTTCCTAAACTTCTCCTGGAGTACAGAGTCAACCCCCTCTGGCCACACTTTGATGGTCCTCACTGATGGCTTCACCCGGTTGATGAGCAGTACATACTTGGGGGTAAGGAACAAGGATAAATGATCAGACTGACCTAGGTGGGGGAGGGGAGTTGCTGTGTAGGCTCCCACAATATTGGTGTAAACATGGTCCAATGTTTTGTCCCCTCTTGTGTGACAGGAGACATGCTGGTAGAATTTAGGAAGCACTGTCTTGAGGTTAGAGTGGTTAAAATCACCCGCCACAATAAATGCTGCCTCTGGGTGTGCAGTTTGTTGTTTGCTAATAGCTGCATGCAGTTCTTTCATAGCAAGCTTAGCATTAGCATCCGGAGAAATGTAAGCGGCTGTTATGATGGTACAAGTGAACTCACGTGGCAGATAGAAAGGTCTACATTTAACCATGAGAAACTCCAGGTTAGCTGAGCAGTGTCTCTCAACAGTGACAGAGTTCGTGCACCAAGCCTTGTTAATATAAATGCACAATCCCCCCCCCTCTTGTCTTACCGGAGTCAACTGCTGCTCTGTCTGCCCGGAGCGTGTGTAGGCCGGCTAGCTCGATAGCATTGTCGGGTATTCCACTGTGAAGCCATGTTTCCATAAAAATCATGATATTGCAGTTCATAAGTTTCTTATTGTTGGTGATCCGAAGCCGTAGTTCACTCATTTTGCTCGCCAGAGACCGTACATTAGCAAGGAAAATACTGGGTAGCGATAGCCGGTGCGGTGTTAGCTTTAGCTTAGCTCTTAGCCCACCGCGTTTACCCCTCCTTTGTTTACGGTCCTTACGCCGCCTGCGAGCACTTCCGGTCGGCCGGGAAGCCTGCCGAGCGTCGGGAGTTCTCCAGAGCTCCGGGATGAGATGTAGATTCAGACGTAGGTTGCTGATAAAAAGGTCGTTATCGTTGTTTTGTAAACCAATATTCAAAAGCTCATCTCGGGTGTAAGATGTAAAAGCAGAGCTGTTCTGAACGAACATACCCGAAATGAGCAGAAATAACACTGCTAGTCCCCAGAATCTGGTAGGACGCTGAGCCTCGCGTTGTGCACGCGCCGCCATCTTGCGTAATTTGTTTGTTGACTTCTGAAGATTGCAGTCATTCTCTATCGTGTCCAGACTATCTCTCCACCCTACATATTCCATATGTATGAAGCTGGAGAGATAGTCTCTCCACTCGGAGAACCTGGGTTACACTGCAACCAACCATTCTCTATCGTGTCAAGACTATCTCTCCACCTTACATATTCCATATGTATGGGGATTGATTTCCTCAGCGCAGCTGACATGGATACTCTTTAAGACACATCACCTGTGGTGGCCATGCACTGATTAGCCCTCTGGCTATAAAGGCACCACACATGCGGGGCTTCTTCGATTCCTTGATTTCCACGGAGTCAGCAGACGTGATATTCATGAGAAAGAAGTGTGAAAAAGATGTGCTTGTAGGTGTGGGAGTTGTTTGCCAATAGTAGAGTCCACTTTCCTGAAAAGAAGAGAGCTGGTCTATGGCCCTTCTCGGGATTACTGTTGTCCCCCCACACAAGTCTGTTAAGGTGAAAGTGTGGCAGCTGCCTGGTCAACTCATCTGACAGGCTAGCACAGCCATTTTCAGCGTGAAATCTGACCTAGTCGGAGGAAGCAACGGAAGGCTTTCCCTCACTCAGACGGGTGAATAGCAGGGGTTGCCCAATGCACAGCAAACTCTAAAGAGACACAGCAGAAGCTGATTGCTAGATAAGGGTTGCCGCTTGCAAATAAATTGTACAAAGTGGAGGAGAAGCAAACAGGGTTAAGAGTGTAGCTCAGGTAGCATGTTTGACTGCACATCCTCTTATCTGCGGTTCAAACCATATCTACAATCCATCTACACAAGGATAAGTGCACTACTAAACCCACTAAAGAGAAAAACAGAAAGAAAACTGAAATCCGGTTCCGGCGCCACACGAGTTGGCTGCCTTTTGCAACAGCGGCTCAATTCTGAGTCTTTTTATCTTCCTTCTTCTTTCTGATCCGGTGATAACTTTCTGATCCGGCACACCTTTCACTCTATATATATCATGGACACACAGATCGCCCCAAAGGTCTCCCGAGTCGGCGGACGGAGCCACTGTCTACAGCTGGAGACGATACAGCAGGGAAGAGGTAGCTAGCACTCAACCGCCACCCGGTGCTAACGGAGAAACTCGACATACCGGGAAACTGAAGTGAAAACGACGCGGGTGCCGGGCTGGAGTTTAGGCGGCGTGCAAGAAATATAAGACAGAATAATAAAGAGCAATGGCAAGAACCAAGCAGACCGCCCGTAAATCTACTGGAGGAAAAGCCCCCCAGGAAGCAGCTGGCCACCAAGGCTGCTCGGAAAAGCGCTCCAGCCACCAGCGGAGTGAAGAAGCCTCACCATTACAGGCCCGGTACCGTGGCTCTGAGAGAGATCCGTCGCTACCAGAAATCCACGGAGCTGCTCATCCATAAACTGCCCTTCCAGCGCCTGGTGAGGGAGATCGCTCAGGACTTCAAGACCGACCTGCGCTTCCAGAGCTCCGCCGTCATGGCTCTGCAGGAGGCCAGCGAGGCCTACCTGGTGGGTCTCTTCGAGGGCACCAACCTGTGCGCCATCCACGCACCATCCAGCTGGCCCGCCGCATCCGCGGAGAGAGAGCTTAGACTTTCTGCTGCACATCCACCAACCACAATGCTCCGCACTGTGTGTCTATATATATATATATATATATTTATAGTAATATGTACATATGTATACTAGCTGCTCTTGTTTTTTCGTGACTTCTGATTGTTGCTCTGAGTGTTGCTATCCCTGTGCTGTTGCAATCCTGGAAGTTCCCCATTGTGGGACTAATAAAGGCTTATCTTATCTTATCTTATTAGTTTACGGGGTAGGATTATGCCACAAGCATATCTCCCCTTAGAGTGGTGTAAAGTATGAGGTGTGGTTGCTGCCACAACCTCAACTCCACCTAGAACATTACGAGAGTGAGAGGTGGTTAGTGCCATGTGCACTTAACATATTTGTAAAGAAATGGGGGAGGAGCAATATGGGGAGCATGCACACATGGCTAGCAGGGATCCAGCATCATGCATGGACTGCTTTATACTACAGGCAGAGCATTTGACTGCAGATCAAGAGGTCTTCAGTTCAAATCTGGATGCCCCCTTTCCTTATAGAAGGGTTAACACCAGTAATAGAAATATGGAACTTAATAGCTGTTGTCTGTAGCAAAGTTCAGACAAAGCCTCACTCTCTAACGAGGAGCAGCAGGGCAAAGCTGCCAAAGAGAGGGAGACAATTCAAGTGTGGTCGAATATCAATAGCTGTTGACAACAGGGCATCATTGATAAGGTCACCATCCAGCAAATGAAGGCAACATTTTGCAGGACTGCTGTTGAATTTCCGGCTATCTAGCCAAAGATGTCAAGATGAAGCTCCGTCCACTGCCCAGCACCTCACCTCCCCCATAATAGGGCAAGGAAGGTGGAACCTGATACAGGAATAATTGTTAGGGCATCTCGATTCGATGATGTGGGTATGGGCCATCCTCATCCCTTTTCAGTACCACTCCTCCCTTATAAGATAAGATAAGATAAGATAAGATAAGATAAGATAAGCCTTTATTAGTCCCACAGTGGGGAAATTCCAGGATTGCAACAGCACAGGGACAGCAACACTCAGAGCAACAATCAAGAAAACAAGAAAAACGAGAGCAGCGAATATACATATGTACATATAAATATATAAATACATAAACACACAGTGCAGAGCATTGTAGCTAGATGGAATAAATATATAAATATATATACACACAGTGCGGAGCATTGTAGCTAGATGAAATAAACAGCATAACCATCTGCTTAGTTACACTACATAGTATGAATATGTACCCATACATATTGTCACCCTCCGTAGCGACCGATATTGTCCTAATTGTATACTGGAGGGGACCATTGTGTAAGTCTATTGTGTCTTTTACATTCAATACTATTAGGTCGTCACGTTTTTTTGCTGTCTCTGCGAGTAGCCCTGCTTAGGTTATACAGTCTGACAGCCGTAGGTAGGAAGGACCTGCTAAACCTCTCAGTTGCGCACCTAGGATGATGTAGTCTGCTGCTAAATGAGCTCCCCAGTGCGTTCAGTATGTCCTGCATAGGGTGGGACTCGGACTCCAGCAGAGATCTCCTATCTCCTCCACTGGGTCAAGGCACTGCCCCAGGACAGAGCTAGCTTTCTTGATCAGTTTGTTCAGTCTCTTCCTATCGGCTGCTGTAATGCCACTGCCCCAGCAGACCACTCCAAAAGTGATGGCTGATGCCACCACCGTGTCATAGAATGTCTTCAGCAGCGCCCCTTGTACACCAAAAGACCTGAGTCTCCTCAGTAGGAACAGCCTGCGCTGTCCCTTCTTGTAGAGTGCATCAGTATTGTGTGACCAGTCTAGTTTATTGTTCAGATGAACACCCAGGTACTTGTAGGATGTCACCATCTCAATGTCTGTTCCCTGTATGTTTACTGGTGCTGTGAGGGGTTGTCCTTGCCTGCGGCAGTCCACCACCAGCTCCTTAGTTTTCCTCGCGTTGATCTGGAGGCAGTTCCGATGGCACCAGTCCACAAAGTCCTGGATAAGTCCTCTGTACTCAGCTTCATCTCCGTTGGAGATGAGGCCGACGATCGCAGAGTCGTCAGAGAACTTCTGTAGATGGCAGTGTGTTGTGTTGTGTGAGAAGTCCGCAGTATAAAGGGTGAACAGGAAGGGAGCCAAAACCGTTCTCTGGGGGCCCCCCGTGCTACCGATGATCATGTCGGACACACAGTCCCGGGTTCTCACAAACTGTGGCCAGTTAGTGAGGTAGTCCAGGATCCATGATGACAGGTGCTGGTCCACCCCTGCGCACAGCAGCTTGTCCTTCAGGATCATTGGTTGGATGGTGTTGAAAGCACTGGAGAAGTCAAACAACATGATCCTCACCGCATTCCCGGGCTTCTCCAGGTGGAACAGAGAACGGTGAAGGAGGAAGATCACTGCATCCTCCACGCCAATGCCATGCTGGTAGGCGAACTGGAGTGGATCCATCGCTGGTCCCACCAGGGGGCGGAGGTGAGCAAGGAGCAGTGTCTCCAGGATCTTCATCATGTGGGACGTCAGGGCCACTGGTCTGTAGCTGTTCAGGTCTTTGGGGTGGAAAGTCTTTGGTACAGGTACCACACAAGATGTTTTCCACAACTGTGGTACCCTCCCCAGCTTCAGACTCAGGTTGAAGATGAGCTCCACAATCCCACACAGCTGGTCTGCACAGGACTTGAGGAGCTTTGCACTGATGCTGTCCAGTCCCGACGCCTTCCTCGCCTTGATCTTCCTCAGCTCCGTCCTCACCTGGGTCTTAGTGAGGGTTATGTTGGGGGGCTGTGTGTTGGGAATGAGGGGGTGTTGGTGGAGTGGGGTGTGGGCAGCAGGACTCAATGTCTTTAAAGGTAGCAGTGGTTGTTGTGCAGTCGGGGGGGAGGGCGGTTGGTCAAACCTATTAAAAAACAGGTTCAGATTGTTCACCCACTCCCTGCCCCCGTGGCCTGGGGGGAGGTATTCTGGAGCCCAGAGATGGTTTTAAGGTTCCTCCAGACCCCACCGATGTCGCTCTGTTGCAGCTTGTCCTCCATCTTCTTCCTGAAGTTGTCCTTGCCTTCTCTGATTTTCCTCCTCAGCTCCCTCTGTACGGACTTCAGCATCTCCCTGTTCCCCGACCTGAAGATTCTCTTCTTCTCTCTCAGAAGTGTTTTTATTTCAGGGTTGATCCAGGGTTTGTTGTTCAAGCAACACCGTATGGTCTTGGTGGGTACGGTGTTGTCCACACAGAAGATGATGTAGTCCGTGATGGTGTGAGTGAGGCCATCGATGTCCTCACCATGTGGATCGCAGAGCTGCTCCCAGGCAGTGGTTTCAAAACAGTCCTTTAGAGCGTCCATTGCCTCCTCAGACCATAACTTCACTTTGCGCATGACCGGAGGTTGTCTGTGCACTAGGGGTTTGTACACCGGCAGGAGATGAACCAAGTTGTGATCCAATCTCCCGAGTGGGGGGAGTGGTGATGAGGTGTACGCCTCCTTAGTGTTTGCGTAGAATAAGTCCAGTGTTTTATTGTCTCTAGTGTGGCATGTGACATACTGGGTGAACGTGAGTAGAATGGGAGACAGTGAAATATGGTTGAAATCGCCTGAGATGAGGAGAAGAGCATCTGGGTGTTCTGTCTGCAGCCTGCCAGTTACTGAGTGGATGACGTCACGCGCTGTCCCAGCATTCGCCATCGGATTTGCATAAATAACAATGCAGATCACGTGTGAGTATTCCCTCGGGAGATATGTAGGCCGCATGCTAACAGCTAGCAACTCCATGTCTTTGTTGCAGTGTTGTTGTTTAACCGTGATATGTCCCGGTCTACACCAGTTGTTATTGACATACATCATCACTCCTCCGCCCCTTGCCTTCCCACTGTCTGGTGTTCGGTCTGCCCGTATTGCGTGGAAACCCTCCAGTTCAATGTTAGCATCTGTTGCTAGTTCTGTTAGCCACGTCTCCGTGAATAGCATCAGGCTACACTCCCTGTATATGCTATTGTAGCGGGAGATAGCCGCTAGCTCATCTGTTTTTCTGAGTAGCAATCGTACATTCCCCATAATAACGGATGGGAGGGCAGGTCTGTACCTTATATTCCTCGCCCGCCGTCTTATTCCAGCACGACATCCACGCCATTTCAGTCTTATTTCTCCCAGTATGTCGAGTTTTTGCATTAGCATCGTGGGCCGGTTAAGTGCTAACAGCTGGTCCCTATTGTACTGCCTCCTACAAGAAACAGTGGATCCGTCCGCTGGTTCAGGAGACATTTGGGTGATCTACGTGTCTGTGATGGATCAAGGTGTCGCCGAAACAGAAAGATTAGCAAAAGAGCCAGATAGTAAATAGAAATAGGAAGAAATTGATCCGCTGTTGCAAAAAGGCAGCCTACTCGTGTGGCGCCGGAAGTGTAACTTATGTGGAGGATGTCATGGTTAAAACAATTTGCTAGACCATCCAAAGCCCATCATGGGTCAGGTTTTTGCAGATGGCTGGCAAGGATGCATGGTGGAGAAAGGATCAGCTGCAGGCTGCTCCTCCCATGGATTAAGGGCCTTTGTGTCGCCATCTAGCTCTGTCCTCGGCAAGCCGAGTTGCCTGAGTGAAAGCACTGGGACAACGGATGCCATGCTAGCTAGGATGCATAATGCTATGGTTGTCCAGGGGTTGGCTAATTACACAGCCACAGTTTTGGGTGCTATACCAAAAGTTTTGGGTGCTGGGCAAGGGCGTAGACTCAGTGACTGAGATATAGCAGGTTTCAGTGGGCCAGGCACCACCTTGGTCTAATGGTAAAGGGGCTCCAGGTGTCCCCAGATGGCCCTGGATGATCTGACCTTAAAAGCTCAGCAAGGTTTCCATGGGTTAGCACTCAGATGGTAGACTGCCAGGGTATACCAGGTCAGTGGCGGGTGATGCTTGTAGAGGTGCACCGTACACAAAACTCAAAGTATCGGGTGATGAAGGTTGGTTACTAGGAGATAATGGGCACAGAGCTACCAGAGGACTGACCTCCCTCTGGGAAAGAAAAAGTCTCTCAGTCCTGGCTCCAGGGTGAAGACCGGGCCTCCCAGCTCAAGCTGCCTGTAGCACCATGCGCCCTGTTTGGGCCAGATGCTAGCTTGATGTTACAGCAGGCTCAGGAAGCCCATCGCTGTGCTCAAGAAGTGTCAGGCACGCTCAAGTGGGGCCACAAGGGGCATACCCTGCCAACACCACAGTGTGGGCCACCGCAGCCACCTGCTTTAGCTCCAAGTGACCTCAGAGGCCATTTGAAGGCCACCCAGCGGGGTAGGGCTAGACGGAGGCCCTTGGGTGGTTTCCACCATGACCCAGGGCTATCGCCTCCAGTTGCTGGGATGAGGTCAGCTACCCATTGGTGGTTACAGACCCTCAGCGAGGAGCGGTTCTGGAGGCAGAGATCTCCATCCTCATGGCAAAGGGAGCTATCAGGGAGGTGATAGGCAATCAGCAGACTGGGTTCTACTCTCACTATTTTCTCATACCCAAAAAGCATGAGAAACTAAGCCGATTCTAGATCTGGGAGGGCTCAACAAGTTCTTGAGGCCTCTGTGATTCAAGCGGCTGATGTTACCGAGAGAGGGCGTACTTCAGGCCATTCCCCAGGGCGATTGGTTTTCCACCATCAACCTGGAAGATGCATACTTTCAAATCCCAATATGGGAAGGACACAGACTGTCATGGTCTGAGCGCCGATATCGTCTGCGCTCGGGTCATGCAGTATTTTCCTCCCGTTCTGTAGCAGTCTTCCTTATGGCCTTCCCGGGATCTTATTTTGACAGCGTCTTGGTGGGCTTCCAGCTGTCAGAGCAGAGTTCCTCAGTGACAGCTGTTTGCCATTTCAGCTGATGACATCCTCATCAGCTGATTATTCCTCTTCCCTATTTAAGGGAGCAGCTTATGTTACTCCGGGCTGCGACCTCACCTTTTCCAGACTGGTTTCCCTTCGCCTGAAGCCAGTTCCTTTCAGCGTTAGGTTCCGCCCTCGCTATCCATACGCAAGTGTTGTATCCTTGTCTCCCGTCAGTCTCCCTAGTTCTTTGTTTATCGTTGGTGTGTTCTAGTCACAGTCTTTATTTGTGTTTTGCCCCACGTGGCTCATTATTTTGTACCTTGTTCCTTCCTTTAATAAATACGCAAACTCACTGGTTGCCTATAGCATCTCATTGGTTTTCTGCCAGGGCTGCACCATGACAGTAGGTCACAACCAAACGAGACACCAGTGATCGTGAGTTTGCTTAACTGGGCTTGTAGTTTTCTCCGTTCTGCGTACCAGTGTGCTGGGATATGGCGTCGTCATGCAAGGGCTACGCCATGAGCCTGGGCTACGAGCTGGTGATGGCCCTTATCGAGATCGATGGGATCATTTCCAGCACTCGCCATCACACCGTTCCCAGCGCCTCATGCTGGTACCTGGACCTTGCTGAGGCGACTATTAACCGCCATCTTCGCTACGCTGACCACCCTGAAATCACGGCGAGGATGGCGGACATCTCTGCTCACCGGGAGAAGCTCCGTGGGCTGGAGGGAAACTCCGGCAGGAAGCCGAAGAGGAGGCATCCTCGCTCCTCGCCTCGGGATCCCATTCCTGTCCCTCATCCAGTCCAGGAGTTTGCACCACCCAGGGATCATCCCCAGTGGACAGAGACATCAGTCGGGATTCCCTCGGCGGATTTACAGCGGACAGTTAATACCATCCAGGACCGAGTGGCTGCAGCTCGCTCTGCCTCCCATCCAACCCAGATAATGAAGCATGTGACGGTGGTGGTCAGGCTGGTGGAGAGGAATCCGGAACTTTATGATTACCCCAAATAAGCTGACCTGCTCGCCTCTGTTTCTGCGCAGGAGCGGCGTTTCCCAGATCTCACCTTTGCCTCGCCCTGTGCCAGTAAACGTCATCTCCATGCCTATTGCAAACCTCAGCGAGAACCCCGTCTGGATCCAGTTCCGGGTAGCCGCACGAACTCTGTCTCCCAGCCAGCTGCAGCCTCTGTGTCTCGTCAGAGGGGTAAGACAGCAGCTGCCACCTCTGGGTTGTATGTGCCTCGTCCCCGGCCCGCCTCAGCTGTTCTTCCCTCCTCCTTGATGCTCTCTCCAGCTGCTGAGAACACCACGAGTTCTGCTCCGGCTGTGCCCGTCATCGATCCGGTGCGAGTGGCTCCTCCTCGCCTTCCTAGGGGGCCCTCCATCGCCATCCAAAGGGGAAGGGAGAAGACGAAGCCCACCGCAGCAGCTTCCATCAGCCCTCAGTGGATCAGGCAAGTGTCTTTTCATTCTTTTCCTTCACTGGGTGAATTGCCTTGTTTGATCCCTGGGGGTGGAGTTCAGGGTTCTCAGTCCCCCGAGCTTCCTCCACCTGCTGCAATCATTAATTGTGAACCTGCTACCTGTGTGTCTTCTTCCCCTGAGCGTTTCCCGGTGCCAGGACTACACCGCCAGATGAGGAAGGAGCCTGCAGCCCTGGAGTGCCTGGTTCCAACCCCACAACCACGTCATGGGCAGAGGAGGAGGGTGGACTGCCAACTGGAGCCTGCGCTGACGACTAAGTGTCCCCGGGTCTCCACGAGGAGCAGTTCAACCCAGCAGGTCAAGGATCCCCTGCCACCACGCCGTGCGGGTTTTTGGCATGGACATCAGCGTCAGGGAATCCCCAGACTGAGGACGCCATCGTGCCGGCTGCGGAGCTCGCCGCAGTCGAGTGGGAACCAGAAGTGGACCTTCAGTGTGCTGAACCCGGATCATCGAAGTACTGGGCCACGGTGGAGCGTGAGATCAGGCAAGTGCTCTATTTTGTCTTCCTTTCTTCTATTCTGGAGCATTGCTGCCTGTCTCTCGGGGAGATGAGCCGGGCGCAGCCATCCGCTGTGTCCGAACTTGTCTCGCTGGGCTCTGCCGTTGCCGATAATTCTGATCCTGGTTCTCTGTTCTCCTCTGAGCCTTCTCCCAGGGTGACCGGTGACAAGCCTGCTCCAGTCGTCGCCTTGGAAGTTCTGGGTTCGGGTCTGAAGGTCATCCCTGGTGCTGCGCCGGCCCAGTCGGGGTCCGTCGTGGGTTGTGTTCCAGCCCAGTCGGGGTCTGTCGTGGGTGCAACGCGGACCCAATCGGGGTCCGTCATGGACGCTGTTCTGGCCCAGTCAGGGTCCATCGTGGGTGCAGCACAGTCCCACTTGGGATCCAATGTGAGCACAGCACCAGTCCGTGTGGGGTTTGGAGAAGGAGCTGCAGATCCTCCGCCAATCGACGCCGGACTGGACCCTCCTCGTTTCCCCAATCCCTTTTTCCCTCCACCTGGTGCCGCTGGGATTTCCCTTATCCGACGCGGCTCTCCCTCGCTATCCCTCTCAATAGGGAGGCCACCTCCGCGTTCTCCCCTGTGGTCCTGGTAGCTGGATGACACGGGTCGGCCGCCTGGGAAACTGCTTCTCCCGTTTGCCGTTCTGGGTTGGCCACCCGACAAACTGGACTTTTTGTTCAGCGACCTGGTCCAGCCACCAGAGGTACTGGTTCTCCAGGCCTGGGACTGGGGTAGACCGCCCGAACTCATTCTTCTTCCCCTGCTAGCGATCTGGACGCTGGATGCAGGTAGACCACCAGAACTAACTGTTTTTTCTTGTTTTCATTGTGCTCTGCCTGCTATCATCCCTGTAGTTTTTTTTCCCTCCCCTGTAGTTCTGGGATGACCTTGTGTTTTGTTTCTATGAATTATATTATACTATGTATTTCGCCGCTCCTTAGCGTGTTTTTTCATTTCCCCTTTGTCTAGTATTATTAGGGTACGTTGTATTTTGGTATGTGCCTGTATTTCAGTTTTTTCCTCCTCTGTTGTTTGAGAGGCTCTTTTTGTTGCTTATGCCTGTATTTATTGAACTATCTGTATTTCGCCGCTGTTTAGCGTGTTTTTTTTTTCTTCCTTCGTTGGGAGACGCTCTGTGGTTGCCTTTTTTCTTGTGCCTGTGTATCATGGCCTTTAGGCATAGTATCTGTTATTTGCATCCATTGTTCTGGTTCTGTATTTTCACCTGTGCTTTATGGAGTATGTTTGTGGTTCTGAGTTTTTTTTTTGTTTTGTTTTTGTTTTTTCCATGCTCTGTTGCACTATGTTATTTTTTCAGTATTGGCCCTTGCCATTTTTTCCCTTTTTTTTTTTTTTTTGTTGACTCTCGCCCTCCTGGCCTTTGTTTTTCCCCCTCCTCCTGCCCTGGGGGGGGGCTGTTGTAGCCTTCCTGATGGAGGAAGGCTTGGATGTTACGTCACGCCCAGAGTGCGTCGTTCGGGGGGGAGTACTGTCATTGTCTGAGCGCCGATATCGTCTGCACTCGGGTCATGCAGTATTTTCCTCCCGTTCTGTAGCAGTCTTCCTTATGGCCTTCCCGGGCTCTTATTTTGACAGCGTCTCAGTGGGGCTTCCGGCTGTCAGAGCAGAGTTCCTCAGTGACAGCTGTTTGCCATTTCAGCTGATGACATCCTCATCAGCTGATTATTCCTCTTCCCTATTTAAGGGAGCAGCTTAGGTTACTCCGGGCTGCGACCTCGCCTTTTCCAGACTGGTTTCCCTCCGCCCGAAGCCAGTTCCTTTCAGCGTTAAGTTCCGCCCTCGCTATCCGTACGCAAGTGTTGTATCCTTGTCTCCCGTCAATCTCCCTAGTTCTCTGTTTAATGTTGGTGTGTTCTAGTCACAGTCTTTATTTGTGTTTTTCCCCACGTGGCTCATTATTTTGTACCTTGTTCCTTCCTTTAATAAATACGCAAACTCACTGGTTGCCTATAGCATCTCATTGGTGGTCCGCCAGGACCACACCATGACACAGACATTACCTCAGGTTTGCCTTCAGTGGCAGGACATTTCAGATTTGTGTCCTCCCAGTTGGCATCTCACTAGCCCCATGTAAGGTGCATGAGTGCTGTGTTGGGACCCCTACAAAGAGAAGTTGTAGGAAAAATTCTTTCAACCTTCAGTCAAAGATTCAGGCAGGATCAAAGTTTCATCAAATTTAATTACATTGGCCAGTGGAGAACAATACAATAACAGCCTCAGAGCCTATTTGAGCATCATTCTCATTGAAACACACATCGCTCAGTCCTTTAAGCTCTCTGTTATCCGAGAGGTGGAGGAGAAAATGTCCATGGTGATTGGTTCAGTACATCTGGTCGAAACTCAGTGTACAGATTATCTCTTTCTCAGCAACAGTCAGACTTTCTCAGCACCAGTCACACCAGTGCAGTACATGCGAACTAAAACAAAGTGATAACACATACAGCTGCATCAGCATCTTTAGCACTTTCACAAAGACTCTAAGACAAAGCAAATCACAAATATGAAATTTTTCCATCAGAAGGTCTTCACATTCTCAACTAGATAGATAGATAGATAGATAGATAGATAGATAGATAGATAGATAGATAGATAGATAGATAGATAGATGTACTTTATTGATCCCAAACTGGGAAATTACAGTGTAACAGCAGCATGAGAGTTGATAGCCAAACAACAGAAACACACACGACAGACAAAGGGATTACCCATGGAAAGTAAAAAACTAACACGACTATAGCACCTATATACATCACAGCTTAATATATGATGACCCGTATAAACACATGAATCATCCCATTGCACAAAGAAGGACTATCAGGAGCAGAGTGAAAAGTGATGTACCAGTTAGTCTGTAAGATGCAGTGTGGCAGCATAGCTATGAAAAGTGATGTACCAGTTAGTCTGTAAGATGCAGTGTGGCAGCATAGCTATGACCAGAATACAACATCATAGTGAGTTATTGTACAGTGAAATTGCATATGGCAGGAAAGATTTCCTGTACCTGGCCGTTCGACAACGAAGCTGTAGTAGTCTACTGGAGAAAGTGCTTCGCTGTCTATCTAGTGTGCGGTGGAGGGGGTGATCAGGATTGTCCATGATGGATCGCAGTTTATTTAGTGTTCTCCTCTCCACCACCATCTCAAAGGTCTCCGGTCTGAGACCAATTACAGAGCCAGCCCTCTTGATAATCTTGTCAAGTCTGTTGGTATCTCTGGCCCTGATACTGCTACCCCAACAGACAGCAGCAAAGAAGATGGCGCTGGCAACAACAGTCTGGTAGAAAAGCTCCAGCATCCTGCTGCACACGTTGAAGGATCTCAGCTTTCTCAGGAAGTAGAGTCTGCTCATCCCCTTCTTGTGCACAGCATCAGCGTTGGATCTCCAGTCCAGCCCGCTGCTGATCCTGACACCCAGATATTTGTAGTCCTCAACCACTCCCACATCCTCCCCCCTAATCTGCAGTGGCTGAAAAGGAGCCTTCCTCTTCCTGAAGTCAATCACCATCTCCCTGGTCTTGCTGACTACTTGAACAGATGATGATGTTGATTTGTGGTCATTCGGAGAACCAGTTTCACAGAGATGTTGCCAGGCTCCTGCAGCTCTAAGGTATCTAGGACTGGAGTGGTGGTCTAGTTGATAGAGCATCCGCCCACAACTGGAAGGTCATGGGTTCAACTGCCAGCTGGGTTATACCAAAGACCATACAAAAATCTGGGGGATAGGTGACAGAGCAGGTACCATCTCTCTGACAACAGCGAGACAGGCTACCCTCAAGACTGGTTTATCCTATTATCAGTTGGGGGCGCAGGTCACGTGGAAGTTATGCCTTCGCCTACTGGCTATAGCTGTAGCGCAGGTGTAGTGTGGCCAACTACTATTCAAAGGGCCAGTGGTTCGATTCCTGCTCTATGCAATCTGCATGTCTAAGTATTCTTGAGCAAGACACTGAACCCCCGGTTGCTCCTGGTGGGTCAGGCCAGCGCCTTGCATGGCAGCTCTGCCACCATCATTGTGTGAATAGCAGGATCTGTAAAGCGCCTTGGTCATCCAGAGATGAGTAAAAAGCGCTACATAAGTGAACATCATTTACCTCTGAGCGTATGCGGTATCTTATAAGAGAGAAAGAACTGGTGAACGGGCAGACTCAAGGCAGCTCTCCGTTGGTGGGGGCAGCCAGCCAACGCAGAGAGGGGCACCAGCCTGGGCCTGGTTCTTCACCGCCAGGTGATGTCATCCGACGCCTCCCTGGTTGGCTGGAGTAGGCCATCTGTGGGGGCAAAGGGGTCAACAGTCAGAGGCAGAGCCCCTGGCTGATAAAGCACATCAATGTCCAGGAGCTGCAGCTCTACAGCATTTTGGGCAAGGCTGAGGGACTGTCATGTACTGGTGTGAACAGACGGCACAGTGGCAGCAGCCTATATAAACAGGCAGGGGGCCTTGGGATCCTCTCGCCTTTGTAGACTGGCTCAGGTTATATTGGAGTGATCAGATCCAAAGCTCAGGTCACTGAAGGTAATGCATGTGCTAGGCCAAGCCAACCTTGCAGCAGATCGGCCCTCCTGGGGGAATGGCAGCTGCATCCAGAGAGGGTGGACGAGATCAAGAGTCGCTTCGACACAGCCGTAGCAGACCTCTTTTCCTCAAGGGAGACAGTGCATTGTCCCCTCTTTCTTTCCACAGTGTCGGACAGTCCTCCCCAAGACACAGATGCAATGGCACATCAGTGGCCCCAGGGCCTCCTATATGCCTCCCTTTACACTCCTCCACTCCTCCTGCAAAGGGCTCAGGGGAAGGAGGTGAGCCTCATCCTGGTGGCTCCCAAACCATCCCCAGATGATATGGTTCTCAGCAATTGCACTGCTCCTTCAAGGACATCCTTGGGAGCTCCCTGCCTGACGAGACCTTCGGTCACAGGCCCATAGAACCCTCTTCCACCCCCTTCCTCAGGGCCACAGGCTTCACGTCTGGGCCCTGAGAGAGCCCAGCTACTAGCCTTAGGGTTTCCCCAGTAAGTGGTTAGTGCATTGCAGGGAGCCTGGGCTCCCTCAACCAGTATGGCATCTTCTCATCTTCCAGGTTCCAGGCAGGGTGCAAGGAGAGACAGGTGGATCCCTTAAAACGCAGCACCCAGGAAATTCTCCAGTTCCTGCAGGAGTTGGAGAACGGAATGGCTCCCTCCACTTTGAGAGGTATGGTGGCAGCCATAAAAGCGGCCCAGATTGGCCCTCAGAAATTGGAGGAGGGTTGCTCCACCCTTATTGCTCAGTTTCTCAAGGGGGCTCGGAGGAGTACTCCATGTCAGAAGCGACCTACCATTCCTCCATGGGACTTGGAAGTGGTATTGACAGCCTTGTAGCATGAGCCATTTGAGCCCTGGGAACTGTTGGGCTGAGATGGCTTACTTTGAAAGCTGTTTTGGTTGACCATCGTGTCAGCAAAAAGAGTAGGGGAACTCCTCACCTTTTCAGTGCATGAAGAATGCCTAGGTTGGCTGCCAGGGGATGCAGGAGTGGTGCTCCAGCCAAATCCTACATTTCATCCTACGGTGATTTCTGAGCCCTATGCCAGCCAGTCTATCAAGCAACGCCCTTTCCTTCCTCCTCGTGGAAGTGTGGATAGAGCAAGTGGGTAGTCACTATTGTGTCGTAAGGGTGTACCCTCTCCGGACCCGTGCCCACAGGGCAACAGACTAGCTGTTTGTCTGCTACAGGCCGAATTGCCAGGGGATGCCTGTCACGAAGACAAGGCTATCCCACTGGATTGTGGAGGTTATTCAGCAGGCGTACAAGAAGACGGCAGATAGGCCAGCCCCAGCAGGAATGTGTGCACACACTACACGGGGTCTCGCCACCTCGTGGGCTTTGTGGCAAGGCATGTCTCTTTCAGAGATTTGTGCAGCAGCATCTTGGGCATCAACCTTTATCAGGTTCTACTGGATGAACATAGCATCCAGCAGCTCATTTAGGGAACATGTGCTGGGATTAATACAGCAGGACAGGACCTGAAAGGAGTAGTAAGCCTTCAGGGTCAGATCCCCATGGGTAGCATTGATTGGAGTGATTCATTCCTTTCTGAATGCTGGGTGTGCCAGCCTGGGTTTTCACACACCTGCAGGCCGCCTCAGCAACTGGCCTCAGCATCTGGTAGGCCAGCTTGGCCTTGGCAGCATCTTGCACCAAGGTCACAGGTAAGTATAGTTGTAAATAATTCCTTGTGGTGGTGGGCACATAGTTGAGCACTTTGGTGGCAGTGACATCTCCTTCAAACTCGTAAACCATCTCATACTCCCATGGAAGCAGCAGGGTCTGCTGGTTTCCTCATGGTGTGTCTTACAGGGTCCCCATACATATAGAATATGTAGGGTGGAGAGATAGTCTCAACAGTCGTTCAGTCACATGTCACACAAAGCGGGATATGTTTGGGTTTTTTTTTCAGAGTGGGCTGTCACGGAAAAGGGAGAAGAGCATCGCAGGGTTAGGTTAGAGCTGTGATGCATGAACTAGCACAGAGCAGATCTGAAGGGAGACCCGAACCAGGACAGGCTGATGTTGCTCCACAGCTGCCTGAGACAGTCATTCTATCTAGGATTCTGTTAATGAAAGGCTCTCGTGCTTCCTCCACATCAGGGATCCATTGGCAGTGTTAGTGGGACGAAACCAGGTGAGAGTCACAGAGTTCAGCTGGCCCATCCATCTATCAGGCCCTGGTAAGTATCATTTTCAAGCCAATTTATCCTCCAGATAGGAATATCAACACTGATTTGTATGTAATCGTGTGGAGATTACTAAAACACAGAATGGCCAGAACAGAGCATTCCGTATGTGTTCCGTCCATGTTCTGTAAGTGTTCCGCATAAGAAATAAATAGAAATGTGTAGTCTTATGCATTGATCACTGCTGAAACTAAAAGTTAGTTCCATAAATTATCAGACCTATTAATGTGTGTGAAAGAGATACAGTATGTGTGCTACCTACTGTATAAATTCGAATTACATATGTATACAACTGTTTCAGTTATTTTTTTTTTAAAGCAGCTGAAAACATTTCAGTTTAATCAAGCTTTTTATTGTTTCAAATCAACTGCTTTTTAATGGTCTCATACTTTTATTCTAACTTTTTTTTTGTATTTTTGCAAACTTTGTTTTTATTTCTTTTTTTGTATCTCTACCTAGCTCTTTTTTTATTCTGCTTTGTTATACAGTACTTTGTGCATATGTCTAAAAAAAATTGCATTACATGAGCTGCAGTTCACTCTTACAGGCTTAACTTTTACTTACTTTGACTAAAAAAATACTGTATATTCATTACTCAATCCACACAGCAATTAAGTGTTTTTCCTTTCATAAATTGTGATGATCCGGCGAGCATGCTCCCCCTCCCCTCCTGTTCCTGTTTTCACAGCTCCGGAGTATTCATCACACCTGCGTGATTCGCTGCACCTGCTGCCCTCCGGCGTATCAGCATATTTAAAGTCTAGGGCTTGGATGCAGCGCCGCTGGACCGTTGGGTATTGTTGTCCTATCAAACTCCTCCTCCTCCATCTCTCCCTCCGCAGCTGCTGTATCTCTCCCAGAGACCATCCCCCCACACACACTTTCTCGGGGCGCTCTCGTGGGAGATTGAGCAGAGGGTCCAGTGGGCCCAGTCTTCCAAACCCATTCCAGAGGGAGGTCCGTCCAACCGGCCATATGTGCCCTCCATACTCTGCAGTGAGGTGATTAAGTGGGGGCACACTAGCTTCTTTGCCTGCCACCCAGGAATTTCCCAGACTATAGAGCTGTTGAGACGAGCATTTTGGTGGCCCACGCTCAGGAAGGATGTACGGGAGTACGTCAAGGCCTGTCACACCTGCGCTGCGACTCTTCCCCTCCAGCCTGCCTCCTCCATCCCCTCCCGGTGCCGGGTCATCCGTGGCCCCGTATCGCCCTGGACTTTGTTACCGGCCTCCCTCTATCCCAGAACAACACAGTCATACTCACCATCATTGACCGTTTCTCTAAGGCCATCCACCTTGTCCCTCTCCCCAAGCTTCCATTGGCCATTGAAATGTCCAACTTATTGACTGTACATATGATCCACCTGTATGGGATCCCCTTCCCCTCCTGTTCCTGTTTTCCTGGCTGCGGAGTAATCATCACACCTGCGTGGTTCACTGCACCTACTACCCTTCG
Source organism: Pholidichthys leucotaenia (assembly GCA_020510985.1). Classification (NCBI taxonomy): domain Eukaryota; kingdom Metazoa; phylum Chordata; class Actinopteri; order Cichliformes; family Pholidichthyidae; genus Pholidichthys; species Pholidichthys leucotaenia. Next base: position 130,979,989 of record CM035850.1, read on the forward strand.
ACATCTCAGCGTATTTAAGGTCCAGTGTGTGGATACAGCACAGTTGGATCATTGGGTATTGCTGCTCTATCAGGTTCATTTGTTATTGCATTTTTGGTTGACCTGTGTTTTTCACTCCCCTTGTTTTCTTCCTCTCCTCAGGTTTGCTGCCACCTCAGTGGTGTGTACTCCGGGGCTGATCACGCTTGCCTGACCCACAGACACTGGATGTTCTACTCAGGTAATCCATCTTCCACCTGTCATCCCCTGGTCCCACACAGGAGTTCCCTGCCAGGCTCCTCTGCTCATTGAAGTAAGAGTGTTCTCCTTTCTTATTCTCCTCTTACGGAGATTCTTTCCCCTAACCTTCTCTCTCTGCTCTTTCCCCCCAAGCTGCGTGTGCTCCAGCGGGCACCTGTATTTGTGTGTAAATTTAGGTGTGTGTTTAAGTTTGCACTTTTCCGTAGTTGTGCACTTTATTTTGGTTTGTGTATTTTTGGTTTTGTATTTTCATTAAATACAAAACCAAATAAACACCTCCCACTTGAGGTGTTTCAGGCACGTCCCACTGGGAGGAGACCCCGGGGCAGACCTAGGCCTCGGTGGAGAGACTATGTCTCCCAGCTGGTCTGGGAACGCCTTGGTATCCTCTCTGAAGAGCTGGAGCAGGTGGCTGGGGAGAGGGAAGTCTGGGCTTCTCTGCTTGAACTGCTGCCTCCGCAACCTGGACCTCCGGAAAAGCGGTAGAAGATGGATGGATGAATGGATTTTCATGAAAGTGGTGTATGTTTTCACCATCTGAGTCTGAGTGTTTGTTTGGTGTGGTTGCTCAGCGTTTGGGCCTCTCTCTTGGGTTGAATCATGACATAAATTACAATAATAAATGCTGAAATCTAAAAAAAAAAAAACAGAAAAAAAATTTAAATGAAGATGCAACATAGAGATGCCTCAAGATTCATTCGAATCATTAATGCCTGAATCACAATGGAATCGTGAGACCACTGGAGAGTCACACCTCTAGAACCTGGAGCAACCGAGGGTCAGCACTTATGTGGACAGAACAGGGCTGGACTCAGAATTAATAATAGTAATAATAATAATAATAAGAAGAAGAAGAAGAAGAAGAAGAAGAAGAAGAAGAAGAAGAAGAATATTAATGAGTTAATGAATTGTTTTTTCAATTGTGTTTTTTTTAGCAGTTTTTACTTTGCAAGCTGTAACAAGCTAAATAGGAATATTGCATATCTACTGTTAATACAAAAATTATTTCAGTAAAGTAGTTTTTGAAGAAAGTAATGTCTTTTTGCAAGATAATTCAATGTGTTCTCAATATTCAATATAGCTAGTGAAACATTTCAAACTGTTCTCATTTAATATTGCTGATTATGATTATAGTTTTTAAATGTAAATTAGAAATCATGATATTGATTGATTGACTGATTGATTGACTGATTGATTGATTGACTGATTGATCGAGAACCTCTTTACTGGTTTTGCAGTCATCAGTATTATATTAACCACACCATTGCTGAGCAGCTTTCATATGATGATGTCATTGACAATTTTGCATCAAGGAAAACAAGAAAGGTCAGTCTTTAGGTTGTAGTTTGGGGGGGGGGGTACAGGGAGACGGTCCACTCAGGGCATCATACAGGGCATCATACAAGCCAGGACCGCCACTGAGAGGGAGCATGTACTATATAGTGAAGAGTAGGGAACCAAGGACTGACCCCTGAGGACCTCCACCAGTAACAGTGAGCATCTGACATTTTGCATTTCCAATGGAAATATACTCTCTTCTGTTTGTAAAGTAGGATATAAACAGTATTGGTGAGTCCAGTGGTTTAATGCAGCCAATTTACAGTAGAAGTATTGAGTCAAATGCAGCAGACAGATTGAGAAGGATAAGGAGGTTATCAATTGTCATCTGCCATCTGCCAAAAGATTATTTATTTATTTATGTTATTTTGGTATACTTTATTAATCCCAGGAGGAAATTCACACCATCCACGGTTTGGTGTCAATACCTTCACCATTCACACACACTTTCACACCTAGAGCCACTTCAGAGTCTCCAATTCACCTAACTTACATGTCTTTGGCCTGTGGGAGGAAACCGGAGTACCCGGAATAAACCCACGCAGACACAGGGAGAACATGCAAACTCCACACAGAAGGGTCGCCGATGGTCAGGGGTGGAATCGATCCAATGACCTTCTTGCTGTGTTGCCACAGTGCTAACCACTGTGCCACTGAAGTGCCCTTTTTCTTCTTCTTCTTTTTTGTCACTCTTACCAGGGCTGTTTCTGTGCTGTGAGCAGAGCAGAAACCAGATTAAGGTTATTGTGATTGAGATGGTCCTGAGGGTGGGTAAAAGCTACTTTTCCCAACACTTTCGAAAGAAATGGAAGGTTGGAGATGGGCCTGTAGTTTGCAGAGATATCTGGATCAAGAGCAGGCTTTTTCATAAGTGGTCTGATTACAGCAGTTTTTGAACTGATGGAGTGTAACCAGTCTGGAGGGAGTGGTTTATTATGGTGGTGATTGGAGGTCTTATGGCAGAACTTTTGGCATTCACTAGTGCTATAGGAAAGGGATCTAGCGCACTGGTGATGGATTTCATCATCTTAACAATACAGTACTGTACATTCAACCTCTTGCCATGAAACTTAAGAGAAGTAGCTTAGGACCCAGGAAATATCCAACTGTGCTAGGTGATTGGGATTGAGAGTGGAGGAACCAGAAAGGACAAAATTAATTCAATTAGTTTTTGATTTGAACTTCATGAACTCATTACAATGGCTTTCTGTACTTTCTGTCGCTGAGGAATGATGTGGATTAAGAAGATGATTTACATTATACAACTGTTAGTTCAAACCAAGCAATTTGATTGGACAATAGGGATTCCAGGAGTTACTAATATCTACGATAATTGCACTCTTTCACTGGTTATGTATCACTCTGCTTCAAAGGCATTCATGTAACTGCTAATTACTAACACTAATTTACTGTCAACTAACTCTCAGTGACAATTACTAACTAACTAACTAACCTGCACTTATATAGCGCTTTTCTAGTCACAAAGACCACTCAAAGCACTTTCATTAATACTAACCCTCTATTCTAAGGGCCTATAGGAAACAGATATCTAGGGACAATTTAGAACAGCCAATTAACCTAACATGCATGTTTTTGGCATGTGGGAGGAAACCGGAGAAATCCCGGAGTAAACCCATGCAACACGGGGAGAACATGCAAACTCCACACAGATCACTGTTGGTCGGGGGCTGGGATCGAACCCACGATCCCACGATCCCCACAATCCCCCGGCCAAGGGTAAACTGTGCTGCCACAGTGCTAACCACTGCGCCACCGTGCAGCCCAATACTGTGCAATCACCAATTGCAATACTGTGTTGAATACCTTAATTTCAACAGTGAGGTGTTGATTGAAAAGATTTCTTACCTGAACTGGAAGTCCCGCCCTTTATTTAATCACCTTACAGTCTGCTCTTATATAAACATCGAAGCTATTTCACATCTGTTTAAAAAAAATAGGCAGTGCTAGAGTTGGATTTACTGTCTTGATTAACAAACCACAATACCTTTGTGGTGATGGACTCTTTGTTTCAACTGAAAATGTGAAGAAAAGTGAACGAAGTGTACTAAATCACTAGCATGCTAAATACTAGCCACCGGTTAGCTACCAGCATTGGCTGACATTTTAAACTCAGGTCTTCTGCAGTTCTGACTCAGCAGGTATTTGTTTTATAAACACATTACGTTTGCTCTTGAAAATATTTAATTTGTTTTCATGTGTGTGAAATGACAATAGATGTCTTCATGCTGATTGAGATGTTCAGCAACAGTTACTGGCTATTATAAAAATATTTTCTTTTCTGTCAGACAGTGGAAAAAGGTTGTTTTTACCTTAACATGTTTCAGCCACTTCTTACAGCCTTTGTCAGAAGGGTCACATGATGTTGTAACAATCAGCTGTTTCATCTGCTTTTTTATCCAGGTTTACCAGACAGCAGAGGATGACTATGCCCCCTCCTGTTTGGTATCCTGTGGAGGACAGCATCCCAGTTGTGGGACAGGGTATAGGAGCCCTCATCCCTGTTGATGGTTCTTGGGGTCTGTTTTCTGATCTCGATGGCTTCCCTGATCCAATGGTGGTATTTGTTGCTTTCTGTGTGGATGAGTTTGCCTCTTCCCAGTTCATGATATGATTTTCTCTTTTGCAATGGTCGGATACGGCAGATTTCAGGTTCTGTTGTTCAGCTGTCGCTTTTTGTGCTTGTGTGTACCTTGCTATTGTCTCTTGTTCACATTCTTTCCTGTGTACTTTTTTTCTGATTCCAAAGGTTCTTCCTGTTTCTCCTATGTAGGTTTTGTTGCATGATCGGCATAGTATTTCATAAATGACATTACTTTTGTTTTCTGTGGGTATTATGTATTTGGGATGAACCAAGAGTTGCCTCAGAGTGGTGTGTGGTGTTACTGGGGTGTTGATGTATTTTTTTTATTGTCCTCTGTATTCTTTCAGTGACGCCTCTCAGGTATGGTAGTGTGACTGTTCCTTTGTTGTTTGCTTTTTGTGTGATCTTTCCTTCTCTCCGTTTTATGTTTATTTCATCTCCACTTGCTTCCTTCCCCTCTCTATGCCCCATTTGGGGTTGTTAGAAAAATACCCGATTCTTTGATTGAAAGGTCCAAGAACAAACCGGAGATTTCTTCAATTTAAAGGATGGTACATTTATTTAGAAGTCACATGTAAAGCAAGCAGCGCTGGGTGCAGCGTGACGCAGCTCCCTCTGGAGCGTGGTCAGACTGAACCCCGACTTCCGGGTGCAGGTTACAATTATCCCCTCGGGTTGGGCGAGCCAGTACAATGGGATGGGCTTGTACGCGACTATCTGATTGGCTAATCTACCTGTGGCGGGAACAGGCCATCCACTGAACACGCCTCTTCATTCTAGAATGTGCTATCAACAGTGTGCGTGGGTGTTGGGTTTGGGTGTGTATCTAATGTTAAAGACCTGACTTAAAAGAGAGAGAGAAAAGACAGAGAGGGCTCTATACCTTTGTCTCATTCCTGTTATCAATATACCATAACATACTTGTTCATAAGCATGCAAACAGAATTTGTATGGAATATGTGTAGAGCATAATGGGAGATCACCTACAGAATTATTATTCTGGCACTAACTATACATTAACCCTTTCAATCCCCCCTTTGACATGATTTTATCATGTCAACCATGTATGGTGTGAGAGACTCTAGCAATTAACAGATGGTGAATAAGGCGGGTCCCTGCATTGTGTGTCAACCCAAGAGGCTTGCACCATTGGTTCTGCTACCCGTGCCTCCCCCCTTGTGGACACCTTAGCACGGTGCAGCGGTGTCTCAGAGGTGAACTGTCACCAGGTCCTGTACCCCCTCGAGGTCTCCTCATGATCATTGTTCTTTGTCCAGTGGAGTGGACCATGTAGGGGTCACAGGGTCGAATAGAATCAGTCCACAAAACCTTTGTCCACCGGTTGACCCTTGCCAGGGCTCACATCATTCAGCTGCACTCATCACACGGTTGCGACAGAGGGTTGACCTTTCTCTGTGTCTGCAGCTGTGGAGCACAGTTCCATCTTGGTGACACAGGAACGAAACAACTGTGTCCCCGCTCTCAGAGGCACACCTCATCCCATGAGGTCTACAGGACGGTCTGGTGGGTGCAGCAGAGGGTATGTAACATCCAGTCCAGCCAGTGAACAGCTCAGTGATGCTGTCCCAGGGATGCCACCCCCCTGTCGCTGGAAAGAGGTGGACATGCTGGTGTTGGTAAGGCTCGAGCTCCTGGCTCCACCCTGGATGCTGGAGGTGCGGTGGATGCGCTCGGGTACCAGTCCATTCTTCTTCTGGGGACTGAAGTCATACAGTCACTCGCCCTACGACCTCTTCAATGTCACGGGCACACGTCATAATGGTCTGGTGCTCTCCAGCATGCATCTTCCCTGTACCCCACACCTGTGGTCAAGTGCCGACACAAAGGGCTCAGCTGGGGCAGGGCCAATAATGGTCTGAGGGGTTGCCATCACAATGCATGGAGCTTGTAAAGTTTTATCCTTATTCACTACAACTGTAGTTATCTATGTGTTGTTGTAAGTTATCTCCCAGTAGCCTTGAGTGTGTGATTGTTGGCTATGTGAAATCTGCATGTGGTGTTTGTGTTGTGGTGTGTGTGTTGGGTGATGGGACCTATATGTTCAGTGGGTAGGTAGTAAACAATATTATTCAACGTTAGGAGACATCCTTATTCATGCATTGCTGTATTCAGGCATTCAGAGCTTCTAACCTTCTCCCTTATTCAGATTACCTTACCGTAATTAGCATGATGGAGATAAATAACGCAAGAACCCTATAAGTCTCACACCCCTACATCCGTGTGGTGAGCTATGTATGATTTATGTATTATCATTAGCACACTGTGTTTACAAATAATCTGTGATGGCAGAATGGTCTTCCTCGTCATCATCTTTTGTCTTGGGGTCCTCAGCTCTTCCTCTCGACCCAGCAGTTGGTCTAAGACTTGCTGACGACTCCCACTGTGGAAAATTGCATTTGTTAACGCCCTTCTGGGCTTCTGAATATATGGCCTATAGTGTCGTACTCTGCTCCTTTTATTAGATCTGCATTTGGTTATCCCTTTACCATAACCAATTTGGAATTTGATTCAAATTTTCCTCATCCCCTCATTTGTTAATGAGAAAAGATTGGTCATATAGGAGATTTCTGGGCATCTTTGTGCCGCCTTTTGTGCTGATGCTTATGGTTTTATTTTGGGAGAATATTCTATGTTAAGGTCAGGTATTGGTTTTCCATGGATGGCTCTATTCTGCACTAGAGATGACAATATGTCCAACATTTTCCAATCCATGTGTTTGGGTCTAACCAGCGGGATGTGTGGAACCCCCCATTGGTTGAAATGCCTCTTATCCTCTTCAATTAGGACAATGGATGCTTCCACACATTTCCTTGTTTATCAGTCTAATTTTATGACCAATCTAGAGGATGGATTTACAAATGATGGTAGTTCACAATTTGGATCAGATCCATTCAATTGCCTATAGTACACTGGGTACAATGCTACTTTTACAGATGTTGATAGGTGTTCTACTGGTAGCTTGTCATTTGCAGAATTTGATCGTTATTTTTCTGACTCAGAGTCCTGTATGTCATTACCCAGAATTCTTACTTTACATGCAATAATTTAATTTTTGCTAATTTTCTGCATACGTGTAGAAGTGAGTCCACTTATCTGTTCTAGTCTTTAAGTATGCAGTCCAGTTTTCAGTGGTGGAGGTGGACGCCTCTCCTGCCAGCAGCGGCCATTGTGGGGTGTGCTCCCTCCTCCTCCTCCTCCTCGCCGTCCTCCCCCCTTGTCCTCTTGTCCTCCTTTTATAAGAGAAACAGATTCATGGGGAGCCTCAGGCTCCCTTTGTGTACTCACTCTGCTGGTGTGCTCAATTGTTCCTCTTTTGATCCATTGTGTTGCTTTCTTTGATTGCTGGAGTGGGACAGCGAAGTGGAAGGAGGAGGGGGGTCACTGATGGCGTGAAGGAGGAGGCAGCTGCTGGGGGAGGGGTCGTCCACAGCCAACACTGTCTCAAATTTAATGGAGAGAAACAAGCTATTAAACAGCGTGTTTTTGTCCTTCTCTGTTATATCGTGTTTATTGATTATTTTGCATTTGTTCTCACCGTTGCAGCATAAGTCTCTCATTCTTACATTTTTTCTTCCTCCAATCGTTTCTCCATATTTTTTGTCTTGCGTCCTGCACAAAACTTCAACATTTCATCAGTTTTCAATTTTCTTCAAGAACAAATTTCCGTTTCCATATTCTGCCCACTCTCATCTCCACAACAAAAACTCCTATTTATTTTATTCATTCATATTTTCGTTTGTTGTATTTAATTATTTTTGTATTTATAATTTAATTCATTTATATATTTACTTATCTATACCAACCTGCAATTTTTCATTTAAATTCTCTCACCTTTATATAGTGTCCACCTAGGATTTCCTAGTTTTGTTGAGGAATAAATCTCCTTATTCTCCAGTTTTATTGTAAACCTCCTTCTGCCTAATTTAAAGTTAAACCTTTCATCTCTCCAAGCCGAACGGGTACGCTTTGCCTCATTATGGGCAAACCTGCATTCTAGCAGGTCCCTGAGGTCTTTTGTTTTTTCACCATGCATGGAATTTTTAAAGCCTTCCTTTCAACCAGAGAGATAAAGTTCCAGATTTATTCTTAAGATTTTAAGTTTTTGTTGGCAGTAATTTTGTGAAATAGTGCACTTCCTATATTTGGCCACATGATGGAGGCACTGTGCCCCAGCTTGAAGGTGATTCAAAATGGCGCCCTCGCATGCGCAGTAAATGGGACACGTGCAAAATGGCCCCTGAGCCTATTATTCACAAACCATGTGCTTTTTTTTTTTTTTTTTTTTTAAGTTTAAGAAAAATGGAGCACTGCCTCCTTAATCCCAGCTTTAATTTCGCGCTTCATTTTAATGCTGTTACCTCAAACAATTCTCCTCTCAGTAACCTGTTTTACCAATTTCACCTCCACTCGGTGGTGGGGGGGCCATTACTTTTCTTTGTTCTTGACCACGCGGTCCGGAGCCCGCGCTCAGTGGTGGGGGTGCATACTTTTCCTTTGTTCTGACCACACGGTCTGGAGCCCGCCATTGGTTAAATCATTGTGGGAAAAAAATTTTACTAAATATTCTCGGCTCCCGGTATTTCCTAACCCACACTCTTATCCCCTAAGGACACAAAATTTTACAGAGATCAGCTTGCACGATGTGGAGAGTTTGCCGCAGATTTGCATGTACTCATTTACTCATTACCTATAGCTTAACTTATATGTAGAGGATACTTTCATCGGAACCTCGTCAGGTAATCGATACAAGAGGTATCTTATCATAAAGATCAGTCTTATACTGATTTTAACAAGCTATTTTATTGTTTTATACTTATGAATGCACTCACTATTGTTGGAATAAGAGATTCTTATGCAATTCTGTAAGTTATTATTTTTATACTTATGAATGGTCACTCACTAAGGATGGAGAAAAGGTTCTTGTACCATTCTGCAAGTTATTTTTATGAGCAGACCCTCACTAAAGGTGGAAAAAAGATTCTTGCAGCTGCTTGCTACGTTACTCACTCATGATGTAGTCTGAGGTTCTTATAACGTATTAAGAGTACCTTAGTTATTTTTTATACTTATGAGCAGACCCTCACTAAAGGTGGGAAAAAGATTCTTGCGGCTGCTTGCTACGTTACTCACTCATGATGTAGTCTGAGGTTCTTATAACGTATTAAGAGTACCTTAGTTATTTTTTATACTTATGAGCAGACCCTCACTAAAGGTGGGAAAAAGATTCTTGCGGCTGCTTGCTACGTTACTCACTCATGATGTAGTCTGAGGTTCTTATAACGTATTAAGAGTACCTTAGTTATTTTTTATACTTATGAGCAGACCCTCACTAAAGGTGGGAAAAAGATTCTTGCGGCTGCTTGCTACGTTACTCACTCATGATGTAGTCTGAGGTTCTTATAACGTATTAAGAGTACCTTTATATATGCTCACTATTGATCTAAAAAAGATTCTTGCATTGCAAATCTTCCTTATTCGTAAAAAAGCGGCTACTTGATCCTAGGACATTACCACTCTCCCTCGTGCAAGACCACGTGGTTCATGCTTTACATGTGACCGCAGACTTCCATCCCGCAAACAGGTTAAAATTTAGAAATCGGATATACCCCTTAATCAGACGACTGTAAATTTAGAATGGCCAAACTGCAGAAATTTGCGTAAAAAGGCTTTCTGCTTACCTTTTTGTTTCATTCAGGCGTCGCCACAGTCGACTAAAAAGGGTCCTTCCGATGTAGTTTTTTCAGGCTCGTCTCGGAATACGTGATTCAATCCGGGTCACCGGCACCAATTGTTAGAAAAATACCCGATTCTTTGATTGAAAGGTCCAAGAACAAACCGGAGATTTCTTCAATTTAAAGGATGGTACATTTATTTAGAAGTCACATGTAAAGCAAGCAGCGCTGGGTGCAGCGTGACGCAGCTCCCTCTGGAGCGTGGTCAGACTGAACCCCGACTTCCGGGTGCAGGTTACAATTATCCCCTCGGGTTGGGCGAGCCAGTACAATGGGATGGGCTTGTACGCGACTATCTGATTGGCTAATCTACCTGTGGCGGGAACAGGCCATCCACTGAACACGCCTCTTCATTCTAGAATGTGCTATCAACAGTGTGCGTGGGTGTTGGGTTTGGGTGTGTATCTAATGTTAAAGACCTGACTTAAAAGAGAGAGAGAAAAGACAGAGAGGGCTCTATACCTTTGTCTCATTCCTGTTATCAATATACCATAACATACTTGTTCATAAGCATGCAAACAGAATTTGTATGGAATATGTGTAGAGCATAATGGGAGATCACCTACAGAATTATTATTCTGGCACTAACTATACATTAACCCTTTCAGGGTAGTGACAGTTATTCAGAGCCTTCATTATGTGTACCTCTTCTTCCTCTTTATCCTGTTGATTAGTAATGATGTTGGTCCGGTCCTATAATGTTTTGATAATGGAGAGTTTGCAGGCTATGGGGTGTTCTGAAGTCCTTAACAAATACTGATCAGTGTGTGTATCAGTTTCCTGTATATTTTGATGTTGATGCCACCATCGTCTGTGTGGGTGATTTTCATGTCCAGAAAAGGTATGGATTTATTGGTTTCTTCTTCATGGGTGAATTTAATGTTTCCCGTGCTGTCCATCTGGTTTAGATGTTCATTGAGTGTGGTTGGTTGTCCTTTGTTGATTATTTCCAGGATGTCATCCACGTACCATTTCCATAAGCTTATTTTATATGATGCTGGTGCTGTTTGTATCACTCTGGTCTCTAGGTCCTCCATGAAAAAAACATTCATGATTGCTGAGAGTGGATCTCCCATGGCAAAGCCCTCTTTTTGTTTGTAGATGGTTCCTCTGAATTGAAAGTAGGTGGAGGTGGTAACAAAATGTAGCAGCTTCATGATGTCTTCTACTGGGAGTCCTGTGCATTTGTGTAGGGTTTTGTCATGTCTGAGATGGTTTTCAACAATGTGTAGAGTGACTATGATCAGTGTTTTTGTAAACAGGGATATGACGTCGTGTGATACTAATATTACATCTGCTTGTATCCTGAACAACTCCTAAACAAATAACGCAATTCCAGACACAGCTTTGCAAATAGGAATTCACACACTGAATGCTAAATTTGCACATTTTTCATTTGCACATTGTACATAGTCTCACCCCGTCTCACATCCATATCATCTCTGCTGCTAAATTATCATTGTACAGTCTACTGGGTATTATCAGGGCACAAGGGGTGTATGGAGTGTCAGGAAGGGATAGTACCTCTGATGGGGCAACAGTCGCACCTCCGGGTGGTCGGTCCGCTTTGGTTCCCACTTGGCACTCAACTCTCACCTGTGGCTCCAAGTAGCTGTTTGCATGCAACAGCGGCCACACCCCATTAAACCGTTTCGACTGGAGGGCGAAACCCGGTGAGGGTAGCCGATGGGTTTGAAACCCTCAGTGAGGTAGGGCTTGTCTACCTACACATGCGTAGACTGGACCCGGCGGACTGCGCAGAAGAAACCACCAGATTGGCTCAACGAGCAGGAAGGCAGACCCAGCAAAGCATTGTGGAGCACAACTAGGGCACAGTGAGACACGTAGGATACTGCTGGCCATCCACTGCATCCTAACCTATCTCCAGCCATCTTGACTACATCTTGCCACTAGATCCAGATAGGCTGGGATGAGAGAGTAAGGCTGATGACCCTGCGCAAGTCTCCCTCATTTAAATCAAATTCACGCACAAGTCAAGACGTCACCCCCCCCCCCCAATTTTCTTTTCACCCCCCCAAGTCCTGTGGCAATGGGCAAGTGACGAAGCAGCGGGTGTGGATACACTGGAAGCTGTAGCCATAATCCCACACACAGGCGGCCCAGGGCATAGGGTCGCTCTCTACTGGACCAAAGCAGCAGTGGAGTTCAGCAGCACCCTGGGTGTCTGAGCAGCCCTCTTTGGGATTTGCTCTGCTCACCTCCATGGCCTGAGGAAGGGGCTAGAAAAGGTGCCCTAAACATAACCTGCTTCACTACACCCTGACCAGCAAGCTGCGGCTGGCGAGGATCCCACGCTTGCAGTTGAAATTCTCAGAAGAAATCAATTAAGGTGACATCACTCACCATTGGCACTTGGAATGTGCGAACGTTCATGGACAGCTCCAGAGCGGACAGACCTGAGAGACGGACAGTACTTGTTGCAAGAGAACTCAGCAGGTACAACACTGACATCGCAGCTCTGAGCGAGACCAGGTTTGTAGACATAGGTCAGCTGACAGAAGTCAAAGCCGGCTACACCTTTTTCTGGTGTGGCCAAGGTAGTGGAGAACACTGCGAAGCAGGAGTAGATTTCGCGATCAGATCCAATCTGATAATCAAGCTTACCAGCCTCCCCAAAGGGACCAATGACCGCCTCATGACCCTGCAGCTCCCCCTCCGAGGAAAAAAACACCATGCCACATTCATCAGTGCATATGCCCCCACCATGACAAACCCAGATGAGATCAAAGACAAGTTTTATGAGGACTAAGAGACTCTCATTGAAGGCATACAGTACCAAAGGAGGACAAACTCATTGTTCTTGGAGACTTTAACGCCAGAGTTGGTACAGACTACCAGACATAGGAGGGAGTCCTTGGGAGAAATGGAGTTGGAAAGTGCAACAGCAACAGTCTTCTCCTGTTGAAGACGTGCACCTCTCATGACCTTCTGATCACTAATACCGTCTACCGCTTGCCAAATCACAACAAGACCTCCTAGATGCATCCATGCAGCAAGCATTGGCATCTGATCGGTTACATCATTGTGAGAAGGAGAGACAGGCAGAACATTAGAGTGACGAAGGCAATGTGTGGCGCAGACTGCTGGATGGATCACAGACTCATTTTCTCAAAGCTCAACATGCACATGCAGCTCAAACGGCGTCCAAAGGTGCTGCCTCCTTTGAGCTGAACAGAATTGCCATGGCCAAGAGAAATCGTGAGCTTCACAAGTCCAGAGCCACCCCTGTATCTTCTGCCCATGCAGACCACCTGTGCCCGACCTGCGGCAGAGCCTTCCACGCCCGCATCGGACTGATCAGCCACAGCCAGACACACCACACCCAGTCCTCTTCCCTGTGATGTCCTTGGTTATCGTCGAGAATGACAGACGAACAACAACATCATCAGGGCACATGGCTTTATACAGAGGAATTTCTCACTGGATGCTAATTTGTACATTGTTCATTTGCACATTGTACATAGTCTCATGCCATCTCATGTTCATATCATCTCTGATATTAAAATTACCACTGTACAGTCTATTGGGTATTATCAGAGACAAGTCATGCTCACGCAGTGAATTTTTATTTTACTCAGGGACAGGCTATAGTCACCCAGTGAATTTTCATTCTTCTTGTTTCCTCTAGTTGTAACTGATTTGACTGTCCTAATTGCTTTTAATTTGTATTTATTAGTATGTATTAGTATTAGTATTTAGTCTTAAGGTGTGTTTATTACCTTTATCAGTATTAATATTGATGTGTATTTATTACCTTGGCACTCGTCAACAGCAGAGTAAGAATTTCATTGCTCAGGAAATGTTGCATTTCTTAACTGTGCATTTGATAATAAACCCTTTGAATCTTGAATCTTCTTGCATTGTTGATCTGTGAGTCCAAGAAGAGGTTTAGGGCTGCACGGTGGCGCAGTGGTTAGCACTGCGGCAGCACAGTTTACCCTTGGCCGGGGGATTGTGGGGATCGTGGGATCGTGGGTTCGATCCCAGCCCCCGACCAACAGTGATCTGTGTGGAGTTTGCATGTTCTCCCCGTGTTGCGTGGGTTTACTCCGGGATTTCTCCGGTTTCCTCCCACATGCCAAAAACATGCATGTTAGGTTAATTGGCTGTTCTAAATTGTCCCTAGATATCTGTTTCCTGTAGGCCCTTAGAATAGAGGGTTAGTATTAATGAAAGCGCTTTGAGTGGTCTTTGTGACTAGAAAAGCGCTATATAAGTGCAGGTTAGTTAGTTAGTTAGTTAGTTAGTTTAATTATTTCAACTAACGCCTTTGATAGATTGTTGGTTACTGATGCTGTCCACAACTGGTCGTAATGGAGTGCCTGGTTTGTGTCACAGAGTGGGCTGGGTCCTATGTCCTCATCCTGAATTATAGTTTGTATTTCTTGTCACTAGGGCATGGGCCCCAGTCCACATCCTCACTTTAAGTTATTGTTCTTGTTCTTTGTTCATCTTGATTAGGATCTTGGCTCTTTTCTTGGTTATTATTATTATTGTCATGTCCTTGTTTCATATATATCCTGGCATTATCTTCAATTCTGGTTTAGCCTTTGTTTTGATAGCATCTTGTTTATCGCTGGGTTTTTTCATAGTGTTATTTTCGGTTTCTGTCTTATGTTCTTGATTGTTCATGACTGTTTGTGTTAGGGATAATTAGTTTGTACTTTATTTAAGGGGCACAGCCCCTCACCTGGATGCTGCGTCATTGTCGTCATATCTGCGTGTTCAACACGCTTCTGTCAAGTCTCTTTTTCTGCCATAGCCTGAGTTTTCCTGCTTGGAATCTTGTATCTTTGTATCTGAGTCTAGCCACGGTTTTGCTTTTATTTCCAGCCATCGAACTGTGTTTAATTTCTGTTTTTTAATAAAATGTCTACTGCTCACTACATACCTGAGTCCAGCTTTCTGCCCCGAGGAGCAAACCATGACAGTTTATTGATCTTTGATGTGCCATATATACAGGACGTGATGCTTGCTGTTGGAATTAGATGATTATAGGAATCCTTGTTGATGTTTGCATCCAAGTGTGGTTTGAGTAATGTCTTTAGAGTCCTCTTTTTTTCCTTCGGTATTTCATATGTATTGGTGGCATTTAATAATTCCTCCATCTGTTTATTGCATTTATTTGTATCCATGATGACAGTAGTTATGCCTTTGTCAACTGGGAGGATTGTGATTTTCTTGTCCTTTGCTAGCATTTGTATGGCCTTTCTTTCTTCTCTTGTGGTGTTGGTGTGTGAGCTCCACCACACACACATGCAGGCACACACACGCAGGCACACATATACACGTTATTTTGTTAGTGTTATCATCGTTCATACATCTCTCCCTGGCTTCTAGTTCGTGAACATGGTATGTGATGATGCATAAAAACTGTGACAACTTGTGTTTAATGTTTTGCTTATACTAAAACGACAACAGCTTCTTTCTGTCAAATTTAAACAGTGCACAGTGGTTGACTGACAATGCAACCATTAAAGAAAAATGTCTGCTACTAGCTGTTTTAGCCAGAGCTGGACTGGGACAAAAAAACAAATCGGCCCTGACATTTTTGGTCCAATTTGTTAAGTGGTGACATTCAACCATCACACTTAATGGCCTAATGGAGGTCAGAATTATCACTGTCATGAGTCTGCACTACTATTCTCCCCTCTGGGCGCAGACTCAAGTTATTTCTGAGTTTTGTAGATCTGTCATTATCATTGTCAGTTTTCTGTATTTTCTCCTTGTGCGTGCTCAGGTCTGATTTATTTTCCCGCTTCCCTGTAATTACTCTCTAGTCAGTATTTGGTTCTGTTTATGTTGTTCTTGAGCTGTCAGCTGGGAGGAAACGTCTCTGAGTTTGTGTTGGCGCCACCTGCCAGGCTGACAGCCGCTCCTCCATCACCTCTGATTATTGTCAGGTGATTCCAATTATTAATTGTCGAGCCCCTCTCCTGCTCAAGCTGACCCACACACCTGTTGTCACTCTCAATTCACCTCCCTGTATTTAAGCCGTGGACTCTGTCTGTGCTTTGTGGCTAAATTGCATTGTCTACACTTGTCTGCATAGACTTTAATCCGCTCCTCTCTACACTTTGGCAGTCTGAAGTTTTTCCTTCTCCTGAGCGTGTTCTGCTTAGAGGCACCAGTGTAAGTCTTCCTTGTTTGTATTTTGGGCACCTTTGGCATTTATGTTAACTTTGTTAATAAATGTCTTTAACACCACCTGCATGTGGATCTGTCCCCTCTGCGCCTTGTAGAGGCACATATGACAATCACACTTTTGCCCTTAATGAGTGAATCCCTGTTGTTTTGAAGGAAGAAAGAAACTTCAGTGGCATAGCCAGGAATTTGTGGAGGGGGAGCGGCTGAACCCCAACCACCACCACCATTCTGAACAACCTCCCCTTCCCTCCCCAAATCTTACCCCGGACCGTATTTCATAACAAACCACATATCTCAGTTCAAACATTTTATTTCTTTTTAATTTACTGTACATATTGTCAGAATACACTTTTATCACTACCTGATCACACAACTGATACATCATGAACATCTCATTACATTATCGCAGTCAATATCATTCTTTTACCTCAGATCTCAACAATATTGTCTCTTGCATATCATTTTTCTACAGTCTATATTGCCAATCTATAGTTTCCACAGTCGATCATTCTTCATCTTTTACAAAAGATCACAGCTAGCAATCATTTTCTATATAAATATCATACAGTGAAACAATGTCTTTTGAGTATCACTTATTGTGCAAATCACAATCATTTTGGTGGTTCCACAGTCTATGATGCCATCACATGCAGAAGCTCCATCCTTCGTGGATGTCTCCTGGCAAACTCACTCATCACCTCCTTTGGGTTGATGTCAATATCCCTGTGAGTGTGAATGACGGCCAGGCCAGTGAGTCGTTTGTTGACCATGGTTGACCTCAACGAGCTCTTTATCCTCTTGAGGCAGCAGTGGGACCGCTCAGAAGTACAGGTGGTGACTGGCAGCACACGGATGGTGGTCAGCAGAGTCTTGATGTTAGGGAACATCAGATCGGATGCCTCCTTCAGGGCCAAAGCTGGTGTTGAAGGCAAACTGTCTTGGCCATGAATCTCTTGGTGTTTTTTCCACTTCTTCTGCCAGGTGTGCACTTTACTCCCCACACTTCCTGGTGAAGGTAGGTCATGCCTGTACTGTTGGATCAGCTTGTTGATGTTGTCAACTGGCAGGGTCAAGTCTGTGATCATGGAGGGAAGGAGAAAAAGTCCTTGAATGGCTGTCACGTGGTGGTTAGTGAATCGGGCCTTCAGCTCTACAAGCAGGTGGTCCAGTAATGGTATGGTTATTGTCCTTTTTATGTACACACTTGGTGAGTCTGCTGGGATGCTGGATCAGTGTCTTTGGTGACCACATCTCCTGGGGAGAGCTGGCTGAACTCCAACATTTCCACACATCTCCTCGATCTGATGAAGCCATTCGTCATGATACTGGTCAACATTGTCACGAACATCCTGCAGAACTTCAATAACTGCATCAATCTCACGAACCGCTTGTACAATATCTTTGGCTTCTGCTTGCGGGCTGCATGTGATGCCCTTCAGGTAGCTCAGGGTGTTGTGGCAGATGACCAAAGAGCTGATGAATTTTGTGGATGTCAGCACCATTAGGAGTGAGCTAGCATCTGCAAGGGAGTCAGTTGACCATTCTTGGGCACCATCTTACTGGATCATCTCAAAGCACACCACAATGGACTGGTGAAGAAGGCAGAGTGTCTCCAGGGCATCCAGTCACTGTACCCATCTGGTACAGGAGAGGTCCTTCACTGTCCTTCTTGAACTGGTAGGCTGAGTCTCATCTATGGCCTCCTCCAGTTTCAGCTGACTTTTGGGGTGTGCTTCAAAAAACACGCTGACCTTCTGACAGATGCCCATCATGTTTCTGATGCTAGGGATCTCTGACAACTTGACGATGACCAGGTTCAGGCAGTGAGAAGCACAATGGAGGTACAGTGCCAGTGGGTATTCTGCTGTGATAAGAGAAGCAGCTCCTTTGGTCTTTCCTGCCATGTTGCCTGCACCATCATACCCTTGACCATGGAGAAAGGTGAGGTCTAAACCATACTCTAACTAACTAACTAACCTACACTTATATAGTGCTTTTCCAGTCACAAAGACCACTCAAAGCGCTTTCACTAGTACTAACCCTCTATTCTAAGGGCCTATAGGAAACAGATATCTAGGGACAATTCAGAACAGCCAATTAACCTAACATGCATGTCTTTGGATTGTGGGAGGAAACCGGAGCCCCCGGAGTAAACCCACGCAGCACAGGGAGAACATGCAAACTCCACACAGAAAGGTTCCAACCCCTGCCAGCCTGGGGATTCGAACCAGGAACCTTCTAGCTGTAAGGCAACAGTGCTAACCACTGCACCACCCTGCAGATTGGATGTGATCTTCTCAGCCAGAGCTCTACACCTGTGTCACACTCAACAAACTCAACTAAATCCTCACTGATAGTGTGTGTCTGAGTGTCCACATAGCGTATCACAATACTCAGCTGTTCTTTATTCCCAGAGTCTGTGACCTCATCTCCAAGCACAGAGAAGAACTTGGATTCCTTCACTTTCTTTATTATCTTGTCATGAATAAGGTCCCCTATGACACAAATAATCTGGTTTTGGACATCAGCAGATGTGTACTTTGAATTCTTTGGAGCTGTAGCAAGGTGACTGGCCAGTTGACGGTCACCAGAGTCAACACGAAACTCAATGAGTGCCCAGAAGTTCCCATGGTTGCTGTAGAAAAAAATAGATTCCAAACGCCACTAACGAAGATGAGAATTCATTGGGATGACGGCGTGAAAACCTACAACACGGCCAGAGAGGCAGCGCGGGACATGAAGGAGCGAGGCTTTGTGGTGAGCGTACCGGAGGAAGCAGCTGGAGCAGCAGCGGCACAGAGCGCACCGAGACAGCCCGAGTGGAGGCGAGTGAGCAGCAGAGGGCGGGAGACGGACGTGGCGCACTGAGCCCAAGAAAAACTGCAAGGCTTACAACGGAAAGCTTAGATTATAACGAAGATTAAGAAGGCCATAGAAGAAATGAAGGCCAAGAAGACAAGGTAAAAGAGAAACAAACGGCTAGGAGAGGTTAAAGTGATTTTTGTTGGACATTTCTAGACTAATGACTATTACTTGGATAGTAACTACAGGTCTAGGGAGGGCCCCTCACTCGGTGAGGACATTCCCTCCACCCTCCAACAGGGACCAATGGGCAGAAGAAAGGCCCAAAGTGCGGAGGTCGAGGTTTGTTAATGTGTTTTTGTACATATGTGTTAGTTTTGTTGTTAAAGGGGCTAGGAGCACAAGTTAAAAAAATGGAAAAACATGAATATGGTCAAAAATCTTAAGATAATGACATTAAACGTGAATGGTCTGAACTCACCTGTTAAAAGGGAAAGAATAATAAGAAAATTCAAGAAGGAAAAAGCCGAAATTATATTTATGCAAGAGATACATTTGAACAAGACAGAACATGAGAAACTAAAGAGATTTGGCTATAAGAACTCCTACTACAGTTCATTTAAGGGAGGAACTAAAAGGGGGGTTATGATACTAATTTCAAATAAAATACAATTTGAATGGGAACAAGAAATCCAGGATAAAGAAGGCAGATATGTAATAGTAAAGGAAAGAATAGACGGTATGCAGATCACATTAGTGAACATCTATGCTCCACCAGAAAGTGACAAGGGTTTTTTTCAACATCTGTTTGATCTCATAGCAACACACAGTGAAGGAGTCCTAATTTGTGGAGGAGACTTAAATGTCGTCATGGATCACGAAGTTGACACAACAAGTGTTAAGAAGACAAAAAAACATGTAACAAAGTTCATAAGAACCTCACTGGCAGAAATGGGTATGGTAGACATATGGAGGGACCTGCACCCACTCAAAAAAGACTATACACATTATTCAGCAGTCCATAAAGTACACTCTAGAATAGATTACTTCCTTATGAATGAAAGTGACAGACACGGGGTGAGAAATTGCCAGATTGGAGGGACAGAAATATCAGATCATAATCCTATATACATGGAAATATATTTAAACTAGAAAAGCACTCGGAGAGCGCAGACCTCCGCCAAGCGCCACAGTTCCCCCCATACAGTGTTTGTGTGTACGTTTTCAGATTCCTTGACCATGAAAACATACGACTAGCAATTGGATTCACAATGATAGGATTAGTGGTTCAGTAGTAAAAGCATTACCTCCTTGGCGGAGGTAATAAACTCAAGTGTTGCTGTTGTGTCCATCTCCTCCATCTCCAAACTCCCAGGCTGCGGGCGTTGCAATTCATCGCACAACCGCGTACAACCCACAGGCCAATGGGTTATGCGAGCGTTTTCATAGATCACTGAAAGCAGCACTCAGGGGTTCACTGACAGATGCAAATTGGGTAGACAGGTTGCCGTGGGTTTTATTGGGGTTGCGCTCCGCGGCAAAAGAGGATTTGGAAGCTTCCCCAGTAGAGAGCTTGTTTTTGCGCAGCCACTATGGCTGCCCGGGGAATTTCTGCCAAATAATCCCGTGCCGGACAGCTGCCCGTCTCAGCTTTTGCAGCGTAGCACAAACACAGGCACACTGCCGGGCCCTGCCCACCACAGTTTTCCGCGTGCTTTTGTGCCTAAAACTTTGAAGAACGCGGAGTTCGTGTTCGTCAGACATGACGACCAGCGCCCTCCATTGCGCCTGCACACATGTTGAAAATGGCCCTATCTCACAATGTTAAAGAATCCTTTAAAAAATTCCTGGATCCAGACGGTGATCCGGATCATCCCCAAAATTTAATCAGTTCTTCCTTGTACCATTTCCAGCAACGCCTGAAAGTTTCATCGAAATCCGTCCAAAACTTTCTGAGTTATCTTGTTAACCAACAGACAGACAGACAAACAGACAGACGAACCCCGACGAAAACATAACCTCCTGGCCTGTGGAGTGGCGGAGGTAACAATAGAAAACGACAAACAACATGGAAACTTAATGTAGGACTATTAAATGATGAGAAAAAGAAAGAATAAAGTTAAACATAAATGAGTATATCGAGGAGAATGATAATGGAGAAGTGGACCCAACAATACTATGGGACGCACTAAAAGCTGTGTTAAGAGGTAAATTAATTGTTGAATCAGGAAAAGCAAAAAAGTCTAAACTGGAATCATATGAACAAAGTTGTGAGAGACTGAGGGAATTAGAACATAAACATCAAAACACAAATGACCCAAAAATATAATGGGCTGCATGGTGGCGCAGTGGTTAGCACTGCGTCAGCACAGTTTTACCCTCGGCCGGGGAATCGCGGGGATCATGAGATCATGGGTTCGATCCCTGTCCCCGGCCAACAGTGATCTGTGTGGAGTTTGCATGTTCTCCCCGTATTGCGTGGGTTTACTCCGGGATTTCTCCGGTTTCCTCCCACATGCTAAAAACATGCAGGTTAGGGATAGGGGGCGCTTGCGCACGCAGCGAACGGCAGCTGGTGGCTTGTCATCAGACTGCAAAACAAATCTATTTACGGGTACAAAATAAGTACAAAAAAAAAAAATGACCCAAAAATATATCAAGAAATTAAGGAAGAAAAAATAAAGATAAAAGAAATACAAATAGATGAAATTGAAAGGAAAAATAGATATTTAAAGCAAAAATATTATGAAACGGGGCCAAAGGCCACAAAACTGTTGGCAAAACGGTGAAGAAAACAGTAAACAGTGAATAATGTATATAAGATTAAGGACCCCATCACAAATAAATCCACAGTTACCCCAGAAAACATCGAAGAAATATTCCATAAATTCTATCAAGAACTATACTCGCAACCTGAAGAGACAAATAAGATAAGATAAACCTTTATTAGTCCCACAATGGGGAAATTCCAGGATTGCAACAGCACAGGGATAGCAACACTCAGAGCAACAATCAGAAGACAAGAATAAACAAGAGCAGCTAGTATACATATGTACATATTAATACATATATATATATATATATAGACACACAGTGCGGAGCATTGTGGTTGGTGAATGTGCAGCAGAAAGTCTAAGCTCTCTCTCCGCGGATGCAGCGGGCCAGCTGGATGTCTTTGGGCATGATGGTGACCCTCTTGGCGTGGATGGCGCACGGGTTGGTGTCCTCGAAGAGACCCACCAGGTAGGCCTCGCTGGCCTCCTGCAGAGCCATGACGGTGGAGCTCTGGAAGCGCAGGTCGGTCTTGAAGTCCTGAGCGATCTCCCTCACCAGGATCTGGAAGGGCAGCTTATGGATGAGCAGCTCCGTGGATTTCTGGTAGCGACGGATCTCTCTCAGAGCCACAGTACCGGGCCTGTAACAGTGAGGCTTCTTCACTCCGCCGGTGGCCGAAGCGCTTTTCCGAGCAGCTTGGTGGCCAGCTGCTTCCTGGGGGCTTTTCCACCAGTAGATTTTACGGGCGGTCTGCTTGGTTCTTGCCATCGCTCTTTATTATTCTGTCTTATATTTCTTGCACGCCGCCTAAACTCCAGCCCGGCACCCGCGTCGTTTTCGCTTCAGTTCTCCCAGTATGTCAAGTTTCTCCGTTAGCACCGAGTGGTGGTTGAGTGCTAGCTAGCTCTTCCCTGCTGTATCGTCTCCTGCTGTAAACAGAGGCTCCGTCCGCCGACTCAGGAGACCTTTGGGGCGATCTGTGTGTCCGTGATATATATATAGAGTGAAAGGTGTGCCGGATCAGAAAGTTATCACCAGATCAGAAAGAAGAAGGAAGATAAAAAGACTCAGAATTGAGCCGCTGTTGCAAAAGGCAGCCAACTCGTGTGGCGCCGGAACCGGAAGAATGTTAAAGATATTAAAAAATTTCTATACACATTGGACTTGCCATCAATAGGAAACCAACAAAATGAAAAGCTAACAGCAGAAATAACAACACAAGAGATTAAAGATGTGATTAAGTCACTAAAAAATGGTAAATCACCAGGTAGTGACGGATACCCGTCTGAGTTTTATAAACTGTTTATAGAAGAACTCACGCCACAGCTCCTAAACTCATTTAACTGGACATTAAACAACAACAAAATACCTCCATCATGGAACAAAGCCATTATTTCAGTTAGTTTAAAGCCAGGGAAAGATGGGGAACAATGCAGAAACTATAGGCCAATCTCTTTATTAAATGTGGATTATAAAATATATACAACAATTATCTGTAAACGAATAAAGACATTCTTGACGGAATTGATAGAGGATGATCAAACTGGTTTCATAGAGGGACACCAAGCACATGATAATATCAGGAGAACAATACACATAATTAATCAAATATATAAAGAAAAGAAAAGCGCAGCAATATTGAGTTTAGACGCAGAAAAAGCATTTGATAGGGTTAATTGGATGTTTCTATATAATGTGCTGGAACACTTTGGATTTAATGAAAAGTCAGTGCAATGCATAAAGACACTGTATCAAAAACCTGTGGCAAGAATCAAGATAAACGGTAGCTTAACAGACAAAGTAAATATACAAAGATCAACTAGGCAGGGATGCTGCCTATCGCCCACCTTGTTTGCTCTGTTCATAGAGCCACTGGCTCAAGCAATGCAACAAAATAAGAAATTAAAAGGTGTAACAATAAAGGGAGCAGAACACAAGATTGGGCTGTTTGCAGACGATATTATAGTTTACCTTGAACAACCAGATGAATCAATAATGGAAATGATGGACTTTGTGGCTTATATTAATTATATATTCCATACCTACATATGTATAGACTTATTAGAGTGTTTAGTGATTACATATGTGGAATGACCTAACGCCTATGAACAGGACAAGAGGTCTCAACCGCCAGCGAGGATCAAAGAGCAGACAGAGTCGCAGCGGTGGAGACCAGATCGATCTCCCTGACCACCCAGGGTCAGGTGGAGGAGACGGAGGACAATGGAGGGGGGATTATGTTAATGCGGGATGTCAGCTTTGATATGCAATGTCTTTTGTTGAGTGTGGGTATAAGTATGAAGGTCTGACTGCGTTCGACCTCTTATTCTGCTTCTGCACCGAGATGAGATGTTAGGGAGGTGAAGCTGATATTAAACTTTGATTTATAAAGCCATATCGCTTCTTCATTTCTAACTCCCTACAGACTTGATAGAAAATTTTGGAAAATTATCAGGATACAAGATAAACATACCAAAAACACAAATACTGACATTCCACTATAACCCTTTAAACCAGACAACTGATAAGATCAAACTAAACTGGAAACAAAAAGAAATAAAATACCTTGGAGTGAACATACCTAAAGATTTAAGCAAAATCTATAAAGCAAACTATGATAAGTTAGAACAAGAAATAAAAAAAGATACTGATAGATGGTCAATCTTAAACATGGATCTGAATTCAAAAATTAAGACAGTCAAAATCAGCATACAACCTAGACTGCTTTACCTCTTCCAGGCTCTATCAACGGAGATTTCTGGTGCCCAGTTCTCAAAGTGGGACAGGATGATATCGAGATTTGTTTGGGGAGGTAAAAAGCCAAGAGTGAAATATAAAACTCTCCAGTTACCAAAAGAGAAAGGCGGCATTGGTCTACCGAGTCTAAAGGAATATTACTACTCAGCACAAATAAGATATATCATATGTTGGTGCGACGGAGGATACGAGGCAAAATGGAAAGAAATGGAAAAGGAAATTGAGGGACTCCCTGTGCAAAGCATAATAGGAGATAAGGATGCATATAAGCAAATCAAACAAATAGACCCAATCACTAAATTTACTTTGGAACTGTGGTATAAAATAGTACAAAAGTATAATATAAAGGAGGACATAAAACTATTGAAATGGGTAGCATTTGTCAGTTTGAACCGGCAAAGCAAGATAGGGGATACAAAAATCTGGTGAACAATGGAATCACAGCATGGGGCAATATCGGAAAAAAAGATTTCGGGAGTTTTGTAAACATGAGAAGAAAATTTAAACTAGAAAAATCTGAATTCTTCAGATATCTGCAGATGAGAGATTATTATATGAGAAAGATTAGGCATAACCTCCACACAGATGTGAGTGAGATTATACAATTCATTTTAAGCTCATATGCAGGAAATAAAATAAGAATTATTTCAAAGCTATATCAGAAACTTATGACAAACAAACATTCAAGTAACTATATAAAGGAGAAATGGGAGAAAGAGCTAAATTTAAACATAACAGAAGAAAACTGGCAAGAAATATGGAAAACACAACACGCATCAACAAGTTCAAGGACATGGAGGGAATCTGGATGGAAAAACCTGATTCGCTATTTCATTACACCACAGATCCAAAGAAAATATACAAATACCAAATCTATATGCTGGAGGGGCTGTGGGGCTCAAAATGCAGACCACTCGCATATGTTTTGGAAATGCTGCAAAATCTCATCATTCTGGAAATCTATACATGTGACAATACAAAGGATATTAGGATATAATATACCAATGAACTGTAACTTGATGTATTTATGTGATCTTAAAAGAGACAATGTAATACAGGCTGAGGACAGATATTTAGTTAAAATCATGCTGATTGCATGTAAAAAAAAACAATCACAAGAAAATGGCGATCAGAAGTTCTTCCTGACCAAGAGCAATGGACAGACATTGTTGAGGATATACGTTTAATGGAAAAACTAACATATCGACAAAGAATGCAAGAAGGACAATATGAAAAAAAAATGGTGGAAATGGATACTCTACAAAGTGCAACAACGAGACAGAAATTGAAAGAATAACCAAAGACACTGGAAAAAACAGAAGAATTTAGAGATGGAAACTAAAAACTTGATGCTCCAACATTTGTCCCCACCCCCCCCTTTTTTTTCTCTTTTTTTTCCTTCTTCTCTTTCTTTTTGGCTGTATGGTTAGCTCCTTTTTTAAATATAGAGACTGTGATCTGAATGTAATATGTATGATGAAAAATGAATAAAAATGAAAGTTACAAAAAAATTGTTTATATAGTAAATTATCAGTTAAATTGATATATTATTATTTTAGCAAGATGACTACAAGAAATATTACCAAATATTATTAACTGAGATCAGAATGGCTTTATAATGGGAAGACAAGGCTTCCATAATGTAAGAAGATTATTTAATATTATTTATTCTAATAAAGAAGCACCGGATACAGCTCTCCTATCATTGGATGCCGAAAAGGCCTTTGATAGGGTCGAATGGCCCTTTCTTTTTGAAGTCCTACAAAGGTTTGGACTTGGAAATAATTTCATAAAATGGGTTCAGATAATATACAATAATGCTACAGCAGAAATCCCAACAAACAGCAATATCTCAAAATCAATAAAAATCAATAGAGGATGTCAACAAGGCTGTCCACTTTCACCTTTACTGTTTACTATGGCAATTGAACCTTTAGCGATGGCAGTACGTTTACATCCACAAATATATGGAATTAAAGTAGGACCAACAGAACATAAAATCTCCCTGTATGCCGATGACATAATTTTGTTTATGTCGAATTTTAAAAAATCAATTCCGACCTTGTTAAATTTAATAAAGAACTTTGGGGAAATATCAGGATATAAAATAAATAAAACTAAATCTTCAATATTAATGCTAAATGAGACCCAGAGAAATCACCCAGCTCCTGAGGTAAATCAATTCAAAGTTGTAAATCAGTTTGAATATTTAGGAATTCAAATTGTGCCTAAGCTAGAATCAGTCGCCAGTGTCAACTATGAAGCCTTAATGACAGATATTAATGAGTTACTTCAGAGATGGATGTCACTACCAATGTCGATGATCGGGAGAATTAATATACTTAAAAGTAATATCTTACCCAAAATACTTTATTTATTTCAATACATTCCTTTACCACCACCTTCAGATCTATTCTCAAGAATTAAAAAAAAGTTAGTGGAATTTATATGGAACAATAGGAAGGCTAGATTAAGTCTGTCCTTATTATTGTGACGTTTGCGGGATTCACACAAAGAAAGAGGAGCAAGATGGTTGTGATGAACAGGCTTTATTTACACACCACCGACCCCCAACTTACTTCTGAGCACAGAGAGGAGGGGAGGTCATTCTCCCAGACCTCCGTTTCAATCATGGTTACACACACATGATACATCTTGCCCTAATCCTGCTAAACACTGCTGGGTCATTATAACGCAGTTATAATGACACAGCAGTATAGCTCAGTAATAACACATTTAATACACACACAGTAACGTTTTCAACTGGCAAAGCATGCTGGGAAATCCCTGCCCCCCTTAACATGGCCCCGACGTTACACTGCCCCCCCCCCTCCCGGACTGGTTTCTGTCCCCAGAAAATTCAAAGTCCACTTTCAGAAATCCAATGCGAGTCAGCCCGGTGCCGGGGCGGCATGCACGGGCCGTCTGAGTCTTGGTCGGAGTATCTGGTTGGGGTAGGGTTCCGGTTTGGCCACCAGCGGGCGGATGGACACATCTGACAGCCTCTGTAGGACCACGCACAGTCCCTTCCCTGGCAGCGCGAGTCCCATGCCCGCTCCGGCCGACTCCCACCGCTGCCAGGTCTCCCAGGCGGCCGCTGGCCCGCGTCCATGCGTCCAGCCCTTGCCGTGCCTGGAAAAATGGCTGGATCTCTGTCCTGCTCGCTCCGCTGCGTAGCTGCTGCGCCGAGGGCCTCCGTGACGTCACCGAAAGGGAAAGCATCTGCGGGTGGCGGTAGGACACGCACAGTTCCTCCTCTGGCAGCGGGAGTCCCATGACTCCCACCGCTGCCAGGACTTCCCAGGCGGCCGCTGGCCCACGTCCAGGCGTCCAGCCCCTGCCGAGCCCGGGAAAAGACCGGATCTGTCCTGCTCGCTCCGCTTCTGCTGCGCTCCAAAGGCCTCTGTGACGTCATCGCCGGGGGAAGCATCTGCAGGAGGTGGCTTTTTCTCCGTCCATGCCACCTCGCTCTAATTTAACGTTGGCGAGGGGCCAGTTTGTCATGCGCTGTGTGCGGGGCAGTACCATGCGATGTACCCTGGCTCTGTGCAGCGGAAGCCCCCCTTCCTCGCGTCGCCGCCGCTGTCTCCTTCGTGCACGCGCTGCTGTGATCTGCCGTAGCTCCTCCTCCCACTCGCTCTCAGCACGGTGGTTTCCTCCGATGACCAGTCGTTCAGCGCGGCAGCCAACTCGACCTGGGCCCGGTGGTCATCCAACAGGTTCTCGCCGTTGTAGCGGGGAATCTTGGCCCGCTGCTGGACGGATGGGATGGTCATCTCCCGGTCAATCGCTGCTCCTAATTGCTCTGGAATCGCCAGCCCGTCCTGCCCTGAAAAGGGCGGGAAACGGGGCTGGTTTGCTCTGCTCAGTCCCGTCGGGTCCGCTGCTCCGTCCATCGCGGCGAGCCTCTCCGGGGGTGCCGGCGTCTCAGCTCTACGCTCTGTTCCCAGCCGAGCGATGAACCGCTCTGGCCGTTGGACCTCCGCCTGGATCCTCATCTTGCTCCATCCCCACTCCTGACACCAGTGTGACGTTTGCGGGATTCACACAAAGAAAGAGGAGCAAGATGGTTGTGATGAACAGGCTTTATTTACACACCACCGACCCCCAACTTACTTCTGAGCACAGAGAGGAGGGGAGGTCATTCTCCCAGACCTCCGTTTCAATCATGGTTACACACACACATGATACATCTTGCCCTAATCCTGCTAAACACTGCTGGGTCATTATAACGCAGTTGTAATGACACAGCAGTATAGCTCAGTAATAACACATTTAATACACACACAGTAACGTTTTCAACTGGCAAAGCATGCTGGGAAATCCCTGCCCCCCTTAACATGGCCCCGACGTTACATTATGTTTACCATTTGATCGTGGAGGTCTGAAATGTTCAAACTTTATGTTGTATTACTGGTCAGCACAACTGAGGTCTATGACATACTATTTTTCATCAAATGATCTCCCTCACTGGACTGAAATGGAATCATACAATTTACCTTTACCTCTTCCCTTATTCATATACTCAGACTCGGCTAAAAAATTACAGAAACAAGTTAAAAATCCAATTGTAAAGCATATGATCAAAATATGGTGTGAAACCAAAAAATATTTAAAAGAACCACACTTATTGTCACAATTTAGCCCAATATGGGGTAATCAATATTTTACACCAGGGAGAGCAGATGCTGTATTTAAAGTTTGGAATTTAAAAGGGATTCAAAAGATTCAAGACTTACATTTGTCACGTTCAGATAACATAATGTCTTTTGAAGAACTGAGGATCAAATTTAATCTTAATAGAACACATTTTTTTAAATATCTTCAGCTTAGGAATTTTATTCGATCAAATCAAAATAATGCTCTCACCCGACGTACTTATTCATCCTTGGAAAAAATTTTGACAAAAGATAGTAAGAGAAAGGGAATTATTTCAGAGTTTTATAACTCATTGACACTATCCTCAAGTGAAAACTCACAGAAAAGACTGAATTATTGGAAAGAAGACCTGCAAACTGAAATTTCAGAGGAACAATGGGAATTGGCTTGTACAGAAGCTCAAACCAAATCAATAAATGTACGTCTTAAATTGATACATTTTAAATGGTTAATGCAGATGTATGTTACACCGGTGGAGTTAAATAGATATAACAAAAACATACCAGATACATGCACAAAATGTATGGAAAGTAAAGGATTCCTATTTCATTGTTTATGGGAATGTAGAAAAATTCGAATGTTTTGGGAAGAGGTGAGGGTAACAATTGAAAAAATAATTTCAAAACAATTCACATTGAACCCTAAACTGTTTTTGTTGGGTCTGTATCCAGAAAAGCATAACTTTAATAAGAGTGAAAGCATTCATAGACCTCAGTTTGCTTAATGCCAAAAAATGTATTGCACTACTGTGGAAAAAGACTCATAGACCAGATGTGACTCAGTGGTTAAGACCGATGTTAACAAACCTTCCACTAGAAAGAATAACATACATACTGAAATCAAAGGAAAATGTGTTTGAGAATATATGGAGACCTTTCATTGATTATGTAAAGAAATTAAACATAACTTCTGAAGAAGAAGGTGAATGATGTGTGTGGACCTTGTAAATTCCAAATTGGTGAATGTATAATATGTATACTTATGTAATGGATTGCCTAGACTAAACAGAGGAGCATTGTTGATGACTTGCCTTTGTTAGTGGTTGTTGGTGTTTTTAGTGCATTTTTTTTTTCTTTTCTTGTAGTTAGTGGGTTTTTTTTGTTTTTTTTTATTTTTAAATTACTTTAGTGTTAGTGTTTGATTGTTTGTGTCATGTTTGTAAAAAAAGGTTCGATAAAAAATGTGGAAAAAAAATTGATATATTATTGTTAGAATTATAGTTCATGATTATATAATAAATAATATATTAATTATTAAAAAATACCTTTTGATGTTCCATCCTCCTCAACCAGAGATGGCTCACTTCGGGATGAAGTGTAGTCATCTGTAAAAAAAAAAAAAAAAAAAAAAAAGGACTGGGCAGCAGGTGGTGATGTTCCTTGGACTTTCTGAAGATAGCTAAACATGGAAGACTGTTGCTTTGCCATTGCTACTGACTTGCTGACAGATGTGAAAACTGCCCACCCTTATATGGCCAACAGTGTTCAGTAGGTGTGATATTTGCAGTTAGAGGTGTTAATACTTTAAAGAAGCTTTTATAAGAGGTGTGAAAAAGTTCAAAGGGTGCTAATTACATCTGCCAGGCCGCAGGCCAGGAGGTTATGTTTTTGCCGGGGTTTGTCTGTCTGTTTGTCTGTCTGTCTGTTGGTTAGCAAGATAACTCAAAAAGTTTTGGACGGATTTCGATGAAACTTTCAGGCGTTGTTGGAAATGGTACAAGGAAGAACTGATTAAATTTTGGGGATGATCCGGATCACCGTCTGGATCCAGGAATTTTTTAAAGGATTCTTTAACATTGTGAGATAGGGCCATTTTCAACATGTGTGCAGGCGCAATGGAGGGCGCTGGTCATCGTGTCTGACGAACACGAACTCCGCGTTCTTCAAAGTTTTAGGCACAAAAGCACGCGGAAAACTGTGGTGGGTAGGGCCCGGCAGCGCGCCTGTGTTTGCGCTACGCTGCAAAAGCTGAGACGGGCAGCTGTCCGGCGCGGGATTATTTGGCAGAAATTCCCCGGGCAGCCATAGTGGTTGCGCAAAAACAAGCTCTCTGCCGGGGAAGCTTCCAAATCCCCTTTTGCCACTGAGCGCAACCCCAATAAAACCCACGGCAACCTGTCTACCCAATTTGCATCCGTCAGTGAACCCCTGAGTGCTGCTTTCGGTGATCTATGAAAACGCTCGCATAACCCATTGACCTGTGGGTTGTACGCGGTTGTGCGATGAATTGCAACGCCCGCAGCCTGGGAGTTTGGAGATGGAGGAGATGGACACAACAGCAACACTTGAGTTTATTACCTCCTCCAAGGAGGTAATGCTTTTACTACTGAACCACTAATCCTATCATTGTGAATCCAATTGCTAGTCGTATGTTTTCATGGTCAAGGAATCTGAAAACGTACACACAAACACTGTATGGGGGGAACTGTGGCGCTAAACCGCCATTACGGAAAATCCCATTTTCGTCAATAACTACTGAACCACTAATCCTATCATTGTGAATCCAATTGCTAGTCATATGTTTTCATGGTCAAGGAATCTGAAAATGTACACACAAACACTGTATGGGGGGAACTGTGGCGCTTGGCGGAGGTCTGCGCTCTCCGAGTGCTTTTCTAGTTACACTTTAGTGATGTACAGGTACATCTCACAAAATTAGAATATCATGAAAAAGTTTAATATTTTTTGTCACTCATTTCAGAAAGTGAAATTCCATCCATCCATCCATCCATCCATCCACCCATCTATCTTCTACCGCTTTTCCGGAGGTCCGGATCACGGAGGCAGCAGTTCAAGCAGAGAAGCCCAGACTTCCCTCTCCCCAGCCACCTGCTCCAGCTCTTCAGAGGATACCAAGGCGTTCCCAGACCAGCTGGGAGACAGTCTCTCCACCGAGTCCTGGGTCTGCCCCAGGGTCTCCTCCCAGTGGGACGTGCCTGAAACACCTCAAGTGGGAGGCGTCCAGGAGGCATCCTAATCAGATGCCCATACCACCTCAACTGACTCCTTTCAATGTGGAGAAGCAGCGGTTCTACTCTGAGCCTCTCCCGGAAGACTGAGCTCCTCGCCCTATCTCTGAGGGTGAGTCCAGCAATCCTACGGAGAAAGCTCATTTCAGCCGCTTGTATCCGCGATCTTGTTCTTTCGGTCATTACCCAAAGCTCATGACCATAGGTGAGAGTAGGAACGTAGATTGACTGGTAAATCGACAGCTTTGCCTTAGAACTAAGCTCCCTCTTCACCACAACAGACCGATACAATGTCCACATCACTGCAGATGCTGCTCCAATCCGTCTGTCAATCTCTCGCTCCATTTTCCCCTCACTCGTGAATTGCGAATGCAAAGTCCTCAAGCCAAGCAGTTTCCTCCTGGTTTGCTGTATGGAGGGTGTGTAATCCTCCTTACAGTCTTTAGAACGGGCAAGCCTCTATGATGTGTTCCATTGTTTGCTCCTCTCCACATGCGCACAGTGGGCTAGGGCTACTGCCTCATCTGTGAAGGCTGGCCAAGCAGGGGCCATGTGCAGTCCTGAAGCGACTGAGTGTAGAGACCACTGTCTCCTTGGGAGATTGGTGCCCGGGACCTGTTGGTTGGGGTTTGTCACCAGGTGTTTGTTTGGGACCTCCTTGGTCTCCCATTCCTCTTGCCAAGCTGTCTGGATGGTGAAGTCAGCTGGGGGAGGGTTTTTCCAAATCGGCCGTCTGGAAGGAAGTCAGGCAGTCGGTGGGGTGTAGATATCTGCATGGATTGGTAAGTGAGGAGAATCTTTGGCTTTTTGAAGCATCCTTTGAGCTAGTGCTGCTCGCCAGATGTGTGGGGGGGCTATGTTTGACAGTACAGGGAGCCAGAGGAGTGGTGTTGAACGGATTGTCCCAGTTATGGTTCTCATGGTTGTGTTGAGCTGGGTGTCTACGTAGTGTGTGTAGGATGACCTGGACCAGACAGGGGCACAATATTCTGCTACAGAGTATGAAAGGGCCAGTGCTGAGGTGCGCAAGGTGGAGGCTGCCGCCCCCCCCATTTTGCACCAGCAAGCTTGCAGAGCAGGTTGTTTCGTGCCTTCACCTTAGCAGCCGTCCCCTTTAAATGTTCCTTGAAGGATGAGGTCCTGTCAAGGGTCACTCCAAGGTAGGTTGGATTCGAGGCATGCTTAAGCTTGAGTCCGCTCAGGTGGATGTTTAGTTCTCTGGCAGCTTTTACATTGTGAAGATGGAATACACTGGAGACGGTTTTTGCTGGACTTGGTTTTAGGTGCCAGGTTTTGCAGAACTGGTCCAGTTTGGCAAGATCTTCCGTGAGCAGTCATGAATAAGACCCCAAGATACTTAAACTCCTCCACTTGGAGCAGGAGCCTGCTCCCAACCCAGAGAGAACAATCCACCTTTTTCCGACTGAGGACCATGGACTCGGACTTGGAGGTGCTGATTCTCATCCCAGCCGCTTCACACTCAGCGGCAAACCGTCCCAGCAAGAGCTGTAGGTCATTGCTGGATGAAGCCAACAGGACAACATCATCTGCAAACAACAGAGATGAGATCCTGTGGTCACCAAGCCTGACACCCTCCATTCCCTGGCTGTGTCTAGAAATCCTGTTTATAAAAATTATGAACAGGATCGGTAACAAAGGGCAGCCCTGGCGGAGTCCAACTCTCACTGGGAATGACTCCGACCAAGTGTTGGCAATACGAACCAGACTCTCACAACGGTTGTACAGAGACCGAATAGCTCGAAACAACAAGCCCGACACCCCATACTCCCGAAGCACCCCCCACAAAAAGCCACAAGATTTCACGAAAGTGAAATTCATATATATAGTATTCATTACACAGAGAGTTAAATATTTCAAGTGTTTATTTAGTTCAGTTTTGATGATTATGGCTTACAGCCCATGAAAACCCCAAATTCACTTTCTCAAAAAATTAGAATATTACATAAAATTAATTTTAAAAAATAGTTCTTTAATACAAATGTGGACCGACTGAAAAGTATGTCCATGTACACACTCAATACTTGGTCAGGGCAAATTTTGGATTTGCCCTGGAAACACAGTTGCTTGCAGGGTTTTGGGATTCTGTCAACAGGGCACACTTCTCACTAGGTACAAGTGCTCACCGAACACTGTAGGATGCATAGCTCACAATATCTGCAGAACTTGAAAAGAAAAAGAAACATTTTAAATATATTTTATATTGCAAAAAGCTGGACATATCTGAAAAACTAGAATATTTCTGTTTTTTCCTGGTCTCTGATTACCATTAAGTTAATTAAATCTAGCATGTCTTAAAATTGTTTATATAGTAAATTATCAGTTAAATTGATATATTATTGTTAGAATTATATTTCATGATTAAATAATAAATAATATATTAATTATTAAAAAATACCTTTTTATGTTCCATCCTCCTCAACCAGAGATGGCTCACTTCGGGATGAAGTGTAGTCATCTGTAAAAAAAAAAAAAAAAAAAAAAGGACTGGGCAGCAGGTGGTGATGTTCCTTGGACTTTCTGAAGATAGCTAAACATGGAAGACTGTTGCTTTGCCATTGCTACTGACTTACTGACAGATGTGAAAATTGCCCACCCTTATATGGCCAACAGTGTTCAGTAGGTGTGATATTTGTAGTTAGAGATGTTAATACTTTAAAGAAGCTTTTATAAGAGGTGTGAAAAAGTTCAAAGGGTGCTAATTACACTTTAGTGATGTACAGGTACATCTCAAAAAATTAGAATATCATGAAAAAGTTCAATATTTTTTGTCCCTCATTTCAGAAAGTGAAATTCCATCTATCCATCCATCCATCCATCCA
Source organism: Pholidichthys leucotaenia (assembly GCA_020510985.1). Taxonomy (NCBI): domain Eukaryota; kingdom Metazoa; phylum Chordata; class Actinopteri; order Cichliformes; family Pholidichthyidae; genus Pholidichthys; species Pholidichthys leucotaenia. Next base: position 131,014,891 of record CM035850.1, read on the forward strand.
TCCATCCCAAGTCCTGCTGGAAAAAGAAATCAGCTTCTTCATAAAGCTTGTCAGCAGAGGGAAGCATGAAGTGCTATAAAATTTCCTGGTAGATGACTGCGCTGACTTTGGTCTTGATAAAACACAGTGGACCAACACCAGCAGATGACATGGTTCCTCAAATCAGCACTGACTGTGAAAACTTCACACTAAACCTCAAGCAACTTAGATTCTGTTCCTTTCCACTCTTTCTCCAGACTCTGGGACCTTGATTTCCGAATGAAATGCAAAATCTACTTTTATCTGAACAGAGGTCATCTGCTGGTGTTTGTCCATTGTGTTTTATCAAGACCAAAGTCAGAGCAGACGTCTACCAGGAAATTTAAGAACACTTCATGCTTCCCTCTGCTGACAAGCTTTATGGAGAGGCTGATTTCATTTTCCAGCAGGACTTGGCACCCCCCCCCCGCACCCCACCCCCCCCGCACTGCCAAAAGTATCAAAACCTGGTTTAATGACCATGGCATCACTGTGTTTGATTGGCCAGCAAACTCTCCTGACCTAAAGCTTTCTGTGTGGAGTTTGCATGTTCTCCCTGTGCTGCGTGGGTTTATTCCGGGGGCTCCGGTTTCCTCCCACAATCCAAAGACATGCATGTTAGGTTAACTGGCTGTTCTTAATTGTCCCTAGATATCTGTTTCCTATAGGCCCTTAGAATAGAGGGTTAGTACTAGTGAAAGCGCTTTGAGTGGTCTTTGTGACTAGAAAAGCGCTATATAAGTGTAGGTTAGTTAGTTAGTTAGTAAACCCCATAGAAACTCTATGGAGGATTGTCATGAGAGACACAAGACCCAACAATGCAGATGAGCTGAAGGTCACTATCAAAGCAACCTGGACCTTCATAACACCTCAGCAGTGCCACAGGCTGATCACCTCCATGCCACGCCACATGATACAGTAATTAATCCAAAAGGAGCCCCAACCAAGTATTGAGTGTGTACACGGACACACTTTTCAGTCGGTCCACGTTTGTATTAAAAAACTTTTTTAAATTAATTTTTTTGTAATATTCTAATTTTTTGAAAAACTGAATTTGGGGTTTTCATGGGCTGTAAGCCATAATCATCAAAGCTGAAATAAACATTTGAAATATATCACTTTCTGTGTAATGAATCTATATAATATATGGGTTTCACTTTCTGAAATGAGTAACAAAAAAATTGAACTTTTTCATGATATTCTAATTTTTTGAGATGTACCTGTACCAATATAGGTGTGAAAAACTTCAAAGGACCAAGTGGAAAAGTGTGAGCATTAATGGAGAGGTGTGAAAATCTTCAAAGCACTTGTGTAAGGTGTCAGTGTTTGATGCTAAGGTGTAAAGGACTTAAAAGTTGATGTGAGAAGTACTTTCAGTAAACATGAACTGCTTCTCCCAATCAACTTCACCCCCCCCTTTAGCTTCAGCCCCCTGTCAACTACAGATTTCTTAACATTTTCAATGCAAAGTACTCAAAATCTGCTCTTTATTTACATTTTACTTTTACTTTTTCTCCCCTTTTTTCTTTTTTTTAGAGGCCCTCAGCTCCCCCTCCCCCCGGCTACGCACCTGAACTTTATTATCTATTTAGCACAAGGCAAGGCTGTCGTGCCTGGCTCTCACGAGCCAGAAAGGAGATGCGAGAGCGACCAGTGAGTTTGCGTAATTTATTAATGTAAACACACAAAGTACAAATAATAAAGTAAAGAGCCACGTGGGGCTATAACACGCAAAACACTAGATAACAAACAGTAAGGAAAAGAGCCACGTGGGGCTAAAATACGCACAGAACTAAGGACAATGTACAACCCAGAGAGAAAGGCTAGAGAGGCGGCGAGGGGAAACATACGCCGAGCCGCAGCACTTACTAAGGGTGTAGCGCCGAGGTAACGGGGGACTGAAGCTGGACATGGGAACTCCAGTCGTGGAAACACGGTGCACGTCCTTCCATAGTGAGGTCGCAGCGAGGAGTAACTCTCGGCTGCTCGCTTAAGTGGGGAAGAGAACCCAATCAGAAGCGGGGGAGATAATTATCTATGATGGGAGACAGCTGTCCCAGAGCAGCTGAACTAGACAGCTGGAGATCAACTGGGCGCTGTCAAACTACGGGCCTTGTAAGACCCGGCACGGACTAGCACGGAGCAGGAGCGACACTGGACAACCTGAACGCGGAGAAGGATAGCGTTCAGGTCGTGACAGTACTCCTCCCCCGAGCCGCGCCTCCTGGCGCAGGCTTAACCCCCCCCCCCCGAGGGAAAGACCAGGGAGGGCGGTGGGGGCCAGGTCTGGGGGAAAGCGAGGGACAAGGAAAAGGAGGGAGAGAAGGCAGAAAAAAAAAACCCAGATAACAGCATAGAATCAGACACAACATAAATCTCAAACAGGTAATAATTATCACCCCCTCCTCTGCAGAGGCCAGACGGTCTAAGCAGGTAACCACAGGAGGTGGGGGAAAACGACAAGAACCAAAATGCAGAAACATAGCGACACAGTCATGGAAAAAGCTCACAATAACTTAGGGCGAGGACAATTAAAAAAAAAACTCATGTCCCGAATGCCAAAAACTACAAAACTCTGAACATATGGTTGAAATAGACTTACACATGTAACCCCGGCCAAAACAAAATATACAAAGGAGGCAATCCGGGCATAAGACCTAAAAATAGAGCCTGGAACAGCAAATTGGCATAAAGATACAAAAAGAACAACTCCTCAAACATGTATTAGCACAAAAAGTGTCACCAAACAGTCTGGAAGAGGATATAAATACAGATAAACAAGACTACTCGGAATGAGGCCAGGCAATGTGAAGCAAAAGCTACTTAAAGGGCTAATTTGAATAAGAGTTCATACTGGGATTATAAGACACAGAAAATAGTCTAAGGAAATTTTAGTTGGAATGACACCACAATAAGGACTCTAGGGCAGAAAGTTCTTTGATGTCCTGAATAGGATTAAATAAGGGAGGACAACCAAACACAAAGCAACTAGCAGTCAGTTAATTCTTCAGGAACGTCAGCAGGTGGAGCGGGGCAGGCAGTGACAGTTTGTCCGGCGGGCGACCTGAACTCCACCAGGCCAGGAACCACAATACCAGTTCGGGCGGCCTACCCGAGTCCCAGGCTAGGAGACACAGTTTCTCCGGAGGCCGACCCAGATCACCGAACCAGCCAGACGGCTCCCCAGGTGGTCGTCCCGTGACCTCAGGCCACCGAGAGCTGAAGGAGAAGTTTTGGTGCAGCTTCCTCCCTGAGGGAAAAGGCAGGAGGAAACTGACCCGGGTGAGAGAAACCCCAACAGTGGCAGGAGGAGAGAAGATGGAGGCAAGGGGCAAAGTCAGCCTGACATCTGATGAACACATGGGCAGGGGGAAATTGGCCCGGATGAGAGGAACCCCAACAGCGGCAGGAGGAGAGAAGATGGAGGCAAGGGACGAAGTCAGCCTGACATCAGACGAACACAATCCTCCAGCTCCCTCACTGACCTTTAACCGGACTGGCGCAGCACTCCCGGTGGACCCCGATCAGGCCGGCGAAGCACTCCCGGTGGACCCCGACTGGACCGGCGAAGCATTCCCGGTGGACCCCGACTGGACCGGCGAAGCACCCCCGGTGGACCCCAATTGGGCCAGTAAAGCACTTCCGGGCGCAGCATCTGAGGTGAACACCATGCAGAGAACCGGAACCTCCGAGGTGGCACCCAGAGCAGGTTCGTCTCCAGTGACCCTGGGGAGAGGCTCAGAGGGACAAAAGGAACCGGGATCAGGATCACCGGCAGCGGCAGAGCCCGGCGAGACAGGCTCGAGCGCAGCAGACGGCTGCACCCGGCTCGCCCCCCCGAGAGACAGGCAATAATGCTCCAGAAAATAGATGAGAGAGAGAAAATAGAGCACTCGCCTGATCTCGGGTTCTACCGCCATCCAGGACTTCGATGCTCCGGGTTCAGCGTGCAGGACTCCGTCTTCCGGCTCCCACTCGACTGCGAATGGCTCCGCAGCCGGCATGATGGTACCCACAGTCAGACGACCTCCAAGCGCCGAAGACCACGTCGACGCTTAATCGTCGGCACAGGCTCCAACAGGCAGTTCGACCTTCTCCTCTGCCCATGACGTGGCTGCGGGGCTGGGGCAAAACCTTCCAGGGCCGCAGGCCTCCTCCTCGTTCAGCAGTGCAGACCTGGCACCGGGGCACACTCGGGGGGAAGAGACACAGAGGACACAGGTTCATATTTTACTTTTGCAGCGGGAGGAGAGAGCTCAGGGGACTGTGAACCCTGAACTCCTCCCCCAGGAATCAAACAAGGCAATTCACTCATAATGGGAGGAGAATGAAAAAGCACTTGCCTGATTCCCGGAGAGTCGGTGGAACCCGCTGCAAGGGACTTGAGTCTTTCCTCTCCCAGCCGGATGGAAGTGGAGGTCCCCCCGAACAGACGAGGTGGTGCCTCTCGCACCGGATCGGGACCGGGAACACCTGGAGGTGAATTCGCGCTGTTCTCAGCAGCCGGAGTGAATGACGAAGAGGGGGAAGAAACAGCTGAGGAGAACTGGGGGCCCAGAGCTGACGGGACAGCGGGAAGAGAGGGCCCAGGAGCGAGAGCAGCTGATTCGCTTCTTTGGCGAGACACGGGAGCTACAGCAGGCTGGGAGGCGAAATTCATATGGCTTCCTGGAGCGGGATCCGGACGGGGCTCTCGCTGAGATGTTTGGGGAATTTGGGAGCGACGTCTTCTGAATGTGAAGTCGGGGAAACGCCGCTCCTGTACGGAGACCGAAGCCAACAGGTCAGCTTATCCTGGATAATCATACAGCTCAGGGTTCTTCTCAACCAGCCTGACCTCCGCTATCACGTGCTTCATGGCTACGGGGGGATAGGCGGCGGAACAAGCGGCAGCCACTCGGTCCGCAATGCGAATCGCTGTCAACCTTATCTTCTCCGGGGGAACCCCGGTTGACGTCACTCTACCTTGGGGATTACCCCTGGGTGAGGCGAACTCCTGGACTGGATCGGCGGCAGGAGCGGGATTCCGAAGCGAGAAGCGATGGTGTCCTGTCTTCGGCTTCCTGCCGGGGTTCTCCTCCAGCCTACGGAGTCTCTCCCAGGCCACAGAGATGTCTGCCCTCCTCGCCTTAACCTCGGGGAGATGGAAGTAGCGAGGGAGGTTGTTAATCATGTTCTCGGCGAGCTCCAGATGCCAGCGTATCTCGCTGGGAGTATCGTAGAGGTCCGTGGTGAAAAGCGTCCCATCCACAAGGTCCAGAGCCTCCGAGAGATCGTGGCCTGGGTGCCGCATACGCCTCCTGGAGGGAGACATGATACCAGCTTGCCTGCACCCAGAGGAAGGGAAAAACAACAAGTCCCACTGCAAACTCACGGTCGCAGACGTCTCAGTCTGGCTGCGACCTACTGTCAGGCCTGGCTCTCACGAGCCAGAAAGGAGACGCGAGGGCGACCAGTGAGTTTGCGTAATTTATTAACGTAAACACACAAAGTACAAATAATAAAGTAAAGAGCCACGTGGGGCTATAACACGCACAACACTAGATAACAAACAGTAAGGAAAAGAGCCACGTGGGGCTAAAATACGCACAGAACTAAGGACAATGTACAACCCAGAGAGAAAGGCTAGAGAGGCGGCGAGGGGAAACACACGCCGAGCCGCAGCACTTACTAAGGGTGTAGCGCCGAGGTAACGGGGAACTGAAGCTGGACATGGGAACTCCAGTCGTGGAAACACGGTGCACGTCCTTCCATAGTGAGGTCGCAGCGAGGAGTAACTCTCGGCTGCTCGCTTAAGTGGGGAAGAGAACCCAATCAGAAGCGGGGGAGATAATTATCTATGATGGGAGACAGCTGTCCCAGAGCAGCTGAACTAGACAGCTGGAGATCAGCTGGGCGCTGTCAAACTACGGGCCTTGTAAGACCCGGCACGGACTTGCACGGAGCAGGAGCGACACTGGACAACCTGAACGCGGAGAAGGATAGCGTTCAGGTCATGACAAAGGCAAGCTTATTTGTATTGCATATTTTGTGTACAAGACAATTCACTGTGCTTTACATGAAAACGTTTAAAGCATTACAGCAAGATGAAAAAGGAATCTACACATTAGAAGGCCTCGAACCTCCTTTCTTTTACTTTAATTTTTTTATACGTAAAAAAAAAAAAAAACACGGACAATGTTTTGACTAATCCAAATAGCCTTAGGTTAAAGAGCCTCAAACTCCTTTTATCAGGGGGCCCTCTAACCCACTCCTTTTCTTTTACGAGGGGGGCCTCAACCCCCCCCCCCTTAAAGTTTAAACACATATTTTACAAAAACAAGAATTTAAAAGCAAACTAAAAAGTAAATTAAAAAGAAACAAAAACAGGCTAAAATAGAACACGACAGAAATAAAAGTTAAAGTACAGTAGTTTTGTCATAATTTTAAAGTCTCAAAATTTTCCAAAAGTGCAAAACTCTGAGAGAAAGCTACACAAATATAAGGAACAAAACATCACAAACATATTTACAATAAAAGCTTCAAATTTACTAGAATAACGTAACAAATTTATAGGGACAAATGTCCATTTATTTAAAATATGTACTAAATTCATGAGGGGGAAAAATGCAAAATTACAAGAAAAACAAATTTGAAAATAAAAGATAAAAGTTACAAATTCATGGCAAAAGTTTCAAATTTATGAGAAAAGATTCACATATGTACAATTACAGTCACTGAGAATGGAAACACAGGAAGCTATTTAAAGGATTTAAAATGCTGATGACACGTTTTTGACTTCCTCTAAATTTTAAACACATAATACAATATGACAAAATAGGTTGGTCTGTGCAGTTCTAAGTCAAACAGGCTTTTTTTTCACGCGAATATCTGATGTTTTCATGAGTGCCACGTCACCAATTACGTCAGTGGCTGGAAAACCCTGCTGCCATAGAGTCACGTTGAAAGGGTTAATGGAAAGTTAGAGTGCCTAAATAATAATTCTGTAGGTAATCTCCCATTATGCTCTACACATATTCCATACATATTCTGGTTGCATTCTTATGGACAAATATGTTGTGTTATACTCTGATAAACAGGAATTAGGCAGAGCTATACAGCATTCTCATTATCATTCTGCTCTCCTTTCTCTCCCTCTCACCATTTAGTCAGGTCTATTACGCACCCAAAAACAACACCCACACACACACTGTTGATCGCACATTCTAGAAACAATACCATGAGCAGTGGATGGCCTGTTCACGTCAGAGTTAAATTGGCCAATCAGACCGTCATGTACAAGCTCATCCTATTGTACTGGGGTTGGCCCAACCAACCCAAGAAGATAACTGTGAGTTGCACCCGGAAGTCGGGTCCTAAGGGGACCCGACGTCCCCTAAGGGGCTGGATCACACTGATCCGGCACTGCTTGCTTTACATGTGACCTCCAAATAAATGTTACATCTTTAAATTGAAGAAATCTCCGGCTTGTTCTTGGATCTTTCAATCAAAGAATCGGGTATTTTTCTAACAACGTCATCGAGAGAACACAGCACTTGGCTGCTCATTGTACACACAGGATGAAAGCGGTTGAAAACATCAGCGATGGTTCCAGCACATGTAGTCTAGAATTGGTTTGTGTTGTCCAATCTTCTGACAATTATAGTTCTGAAGAATTGGATGACAATGAAGAATCTGGGGGCATCAGACTGTATAGGTTTGAGCCATGCCAAGCGGTCATCGTGTCAAGTGAGTCAGACTCAGAGAGTGACGGTGGAGAGACACACATGCCCGCCGCAGCAGCAGCGACAAACACACGGCAGGGGAGCACCAGTGTTATTTTTTTGTTACAGATATTGCAACAAATTATTTGTTCATAAATATAATTTATTTAAACCCGATTTTTCAATAAAATCATAGCAGTGTATTCTCCGTGGCTCAGGCATCGGGTTTATTATGTATTATATTTTGAGTTCTTGTTGTTTTTGTTTTGTACATGTGTTTTATGTGCGTTTTGAGCCACTTTCAGGTGGGCACTGTCCAAGATTCGCCGGTCCAAACACACGCGCCCTCTCTCTTTGACAGTCAGTGTAAAGAACTGAGGTCCACACGAATAGTGGTTTAACAAAGTTCTCTATTAAAACAAGGTAAGGGAACACAAACAGGCGGTAACATTAACACATCGCCTTTTTCTCATATTTACTCGGTGAAGGTCAACTCTGACCTGTGACATCACCACAGTCTTTAAAGACACACCACACATATAAATGTTCACATTATATGACATCTCCCCCTTTTTTAGTTTTTTTTTTTCAGAACAAAACAATTTTCAATTCAAACATTTTTTCCATTTCCATTCCACCCTTCCCCACAGCCCATGGCTTAATTACTGAACCAAATAGCCACACTTATCACAGTGAACACGTGATTTTTCTTCTCTCTTTTTTTTTTCTCTTACAAATCTAGTCTTTGCACAGGTTTGCTCAATCTACCAGCCGGGTAAACAACAGTCCATGCTTTGGGTCTGGCGGTTTGACACTGGATACTGGTAAAATAGTGTCAGCGGCAGCTGCAGTTTCAGGCTGCTGTTTGACGATCTCTGGCTGCAGGTCATTTGGAGCTGAAGAGTGTATCTCTCTGGCTGTTTCAGGAGCATGTTGCAGGTGACGGTGGTTGCGTCGCAAAGTTGCTCCCTGGTGTGTTTCAATAAGAAAGGAGCGAGGTGTGCTGCTTTCTCCAGTGACAACAGTGGGTGTTTTCCAGGATTTCTGATGGTCCAGTTTTGTGAGGACTGAATCTCCTGGCTTTAACGGAGGTAGGGGTTTAGCTCCATGGTGCTGATTAAAGTAGAATGCTTGTTTCTGTTTCTCCATTGCATCCTTATTCCTGACGACTTCTACATCAGGCCATCGGGGCTGAAGATTCACTTCCAGTGTAGGAAGAGTTGTTTTGATCTTTCGACCCATAAGTAGCTCTGCGGGACTCACGCCTGTGGTGATGCTGGGCGTTGACCGAAAGCACATGAGGGTGAGCAGAGGGTCTTGCTGCTTTAAGATTCTTTTTGCTGTTTGAACTCCTCTCTCTGCATGTCCGTTTCCTTGAGGGTTGTGTGGACTTGAGGTAATGTGCAAAAAGTCAAACTCTCTTGCAAACTTTTTAAACTCTTGGCATGAGAATTGAAGCCCATTGTCAGATACAACCACATCTGGACAACCAAACCTCGCAAACACTGCCTTCAGCTTTAAGATCACCTGAGAAGCAGTGGTTACTGGCAGATGAAGTATCTCGAGGAACCGAGAAAAATAGTCTGACACAACAAGGTAAGTGTGCTTGTTATGCTCACACAGGTCAACAGCAAGTCTGTTCCAGGGCTGATCAGGTAGAGGGGTTGACAAGAGAGACTCTTTTTGCTGAGCATATTCGGCTATCGGTTTGAACCTCATAAGTCTCATGAGTAGCCTTTGGCACCGTATTGGCACATTGTCCAGGTCCTTTTTGTTCATGAGTGGCACCAATGGTTTGTGATCTGTGACCAACTTAAAGTCTTCCAGACCGCAGAGGTACTTCTCAAATCTCTCACATGCCCAGACACTCGCCAAACACTCCTTCTCTATCTGTGCATATCTAGTCTCGGCCTCTGACAGACGATGTGAGCAGTATGCCACTGGTTTCCAGTTCCCATCATGCAGTTGCAGCAGTACTCCACCTATACCATAGTTGCTGGCATCAGCTGATACAGCAGTAGGTCAGTTCACATCATAGAATTTCAGAACTGGAGAAGTAGACAGAATGTCTTTGATGCGCTGAAATGCCTCCTGCTGAGAATGGTCCCACATCCACACTGATTTGGATTTCAACAGTTCATATAGTGGCTGGCCCACTGTCGACAGATTTGGGATATATTTCCCTAGATAGTTAAACATGCCCAGGACACGCTTGAGGTCATGCACGTTCTGTGGTGGAGGGAGCTCGCGGATTGCCTTGACTTTATCAGGGTTGGGTCTCACGCCTGATTTGTCGATTTCTTGGCCCATGAAGTGAAGCTTGTTTTGTCTAAACTTACATTTTTCTCTGTTCAGTTTAAGTCCGGCTGACTCGATCCTTTCCAGTACCTTGCTGAGATGCTGGTTGTGCTGTTCAGGAGTGTCGCCGTACACCAGAATGTCATCCATAAAGATAGCCACGCCTTCCAGGCCGTTGAGGGTTTCTGTCATTTTGCGCTGAAAAATTTCAGGAGCGCTTGTGATCCCAAATGGAAGACGTTTGAAGGCATATCTCCCAAAGGGTGTGATAAAGGTTGTCAGTTTACTGCTTTCTGGATGGAGAGGAACCTGCCAAAACCCGGAGGCAGCATCTAATGATGTGAATGTGGTTGCTCCACTAAGTTTTGCAGTGATTTCCTCTGCAGTAGGAAGACCATACCTCTCTCTTCGTACAGCTTCATTTAACCTCTTTAAATCGACACAGATCCACACTTTTCCATTTTCCCTTGGGACTGGCACCATTGGTGCGCACCAATCTGTAGGCTCAATCACAGCTTCAGTCACATTATTCTCCTCCATACGCTGCAATTCCTCCTTAACCTTCTGCAAAAGTGGCAAAGGGACACGATGGGCAGTGTGCACTGTGTATGGCTGAGCGTTCTCTTTTAACAGGATTTTAACTGGTTCTGTTTTAAGTGTTCCATGCTCACCAAATGCTTTGTGAACTTCTTCGACACGCTTCACAAGCCCCATCGACATTGCTGTATATCTGCCCAGCAAATTATTTGCATTATTGCCACTGATGACATACACAGGAAAAGTATATGGTTTTTCCTTGTATTCTGTGAAGGCTTGAAATTTTCCTATATAGTCCAACTGACCACCCGGGCTGCACAGTGTGACATTAGATGGCTCTAATTTCTTCTTAGGAACTAGTTTGTTAAATGTCTTTTCTCCCATAATGTTTGCATCTGCACCCGTATCAATTTTAAAGTTGACTGGTGTTGTTCCAATTGTAAACTGTATGGTCCATGGGTCATTGTTTCTGTCTGTTTTTGTGGCTGCGCCCCAAAAAAATGGTGTCTGGGAAACTGTCCCTTCAGTGATTTCTCTGACTGATTTACTGTGACATTTCTTTTCCCAGTGACCCACCTTTTTACACTTGTTGCATGTTGACTTCATGGCTGGGCACTTTTCAGGATCTCTGTGTTTTAATTTTCCACATCTTCCACACCATGAGTCTTTTTGTTCTCCACTTTCTTTCCTCTTAGGTCTCCATTTAGACCTTCCTCTGCCTGCTGCTTTTCCCTGGATCTCCTGCACCGTAGCGTGTGCTTCCCCCTGCTGGTGAACCTGGAGGGCAACCTCCTCGGACTGGCGAACTGTTTGAATAGTTTGGGCAAGCGTTAGATCAGCCATTATCTGCAATCTACGTGATAGTTCTTTATCGAGGATGCCCACAACAATTTGGTCACGGATATGTTCGTCTCTGTTTACACCAAAGTCACAGTGCTCCGACATCTCATAAAGGGCTCTGATAAACATTTCCGCTTTCTCACCAGGCCGCTGCATCCTCTGGTGAAAACAAGCGCGCTCGTGGATCACGTTCCGTTTAGGACAGAAGTACTCGTCGTATTTTCCTAACGCGACGTCAAACTTCTTTTGATCCCTTTCCTCCGTAAAGGAGAATGATTTAAAGATGTTTTCAGCTTCAGGGCCCATGGCGTAAATCAGCGAACTGACCTGAACTTCGCCGTCCTCTTTATTCAGTTTTGTAGCCATCCGGAAACACAGAAAGCGCTGTTTCCAGTCCGCCCATTCGTTCGGACGATCGAAAGAAAAATTTTCCGGGGGATTAAACTTGGCCATTTTTCTGAAGCAAAGTGTCCGTCAAGCACTTCTGACACCATGTAAAGAACTGAGGTCCACACGAATAGTGGTTTAACAAAGTTCTCTATTAAAACAAGGTAAGGGAACACGAACAGGCGGTAACATTAACACATCGCCATTTTCTCATATTTACTCGGTGAAGGTCAACTCTGACCTGTGACGTCACCACAGTCTTTAAAGACACACCACACATATAAATGTTCACATTATATGACAGTCAGCTGTTCATGGTTTGTGTGCATCATCTGCCGTGTTGTCAGGCAGCCAATATTGCTAACACTGTCACGACGTGTTAGCCACTCCGCACAGCCGTGGTTCTGTTGCACCCTTTGAAGCAATGTCGGTCCTGGGGCGCAACTGTAGTTAACACGTCTCCTCTCCATGTTCGCTGGGCGATGTCAGACCCGAACGCCAGCTGTAAGTGTTACTGTTTATTTACCTCTGCCAAGGAGGTAATGTTTTTACCGGCGTCTGTCTGTCTGTCTGTCTCTCTGTCTCTCTGTTACCAACATAACTCAAAAAGTTATGAACGGATTTTGACGAAATTTTCAGGAAAGGTGTGTAATGGCACGGGGAACAGATGATTAGATTTTGGTGATGATCTGAGAGTGCATACCTCTACCAAGGGCTTTTTGTGTTTGTGCAGCAGGATTACACAAAAACTACTGGATGGATTTGGATGAAATTTTCACCAGAGGTGGTTCTTGGCCTACAGAGGAACCCATTACATTTTGGTGATGATCTGGGAATGCATACCTCAGCCAAGGGTCTTCTCACAGTGTGCCACCCACAATACTCCAAAACTAATGGGCAGACTTTGATGCAATTTTCACCACAACTGGCTCTAGGCCTACACACAAACCCATTACATTTTGAAGGTGATCCATTAGAGACTGAAGGAGCCTTGGCGGAGGTATGTGCTCTCTGAGTGCTTTTCTAGTTTTTGTAAGTCTTCACCTTTTTGGGAACTGTTGTCATCATTCTTATGTTCAATACATGTGCTGTGGTGAATTCTGCGCGTAAATCCATTCATTATGACCCTCTGTGCACTCTTATGCAAGGCACGGACAGGGAGGATGAAATAACTTGGATTTACGTGCAGGGTTCACCACAGCACATTTAATGCAGAAAGACAGACAATTCCCTAAAAGATGAAGATGTACAAAAAACACAAACACACTTACTGATGGCGTTCAGGGGCCAGCATTGCCCAGAGAACGAATGAGAGGAGAAGTGTTAGCCACAGGTGCGTCCCAGAGCCGACATCACTTCAAGGACGCACAAGAACCACAGCGAACATGGAGTGACTAACACATCGTGAGAGTGCCGAAAATACTGGCAAACAAACAGCACAGATGACTGGCAAACAGCCGTGAAGTACATGCACTGCTGGTGATGGTGTGATGAGAAGCACCTAGGCGAGGACCGGGAAACATGATCAGCAGAAGGGGAATCAGCTGGTGATAATGATAGAGGGGACGCGGCCGGACCGGCAAGCGTCAGCATGCGATCAGAGAAAGTAGGTCAAAGCTACGCGTAAATCCATTAATCCTTCCCCTCCTCATGCGTGCCTCCTGTATAAAAGCACACGAGGAGCGCATGAGAAGGCTTATGACAGTTGGAGCTGAAGCGTGTGATGTGGTCTTTCACACCTGCTGTTTATCTAAGCCTGCGACACAACGCGAAGGCACAGCCGTAAAATTAAAACAAGAAACCAGAGAAACTGTGAGCTACAAAGCTGCTGTCATTCCAGTCAACAACACCGGTGTCCGTTCTCCCGCTTACGTCATGGGGGTGCCGCCCTTAATTCGGTGGGTGGCACCACAGTCCAGTCAGTGGCTGCGGTTTTTTGATGATAACTTGTTTATGCAGGCGCGGTTGTAAATATTATATTGATCATCGACAATGACTTTTGGGTTTACACAACATCCTAAAAAATGTCAAAATCATGTCATCGGCCCTTTAATAAATTCATTAAGAGAGTAAATTAATAAATAGTTGAGACAAAGATCAGAAAATCACAACAGAAATGTAGCTCATTTGCAATAATTAAAAAGTTAAGGAAAAAAAATCAATGGAAAGAGGAGGGAAAATTATTGAAGCCAAAATGCATAGGAAAAAAAAGATGCCAGTTTATGACGCCATCCATCCATCCATCTTCTACCGCTTAATCCTTTCGGGTCTCGGGGGGCCTGGAGCCTATCCCAGCATCTTTGGGCGAGAGGCAGGGTACACCCTGGACAGACTGTCAGTCCATCGCAGGGCCAACACAGACAGACAGCTAACCATTCACACTCACATTCGTACCTAAGGACAATTTAGAAACCCCAGTTGATGCCAATTAACCTAACCTGCATGTCTTTGGCCTGTGGGAGGAAACCCACACAGGCACGGGGAGAACATGCAAACTCAATACACAGAAGGGTCACCGATTGTCTGGGGGTGGGATCAAACCCATGATGGTCAGGGGTGGAATCGATCCCATGACCTTCTTGCTGTGCTGCCACAGTGCTAACCATTGCACCACCAATTTATGACACAAAAGTCACAAATTCAAGAAAAAAAAGTCAATCCATGAGCAAAAATTTTTCATGAAGTTTCAAAGTTTTCTTAAAAAGTCTATAATTTAAAGTGACACTCCAGCAAAAATTGTGTTTTCTGTTGTTAACATGTCTGTAACATGTTTCTTGTAATTTACAAGACATATCAAGAGCAAAATCATTCCAAACTCCCAAATATGTGTTTTTCTGATGTGACTGTCTGCTTAAGCTCTACACCCCCATCCCCCAATAAAAGGCAGATATTTTTTGTGTGTATTTTGTGTACTTTATTGATCCCCGGAGGGAAATTCAGGGCATCCATCTGGATGGATGAAGGAGCCACAGTACGGCACCAGTCCCTTCACCATTCACACACAGATTCACACCTAGGGCCACTTTAGAATATCCATTTAACCTAACTTGCATGTTTTTGGCCTGTGGGAGGAAACTGGAGTACCCAGTATAAACCCACACAGACACGGGGAAAACATGCAGACTCCACACAGAAGGGACACTGATGATCAGGGGGTGGGATCAAACCCACAATGGTCAGGGGTGGAATTGATCCTGTGACCTTCTTACTGTGCTGCCACAGTGCTAACCACTGCACCACCAAACTGCCCGATCTGTCCCAGATTTGGACAGTGTTTCTAGCTGTCAGTATTCCTGCTTAGCCTGATTAGTTATAACATTAACTCTTCAGGCTAAACACTAACACCCCTACTTGACTTGCTCAGGGAATGAATGAATGAATGAATTTTTATTCAGTAATAATAGTAAACATACTGTAAAATAAGAGACATATTCACGACAGACGGTTTATTACACACTTCACATCTTTCAAGCACAGAGCAGAATGACACATTTCAGCAGGCACTCTTCTTTTACCCAAATCACTCCTCACAAGTTTCATGGCCTTTCTCCACACACATGACATTTGCATTACACTGCATTCAACCCCCTACGTCCTTGACTCCTTCCTGCTATCTCGCCAGGAACCTCCTGAGCATTGTTCTCCCATGCTTATCCACTGTCTCTTGTCTGAGATGCTAAATAATCTGACTCCCCCAAGGTGCTACACTGCCCCCCCAGCATCTTAGATAGAACAACAGAACATCAGTCCACACGCCATTTGGGCTTCCGTCTCCTCCCGTATCTGCTGTAACTGGGGTTTACCACCTCCGTGGCGCTGCTGTGCCGGTGGGGGGCTGCTGGGAGTGTGTCTGACTGCGGATGGGCCGTGGCGAGGGGGGGGGGGGTCACTTCGGTCTGTCCGTGTGGCTGCTCTGGTGAATCGTTTCCCTGGGGAGCTGTCCGTGGGGGTCTTCCACGCCGAGTGGCCCTAGCCAACAGCACTTGCCCACCACAACGAAAGCGGGTTTGAGTCTGTCTATGCCAATTTTCTCCCATCTACCCCCCAAGTCTAGCAAAAAATGCTTATCCCCTGTTTCCAACACTCTGAACGGTCCATCATAGGGTGGGCGCAATGGAAGGCGGTGGGCATCGTGTCTGACGAACACGAACTCCGCACTCTTCAAAGTTTTAGGCACAAAAATACACGGAAAACAGTGGTGGGCAGGGCCCGGCAGCGTGCCTGTGTTTGCGCTACGCTGCAAAAGCTGAGACGGGGAGCTGCCCAGCACGGGATTATCTGGTAGAAATTCCCCGGGCAGCCGTAGGGGCTGCGCAAAAACCAGCTCTGCCGGGGAAGCTTCCAGATTCTCTTTTGGCGCGGAGCGCAACCCCAATAAAACCCACGGCAGCCTGTCTACCCAATTTGCATCCGTCAGTGAAGCCCTGAGTGCTGCTTTCAGTGATCTATGAAAACGCTCGCATAAACCATTGGCCTGTGGGTTGTATGCGGTTGTGCGGTGAATTGAAACACCCAGGCTGCGGGCCATCGCGGACCAGACTTTGGAAACAAATTGAGGGCCCCTGTTGGACGTAATGTCTGACGGGACTCCAAAACGCGCCACCCATGCTGTTAAAAAAGCGCGTGTTACGTCTGCAGACGTGGTTGCCGCCAACGGGACTGCTTCTGGCCAGCGCGTGGTGCGGTCCACCACTGTCAGGAGGTGCATGCACCCTTGTGATGGCGGGAGGGGGCCCACGAGGTCCACGTGAACGTGGTTGAACCTCTTAGCCGGTACCCGAAACGGCTCAAAGGGAGCCTTCGTGTGTCTGTGTACCTTGGCTCGCTGGCATGCCACGCAGGCTGCAGCCCACTCTTTTACTTGTTTGCGTAGGCTTGGCCACACAAACTTCTCTCCCACCATTTTGACCGATGCGCGCACTCCTGGGTGCGCCAGAGTGTGAACCGACTCAAACACGCGGTGGCGCCACGCAACCGGGACCACCGGACGCGGGCGTCCCGTAGAGACATCGCAGATTGGGGGGGGCCGCCATCTTGCAGCACCCTGCTCTCCAGCCTTAACCCTGTTGGTCCAGACTGGAGCGCGGGCACGTCTGCATCGCTAATCTGCTCCGCGGCCATGGCTGCGTAATCTATCCCCACGTAGACCGGGGCCACCATGGCGCGTGAGAGGCAGTCCGCCACCACATTCAGTTTACCTGACACATGCTGAATATCAGTAGTAAACTCTGAGATCGCGGCCAGCTGTCTCTGCTGCCGGCCTGACCACGGTTCTGAAACCTTGGCCATCGCAAATGTTAGCGGCTTGTGGTCCACGAACGCGGTGAAGCTGCGCCCTTCCAGCCAGAACTGGAAGTGGCTTATGGCCAGGTGGAGAGCCAGCAACTCCCTGTCAAACGTGTTGTATTTACATTCGCTGTCACGCAAAGTTCTGCTGAAAAAAGCGAGCGGCTGCCAAGCCCCGGCAACATGTTGCTCTACGACAGCCCCTATGGCCACGTCTGAAGCGTCGGTGGTGAGCGCTATCCGGGCCGCCAGGTCCGGATGCGCCAGCAGTGCAGCGTTTGCCAGGGCTGCTTTAACCTCCGAGAATGCCCGCTCTCGCTCCGGGGTCCATTTGACCCTATCCGCGGGTTTCTGTCTCTTGAGCGCGGCGTACAATGGTTGCATGAGCTGCGCCGCGCGGGGAAGGAAACGGTTATAAAAGTTCACCATCCCCAAAAATTCCTGCAGCGCCCTGACCGTCTGAGGCCGGGGAAAATCCGCCACGGCGTGCACTTCCTCGGGCAGCGGAATCGCTCCTTCCGGAGAGACGCGGTGCCCCAAAAAATCAAACTCCGTCACGCCTAACTGGCATTTCGCCGGGTTGATTATCAACCCGTGCTCCTCCAACCTCCGGAAAACTGTCCTGAGGTGGGTTTCGTGTTCATCTTCGGATGCATTGGCTACCAGGATATCGTCCAGGTAGACAAACACAAACGGGAGATCGCGCAGCACTGCATCCATCATGCGCTGGAATGTCTGTGCCGCTCCTTTTAACTCGAATGGCATGTGCAGGAACTCGAATAGACCGAATGGAGTTATTACCGCTGTTTTGGGTATGTCCTCAGCGCGCACTGGGACTTGGTGGTAACCGCGGACCAGGTCTATTTTGGAAAAAATGCGCGCTCCGGCGAGGTGAACGGAAAAATCCTGTATGTGGGGAATTGGGTAGCGGTCGTGCACTGTGGCGTTGTTCAACCTGCGGAAATCCCCGCACGGTCGCCACGATCCCTCAGCCTTAGGGACCATGTGTAGCGGGGATGCCCATGGGTTGTTCAAACGCCTGATGATGCCCAACCTTTCCAGGTTGGTGAACTCCTCGCGCGCTATGGCCAGTTTAGCTGCGTCCAAGCGCCGAGGTCTTGCAAAAACGGGTGGCCCGGTGGTGGTGATAAAGTGCTCCACCCCGTGTTTAGCGATGGCCGCCGAAAACGTCGGGACCGTGAGTGCTGGGAACTGAGTGAGCAGTGTGTGGAACTTACCACCTGGAGTTGTGACGTTGGCTTGGGCTGTTGGCCGGGTCACTCGAGCTATACAGGGGAGAGAATCAAAGGACAGTGCATTAACCAGGCGCCTGTTAGCAACATCAACCAGTAAACCCTGTGCACACAGAAAATCAACCTGCAGGATATGGTAATTCAGTGCTGCTATGACAAAAGTCCACTCGTATGTACGGCCGTGTAGAGATAAGATCAGTGTCCTTTCACCAAAGGTCTTAATTTCCGAGCCATTTGCTGCCAACATCACAGGGCCGCTAGATCCTGCCAGACGGTCGGCATAGGTCGGCCGGATGAAGCTCTTCTGGGCTCCGGTGTCCACGAGGAAACGCCTCCCCGAGCGTGCGTCCGTCATGTTGGAGATTCCAGTCCGGGCTGTCTCCAGGGTTCTTGCCTCGTGTTCCATAATACGTCTTGGGTCACCAGTCGTCGGCCTCCGTCGGTCTATGATGACCATGGAAGAGAATCCTAAACGTCTACTCTGCTGGAACAGCACCGCCTGTGGCTGAACAGGCCGATGCGCGAATGGCAGTCCCTGCCACACAGGTCACACTTGTGGGTGGTCTCTGTGCTGCTGGGTCTGTGGCAGTTCTTCCTGCGGGTCCTTTTTTCATCTGCTGCAGCAGTCAGTCTCTCTTCACCCGCCTTGAGCTGTCTGGTCAGGGTGCCTCTCCATTTGGAGCGGTCCGTTGCAAGGCCCTCCCAGCGCTCTGTGTTGATCTCCAGTTCCTTCATGTCTCTTTTGCAGACATCTCTAAAGCGCAGCTGTGGGCAGCCAACGTCTCTCCTGCCAGTTGCCAGTTCTCCGTAGAGGACGTCTTTGGGGATTCTGCCATCCTCCATACGGTGAACGTGGCCTAGCCAGCGGAGCCTGTGCTGCCTGAGTAGAGTGAACATGGAGGGAAGGCCGGCGCGGGACAGAACTTCTGTGTTGGGCACTTTGTCCTGCCAGGATATGTCCAGGATGTGGCGAATGCAGCGCAAGTGGAAGGAGTTCAGTCTCTTTTCCTGCCGGGCGTATGTTGTCCATGTCTCACTCCCATAGAGCAGTGTGCTGATGACGCAGGCGTTGTACACTGCCATCTTCGTCTTGACAGAGGGTTTGGGATTCTCCCACACTCGTGTGGTGAGGCGAGCGAGTGTGAAGGCTGATTTTCCAATCCTCTTGTTGATCTCTGTATCAAGGGAGAGGTTGTTGCTGATCGTGGACCCTAGGTACGTGAACTGATTCACGACCTCCAGCTCGTAGTCATCGATGGTGATGGTTGGTGGTGCTTCCGTGCCTTGCGCCAAGACGTTAGTCTTCTTCAGGCTGATGGTAAGCCCGAAGTCCTTGCATGCCTGGGAGAGGTGGTCCATCAGGGTCTGAAGCTCCTGCTGTGTGTGGGTTGCGACTGCAGCGTCGTCTGCGAACAGCATGTCTCTGATTAGAGCCTCGCGTACTTTGGTTCTGGCTTTCAGGCGGGCGAGGTTGAAAAGCCTGCCGTCAGATCTTGTGTGCAGGTAGATTCCCTCTGTTGCTGTGCTGAAGGCATGCCTCAGGAGCATAGCAAAGAAAATCCCAAAGAGGGTTGGCGCAAGTACACAGCCCTGTTTCACTCCGCTGCGTATGTTGAATGGCTCTGAGACGTTGCCATTGTGCTGCACTATCCCCTGCATGTTGGTGTGAAACGATTCGATGAGGCTTTTCAACTTTGGTGGGCATCCTATCTTTGGCAGGATCTTGAAAAGGCCCTCTCTGCTGACCAAATCGAACGCTTTGGTGAGGTCGATGAAGGTGACGTACAGGGGCATGTTCTGTTCTCTGCATTTCTCCTGGAGTTGGCGGATGGAGAATATCATGTCTACCGTCGATCGTGCAGCACGGAAGCCACACTGAGACTCGGGGTAGACACGTTCGGCAAGCTTCTGTAGACGAACGAGAACAACTCGTGCGTAGACTTTACCAACAACGCTGAGGAGGGAGATGCCCCTGTAGTTGTTCCAGTCGCTTCTCTCCCCTTTGTTTTTGTAGAGGGTGATGATCTTGGCGTCCCTCATGTCCTGTGGTACGGCACCTTCCTTCCAACACTGGCAGAGGACGTCATGCAATGGCAGCAGTAGGGCGGTCTTGCAGTGCTTGATCAGGTCAGGGGGTATGCCGTCATTGCCGGGTGCCTTTCCAGCAGCCAAGCTATCAATGGCCTTGCTGAGTTCGTCGATGGTTGGCTCGGCGTCAAGTTCGTCCATGGATGGCAGGCAGTCGATGGCATCAAGGGCTGATGGTGTCACGGTGTTCTCTCTGGAGTAGAGGCTGGAGTAGTGTTCCACCCATCTCTCCATCTGCTTGTTCTTTTCTGTGATCATCACCCCAGTGGAGGATTTGAGGGGGGCCGTCTTGCTCTGAGCTGGACCAAGTGCTTTCTTGATGCCATCGTACATGCCACGAATGTTCCCTGTTATGGCAGCGGTTTGAATGTCTTGGCTGAGCTGAGTCCAGTACTCGTTGGCACAGCGCCGAGCAGTCTGCTGAACTTTGCTTCTCGCAGCCCTGAGAATCTGGAGATTCTTCTCGTTTGGGTACTTCTTGTACTCAGCAAATGCTGAGGAGTGTGGAGTGCGTAAAATAAGAGACATATTCATGACAGACGGTTTATTACACACTTCACATCTTTCAAGCACAGAACAGAATGACACATTTCAGCAGGCACTTTTCTTTTACCCAAATCACTCCTCACAAGTTTCATGGCATTTCTCCACACACAACATGACATTTGCATTACGCTGCATTCAACCCCCTACGTCCTTGACTCCTTCCTGCTATCTCGCCAGGAACCTCCTGAGCATTGTTCTCCCATGCTTATCCACTGTCTCTTGTCTGAGATGCTAAATAATCTGACTCCCCCAAGGTGCTACAATACAATACAATAAGAACACACAAAAGAACAACTGAAAGGGTGTAGGCTGAAGCTAGTGCTTAATATAGTGCCTAACCCGTTACAATTTTAAAATCAATAACATAAGAATTTAAGTCACACCCAAAATCAACAAAGAAAATCAAATACAACAAGTAGACAAGAAAACAAACAAAAACCTTTAAGTTATTACAGGTTTCTCCCAGCATTTACAGTGAGATACTGGGAGATTTTCTCATCTTTGTACAATTTTTTGAATTGCTTCAGAGTAGAACATGTTTTAATATTTTCAGAGCAACAGTTCCACAGTTTAACTCCAGTGACAGACATGCAATGATATTTTGTATTTGTTCTAACCTTTGGCTTATTAAAAACAGTTACCTCTTAGCTCATATTTGCTTTCCCTTTTTTAAACAGTCTCTGAATATTAGCAGGTAATTGGTTATTATTTGCTTTGTACATGATTTGAATGACATTATAATCTACTAGATCTCTAAATTTAAGAGTATGTAATTGAATGAATATTGGATTTGTTGGTTCACGGTAAGGTTTCTTCGATACAATGCGTACGGCTTTTTTCTGTAGTAAAAAGATTAAATTTGTCTTTGTTTTATATGTGTTTCCCCAGATCTCCACACAGTATGTCAATAAGGAACTATTAGTGAATTATATAAAATGCAAAGAGATTTCTGACACAGAAGATCCTTAACTTTATACAGTACGGCAATGGATTTAGACATTTTTGTTTTGACATAATTTAGGTGTGATTTCCAGTTTAGTTTGTTATCAACAATGACCCCTAGGAACTTGGTTTCGAAAACTGTCAGTTTCAACATTGTTTATTTTAATTTTTCTGTGATTATATAATTTATGGTTTCCAAATATTATACATTATATTATATATTATATGAGGGCGGCGCAGTGGCAGAGTGGTTAGCACTGCGGCAGCACAGTAACTCACCCTTGGCTGGGGGATCCTGGGTTTGATCCCAGCCCCCAACCAACAGTGATCTGTGTGGAGTTTGCATGTTCTCCCCGTGTCTGCGTGGGTTTACTCCGGGATTTCTCCGGTTTCCTCCCACATGCCAAAAACATGCAAGTTACGTTAACTGGCATCAAAACTGGGGATTCTAAATTGTCCTTAGGTATGACTGTGAGAGTGAATGGCTGTCTGTCTCTCTGTGATGGACTGGCGATCTGTCCAGGGTGTACCCTGCCTCTCACCCAAAGATGCTGGGATAGGCTCCAGCCCCCCCCCACCCCCCACCCCCGGTGACCCGAAAAGGATTAAGCGGAAGAAGATGAATGAATGAAATATTATACATTTTGTTTTTCCAAGGTGAATAGATAATTTATTGGCAGTGAACCACTGATTGATCTGTTTAAGTTCATTTTCTACTGAATCCAGAAGCTGCTTAGGATTTTCTCCACTACAAAAAAAAGTTGTGTCATCTGCAAATAAAATACACTTGAACAATTTAGACACAGATCATAAATAATTAATATACAAAATAAACAGCAATGGACAAAGCACAGAACCCTGTGGTACCCCACACGTCATCTTCAGCAACTCAGAGTCTGTATTATTCACATGAACATATTGATATGTCTTCTAAATAGCTGTGTGACGAGTCAAAAGCAATTCCTCTAATGCCATACTTATGTAATTTACTGAGGAGTAATTTATGGTCAACTGTATCAAATGCCTTTTGTAAGTCCAGAAATATTCCAACTGTGTATTCTCTTCTATCTGTTGCATCCGTAATCTGTTCAACAAAGTCCATGAGTGCCGGTGAGGTGGTCCAGTTCTTCCTGAATCCATACTGTTGTTCGCAGAGTATATTGTTTATCAATGAAATCATTTAATCTCTTAACAAATATTTTTTCCAGTATTTTGGAGAACTGAGGTAACAATGAGATGGGTCTGTAGTTTGACAATGAGTGTTTGTCACCAGTCTTAAACAGAGGAACGACTCTTGCTATTTTCATTTTCTCTGGAAATTTACCAGCAGTAAGTGACATGTTGCATATGTAAGTGAAGTGTTTAACAATACAATCAATACATTTAACCAAGAACATACTGAAATCATTACAATCAGTTGATTTTTTTGTCTTTGAATTTGTTAACAATGTCAAGAATTTCTTTTTCATCTGTTTCTTTCATAAACATTGAGTAAGGGTTTATGTTGACAACATTGTCAGCGCCACTTGTACTTGCTGATGATACAATGGAGTTGGCGATCCTTTTTGCTATATTAACAAAATATTCATTAAACGTGTTGAAGATCAAGCTATTTTCATTGATTATTCCATTTTCTGAATTTAAATAAGAGATGTGGTTGGAATTCAGTTTTCCTCTCTTTGTTATATTATTTAACACCTTCCATATATTACATGTATTAGTTTTGTTGTTTTCCAATAATTTACTGTAATATGTTTTACTTAAAATACTAATGAGTTTATTTTTATAAGTCTTCTGTTTCTTTTCTGCTTCTACAGTTCTTAATTTCAGAAGCGTTTTGTATAACAAGTTTTTCTTTTTACAAGCATTTTGCAGGCCCTTGGTGATCCAAGGCTTATCTCTGTATTTAACTTTAGTTTCCTTTACCACTAGAGGGCAATGTTTATTATTTAGTTGTGATAAAATAGAGACAAATTCTCCATATGCTGTGTCAATGTCGTCAACATAAACACCGCTCCAGTCTTGTATTTTTAAATCATTTCCAAGATTGCTGATTGCGGTTTCTGTTACTAGTAGTTTAAAAACCTTATCTATTTCAAC
Organism: Pholidichthys leucotaenia; assembly: GCA_020510985.1. Classification (NCBI taxonomy): domain Eukaryota; kingdom Metazoa; phylum Chordata; class Actinopteri; order Cichliformes; family Pholidichthyidae; genus Pholidichthys; species Pholidichthys leucotaenia. The sequence continues at coordinate 131,038,889 of CM035850.1, forward strand.
ATTATGTGTTACACCAGTATGTGAAGAAACAAAAACAGGCAGCTGGTCTGTCACATCATTGATAATAAGACCAGCAGTTACATTCCCCTCAGCGACATTTGTGAAAATGTTATCAATAAGCGTTGCTGAATGTGTTGTTATGCTAGTGGGGTGTTATTGAAGGGTAGAAACCCATACAAAACATGGAATTTATGAATTCACTCATTTGGATATGGTCATTTTGGATTTAATAAGTCAATATTGAAGTCTCCACAAATAAATACCAGCTTCTTATTACCTACTGCACTGAAAAGCTCAGACATTTTTTCTTTGAAAATGTCAATATCGGTACCCGGTGCTCTATAAATGCAACTTATTATGATGCTTTTTGTAGTTGTAATTAATTCCACAGTTACACACTCCATGATGTTTTCCATTTCAAAAGACATATTATCTACAACTTGGCTTTGGTAGCAGGACCTGATATATAAACCAACACCCCCACCCCTTTTTTTGACCTGCTTGTGGTATATAAATCATGGCCTCTCATTTGCACTGTATGAAGTTGGTCATTTTTTAGCCAAGTCTCAGAAATTGCAACAGCAGAAAAATTTGTGTTATATTGCAACAAACTGTCCTGGATTTGGAAAAATTCATATTGAGACTTCTACTATTAAAGTGTATTATTGACAATGATTGGTCAGAAATTGTTTTTTTTTTTTAGTTGGTCTGAGCTAAAGTATTTACACTGATGTTTTATACTGTTGAAAAAGTGATTTTCAGGATCGGTTTCATATTCAACACTGTGGGGCTTATGAATGAATGAATGAATGAATGAATTTATTTCGGATAGTACAGTACAGGTTAAAAGAAACTGTATAATATAACAACAAGGTCAAATTAGACAAAGACTCCTTCTTCTATACAATTCCACGTGAGTTATCCAAAATGGGTGATGGCTGAAGCCGCAGCTTATATTGCCCACCCATATTCCATCCAAGAATTCAAAAGAGAAAAAAAGAGAAAACAAGACAAGAGCGATTACAATTTAAAGCAAAGCTAAGACAAAATGTGACTGAGAGAAAAAAAAGAAAACTAAGCTAAGTTAAGCGGTTACTATTCAAAACAAATCTAAGACAAAATGTCACAGAGAAAAAAAGAAAAAAAAAAAAAAAAAAACTAAGCTACAACACAACACAGGCTGGATATGTCAATCCTTATGTGAGTTTACATGTCGTCTTGTAAATATGTTTGGAGTATTTCTTCCTTTAGTTTTTGTTTAAATTGTCCAAGCGTTGTACATGATTTTAATTCAGGTCCAAAATCGTTCCATAATCTGACTCCTTGCACTGAAATGCAAGGAGTCAGTATGCTCAGTATATTCGTACCCTTTAAAAATGAGGTTGTTTCCTATAAAAGTTTGCATCTTAATTATTCCAGTCAATGGAAACAAATGCACAGTTTATATCTCTTAGTTGATAATGAAATGTTGTAGCACCTTGTGTGAGCCAGATTATCTAGCATCTCAGACAGGAGACAGTGATAAGCTTGGGACAACAAAGAGCAGAAGGTTCCTGGTGAGACAGCAGGAAGGAGTCAGGGATGAAGGTTGTTGAATGCAGTGTGATGCAAATGTCATATTGTGTGTGATGTAAATACCATGAAACTTAAGGGGAGAGTTTCTGCTTGAAAGTTCAGTCTGTTCTGTGCTTGAAAGATGTGAGTGTAATAAATCATCTGAAATGATTCCGCCTCTGATTTCACACACTCCACACTGGTGACCCAAGACGTATTATGGTACACGAGGCAAGATCCCTGGAGCCGGCCCGGTCAGGAAGCTACAGCGAGGCGGCAGCCATCCCACAGACAGCCAGGACTGGAACCTACAGCCACGCGTGTGCGGTTTCAGTCAAGCTACTGGATTTCTGGCAGCACAACCCGCGCTCTTGGTTCCACCTCACCAAGGCCCAGCTCGCTCTCCGGGGAGTAACTGTAGAGGATACCAGATTCTACCATGTGGTCGCAGCGCTGGACGCCCGCACAGCTCAGCAGGTAGCGAGCCTGCTCGATCAGCCACCAGCCCGCAACAAATAGGAGGCGCTCAAGGCTGCGCTCATCCAGCGCTACACACTCTCGGAATGTGAGAGAGCGGAGAGGCTCCTGACGCGGACCGAGTTAGGAGATGGTTCAGCTGTAGACCTGATGGAGAAGATGCTGGCGTTAATGGGCACGGACGACGGGCACTTTCTGTTTGCCCACCTCTTCCTCTGGAACCTTCCGACAGTAGCGAGAGTGGTTCTGGCCAATTCGCCATGGCTGGCCACGCACGACTACCGTGCGCTAGCCCAGGAGGCAGACCGGATCATCAACACCACCAGGGCGATCACAGTCAACGCGGCAGTGGCGGAGCCCAGCGAGACGACCAGGGGAGACGAGGAGCCACCGACGGTAGCGGCAGCGGGGGCCAAGGAGCGCCAGAGAGACATGCTCTGTTTCTACCACCGCCGCTTCGGAGAGACCACACGCAGATGTGCGCCACCAATTCAAGCGCTCGGGAAAACGCCAAGGCCGGGGGTCGGTAGCAGCTGCGACCCTCGGTGAAGAAGAGAACAAGCTGCTCTACTTAACGGATGCACGTTCTGAGAGGCGTTTCCTCGTGGACACCGGAGCCCAGAAGAGCTTCATCCGGCCGACCTACGCTGACCGGCTGGCAGGATCTAGCGGCCCCGGGATGTTGGCAGCAAATGCCTCGGATATTAAGACCTTTGGTGAAAGGACTCTGCTCTTATCTCTACACGGCCGTACATATGAGTGCACTTTTGTCGTAGCAGCACTGAATTACCATATACTGGGGGCTGATTTTCTGTGTGCACATGGTTTACTGGTTGATGTTGCTAACAGGCGCCTGGTTAATGCACTGTCCTTTGACTCTCTCCCCTGTATAGCTCGAGTGACCCAGCCAACAGCACAAGCCAACGTCACAGCTACAGGCGGTAAGCTCCACACACTGCTCACTCAGTTCCCAGCACTCACGGTCCCAACGTTTTCCGCGGCCATCGCTAAACACGGGGTGGAGCACTGTGTCACCACCACCGGGCCACCCGTTTTTGCAAGACCTCGGTGCTTGGACGCAGCTAAACTGGCCATAGCGCGCGAGGAGTTCGCCAACCTGGAAAGGTTGGGCATCATCAGGCGCTCGAACAGCCCATGGGCATCCCCGCTACACATGGTCCCTAAGGCTGAGGGATCGTGGCGACCGTGCGGGGATTTCCGCAGGTTGAACAACGCCACAGCGCACGACCGCTACCCAATTCCCCACATACAGGATTTTTCCGTTCACCTCGCCGGAGCGCGCATTTTTTCCAAAATAGACCTGGTCCGCGGTTACCACCAAGTCCCAGTGCGTGCTGAGGACATACCCAAAACACCGGTAATAACTCCATTCGGTCTATTCGAGTTCCTGCGCATGCCATTCGAGTTAAAAGGAGCGGCACAGACATTCCAGCGCATGATGGATGCAGTGCTGCGCGATCTCCCGTTTGTGTTTGTCTACCTGGACGATATCCTGGTAGCCAGTGCGTCCGAAGACAAACACGAAACCCACCTCACGACGGTTTTCCGGAGGTTGGAGGAGCACGGGTTAATAATCAACCCGGCGAAATGCCAGTTCGGCGTGACGGAGTTTGATTTTTTGGGGCACCGCGTCTCTCCGGAAGGAGCGATCCCGCTTCCCGAGGAAGTGCGCGCCGTGGCGGATTTTCCCCGGCCTCAGACGGTCAGGGCGCTGCAGGAATTTTTGGGGATAGTGAACCTTTATAACCGTTTCCTTTCCCACGCGGCGCAGCTCATGCAACCATTGTACGCCGTGCTCAAGAAACAGAAACCCGTGGATAGGGTCGGATGGACCCCGGAGCGAGAGCGGGCGTTCTCGGAAGTTAAAGCGGCCCTGGCAAACGCCGCACTGCTGGTGCATCCAGACCTGACGGCCCGGATAGCGCTCACCACCGACGCTTCAGACGTGGCCATAGGGGCTGTCGTAGAGCAGCGCGTTGCCGGGGCTTGGCAGCCGCTCGCTTTTTTCAGCAGAACTTTGCGCGACAGCGAACGTAAATACAGCGCGTTCGACAGAGAGTTGCTGGCTCTCCACCTGGCCATACGCCACTTCCAGTTCTGGCTGGAAGGGCGCAGCTTCACCGCGTTCGTGGACCACAAGCCGCTAACATTTGCGATGGTCAAGGTTTCAGAACCGTGGTCGGGGCAGCAGAGACAGCTGGCCACGATCTCAGAGTTTACTACTGATATTCAGCATGTGTCTGGTAAACTGAATGTGGTGGCGGACTGCCTCTCGCGAGCCGTGGTGGCCCCGGTCTGCATGGGGATAGATTACGCAGCCATGGCCGCGGAGCAGATTAGCAATGCAGACATGCGCGCGTTCGAGGGGGCGTTTGGACCCAGCTAAACTGGCCATCGCGCGCGAGGAGTTCACTAATCTGGAAAAACTGGGCATTGTTAGACGCTCCAAAAGCCCCTGGGCTTCGCCGCTACACATGGTCCCAAAAGCTGATGGCTCGTGGCGACCTTGCGGCGATTTCCGCAGGTTGAACAACGTTTCAGCACATGACCGCTACCCGATTCCGCACATTCAGGATTTTTCTGTTCATTTGGCGGGGGCGCGCATTTTTTCTAAAATAGACTTGGTGCGCGGTTACCACCAAGTTCCAGTGCGCGCGCAGAATGTACCCAAAACAGCGGTCATAACTCCTTTCGGCCTTTTTGAGTTTTTGCGCATGCCTTTTGGCCTCAAGGGGGCCGCGCAGACTTTCCAACGCATGATGGATGCAGTTTTACGCGACCTCCCTTTCGTGTTCATTTATTTGGACGATATTTTAGTAACCAGCACGTCCGAAGGCGAACACGAAAGCCACCTCACAGCAGTTTTTCAGAGGCTGGCAGAGCACGGGTTAATAGTTAACCAGTTTGGGGTGGCGCAGATTGATTTTTTGGGGCATCGCGTTTCGGCAGAAGGAGCGGTTCCTCTGCCCGATAAGGTGCGCGCAATAACAGATTTTCCGCAACCTCAAACGGTCAAGGCGCTACAGGAGTTTCTGGGGATGGTTAATTTTTACAACCGGTTCCTCCCAAGCGCAGCACGGCTCATGCAGCCATTGTACACTGCCTTAAAAAAAACAAAAGCCTGAAAATAAAGTTGAATGGTCTCCGGAGCGGGAGCGCGCTTTTGCCCAGGTCAAATCAGCCCTGGCAAACGCAGTTTTGTTAGCGCACCCAGTTCCAACGGCCCACATGGTGCTCACCACTGACGCTTCCGATGTAGCAGTGGGGGCGGTAGTTGAACAGTTTGTGGCAGGTACCTGGCAACCTCTCACGTTTTTCAGCAGGACTTTGCGCGATAGTGAGCGTAAATACAGTGCGTTCGACAGGGAGCTTTTGGCCCTACACTTGGCCATCCGCCATTTTCAGTTCTGGTTGGAAGGGCGACGTTTCACCGCGTTTGTGGATCACAAACCGCTAACGTTTGCGATGGCCAAAATTTCAGAACCCTGGTCAGGCCGGCAACAAAGGCAACTAGCCGCAATATCGGAGTTCACCACTGACATTCAGCATGTCGCGGGTAAACACAATGTTGTGGCGGACTGTCTCTCGCGCGCGGTAGCAACACCAAGCCCCATGGGGGCAGACTCTGTAGCCGTGGCCGCGGGCCCGGGCAGCAACGCGGGAGAGCGCGCAGCCCCGGTCTGTGTAGGGTTAGATTATGCAGCCATGGCCGCGAAGCAGGTTAATGACGCGGACGTGTGCGCGCTCCAGTCTGGACCAACAGGGTTAAGGCTGGAGCACAGGGTGCAGCAAATTGGTATGCCCCCGCTAATCTGCGATGTCTCCACGGGACGGCCCCGCCCCGTGGTGCCAGCCGCGTGGTGCCAGCCGCGTGGCATCGCCGCGTTTTTGACTCGGTCCATTCTCTCACACACCCGGGGGTGCGCGCATCGATTAAGTTAGTGGGGGAGAAATTTAAAGTCAAGGAATGGGCGGCGGCCTGCGTAGCGTGTCAGCGAGCCAAAATACACAGACACACTAAAGCTCCGTTGGAACCTTTTCCCATCCCCGCTAAGCGTTTTGATCACGTGCATGTTGACTTGGTGGGCCCGCTCCCACCATCACACGGGCACACACATCTTTTGACGATGGTGGATCGCACCACGCGTTGGCCAGAGGCGATTCCTCTGACATCAACCACAGCGGAAGAAGTTGCGCGAGCATTTTTAGCAGCGTGAGTTGCGCGTTTCGGTGTCCCATCGGACATAACGTCCGACAGGGGTCCCCAATTTATTTCCGAACTATGGTCATCGATGGCCCGCAGCTTGGGGGTGAAGATTCATCGCACTACCGCGTATAACCCCCAGGCTAATGGTTTATGCGAACGCTTTCACAGGTCATTGAAAGCAGCCCTCAGAGCGTCACTGACGGATACAAATTGGGTGGACAAACTTCCATGGGTTTTATTGGGGTTGCGTTCTGCACCTAAGGAAGATTTGCATGCTTCCCCAGCTGAGTTAGTCTTTGCACAACCTCTCCATTTGCCGGGGGAATTTCTCCCCGATAATCCCGCACCAAATGGCCCCCCTGCTCAGCCGTGGCAGAGCGACTCGGGAGCAAACACACTCCCTGGCCCGGTCCATCACAGTTTCCCACACGTTTTTGTGCCAAAGGCTTTAAAAAATGCAGAGTTTGTTTTTGTTAGACATGATGCTCAACGTCCAAGTTTGCGACCATTTTATGACGGACCGTTCAGAGTGCTGGAGACCGGGCAGAAGCATTTTCTGCTAGATTTAGGGGGCAGAAGAGAGTTGATTTGCATAAACAGGCTCAAACCCACTTTTGTTTTGGCTGATGAGCAAGTGCAGCTCGCGAGGCCCCCCCGCCGTGGCAGGCCGCCGAAAGGACATTCTCCAGAATCTTCACAGAGACGTGCTAACAGCTTTAATCCACAGATGCAGAGAGACGCTGCAGGGGTAGCAAAGCCTGGTTGCAGCAGATTCGGCAGAAGGTTAAAACCCAGGCACTTGGTGGATTGATTAGCGATATATGGAGTGTTTTGTGTTTTTCTTTTTTATGCCATGCATGTTTTGCCCTTAATAGACGTTTGGGGGGGGGGGGGTAGTGTGGGTGACACACATGTTGAGCTCACATTTCCACAGAGATATGACTGCATGTATATTGGGGGTTTCACGTCTGGAAGGACAAAGGACTCGAATCTGCAGAAGATAACGAGGAGGTGTGAGATTTGCCTTTTTGTCCCACAGAAGATGCCCCGGAGGGATTTCCGGTTCATCAATGATTGAGAGACAATGGTAAAGGTTCAAAGAGATGCTTTGTGACTGTATGTTTACTGAAGCACCATGTGACTTGAGTTCTGATGCTGGAAACATATAAAAGGGTAATGTGATATGATTCTTCCTCTTCTTCCTGCTTTGAGAATGCTAGACGATGTGTTCTGTCAATAAAGCTGAACCTGAGAAATAAACTCAGCCTCATCATTCGAGCACATCCTCTACACCGTGCCTCTTCCGGGTAGGCCTTTATACCTTGGGTGGCGGCGGAACCAGAAAGGTGTAACCATCACCCATAACACACAATAATACTAAAAATAATCATTATTAATATATAACACACACACCCGTAGAAAAGTCCAAGACACGCACCATTAGACCTACCCAAATTTAACCCAAGTCACACACTAATGGTAAATGGGGCTGCACGGTGGGGCAGTGGTTAGCACTGCGGCAGCACAGTTTACCCTTGGCCGGGGGATTGTGGGGATCGTGGGATCGTGGGTTCGATCCCAGCCCCCGACCAACAGTGATCTGTGTGGAGTTTGCATGTTCTCCCCGTGTTGCGTGGGTTTACTCCGGGATTTCTCCGGTTTCCTCCCACATGCCAAAGACATGCATGTTAGGTTAATTGGCTGTTCTAAATTGTCCCTAGATATCTGTTTCCTATAGGCCCTTAGAATAGAGGGTTAGTATTAATGAAAGCGCTTTGAGTGGTCTTTGTGACTAGAAAAGCGCTATATAAGTGCAGGTTAGTTAGTTAGTTAGTTAGTAAATACAATAACAGGGCCTATCCATGCACACAAATAATGAAAACTAGAGGGGGACAGTTGGACTACTGTCCCACCTCCACACAGCCAGAGGGATTATTCTGCTGTCTCTATGATAAGACAGTCCATAGGACAAGATAAGCTGCTCTGCTCCGAATGCAAAATGTGAAAAATAATCCCAAAACATATATACAATCAAAACCTATCAAAACACTCCATAAACGGTCAATATGTTCATGCACACCCTGCTGTGCCAGCCCCCCACCCAACACCCTCACCCCACCACTTGGGCAAATTACACATCACACATACAAGTAAATGCAACAATACAGTGTTGGGCCTTTTTTTTTTTTTTTTTTTTTTAAACACACACACACACACACACAGGGCAATCCCACAGCGAGCAAGTGTGAAACATATCACCTCCATGGCTTGGGCAATACACACCTATTAACAAATTCTGCACCACCCCCCGCCCCCAATAAAAGTAGCCCACACTCTTTTTTTTTTTTTTAAATGAGCACTCAAACCAGCCACTTTTATGCATATACCATGTCAACACGACAATAACGCAGCCCTGGTAGTGCACATATTGACATTTCAAACAATAGCATGATAATAGGTCAACCCCAAAACCCATTGCCCCCTTGCCACCATACAGTCTCGATGGGGAGACCACCCCCCGGAGACCCGTCTGGCAGGTCCCGACCAGATCTTCTTCCACGCTTCGCCTCCGGAGATGAATCACGTCGGCACTCCGACACCTCCTTCTCCTCACCGGCACGTCTCAGCTTGTTGGGATGTCTCCACGACCCATTGGACATCTGAAGATAACTGTCCTCCCGGACGGCCACCACCTTCAGCCATCCCTGGTCCTCTCATCGTTTTCTCTTGCCATGGACCCCGCTTAGTTGAGCCTCCTCCCTGGGTCAAACTACGTCAGTGACCCACAGGGGAGCTCGACTCGGCTTCAAATGTCCACGACGTCTAGACCGGGCTTCCTCTCTGGGTCAAACCGCTCCAGCAACCCCATGAGAAGCCCAACTCGGCCTCCAGTGTTCCTGTGTGGCACGTCTGTCCACCGTGCCAGCCAGTCCTGCCCTGCTCTCTTTCATTCTGAACGCCAGTGAAGCCGATGCAGCCCCTTGCTTCTTGGTACCTCCCGGCCAAATTCTGGAAGCGTCCTCACAGCTCCACCCTCCATCACGGGCGTTTCACCGTGCTGCCCAGTTCCCACATCCAGGGTAACTTGAGCCCTGGCACCAAAACCCTCCCGCGATGGCCCTGGGTGGGATTAGTCCTATCCATCTCCGAGAATACTAGGCCAATCTTCGTGCCATACCACATCGTCCACCATGCACAGAGCCAATTGGTCCTACAAAGCACGGCCCAACCACTCCTCTCCGATACCGCTGGTGATTGTAAAGCCCAGTCTGTAAAACAGGTTGCAGCCCATCACGTTCGACCCCTTGACAGTCACCACGAACTGGATATTTGAGACCACAGCTGACTTGTACCTCTCCGTCAGCTCCAGCGAACCCACAATGGCTAGTCTGTTACCTCCATAGCCACAATACAGCGTCGACAGTCCTCTTACATGGTAATGCGGGAACAAACTCCTCACAGTAGGCCAGTTCAACACGGACACTGCTGCGCCTGTGTCCACCAACAATGGCATTTCCACGCCATCCAGCATCACATCACAATAAATACGCCCATCTGTGCTCAAGGAGACAGTGTGAATAACCATAGGAGTCGTAGTGGGGGAATCTGTTCTGTGTTGTCGCTCCCCTTGCTCAAACTTTTTGCAGGCCCTGGCGAAATGATGTAGGAGTCCACACTTGCCACAGCATTTGCTCCTCGCCGGACACTCTCTCGCCTTGTATCGGTGCTTGGTGGACCCGCAGCCCAAACATCTGGGCAACCCCGGGGCAGACCTAATCTTAATAGCGGTAGTGTAGTCTTCTTTATCTTCTGCGGTCATTGCTATCCAGATCCACAGCCTGCACCGCTGATTGTGAGTCAGACTGCCTCAACATTGTTCTCTCACCAAGGTCCTTTGATAGTTTATCTGCTGCTTCGTACTGTTGAGCTATCTCCACAGCTGCAGTCAGTGTCAGTTCACCAGAGTGCGTGAGGAGCCTGGACCGTGCCGCAACATACCATTGCACTGACTCTCCCGGCCGCTGGTGTAAATGGTAAATGGTAAATGGCACTCACTTATATAGCGCTTTTATTCTCATCTCTTGATGACCAAAGCGCTTTACAGATCCTGCTATCCACCCGCTCACACACACATTCACACACTGATGGCGGCAGGCTACCTAACATGGCGCTTCCAGACCCACCAGGAGCAATTGGGGGTGAAGTGTCTTGCCCAGGGACACAACAGCAGGATATCTGGGGAGAGCGGGATTCGAACCGCCAACCATGCAGTTATTGGACAACCTGCTCTACCTCCTGAGCCACTGCCACCCTGTCGGAACTGAATCCGCCGGACGATGACGTTCTCAGGAGCACGAAAGTAGCGCGCCATTAGCTCAATCATGTCCTCAGAATTATCACTCTCTCCCAATGTGCTGAGAATACGTTGCCCTTCCATGCAGAGATAATGGACCAGTATCACACGTACACGTAGTTTCTCCAATTTGCTGAGGTTCAATGCCGCCAAATAATTTTGGAATGCTGCAAACCACCTCACCCAGGGAAATGGTGGCTTGCGTGAGAAATCCAAAAATGTCTGAATACTAGAAACTCCTCTTTCCATAGCTGTATCCTCGTCACCAAATGTTATGTGCATAACCAATACTCCAGTGATGAGGCCGAAGGTGCAGTATAGCGTAACTTTATTAATGAACTCACTGAACTCTAAGGTGCTCCTGTCAAGGTAGAGGTGAGGGTCGAAAGAGACCGTGCCTCTTCCGGGTAGGCCTTATACCCTGGGTGGCGGCGGAACCGGAAAGGTGTAGCCGTCACCCATAACACACAATAATACTAATAACAATCATAATTAATACATAACACAGTGTTTGAAGTAGATAGTTTCCTCGGGTTTGCTTCATCTCACTCTCTCTCCCAGCCATTGATCATCCTCCTCTTGCTGCAATCTCCTCCATCTTATGAGAGTCAAGAGGGGCCACCTGTGGCCCTAGCTCTGCCTTGTTCTCCCTCCTTCTGTTCATAAGTTTGTCTTATGCATCAACCTCCTTCTCTTAACCTCATCCACTTCTATTTCCTCCTGTTTGCCCTCAATCTCCCCTCACTTGGTTTTAATATTGACCTTCCTCTTTCTTATTCCCCCCAACATTCATTTGATCTCACTTTCATCTCTTCACCTTTTTTATTTTCACCACACCTTATTAGCACTTATATTAACAGAACAAAATGGCCGACTTTCATTTTCCTGCTGCCTCTTCTCATTCTGCAGAAAACCTCTTTTTCTTTATTACACAGCAGATGTGTGGGTGCCGACACACACTTGCACACTCATGAAGATGCCCATACATGTGTGAGAAATACACAAACATGTTTGCTCCAAGCCTGAAACACTAATAGCCTTAGGATGTGCTGCCCTCTGTAGGATCTTTTCTAAGAGCACAGTTTCATTCAAATTTGAACAAGTTTTAGCATATCTTAAGGGTCTAACTTTAAAAATAAGAAATGATGAGCTAAACACATTAAAATAACCAGTTAAAGGTCAAATAATTCTTGTGAAAATGAATAAACACCACTACATTTTAATAACAAAGCTGAGGGATAGCACAATGAAACCAGAGATGTGTTCCCTTTCATACTCATTCAAGACACCACGGGGGTCAGTCTCTCTGGGTTGAGCACTTTTGGAGAGTAGAACTAATTTTACCAGCCTTTTCGACACGTGCACAATTGGAAAGTGTGTGGGGGGGGGGGGGGGCGGGGGCAATATGTTTTCCTCTGTCGCTTTTCAGCTGAAGATTTGGAATCGGTGTCTGTTTGATATTGTGCAGGGCACGTGGAGCCTCTTCTCTTTGGGAAGACAGCTGCCTCTCTGACTGATGTGTAAAGGCTGATAGGCTTGGCTAATTCGTAAGCATGGAAACCCAGATTTGATTTCTTCTGTAAACACAGTCTTTTTGAGCAAGGCAAGATTTTCCTGCCATGGTATGTACACTCAAAAAAAAAACAAATATTCCAAAATTCTTCTTGAAGACCAGGGGCTCCCCCAGAACCATTTGCCCCTGTAAACCCTTTTGTGTAGCAACAGCTCTTTCAAGGGTTCTTTGCATCAAAGCTGTGCCAGAAATAACCCTTCTGATCCAATGAACCCTTTGAAGAAGCAAGAATTTTTGATGAAAGCATAAGCATTGGCAGATCTTCAACTTAAAATACTGTAACATTGGGGCTGTGAGGAAGGGGCAGGGATTCTCCCGGTATGCTTTGCGCTGCGGAGGGATCAAATACTGTTATTATCCATGTGTTCTAAGTGTTATTGCTGTGCCATTATAACTGTGTTATAAGACTGTTATGTATGACATAAGTGAGCCATGAGCCGTCTCATGCCAAACAACCAACTGAACTTTATTACAGAAAATAGGGATATATACACAGCGGCCGCAGCCCGCCTGACGTCATCCCAATTGACGCCCAACATCAGCTACGGCAAGCCCCAGAGCTCAAACTCACACATCACATCCCCCCCCCCCTTCACAAAATGCAGAACCAGCAATAACTTTAGTGAATCAAACTCCCTTATTATACCTTAAAGAACACTCCCCTCTTTTGAAGCTCAGAACTAGGGTCCGCCAGTGGACCACCACTGGACCCAGAGTGGCTAAGTGGATAATTCTGCCACTCTTTTTAGCCACGCTCCTAACTAAACAGTCACTTTTTTTCACACAGTCTTCCATGGGGAGAACAGTTCTGCCTGAGGGGTTTTGTGGCGTGCCCGTGGCAGCCGCATCCCTGGAGCTGCCGGACTCCTGGGGCTCGGCTCCCACACTGCGGTGTCCAACTCCCGCAAAGCCTCACCACCTGGAGCAGCCCCCTGAACACACCATAGTTGGTTCACATGCCAAACCAAACCGTCTGTCAGCCAAAAGCACGCTGTTCCCAGCTTCGCTACAATCATCACCGGCGCCAGTTGTTTCGCTGGCTGCGGCCCAGTCAGTCGCCATCCCGGTCTCTCGACGATACGAACCTGAACTCAGACCATGATTTTGAGCAGCGCCTTACTTGGTTTTATGCGTTGTCATTGTGCTCCCGGTGGCTCTGCGTGGTTGTTCAGCTTGGGACCTCCATCATGCTGCGGTGGTTCCATAGTCACGTGTTCGTTGCGGACTCTTCACCCGTTAACTCAGTCATAATCTCCGTAGCTTGTTGAGCGAGGGTATGGAAACAGTCTGGTTCTTCCTCTCTGCCGTCTGAAGTGCTCTGCTGTGCCACGTCATGTGTTGTGTTTGTGCCCAGTTGCCACTGCTGCATTTCGGAGCTGTTTGCATGCTCAGGCTCCCCCTCCAAGCGGCTCTCCTCCTGAGAGCGTGGAGTGGACATTTTGGTGTCGGTGCCACTCTTAATTACTTTGTCAGTGTCATTCTCGATGGGCACGGGCTCCATCTCCTCCTGAGCGCACAGGGTGGATGGAGCATTGTCGATGCTGTCCCGTTTTACCTCATCCCACACCATGTTGTCATCCAGGTCCGCTGTGCCCCAATTGCCACATCCGGACCATTCAAACCCAGCACTGTCTCTGATAGCGAAACCCAGTCTGTAGAAAAGGTCACATCCCATAATGTTGTCACCACGCGCTGTCACCTGGAACGTGAAGTTGTACACAATTTTGGGTTTACAGCAGTCATTTCTACTGTTTCGACATTGCACAATCTGTAACCACCATATCAGTACAGCGGTGTTGGGTTCTTCTGGATTTTGTGGTTGGGGAAGAACTTTTTCACTGTGGCCCAGTTCAACAATGACCACACCGCCGCCGTGTCAAGCAGAAGTGGTACAGCTACTCCAGCTAATTCAACCATGCTGTACGAACAACCACTGATGCCGGGGCTTACCAAACGAATGGTCATTGTTGGCTGTTGGGCTGGCTCACTTGGCAGGCCCCACGGTGCTGTTGACCGGCATACACTGGCGAAATGGTTCAGGCACCCACATTTGATACACCATTTTCCTCTTGCCAGGAAAAACTATGCTCCGCCCCGGTGTGTCGGGGACCCACAGCCCCCGCAGACGGGGCCTCCCAGAGTGGACCTTCAGCTCACTGCATTCGGCTTGCACTCTTCTGCCGTGTTCTCTTTGTCCACCGTGTTCACCAGGCTAATTGGCATCATCTGTCCGGGTAACCTCTGTGTTTGGCGCCCATTTAGCTCCATGGCTAATTTCTCCATTGCTTCTAGCTGGGATGCTAGCTCTACCGTGCTAGCTAGCACCCTGTCGTTTGGTGCCATTAACATCTTTACCCACGGCCTTGTGTTATGTGTGTGTTCGGCAAAATAGCGAGCAAGAAGTTCGACAGCATCCGCATATGACTCTGTTGGTCCTAACTTGTGGAAAATTCTCCGACCCTCTATGCCGAGTCTGTGGATAAGAAGAGTTTGTTTCCTTACTTCATCGAGTTTACCCAGGCCCAATGCTGCAACATAGCTCTTGAACGCGTCCAGTCACCATGGCCACAGGACTGCTGGTTCCTCTGGGTGCTCCAGAAAGGGCCATAGCGGTGTCACGCACGCTTCCATGGTTTAATCCCCCATCGCCAAATGTTATGTATGAAATAAGTGAGCCGTGAGCTGTCTTATGCCGAACAACCAACTGAACTTTATTACAGAAAATAAGGATATACACACAGTGGCCGCAGCCCGCCTGACGTCATCCCGTCTGACACCCGACGTTGGCTACAGCTAGCCCCAGAGCTCAAACTCACACATCAGAAAGACCAGTTGTGTTAGCGTTATTTTCCCTGTATGTGATAGATCATGTGACTGTTTCACCATGAGTGAGATGAGGGTCTGTGTGAATGACCTCCCCTCCATTCTGTGTAGTGAATGAGTGAGAAATAAATGCCTGTTGCACAATCATCTCTCATTATTTGTGTGATCCCCATGCAACGTCACACTGGTGTCAGGAGTGGGATAATTGAGAGATGGAAGCAAGGATCAAGGCAGAGATTCGGCGGCTCGAGCAGCTCATTGCCCAGATAGAGACGAAGATGAACTGCGGAGCAGACACGCCAGCCCCCAGAGATGCTCGCCATGACGAATAGGGAAGCGGACCAGAAGGGGACACCGTACCCCACTTTCTGCCCTTTTCAGAGCAGAGCGGATCAGAAAGAGCAAGCGTGCAGTGACTGACCAGAAGACAGGTTTGTTTATCTCTGCTCTTTGTGTAGTGCATGTCACGATGCACCGACTGGCAAAAGTCCACCACAGACCTTGCGACAGATGTGCTTATCTGCCAGGATGTCCAGTCTCACCCCATGTAACTGGGAGTGGTCCACCACAGACCTGTGACACATGTTGTTTTTAGTTCTGCCAGGATGCCCAGTTTCACCCTCCACACCCTCGGAAGGGCGGGGTTGCTGCTTGAGTTGCCGACTGCCCAACCCATGTGACAGGTAGTACCGGTTTTCATAGTTACCCAGTAGCAAGCAAACCAATGCCTGACCTGACATGAGATATGTCTTGTAAGTCACAAAAAACATATTACAGACAGTTAACAACAACAAAAAAAATTGATTTTTGCCAGAGTGTCACTTTAAGCAAATTGTGAAAACAAGTTAAATGGTCAATTACTGTGCTAAAGTTTCTTGGTTGAGATGTTGAGATGAAAAAAAAAAAAAAAAGTTTTTTGTTGCGTTTTTTATGTCAGCACCATCAGTGTAAGTGCTGTTGTGGGGTGGATCCCCACTTTCCCCCCTTCCCTTTGTTATACTACTGAAAGGAGAGAATAAAGTTAGATTAAGATGGATGCTGTTTTAATCATTGTAGACTGTTGAACTCCATGTTAAGGACTAGTCATTAGCTAGATAGTTACTCTTCCTGGCTTATAATTAACACTTGCAGACTTTGACTTAAATATGACCAGTGGATATCCATGTTACGCAAAATATTTATGCATTTAAATTAGTTCCACTTTTCCCCAATGTTTTCAGTATTAAAGTTGTAGTTTTTGTTTTAGCTGTCCTTCATAAAGAACAAACGTGTCCAAAATAGGATGTGACATATGTGCTGACTGACTTTTTCTTACCTGCAGTGTCTGATAACAGTTAAACTTCATGAGCCACTGACTTCCGGGAAGATGACGGAGAGACATAACGCTTAAACAGAGAGCTCTCCCTAGCCGGATTAAAAATCATCGGTAAATGGCCAACTCGACATAAGCGGATCAATAAACTAAGGGATGAAAACACGAAGGAGCCGGGCACAAGGACAAAAGCAGAGTAAAATTAAAGAATTCCTCTTCAACAACGCAGGAGAAACCGCTGAACACGGGGCCCAAAAAAACGAGGTGACTGCAGCAGAGAAAATGGAGGACACACTCGATACCATGAACACTGGCATCGCCAGTTTGGGTAAAGAATTGAGAGACTTCAAACGGCAGCTACAACAGGATTTAGCGGCTCTTAAGGAGGAGCTGAAAAAAGAGATTAAGGAGGAAATTATGGGCCTCCGAAGAGAAATGGAGCGCAAGCTAGCAGAAAACATGAAGGAGCTGCGCTCCCAGCGGGCGTGTATGACAGAAGCGCAGGCCCGAATATCAGAGCTGGAAGATTGGAATAGCGAGGCAAGCGAACAGCTGCAGACCCTGACGGCACAAATGCAGAGGATGCAGGAGAAAGTAACCGACTTGGAGAGCAGGTCCAGACGGGGCAATATACGCATCTTCGGGATCCCAGAGGGCATTGAAGGCAACTCGATGACGAAATTCATGGATCAGTTCTTAAAAAAAGAGCTGGAACTGCCCAGCGAAGCGGATCTGCAGATTCAACGAGCGCACAGAGCCTCGGCACAGAACCCGAACCCACGCTCTACACCCAGGTCAGTTGTGGTAAACTTTCTGAAATATGATGTAAAGGAAAGAATCCTGACACGAGCGTGGAAAAAAAAGATACGAATCGGCGACAAGCAGATATTCTTTGATCATGACTACCCGGCAGAAATTGTGCAGCAGCGGAAGAAATATGCCAACATTAAAAAAACGCTGAAAGAAAAAAAAATTAGATTCCAAACGCCGCTAACGAAGATGAGGATTCATTGGGAGAACGGCATGAGGACATACAACACAGCCAGAGAGGCAGCGCAGGACATGATGGAGCGGGGCCTTGAGGTGAGCGTGCCGGAGGAAACGGTAGGAGCAGCGGCGGCCCTGAACGCATCACGACAGCCGGAGTGGAGGCGAGTGAATGGCAAAAGACGGGGGGAGACGTGGAGCAGCGGGCCCAGGAAAGACTACAAGGCTTTCAACTGAAAGCCTAGATTATAACAAAGATTAAGAAAGACACAGAAGAAATGAAGGCCAAGAAGACAAGGTAAAAGAGAAACAGACGGCTAGGAGAGGTTTAAGTGATATTTGTTGGACATTTCTAGACTAATGACTATTTCTTGGATAGTAAATACAGGTCTAGGGAGGGCCCTACACTCGGTGAGGACATTCCCTCCACCCACCAACAGGGACCAGTGGGCAGAAGAAAGGCCCAAAGTACGGAGGTCGAGATTTTTTAATGTGTTTTTATATAAATATGTGTTATTTTTGTTGTTAAAGGGGCTAGGAGCACAAGTTAAAAAAATGGAAAAACATGATTATGGGTAAAAATCTTAAGATAATGACACTAAACGTGAATGGTCTGAACTCACCTGTTAAAAGGGAAAGAATAATAAGAAAATTCAAGAAGGAAAAAGCCGAAATTATATTTATGCAAGAGACACATTTGAGCAAGACAGAACATGTGAAACTAAAGAGATTTGGCTATAAGAACTCCTACTACAGTTCATTTAAGGGAGGAACTAAAAGGGGGGTTATGATACTAATCTCAAATAAAATACAATTTGAATGTGAACAGGAAATCCAGGATAAAGAAGGCAGGTATGTAATAATAAAGGGTAGAATAGATGGAATGCAGATCACATTAGTGAACATCTATGCCCCACCAGAAAGTGACAAGGGTTTTTTTCAACATCTGTTTGATCTCATAGCAACACACAGTGAAGGAGTCCTAATTTGTGGAGGAGACTTAAATGCTGTCATGGATCATGAAGTTGACACAACAAGTGTTAAGAAGACAAAAAAACATGTAACAAAGTTCATAAGAACCTCACTGGCAGAAATGGGTATGGTAGACATTTGGAGGAACCTGCACCCACTCGAAAAAGACTATACACATTATTCAGCAGTCCATAAAGTACACTCTAGAATAGATTACTTCCTTATGAATGAAGGTGACAGACACAGGGTGAGAAATTGTTGGATTGGAGGGGCAGAAATATCAGATCATAATCCTATATACATGGAAATAAATTTAAACAATAGAAAACGACAAACAACATGGAAACTTAATGTAGGACTGTTAAATGATGATAAAATGAAAGAAAGAATAAAAGTAAACATAAATGAATATATCCAAGAGAATGACAATGAAGAAGTGGACCCAACAATACTATGGGATGCACTAAAAGCCGTGTTAAGAGGTAAATTAATTGTTGAAACAGGAAAAGCAAATAAGACTAAACTGGAAGCATATGAACAAAGATGTGAGAGACTGAGGGAATTAGAACATAAACACCAAAGCACAAATGACCCAAAAATATATCAAGAAATTAAAGAAGAAAAAATAAAGATAAAAGAAACACAAATGGATGAAATTGAAAGGAAAAATAGATATCTAAAGCAAAAATATTATGAAACGGGACCAAAAGCCACAAAACTGCTGGCAAAACGGTTAAGAAAACAACAAACAATGAATAATGTATACAAGATTAAAGACCCCACCACAAATAAAACCACAGTTAACCCAGAAAACATCGAAGAAATATTCCATAATTTCTACCAAGAACTATACTCGCAACCTGAAGAAACAAATACTAAAGATATTAAAAAATTTCTATGCACATTGGACTTGCCATCAATAGGAAATCAACAAAATGAAAAGCTAACAGCAGAAATAACAACACAAGAGATTAGAGATGTGATTAAGTCACTTAAAAACGGTAAATCACCAGGTAGTGATGGATACCCATCTGAGTTTTATAAACTGTTTATAGAAGAACTCACGCCACAACTCCTAAAGTCATTTAATTGGACGCTGAACAACAACAAAATACCTCCATCATGGAACGAAGCAATCATTTCAGTCATTTTAAAGCCAGGGAAAGATAGAGAACAATGCGGAAACTATAGGCCAATCTCTTTATTAAATGTGGATTATAAAATATATACAACAATTATATGTAAACGAATAAAGACATTCTTGACGGAATTGATAGAAGATGATCAAACTGGTTTCATAGAGGGACGCCAAACACATGACAATATCAGGAGAACAATACATATAATTAATCAAATACATAAAGAAAAGAAAAGCGCAGTAATAATGAGTTTAGACTCAGAAAAAGCATTTGACAGGGTTACCTGGAAATTCCTATATAGTGTGCTGGAACGCTTTGGATTTAACGAAAAATCAGTACAATGCATAAGGACGCTGTATCAAGAACCTGTGGCAAGAATCAAGATAAACGGTAGCTTAACAGACAAAGTAAATATACAAAGATCAACTAGGCAGGGATGCTGCTTATCGCCCACCTTGTTTGCTCTGTTCATAGAGCCACTGGCTCAAGCGATACGACAAAATAAGAAATTAAAAGGTGTAACAATAAAGGGGGCGGAACACAAGATTGGGCTATTTGCAGACGATATTATAGTTTACCTTGAACAACCAGATGAATCAATAATGGAAATGATGAACTTGATAGAAAATTTTGGAAAATTATCAGGATACAAGATAAACATAACAAAAACACAAATACTGACATTCCACTATAACCCTCTAGACCAGATAACTGATAAGATCAAACTAAACTGGAAACAAAAAGAAATAAAATACCTTGGAGTGAACATACAAAAAGATCTAAGCAAAATCTATAAAGCAAACTATGATAGGTTGGAACAAGAAATAAAAAAAGATATCGATAGATGGTCAATCTTAAATATGGATCTGAATTCAAAAATTGAGACAGTCAAAATCAGCATACAACCTAGATTACTTTACCTCTTCCAGGCTCTACCAACAGAGATTCCAGATGCCCAATTCTCAAAGTGGGACAGGATGATATCGAGATTTGTTTGGGGAGGTAAAAAACCAAGAGTGAAATATAAAACTCTCCAGTTACCAAAAGAGAAAGGAGGCATGGGCCTACCGAGTCTAAAAGAATATTACTACTCGGCACAAATAAGATATATCATATGTTGGTGCGACGAGGGATATGAGGCAAAATGGAAAGAAATGGAAAAGGAAATTGAGGGACTCCCAGTACAAAGCATAATAGGAGATAAAGATGCATATAAGCAAATCAAACAAATAGACCCAATCACTAAATTTACTTTAGAACTGTGGTATAAAATAGTACAAAAGTATAATATAAAGGAAGACATAAAACTATTGAAATGGGTAGCATTTGTCAGTTTGAACCGGCAAAACAAGATAGGGGATACAAAAATCTGGTGAACAAGGGAATCACAGCATGGGGCAATATCGGAAAAAAAGATCTCGGGAGCTTTGTAAACATCAGGAGAAAATTTAAACTAGAAAGATCGGAATTCTTCAGATATCTGCAGATGAGAGACTATTATATGAAGAAGATTAGGCATAACCTCCAAACAGATGTGAGCGAGATTATACAACTCATTTTAAGCTCATATACAGGAAATAAAACAAGAATTATTTCAAAGCTATATCAGAAACTTATGGCAAACAATCATTCAAGTAACTATATAAAGGAGAAATGGGAGAAAGAGCTCAATTTAAACATAACAGAAGAAAGCTGGCAGGAAATATGGAAAACACAACACACATCAACAAATTCAAGAACATGGAGGGAATTTGGATGGAAAAACCTGATTCGCTTTTTCATTACACCACAGATTCAAGGAAAATATACAAATACCCAATCTTTATGCTGGAGGGGATGTGGGGCTCAAAATGCAGACCACTCACATATGTTTTGGAAATGCTGCAAAATCTCATCATTCTGGAAATCTATACATGAGACAATACAGAGGATATTAGGATATAATATACCAATGAACTGTAACCTGATGTACCTATGTGATCTTAAAAGAGACAATGTTATACAGGCTGAGGACAGATATCTAGTTAAAATCTTGTTGATTGCATGTAAAAAAACAATCACAAAAAAATGGCGATCAGAAGTTCTTCCTGACCAAGAGCAATGGACTGACATTATTGAGGACATACGTATGATGGAAAAACTAACATATCGACAAAGAATGCAAGAAGGACTGTGGGGAAAAAAATGGCGGAAATGGACACACTACAAAGTGCAACAACGAGACAGATATTGAAAGAATAACCAAAGACGCTGGAAAAACCAGAAGAATTAAGAGATGGAAACTAAAAACTTGATGCTCCAACATTTGTCCCCCCCCCCTTTTTTTTTTTTTTTCTTTTTCTTTTTTACTCTAGCCCCTTTGTTTTTTTAAATGTAGACTGTGATCTGAATGCAATATATATAATGAATAATGAATAAAAATCTTAAGTTACAAAAAAAAACTTCATGAGCCACAAGATGCGGATGATGCTGTGAGTTCTCTAATTAAAATAATCATAGGATGTCCTGTAAGAACTGTTAACACAAGTTCTATTGAATATGATGGGAGAAGGCATATCTGCAAGAGTCAAGTGCACATCTGCAGATGAAGAGACTGCTGCTGGACTCAAGAAGTCTTGAGATATCGTAAGACATCTCTACCCTATGATGTCTTCCATAGTGGAAGCAGAGCTTAAGGACGAGGGGGATGACTCGCTCATCACAGAAGCTGAGTGTTATGTCCACAAAACCTGGTATTGAAGGAGATGGACGAGGAGGTTGCGCTGGAACTTGGCTTTATTGATAACTATGTACAATACATGTTTTACAGCACTTGGCGGAGCCGTCCGGGCGAGCGAGCCCCAAATGGCGGACGCTCTTATTATATGGCGGCCGGACGCAGGCGACATCCCACCCGCACTTCACACTAAAACCCCCCATAACATCCCCCCTCCCTTTACAAAACAAGAAAACACACCTAATTAGAACCCACCCAAATCTGGAGACACAAAACCCAAGCAAACACACTAAAATAAAAGCAAACATAAAAACACTAAAACCTAAACTAAGTTAGAACTGGTGGGTAGACAGCCACATGGCCTGCAAGGCAAAGTGGTTTATTCTGCCACTTTTCTTTTTTTTTTTTCCAATAGTCCGGCCGTGCTCCTACCTAAAAATGTCCCCTGACACTCCTTTACCATCTCCCATGGTAAGGGTGGGTCGGGCTGGGAAAACAGTTCAGTCTGAGGGGCTTTGAGGCGGCCCCATGGTGGCCTCCTCCCTGGAACTATGAAGCAGGCTCATGCCCCCCCCTCCCCCCACCGAAGCTTCAAAACGGGCTCCTGGCGGCCTCCTCCCTGGAGTCTTGAAACGCACTCGTGGCGGCCGCCCCCCCGGAGCTGTCGACCCCCTGGGGCCAATCTTCATGACGCCGGGGCCTGAGTCCCATACTGTGGTAGTCAACTCCCGCGGAGCCCCGCCGCCTGGAGCCACCACCTGGACACGCCGTAGTGTGATCGCGTGCCAAACCGAATCATCCGTCTGCCGAAAGCACGTTGTCCTCAGCTTCACCACAATCCACAGTAGTGCCTGTTGTTTCGCTGGCTGTGGCCCGGTCAGTCGCGATTTCAGTCTCCCGTCGATGCGAACTCGAACCCAGTCCATAACATGGAGCGGCGCCTTACTTGCTTACTTGTTTTCCTGCATCATCGCCATGCTCCCGGTGGCTCTGCATGCCTGCTCAGCCTGGGACCTCCATCGTGCTGCAGCGGTTCTGTTGTCGCCGTGTCACTGCGGACCCTTCACCCGCTGTCTCCGTCATTGACCAAAACTCAACCTGAGCATCCAGCAGTGGTTGCTCCACATGCTGGCTCTTAAATACGCTGGTCATCAGGACGCAGCAGGTGTGTAATCACGCAGGTGTGTCCAATAGGCTTCTTTCACGCTTCCGGGTTCATGACACCAGAAGCAGTCATTGTTGTGTTTAGCAACTTTCAGCTAGCGTAGCCCAGAATACAATAATGGCTCAGGCCACATCTAGATGTCATTGCAGTGTTCCTCTTTGTAAAGGAAACAAACAATGACAACCTTGTTTTCACGCTTTTCCCAGTGATATAATTGCAAAGAAGAAGTGGATTCAGGCAATTTGTCACGATGAAGGCTCATATTTTACAATAAGCAGGGGAAGTACTTTTTGTTTGTAGCCTTCACTTCACAGAAGAAGTCTTCACAGAAACGACTCTTCGCAAACGGCTTAAAATCGGGACAAACCCAAGTCGTTTTGAGTGGTATAACTGGGGATCATCAAAAACGTGAGTCTGTTTATGGCAGAGCAGCTATTCAATTAGGCCATGAAGTCCGTCTGGAGCTTGAGTGCCATCATGAGGAGGACATCTTCCCTGGCATTACAGCCGGAGCTGATCATGACTATGCTGCTGCTCCCAATCCAGGTAGATTGCCTCTTCATCAGAGTTAATATTATTTGTCAGTTGTTGATTGTCACGATGAAGGCTCAGAGGCTCGGAGGATCGTCACTTCCTTGTGGTAACGTAACGTATCGTCACTTCCTGTTTTGCTGTCTGCCTGTGTGGTTGCTCTCCAGCTATTAGCTATGGCTACTAGCTCTCTTTCCTCTCCTCTGGTGTGCTCTCTCTGTCAGATGTTTAGCTACACCTCTGCCTCTTTTAGCGATAACGGTAAATGTAATAAATGTTGTCTTTTTGAGGCGCTCGAGGCGAGGTTGTCTGATTTGGAATCCCGGCTCCGCTGCATTGAAACACCGTCTGCGCCAGTTAATCTTGACGGACGCCCATTAGCTGCAGCGGAGCTAGCTAGCTTAGGCCCCCCTGTCAGCGGTTCCCCGGCTCTCCTCAGCAACGAGGAGACTGGGTGGGTGACGGTGAGAAGGAAGCCTAGTCGCAAAGCCCCGGTTCACCACCAACCTGTTCACGTTTCTAATTGTTTTTCCCCGCTCAGCGACACACCCGCTGAGGAAAAAACTCTGATCATTGGCGACTCTGTAGTCAGAAACGTGAACCTAGAGACTCCAGCGGTCATAGTCAAATGCATTCCTGGGGCCAGAGCAGGCAACATCGAGTCAAATCTGAAAATGCTGGCTAAAAGTAACTGTAAATACTCCACAATTGTTATTCACGCTGGCATTAATGACATCCATCTCCGGCAGTCGGAAGTCACCAAACTTGATGTAGAATCGGTGTGTGACTTTGCAAAAACGATGTCTGCCACTGTAGTATTCTCTGGGCCCCTCCCCAATCTGACCAGTGATGACATGTTTAGTCGCTCGTCATCCTTGAACCGCTGGCTGTCTGTGTGGTGTCCTAAAAATGACGTGGGCTATATTGACAATTGGAGCTCTTTTTGGGGAAAACCTGGTCTTATGAGACGAGACAGCATTCATCCCACTTTGGATGGTGCTTCTCATTTATCTAACAATCTGGCATCTTTTTTATCCAAATTTCCAAAACCATGACTACTCAGAGTTGGGACCAGGAAGCAGAGTCGCAGTCTTACACGCCTCTCTGCAGCTCCTCTTCATCCGCCACCCCTCAGCTTAGCCCCTGTCTTCCCCATCAGAGAATCGTTGTCTGCTCCCTCCAAAGTAAATAAAAATATCATGCATAAGCATCCCAAAGTGATAAAGCAAAACATTGGTAAAACTCAAATTAAACATAAAGCCTCTAAATTGAATGATTTGGCCTCTGTTCCTCCTCATAATTTAAAAATTAAATGTGGTTTACTAAATATTAGGTCTCTAACTCCCAAGTCTCTGTTAGTCCATGATCTGTTAATTGATCATCAGATTGATTTAATTTCCCTTACAGAGACTTGGTTAGGGCAAGAGGATTATGTTGGTTTAAATGAATCAACTCCCTCTGGTTATTTAAACTGTCAAAATCCCAGAAGTTCTGGTCGTGGAGGAGGAGTAGCAACAATTTACCATTCCAAATTACTAGTTAATGTAAAGCAAAAAACATGTTATAATTCCTTTGAGGGCCTGGTCCTCAGTATTGGGCACTTTAGCAATTTTAGGTTAAACCCAATTTTATTTGCCATAGTTTATCGTCCCCCATCAACCTACTCAGAATTTTTATCCGAATTTGCTGATTTCTTAGCTGATTTAGTGCTGAAATCTGATAGAATAATTATAGTAGGGGACTTTAATATACATGTGGATGTAGATAGTGACTGCCTTAATGTGGCATTTAATTCAATATTAGACTCGATTGGGTTTTCTCAGAAAGTAGGAAATTCTACTCATTACCTCCACCATACATTGGACCTTGTTCTGACATATGGCATAGAAATAGAAAATCTTGTAGTGTCTCCTCATAACCCTGTACTGTCAGACCATTGTCTGTTAACCTTTGATTTTACCATTTCTGACTATTTGGCTCCTAAAGAAAAATATTATTACAGTAGATGCCTCTCAGATGATGCTGTTTCCAAATTTATGCAGATTGTTTCCTCTATGCCATGTGTCAACACAACGGAAATAAGCTATAGACAGCTTGCTCCTTCTGTAATTGATAACATGGTGGATAGTGTTTCAGCTTCTCTGCATCAGGCTCTAGACTTGGTGGCCCCCTTAAAAAAGAAAAAGTCTAATCAGAGATTTCTAACTCCTTGGTTCAACACAGAAACTCGTAGCTTAAAACAGAAGACTCGTCAATTAGAAAGAAAATGGCGCTCTACTAATTTAGATGAAATCTATTTAGCTTGGAGAAATCATCTTTTAATTTATAAAAAATCTCTTAGAAAAGCTAGAACAAGTTATTACTCTGCATTAATAGAAGAGAACAAGAATAATCCCAGGTTTCTTTTCAGTACTGTAGCCAGGTTGACAAAGAGTCAGGACTCTGTCAATCCTAGCATTCCCTTAGAGCTTACTAGTCAGGACTTTATGAACTTTTTCAATAATAAAATTTCATCCATCAGAGATAAAATCAATCAGATTCTTCCCACAGTTAACTTAAATACTGTAACTACTACAACTCCTTCTTTTGATGTCTGTCTTGATGAGTTTACTCCAATCGACCTTTGTGAGTTAGACAAAATAGTTTCCTCATCCAAACCTTCAACTTGTCTTTTAGACCCTATTCCTACTAGGTTATTTAAAGAAGTCTTCCCACTTATTGGTAGCTTTATTCTTCATATAATCAATTCTTCATTAACTTTACGCCATGTACCGCAGGCTTTTAAAACAGCTGTGATTAAACCCTTACTCAAAAAGCCAACGCTAGATCCAGGAGCTTTAGCTAACTATAGACCAATCTCTAATCTCCCTTTCATTTCAAAAATCTTAGAAAGAGTTGTTGCTACGCAATTATTCGACCACCTGCAGGGAAATGGTTTACTTGAAGAGTTTCAATCTGGGTTTAGAATCCATCATAGTACTGAAACAGCCTTAGCGAAGGTCACTAACGACCTCCTCATTGCATCTGATAATGGACTAGTTTCTGTACTTGTCCTTTTAGACCTTAGTGCAGCTTTCGATACTATCGATCATAATATTCTACTTGATAGATTAGAACACTATGTTGGACTTAATGGAACTTCGTTGCAGTGGTTTAGATCTTATTTATCTGATAGGTTCCAGTTTGTTCATGTAAATAATGAGTTTTCTTTCAACTCAAAGCTTAGTCATGGAGTTCCACAGGGATCTGTGCTAGGCCCTACTCTTTTTAGTTTATATATGCTTCCGTTAGGCAACATTATTAGAAAGCACTGTATACATTTTCATTGTTATGCAGATGACACACAATTATACCTGTCAATGAAGCCAGATGATAGTAATCAATTAGCCAAGTTAGAAGCCTGTCTTAAGGAAATCAAAGCTTGGATGACTTGTAATTTCCTGCTATTGAATTCAGATAAGACTGAAGTCATTCTTGTTGGTCCAAAAAACCTTAGAAATTCCTTTCCAAATCAAACTTTCAGTTTGGATGCAGTTACTCTTTCTCTTAATAGCTCTGTGAGGAACCTTGGAGTTATTTTTGATCAGGATTTGTCCTTCAATTCACATATTAAATTTGTTTCTAAGACTGCCTTCTATCATTTGCGTAATATTGCCAAGATTAGGAGCATCTTGTCTCAGAGTGATGCTGAGAAACTGATCCACGCTTTTGTTAGCTCGAGATTAGATTATTGTAATTCTTTATTATCAGGTTGTCCTAAAACATCTTTAAAAAGTCTTCAGCTGATCCAAAATGCTGCAGCAAGAGTTTTAACAGGTACTAGAAAGAGAGATCATATCTCTCCGGTTCTGGCCTCCCTTCATTGGCTTCCCATAGAGTTTAGAATTAAGTTTAAAATCCTTCTTCTTACTTACAAAGCTCTAAACAATCAGGCTCCTTTTTATTTAAAAGATCTGATACTACCGTATTATCCTAACAGAGCACTACGCTCCCAAAATGCAGGACTACTTGTAATACCTAGAATCTCCAAAAGTACAATGGGAGGCAGAGCCTTCAGTTATCAAGCTCCTCTCCTGTGGAATCAGCTGCCAATCTGGATTCGGGAGTCAGACTCGATCTCTGTTTTTAAGATTAGGGTTAAAACCTACCTTTTTGATATAGCCTACAATTAGGGAGGGATCATGTGTTTCTGAACCCTCCCTTAGTTATGCTGCTAATAGGTTTAGTCAGCCGGGGGACCTCCAGTAATGCACTGGGCCTCACTCCTTTCCTCACTCTCTATGAAATATTTTTTTTTTGCTGGTCATTAACATTTGTTTGTTCTCTCCCATAGATTGAGTCCCCATCGTGCTGTTTGCTCTCTACATGTCTGTTCTTTTCATCTTCTCTGTCCCCTCACCCCCCAGCCAGTCGCAGCAGATGACTGCCCCTCCCTGAGCCTGGTTCTGCTGGAGGTTTCTTCCTGTTAAAAGGGAGTTTTTCCTCTCCACCGTCGCCAAGTGCTTGCTCACAGGGGATCACCTGATTGCTGGGGTCTTTCTGCAACTGTGGGGGTTCCCCCCTACAGTTGATAGTGCTATGAGATGACTGTTGTTGTGAAATGGTGCTATATAAATAAAGTTGAATTGAATTGAATTGAATTGATTGTTCAGTAATCATACAGAATTTATTCATATTGGATGCTTATAAAACAACTGACAAATAAGGGCAGCACGGTGGCGGAGTGGTTTGCACTGCAGCAGCACAGCAACTCACCCTTGGCCGGGGGATCCTGGGTTCGATCCAGCCCCTGACCAACAGTGATCTGTGTGGAGTTTGCATGTTCTCCGCGTGTCTGCGTGGGTTTACTCCGGGATTTCTCCGGTTTCCTCCCACATGCCAAAAACATGCAAATTAGGTTAACTGGCATCAAAACTGGGGATTCTAAATTGTCCTTAGGTATGACTGTGAGAGTGAATGGTTGTCTGTCTCTCTGTGTTGGCCCTGCGATGGACTGGCGATCTGTCCAGGGTGGACCCTGCCTCTCACCCAAAGATGCTGGGATAGGCTCCAGCCCCCCTGCGACCCGAAAAGGATTAAGCGGAAGAAGATGGATGGATAGATGGATTACTGAATAAGCTATGAAACCAGAAGACTTATAGATGCAAATAAGTGTCTATTTGTATGTGGTCTGGTATTAGGTATTAAACACTACTTTAATCGTGGTGATTGTTATGTCCGAGTTTGCAGTTGAGAACGCCAGAAGTGGTGCTGAAAACTTGTTTATTAAATACAGGGCTCCGTGCACCTAACTACACATGCAGCTGCTGGCAGAGGTAAAGGCGAAAGAGACCGGCCCCCTACCTGCAGCCCTTCTTATACCCATGGGGTTAGCGGGACCGGAAGACGGAACAACCACCCGATGCCACACAAATAAGAGCTCCATATGAAATACAATATATGAACAATAAATAACTACATTACACCCCACCCCCCCCACCCCCGGTAGAAAAATCCAAAACACACATACAATCAGCCCACCCCAATTTGGAACCCAAATCATCCGCTAAGCAAAACTAAACTAAAATTACAAAAGGGGCCAATCGCATTCACACAAAATAACTAAAATTAGGGGAGATGGGTAGACTGCCGTCCTACCCCCCCACCACACACACACACACACACACACACGGCAAGGCGGGTTATTCTGCCGCCCATGATATATAAAAGTCCAGTTATAAACTAAAAGAAAATTACTGCCATGTCTCCTACTTAAAACAGAACACCAAAATAATCCCAGAACTACTGTATAAATACAGATTAATAACTAACAACATATACACATCCATAGCTCGGTGAGGATGACCCGTGCCCCCCCCATCCCCAGACCCTTCACCATTCAGTCCGCCCCAGGAGGCAGCTCGCTTCCCGGGCCACAGATGGTCGCCTCAATCCCGATGCGTCTTCTCCTCCACACCTCCGGACGCTCCAGTCGTCTGGGGCCATTCCCAACTGCCTTCTTCAGGGCATGCTGTAACTCATTAGAGTGACGCCATGAGCCATCCGACAGCAGAAGGTAACCATCCTGCCACTCGCCCGTCACCTGCAACCGGCCCTGGTACTGCGCCGTCTTCCGCTTGGCTCTCACCTGCCTGGACCTCACCTCCGCCCGAGCCCGAACCCAGTCCGCGACTCCAAGCGGACTGGGTTCGGGACTCCACACTCTAACTGTGGGGGAAAATCATTTATTTGCAAGCAAGCTAAGCAGTGATGGAAGTGTAGTTTGGAATGAAGAAATTATCCCCCAATAAATAAACAAAATGACATGAAATAAAATAGGGAAAATGCTAGTTATCTTTACACAAATTCTGATTTGGCTTGCAGTTGTTTTTTTTATGTTTTGGGGGTTTTTTTGGTGGGGGGGGTTGGCTCTACATCAAAAGTAAAACTCCGCCAAGCTGAAAAACTGGAGTGTGCTAATGCCTGTCTTATTTATTCTGATCAAGATGTCAACTTCTACTCTTTCATCATGATGTCTTCTCG
The DNA here is from genome assembly GCA_020510985.1 of Pholidichthys leucotaenia. Classification (NCBI taxonomy): domain Eukaryota; kingdom Metazoa; phylum Chordata; class Actinopteri; order Cichliformes; family Pholidichthyidae; genus Pholidichthys; species Pholidichthys leucotaenia. The sequence continues at coordinate 131,069,242 of CM035850.1, forward strand.
GGTGCACTGGATGCTGCGTCTGCGTGCATACAGCAGCTGCAGGTAGAGGTGAAGAGGCTGGAAGCAGAGCTGCGAGGACTAAAGCTGGATCCTCTACATTTTAGCAGGTTTTGTATCTGTGATGAGGACATCCGTTTTTACACAAGATTTCCATCACAGGAAGTGTTTTTAATGCCTTTTGGGAAGCGGTCCAACCATCTGCATCCATGCTGGTGTTCCGGTCAAAGGCACAAAAAATGGGACAAACATTTGGACCAGCCCGTCCCAGTCCAACTCGCAGCTTGAAACTAAGTGATGAATTTTTCTTATACTGTTGTCGTGTTGCTGCAGGCCTGAAGGAAAAAGTGATTGCTGACATCTTTCAAGTCAGTGTGTGTCCACAGTCTGCCGCATTGTGATAGCCTGGGCTAACTACCTCTACCTGATTCTTGGCTCCCTTCCCATCTGGATGAGCAGACAGCAAGTGAACTCAGCCATGCCACTCAAATTCAGACAGTACTGTCCAGAGGTGAGGGTGATCATCGACTGCACAGAGGTGCGTTGTCAGCGCCCATCATCTCTCACTCTCCAGTCAGAGGTTTTTTCTAATTACAAAAACACTACAACCTTCAAGGCTTTAATTGGGATTGCCCCATGTGGTGCCATCACTTTTGTGTCCAACAAACAGAGAAATCAGACAGAGAAATCACTGAAAGGAGTGGAATACTGGACTTGTTGGAGCCTAGAGATGGTTGCATGGCTGACAAGGGGTTCACCGTTGAGAAGATGTTGATGATGAACTGATCACCCCCCCCCCCCTTCAAAACCACAGCACAGTTCAGCAAAGAGGATGCACTGAAAACACAAGCTATAGCTCGGCTTCACATTCTTGTGGAAAGAGCAATATGCAGAGTGAAAGAATTTCATATCTGGGACAGCACTCTACGTCTAACTTTGTCAGGGACAGTCAAGCAGCTGTGGACCAACTGTTGCCTGTTGGCACTGTTTCAAGGGCCGCTTCATTTAAAAGGCCACATCCCTGTTGCTTAAATCAAGTGCATATTATTGTGACATTGAGGCCAATAGTGAGAATCTGATGAAGTGTTAAATCAGTTTTATTTCACTTCAGTGAACATGTAACCATGTGACACCAATCCTCAGGGTGGGAGCATTATACCAAATAAACCACACCTGGGGCTGCACATCCTATATATAGCCCCTGCATCCACTCCCTCTTCCTCTTTCTGATGACTGGGAGGAGCCTGCCTCCACCAGCGAAGGACAATGAATGGTTACAGGTTCACTTTCAGTCATAAAACCGCGTTTACATGCGTAAACGTACATTCTGCATGGAACTGTTCAAATGTTTTCATGTAATTAACATTTTAATCTTCTGTAATATCCATTGCCATTTTAGTTCCAATACATTAGAAACATTCTGAATTCAACATGTTTATATATATATAATGTCATGTTCGGGGTTGTCACCCCGAGCATGACTTGTGGCTGTTGGGTTTAATTATTGATTATTAATTCCAGCTGATGGATTGAGTCTTGCTCTCCATCAGTCCCACAGCCATGCCTCCTCCTCACCAGGCATCCACCAGTGGTATGGTTCACCACATACACACTCATGCACGCACACACACTCACGCACGCACGCACGCACGCACACACACATTGTTCAATCAGTCATGCACCGGGTGGCCACACAGCTGTGTCCATTTTCCCTCATTCTGGGTTTGTGCATTTATAGGGTAGAATGTGACCAGCTGTTGTGGCAGCTTAGCTATGTCAACCTTGTACATCCAGACTCGCTTATGTTGGTTCCCCCTCGGACTGAATCGTGTTGTCCCCTCAGAGCCTTTCAGCTCCAACGCCATAGTAAGTCCTTGTGCCTTTTCCTCCGCTCCTGCCTGTTTGGAGCGCGTTAGGCATCCTGTGAACTAACCGAGCTTGTAGCCGGCTGTCTTCCCTTCCGTTGACTGGTTTTGGACATTCAACCCATTCATCCATTGTAAATAAACACGTTACTTACTCTGCGTTTTGGGCTCGTTGCTATTTTGTATGTTCGCTGCGCAGTTTGCACAGTGAACATGATAATGTGTGTGTGTGTGCGTGTGTGTGTAGTAATTGTATAAAAGTTTATGTAGCTTTAAGTTTGAACTTGTTTTTGAAGTACTCATTGTTCTAGTTTTGTACCTTTGTAACCCTTTTGTTAGAGCTAGAGTCTGAACGGTATTCTGACAATTTTAGCTGTTGGCCTATATGCATTTTATTCAGATCTTTTAATCATTTTATTCACATGTTAAATATGGTTCTTAATACAAACTCATTAAATGTTTAGTTGTGTATTACCTGTAAAGAACAGTCATGTATTAGCAGTAAAACATTTTATTCTTTTTAAAACTGTTTAGGAAAAAAAATCACCTCAAATAAAAATTAATTATTTACAGAAAATATAACTGTTAAGTGTTCCCTTGATCTCCTTTCATTTACAAATATATAAACACAAATAATTTACAGATTTGCATTCTTCAGTGCTAGTATACAGTAACTTACACATTCGGGAATTAAAATGTTGCTTGTTTCCAGTTATACCCCCTTTACACAGTGGTGGAAATCATTGAGAGATCTGGCCAGTTTTTGATATCTCAATGATCAGTGATCTCCACAGTCACCACGGCCTCCTCAGTTTTCACTCAGTCCAAAACACACAAGGATCTCTTAAACGATCTCAAATATCAAAAATTGGCGCAATTTATCAATGATCTCTATGTTGTGCAACGGGGGCCCTTAGCATTTAGCTGTCTGGAGATATACAGTATATCCATATATGTACCAAAATAGAAGATGTCTAGTTTTTGTTACATCTCATTAATCATTTCATCATCCCTACAGACTCTTTCAATAGTGATGTACTCCTCAGTGTCGGTGACAAAATCACACCAGCTCAGTCCAGTCACCACCAGCTGGTCTTGAACTTGCCAGTAGTACTTGTGGGGTTTTTTTTAGTTTAGTCTGGCCATTTACAGCTCTAACATGCCCTGCCTCTGAAATGTTAGAGATGCTCGGACATTTAACTTCAGCAAGCCCAATACAAGGAGCTCCATTTGGATCATACACTTTTACATCTGGACTGGCACCAAAGTATGCAGCATCAGGATGTATTACAAAGCCACAGGGTGATAAATCTATATTCATGATTTTTGAATATTGTTCCAGCACCTGAGGTTCACGTTCAAGGCCTCTTCATTGCAGAAGTTTGTCGTACTCCCTTCAGGATTCTTACTGCCAGTGCCTGACTAGAGAACTCCCCTCGGACATGACAAACCTCATAAAATCTACTGGCTGTAACTCTGGGCTGGCACACTTCTTTCCATAATGGACATTTAGACTGCTCTCTGGTGCTTTCCTCTATCAAAGCTGCCATCTTATGTGTCACAGCGAGGCTCTCCAAATGGAAGTACTGATGACAATTTGGAACAAAGTTTAAGGTGGTGGACAATTTAGAGTCCTCAACAGGTAGTCTAGGGAATGCAGGGGCATCTTAAGATAAGATAAGATAAGATAAGGTAAGCCTTTATTAGTCCCACAATGGGGAAATTCCAGGATTGCAACAGCACAGGGATAGCAACACTCAGAGCAATAATTAAGAAGATAAGAAAAATAAAAATAATAATAATAAGAGCAGTGAATATACATACGTACACATAAATATATAAATATATATACACAGTGCGGAGCATTGTAGCAAGATGGAATAAACAGCATAACCATCTACTTAGTTATCCTACATGGTATGAATATGTACCCATACATATTGTCACCCTCCGTAGCAACTGATATTGTCCTAGTTGTATACTGGAGGGGACCATTTGTGTAAATCTGTTGCGTCTTTTGCATTCAATACTATTAGGTCGTCACGTTTTTTGCTATCTCTGTGAGCAGCCCTGCTTAGGTTATAAAGTCTGACAGCCGTAGGTAGGAAGGACCTGCAAAACCTCTCGGTTGCGCACCTAGGATGATGTAGTCTACTGCTAAATGAGCTCCTCAGTGCGTTCAGTATGTCCTGCATAGGGTGGGACTCGGACTCCAGCAGAGATGACAGTTTAGCCACCATCCTTCTCTCTCTCATCTCCTCCACTGGGTCAAGGTGTTGCCCCAGGACAGAGCTAGCTTTCTTGATCAGTTTGTTCAGTCTCTTCCTATCGGCTGCTGTAATGCCGTTGCCCCAGCAGACCACTCCAAAAGTGACAGCTGATGCCACCACCGTGTTGTAGAATGTCTTCAGCAGTGCCCCTTGTACACCAAAAGACCTGAGCCTCCTCAGTAGGAACAGCCTGTGCTGTCCTTTCTTGTAGAGTGCGTCGGTATTGTGTGACCAGTCTAGTTTATTGTTCAGATGAACACCCAGGTACTTGTAGGATGTCACCATCTCAATGTCTGTTCCCTGTGTGTTTACTGGTGCTGTGAGGGGCTGTCCTTGCCTGTGGCAGTCCACCACCAGCTCCTTAGTTTTCCTCGCATTGATCTGGAGGCAGTTCCGATGGCACCAGTCCACGAAGTCCTGGATAAGTCCTCTGTACTCAGCTTCATCTCCGTTGGAGATGAGGCCGACGATCACAGAGTCGTCAGAGAACTTCTGTAGATCTTGGTGGACACTGTGACTTGTTGCTGCAACAGGAGGGCGCTGATATGACAAAGGTGAACCGCATGGCACAAGTCCAAACTTTGAATCAACCAGTGAAAGTTCAGAAAAGTCAGGCAATACTGAGGATAGCAGGGATTGAGGTCTGAGATGTTTTAGTGTTTCCCCAAGGGCAAACACTGAAGGGTCAGGAAGGGCTCCTGAAACAGAGTATGTACAACAGAAACCTTAACAATTCTTCATTGATTATCTTCCAAGTTTGAACTTGTAAACAAATGAATAAATAAATCAAGTTAATTCATCCATGATTATAATCGATAGTAGCAGTATAACAGATGAATACTGATCTGCGGGCTATACAGATAATACCCTCCACACGCACACTGCCATCCAGGGTCCATAGGAGAGTGGCAAACCTTAGTAATCATAATGATTAAAATTTGTATTATTTTTAAACCAATAATGCTGAAAACTTGGTGGCTATAAACCATAAATTTTGTGATGCATTACTCCCCTAATGAATAATACAATACAAAAAATAATGGCCACCACCTATATGGGCTTGGTACAGTGTTGATTTACACAGGGTCTTGGTAGATGGTTTAGGCTCCCTTACAACCAGGTCCTGAACAGGTTTTGCACAGATGCCCTGAAATCATACACACATCAACCATGACATATACTTTTTACAAAAATATTAAACAACTTTTTTTAAATACAAAACATTGCATTAAATTACCTTTGTCCATGGTCGATGCCATGTTTGCAAAGTGCTTGTGCAGGTCACAGCTGATGGAAGTGCCTTCCCCTGCATCATGCTGTAATGGGCACTCTGAAACAGCAAGGCAACAAGGTGGTTGCTCAGGACTTTGCCTGCAGCAACAGGTGCATGATGTTCCATTCAGCTGAATGGGATCTGTGCCAGTTTGCAAAACAATCTAGGGTAAAAACATAAACAAATGTCACTCATAATTTTTAAATGGTGAAAATAAATTAACCAGCCATTTTGGATGAAAAAAATAAATATAAAACTGACCAAACATGAATATGTGAATGGCATTTCAGAACACCAAAGTCCAACTTCATTTTGAGTCAGAGTAAAATCTGCAACAGCAGTAACATTTTAACCCCTTACACTCGACACAGCTGCTTCAGCATAAGTATGGTATTGAAAGCTATACATCTACCATAAACATTTTAATATTTTTTTTTTTGTAACTTAGATTTTTATTCATTTTTCATCATATATAATGCATTCAGATCACATTCTACATTTAAAAAACAAAGGGGTTAGGGTAGGGAAAAATAAAAAAAAAAAACAAATAAAATAAAAAAAAATAAAAAATAAAAGGGGGGGGGGACAAATGTTGGAGCATCAAGTTTTTAGTTTCCATCTCTTAATTCTTCTGGTTTTTTCGGTGTCTTTGGTTATTCTTTCAATTTCTGCCTCGTTGTTGCACTTTGTAGTGTGTCCATTTCCGCCATTTTTTCTCCCATATTCCTTCTTGCATTCTTCGTCGATATGTTAGTTTTTCCATCATACGTATGTCCTCAACAATGTCAGTCCATTGTTCTTGGTCAGGAAGAACTTCTGATCGCCATTTTTTTGTGATAGTTTTTTTACATGCAATCAACAAGATTTTAACTAGATATCTGTCCTCAGCCTGTATAACATTGTCTCTTTTAAGATCACATAGGTACATCAAGTTACAGTTCATTGGTATATTATATCCTAATATCCTCTGTATTGTCACATGTATAGATTTCCAGAATGATGAGATTTTGCAGCATTTCCAAAACATATGTGAGTGGTCTGCATTTTGAGCCCCACATCCCCTCCAGCATAAAGATTGGGTATTTGTATATTTTCCTTGAATCTGTGGTGTAATGAAAAAGCAAATCAGGTTTTTCCATCCAAATTCCCTCCATGCCCTTGAATTTGTTGATGTGTGTTGTGTTTTCCATATTTCCTGCCAGCTTTCTTCTGTTATGTTTAAATTGAGCTCTTTCTCCCATTTCTCCTTTATATAGTTACTTGTATGATTGTTTGTCATAAGTTTCTGATATAGTTTTGAAATAATTCTTATTTTATTTCCTGCATATGAGCTTAAAATAAGTTGTATAATCTCGTTCACATCTGTTTGGAGGTTATGCCTAATCTTCTTCATATAGTAATCTCTCATCTGCAGATATCTGAAAAATTCCGATCTTTCTAATTTAAATTTTCTCCTGATATTTACAAAGCTCCCGAGATCTTTTTTTCCGATATTGCCCCATGCTGTGATTCCCTTGTTCACCAGATTTTTGTATCCCCTATCTTGTTTTGCCGGTTCAAACTGACTGTCAAATGCTACCCATTTCAATAGTTTTATGTCTTCCCTTATATTATATTTTTGTACTATTTTATACCACAGTTCTAAAGTAAATTTAGTGATTGGGTCTATTTGTTTGATTTGCTTATATGCATCTTTATCTCCTATTATGCTTTGTACTGGGAGTCCCTCAATTTCCTTTTCCATTTCTTTCCATTTTGCCTCATATCCCTCGTCGCACCAACATATGATATATCTTATTTGTGCTGAGTAGTAATATTCCTTTAGACTCGGTAGGCCCATGCCTCCTTTCTCTTTTGGTAATTGGAGGGTTTTATATTTCACTCTTGGTTTTTTACCTCCCCAAACAAATCTCGATATCATCCTGTCCCACTTTGAGAATTGGGCATCTGGAATCTCTGTTGGTATAGCCTGGAAGAGGTAAAGTAATCTAGGTTGTATGCTGATTTTGACTGTCTCAATTTTTGAATTCAGATCCATATTTAAGATTGACCATCTATCAATATCTTTTTTTATTTCTTGTTCCAACCTATCATAGTTTGCTTTATATATTTTGTTTAGGTCTTTAGGTATGTTCACTCCAAGGTATTTTATTTCTTTTTGGTTCCAGTTTAGTTTGATCTTATCAGTTATCTGGTTTAGAGGGTTATAGTGGAATGTCAGTATTTGTGTTTTTGTTATGTTTATCTTGTATCCTGATAATTTTCCAAAATTTTCTATCAAGTTCATCATTTCCATTATTGATTTATCTGGTTGTTCAAGGTAAACTATAATATCGTCTGCAAATAGCCCAATCTTGTGTTCCGCCCCCTTTATTGTTACACCTTTTAATTTCTTATTTTGTCGTATCGCTTGAGCCAATGGTTCTATGAACAGAGCAAACAAGGTGGGCGATAAGCAGCATCCCTGCCTAGTTGATCTTTGTATATTTACTTTGTCTGTTAAGCTACCGTTTATCTTGATTCTTGCCACAGGTTCTTGATATAGCGTCCTTATGCATTGTACTGATTTTTCGTTAAATCCAAAGCGCTCCAGTACACTATATAGGAATTTCCAGTTAACCCTGTCAAATGCTTTTTCTGCGTCTAAACTCATTATTACTGCGCTTTTCTTTTCTTTATGTATTTGGTTAATTATATGTATTGTTCTCCTGATATTGTCATGTGTTTGGCGTCCCTCTATGAATCCAGTTTGATCATCTTCTATCAATTCCGTCAAGAATGTCTTTATTCGTTTACATATAATTGTTGTGTATATTTTATAATCTACATTTAATAAAGAGATTGGTCTATAGTTTCCGCATTGTTCTTTATCTTTCCCTGGTTTTAAAATAACTGAAATGATTGCTTCGTTCCATGATGGAGGTATTTTGTTGTTGTTCAGCGTCCAATTAAATGACTTTAGGAGTTGTGGCGTGAGTTCTTCTATAAACAGTTTATAAAACTCAGATGGGTATCCATCACTACCTGGTGATTTACCTTTTTTAAGTGACTTAATCACATCTCTGATCTCTTGTGTTGTTATTTCTGCTGTTAGTTTTTCATTTTGTTGATTTCCTATTGATGGCAAGTCCAATGTGTCTAGAAATTTTTTGATATCTTTAGTATTTGTTTCTTCAGGTTGCGAGTATAGTTCTTGGTAGAAATTATGGAAAATTTCTTCGATGTTTTCTGGGTTAACTGTGGTTTTATTTGTGGTGGGGTCTTTAATCTTGTATACATTATTCATTGTTTGTTGTTTTCTTAACCGTTTTGCCAGCAGTTTTGTGGCTTTTGGCCCCGTTTCATAATATTTTTGCTTTAGATATCTATTTTTCCTTTCAATTTCATCCATTTGTGTTTCTTTTATCTTTGTTTTTTCTTCTTTAATTTCTTGATATATTTTTGGATCATTTGTGCTTTGATGTTTACGTTCTAATTCCCTCAGTCTCTCACATCTTTGTTCATACGCTTCCAGTTTAGTCTTATTTGCTTTTCCTGTTTCAACAATTAATTTACCCCTTAACACGGCTTTTAGTGCGTCCCATAGTATTGTTGGGTCCACTTCTTCATTGTCATTCTCTTGGATATATTCGTTTATGTTTATTTTTATTCTTTCTTTCATTTTCTCATCCTTTAACAGTCCTACGTTAAGTTTCCATGTTGTTTGTCGTTTTCTATTGTTTAAATATATTTCCATGTATATAGGATTATGATCTGATATTTCTGCCCCTCCAATCCAACAATTTCTCACCCTGTGTCTGTCACCTTCATTCATAAGGAAGTAATCTATTCTAGAGTGTACTTTATGGGCTGCTGAATAATGTGTATAGTCTTTTTCGAGTGGGTGTAGGTCCCTCCATATGTCTACCATACCCATTTCTGCCAGTGAGGTTCTTATGAACTTTGTTACATGTTTTTTTGTCTTCTTAACACTTGTTGTGTCAACTTCATGATCCATGACAGCATTTAAGTCTCCTCCACAAATTAGGACTCCTTCACTGTGTGTTGCTATGAGATCAAACAGATGTTGAAAAAAACCCTTGTCACTTTCTGGTGGGGCATAGATGTTCACTAATGTAATCTGCATACCATCTATTCTTCCCTTTATTATTACATACCTGCCTTCTTTATCCTGGATTTCCTGTTCACTTTCAAATTGTATTTTGTTTGAGATTAGTATCATAACCCCCCTTTTTGCTCCTCCCTTAAATGAACTGTAGTACGAGTTCTTATAGCCAAATCTCTTTAGTTTCACATGTTCTGTCTTGCTCAAATGTGTCTCTTGCATAAATATAATTTCAGCTTTTTCCTTCTTGAATTTTCTTATTATTCTTTCCCTTTTAACAGGTGAGTTCAGACCATTCACGTTTAATGTCATTATCTTAAGATTTTTACCCATATTCATGTTTTTCCATTTTTTTAACTTGTGCTCCTAGCCCCTTTAACAACAAAAATAACACATATTTATATAAAAACACATTAAAAAAACTCGACCTCCGTACTTTGGGCCTTTCTTCTGCCCACTGGTCCCTGTTGGTGGGTGGGGGGTTTGTCTTCACAGAGTGAAGGGCCCTCCCTAGACTTCTAATTACTATCAAAGTAATAGTCATAAGTCTAGAAATGTCCAACAAATATCACTTAAACCTCTCCTAGCCGTCTGTTTCTCTTTTACCTTGTCTTCTTGGCCTTCATTTCTTCTGTGCCTTTCTTAATCTTTGTTATGATCTAGGCTTTCAGTTGAAAGCCTTGTAGCTTGTCCTGGGCCCGCTGCTCTACGTCTCTCCCCCTTCTTCCGCCGTTCACTCGTCTCCACTCCGTCTGTCGTGGTGCGTTCAGGGCCGCCGCTGCTCCAGCCGTCTCCTTCGGCACGCTCACCTCAAGGCCCCGCTCCATCATATCCCGCGCTGCCTCTTCGGCCGTGTTGTAGGTTCTTGTGCCTTCCTCCCAATGAATCCTCATTTTCGTTAGCGGCGTTTGGAATCTAATTTTTTTCTCTTTCAGCGTTTTTTTAATATTGGCATATTTCTTCCGCTGCTGCACGATTTCTGTCGGGTAGTCATGGTCAAAAAATACCTGTTTGTCGCCGATTCGTATCTTTTTTTTCCATGCTTGCGTCAGGATTCTTTCCTTTATGTCATATTTCACAAAGTTTACCACAACTGACCTGGGTGGAGAGTTTGTTTTCGGGTTCTGTGCCGGTGTTCTGTGCGCCCGTTGAATCTGCAGATCCGTTTCTCCGGGTATTTCCAGTTCTTTTTTTAAGAACTGATCCATGAATTTTGTCATCGAGTTGCCTTCAATGCCCTCCGGAATTCCAAAGATGCGCATATTGCTTCGTCGGGATCTGCTCTCCAAGTCGTTTATTTTCTCCTGCATCCTCTGCGTTTGCGTCGTCAGGGTCTGTAGTTGTTCGTTTGCCTCGCTTTTCCAATCTTCTAGTTCCGAAATTTGGGTCTGCGCTTCTGTCATACACGCCCGCTGGTAGCGCAGCTCCTCCATGTTTTCCGTTAATTTACGCTCCATTTCTCTTCGGAGGTCCATGATTTCCTCCTTAATTTCTTTTTCCAGTTCCTCCTTAAGAGCCGCTAAATCCTGTTGTAGCTGTCGCTTGAATTCTCTTAACTCTTCACCCAAACTGGCGATGCCAGCGTTCATGTTGTCGAGTCTGGTGTCTTCCATTTTCTCTGCTGTAGACATCTCGTTTTTTTGGGCTTTGCGTACAGCGGTTTTTCCTGCGTTGTTGGAGAGGAATTCTTCAATTTTACCCTGTTTTTGTCCTTGTGCCCGGTTCCTTCGTGTTTTCATCCCTTAGTTTATTGATTCGTTTATGTCGAGTTGGCCATTTACCGATGATTTTTAATCCGGCTAGGGAGAGCTCTTTGTTTAAGTGTTATGTCTCTCCGCCATCTTCCCGGCAACATTTTAATATTTTAACTTTGAACAAATATCAGTTCTGGTCGAAGCTGCTCATATTTCCTGGTGAATTGACGCTATCTGGGGCCATCGAGTTGGCCCTTCAGCTGGACGCAGCGGATAAGCTGACTCGGGAGTGGAGCAAGCGTCTGTCACCTCGAGAGTTACGATCCCCCATGGCTACACAGGTAGTGGACCCGGACAGCGATGGGAGTGCCGAGGAGGATGCCAAAGGTGCCAATGCTGTACGGATGAGGTCTGCCTAGGTATATGGGCTGCGGGTCCACGAAGCACCGTTATAAGGCCAGAGAGTGTGCGGCAAGAGGAAAGTGCTGCAGCAAATGTGGCCGTCTGCATCATTTCGCGAGAGTGTGCCAGTCAGCGAAACAGGATAACCCGCCTCGCCATGTGGGGAGGGTAGGACGGCAGTCTCCCCATCTCACCTAATTTTAGTTATTTTGTGTGAATGCCATAGGCCCCTTTTGTGATTTTAGTTTAGTTATGTTTAGCAGATGATTCGGGTTCCAAATTGGGGTGGGGGTTTTTTTTTTCCTTTCAATTTCATCCATTTGTGTTTCTTTTATCTTTGTTTTTTCTTCTTTAATTTCTTGATATATTTTTGGATCATTTGTGCTTTGATGTTTACGTTCTAATTCCCTCAGTCTCTCACATCTTTGTTCATACGCTTCCAGTTTAGTCTTATTTGCTTTTCCTGTTTCAACAATTAATTTACCTCTTAACACGGCTTTTTTTTTCCACAATATCTTTATTGAACCTTTTTTTTTTAACAAACATGATACAAACAATCAAACACTAACACTAAAGTACTACAAAAAAAAAAAAAAAAAAAAAGATGCACTAAAAACACCAACAACCACCAGCAAAATCAAATCTTCAACAATGCCCCTCTGTTTAGTCTAGACAATCCAATACATAAGTATACATATTATGTTCACCAGTTTGGAATTTACAAGGTCCACACACATCATTCACCTTCTTCTTCAAGAGTTATGTTTAAATTTTTTACATAATCAATAAAAGGTCTCCATATATTCTCAAACACAATTTCCTTTGATTTCAGTATATATGTTATTCTTTCTAATGGAAGGTTTGTTAACATCTGTCTTAACCACTGAGTCACATCTGGTCTATGAGTCTTTTTCCATAATAGTGCAATACATTTTTTGGCATTAAGCAAACTGAGGTCTATGAATGTTCTTTCACTTTTATTAAAATTATGCTTTTCTGGGTACAGACCCAACAAAAACAATTGAGGATTCAATATGATTTGTTTTGAGATTATTTTTTCAATTGTTACCCTCACCTCTTCCCAAAACATTCTTATTAATCTACATTCCCATACACAATGAAATAGAGTTCCTTTACTTTCCATGCATTTTGTGCATGTATCTGGTATATTTTTGTTATATTTATTTAACTCCTCCGGTGTAACATACATCCGCATTAACCATTTGAAATGTATCAATTTAAGACGTACATTTATTGATTTGGTTTGAGCTTCTGTACAAGCCAATTCCCATTGTTCCTCTGAAATTTCAGTTTGCAGATCTTCTTTCCAGTAGTTTAATCTTTTCAGTGAATTTTCACTTGAAGATAGTGTCAATGAGTTATAAAACTCTGAAATAATACCCTTTCTTTTACTATCTTTCATCATCATTTTTTCCAAGGATGAATAAATAGGTCGAGTGAGAGCTTTATTTTGATTTGATCGAATAAAGTTTCTAAGTTGAAGATATTTAAAAAATGTCTTCTATTGAGATTAAATTTGATCCTCAGCTCTTCAAAAGACATTATGTTATCTGCACATGGCAAATATAAATCCTGAATCTTTTGTATCCCTTTTAAATTCCATACTTTAAATACTGTGACGTTTTCAAGGTTCACACAAAGACAATGGAGCAGATGGCTGTGATCAACCTGATTTATTTTTCACACACCCCAACCCCCAACCTGCTCCATTGTCTTTGTGTGAACCTTGAAAACGTCACACTGGTGTCAGAAGTGGGATCTCCTGTCCAAAGCAGTAATGGGGCGCTGACATCGGGACGATGTCGAGAACCAGAGGGGAGTAGTGTAGCGAACTCAATATGAGCACCCTACTTGGCTTGCCAAGTGGGTTGACCCTATTGGCGACACAGGTAGGGTGCGGGACTCCGGAGCGGGAGGCGTGAGTTCGAACCTCCCGGTGGGACGTCGCCATGTCGAGCAGCACGTTACACTGGTGTCAGAAGTGGGATCTACTGTCCAAAGCAGTAATGGGGCGCTGACATCGGGACGATGTCGAGAACCAGAGGGGAGTAGTGTAGCGAACTCAATATGAGCACCCTACTTGGCTTGCCAAGTGGGTTGACCCTATTGGCGACACAGGTAGGGTGCGGGACTCCGGAGCGGGAGGCGTGAGTTCGAATCTCCCGGTGGGACGTCGCCATGTCGAGCAGCACGTTACACTGGTGTCCATGTCGAGCAGCACGTTACAATACAGTGTCCGCTCTTCCTGGTTTAAAATATTGATTACCCCATATTGGACTAAATTGTGACAATAACTGTGGTTCTTTTAAATAGTTTTTAGCTTCACACCATATTTTGATCATATGCTTTACAAATGGATTTTTAACTTGTTTTTGTAATTTTTTTGCCTAATCTGAGTATATGAATATGGGAAGAGGTAAAGGTAAATTGTATGATTCCATTTCAGTCCAGTGAGGGAGATCATTTGATGAAAAATAATATGTCATAGACCTCAGTTGTGCCGACCAATAATACAACATAAAATTTGGACATTTCAGACCTCCACGATCAAATGGTAAATATAATAAAGACAGACGTAATCTAGCCCTCCTGTTGTTCCATATAAATTCCACTAACTTTTTTTTTATTCTTGAGAATAAATCTAAAGGTGGTGATAAGGGAATGTATTGAAATAAATAAAGTATTTTAGGTAAAATATTACTTTTAAGTATATTGATTCTCCCGATCATTGACATTGGTAGTGACATCCATCTCTGAGTTAACTCATTGATATCTGTCATTAAGGCTTCATAGTTGACACTGGCGACTGATTCTAGCTTAGGCACAATTTGGATTCCTAAATATTTAAACTGATTTACAACATTGAATTGATTTACCTCAGGGGCTGGGTAATTTCTCTGGGTCTCATTTAGCATTAATATTGAAGATTTAGTTTTATTTATTTTATATCCTGATATTTCCCCAAAATTCTTTATTAAATTCAACAAGGTTGGAATTGATTTTTTTAGATTCGACATAAACAAAATTATGTCATCGGCGTACAGGGAGATTTTATGTTCTGTTGGTCCAACTTTAATTCCATATATTTGTGAATGTAAACGTATCGCTATCGCTAAAGGTTCAATTGCCATAGTAAACAGTAAAGGTGAAAGTGGACAGCCTTGTCGACATCCTCTATTGATTTTTATTGGTTTTGAAATATTGTTATTTGTTAGGATTTCTGCTGTAGCATTATTGTATATTATTTGAACCCATTTTATGAAATTATTTCCAAGTCCAAACCTTTGTAGGACTTCAAAAAGAAAGGGCCATTCAACTCTATCAAAGGCCTTTTCGGCGTCCAGTGATAGGAGAGCTGTATCCGGTGCTTCTTTATTAAAATAAATAATATTAAATAGTCTTCTTACATTATGGAAGCCTTGTCTACCCTTTATAAAGCCATTCTGATCTCGATTAATAATATTTGGTAAAATTTCTTGTATTCGTCTTGCTAAAATTTTACAGATTATCTTAAGGTCGGCGTTTAATAGGCTTGTTGGTCTCATATTTTCACATTTATTAGAGAGCTTACCTGGTTTTGGCAGCAGTATAATTAAGGCATTATTTATGTATGATGGTAAATTATTATTTTGAAATGCTTCTAAAACCATTTCCAAAAAAGGTTTTATTAATTTATTCTTAAATTTTTTATAAAGGTCAACTGGAAGACCATCTGGTCCTGCACTTTTTCCTGATTTCATATTATCAATGGCTAGCCCAACTTCTTCTTGACTAATTTTAGACTCCAATATCTCCCTGTTTCCATTTGGAATACACGGTATAGATAGTTCGTTCAAAAACCCATTTAGTTTTGTTAAATCAAATTCATTTTTAGTATCATATAATTTTTCATAGTAATCTCTAAAGGCTCTGTTAATTTCTAAAGGATCTATAACTACCTGTCCATTACTTATAATACTAGTAATTGGTGTTTTAATTTCTAATTGTTTAATCTGCCATGCCAATAATTTTCCTGATTTTTCACCTTGTTCATAAAAAGATTGTTTCAATCTTAGAAGACTCGAGGCAGCTCTATTCGCTGATTTTTTGTCGTATTCAGCTCTCAAAATCAGTAATTCATTCTCCAACCTTGGATCACTTCCTGCATACACTTTTTCCTGAAGACTTTTCATTTTATGTTCCAATTTAGCTCTCTCCTCTCGAGTCTTCTTAGATTTTGATCCTGTATAACTAATAATATGTCCCCTAATAAAAGCTTTGAAAGCCTCCCACTTTACACATGCTGATGTTTGTGTAGTATTGATGTCAAAGTACTCGTCTATCTGTTTTTCTATATACTTGACAAATTCCTCATCCTGAAGCCATTTATGCTGAAATTGCCATCTACCTGATTCCTTTGTCAATTTTTTATCTACATATATTAGACAACAGGGTGCATGATCAGAGATCACGATGTTATCATAAAAGCAGTTTTGAATCTTGGATCTTAATTCTGTGGAAATCAAAAAATAATCAATACGTGAGAATGTCTTGTAGGTACTGGAATAACAAGAATAGGCTTTAACTTGTGGTTTCATTTCTCTCCATATATCTAACAATCTCAATTCTTTCATAAAATGATTAATAGTCATCCTACATCCATTGTGCGTACAATCCAGTCCTGTTGATCTATCTATACCTGGATTCAATGTACAATTAAAATCCCCTGCTATTATATGTTGCCCTGTAAGTGATGATAAAATAAGAAATAAATTAGCAAAGAACTTTTGATCATCTATATTGGGACCATATAAGTTCACAAGATTTATATTTTCTAATAGCAAAGAACCTTGAATGATTACATATCTTCCAAGTTTGTCTCCAATTACATTTTTCACTTGAAAAGGGACTGATTTATGTATGAGAGTCATAACTCCCCTGGCCCGGGATGAGAATGATGAGGTGAATACACTTCCTTGCCATCTACTCCTAATTCTTTTTATATCCTCCTCTATTAAATGAGTTTCTTGTAAAAACACAATTTTTGAACCCATGTCTTTTATTTTATTCATAACTTGTTTAAGTTTTTTTAAATTTTGTAGACCTCTGCAATTCCATGAAGTTAAATTAAGATTAGCACTTTGGTTTATGATCAATAGAGAGTTTGGGATTACCTTGCAGTGTAAACATGCTCATACAGAGAAGCAAAAACATGAGTGGTTGAACATTCATCCTACAAACTACACACAAACAAATTCCCCCTTCCCACACTTGTGGCGAACCCCCCAAAATCAAAAGAAAAATTCCGTCTCCCGATATAGCCATCGACCGTTCCACATCCACGGGGAACAGCCTAAGCCACTCCTTCTTCATCCTCCCAATCACCCTAACTCTACTGCTTTTAATGACGTAACATTAACTCTCCTCTGTAGTTTTCCAACTTGACTCCAAAATTTTTAACAACTTTGTACATCATAGTTTTTTTTTGTTTGTTTTGTTTTTGGTTTTTTTTAATATATATAATACAATCTATATTTTGTAAACTTGCTATTTACTTCAAGTCAGTCAGATGCCTGTGCAAATGCTTAATTATTCTACCTTATATTTTGTTCATGCTTAGCTCCCACCAGTCTCTTCTTCTTCTTTGATCTTCTTGATGAACTCCTGCGCCTCCTCTGGGGTCTTGAAGATGTGGGTTCTGCCCTCATACATGGTCAGCAGTCTCACAGGATAGATTACACCATGACGAATCCCAAGGTTGCGCAGCTCCTTACGTATGGGATCAAACTGCTTCCTCAATTGTTGGATTCCTGTGGCCAAATCTGGGTAGAACCGCACCTGCTGATCCTGGTGTTTAATCTCTCCTTTAGCTCGTGCAGCGTTGAAGATCTTCATCCTGTCTCTGTTGCTAAGAAACTTCATAATTAAGGTCCTCGGCGGTCCCTTATCTCTCCGTGGGCCAATACGATGTGCTTTTTCCAGAACCACTGCTGATTGCAACTCCTCGCTGCCCAGCACCTCCGGAATCCACTTTTCCAGAAAGGAATATACGTCCCGACCTTCTGATTCCTCTGGAAGACCCACCAGCCTCAAGTTATTCTGTCTCGACCGAGATTCCAAATCCAAAATATTATCTTCTAGACATTTTTTTTTTTTTTCCAAAGTGCGCACCTTTAATTGAAGACGGGTGACGTCATCTTCAGCACTAGCGAGACGGAGCTCCATCTGCGCCGTTCGTTCTACACAGTCACCCAATTCCTTTCTTATTCCTTCCAACGCTGTCATAATCCCATCAAATCTAGAGGAAAAGTCCGCTCTCATTGAACTCATGGCTGCCAACAGCGCATCTGCGCCACTCCCCGCAGACATCGCACCGTTGCCAGCCTCCTCCGCCATATATGGAGTTTTGTTTGCTGCGTCACAGACCTGAAAGTCCGTTAATTTGGACTGTTTCGGCGGCTCGCTTTTTCCTTTACCTGATTTTCCAGCCTTAGGCTTCGCCGACATATCCTCGCCCAAACGCTGGGATACGTTCTGTCCCAAATGAGAGAGTTATTTGCCGATTTTTTTCTCCAGGAGCAGAGCAGAGTGAGACACGTCCGTCTTACGTGGCAGCCATAACCGGAAGTCCTTAACACGGCTTTTAGTGCGTCCCATAGTATTGTTGGGTCCACTTCTTCATTGTCATTCTCTTGGATATACTCGTTTATGTTTAGTTTTTATTCTTTCTTTCATTTTCTCATCATTTAACAGTCCTACGTTAAGTTTCCATGTTGTTTGTTGTTTTCTATTGTTTAGATATATTTCCATGTATATAGGATTATGATCTGATATTTCTGCCCCTCCAATCCAACAATTTCTCACCCTGTGTCTGTCACCTTCATTCATAAGGAAGTAATCTATTCTAGAGTGTACTTTATGGACTGCTGAATAATGTGTATAGTCTTTTTCGAGTGGGTGCAGGTCCCTCCATATGTCTACCATACCCATTTCTGCCAGTGAGGTTCTTATGAACTTTGTTACATGTTTTTTTGTCTTCTTAACACTTGTTGTATCAACTTCATGATCCATGACAGCATTTAAGTCTCCTCCACAAATTAGGACTCCTTCACTGTGTGTTGCTATGAGATCAAACAGATGTTGAAAAAAACCCTTGTCACTTTCTGGTGGGGCATAGATGTTCACTAATGTGATCTGCATTCCATCTATTCTTCCCTTTATTATTACATACCTGCCTTCTTTATCCTGGATTTCCTGTTCACTTTCAAATTGTATTTTGTTTGAAATTAGTATCATAACCCCCCTTTTAGCTCCTCCCTTAAATGAACTGTAGTAGGAGTTCTTATAGCCAAATCTCTTTAGTTTCACATGTTCTGTCTTGCTCAAATGTGTCTCTTGCATAAATATAATTTCAGCTTTTTCCTTCTTGAATTTTCTTATTATTCTTTCCCTTTTAACAGGTGAGTTCAGACCATTCACTTTTAGTGTCATTATCTTAAGATTTTTACCCATATTCATGTTTTTCCATTTTTTTAACTTGTGCTCCTAGCCCCTTTAACAACAAAAATAACACATATTTATATAAAAACACATTAAAAAATCTCGACCTCCGTACTTTGGGCCTTTCTTCTGCCCACTGGTCCCTGTTGGTGGGTGGAGGGATTGTCTTCACAGAGTGAAGGGCCCTCCCTAGACCTCTAATTACTATCCAAGCAATAGTCATAAGTCTAGAAATGTCCAACAAATATCACTTAAACCTCTCCTAGCCGTCTGTTTCTCTTTTACCTTGTCTTCTTGGCCTTCATTTCTTCTGTGCCTTTCTTAATCTTTGTTATGATCTAGGCTTTCAGTTGAAAGCCTTGTAGCTTGTCCTGGGCCCGCTGCTCTACATCTCTCCCCCTTCTTCCGCCGTTCACTCGTCTCCACTCCAGTTGTCGTGATGCATTCAGGGCCGCCGCTGCTCCAGCCGTTTCCTCCGGCACGCTCACCTCAAGGCCCCGCTCCATCATATCCCGCGCTGCCTCTCTGGCCGTGTTGTAGGTTCTTACGCCGTCCTCCCAATGAATCCTCATTTTCGTTAGCGGCGTTTGGAATCTAATTTTTTTCTCTTTCAGCGTTTTTTTAATGTTGGCATATTTCTTCCGCTGCTGCACAATTTCTGTCGGGTAGTCATGGTCAAAGAATACCTGTTTGTCGCCGATTCGTATCTTTTTTTTCCATGCTTGTGTCAGGATTCTTTCCTTTATGTCATATTTCACAAAGTTTACCACAACTGACCTGGGTGGAGAGTTTGGCTTCGGGTTCTGTGCCGAGGCTCTGTGCGCTCGTTGAATCTGCAGATCCGTTTCTCCGGGCAGTTCCAGCTCTTTTTTTAAGAACTGATCCATGAATTTCGTCATCGAGTTGCCTTCAATGCCCTCCGGAATTCCAAAGATGCGTATATTGCTTCGTCTGGACCTGCTCTCCAAGTCGTTTATTTTCTCCTGCATCCTCTGCGTTTGCGCCGTCAGGGTCTGTAGCTGTTCGTTTGCCTCGCTTTTCCAATCTTACAGCTCCGATATTCGGGCCTGCGCTTCTGTCATACACGCCCGCTGGGAGCGCAGCTCCTCCATGTTTTCTGTTAGCTTGCGCTCCATTTCTCTTCAGAGGCCCATAATTTCTTCCTTAATCTCTTTTTTCAGCTCCTCCTTAAGAGCCGCTAAATCCTGCTGTAGCTGCCGCTTGAATTCTCTCAACTCTTTACCCAAACTGGCGATGCCAGTGTTCATGTTTTCGAGCCTGGCGTCCTCCATTTTCTCTGCTGTAGACACCTCGTTTTTTTGGGCTTCGTGTTCAGCGGTTTTTCCTGCGTTGTTGGAGAGGAATTCTTTAATTTTACCCTGCTTTTGTCCTTGTGCCCGGCTCCTTCGTGTTTTCATCCCTTAGTTTATTGATCCGCTTATGTCGAGTTGGCCATTTACCAATGATTTTTAATCCGGCTAGGGAGAGCTCTCTGTTTAAGCGTTATGTCTCTCCGCCATCTTCCCGGAAGTCCCAAATTGGGGTGGTAATGGTATGTGTGTGTTTGGGATTTTTCTACGGGGGGGGGGGGTGTAATGTAGTTATTTATCGTTCATATACTGTATTTATTATGGAGCTCATTTATGTGGCACGGGATGGTGGCTTCACCTTCCAGTCCCGCCAAGCCCCGTGGGTATAAGAAGGGCTGCAGGTAGGGAGGCGGTCTCTTCTGCCTTTACCTCTGCCAGCGGCTGCAGGTGTAGTTGGGTCCACAGCGTCTTGTGTAATAAATTTGTGTTCAGCTCTACTGCTGGTCTCCTCCTTGGCTCCAAACTTCAGACATAACACAGTGTCCTGTTATGGAGGTTGAAGTTGAAACGACTCAAGATGGAGAGGCTTTTTTGGAGGTTGAAGTTGAGGAGGCCTCTGGTGTCCAGTATCAAGCTGAGCAGTCTTTCAACAATGAGACATTTGTGCTTACTCCAGACCGAGCAGAGGACACATCAACAGATAGTCCACTCACTGATCCACTCATACTTCCTGAGCAGGATGTCACCTATGAAATTGTTCCAGCTGCATCTTTAAGGGGCAAACCACTTGGTGGACAACCATGGATATTCTTATAGTGTGAAATTAAATCACCTTGCCCGGCCAGAGAAAACCAATTGGCGCTGCACTGTGCAGCACAATAAACAAATGTGCAGCGCAAAAGTCATACAGACTGGTATGAACTTTATTGCAGGTCTGCATCCTCACTTTCACCCAGCTGAGCCAAGGCAGCAAAAAGCAGTGAAGATTGTTGCTGAGGTGAAGACCAAGGCAAGAGATGATGTGTTCTGCCCTGCAGCTGCTATAGTGGAAGTGGTGATGGTCAGGGAGTTTCAGTCAGATGACTCGGACAAGTCATCCTTGAATATGCCATTCTCCAGCCAGCAGGTGGCAGTAGTCTGACACTGCAACAGCAAAATTAAGCATGAAGAAGGAGGACAACAAGAAGACGACAAGATCGACTTTTAAACATGGAGAACAACAAGAATTTGTGTAAAACTAAAGACTTTCCCGGTCACCAACAAGTGTAAAAGAATATATATATATATATATATATTTGTGTGTGTGTGTGTGTGTGTGTGTGTGTGTGTACAGTATATAGTATATACAGTATATATACAGTATATACAGTATATGACAACTAAGCAGACCTGGACGTTTTGGCTCCGTTCTGCGTTCAGAAGACTTTTCTCTACCGCTGTGGGATTATAATGTTGTGAATGAGGCTTTAGGAAATTATGAATCACTTTATAAATCACTGGATTGGGGGGGCGCTGTTGTGCGGTCAATGGAGTAGGACGCAGTTTTGGTGGCTCCTGCCAACTTTGTAAAATATTGTTATTCAGTTGTGCAGTTTTCTAAAAACCCAGTGTTTTTTTCTTGGCTCTTTTTCGCTGTGTATCTAAGAGATACTTTTGAATTGTTTTGCAATGTCGGGGAAAGGAAAAACCCGCACTATTCAGACGCACCTGAAGCCTTGTTCACAGGCCCCGACTTCAGAGCCGCTAGCTCAACCTGTTGATCCAGCCCCTGTTTTGAACGCTGAAGCTTTGAAAATTGAGCTGCTTTCCTCTCTAAAAGAAGACATCTCTGGTATTATTAAGAAGGAGCTACAAGAGATTATCGGAGACGCTTTGGCACCTCTTAAGGTTGAGTTACAGTCTGTGAAATCACAGTTAGCGAGTGTCAATGCTGCTATTGATGCTAAGTTGGCTAAGCTAACGTGCACTATGGGGGACATGGAAGAAACGCTCACAGCTTATACGGATGACATGACTGATATGAAAACAAGTGTTGAGCGCCTCAATGCTAAGGTTGCTGTGCTGGAAGACAAATGTGAAGATCTAGAATCAAGATCGCGACGCAATAACATAAGGATTATTGGCGTTGAAGAGGGTCCAGACTCTTTTTCTCCTACTGCTGTGGCTGCGTTGCTGAAAAATGCTTTTTCTTTGGATAAGGAACCACTAGTGGATCGGTCTCATCGTACTCTTCAGCCTAAACCTAAACCGGGTGAGCGACCACGAGCCATTGTGTGCAGGCTTCATTACCACAGTGACTGTGTTGATATATTACGGCGTGCGCGAGAGCTCCAGAGGATTAAAGTCGGAGGTATGACTTTGTCGGTCTTTCCGGACTACACCGTCAAGATTTCACGGGCTCGGGCTGCATTCAACGAGGTTAAGCGGCTACTCCGTGGCATTGATGGAGTCAAATACGGACTTCTCCACCCGGCGCAGCTACGCATTTCTTACCAGGGGACTGAAAAGAAGTTTACTTTGCTGGAAGACGCGAAGGAATACGTCAAGACTCTGATTTCTGGGTGAGCTGTGAACCTTTCATTATAATCCTTATATATGCTCGGACTCTAGACTTGTTGCTGTTACCTGGACATTTGCGCTTATTTGCTTTATTTTGGGAGTGTTCATTAGAATCTCTTAGTGTATTGTTGAGTTTAATATTATCATTACTTTTTCTTACTTTATTGTTCAGATTACAATACTGGTATAAAACAGCATGTAATTTAATCATTGCACATATTATAATTCAATTTCTGGAAGTTGGCAGGAGACATGTTTTCCATTGGTATATATATTTTTTTTTTTTCTCTCTCTGCTCGGCTTTGCCTCCGAGTTGTTCCTATTTAACTGAGAACAACTTTTCTTTGTGTGTGACACTGCTGTCTCCATTGGTTTTTGGGTGTGTTTTTTTGTTACATGGAGACTTTGGGTGTATTTGTTTTGGGGGTTCTTTTGGGTGGGTGGTGTTTTACCTCAGCTCACAGCAATAGTTCTTGTGTTGGTTGTTTTTTTTTGGTACATGTAAATGGCTAGTACCAATATAGGCCATGGTACAGCTTTACTAGGCGCATCTTTGTGATTCATTAGCTGGAATATTAAGGGCATGGGTCATCCTGTTAAAAGATCAAAAGTTTTTAACCACTTAAAACATTTAAAATCCTCAATAGTGTTTCTGCAGGAGACCCATCTTCGGATAAAAGATCATCATCGGTTGCACTGCTCTTGGGTGAGCCAAGTTTTTCATTCAGAGTTTAATTCTAAATCAAGGGGGGTTGCTATTCTTATTAATAAAAATGTACAATTCTCAGCCACTAACATTATAGCTGATAAAAACGGCAGATATGTGATAGTTGCCGGTACTTTGATGCAGAAAAAGGTTCTGTTAGTCAATGTATATGCCCCAAATATTGACAATGTTGAATTTGCAAACAAATTACTAAGTAGCTTACCATTTTTGAATTCACATTTGTTAATCTTAGGGGGCGATTTAAATTGTGTCTTTGATCCATTATTAGATCGATCTAATCCCCGTAATCTAAATAAGTCTTTAATGTCTCAAACATTTTCTGATTTCATGACACAGAATGGCTTTGTCGATCCTTGGAGATTCCGCAATCCAACCAGTAAAAAATTCTCCTTTTTTTCTAAGGTGCATCATTCTTACTCCAGGATTGATTACTTTTTTATTGACTGTACTTTAAATTCCTGTGTAGTTTCCTCTGATTATTTAAGTATAATAATATCTGATCATGCACCATTATTATTAGATATTCAGTTGGGTGCCTATAAACGTAGTCTTCCTTCATGGAGGTTTAATTCTCTTCTTTTAGCAGATAAAGAGTTTTGTGATTTTATTTCCAATTCAATTGATGAGTTTTTGTTGTTTAATAAAAATGATTCTACTTCATATTCATTATTATGGGAGACTCTTAAATCCTACCTTAGAGGACAAATCATTTACTACTCTGCTCTTTCTAATAAGAGACGTCACACCAAGTTTTCTGAACTCACTTTAGCTATTAGTAATATTGATCAAAGTTATGCCTTAAATCCTACACCAGAATTATTTAAACAGCGCATAGAGGTACAGTCAGAACTTGATCTAATTTCAACCCAAGAAGCTGAACGGCTATTACTACAAAATCGTGGAACTCATTATGAATATGGCGACAAAGCAAGCCGTCTGTTGGCACATCAGCTATGCCGTCAAGCTAATTCTCGGATTATAAGTAGTATTCAGAATAGTCAACATATAATCACGACAGATCCTAATGAAATCAATGCCACATTCAAAACATTTTATTCCTCATTATATACGTCGGAGTTCCCAACAGATTCACATAACATGAACTTATTTCTTCATGACCTCTCGAATCCTGTAATTGACTCAGACACTGCAAAAAGCCTGGATTCCCCACTCGGCCTTGTTGAAATAATTAATTCAATTGAAGCAATGCAATCAAACAAAGCACCTGGCCCTGATGGGTTTCCCATTGAATTTTATAAAAGATTTACGGAAAAATTAGCACCTTTACTTTTAGCTACCTTTAATGAATCATTAGAACGAGGTATTCTTCCTCCAACTCTAACACAAGCTTCGATTGTTTTACTTCATAAAAAGGACGAAGACCCAATTCTATGTAGCTCTTATAGACCACTATCATTGCTTAATGCTGACGTGAAAGTGTTAGCCAAAGTAATTTCTTCCCGTCTGGAGAAGGTTCTCCCTTTGATTATATCTGAAGGACAGAACGGTTTTGTTAAGGGACGACAATTATTTTTTAATATACGCACTCTCTTCAATATAATTTATGCAAAACAGTCATCTGATTCATCAGAAATAGTCATATCGCTAGACGCTGAAAAAGCGTTCGACAGGGTAGAGTGGGAATATTTGTTTGCGGTTTTGAGGAAATTTGGATTCAATGAGAAATTTGTTTCTTGGATTCGTCTCCTCTATACATCCCCGAAGGCAAGGGTTCAAACTAATGATATGTTTTCTGATTACTTTTCTCTTGGACGTGGCACACGGCAAGGCTGTCCATTATCGCCCTTGCTCTTCACTATTGCCATTGAGCCTCTGTCCATTGCGTTGCGGTCTTCCAATTTATTTAGTGGGATTTTCCGAAATGGAACTGAACACAAGTTGTCGTTATATGCGGATGATTTGTTGTTATATGTATCAAATCCAGTTAGTTCTATCCCCAATGTCTTGAGTATTTTAAATAATTTCAGTTCCTTTTCCGGTTATAAATTGAATTTGGAAAAAAGCGAATGCTTTCCTATCAACATGACTGCCTGGGATCTTCAGCAGTCTGACATACCCTTCAAACTTAGTCCCGCAGGATTCAAGTATCTTGGTATAAATGTGACACGCTCTTTCTCTAGCCTAGCTTCAGCCAATTTTTCTCCCCTTATTGCCAAAATAACCTCTGACGTCCAGCATTGGCGAAATCTCCCTCTGTCACTCTTGGGTAGGATTAATGTTGTCAAGATGAATATCTTACCAAAATTCCTTTTTTTATTTCAGTCAATTCCTCTTTTTCTGCCTAAAAGCTTTTTTGATTCTCTGGATAAGATAATTTGTGGCTTTATCTGGAATGGTAAACCACCTAGAGTGCGTAAAAAATTATTGCAAAGATGTAGACTTAGCGGGGGACTTGCATTACCTGATTTCCAGTCTTATTATTGGGCGGCACATACACATAAAATCTGCTATTGGTTAAAGTCTTTTCGCTCCCCATGGTGTAGAATGGAATTATCATCCTGTCGGGGGTCGTCAATACCTGCATTAATTTTTTCTTCTTTGCCTACAAAACCCTCTTTGTATACGGACAGTCAAGTGGTTCTCAACACATTAAAAATATGGTTTCAGTTTAGGCGGCGCTTTGGTTTTGTATCTGCCTCCTCTTTATGTCCTTTAACTAAAAATCATTTGTTTCCCCCATCTCTCTCAGATTCGTCATTCTCAGACTGGCATGACAGAGGTATTAAACATATAAGGAATTTATATACATCTGGGCTTTTTGATAGTTTTACCAATTTATCTTTCAATTATAACTTACCCGGCACCCATTTGTTTCGTTATTTTCAAATACGTAATTTTGTTTCTAAGTGTTTCTCTAACTTTCCTTCTATCCCTCCTGAGCAGCCCTGGGAAAGTATAGTTTCACATGGTCCACAACATAAAGGGTTGATATCCAAGCTTTATAATTCCACTTTAACATTAAACGATGAATCAAGTGTCAAAATAAAAAATTTGTGGGAGAAAGAATTGGGTATACAGATGACTGATGAGCTTTGGGAGGATGCCATTAACAGAATTAGAACGTCTTCCTCATGTGCTCGTCTTAGCTTGATTCAGTTTAAGGTAATATATAGAGTCCACTACTCAAAACTGAGACTCTCTGAGATTTACCCAGAAGTTGATGGTAGTTGTGATAAATGTAAGGGATCTCCCTGCCACCTTGGCCATATGTTTTTTCTTTGTCCGGAATTATACAGTTTTTGGTCTAGTTACTTTACAATTATCTCCAGGGTTCTTCAAGTGACTCTGTTGCCTTCTCCATTTATTGCCATATTTGGGATTCCTGATTCCTCTGTAGTTTTGAATTCGGTACAAAGGG
Source organism: Pholidichthys leucotaenia (assembly GCA_020510985.1). Lineage (NCBI taxonomy): Eukaryota > Metazoa > Chordata > Actinopteri > Cichliformes > Pholidichthyidae > Pholidichthys > Pholidichthys leucotaenia. The sequence continues at coordinate 131,096,323 of CM035850.1, forward strand.
ATATTGTGGCCTTTACATCCTTAATAGCAAGGCGTACTTTACTGCTGCATTGGAAATCTGTCAGATATCCCTCAATTTCCCTATGGCTCAAGGACATGATGTTTTTTCTAAAACTTGAGAAAATTAAATACACTATAAGAGGATGCACAGAAAGGTTTTACCAGAAATGGCAATGTTTTATATCTTACTTTTCTAATCTAAAAGTCTTACCCATCTAATTATGTCAGCATGTGCCTTGTTATATATATATATTTTTGTTATTTTTTTTCCTACTCTATTATGTGTATTTGTTTCAAATTATATGCCTGTTGAGGTACTTCCTCTACTGATCTTGTGAGCTGGGGGGGGGGGGGGGGGGTGTTGTTCGAGGGGATATTATAAAAAAAAAAAAAAATCTGGTGCTTAAGTGTGTAGTACTTGTTGAGGCACTATTTGATCCTATATACATATACAGTATGTATATGTGCTAAATAAGTGTATCTTTATTTTTTGTTTCAAGAAGTATTATGCCAACTTGTCTGTAATTTCTGAAATTGATTTCAATAAAAACACATTGGAAAAAAAAAAAAATAAATCACTGGATTGAAAATGTACATGTACAGATTGGATCCTGGGGTCCACTTGGGGTGTTCACCTGGTCAGGTGTCCACCTGACCAGATCCCAAGATGAGCAGATACTATCTAGTGCTAAACTAGCATTGTGGGACACATATGTGGGTTTCATATGCTTCACATGTATATTACTGTATGCTTATTGTATGCTTCACGTCTCAGAGGAACAAAAGGACTGGACCTCCTAGGAGATAACAGGAGGATGTGAAATGTGGCCTTTTGTATGCAAAGAGATGACCTTGAGGGATTTCCTGACCACCAGTGATTTTAGGTGGAGGTGAGAAGACCTGGAAGAAGACGCATTGTGACTTGGGATTAAAAGACAATGTGACTGTGTGCTTTGATGTCCTGGGGTATAAAAGGGACAGATGTTGGGGGATTCTTTCTCTTTTCTGTTTTTGATGATGTTGGAGAATGTGAATAAACCTGACTTGTGAAATAAACTCAGCCTCGTCCTTCCACATTCTCCACACTGGTGACCCTAAGACGTATCATGGTTGGAAGAAATTCTCCTGAGCCAGACTCGTCAGGAGCCAGCCAAACGAATGCAGCCACAGTTCAGCTACCAGACTTCTGGCAGAACAATCCGCGCTCCTGGTTTAACGCGGTTGAGGTGCAGTTCAACCTCCGGAGGATTTCGGTAGACGACACAAAGTTCTACCATGTGGTTGCAAAGCTGGACAACCACACAGCCCAGCGGGTAAAGAGCCTGATCAACCAGCCGCCAGACAGCGACAAGTACAGCGCGTTGAAGGCTGCACTCATCCGTTACTTCACCCCCTCGGTGGAGGAGCGAGCAGAGGGGCTCCTGGCGCTGACTGAATTTGAAAGCGACAGGCCTGCGGACCTGATGGAGAAGCTGTTGAGGTTGAAAGACTCTGACGATGACCACTTCATCTTCACCCACCTTTTCCTCAGGACCCTACCGTCAGCGGTGAGAGTGACCCTGGCCAGTTCACCACTGTTGGCCCGACGAGACTACCGCGAGCTGGGCCAGGAGGTGCAGCGACTCGTCAACGCCAATAAACGGCGCACGGCCTTGGTGCGCGGCCACGGCCGCGGCAGCGGAGGTTTCGCAACGTCCGGAGATGGCAGGGGGCCAGAGGCTGCAGTACCAGACTCACCAACGACGGCGGCGGCAGGGGTCAGGAAACACAGAGCAGACGACGTCCTTTGTTTCTACCATCGCCGCTTCGCAGAGAGGGCACGCAAATGTATACCACCGTGCCATTTCAAGCGCTCGGGAAACGCCAAGACCGGGGGTCGGTAGCAGCTGCAGCCCTCGGAGAGGAGAACAAGCTGCTCTACTTGAGGGATGCGCGCTCGGGGAGGCATTTCCTCGTGGACACAGGCTCCCAGCTGAGTTTCATCACACCTTCCTCCGCTGACCGGCTGGCGCCTTCCAGTGGTCCTGGGGTGTCAGCAGTGAATGGCTTGGCGATTAAGACCTTCGGTGAGAGGACGTTGCTTCTGTCCCTACACGGCCGTACATTCGAGTGGACTTTCGTCATAGCTGCAGTCAATTTCAACATGTTAGGGGCTGATTTTTTGTGCTCACATGGTTTGTTGGTTGATCTGGCTAACAGACACCAGATTCTATTCCCTGTACAGCTCGAGTGGCCCCGCCAACAGCACAAGCCAACGTCACAGCTGCAAGTGGTAAATTCCACACACTCCTCACTCAGTTCCCAGCACTCACAGTCCCAACATTTTCGGCGACCGTGGCTAAACATGGGGTGGAACATTTTATTACTACCACCGGACCGCCCGTTTTTGCAAAAGCTCGGTGCTTGGATTCAGCTAAACTGACCATAGCGCGCAAGGAGTTCGCCAACCTGGAAAAGTTGGGCATCATCAGGCGTTCGAAAAGCCCATGGGCTTCACCGCTTCACATGGTCCCGAAAGCTGATGGCTTGTGGCGACCTTGCGGTGATTTCCGCAGGTCGAACAACGCTACAGCGCACGACTGCTACCCGATCCCGCACATCCAAGATTTTTCAGTTCATTTGGCGGGGGCGTGCGTTTTTTCTAAAATAGACTTGGTACGCGGTTACCACCAGATCCCAATGTGCGCTGAGGACATACCCAAAACAGCGGTAATAACTCCAATTGGGCTATTCGAGTTTTTGCGCATGCCGTTTGGGCTTAAAGGCGCGGCGCAGACGTTCCAACGCATGATGGACGCGGTGTTGCGCGATCTCCCCTTCGTGTTCGTCTACCTGGATGACATATTGGTAGCCAGCGCGTCTGAAGACGAACACGAAAACCACCTCACGGCAGTTTTCCGGAGGTTGGCAGAGCATGGGTTAATAATCAACCCAGCGAAGTGTCAGTTCGGGGTGACGCAGATTGATTTTTTGGGGCATCGCGTCTCTCCAGAAGGAGCGGTTCCTCTGCCTGACAAAGTGCGCGCAGTAACAAATTTTCCCCAGCCACAAGCGGTCAAAGCGTTACAGGAGTTTTTGGGAATGGTGAATTTTTATAACTTTTTGCTCCCTCACGCAGCGCAGCTCATGCAACCATTGTATGCTGCACTAAAAAAACAAAAACCCACAAATAAAATCGAATGGTCTCCGGAGCGAGAGCGCGCATTCTCTGAAGTCAAAACAGCCCTGGCAAACGCTGCGTTGTTAGCACATCCAGTCCCAACGGCCCGCATGGCGCTAACTACAGACACGTCAGATGTGGCCATGGGGGCGGTCGTGGAACAGTATGTAGCCGGAGCCTGGCAACCGCTCGCCTTTTTCAGCAGGACCTTGCGCAATAGTGAACGAAAATACAGCGCATTCGACAGGGAGTTGTTAGCTCTCCACTTGGCCATTCGCCACTTCCAGTTCTGGCTGGAGGGATGCTGTTTCACCGCGTTCGTTGACCACAAGCCGCTGACTTTCACGATGGCCAAGATTTCTGAACCTTGGTCGGGCCGGCAGCAGAGACAGCTGGCCGCGATCTCGGAGTTTACTACCGATATCCAGCATGTGGCGGGTAAACTTAATGTAGTGGCAGACTGCCTCTCGCGCGCCGTGGCGGCTCCAGCCCGCATAGGGGTAGATTTTGCAGCCATGGCCGCGAATCAGGTTAGCGACGCAGAAGTGCGCGCGGCCCCAGTCCGCGTAGGGATAGATTATGCAGCCATGGCCGCGGATCAGGTTAGCGACGCGGACATGCACGCGCTCCAGTCTGGACCAACAGGGTTAAGGCTGGAGAACAGGGTGCTGCAAGACGGTATCCCCCCCTAATCTGCGATGTCTCCACTGGGCGACCGCGTCCTGTGGTACCGGCCGCGTGGCGCCACCGCGTTTTTGACTCGATCCATTCTCTGGCGCACCCGGGAGTGCGCGCGTCGGTCAAAATGGTGGGAGAGAAATTTGTATGGCCGAGCCTGCGCAAACAAGTTAGAGAGTGGGCGGCAGCCTGCATGGCTTGTCAACGAGCCAAGGTACATAGACACACGAGAGCTCCCTTGGAGCCGTTTCACATTCCGGCTAAGAGGTTTGATCATGTTCACGTGGACCTCGTAGGCCCCCTCCCGCCCTCACAGGGGTGCACACATCTTCTGACAATGGTTGACCGCACCACGCGCTGGCCGGAAGTGGTCCCACTGTCGTCAACCACAGCCGAGGAGGTGGCGCGCGCGTTTTTAACGGCATGTGTAGCGCATTTTGGAGTCCCGTCGGACATTACGTCCGACAGAGGCCCTCAATTTGTCTCCGAACTTTGGTCAGCGATGGCCCGCAGCCTGGAGACAACGATCCACCGCACGACCGCATACAATCCGCAGGCTAACGGGTTATGCGAACGTTTTCACAGGTCATTGAAGGCGGCCCTCAGAGCGTCGCTTACGGATGCAAATTGGGTGGACAGGCTACCATGGGTTTTATTGGGATTGCGTTCTGCACCTAAAGAGGATTTAGAAGCCTCCCCAGCTGAGCTAGTTTTCGCACAGCCACCTCGGCTGCCCGGGGAATTTCTCCCAGATAATCCGGCGCCAGAGTGCTCCCCAGCTCAGCAGTTACAGAGTAGCACGGACTCGAGCACGCTACCTGGCCCCGTTCACCACAGTTTTCCGCGCGTTTTTGTGCCTAAGGCTTTAAAAAATGCGGAGTTTGTTTTTGTCAGACATGATGCCCATCGCCCACCATTATGACCACCTTATGATGAACCATATAGAGTGCTGGAAACAGGGGATAAGCATTTTTTGCTAGATTTGGGGGACAGAAAAGAAATGATTGGCATAAACAGGCTCAAACCCGCTTTTGTGGTGGCTGACGAAGTTGTGCAGTTGGCTAAGGCTCCTCGGCGCGGCAGACCCCCTAGAGAGCATTCCCCAGAACACCCACAGAGATTGACTAACAGTTCTCATCCTCAGACAGCAGCTCCCCAGCAGGAGGGCGCCGCGGAGGTGGTAAAGCCTGCTTACAGCAAATACGGGAGAAGACTGAGGCCCAAGCAGCATGTGGACTGATGTGTAGTGATTTTATTATGACATGCAAACTGTTATTACGTTGTTCCATCTTAGACGTTTGGGGGGGGTCATGTGGGACACATATGTGGGTTTTATATGCTTCACATGTATATTACTGTATGCTTATTGTATGCTTCACGTCTCAGAGGAACAAAAGGACTGGACCTCCTAGGAGATAACAGGAGGATGTGAAATGTGGCCTTTTGTATGCAAAGAGATGACCTTGAGGGATTTCCTGACCACCAGTGATTTTAAGTGGAGGTGAGAAGACCTGGAAGAAGACGCATTGTGACTTGGGATTAAAAGACAATGTGACTGTGTGCTTTGATGTCCTGGGGTATAAAAGGGACAGATGTTGGGGGATGCTTTCTCTTTTCTGTTTTTGATGATGTTGGAGAATGTCAATAAACCTGACCTGTGAAATAAACTCAGCCTCGTCCTTCCACATTCTCCACAGCATAGCATTACTGTAAATCAACCACTTACCCTCATAGTTGTAGATAAAATTTTCAAAGAAAAACTTATATCCTCAATCTAGTTTGGAGTGTGCTACGGGGGAATGCTGTTCAACTAAACGGACCACATCTGCGGACGACAGTTTTGGTAAATTGTTTAGTGAACTTGTAAATTCAAGGACACTATCTCCTTTCTCCATTTTAGCCGAAGTGGAGTAACAGGGGAGGGGGAGCACGCTCGCCCGACCATCACAAGAACTCTCTTTTTTTTATTTTAAACACAGAACCAACACAAAGAACTAGGGTCTGTGGGTACACCACCCCACCGCGGCTGGGTGGGTTATTTGCCACCATCTCAGCCATGCTCCTGCCTGAACAGTCTTTTTTTTAACAGTCTTCAACGGGGAAAGCAGTTCTGCTGGAGGGGCCTTGTAGCAGGCCTATGGCGGACGCATCCCTGGAGCTGTCGGACCCCCGGGGCCAGGACCAGTCTTCATGACGCTGGGGCCCAGGTCCCACACTGCAGCAGCTGACTCCCACGAAGCCTCGCCATCTGGAGCAGCCACCTGGATACGCCGTAGTTCATTTGCATACCGAACCATCTGTCAGTTGACAGCACGCTGATTCTAGTTTCGCCACAATCCTCAGCGGTGCCCGTTGTCTCAGTGGCTGTAGCCCAGTCAGTCGCTGTCCCAGTCTCTCGCCAGTGCAAACCCGAACACAGTCCATGACTTGCAGCGGCGCCTTGCTTGGTTTCATGCATTGTTGTGATCCCAGTACCTCTGCATGCTCATCTACTTTGGAACCTCCGTCGTGCTGTGGCGGTTCCATTGTCACCGTGTTTGTTGCGGACTCTTACCCGTTGTCGCCGTCATCGTTCCTGTAGATTGAAGCATGTCTTGGGTATGGAAGGTGTCCGTTGTCTCTCCGGTATCACTCGCTGAGGCGGACTCTTCACCCGTCGGCTGGGTCGTAACTTCCGTAGCTTGTTGAGCGTGGGCACGGAAGCAGTCCGGTTCTTCCTCTCTCTCGTCTGATGTGCTCTGTTGTGCCGCATCGTGAGCAGTGTCTGTGCCCGATTGTTGTTGCTGTGTTTCGGGGTTTTCTGCATGCTCGGGCTCCCTTTCTTGCGGCTCCGGTTCTGACTAAGCGAGGAACAGAGGTGAGTCCGGCCGCTGCCCCCCTTCCGGGCAGCTCTCCTCCTGAGAGCGTGGGTTGGATGGTCTGGTATCGGCATTGTTCTGAATTACCTCATCGGTGTCATTCTCGATAGGCACGGGCTCCCTCTCCTCCAGCTCCAACTCCGGCTGAACGTGGAATGGAGGCAAGTCCAGCTGCTGCCCCTCTCCTGGGCAGCTCTCCTCCCAGGCATACGGGGTGGACGGTGCATCGTCTGTGCTGTTCTGAATCACCTCATCAGCTTTGATCTCAATAGACCCGAGCTCCCTCTCACCCAGCTCCGGCTGAGCGAGGAACGAAGGTGAGTCCGGTCGCTGTTCTTTCTCCAGGTCGTTTTCACTGTCCATGCTATATCTACTCTCTGCGTTACATTCACTGTCCAAACTGTGCTCTTCGGCTGCACCCACATCTGCAAAGTCTGGGTAAACTGAGTCTGGACCGTTGACCGTCTGCCCTCCGATTGTGAGAGTAAAACCCAGCTCACAGAATAAATCCCACCCAATAACATTTTCACCCTGGTGTGTTACCTGGATCCGAAACGCTGGAATCACTTTTTCACCGTAATGCACCGCAAATGTGATGTTCCCGCCGGTACTGGAGCTCCCATCGTCTGGTAGTTCCACCACATGAGGTCACCAGGGGGTGAGCCTCCAGACGGTGGCCTTGTTTACTATGGACTGGGTGGCAGCGGTGGCCACCAGCATGGGCACACTCATGCCGTATAACTTCACTATACGCTGCAGTCCTGACCAGCCTTCTGGGCCCACAATGTTTATGCCATCTCCATAGGGTGTGGGGTTAGCTAGCTTAGCTTCTCATGGACGGTGGTGGGATTTTGCGTGCCGCACCACACTGTTGAGTTTAGGAAAGTAGCTAGTTAGCATCTCAACAGTATCTTCATAATAGTCCATCGGACCAAGCATGTGAAATATTCTCTGACCTTCTGCACCCAGGTGGTAGACAAGTAGTATCCACATTTTGATTTCATCCAGTTCCTCCAAGTCCCGCTCTGTAATGAAGGTCTTGAACGCGCGCAACCATCGAGGCCACGGGATAGCTGATTCACCAGGGGATTTGAGAAACGCCTTTAGTCTGAAACATGCATCCATGGTTCAAAATTCTTGTCGCCAAATGTTATGTCCACAAACCTGGCAATGATGACGGACAAGGATGCTGTAGTTGAACTGAACTTTATTACAGAACTGTTGTAATACAAGCACGTGTACACGCTTAATAATATCTCTCACTCTCAGCTCTCACCTGATACTCCCGGAACTCCCTAACCACCAACACAGTGAGATGGCAGGCCCCCAATATATATTGGAGGTGATGACAGCCGCAGGCTGTGTCCCACTCCGAATGTGTCCCTTATCCATACACCACACATCCATCTTCTACCGTTTTTCCAGAGGTCCAGGTCATGGAGGCAACAGCTCAAGCAGAGAAGCTGATGGGATAATATTGAATTGATTGAGACTGAATCAATAGTCAATAGGCGGTTTCCAAGTTCTGAGCCATTTATTCCACTCTAATCAGAGGAGGGAAGAGTTACAGCATCAACCATTCTTATAACCTAAGCAAAACAGTCCTTGGGTCATCGAGTTTATCAATAGGCTAGAGACAGCTGAAGACAGCTCCAGAAGATACACACGTGGACAAAATTGTTGGTACCCCTCTGTTAATGAAAGAAAAACCCACAATGGTCACAGAAATAACTTGAATCTGACAAAAGTGGTAATAAATAAAAATTCTATGAAAACTAACCAATGAAAATCAGACAGTGCTTTTGAATTGTGGTTCAACAGAGTTATTTTAAAAAATAAACTCATGAAACAGGCCTGGACAAAAATGATGGTACCCTTAACTTAATATTTTGTTGCATAACCTTTTGAGGCAATCACTGCAATCAAATGATTTCTGTAACTGTCAATGAGACTTTTGCACCTCTCAGCAGGTATTTTGGCCTACTCCTCATGAGCAAACTGCTCCAGTTGTCTCAGGTTTGAAGGGTGCCTTCTCCAGACGGCATGTTTCAGCTCCTTCCACAGATGTTCAATAGGATTTAGATCAGGGCTCATAGAAGGCCACTTTAGAATAGTCCAGTGTTTTGCTCTTAGCCATTCTTGGCTGTTTTTAGCTGTGTGTTTTGGGTCATTATCCTGTTGCAAGACCCATGACCTGCAACTTGAGACCAAGCTGTCTGACACTGGGCAGCACATTTCTCTCTAGAATACCTTGATAGTCTTGAGATTTCATGGTACCCTGCACAGATTCAAGACACCCTGTGCCAGATGCAGCAAAGCAGCCCCACAACATAACAGAACCTCCTCCATGTTTCACAGTAGGGACAGTGTTCTCTTCTTAGTATGCTTCATTTTTGCGTCTGTGAACATAGAGCTGATGTGCCTTTCCAAAAAGTTCCAGTTTTGTCTCGTCTGTCCATAGGACATTCTCCCAGAAGCTTTGTGGCTTGTCAACATGCAGTTTGGCAAATTCCAGTCTGGCTTTTTTATGATTTGTTTTCAACAGTGGTGTCCTCCTTTGTCGTCTCCCATGAAGTCCACTTTGGCTCAAACAACGACGGATGGTGCTATCTGACACTGATGTACTGTACCTTGACCTTGGAGTTCACCATGAACGTGTTTAGAGGTTGTTCTGGGCTCTTTTGTTACTATTCGTATTATCCGTCTCCTCCTGTGGCCATGTCCAGGGAGGTTGGCTACAGTCCCGTGGATCTTAAATTTCTGAATAATATGTGCAACTGTAGTCACAGGAACATCAAGCTGCTTGGAGATGGTCTTATAGCCTGTACCTTTAACATGCTTGTCTATAATTTTCTTTCTAATTTCCTGAGACAACTCTCTCCTTTGCTTCCTCTGGTCCATGTTTAGTGTGGTACACACCATGTCACCAAACAGCACAGTGACTACTTGTCACCCTTTAAATAGGTCGACTGACTGACTACAAGTTTGTAGACACCTGTGATGTTAGTTAGAGGACACATCTTGGTTGAACATGTCCCTATGGTCACATTATTTTCAATCTTTTCTAGGGGTACCATCATTTTTGTCCAGGCCTGTTTCATGAGTTTGTTTTTTAAAATAATCCTGTTGAACCACAATTCAAAAGTACTCTCTTCCCTAACTAGAGAAGGAGATTCAAACATATTTAGAGCTTAATGATACAGGAGAGGTGGAGCCACCCGTGCTATAGGATGCATTTAAAGCTGTTATGAGAGGTAACATTACTGCACGCACGTCTTATCTTAAAAAATTAAAACAGGAAGAATTAAGGAAATTACAGACACAGTTAAAGTCACTCCAAAAGGAACATCAAAAAAAATATGGATTTGAATACTGAACGAGAAATTAAAGCAACTAAGAAAAAGATTGATGAGATCTATACACAGGAAATACAAAAGAAGCTTATTTTTCTTAAACAGAAACATTGGGAAGTTGGAGGGAAAGCAACTAAATTATTAGCTTATAAACTTAAAAAAAAAAAACAACAAATGGACAGCTCCCTCCACAAAATAAAAAACCCAGAAACAAAAGAAATTGAATATATTCAGGAAAGAACTGAACAATGTTTGGTAAATTTTTATAGTAATCTGTATTCTCGAGCTCACATGGATAATAATCTGCAGATCAAAAATTTCCTAGATTCACTCCACTTACCAAAGGCTACAGAAGCACAAAGATGTAACATTTTGCAAAATCAATTTAGCCATTTCAAGAATGAAAGCGGGTAGCTCCCCTGGTGTGGATGGCTTCACCACTGAATGGTATAAGGTCCTCAGGGACAAGCTGACGCCCATGCTGATAAAAACTTATAACTGGGCACTCAAAAAATCAAAAATGTCCCCCACATGGTGAGAGGCAATCATCTCCCTTATTCCTAAAGAAGGCAACAACAGACAAGAATGTCATCATCTAAGACCTATTAGTGTATTAAATGTGGACTACCGTATTTTCACATCTGTCATGGAAAGGAGACTTGAACAATGGCTACCACATCTTATCCATCTCAACCAAACTGGTTTTATTAAGCAGAGACAAACACAAGATAATATTAGGAGAACACTTCAGATACTAAGACATATAACAGAAAATAAGGTACAATCAGCCGCGGTTAGCCTGGATGCCCAAAAGGCTTTTGACTCCGTTAATTGGAAATTTTTATATAAGGTTTTGCACAAATTTGGGTTCCATGAGGATTTTATTAAATTAATCAAAATGCTATATAAAGAACCAACAGCTAGACTCAAAGTAAATGGGGGTATCTCTGAATCGTTCACACTGCAACGAGGATGTAGACAGGGATGCAAGATTTCTCCACTTCTCTTTGCTACATGTGTCGAGCCACTAATTCAATTCAATTCAATTCAATTCAACTTTATTTATATAGCGCCATTTCACAACAACAGTCATCTCATAGCACTATCAACTGTAGGGGGAACCCCCACAGTTGCAGAAAGACCCCAGCAATCAGGCGATCCCCTGTGAGCAAGCACTTGGCAACGGTGGAGAGGAAAAACTCCCTTTTAACAGGAAGAAACCTCCAGCAGAACCAGGCTCAGGGAGGGGCAGTCATCTGCTGCGACTGGCTGGGGGGTGAGGGGACAGAGAAGATGAAAAGAACAGACATGTAGAGAGCAAACAGCACGATGGGGACTCATTCTATGGGAGAGAACAAACAGATGTTAATGACAAGCAAAAAAAAAAAAATATTTCATTGAGAGTGAAGAAAGGAGTGAGGCCCAATGCGTTATTGGAGGTCCCCCGGCTGACTAAACCTATTAGCAGCATAACTAAGGGAGGGTTCAGAAACACATGATCCCTCCCTAATTGTAGGCTATATCAAAATCAATGGATCTGACAGAACCCAGACATAAAGGGTGTCTCAACTGTAGGGGGAGAACAAAATATAGCCTTATTTGCAGATGACATATTAATGTATTTGGAGCAGCCCTCCAACTCCTTACCCACACTTGTGACCTGTCTGGAAGAATATGGTTCAATGTCTGGCTACAAACTCAATGTATCAAAAACACAAATGTTGGCCTTCAATTATGAACCTAGTAGAGATATTATTCAGAATGATCAGTTAAAATGGATGCGGACTCTCTAAAATATTTAGGTATCTACCTACCAAAGGACTTGAAAAATTTATTTAATATTAATTATGGAAAATTAAATGCTAAGTTAAAGGCAGATGTAGGAAGCTGGAGTGTTATCCCATTCCTTAATCTAAGCCAGAGGCTGGAGTCAGTCAAAATGAACATTCTCCCACCTATGCTGTATCTCTTCCAGACACTTCTGGTAGACATGCCAGTTAAACTATTTGGGGAATGGGACAAACTGATATCTAGATATATTTGGAATGGTAAAAAAAAAAAAAAAAACGAGAGTCAAATACAAAACTTTACAACTCAAGAAGGAGGATGTAGGAGTGGGCCTCCCATGTCTGTTGGAATATTACTGCGCTGCTCAGTTGAGACCTCTGGCATGTTGGCGCAATCCTGGCGACTTAGCCAGATGGAAAGAATTGGAGTTAGCAATATCTGACAGGATCCCATTACAAGCTATCATCTCTGATGTAGCACGAGTCAGACACCTTTTGGGCAGGGCAAATCCCTTTATTAATTTGTCTTTAAAAATTTGGAAGGAAGTCCAAAAACTATGTCACATACAAAAGAGTGCAAAATTGCTGAGATGGTGTGCTTTTGACAGTGATTTTCACCCAATTTAACTGAAAAAAGATTTAACATTTGGGCAAAGAAGGGAGTGACTGCATATTGTACACTACTACACAAGGGGGCACTAAAGTGCTTTCAGGATATTAAAATAAATATAACTTGGTTCAAGACGACTTTTATAGGTTCTTACAAATAAGGCATCACCTGACAGCAATTCTGAAAGAAGTGGATCCATTGACTGTTAATGATGGAATAATGAAAATCTTCATATCAGCTTATAATTGTGAATCCAATTCCAAAATTATTTCTAAAATTTATAAATGTCTTCTAAACACAAAGTCAAATGAATCTTTAAGCATTACAGAGAAATGGGACAAAGAAAGTAATTGTGTTACCATGGTGGAAGAGTGGTGTAGAAGCTGTGAAAAACAATGGAAAACCACAAACTCACTCATTTGGAGGGAATTTGGTTGGAAGTCTGCTGTTCGGTTTTTTGTCACACCCCAGCAAAATAGATACAAAACTGGAAACTCAGACTGTTGGAGACAATGTCAGACCACTAATGCTGATCATTACCATATTTTCTGGTCATGTACTGTACTGACCACTTTCTGGAAGAACATTCATCAGACTTTAGAGAAAGTATTCAAAATTAACATCCCCTTCATTTTTAAGGCTCTTTATTGGGCATCAAATATAACTAAAGAAATGCACACCAAAGACAAATCTCATGGCCATCCTACTCGTTGCATGTAAAAAAGCCATAACTTGTAAATGGCTGAAACGCCAGGCTCCTTCAGTGGATGAAAGGTTCGACATGATCCATCAACTTTATGTAATGGAAAAAGTAACATTTTAGCACCTTTTGGGAGCCAGATTATTTAGCATCTCAGACAAGAGACAGTGGATAAACATGGGAGAACAATACTCAGGGGGTTCCTGGCGAGATAGCAGGAAGGAGTCAAGGACGTAGGGGGTTGAATGCAGTGTGATGCAAATGTCTTGTGTGTGGAGAAATGCCATGAAACTTAAGAAGAGAGTGCCTGCTGAAAAGTTCAGTCTGTTCTTTGCTTGTGAGAGGTGAGTGTGTAATAAATCGTCTGAAATGAATCTGCCTCTTCATTTACACACTCCACACTGGTGACCCATGACGTATTATGAAACACGAGGCAAGATCCCCGGAGCCGGCCCAGTCAGGAAGCTACAGCGAGGCGGCAGCCATCCCACAGACAGCCCGGACTGGAACCTCCAGCCACGCGTGTGCGGTTTCAGTCAAGCTACCGGATTTCTGGCAGCACAACCCGCGCTCTTGGTTCCACCTCACCGAGGCCCAGTTTGCCCTCCGGGGAGTAACGGCAGACGACACCAGATTCTACCATGTGGTCGCAGTGCTGGATGCCCGCACAGCTCAGCAGGTAGCGAGCCTGCTCAATCAGCCACCAGCCAGCAGCAAATATGAGGCGCTCAAGGCTGCGCTCATCCAGCGCTACACGCTCTCAGACTGTGAGAGAGCGGAGAGGCTCCTGACGCGGACCGAGTTAGGAGATGGTTCGGCCGTAGACCTGATGGAGAAGATGCTGGCGTTAATGGGCATGGACGACGGGCACTTTCTGTTTGCCCACCTCTTCCTCCGGAACCTTCCAACAGTGGCGAAAGCGGTTCTGGCCAATTCGCCGTTGCTGGCCGCGCGCGACTACCGTGCGCTAGCCCAGGAGGCAGACCGGATCATCCTCACCACCAGGGCGATCACAGTCAACGCGGCAGCGGCGGAGCCCAGCGTGACGACCAGAGGAGCCGAGGAGCCACCGATGGTAGCAGCAGCGGGGGCCAAGGAGCGCCAGAGAGACACGTTCTGTTTCTACCACCGCCGCTTCGGAGAGAACACACGCAGATGTGCGCCCCCGTGCCAATTCAAGCGCTCGGGAAACGCCAAGGCCGGGGGTCGGTAGCAGCTGCGACCCTCGGTGAAGAGAACAAGCTGCTCTACTTGACGGACGCACGCTCGGGGAGGCGTTTCCTCATGGACACCGGAGCCCAGAAGAGTTTCATCCTGCCGACCTACACTGACCGGCTGGCAGGACCTAGCGGCCCTGAGATGTTGGCAGCAAACGGCTCGGATATTAAGACCTTTGGTGAGAGGACTCTGCTCTTATCTCTACACGGCCGTACATATGAGTGGACTTTTGTCGTAGCAGCACTGAATTACCATATCCTGGGGGCTGATTTTCTGTGTGCACATGGTTTACTGGTTGATGTTGCTAACAGGTGCCTGGTTAATGCACTGTCCTTTGACTCTCTCCCCTGTACAGCTCGAGTGACCCAGCCAACAGCACAAGCCAACGTCACAGCTACAGGCGGTAAGTTCCACACACTGCTCACTCAGTTCCCAGCACTCACGGTCCCGACATTTTCCGCGGCCATCGCTAAACACGGGGTGGAGCATTTTATCACCACCACCGGGCCGCCCATTTTTGCAAGACCTCGGTGCTTGGACGCAGCTAAACTGGCCATAGTGCGCGAGGAGTTCGCCAACCTGGAAAGGTTGGGCATCATCAGGCGCTCAAACAGCCCATGGGCTTCCCCGCTACACATGGTCCCTAAGGTTGAGGGATCGTGGTGACCGTGCGGGGATTTCCGCAGGTTGAACAACGCCACAGCGCACGACCGCTACCCAATTCCCCACATACAGGATTTTTCCGTTCACCTTGCCGGAGCACGCATTTTTTCCAAAATAGACCTGGTCCGTGGTTACCACCAAGTCCCAGTGCGTGCTGAGGACATACCCAAAACAGCGGTAATAACTCCGTTCGGTCTATTCGAGTTCCTGCGCATGCCATTCGGGTTAAAAGGAGCGGCACAGACGTTCCAGTGCATGATGGCTGCAGTGCTGCGCGGGCTGCCCATTTGCAAAAACGGGCAGCCCGGTGGTGGTGATAAAGTGCTCCACCCCATGTTTAGCGATGGCTGCGGAAAACGTCGGGACCGTGAGTGCTGGGAACTGAGTGAGCAGTGTGTGGAGCTTAGCGCCTGTAGCTGTGACGTTGGCTTGTGCTGTTGGCTGGGTCACTCGAGCTATACAGGGGAGAGAGTCAAAAGGCAACATCAACCAGTAAACCATGTGCACACAGAAAATCAGCTCCCAGGATATGGTAATTCAGTGCTGCTACGACAAAAGTCCACTCATATGTACGGCCGTGTAGAGGTAAGAGCAGAGTCCTCTCACCAAAGGTCTTAATATCCGAGCCATTTGCTGCCAACATCTCGAGGCCGCTAGGTCCTGCCAGCCGGTCAGCGTAGGTCGGCAGGATGAAACTCTTCTGGGCTCCGGTGTCCACGAGGAAACGCCTCCCTGAGCGTGCGTCCGTCAAGTAGAGCAGCTTGTTCTCTTCACCGAGGGTCGCAGCTGCTACCGACCCCTGGCTTTGACGTTTCCCGAGCGCTTGAATTGGCACGGGGGCGCACATCGGCGTGCATTCTCTCCGAAGCGGCGGTGGTAGAAACAGAGCTTGTCTCTCTGGCGCTCCTTGGCCCCCGCTGCTGCTACCGTCGGTGGCTCCTCGCCTCCTCTGGTTGTCCCGCTGGGCTCTGCCGCTGCCGCGTTGACTGTGATCGCCCTGGTGGTGAGGATGATCCGGTCTGCCTCCTGGGCTAGCGCACGGTAGTTGCGCGCAGCCAGCAACAGCGAATTGGCCAGAACCGCTCTCGCCACTGTCGGAAGGTTCCGGAGGAAGAGGTGGGCAAACAGAAAGTGCCCGTCGTCCGTGCCCATTAATGCCAGCATCTTCTCCATCAGGTCTACGGCCGAACCATCTCCTAACTCGGTCCGCGTCAGGAGCCTCTCCGCTCTCTCACAGTCCGAGAGCGTGTAGCGCTGGATGAGCGCAGCCTTGAGCGCCTCATATTTGCTGCTGGCTGGTGGCCGATCGAGTAGGCTCGCTACCTGCTGAGCCGTGAGGGCGTCCAGCACTGCGACCATGGTAGAATCTGGTGTCGTCTGCCGTTAAATTAAATTAAATTAAATTTAAATTAAATTAAATTAAATTAAATCACCCTTATTGTCATTCAACCGTACAACCAATCATGTACAGCAAAACGAGATTGTGCTTTACCTATCTACTGTGTTAATCACACACACCCCAAGTGCAGAATCAGAGGGCCGCTGCCATGCAAGGCGCCGCCACAGAGTTCCCTCCTCCATTCCATTTATTGCTGAGCACCAAGCTGGACGGCAGGAAGTTCCACTTTTATATGGTCTTTGGCATGACCCAGCCGGGATGCTAAATAATCTGGCTCCCCCAAGGTGCTAAATTGGGGGAGCCAGATTATTTAGCATCTCAGACAAGAGACAGTGGATAAACATGGGAGAACAATACTCAGGGGGGTTCCTGGCGAGATAGCAGGAAGGAGTCAAGGATGTAGGGGGTTGAATGCAGTGTGATGCAAATGCCATGTTGTGTGTGGAGAAATGCCATGAAACTTAAGAGGAGAGTGCCTGCTGAAAAGTTCAGTCTGTTCTTTGCTTGTGAGAGGTGAGTGTGTAATAAATCATCTGAAATGAATCTGCCTCTTCATTTACACACTCCACAACATTCTATTAGAGTACAACTGGACAAATTCAACACCATATGGTCGAGGTGGATAGACTTTATTAAGCCCATAAGACAGGATTTTACATGAAATATCTATACTCCAAATACTCCAACAAGGCCTATCCCCAGAACTACTTATATAAATTTTATTTTTATTTCAATCTTTATTTTCTTTCTTTTTTCTTTCTCAGTTTGTTCTGGTTGTTTTCTTTCTTCTTATTCTTGCATACTAGCGCCAAATAATGCCTACAGAGGGAACTGAAAGACGTTTTTCTACAGAAATATATTTCCAGAGTGTCTATGGACACAATGAGGAGAAACTACTACGACTGCAGGAATGAAAGACTGCCTTGAATTTGCTGCATGTCGACTCGCTACGCTTTCTTGGATGCATTTTGGGAAGCATGGGATGTAATTAGTAAAGAAGGTTGAAGTACCTCTGTAACTGGCATAAAATATCATGTAATGTCCTGTAAAACTTGGCACGCAATTAAAATAAAATATATTTTTTTCAAAAAAGAAAAAATGCTGGAACAAGCATTGCAGCTTTTTATTTATCAATTTATTTATTTTTTTTTAGCACTCCCTTTGTTGCAAACACCAACACCAACAGACTCAAAGGGTATAGTGTTAAGGTGATGAATTTTGTTATACTAGGACCTAAATCACTATACAGTAATAATAAGCCATCAATATCAGTGTTTGGTCACTTAATGCTCACCTAATTTGTGTAATTCATTACTGTATATAGATAGATAGATAGATAGATAGATAGATAGATAGATAGATAGATAGATAGATAGATAGATAGATAGATAGATAGATAGATAGATAGATAGATACTTTATTTCGAACAAAAAAGTATAACAAAAACAAAACAAATGGCAAATGCAATAAAGTAACAGTATACACCGTTCGAAAGGGAGAAGGAAGAAGTGAACACTTATTAATTCCATCTCCTCTTTTCCATAAATACACCCATGTGAATTATATACAAATTACCACTTTTAAGACCCCAAGTAAACAATTTACTGTATTTTTTACAAATCAACATTAACACCCATCCATCCTAACATACATTGATGTCCATACATCAAAACCAGCCTCAAACAACACAGATATACACAATGCTGTCCCACCCACCATTCCATAGTGTCCCATAATGTCCCAGAGTGAGCACAGTGAATCGTACATATAAATACTACCCTTCTAACATATATCCTTTCAGCAAATAATGTTTATACCTCTTTTTGAATTGATTTCTGTTTGTACATAGTTTCAGTTCCGGCTCCAGACTGTTCCACAAATCCACCCCACAGACAGATATGCACATACTTTTCTTGGTTGTTTGTATCTTGGGTTTTGTAAAGTTTAAGTCTCCTCTCAAATTATGATCATTGTCTCTTTTTTAAATAATTTTTGTATATTAGTTGGGAGTTGATTATTAATTGCCCTGTACATTACTTGTGCTGTCTTAAATTTAACTAAATCGATGAACTTTATGACATGTGACTTTAAAAACAACGAATTTTTTTTTTTTTTTTTGTTACTTATTTGTACCCGTAGGTAGATTTGGTTTGCAGTCTGGTGACAAGCCACCGGCTGCCGGTCGCTGCGTGCGCAAGCGCCCTAAACCTACATGTTTTTGGTATGCGGGAGGAAACCGGAGAAATCCCGGAGTAAACCCACGCAACACGGGGAGAACATGCAAACTCCACACAGCTCACTGTTGGTCGGGGGCTGGGATCGAACCCACAATCTCATGATCCCCGCGATCCCCCGGCCGAGGGTAAACTGTGCTGCCACAGTGCTAAACCACTGCGCCACCGTGCAGCCCAGAATTGGTATGGTCTCTATATCCTACATTGTTTATTATCCTTATAGCTCTTTTTTGTAATGTGCATATTGACTGTAGGTTGGTCTTGTAGGTGTTTCCCCAGACTTCTACACAGTAGTTAAGATAAGGTAAGAACAGTGAATTGTACAGTAAGACCAATGATTTATAGTCCAAGATGTGTCTTGTCTTCCCCAGTATGCCTATACATTTTGCTAACTTGGCCCGGATGTGACTGATGTGAGGTTTCCAGCAGATTTTATTGTCTAGCGTCACCCCCAGAAACTTATTTTCCTGTACTGTTTCTATTCTGGTATTATCTATCGTTACCATTATTTCATGATTTATTTTATAATTTCCAAACAACATAATCTTTGTTTTTTTTAGATTTAGAGATAATTTATTTTTGTTGAACCACTGCGTTAACTTTTTCATTTCAGTTGTGACCACCTCTAAAACCTTCTGCAAATTCTCACCAGTGCAAAGGATATTTGTGTCATCCGCAAACAAAATAAATTTCAGAATTTTTGATACTTGGCATATGTCATTTATATACAAAATAAAGAGTTTGGGTCCCAAAACTGACCCCTGGGGCACACCACAAGTGATGTCCATGAAGGGTGATTTGTGCTCACCAATTTGTACAAATTGTTGTCTGTTACTTAAATAACTTTCCACCCAACTCAGTCCTACCCCTCTTATCCCATGCCTTTCCAGTTTTCTTAGTAGTATTCTGTGGTCAATGGTGTCAAAAGCTTTCTTTAAATCTATAAATACTCCTACAGCAACCTTTTTTTTATCTATACAACTAGTAATTTCTTCTATAAGTTCAATCAGTGCCAAAGATGTAGATTTATCTGCTCTAAAACCATACTGGCTGTCTGTAAGGAGGTTGTGTTTTTCAATGAAATCATCCAGTCTCTTAGTGAAGATTTTTTTCAAGTATTTTGGAGAATTGTGAGAGTAAAGAGACTGGCCTGTAATTTGTGAAACAATGACTGTCTCCTGTTTTGTATAGAGGTATTACTTTTGCTATTTTCATTTTGTCTGGAAATGTACCAGTTTCAAATGACAGGTTACAGATGTGGGTGAGTGGCTTAACAGTTCCTTCAATTACTTTTTTCACTATTGTCATGTCAATTTCATTCCAGTCCGTTGATTTTTTGTTCTTAAATTTACTCACAGTCTCAATAATTTCCTTTTCAGTAACTGCACCCAAAAAGATTGTGTTTGGATTTCTATCTATATTTCTATATAGACTGCTTTTGTTGTTTTTCCAGCCTTATTCCTTTTTCTTTTTTTTAAATTGTGCACACCACTGAAGAGAAAGAAGCACCATTTCAATTCTCCCGTATGTCCTGTACGTGTAGTAGTATTAACAAAATCTTTGAATCTTGAATCTAATGCTGTCTCGTGATTAAATAAAATGGGAACAGAAAATTAGAAATGTGATTTTAAGCTCAGTAATTAAATTAAATAAATAAATCAGTGATGCTGTATTATAGTGCTTTTGAACTCATTTTAACACATTATGTAAAAAAGTTTAGGAATCTGAAATGCATCTATTCTTTCATTAGGCTTTTTGGTGCTTATTTCTTATATATTTGTGTTGATCCTCTGTTTTGCAGTTGTGGTATTTTAACAGAGGATAGAAGATCTGAAAATAATCTGCAGGGAAAATAATCAATTTCTTTTAATGTGGATATTTAAGAACAGCCTACAGAGTGACTTAGTCTATAATTGAAAGTGGTAAAACTTGCCTTTTGATTGAATTTTATATTTGTCAAAATCATGACATTTTAAAAATACAGAACAGTTTAAGGTTAACTTGAATTTTGTGGGGTTGACAAGCAATATTTAAAGGCATTTATATTTAAGGCATTTATATTTATATTTAAACTGCAGTAATAATGTTTAAAGTGAAGAATCTATCACTGCCCACAAATATCCAAAAGTTGTTCCAAATAAGGGAGAAACAATATCATTTCAGAGGAACATGTATATTTCAAAAACCTTCAGTGAGAACTACCACCAAGCAACACTGTGTTTCAGTGCAAGGAGTCAGATTATGGAACGATTTTGGACCTGAATTAAAATCATGTACAACGCTTGGACAATTTAAACAAAAACTAAAGGAAGAAATACTCCAAACATATATACAAGATGACATGTAAAATCACATAAGGATTGTCATATCCAGTCTGCGTTGTGTTGTAGCTTAGTTTTTTGTCACATTTTGTCTTAGCTTTGTTCTGAATTGTAATCGCTCTTGTTTTGTTTTTATTTTGAATTCTTGGATGGAATATGGGTGGGCAATATAAGCTGCGGCTTCAGCCATCACCCATTTCGGATAACTTATGTTGAACTGTATAATCAGAGGAGTTATTGTCTAATTTGACCTTGTTGGATTTTTTTCCCCCTGTTATATTATTCAGTTTCTTTTAATCTGTACTTTTAATCTATCCGAAATAAATAAAGATTCATTCATTCATTCATTCATTCATTCATTCAAGGACCAGTGGTCGGAGTAGATTTTGTTTGTACTTGATAAATGTTTGCTGCTGTTAACATTTTGATGAATGCTGAAACATACATAAATTTCACTCTAACAGTTGACGAACAAATCCATTCTGATCACATTTCATGAATGATTAATACAATGTAAAGATCAAATCTGCATGAGAAAAGCTAATCATTTCTAGGATCAGCTAAATCCTACCAGGCAGCACATTTATTCTGTGGCGTCCTCCCATAGCTTTAACTCACAATAGCAAACTAGCAACCAGCTAACTTCAGACAACAATTCACCAGCTAAATCAATAATATGATACAGTATTTACCTCCTTTGGGACAAAGGGGTTTGTCCTTTTATTTGACAATCAATTTAAAATGGCTTGCTGCCCTTGTGTAGCTCTTTTCATTTTCTCTCACTTGTGAGCTGAATGCATTCTAGATGAGCATCCCCACCTGCCACAGCCGCCTTTACAACTTGACTGGACTCAGAGAAGGCGCAAGGACTGGTTGGGCAATACCAAGTCTGCAGCAGAGGGGATACGTTGTCTGATTATTAGAAATGTTACTTTTCGTTGCTTGCCAATGAAAAAACGACAACTTCTTCACACTCATAGATATTTTTATTAATTATAATTATGATTATTGGGGGGATTATATTGGCTGGTTTTGATTTTGGCAGGGTTACAACCCCTTCATCCCCCCCAAAAAATTACGCTTATGTAACCTGTAAATTGTACTTTTCAAAATACATCCACTAGTCTGTTACAATTGGGCAACATTAAATATTTAGGAATAAACATTTCCCTCAGGCTCTCAGAGTTGCTACGACTATATTACACTCTCCCTCTAAAAACAATAGAAGATGATCTTACACATTGGAGGACTTTATGTCATGGGGGACATGTTTGGTGAGCATGTTCCAGTTTTTTAGTTGTGTTTCTCATTGCTGTTATTGTTATTTTAAGTTTTCTTGTGACGTTGCCCACTTAGTTCTTTAGTCTACTTTTATTTTGAAGCACTTCCCATTTTGCGCCCCTTCTAGTCGTGTTGTGTTAGCTTCCCGCTTCCTGTTCAGCTATTATGATTTTATACTTTATTTAATTCACAATTAGTCTCAGCTGTTGTTCATTTGTTAATCATTGAGTTCTCTATTTATGTCCCAGGACCCAGGACTTGCTGGGGAGACTATGTCTCCCAGCTGGTCTGGGAATGCCTTGGTATCCTCTCTGAAGAGCTGGAGCAGGTGGCTGGGGAGAGGGAAGTCTGGGCTTCTCTGCTTGACCTGCTGCCTCCACGACCCATACTTCCGGAAAAGCAGTAGAAGATGGATAGATGGATGGAGAATAAACCATCACAGATTAGTTTAACAACTCTACAAAAGGCAAAAGAGTACCGTGGTTTAGACTTACCAGATTTTATTAATCATTACTTCTTAGCCAATATATTGCAGTTTGTCTCTAATGAGATAAAATCAACCCCGCTGGGGAACCCATGGTTAGATGCTGAACAAGCTCTCTGTGGGTCTCTAAAAATCCCTGACCTACCTCTCATGATCCCCTGTATCAAGTAGAACAATTGTTTTAAAAACATCAGCATTAGCTCTTCTCCGACATGGAAATTTCTAAGAATAACACGGTCTTCACTTATCCCTTGCAAACCCACACCCATTTGGAACAATCCTGATACAACCAAAAAAGAGATTTTTCAAAAAAGAAATTTTTCTCTATGGTATGAGAAAGGAATGAGAAACTTAGAACATCTTATTTGAAATGGAAACATCCAAATCCTGGAGCCGGTGTCACAGCATGGTATCAGTAATAAAAAGTTTCTCAAGTACCTACAACTTAAATCCATAATACAAGCAAAATTCAATTTCAACCAGATAGACTTAGAAGTAGCAGTAAGGGTGACAGAATTTCTAAATCTTCGTTCCCCTACATTGATATCGAAAACATATAGATTGTCATCAGAATTGGGTGATTCAATTTCCCTCCCATTATCAAAATGGGAGACAGATTTATTTATCAATCAAGTTGAAAGCTTCTGGACATAAATACGCTTAAACACCTTTAAGATGACTAAAAATCCCAACTTGCAACTTATACAGCACAAAGTTCTACATACAACTCATTTCACAGGACAAAGGACGTTCAAAATGGGCCTTAGTCACACAAATATTACCGGAGTGGTGGCTCAGTTGGTAGAGCATCCGCCCCACACCCGGGAGGCAGGGGTTCAAATCCCGGCCGGGTCATACCAAAGACCATATAAAAATGGTGCTTTCTGCCTTCTAGCGTGGTGCTCCGCATAATGGAACGGGGAAAGTAAAGTTACACACAGAGCTACCAGAGGACTGACCCCCCACTGTAGCTTTCACTACTTACAGTAGCTGTGTGGCCTAGGGTCAGAGAAACGGAGATAGGTGCCGCCCAATGCATCATCATGGTGTGAAGGGAATTAACTAACTAACTAACACACAAATATTTGGTCTCATTGCACCAGCAACACCCCTAAAGGCCTTTACATACTTCGCAACAACAGAGAATTTTTTTCTTTTTCTTGAGGTGGCAAGAACAAGAAAAAAGTTCTTTCTGGCCAGGACATTTCATACTTCACAAGAAACTCAAGTGCAGAACAGCTGGGAGATTAAAATTTCTGACCAGTCACACAATAGTTCTTGGACACCACACAAGAAAAAAGTTCCGCCACGATGATGTGTCAAGAGCAAGCTGCAAGAACCCCCAAACCAGGACTGCAAGAATAAAATGTCATTTTGTTCTTGCAGCCCTGGGAGAAAGAACAAATTTGTCTGTTCTTGTGGAGTATGTAAAGGCCTTAATAGTTACTATATGCATGCCATGTGGTCTTGCACATTGATCCAAAAGTTCTGGCAGAAGACATGCGAAGACCTATCAACATGGCTTTTTTGTGATGCACAAATTTATCCCATTTTTTAAAAATAATTTCCATCCATCCATCCATCCATCTTCTACCGCTTTTCCGGAGGTCCGGGTCGCGGAGGCAGCAGTTCAAGCAGAGAAGCCCAGACTTCCCTCTCCCCAGCCACCTGCTCCAGCTCTTCAGAGGGGATACCAAGGCGTTCCCAGACTAGCTGGGAGACATAGTCTCTCCACCGAGTCCTGGGTCTGCCCCGGGGTCTCCTCCCAGTGGGACGTGCCTGAAACACCTCAAGTGGGAGGCGTCCACCTTATCGTGGTGGGGGGGTTTGCGTGCCCCAGTGATCCCAGGAGCTATGTTGTCCGGGGCAATTTGCCTCTGATAGGGTCTCCCAAGACAAACTGGTCCTGGGTGAAGGGCCAGACGAAGAACGATCCAACAGACTCTCATGATAAATTGTATATCAAGGATTCAGTGTACCCCGCCCGGTATGGGGTTACCGGGGCCCCACCCTGGAGCCAGGCCTGGGGGAGGGGCTCGAAGGCTAGCGTCTGGTGGCCGGGTTTCCACCCATGGGACCCGGCCGGGCTCAGCCCGAAGGAGTTACATGGGTCCGCCCTCCAGTAGGTTCACCACCTGCAGGAGGGATCATGGAAGTCCGGTGCTATGTGGATTAGGTGGCAGTCAAAGGCGGAGACCTTGGCGGACTGATCCCAAGCTTCTAAAAATAATTTGTCCAATAAAATAAAATCCAAATTAGGAATTAAAATTATTCACATGCAGACACTGAAGAAGTGCTGAGTTAAAAACAGAGAAACATCGAAGAGTGGATTCAGATGCAGGTTCACCCCAAACAGAGGCTCAGACAGAGGAGAGCTTCGGATGATGAAATGTTAAATGCAGCAGCACAACCTGTGACAGCGGGAGGTGGGAATTCACAGACAGTCAAGTGGAGGGTGAAGGGCCAGATTCGCTCACTGTGAGGTGAACAGGAGCAGCTTTCAACACATGAAGAGGCTCCTATTAAAGTGTGTGTGTGGACCTGCTGAGGCCTGAACCCATAGGTGCTAAAATGGGGGCTGGGGGTGGGGGGGATAAACATGATGTCAAACAGATGTGCAATGTTTGAAACTGAAACAGAGGCACATTAAAGGTATAATGTTGATTGTATAAGGAATGACAGAATAATTATTACCTCCGCCAAGGAGGTTATGTTTTCATCGGCGTTGGTTTGTCTGTCTGTCTGTCTGTTTGTTTGTTTGTTTGTTAGCAAGATAACTCAAAAAGTTATGGACAGATTTTCATGAAATTTTCAGACATTGTCAGAAATGGGGTATCCTACAGATGATTAGATTTTGGTGGTGATCCGGAACACCATCCAGAAGAAAACCGCCATTACAGAAAATGCGATTTTCGTGAATAACTACTCAACCACTAATCCTATCATTGTGAATCCAATTGCTAGTCATATGTTTTCATGGTCAAGGAATCTGAAAACGTACACACAAACACTGTATGGGGGGAACTGTGGCGCTTGGCGGAGGTCTGCGCTCTCCGAGTGCCTTTCTAGTTCAAAATGTTATCATTATATTGATGACACCTGATCATGGGCCTGAGCACATGGTTCTGCACCACCTTGTTAAAATTCACCTGTTGTTACATGGGTATGTGTTGTCACTTTGCACATGCACATGTGCAAACACGCACTCACAATATCCAATTAAAAGAGGGAAATTAATAAGAAAGACTAGAAAAGCACTCAGAGAGTGCATACCTCCACCAAGGCTACTTCATTCCCTCCCTTTGGCTATCCATCTGTCCATACTTCCCTGCCTCCATCCTACCATACATTGCAAGATAGGGCCTTGGTAGAGATATGCGCTCATAGATCAGTTCAAAAATAGGACCATTTCTGGTGAAAATTTCATCAAAATCCATCCACTAGTTTTTGAGCAATCCTGCTAAACCAGTGCTAGAAGATTGAGCCTTGGTGGAGGTATGCACTCATGGATCACCTCCAAAATGTAATGGGTTCATCTCTAGGCCAAGGACCACCTCTGGTGAAAATTTCATCTAAATCCATCCAGTAGTTTTGGATTATTGTTGCTAATATGCTTCCTATCGGCTGCATTACTGCAGCCGATAGGAAGAGACTGAACAAACTGATCAAGAAAGCTAGCTCTGTCCTGGGGCAGCGCCTTGACCCGGTGGAGGAGATAGGAGAGAGAAGGACGGTGGCTAAACTGTCATCTCTGCTGGAGTCCGAGTTCCACCCTATGCAAGACATACTGAATGCACTGAGGAGCTCATTTAGCAGCGGACTACATCATCCCAGGTGCACAACCGAGAGGTTTTGCAGGTCCTTCCTACCAACGGCTGTCAGACTGTACAACCTAAGCAGGGCTGCTCGCAGAGATAGCAAAAAAGACGTAACAACCTAATAGTTTTTGAATGCAAAAGATGCAATAGACTTACACAATGGTCCCCTCCGGCATACAACTAGGAAAATACCGGTCGCTATGGAGGGTGAGAATATGTATGGGCACATAATCATACCATGTAGGATAACTAAAGTAGACGGTTGTGCTGTTTCATCCCATCTAGCTACAATGCTCTGCACTGTGTGTGTTTATATATTTACATATTTATTCCATCTAGCTACAATGCTCCGCACTGGGTGTGTTTATATTTATATATCTATATATTTATTCCATCTAGCTACAATGCTCCGCACTGTGTGTGTTTATATATCTACATATTATTCCATCTAGCTACATTGCTCCGCACTGTGTGTGTTTATATATTTACATATTTATTCCATCTAGCTGCAATGCTCCGTAATGTGGGTGTTTATATATCTACATATTTATTCCATCTAGCTACAATGCTCCGCACTGTGTGTTTATATACTCATATATTTATTCCATCCAGCTACAATGCTCTGCACTGTGTGTCTGTGTGTATATATATATATATACACTCACCGGCCACTTTATTAGGTACACCTGTCCAACTGCTCGTTAACACTTAATTTCTAATCAGCCAATCACATGGCGGCAACTCAGTGCATTTAGGCATGTAGACATGGTCAAGACAATCTCCTGCAGTTCAAACCGAGCATCAGTATGGGGAAGAAAGGTGATTTGAGTGACTTTGAACGTGGCATGGTTGTTGGTGCCAGAAGGGCTGGTCTGAGTATTTCAGAAACTGCTGATCTACTGGGATTTTCACGCACAACCATCTCTAGGGTTTACAGAGAATGGTCCGAAAAAGAAAAAATATCCAGTGAGCGGCAGTTCTGTGGGCGGAAATGCCTTGTTGATGCCAGAGGTCAGAGGAGAATGGCCAGACTGGTTCGAGCTGATAGAAAGGCAACAGTGACTCAAATAACCACCCGTTACAACCAAGGTAGGCAGAAGAGCATCTCTGAACGCACAGTACGTCGAACTTTGAGGCAGATGGGCTACAGCAGCAGAAGACCACGCCGGGTGCCACTCCTTTCAGCTAAGAACAGGAAACTGAGGCTACAATTTGCACAAGCTCATCGAAATTGGACAATAGAAGATTGGAAAAACGTTGCCTGGTCTGATGAGTCTCGATTTCTGCTGCGACATTCGGATGGTAGGGTCAGAATTTGGCGTCAACAACATGAAAGCATGGATCCATCCTGCCTTGTATCAATGGTTCAGGCTGGTGGTGGTGGTGTAATGGTGTGGGGAATATTTTCTTGGCACTCTTTGGGCCCCTTGGTACCAATTGAGCATCGTTGCAACGCTACAGCCTACCTGAGTATTGTTGCTGACCATGTCCATCCCTTTATGACCACAATGTACCCAACTTCTGATGGCTACTTTCAGCAGGATAATGCGCCATGTCATAAAGCTGGAATCATCTCAGACTGCTTTCTTGAACATGACAATGAGTTCACTGTACTCAAATGGCCTCCACAGTCACCAGATCTCAATCCAATAGAGCATCTTTGGGATGTGGGGGAACGGGAGATTCGCATCATGGATGTGCAGCTGACAAATCTGCGCCAACTGTGTGATGCCATCATGTCAATATGGACCAAACTCTCTGAGGAATGCTTCCAGCACCTTGTTGAATCTATGCCACGAAGAATTGAGGCAGTTGTGAAGGCAAAAGGGGGTCCAACCCGTTACTAGCATGGTGTACCTAATAAAGTGGCCGGTGAGTGTATATTTATAGTAATATGTACATATGTATATTAGCTGCTCTTGCTTTTTTTTTTTCTTGCCTTCTGATTGTTGCTCTGAGTGTTGCTATCCCTGTGCTGTTGCAATCCTGGAATTTCCCCGTTGTGGGACTAATAAAGGCTTATCTTATCTTAATACTCTGTGAAAAGATAAGAGCCTTGGCGGAGGTATGCCTTCTTGGATCATCACCAAAATGTAATGGGTTCCTCTGTAGCCCAAAAACCACCTCTGGTGAAAATGTCATCAAAATCCATCCATTAGTTTTTGAGTAATCTTGCTAAATTTTTGTGAGAAGATAGAGCCTTGGAGGAGGTCAGTGTTCTCGGATCATCAACAAAATCTATTAGGTTCTTCTGCAGCCCAAGGACCATCTCTGGTGAAAATTTCATCAAAATCGGTCCATTAGTTTTTGCATAATCCTGCTAAACCACTGCTAGAAGGTTGAGCCTTGGTAGAGGTATGCACTCATGGATCACCTCCAAAATGTAATGGGTTCATGTGTAGCCCAAGGACCTCCTCTGGTGAAAATTTCATCCAAATCCATCCAGCAGTTCTGGAGTATTTTTGCTAACAAACTGTGAGAAGATAAGAGCCTTGGTGGAGGTATGTGTTCTGGGATCATCACCAAAATGTAATGGGTTCCTCTGTAGGCTAGGGATCACCTCTGGTGAAAATTTCATCCAAATCCATTCAGTGGTTTTTGAGCAATCCTGCTAAACCACTGCTAGAAGATTGAGCCTTGGTGGAGGTATGCGTTCTGGGATCATCACCAAAATGTAATGGGTTCCTCTGTAGGCTAGGGATCATCTCTGGTGAAAATTTAATCCAAATCCATCCAGTAGTTTTGGAGGATTCTTGCTAACATACTGTGAGAAGATAAGAGCCTTGGGGGAGGTATGCATTCTCAGATCATCACCAAAATGTAATGGGTTCCTCTGGAGCCCAAGAACCACCTCTGGTGAAAATTTCATCCAAATACATCCAGTAGTTTTTGTGTAATCCTGCTGCACAAATACAAACAAAGCCCTTGGTGGAGGTATGTACTCTCAGATCATCACCAAAATC
The DNA here is from genome assembly GCA_020510985.1 of Pholidichthys leucotaenia. NCBI lineage: Eukaryota > Metazoa > Chordata > Actinopteri > Cichliformes > Pholidichthyidae > Pholidichthys > Pholidichthys leucotaenia. The sequence continues at coordinate 131,125,849 of CM035850.1, forward strand.
TAATCATCTGTTCCTCATGCCATTACACACCTTTGCTGAAAATTTCATCAAAATCCGTTCTTAACTTTTTAAACTAGAAAAGCACTCGGAGAGCGCAGACCTCCGCCAAGCGCCACAGTTCCCCCAATACAGTGTTTGTGTGTACGTTTTCAGATTCCTTGACCATGAAAACATATGACTAGCAATTGGATTCACAATGATAGGATTAGTGGTTCAGTAGTTATTGACGAAAATGGCATTTTCCGTAATGGTGGTTTAGCGCCACAGTTCCCCCCATACAGTGTTTGTGTGTACGTTTTCAGATTCCTTGACCATGAAAACATATGACAAGCAATTGGATTGACAATGATAGGATTAGTGGTTTAGTAGTTATTTCACGAAAATGGCATTTTGCGTAATGGCAGTTTTCTTGTGGACGGTGATCCAGATCACCACCAAAATCTAATCATCTGTAGGATACCCCATTTCTGACAATCTGTAAAAATTTCATGAAAATCTGTCCATAACTTTTTGAGTTATCTTGCTAACAAACAGACAGACAGACAGACAGACAAACAAACAGACAGACAAACCAACGCCGATGAAAACATAACCTCCTTGGCGGAGGTAATTATGTTGCTAAGAGACAGACAAACAAACCAACCAACCAACCAATGCCACTAAAAACATTTACCTCCTCCCTTGGTGGAGGTAATAATAATAATAATGGATTAGATTTATATGGCACTTTACATGTCAAGTGACATCACAAAACACTTACAGTGAGTCCATTATTCATTCACTTCAGACATACACTGATAGTGGTAAGCTGCTGCTGTAGTCAGAGCTGCCCTGGGGCAGACAGATGGAAACGTGGCTGCCAATCCGTGCCAACGACTTCTCCAACCACTACCGAACACCACCGAACATTTATACACATTCATATCCAGTGTCATGGACACTGGAGGGAAAGTGGGTAAAGTGTCTTGCCCAGGCACACAACGGCAGGATGGATGGTGAGAGCAGGAGTTGAAACGCCAACCCTCTTGTTATTGGACGACCCACTCTACCTCCTGAGCCATTGTTGCCCACCAAAGACACCATGAAAATTGTCAAGAGAATCAGTAAATCATCACATCATAACTGTGTAACGTATGTAGCATACTATGTATAGGCCAGAGAAACTACAGTACATTATATGCAACAGCAAATTCAGTTCTTCTTCTTCTTTTAGATTTGATTGGTGGTTGGCAACCAGATCACAGGCACACCACCGCCACTGACTTGATTTTCATCACTCTACATCTTTGTATAAAGAGTTCTTATAAGGAGTTCCGAACAACTCATGTGTGAAAAAAATTATCTGTTTTTGGACGTTCAGTCTTGCGTATGCGCCCCTCCGTCCACACACTATAATTCAAGAAATCTCTGTCTGTCTTCTTCTTCTTTTAGATTTAATTCAGATATCACAGCTGTATGCTACATTCCATCATCTACCATTTGTCTGGGGGTCCAGGTCATGGCAGCAGCAGTCTAAGCAGAGAAGCCAGACTTTCCTCTCCCCAGCCACCTCCTCCTGTTCTTCAGGGAGGATATCAAGGCATTCCAGGCCAGCTGGGAGACATTAATCTCTACAGCGTATCCTGGGTTTTCCCGGGGTCTCCTCCCAGTAGAATGTGCCCAAAACACCCCATGTGGGAGATATCCAGGAAGCATCCTGATTAGATGCCCAAAACACCTCAACAGGCTCCTTTTGAAGTTTAAGAGTAGCAGCTCTACTCTGAGCTTCTCACCCTACCTCTAACGGTGAGTCCAGCCTCCCTGTGGAGAAAGCTCATTTCAGCTGCTTGTATTCATGAACTCATTCTTTAGGTCATTACCCAAAATTCATGACCATAGGTGGGGTTAGGAATGTAGACTTACCAGTAAATTGACAGCTTTGCTTCAGAGCTCAGCTCCCTCGTCACCTTGACAGACTGGTACAACAGCCGCATCACTGCAGATGCTGCTCCAATCCATCTGTCAATCTCCTGCTCCAGTCTCCCCTTCCTCATTGATAAGACCTCAAGATATTTAAATCCCTCCACTTGGGGCAGGACTTTCGTCCCCAACCCAGAAAGGACAATCCACCCTTTTCTGACACCATGGACTCGGACTCGGAGGTACTAATTCTCATCCCAGCCACTCCACACTCAATAGCAAACTGTCCCAGTAAGACCTTTAGGTCATTGCTGGATGAAGCTAACAGGAGTACCTGGATGCAGCGGCAATATGGCCGCCAAGTCATCTGCGTACCGGATCTGGGGACCGGAAGTAACACAAAGTTCTGTGGGAAGGACGCCCTCGTGTGAGCTGGAGACAGGAAGTTGCCCACATAGCAGCCAGGAAAACAAAATGTAACATTATAATTGGCTAAAAAAATGTTAAAATACGGCGTCCTTTCCACAGAACTTTGTGTCACTTCCGGTCCCCAGATTCAGTACACAGATCCGGTACATAGATGACTCGGCGGCCATATTGCCACTGCATCCAGATGAGTCTCCATCATTTGCAAACAGCAGAGAAGAGATCCTGTGACCACTGAATAGCCATTCTGTTGGGGGCCACCCCCATGTACCCCTACTTCTTGGGGCCATGCACCAGTGAAATAGAAAATGCTTAAAAATTATGCCAAGTAATGCCAAACAGATTCGCATTCAAGTAATATATTTAAAAAATCTAATAGAAAATTGTGGAAATATAGAAAAAATATAAAAAGACTGAAATGGTTAAAAGTGATACCAAATAATAAAAAAGATTGTTGAAAATAAAGTTAAAAATTACACTGAAGACACTGAAATGCTTAGAAACTATACCAACAGATACCAAACAGATACACAGTAATGAAAAAGAGATGAAATATGCTGAAACATAGTTGGAAAACAATACAGTTAAGAGAAGCACAGAACTAACGAGGCAAAAAATTACCCAGTGATTAAAATGTTGCTGAAATATGAAGAAGAAATTTGACAAATCAAGAAATGTTTTTGTTTGTTTTATGACTGCCCTTTAATGTATCTGCAGCCTCTTCTTATTGCTGATCTTCTATTTTAAAACTCATCACAGAAGTCATGCGGACACTGACCTGTTTGTGATTGCTGTCCTCTAGTGGCCACAACAGAAACTACAAGTTCCCCGGCTGCTGCAGGTTAAATATTTGAGTTTCCAGACTATTACTCATAAAATGTGATCCTACCAGATATAAATAAAATAAAGAAATATTAATTTAAAAAAATTAAACATGCATTATTGAACACTGAGAACAAAATTCATATAGTAGTGTGAGTGAATGAATGAATGAACAGATTCACTTACACAAATAATTTGGAATACAATTGCTGAAAGTCATTTTAACAGCCTGTATAATATGTAGATAGTGTAAATAACCATAGGCAGGTCTATTGATGGGTTTGTTGATTAGGTTATCAGGTGATCTTATTTAAAGCAAGGCCTGTTTCAAAGAAGATGTTGTTAGGCAAGTCACAGTTTTCATGCAATATGTGGAGAAAAAAAGATTTTTCAGGAGAATAAAAATGTAACATTGTACAATGTCCTTTAAAAGACACGAAAACAATTATTTTGCAAAACCTAAAGAGAGATCACCAAACTTTGAAAAGATTTGTGTGATTCACTGCACTCAGTCAGATAACAGCTGAATAAGGAAAGTTTCTGTGAGGAAAAATAATAAGAGCTGAGCAAACAGATATTTAAAGCCGCTGGTGTCACTGGAATCCCAAGGAATTCTCCATGCAGGATCCTCCAGAGGTCTACAGTTGAGTGTAAAGCTGTATTTTGGCCACCCCTAATGCTCACAAAGTATAACCTTTCGGCTGGGGTCACAAATGCGTAAAGACTAATTTTTAAAACATTTTTATTTACTGATGAATGCCCTGCTACACTGGATGCTCCAGATGGATGGAGGTGTGGATGGTTGGTGAATGGCCACCCTGTTCCATCAAGACTGCAGTGTCAGCAAGAACGTGGAGGAGTGATGTTTTGGGCTGGAATATTGGTAGGTGCGGCGGATGATAAAATAAGGCAGCGATGCTGTGGTTTTAAGGAAGTTTATTATATCATACCGCCGTCACGAGCTCCTCTCCCGGCACCGTGCGTGCGCGCCGGGAGCGAGCCCACGGCTCTCAGAGAAGAGGGACACGATGTCTGTGTCCAGCAGCAGCCGTTGTAGTCAGAGTGAGAGCTGAGAGGAAGTGTTACAGAACCTGTGCAGTATTTACACCCAACTCAAACAATACATCAAAGCAGTGTCACCGCGGTAGGTCTGATCAAAGGGACTGCAGAACAGGCATGAGATATTTGCATTTGTGAGACATACATCACAATAGGCAGATTTGCTAGACTCTGCTCCAGCTGCAGAACAAAGAGGTTAACAGGCACATCTACATATTGATCTGAGTCTCTAGGTCACAGTAAGGACAGGACGCATGAACACAATGCATGAAAGGTAACATTATCACAGTAGTGTAGCGGAAAAAAACAGGAGTAGCGAGCTGTCTGTCCTTAGTCTGTTTGTGGGGGTTTTCCCAAACCGCCACAGTAGGTGAGATAATAGGTTCCTTTATGGTCCCAGGTAGTCAAAATGACCTCTTGTAGCGGACTCTAAGGACATAATTCACCACAATGCGTGTTCATGTAAATAATGATCTGTTTAGGAGTGATAGTTATGATCTCAGGCTTTCTAGTCAGGCACCTCTATAGGCAGCCTCGGAACGACCTCTGTTCAGAGTTAGCGGTTTTTAGCTGTTGTTCTGTCTCTGCTGCGAGGAATAAAATGGCACGCCTGCTCGTGCAAGAAAAAGTACGAAATCGTCTCTTTATTCCTGCGAGTCTTACATTGGTGACCCCGACGACAGTCTGTCGATCGTATTCACAGACAGCTTTGAACGGACATGGCGGCTAACGCGGTTTCTCTCAAGCTACTGGAGTTCTGGGAGTCATCTGCTTCAACGTGGTTCGCCCAGACAGAGGCTCAGTTTGCCCTGCGAGAAATCACGGTAGACGACACGAAGTATTATTATGTAGTTTCTGCCCTTGAGAGTTCTACAGCAGCCAGGGTGGTGAGTTTGATCAAAAATCCCCCACAGCAGGATAAATATGTAATACTCAAAACCCACCTGCTTAAAACTTTTCAACTCTCCGATGTGGATCGAGCCAGCCGCCTCTTCTCGCTACAAGGCCTCGGCAACAGTAAACCATCTGAACTGATGGACAGGATGCTGGATCTCTTGGGCGAGCATGAGCCAGGTTTCCTCTTCTTTCAGCTTTTTCTATGACAGCTACCCTCACAAGTACGAGCTGCTTTAGCTAATACCACCATCACTGACTGTCGTGCTCTGGCTGAGGAAGCTGATAAATTTTTCCTGGCCGGGCAGCAACATTGCGCAGCCACTTTGTTACCTGCTACACACCTTCCGCTGCTGCCCAGGGACAGGACGGCTGCTGCAGTCACTGCGCCCCCCAAGCGGCAACATGAATCTGGTCGGTGTTTTTACCATACAAGATTTGGAGCTAAAGCCAAGCGCTGCCGTCCTCCGTGTGATTTCAATATGGCTGGAAATGCCGGGGCCGGCAGTCAGTAGTGGCCATGACCGTCGGCCAAAATGGAAAGCTGCTTTTTATTCATGACACCAACTCTGTCCGCCGTTTCCTGTGTGACACAGGTGCACAGAAGAGTGTCCTGCCTCATTGAAACTAGATATCCTGGCTGGGGGCTATGGCGCCCCCTATGAAAGCAGCAAATGGAAGCCCCATACGCACTTATGGCACCAGATATGTCCAGTTGTGTTTTGGCGGACACAGTTTGGTTGGGACTTCATCATGGGGGATGTCGCTGTACCCCTCCTTGGAGCAGATTTTTTTGTGTGCCTATGGTTTGCTGGTTGATGTCAAAAACCACCGTTTGATCGATGCCACCATATTCTGCTCATATGCATGCACATCAGGTGGCCCAACTTCCAGTGCATTGTCTAGTTCTCTCTCTGCACCCGACAATTTTCTCCAGCTGCTTGCTACTTTTCCTACACTCACACAGCCTACCTTCTCATCTGCAGGTGCAAAGCATGGGGTGGAGAACCACACTGCCACCACGGGCCCACCAGTTCATGCACGTTTCTGGCACCTAGATGCTGCTAAATTAGCAAGAGCCAAAGTAGAATTTGAAAATATGGAGCGCCTTGGTGTCATCCGCCACTCCAACAGTCCCTGGGCATCACCGCTTCACCTCGTCCCGAAGCCAGGGGGTGGATGGCGCCCATGCAGTGATGACGCTACGACCCATGACCGCTACCCGGTCCCACACGTTCAGGATTTTTCTGCCCACCTAGCAGGAAAGGTGAACTTTTCCAAGGTGGATCTGGTCCGGGGATACTATCAGGTACCCGTCCACCCACAAGACATTCCTAAGACAGCGGTAATCACCCCATTCAGGCTCTTTGAGTTTTTACGTATGCCCTTTGGCCTCAAAAATGCTGCACAGACATTCCAGCGCCTGATGAACTTGATGCTACTTGACCTCCCTTTTCTTTTCGTCTATTTAGACAATATTCTAGTCGCCAGTACATCCAAGGCAGAACACCTGTCCCACTTATGGACCTTGTTTGAGCGGCTCAGTCAGCACGGGTTGATTGTCAGTGTGGCCAAATGCCAGTTTGGGGTGTCAACCATCGATTTCCTGGGACACAGAGTCACTAACGATGGCGCAGTCCTCCTCCCAGCAAAAGTAACGGCGGCTGCAAATTTTCCACGCCCCCTCACAGTCAAGTCCCTGCAGGAATTCCTCGGCATGGTTAAGTTTTTACCATCACTTCATTCCCCATGCTGCGCAACTCATGCGTCCCTTGTATGAGGCCCTCAAAGGCAGGAGCCCTCGCCACACAGTGGAGTGGTCAGCCGAAAGAGAAAAAGCATTTGTAGATACCAAGTTGGCCCTGGCTAGTGCAACAGTGCTTGCCCACCCATCACCCAATGCCCCGCAGCCATCACCACAGATGCTTCTGACTATGCAATCGGGGCAGTTCATGAACAGTGGGTCAACGGCATGTGACAGTCCCTGGCATTTTTCAGCCGGCAGTTACACCCCAGTGAGTGGAAGTATTCCACCTTTGATCGCGAACTGCTTGGACTCTACCTAGCCTTCCGTCACTTCCGTACCCTGCTGGAAGGCCGCAAATTCACAGCGTTCATGGACCATAAACCACTGACATTTGTCATAGCTAAAGCGGCCGAACCATGGTCAAGCCGCCAGCAGAGACAACTCTCCTACATCTCAGAGTTCACCACAGACATACAGCACGTCGCTGGCAAGACCAACCTTGTAGCTGATTGCCTTTTCCGGGCTGTCACGGCAGCAGTTCACTTAGGAAAGGACTACGCCCGTATGGCGGAAGACCAGGCAGCTGACCCAGAGGTGCAGGCATTCAGGACGGCGGTCACCAGGCTCCCTTTAAAAGATGTTTGTTTTGACACTACAGGAACAACACTCTTCTGTGACGTTTCCACTGGCAAGCCTCAACCCATTGTTCCCAGCAGTTGGAGACGGCAAGTTTTTGACACCATCCATGGCCTCTCCCATCCTGGACAGAAGCCATCCCAGAGACTGGTGGCTACAAAGTTTGTCTGGCATGGGCTCAAGAAGGGTGTGAGAGATTGGGCTAATATTTGCATCGAGTGTCAGTGCTCCAAGGTACAACGTCATGTCAAGGCCCCACTGATAGAGTTTCAAGTGCCAGAAAGGCATTTTGACCATGTTAATGTGGACATTGTTGGCCCCATGCCCCTCTCTTGCGGCTTCATGTACTTGCTCACCATGGTAGACAGGACGACTCGATAGCCAGAGGCTGTCCCGTTGGTGTCTGCTACATCTGATGAGGTGGCTCGTGCTTTTATCAGGACATGGGTTGCCCACTTTGGCACTCCATCTGACATCTCTTCCGACCGTGGGTCTCAATTCACCTCGGAGCTATGAAATACTGTCGCAGAGAACCTGGGGGTAAAGCTCCACCATACCGTGGCATACCACCCACAGGCTAACGGGCTATGCAAACACTTTCACCGCTCTATGAAGGCCACTCTGCGGGCTAGCCTCACAGACAGCAATTGGACAGATAGGCTTCCATGGGTCATGCTGGGACTTAGAACTGCTCCTAAGGAGGATCTCCAAGCCTCATCTGCCGAGTTGGTTTATGGTCAGCCGCTACATGTCCCGGGAGATTTTGTCTCCAACACAACAACCCCTTGGTCTGCGGTTGCTCAACACCAGATGCTCCTCGACAATGCCAAAGCTTTTGTACCTGTCCCCACTCCACAACACGGGTTCCCTCAATCTCACTTTCCTAGGAGTCTGCAGTCGGCAGATTCTGTTTTTGTCCGCCATGACGCTCACCGTGGCCCTTTGAAACCTCTGTATGACGATCCATTCCGTGTATTGACACCGGGAGAGAAACACTTTGTTGTGGAGGTTGGAGGCAAGCCAGAGGAGATTTCGGTGGACCAATTAAAGCCAGCCCACCTGGATGTGGACAGACCTGTCACTCTGGCACAACCCCCTTGTTGGGAGCGCTTCCTTCTCCCAACTAAATCAGTTTCAGCAACCCCTCACATGGGTGACCCTGCTCCTCCTTATATTCAGCAGAGCCGTTTTGGCCGGGCAGTTCGCCTTCCACCCCCACGTTGACTTTGTTCTCTTTCATTGTGGTAAATTTTGGGGGGACGTGTGTAGTGGACTCTAAGGACATAATTCACCACAATGCGTGTTCATGTAAAGAATGATCTGTTTAGGTGTAATAGTTTTGATCTCAGGCTTTCTAGTCAGGCACCTCTTTAGGCAGCCTCGGAAGGACCTCTGTTCAGAGTTAGCGGTTTTTAGCTGTTGTTCTGTCTCTGCTGCGAGGAATAAAACGGCACGCCTGCTCGTGCAAGAAAAGTAAGAAATCGCCAGTCTCTTTATTTCTGTGAGTCCTACACTGTGCAATATACGTATATGGAATTCCTAAATAACCATTTTCTGCCATAATATGACAACAAGAAAAACCATGAACTATGCCTTCTGAAATTAAATGATTAAATTATTTTCATGCATGACAGCACACCATACCATGCTCCAAAAAACACCACTGACTCCTTGCTTGCTATGAGAAGAATGAGATAAATTCATGGCATGGCCACCATCATCCCCTGACCTCAACCCTACTGAGAACTTGTGGAGCATCCTTGAAAGGAACATCTATGAGGAGGAACAGCAGCATACCTCAATTCAGCAGCTGTGTGAGGCAATATTAGCCTCCTCAAACAAAACACTGGCTGAAAATATACACGGACTTACAAGTTCACCAGATGAAAGAGTTGTTCAAGTTACATCAAAGAATGGCTCATATATTATTACTGTATGTAACTTTTAACATTAAATCTGGTAATGTTTTGTTTTTCATTTAAAATGCATTAATTTTAACTGAACTGTTCATGCTACAAATACTGTACAACAGATTTGTTTTGAATTCTTTGAATGTTTTCAAGCTCAGCTGTGCATAATAATTTGGAACACTGTTAAAAAAAAAATTTCAAAATGTTGAAAACATAAGTAGTTTTGCTTTTAATTTTACCAACATTACAATTGTTGAGGCTTTTTAAAAAGTTTAGTTTAATGTTTAGTTTAATGTTTACTTTAAAGGGAAATTACATACTAATAAACATTAATACATATGTAAGTATGCCAGATTTAGCAATACCGCTAATTTACATCTGTAGTCCCCTGGCGGGTCACAAAAACACAAACAATAATACATGAGCAGAACAACTGCAATGAAATCGTACAAAGTGGATATGCTAAAGTGAAAGAGTTAAGGTGTTACAAAGCAAGATATTCAAATGAAATTCAAGAAATTCAAATTCAAATAGATATTCAAATGTCACACGAGTGAAGTACTGCATATGCGTACACACACATGCACCCAGGCACCTCACAGCAACAAGAAACAGCCACAAACAAGAGGCGGGGCATATGTGTGACGCACGGGCACATACGTATGTATATATGCGTATGCCGCAGAGCAACCACTACTTATGAGCACAGTTTTGGTTGTTTAAAAGACAACTTTTACAATGAGTCTTAAAAGTGTTTAGAGTGGTACGTTCTCTGATTGCAGGTGGTATGTTAGTCCAGATCTTGGTGCCCCTCGCTGATAAAAAATAAAAGAACAGCATACAAATATGGAACATAATTGTGTATATGCGTGTGTGTGTCTGTATGATTTTTGATCAATAGAATTTATAGCTTATAAAACCTAGTATCTCATATTCCTTACAAGATCAATCCAAATAATGAATTTACAACACAGAAACTTCCAACTCCTGAAACGTGTGGTCAGTATGTGGTTGGTGCTCTTTTACCATGAATTACTGCATCAGTGCAATGTGACACAAAGGTGATCAGCTTGTGTTTCTGCTGAGGTGTTACTGAAGTCCAAATTGCTTTGATAGCATCTTTCAGCTCATCTGTATTGTCGGGTCGGGTGTTTCTCATCTTTCTCCTCACTATACTCCACATCTATGGGCTTTGGGCCAGGCCAGTTTGGCTGGTCAGTCAAGCACAATAATCTTATGGTAAGCAAACCATTTTGTGGAAGTTTTGGTACTGTGGGCTGGTGCTGAGTCCTTCTGGAAGAGGAAATTGGCATCATCATTCTATAAATACAAGAAATCTCTGTCTGTCACAATCATAGGACAGCCTATGATGTGCCTATGATGTCTGCTTCATAGGACATTGATGCCAGCCTTGAGATACTCAGCACCCGATGCCTGCCTTCATGCCTTTATGATGTCATAAAGACCATCACTCACCAAAGAAGGGGACAATTTCAAATCCCATTTAAGGGAGACTGACATAACGTTCGGCTCAGGAGACGCACACACACGGGCTCAGAGTAGTTCAAATAGTTTATTAGCAACAGGAGTGAATGGATGTGTGTCTGCGAAGTGTTAATGTGTTGGTGGCGGCGTCTGCTTCAGGCACAGAGGCAGGAGACCGTACAGCCGGCAACCCTATGGGAGAGAACACAGAGACACAGGGTGACGGGCACACACCAACACAGGAGGAGAATAGGCGAGGGAGAAGCTTACTTGCTAGGAACAGATGACTGGCACAACAAGGACGGAACCCGGGAGACAGCCACCTGCAGGGCTCGGTGCAGCAGCGAGGAACGACAAGGGAACGGGGTTGTCCGCCGCCGAGGAATCCACCTGTGCACAGGGGAGCAGACTGGAAAAGATGAGGTAAGGATTTCTTACCTCACAGCGTCGTGCTGAAGAGTAGATTGCTTCTCGTTGAAGGGGGGAAGAAGTCTGACGGCTTCAGGCCGAAGCTCAGGGCGAGGCGGCTTATATCCCTCGCCGCTGATGATGAACAGGTGTGCGAGCAGGTGGCCCCGCTGATGAGCGGCGCAGCGTGACAGTACTCCCCCCTCTAGCAGCGCCTCCTGGCGATGGCTTCTCTGGGTGCGCTCGGTGGAAGTCCGCGATGAGCGATGGGTCCAACACGAACGACGGGGGTACCCACTGTCGATGCTCAGGCCCATAGCCCTCCCAGTCCACCAAGTACTGCAACCCACGACCCCGGCGCCGGGAGTCCAGGATGGAGGCGACGGACCAGGCCGGATGGCCACCAATCATCCGGGGCGCGGGTTGCGCAGCAGGAGGAGGGCAAAGGGGGTCAGTGACTGCCAGCTTCACCTTAGACACGTGGAAGGTGGGATGGATGTGGAGGGAGGGGGGAATAGCCACGCGCACAGCCACCGGGTTGATGATCCGGGTGATGGGGTAGGGACCCATGAATCGCTGTGCCAGCTTCCTCCTCTCGCCTTTTAAGGTTACGTCCTGGGTTGATACGTAGACACGTTGCCCAACTCTGTACGCCGGGGCAGGTCTTCGGTGCCGGTCCGCCACAGTTCTGTTGCGCTCCGCTGTGCGTAAAAGCGCATTGCGCGCGGCAGCCCAGATGGAGCGGAACTGCCTGAGATGCGCCCTAACCGAGGGAAGAGTTACCTCACTCTCCTGCACCGGGAACAGCGGGGGGTCATAACCCAGGGACGCCTTGAAGGGGGACATCCCTGTAGCAGAAGAGCGAGCGGTGTTGTGGGCGTATTCAACCCAGGCAAGATGGTTACTCCAGGACGTGGGTTTAGATGCTGTTACACAGCGGAGCGCGGCCTCCAGCTCCTGATTGGTCCGCTCACACTGCCCGTTGGATTGGGGGTGATGGCCGGAGGAGAGGCTCACCTTGGCTCCGATGGCGTTACAGACCTCAGAAGAAAATTGGGGCCCCCGGTCCGAGACCACGTCCACCGGAATCCCGTGCAGCCTGACCACGTGTTGGACGAGGAGATCCGCCGTCTCCAGGGCAGTTGGAAGACCTCGCAGGGGGACGAAGTGCACAGCCTTGGAGAAGCGGTCCACGATGGTCAGGATGGTGTCATAGGAATTGGAGGCTGGGAGTCCGGTGACGAAATCCAAAGCGATGTGTGACCAGGGCCTGCCAGGGACGGGCAGGGGCTGGAGCAGACCCGCTGGGGGGGCGTTTCCCGACTTGTTGGTGGCACAGATTGGGCAAGCCCGGGCGTAGCGGGCTGCATCCCTCCGCAGGCCTGGCCACCAAAAGGACCGTTGGAGGAGGTCTATCATCCGGGAGGTGCCAGGGTGACAGGTGAGCTTGGAGGTGTGCAGCCAGTGGATGACTTCTCCTCGGACCGCGGATGGCACGAACAGCCTCCCCTCCGGTCCGCCGCCAGGGTCAGGTTCCACTTCCTGCGCCTTCCGGATCTTGCTCTCTATGTCCCAGGAGATGGCTCCCACGACGCACGACCTGGGCAAGATGGTGTGGGGCGTCTCCTCCAACTCCACGGGGGTGAACTGCCTAGAGAGGGCGTCAGGCAGGCCGTTCTTGGAGCCAGGCCTGAAGGTGATGGAGAATTGGAACCTGGCAAAGAACAAGGACCAGCGTGCCTGGCGGGCGTTCAGGCGCTTGGCAGATCGTAGGTATTCCAAGTTCTTGTGGTCCGTCAGGACCACGAACGGCAGGTCCGCCCCCTCTAGCCAGTGGCGCCACTCTTGAGAGCGAGTTTGATGGCCAGGAGCTCTCTGTCCCCCACATCATAGTTCCTCTCCGCCGGGGACAAGCGCCGGGAGAAGAAGGCGCAGGGCCGTTTGGCGCCGTCGTCAGGCGACCGCTGAGATAGCACTGCCCCCACTCCCGTGTCCGAGGCGTCCACCTCCACGATGCACTGCAGCGCGGGGTCGACCTGGCGAAGGACCCGGGAGGAGGAGAACTCCGCCTTCAGCGCCTGAAAGGCAGCAGCGACCTCTTCGGTCCACCGGAAAGGGACCTTAGGGGACGTGAGGCGGGTCAGTGGTCCGACGATGGAGCTGAAATTGGGGACAAAGCGGCGGTAGAAATTTGCAAATCCAACGAACTGTTGCACCTGCTTCCGTGATGTAGGTGTAGGCCATTCCACCACCGCCTTCACCTTCTCTGGGTCTGGGAGCACCTGGTCATGAGAGATGATGAAACCCAGGAAGGATGTCGTTCTGGCGTAAAATTCACATTTTTCAGCCTTCACGTATAGCCGGTTCTCCAGCAGTCTTTGGAGGACCCGCCTCACATGGACCTGGTGCTCGTCCCTGGACTTGGAGAAGATGAGAATATCGTCCAGGTAGATGAACACAAAGAGGCCGATGAAGTCCCGGAGGACGTCATTGATGAGGCGCTGAAAGACGGCAGGAGCGTTGGTCAACCCGAACGGCATTACCAGGTATTCAAAGTGGCCGTTCGGGGTACGGAAGGCTGTTTTCCACTCATCTCCCTCCCGGATCCGGACGAGGTGGTATGCGCTGCGTAAATCCAGCTTGGTGAACCAGGTCGCCCCCTGGAGGGAGTGGAAGGCAGTGTCCATGAGAGGCAGGGTGTAACGGTCCTTCTCAGTGATGTCGTTGAGAGCCCGGTAGTCTATGCACGGGCGGAGGGATCCGTCCTTTTTCCCAACGAAGAAGAACCCTGCCCCCACGGGTGATGACGATGGGCAAATTATCCCAGCGCTCAGTGACTCTTTTAGGTAGGCGTTCATCGTCTCCTTCTCCGGCGATGACAGGCTGTAGAGCTGACCAGAAGGTAAGGGAGCCCCCTGGCGGAGGTTGATGGCGCAGTCATAGGGCCGATGAGGGGGGAGAGACGTAGCTTTAGTCTTGCTAAACACCATACCCAGGTCGTGAAATTCCGGAGGCACCAGAGACAGGTCCGGGGGTGCAGCGTCCGTAGCAGGGGGAGAAGCGGACGGAGAGCAGGCAGCGGACTGAAGGCAGGTGCCCATGCAGAACGTGCTCCATGCCGAGACCCCAGCTGACTTCCAATCCAGGACAGGGTTGTGGAGGCGTAGCCAGGGATACCCCAGGATGACGGGCGACACAGAGTTGGGCAGGATGAGAAAGGTTATCTCCTCCCGGTGGTTACCAGAGATGATCACCGGGACCGGGACGGTCTGGTGTGTGACTCTCCCAAGGGAAGCACGGGAGAGGTTGACCAGGGACATGGGGTCTTTGAGCGCCTGGCAGCGGATGCCCAATCGGGTTGCCAGGCTTTGTGAAATGAAGCTGCCTTCTGCGCCCGAATCCACCAGTGCGTGGGTGAGGTGCCCAGTGGAGTTGTGGCAGAAACGGATGGGCAGCATTAATTGGGTGTGTGAGTTTAACTGATTGAGATCCGCAAGGCCCCCTACAGTGACTCGCGGACCCCGCCGACTGGCTTTCCGTGGGCAAAGCTTCACCGTGTGTTGGTCATCTCCGCAATACATGCAGAGATCCAACTCACGGCGGCGTTGTCTCTCCGCAGGTGAAAGCTTTGTCCAGCCCGTCACCATCGGCTCCGACTCCTCGGGGCACGATGGTGGCGGCGCTGCCAGGGGGCGAGCTTGGAACAGGCGCGGCAAGGCTCCACGAGGGTGAGAAGAAGACGACTTCCGCCCTGAGGAGCGCTCGCGCAGCCTGTTATCCAAACTAATCGCTAAGGATGTCAGCTCCGCTAGCGTCTGAGGAATATCCCGCCCAGCCAGTTCATCCCTCAGATCATCATTGAGGCTGCGGAGAAAAAGGCCGCAGAGGGAGCGTTCCTCCCAGCCTACTTCCTCCGCCGCTACCCGGAAGTCGACCGCGTAGTCCGCTGCCAACCGGCTTCCCTGCTGGAGGGCGAGAAGCCGATCGACTTGGACCGTCTCGGTTGGAGTATGGTCAAAGACCTCCAGGAAGCGCCTCACGAATTGGTCATATGTGAGGGCGGCATAACTGGGCCTCGCCATTACGGCGTAGGTCCACGTTAAAGCTCGCCCCTCCAGGAGATTCCCGATATAACCAATTCGGCTATGATCTGAGGGAAAGTCTCCGGGCACCCGGTGGAAAACGGACTCACACTGCATAATAAACCCCCGCGCTCCGCCGAGCTTACCGCTAAAGCGGGCGGGGGTTGGAATGGGTGTGAGCCGAACCGGTGCACTCAGAGCCTGCTGGACAGCCACTGGAGCAGCAGGAGCTGCGCCACCCTGACGAGCCGGGGGGAACGACTGCTGGGGGTCCAAGCGGCCCAACCGGTTAGTCAAATTTAATAATTGATTGAAAATCACCTGTTGCTGATAGGCTAATTGATCCACTCGAGCCTCGAGAGTGGAAAACCGGTGTGCGAGCCCGCCGTCTGCCGAGCCGCTCTCCTGAAGCCGTACTGACATAACGTTCGGCTCAGGAGACGCACACACACGGGCTCAGAGTAGTTCAAATAGTTTATTAGCAACAGGAGTGAATGGATGTGTGTCTGCGAAGTGTTAATGTGTTGGTGGCGGCGTCTGCTTCAGGCACAGAGGCAGGAGACCGTACAGCCGGCAACCCTATGGGAGAGAACACAGAGACACAGGGTGACGGGCACACACCAACACAGGAGGAGAATAGGCGAGGGAGAAGCTTACTTGCTAGGAACAGATGACTGGCACAACAAGGACGGAACCCGGGAGACAGCCACCTGCAGGGCTCGGTGCAGCAGCGAGGAACGACGAGGGAACGGGGTTGTCCGCCGCCAAGGAATCCACCTGTGCACAGGGGAGCAGACTGGAAAAGATGAGGTAAGGATTTCTTACCACACAGCGTCGTGCTGAAGAGTAGATTGCTTCTCGTTGAAGGGGGGAAGAAGTCTGACGGCTTCAGGCCGAAGCTCAGGGCGAGGCGGCTTATATCCCTCGCCGCTGATGATGAACAGGTGTGCGAGCAGGTGGCGCCGCTGATGAGCGGCGCAGCGTGACAGAGACAGTCAATGCTTCGCAAACAAAAAAAAGGAAGTGAAAGCAACAAATCTGACAAAAAAGAAAGAATAGTGAAGATGTAATGCTTAAAAAATTAGACTATGACTTCCGGTCTGGACGCCATGGTGATAGCAACTTAACGCTGAAGCTCTCAGACCCAATCCAAGGAAAACATCTTCAAAATCAGACTTAACGGATTTTTGGAAAAATAAAAATCAAAAGACAAAAACACCATGCCTAACCAAAAACAGAAGAAACTGACATTCCCCAGGTCAGGACGCGGAGCGGCCGCAGAATCTGAACCGGAGGACCTCCGTTCAGAAGACGAGGAGCTGGACCCAGCTAACAAAAAGGTTAGCTTGAAATCGCTATTTGATGAATTACGACGATTTCGGGCCGAATTTCATGAATTCAGAGAGGAACTAAAAAGGACGAACAGCAGAATGGACCAGGCCGAAAACCGAATCTTGGAAGCTGAAGAAAGAATTAAAGTGC
This sequence comes from Pholidichthys leucotaenia, assembly GCA_020510985.1. NCBI lineage: Eukaryota > Metazoa > Chordata > Actinopteri > Cichliformes > Pholidichthyidae > Pholidichthys > Pholidichthys leucotaenia. The sequence continues at coordinate 131,142,699 of CM035850.1, forward strand.
TTGAAGATTCTATGCTGGATTTACACAAAAAACAGTCAAGGCTGGAGGCTAAGCTAACCGACCAAGAAGGAAGACAGAGACGAGACAACATTAGAATTCACGGTCTGAAAGAAGGAGCTGAAGATAGTTTCAACACAATGGCGGAATGCGTGGAATCCTTATTGAGAGAGAAGTTGGATATTCCACAAACCACCGATTTGAAGATAGAAAAGGCCCATCGTACATTAGCCGCAAAGCCAGTGGTAGAAGCGCCCCTACGTTCGGTGGTGGTAAGATTCTCCGATTTCAGAATAAAACAAGAGGTTGTAAGACGGGCTTGGCAGAAAAAAGGATTTATGCATCAAGAGAGAAAAGTCTTCGTGGAGCATGATTACGCCCTGGAGGTTCTTAAAAAGCGACGGGAATATAACGACGCCAAAAAGGTTCTAGGGGAACAGAATCTACGCTTTCAGACGCCATTTCCTGCAAAGTTAAGGGTCTTTTACGGTGAAGAGTCATGTCTCTATAATTCAGCGGAAGAAGCAACAATTGACATGGCGAGAAGAGGGCTCCCGGTATCGGTGTTTAAACCCGCAGCGGATCTGAGCCAGAGGATCAGGACTCAGATGTGGTCCACTCAGAGACCTTCAAAATCCACGGGCCAGCAGCGGGAAACCCAGCCCCAGAGCTACAAAGATAAGCTTTCCAGTTCCAGGAAGGAATAGAGACCTTTTTGTTTTTTTTGTTTTTTTTCTTTTCAGTCATTCTGCACTTCCATCCCCCCTCCTACAAGGCAACAAACATTAAAGGAGATGCAGAATCAGCATGTGGTAAAACCTTTCATGGAGCAGTTATAGCATTAGAAACAAATGTCTTCTTAATTTAAAGGGAAAAAAAAATCTTGTTAAAATAGAAATGTAACAATGACCCACATGTTCTCCCTACACTAACAAATACTGTATTAGAGTGAATGTTTGCTGTGATGGGGGTGGGAGGGTGCACACAATCTCATAGGGTATAGGCATAAAAAAAAAAAAAAATCATAACAAATTCGGATTGGGATCTGAAATTCACGTTAAAAACATGGGACAACTTACAGGGGTAAGAGAGGGCCCTCAACACGTAACAGAGTTTGAGGAATTTCCCTCAGAGCTTACACTCCATCAGGGCTCTTACAGGGTCTTTAAAGAGACCCCAGCTCAGGAAGTTTTTTTGACAGTTTTTTGTTTTAAAGTTTTGTACACTATGTTCTTAATGTTTTTTATGTTCTTAATGTTCTTTCAGTTTCTGAGTAGCAAAAAAGAGGGCCACCACACTGTTATACTAAATAAGAAAATACAATGGAGAAACAGGGTGTAACCAAAATAGCCTCATATAATGTAAAAGGGATCCTGAATCCAGTTAAAAGATCCAAGATTCTACGCAAAATGAAAAAAGACAAAGCAGAAATAATATTTTTACAAGAAACCCACCTAACAGACGTGGAACACACTAAACTCAATAGACAAGGGTTTAAAATGATCTCTTCATCTTCATATAAGTCAGGGAGGAGGAGGGGAGTAGCGACATTGATATCAACCAAAATTACATTTGAAAAAAAATCAGAACACAAAGATAAAGAAGGGAGGTACAGTTTGGTAATTGGGCGGCTAGAGGGAGAAGATATCACCCTGCTGAATGTATATGCACCACCAGGGGCTAAATGGAAATTTTATAAAAATGTATTCGACCTAATGATAACTAAAGCCCAAGGTTTAGTGATATGTGGTGGAGACTTCAATCTAAGACTGAATCCATACTGGGAAGCAACAGGTAATTCTTCACATCAAAATAACACTCAAAATAGGAAAACTTGGATGCTATTAAAAGAAATGGGAATCTGTGACGTATGGAGGGAATTCAATCCCAATGTAAAAGATTATACTTTTTATTCAGCGCCACATTCATCCTACTCAAGGATTGATTATTTTTTTATGTTTAATAGAGACATTGGAAGAGTAAAAACATGTAAAATAGGACTGACGGATCTCTCTGACCACAGTCCGATCTATATGGACTTAAACATCCAAAAATACACAAATAATACATTTTCCTGGAGGTTGAATTCAAATGTCCTGAAAGGACCACTGAAAGATGAATTGGAATCAGATATTCTCAGATATTTGGAAGAAAACGATAATGGAGAAGTATCCCCTTTAATACTGTGGGATGCGTGCAAAGCTGTAATAAGGGGAAAAATTATTGCAAAACTGGCAACCCAAAAGAAACTGAGACAAGAAAAATTAATCACACTAGAGACAGAACTCAAGAACCTAGAAAAAGAACACAAAGACAACATTCATTCTAATGGCTTGCTCAAGATTAAAGAAATTAAAAATCAAATAAATGAGATCTACACAATAGAAATCCAGAAGAAACTTACATTTCTGAAACATAAACACTATGAAGCAGGCAGTAAATCGGCAAAATTACTAGCCTATAAACTGAGGAAACAACAAACAGAAAGAGCAATCTACAAAATCAGAGACCCAGTATCAAAGGAAATAAAATTCAGAATTCAGGATATTCTTAAAAGCTTCGAGAATTACTATAAGAACTTATACTCCCACAAAAAACATAAAAATGCATCCGAGACATTCCTAAACACATTAAACCTTCCCCAACTTACGGAATCACAAAATAAAACACTACTGTCAGAAATACAACCTAAAGAATTGGAAAAAGCAATTATGAAACTTAAAGCTAACAAATCCCCAGGAGCAGATGGCTATACAGCAGAATGGTACAAAACCTTTAAACAGCAACTATCTCCTCTCCTCCTGAAAACATTTAACTATGTCCTCCACACAGGGGAAATCCCCCCCTCCTGGAGTGAAGGGGTCATTGCAGTTATACCTAAACCTGAAAAGGATAAACTAGAATGCTCCAACTACAGACCAATCAGTGTATTAAATCAGGACTATAAGCTTTTTACCATTATCCTTGCCAAAAGGTAAGAAAACATACTGACAGATTTAATTCACTTAGACCAAATAGGTTTTATAAGACAAAGACAGACACAAGACAACATTCGACGCACTTTACACATAATCCATCATATAAAAAAATATAACTTAAATGCAGTCATATTGGGATTAGATGCTGAAAAAGCATTCGATTCGGTTGACTGGTCTTTCCTATATAGAATCTTATCCAGTTTCAATTTTCATAACAACTTCATTAGAACTATACAGGCATTATATAAAAAACCAACAGCTAAAATAAGGATTAACGGTAATTTATCATCATCTTTTGAGTTGGAAAGAGGATGTCGTCAAGGCTGCCCCCTGTCTCCACTGCTCTTTGCAATCTTCATAGAACCTCTGAGCCAATGGATAAGACAAAATCAAGAAATTCAAGGTATTACACTTGGTCAGAAGGAACATAAAATAGCACTCTTTGCTGATGACATTTTAATATACCTAGGGCAGCCAGACACTTCTTTACCAGAACTAATCTCAGTTTTTTCAGACTATGGAGATTTATCGGGGTACAAATTAAACATGCATAAAACCCAAGTTTTAACATTCAACTATGACCCAAATCATTATTCACTAAGTGAACTCAAAACTAACTGGGAGTTGGAATCTATGAAAAATCTGGGGGTCAATATCCCGAAACAACTCAACAAAATTATAACACTAAACTATGATCCACTGGTGACAAAAATAAAATCTGACCTAGCAAGATGGAATATGATACCATTCTTAGGTACTGCACAAAGAACTGAAGCAGTCAAAATGAATATACTTCCACGTCTTCTATACCTTTTCCAAACAATACCGGTAGAACCTCCCAAAAAAACATGGCAGGAGCTGGACAGAAGGATCTCAAGATTCATATGGCAGGGCAAGAGACCTAGAATCAGATATAGAACCTTACAGCTAAACAAAGACAAAGGTGGGCTCACGCTGCCAAACATCAGGGACTATTTTAAAGCCGCACAAATTAAAACTTTAATAGAGATATGTAACCCAGTCTACACTGCACAATGGAAGGAGATCGAATGCCAAATAACAAGTGACATCCCCCTACAGGCGATAATAGGGAACAATGCCTTACCTAAACTCTTGAATAACACTAACCCGTGGATAGAGACCCCGCTAAAAATTTGGTTTAAGATAGTCAGAGAGAATCAAGCTAAAGAGCCCTATCGACTTCTGCAATGGATTGCCTATGATCAAGACTTTACCCCCAATAAAACAGACACTAGATTTAAAGAGTGGAAAGAGAAAGGGCTGATAAAATATTACGATTTTTTTAAGGGGCAAACTTTAAGAAGTTTTGAAGATTTGAAAAAACAAGGTCTAATAAATCAAGATCTTTACAGGTTCTTTCAGCTTAGACACCACATAAACAATATACTTAAAAAGGAAGATTTGGGACTTCCGGTCTGGACGCCATGGCGACTGCAGCTTAACACTGAAGTTCTCAGACCCAATCCAGGATAACACCTTGAAAATCAAACTTAACGGATTTTTGGAGGAGTGAAAATCAAAAGACAAAATCATCATGTCTAAAGGAAAACAGAAGAAACTGAAATTCTCCAGGCCAGGACACGTATCGGCCGGAGAATCCGAACTGGAAGATCTCCGTTCAGAAGACGAGGAACTGGTGATAGCTAACAAAAGGGTTAGCCTGAAATCACTATTTGAGGAGCTACGACGATTTCGCCGAGATGTTACGGCCGAATTTCGGGAATTCAGAGAAGAATTGAAAAGGACAAACAGCAGAGTGGACCAGGCCGAGAACCGAATCTTGGAAACAGAGGATCGAATAAAAGTGCTCGAAGATTCTGTGCTGGACCTACGCAAAAGACAAGCAGCTATAGAGGCTAAGCTAACCGACCAAGAAGGAAAACAAAGAAGAGACAACATAAGAATTCATGGTCTGATAGAAGGAACCGAAAATGGTTTTAACTCAATGGCAGAATGCGTGGAATCCTTACTAAGAGAGAAATTGGATATTCCACAAACCACCGACTTGAAGATAGAAAAGGCACATCGTTCATTAGCCGCTAGGCCGGCGGCGGAAGCGCCCCCACGTTCGGTGTTGGTAAGATTTTCCAATTTCAAAATAAAACAAGAGGTTGTAAGACTGGCCTGGCAGAAAAAAGGATTTATGCACCAGGAGAGAAAAGTCTACGTGGAACACGATTACGCCCCGGAGGTCCTTAAAAAGCACAGGGAATACAATGACGCGAAAAAGGTGTTAAGAGAGAAGAAATTGCGCTTTCAGACACCATTTCCTGCGAAGTTAAGGGTCTTCTACGGCGATGAAACGTGTCTCTATAATTCGGCGGAAGAAGCAACAGCTGACATGGCGAAAAGAGGCCTCCCGGTAACGGTATTTAAACCCGCAGCAGATCCGAGTGAGAAGATCAAAGCGCAAACATGGACAACACAAAGACCTTCAAAATCCACGGACCAGCAGCGGGAAACCCAGCACCAGAGCGTCGCGGATAAACTATCCGTTTTCAGGTTGGAATAGCGACCTTTTTTTTTTTTTTTTCTCTTGAATCAATCCGCACATCCAACCCCCCTCATACAAGGTAACAAACATTAAAGGAGATGCATATTCAGCATGTGGTAAAACATTTCATGGAACAATCATATTATTTGAAACAAATAAGTCTTTGTAATAAAAAAAAAAAAACTTGTTAAAATAGAAATGTGACAATAATCCACATGTTCTCCTCATACTAACAAATACTGTTTTTGCGTGAATGTTTGATGTGATGGGGGTGGGAGGGTGCACACAATTTCACAGGGTTTAGGCATAAAAGGAAAAAAAAAAAAAAATCATTACAAGTTTGGATTGGGTTCTGAAACTCACGTTAAAAGCATGGGACTACTTTCAGTGGTAAGAGAGGGCCCTCAACACGTAACAGAGTTTGAGGAATTTCCCTCAGAGCCTTCACTCCATCAAGGCTCTTACAGGGTCTTTAAAAAGACCTCAGCTCAGGAAGTTCTTATGACAGCTTTTTGTTTTAAAGTTTTTTACACTATGTTCTTAATGTTTTTCTTGTTTTTAATGTTCTTTCAGTTTCTGAGTAGCACAAAAGAGGGCCACCACACAGTTATACTAAACAAAACAACACAATGGAGAAACAGGGTGTAACCAAAATAATTTCATATAATGTAAAAGGAATCCTGAATCCAGTTAAAAGATCCAAGATTCTAGGCAAAATGAAAAAAGACAAAGCAGGAATAATACTTTTACAAGAAACCCACCTAACAGACGTGGAACACAATAAACTCAGTAGACAAGGGTTTAAAATGATCTCTTCATCTTCATATAAATCAGGGAGGAGGAGGGGAGTAGCGACATTGATATCAACCAAAATTACATTTGAAAAAAAATCAGAACACAAAGATAAAGAAGGGAGATACAGTTTGGTAACTGGGCGGCTAGAGGGAGAAGATATCACCCTGCTGAATGTGTATGCTCCCCCAGGGGCTAACTGGAAATTTTATAAAAATGTATTCGACCTAATGATAACTAAAGCTCAAGGTTTAGTGATATGTGGTGGGGACTTCAATCTTAGACTGAATCCATACTGGGATGCTTCTGGTAATTCCCCACATCAAAATAACACCCAAAACAGGAAGACTCGGATGCTACTAAAAGAATTGGGAATCTGTGACGTGTGGAGGGAACTCAACCCCAGTGTAAAAGACTATACATTTTACTCAACTCCACATTCATCTTACTCAAGGATTGACTATTTTTTTATGTTTAATAGAGACAATGGAAGAGTAAAAACATGTAAAATAGGACTGATGGATCTCTCCGACCACAGTCCGATCTACATGGACTTAAATATCCAAAAATACACAAATAATACATTTTCTTGGAGGTTAAATTCAAATGTCCTGAAAGGACCATTGAAAGATGAATTGGAATCAGATATTCTCAGATATTTGGAAGATAACGATAATGGAGAAGTATCCCCTTTAATACTGTGGGATGCATGTAAAGCTGTAATAAGAGGAAAGATTATTGCAAAACTGGCAACCCAAAAGAAACTAAGACAAGAAAAACTATCCACATTAGAGTCAGAACTTAGGAACCTAGAAAAAGAACACAAAGGCAACACTCATTCTACTGACTCGCTCAAGATTAAGGAAATTAAAAACCAAATAAATGAGATCTACACAATAGAAATCCAGAAGAAACTTACATTTCTGAAACAAAAATACTATGAAGCAGGCAGTAAATCGGCAAAATTGCTAGCCTATAAATTGAGGAAACATCAAACAGAAAGAGCAATCTACAAAATCAGAGACCCAGTATCAAAGGAAATAAAATTCAGAATTCAGGATATTCTTAAAAACTTCGAGAATTACTATAAGAACTTATACTCCCACAAAAAACATAAAAACGCATCCGAGGCATTCCTAAACACATTAAACCTTCCCCAACTTACGGAGTCACAAAATAAAACACTACTGTCAGAAATACATCCTAAAGAATTGGAAAAAGCAATTATGAAACTTAAAGCTAACAAATCCCCAGGAGCTGATGGCTATACAGCAGAGTGGTACAAAACCTTTAAACAGCAACTATCTCCTCTCCTCCTGAAAACATTTAATTATGTCCTCCACACAGGGGAAATCCCCCCCTCCTGGAGAGAAGGGGTCATTGCAGTTATACCTAAACCTGAAAAGGATAAACTAGAGTGCTCCAACTACAGACCAATCAGTGTACTAAATCAGGACTATAAGCTTTTTACCATTATCCTTGCCAAAAGGTTAGAAAATATACTGACAGACCTAATTCATTTAGACCAAACAGGTTTTATAAGACAAAGACAGACACAAGACAACATTCGACGCACTTTACACATAATTCATCATATAAAAAAAAATAACTTAAATGCAGTCATATTGGGATTAGATGCTGAAAAAGCATTTGATTCGGTTGACTGGTCTTTTCTATATAGAATCTTATCCAGTTTCAATTTTCATAACAACTTCATTAGAACTATACAGGCATTATATAAAAAACCAACAGCTAAAATAAGGATTAACGGTAATTTATCATCATCTTTTGAACTGGAAAGAGGATGTCGTCAGGGCTGCCCCCTGTCTCCACTGCTCTTTGCAATCTTCATAGAACCTCTGAGCCAATGGATAAGACAAAACCAAAAAATTCAAGGTATTACACTTGGTCAGAAGGAACATAAAATAGCACTCTTTGCTGATGACATTTTAATATACCTAGGGCAGCCGGACACTTCTTTACCAGAACTAACCTCAGTTTTTTCAGAGTATGGAGATTTATCGGGGTACAAATTAAATATGCATAAAACCCAAGTTTTAACATTCAACTATGACCCAAATCATTATTCACTAAGCAAACTCAAAACTAACTGGGAGTCGGAATCTATGAAATATCTGGGGGTCAATATCCCGAAACAACTCAACAAAATTATATCACTAAACTATGATCCACTGGTGACAAAAATAAAATCTGACCTAGCAAGATGGAATATGATACCATTCTTGGGTACTGCACAAAGAATTGAAGCAGTCAAAATGAATATACTTCCACGTCTTCTATACCTTTTCCAAACAATACCGGTAGAACCTCCCCAAAAAACATGGCAGGAGCTGGACAGAAGGATCTCAAGATTCATATGGCAGGGCAAGAGACCTAGAATCAGATATAGAACCCTACAGCTAAACAAAGACAAAGGTGGGCTCGCGCTGCCAAATATCAGGGACTACTTTAAAGCCGCACAAATTAAAACTTTAGTAGAGATATGTAACCCAGTCTACACTGCACAATGGAAGGAGATCGAATGCCAAATAACAAGTGACATCCCCCTACAGGCGATAATAGGGAACAATGTCTTACCTAAGCTTTTGAATAACACTAACCCGTGGATAGAGACCCCGCTAAAAATTTGGTTTAAGATAGTCAGAGAGAATCAAACTAAAGAGCCCTATCGACTTCTGCAATGGATCGCCTATGATCAGGACTTTACTCCTAATAAAACAGACACCAGATTTAAAAAGTGGAAGGAGAAAGGGCTGATAAAATATTACGATTTTTTTAAAGGGCAAATCTTAAGAAGTTTTGAAGATTTGAAAAAACAAGGCCTAATAAATCAAGACCTTTACAGGTTCTTCCAGCTTAGACACCACATAAACAATATACTTAAAAAGGAGGTTTTGGAAAGGGCCCAGTCAGGTGTTCTGAAGGTCTTCTTAATGGCATATAAAGGGATCCCAGGGATCAGATACATTTCTAAAATATACCAAGGTCTTCAAGACTTAAAAGGAGACAACACATCTTATATAAAAGAGAGATGGGAAAAAGAGGGGAATTTCACTTTACAACTGGAAATATGGGAAAAGCTAAATAAACAGCAATGGAAAAGTACCTCATCCCTGCAGTGGAGAGAATTTGGATGGAAAAACTTGGCAAGATTTTTCAGAACACCTGCACAAAACAAATTTACCCATAAGGGATTGAACTGTTGGCGCTTGTGTGGTGAAAAGACTGCAAATCATTTTCATGTGTTTTGGTCATGCCCAGTTATCCACCAATATTGGACCAAGGTACAGACAATATTGGGGAAAATATTCAAAATTACAGTTCCCTTTTCTTTTGTAACTTTGTATTTGGGTTTACTACCGGACTCACTGGAAAGACGAGGAGAAAAATACTTATTCAATGTTTTAATATTGGCAAGCAAAAAAGCTCTAACTAAAAAATGGATGTTGAAGGACTGTCCTACACCTGAAGATTGGACTAACGTGATCCAAGACATTTACTCGATGGAAAAGTTGACATTCGCACTGAGACAGGATATGGATGTGTTCATGAACTTTTGGCAACCCTGGACCGCATATGTGTCTTCCATTAGATCTAATCTTTGACAAATACCATTTCAATAATGGTTCTGCTCTTTGTTCCAATGCTATTCAGATGCTCTTTTATCTTTATTTACTTACTTTTTCTTTTTGTTTGTTTTTTACTGGTTTGTTTGTTTTTTTTTTGTTATTTGTTTCTTGTTTTTTTTTCTCTTTAATTTCACTTTTTCTTTCACTTTAAAAAAAAAAAAAAGGGGTGTTGTAAGAATTAATCTTCCAATGTTGTCAGATATCAGAAAATAAGGGAACATGTGATGAAAATGTAAACACTGCATTGCTGTAACGACCTGTATACCCTTTACAAAAACTTAAATAAAAAAAAAAAAAAAAAAAAAAAAAGGAAGATTTGGAAAGGGCCCAGTCAGGTGTTCTGAAGGTCTTCTTAATGGCATATAAAGGGATCCCAGGGATCAGATACATTTCTAAAATATACCAAGGTCTTCAAGACTTAAAAGGAGACAACACATCTTATATAAAAGAGAGATGGGAAAAAGAGGGGAATTTCACTTTACAATTGGAAATATCGGAAAAGCTAAATAAACAGCAATGGAAAAGTACCTCATCCCTGCAGTGGAGAGAATTTGGATGGAAAAATTTGGTAAGATTTTTCAGAACACCTGCACAAAACAAATTTACCCATAAGGGGTTGAACTGTTGGCGCTTGTGTGGTGAAAAGACTGCAAATCATTTTCATGTGTTTTGGTCATGCCCAGTTATCCACCAATATTGGACCAATGTACAGACAATATTGGGGAAAATATTCAAAATAACAGTTCCCTTTTCTTTTGTAACTTTGTATTTGGGTTTACTACCAGACTCATTGGAAAGACGAGGAGATAAATACTTATTCAATGTTTTAATATTGGCAAGTAAAAAAGCCCTAACTAAAAAATGGATGCTGAAGGACTGTCCTACACCTGAAGATTGGATTAACGTGATTCAAGACATTTACTCGATGGAAAAGTTGACATTCGCACTGAGACAGGACATGAATGGATTCATGAACTTTTGGCAACCCTGGATCGCATATGTGTCTTCCATTAGATCTAATCTTTGACAAATACCATTTCAATAATGGTCCCGCTCTTTGTTCCAATGCTACTCAGATGCTCTTTTTCTTTTAATTACTTAATTTTCTGTTTGTTTGTTTTTTGCTGTTCTGTTTGTTTGTTTGTTCGTTTTTTTTATTTTATTCTCTTTAATTTCACTTTTTCTTTCACTTTAAAAAAAAAGGGGGTGTTGTAATAATTATCCTACCAATGTTGTCAAATAGCAAAAAATAAGGGAACATGATGAAAATGTAAACAATGCAGTGCTGTAATGACCTGTATACCCTTTACAAAAACTTAAATTAAAAAAAAAAAAAAATTAGACTATACTCACCAAAGAAGAGTATAATTTCAAATCCCATTTAAGGGAGAGAGTCAATGCTTCGCAAACAAAAAAAGGAATTGAAAAGTGACAAATCTGACAAGAAAGAAAGAATAGTGAAGATGTAATGCTTAAAAAACTATACTATAATGTGGCCGTGATTGCATACATCTATCTATCTATAATTTAAGAAACCTCTGTTTGTGTGTCTGTCGGTCTGTCTGTCTGTGTGTCACGGTCATAGGACTTTATGTGTCACGATCATAGGACTCGCTATGACATTATCAAAGATCAAAGGCAGGCATCGCTGAACAAGTGGTAATGTCAAAGATCAAAGGCAGGCATCAATGAACGAGTGGTGACGTCAAAGATCAAAGGCAGGTTTCACCATGGTTACTGTTGCCATGGTAACCATGTCAAAGATCAAAGGCAGGCATGCAGCAGAAATACTTGCTTATACTGGGTTTCTATGTACATGCACGGGTACCATGTCAAATATCAAAGGCAGGCATGCAGAAATGCTTACTTACACTTGCTTTCTATGGGCCTACAAAAATATTTGCTTATACTTGGTTTCTACGGCATGCACGGGTATGCACTAGTCTCCATAAAGCTTTTCAACAGATGGAAGCATGAAGTCCTCTAAAATTTCATCGTAGGCAACAGTGTTGACTTTGTACTTGATAAAGCACAGTAGACCAGCACCAGCAGATGGCATGACACCCCAAATCCTCACAGACTGTGGATACTTAACACTAGACTTTAAACACCTTGGATTCTGTGCTTCACTGTTCTTTCAAACTCCAGGACCAGGATTTTCATATAAAATGCAACATTTGCTTTCACCTGAAAAAGATGGCTTTGGACCAATGACCAACAATCCAGATCTTTTTCTGTTTGGTCTAGTTAAGTCACTTCTGACTTTGCCTCTGGTTCAGTCGTGGCTGAATATTAAAAACATAACACTTTTCACCTCTTTCCTGAAGACGTCTGTGCGTGGTGGCTCTTGATCGACTGACACCAGACTCAGTCCGCTCCTTGTGAAGCTCCCCCAAGTTCTTTAATCAACTTTTCTTGACAATCCTCTGAAGGCTACAACCATCCCTGTTGCTCATGCGTCTTTTTCTACCATATTTTTTTTATTCTAGCCAGCTTTCCATGAATCTGCCTTGATACAGCACTCTGTGACCTTTTCAGCAATGACCTTCTGTAGCTTGTCTTCTGTCTTATAGAAAATTGTCAGGTCAGTAGTCTTTCCCATGATTGTGGTCGTGTGCGCTGAAGTCCGGGTGTGGCGGTGGGGGAGGTATGTAGTACTAACTAATTTTTGAATTCTTTATACAGCCTTTCAACAAGTGTTATACTTCCAATATCATTGCAAGATGCCTGACCTCTGTGCAGTAGGATTTTCTGAGGAACCACTGGTTGTTGTGTTTTCCATGGTGCAAAATCAATTGAAATATATGTCAGTATTGTCACCATGTTTACACCAATATTGTGGGAGCCTACACAGCAACTCCCCTCCCCCACCTAGGTCAGTCTGATCACTTATCCTTGTTCCTTACCCCCAAGTATGTACCGCTCATCAACCGGGTGAAGCCATCAGTGATGCACAGGCCTACAGTTCATCCAGGGCAGATCTGAAGAGGGCATCAAGAATGCCAAGCACAGCTACAAGCTGAAGGTGGAGGAACATTTTGGGGACTCTGACCCCCGATGCATGTGGCAGGGCATTCAAGCTACCTCTGATTATAAGCCCAGCAACTCCATACCTATAGCCATGACTGTGCCCTTTCTCAATGAGCTAAATGACTTCTATGCTCGTTTTGACAAGGACAATAACGAAAAGAACATCAATTTCCCACCCTCTGACGACCTCCACCACCTCACACTCACCCACACCGACGTCCGTAACGCACTGAGTCATGTCAACGTACGTAAGGCTGCTGGCCCTGACGGCATTCCTGGGCGTGTGCTGAGGGCATGCGCTGAGCAGCTGGCAGGGGTCTTCACAGACATCTTCAACCTGTCCCTGGACCAGGCCGTGGTACCAGCGTGCTTCAAGACCACTTCAATAGTACCAGTGCCGAAACATTCAACACCATCGTGCCTAAATGACTATCGCCCTGTGGCACTGACGCCCATAGTCATGAAGTGCTTTGAGCGACTGGTCTTGGCACAGCTCAAAAAAATCCTGCCCCCTACACTGGACCCTCACCAGTTTGCCTATCGGAGCAACAGGAGTACAGAGGATGTGGTTTCTACAGTGCTGCACTATGTACTCTCACACCTGGATGACAAGAACACCTACGCAAGAATGCTGTTTGTTGACTTCAGCTCAGCATTCAACACAGTTATCCCCTCCAAGTTGATCACTAAACTTGGGGACCTGGGAATCAGTACCTCCACCTGCAACTGGATCATGGATTTTCTGACCAACAGACCCCAGCATGTTAGGTCAGGCCCCAACCGTTCTTCCGTCATCACACTCAATACTGGTGTACCACAGGGCTGTGTGCTCAGCCCATTCCTCTACTCCCTCTTCACCCATGACTGCAGGCCTATGTATGGATCCAATTCCATCATTAAGTTTGCAGATGACACCACGGTGATTGGACTCATCAGGGACAACGACGAGTCAGATTACAGGGCAGAGGTTGAGCACTTGGCTACTTGGTGCGCTGACAATAACCTGCTCCTTAACACCAGCAAAACCAAGGAGCTCATAGTGGACTACAGGAAGGAGAGGGGAGAGACACATGACCCCATCCATATCAATGGCATAGCTGTTGAACATGTCCCCAGCTTCAAATTCCTGGGGACCCACATCTCGGAGGACCTGTCCTGGTCAGTTAACACCACCAGCCTGATCAAGAAGGCCCATCAGCGCCTCTTCTTCTTGAGGACACTGAAGAAGAACCATCTGTCAACTGACATCCTGGGCAACTTCTACCGCTGCGTGATAGAGAGTACCCTGACTAACTGTGTCACAGTCTGGTATAGGAGCTGCTCTGTCGCTGACCGTAAGGCGCTGCAGCGGGTGGTGAAAACCGCCCAACGCATCACAGGGACTCCACTTCCAGTTATAGAGAACGTCTACAGGAAAAGATGTCTGCGCCGGGCACGCAGCATTCTTAGGGACTCCAACCATCCTGCTCATGGACTGTTCCAGCTTCTCCCCTCCAGAAGGCGTTTCAGAAGCCTTCGGACTAGAACCAGCAGGTTTAGGAACAGTTTCTTTCCAACAGCTGTCACGTTATTGAACTTAGTTCCCCGCTGACTCTCTTACCATCATCTCTTACCATCCTCACCTGTACATAACTGCCCATCTAACTTATTGTACATTATTTGCACATAACAGTACTCTTAACTTTCTGCACTGCTGCATATATTTGCATATATTTGCTTAAATTGCACATACTGTTAATTACCGTATATACTGCACTGCTGTCCTTTGCACTTCTGATTGGATGCTAAACTGTGTTTCGTTACCTTGTATTCATACATGTGTAATGACAATAAAGTTGAATCTAATCTAATCTAATCTATTGTCTTCAAGATCTTCCAGGATGAACGTTGGCTATATTTTGAGTGACACACAAAAAAAGAAAAGAATATATTCTTTTAAAACGGCCATGTTTTCATTTAGCTTCTGGTGACAGCCATATTGAATCTTGCACTGGTCTTGTGAAGTAGTCTGGGAGATATTTGTACATAAACCCAAGTACTAAAGTAACTTTTTCACAAAATTGTACTTTTGTGAGTAGCTTAGTTGCAGGATACATTTTACTCTTACTTGTGTACATTTTTGGAGAAAAAAAAACTACCTTTACTCAAGTTATTGAGTCTGGGACAAGACCTTCTGCACATACAACAACAATAAACCCTGGTTCACTCCTAAACTCAAGCAGCTTCGTCAGACCAAGGAGCAGGCCTACAGGACTGGTGACTGGACTCTGTACAAGCGGGCCAGAAACATGCTGACGAAGGAGACCAGGCTTGCTATGAGGAGCTACAGTGAGAAGTTACAACAAAACTTCTCAGCCAACAACTCTGCTTCTGTTTGGAGAGGCCTGTGGAATATCACCAACTACAGAAGACCATCCCCCCAGCCTGTGGAAAACCTCCAGCTGGCTAACGACCTCAACAGCTTTTACTGTAGGTTTGAAAAGAACATACAGTTCTCACCTCCCACCCACACAAAAGGATTATCTGCAGCCCCAGGAACTCCATCCCTCCTCCACTCTGACCTCCCACCAGCACTAACGATCTGTGAAGAGGAGGTGCCCCGGGTCTTTCAGAGACAAAAGATCAAGAAGGCTGCAGGACCTGATGGTGTGTCTCCATCTTGCCTGAGAGTCTGCTCCGATGAGTTGGCCCCCATCTTCACCCGGATCTTTAAAAGATCACTGGAGCTGTGTGAAGTGCCTTCCTGCTTCAAACGCTCCATCATCATTCCAGTTCCCAAGAAACCCTCTGTTACTGGATTAAATGACTACAGACCTGTTCCCTTGACCTCTGTGGTCATGAAATCCTTGGAGAGATTGGTGCTGAACCACCTGAAGGTCGTCACAGGCCTCCTGATGGACCCACTGCAGTTTGCCTACCGGTCAAACAGGTCAGTGAATGATGCAGTGAATATGGGACTACACTACATCCTGCAACACCTCGACTCCCCAGGGACGTACGCCAGGATCCTGTTTGTCGACTTCAGCTCGGCATTCAACACCATCATCCCAGGCATTCTTCATCAGAAACTCCTCCAGCTCAAGGTGCCCCCCTCCACCTGCCAGTGGATCTCCAGCTTTCTGACTGACAGGTGGCAACAGGTGAAGCTAGGGAGAATTACATCCAGCTCCCGAAAAATTAGTACTGGCGCCCCCCAAGGGTGTGTCCTTTCCCCACTGCTCTTCTCCCTCTACTCCAACGACTGCACCTCAGAGGACCCTTCGGTGAAGCTCCTGAAGTTTGTGGACGACACCACAGTCATCGGTTTGATCCGGGATGGTGATGAGTCTGCATACAGGCGGGAGGTGGAGGAGCTGATCCTCTGGTGCGGCTGGAACCATCTTGAACTTAACCCAGCCAAAACGGTGGAGATGACTGTGGATTTCAGGCGACACCCTCCTTCATTCCCCCCACTCACCATCCTCAACAGCACAGTGTCCACTGTGGACTACTTCAAGTTTCTGGGTACCACAATCTCCCGGAACCTGAAGTGGTCCTCCCATATAGACACTGTCCGGAAAAAGGCCCAGCAGAGGTTGTTTTTTCTGCGTCAGCTCAAGAAGTTTGATTTGCCTCAGGAGCTGCTGGTTGTCTTCTACACCGCCATCATCCAATCTGTCCTCTGCTTTTCCATCACTGTCTGGTTTGGATCTGCCACTAAACAGGACAAGACCAGACTGCAGCAGATCATTAAGTTTGCGGAGAGGATCATTGGTACCAACCTACCCTCCACTGAGAACTTATATCGGTCCATAACCAGGAAACGGGTGGGAAACATCTCTGCTGACCAGTCACACCCCGGCCACAAACTGTTTGAACTTCTATCTTCTGGTCGACGTTACAGATCACTGAAGGTCAAAACCACCCGTTACAGGAACAGTTTCTTTCCTCAAGCCATCACTCTGATGAACTCCTAACATTCACCTAGTCCTACCTGTTGCTGTACTAATGACTTTTCATCCATTCTTACATTGCACATAACTCTCACACTGCATTTTACTTCATTCACATTATATCACTGAATCTGAGTCCACATTGAAATACTGTATGACTGTATATTTTTTCATATATTTCTGCAAAGTGTGGATAGTCTGAGTAAATAACTGCATATATTCCTGTATATATTTGCATCCTTTTATAGAAACGTGGACAGACTGTAATTTACTGTACATACTCTGTTGTCATTGAAATCTTATTTAAATCTTATTTAAATCTTATACCCGAACAACGAGAGCAAGTTTTAGCCAAAGTCAAATTCCTTGTATGTGATGTGCATACTTGGCCGATAAAGCTGATTCTGATTCTGATTCTTTGATTTCACTGATTTGAAATGATTGTGAGTCAATTTTTTTTTTTCATTAGTTTTTTTCTCATTACTCATGCCAACAACAGTCGGTGTGTCCTCTAGTTAGATCTGAAATAATTGTTTTTCTGTTCTGGCTCAGGAAATGTTTGATTTATTATGTTTCTGTATATGATTTGTATTATATCAGTGGGCACATCAATTTATGTTTTACTCTGACACATCAAAGAGAAAAACCTCACAAATTACAAAATTGCAGAGTTATAAGAAAGAAGTTGCAAGTGTGAAAGAAAAATGGCACAAATTTAACCAGAAAATGTTGCAAATTCAACACAAAAGTTGTGAAATTAAAGTTGGGAAACCAAGTATAAGCAAGTATTTCTGCATGCCCGGAGAAAGCTCAGACTTCTGTTGGTAAACTCGGTCCTATGATGTATCTATGACATCAAAGGCATACTGTGTTCCTATGATGTCACATGACCATATAAGGAGTTGTTCAGAACTCCTTTTATGATCATGTGACCGGAATTCTATGACCTCATATTAGAACATAGTGTATCTGTGATGTCATTGAGAGTCCTTTGATGTCTCTATGATATCATGGACATACATCTGCTATGCCATAGTTATAAACACCCACAGCTCCCCTATGGATCCCCAAATAAACGTCCATATAGCTCCCCTACAGACTTTCATCAAAGATTTCCCCTCCTAAACTTCCGCATATCCGGGGAGACTGAAATTATTTTACATTATAATGAGTGATGCCTGCCTTTGTTCTTTGATGATGTCATAGCAAGTCCTATGATCATGAGTGATGCCTGCCTTTGATCACACACACACACAGATTTTCTTGAACTTTACTTCATATAGTCATCATGTAGAGATCATAGACACCATCTTCTTCTTCTTCTCTTGGTTACTGGCTGATGATAGCAAACAACTGAAAGATACATACCGCCACCTACTGTACAAGAGACTTCTTCTTCTTCTTCTCTTGGTTACTGGCATATAGCAAACAGGATCAGGATTTGTCCTTCAATTCACATATTAAATTTGTTTCTAAGACTGCCTTCTATCATTTGCGTAATATTGCCAAGATTAGGAGCATCTTGTCTCAGAGTGATGCTGAGAAGCTGATCCACGCTTTTGTTAGCTCGAGATTAGATTATTGTAATTCTTTATTATCAGGCTGTCCTAAAACATCTTTAAAAAGTCTTCAGCTGATCCAAAATGCTGCAGCAAGAGTTTTAACAGGTACTAGAAAGAGAGATCATATCTCTCCGGTTCTGGCCTCCCTTCATTGGCTTCCCATAGAGTTTAGAATTAAGTTTAAAATCCTTCTTCTTACTTACAAAGCTCTAAACAATCAGGCTCCTTTTTATTTAAAAGATCTGATACTACCGTATCATCCTAACAGAGCACTACGCTCCCAAAATGCAGGTTTACTTGTAATACCTAGAATCTCCAAAAGTACAATGGGAGGCAGAGCCTTCAGTTATCAAGCTCCTCTCCTGTGGAATCAGCTGCCAATCTGGATTCGGGAGTCAGACTCGATCTCTGTTTTTAAGAATAGGGCTAAAACCTACCTTTTTGATATAGCCTACAATTAGGGAGGGATCATGTGTTTCTGAACCCTCCCTTAGTTATGCTGCTAATAGGTTTAGTCAGCCGGGGGACCTCCAGTAATGCACTGGGCCTCACTCCTTTCCTCACTCTCTATGAAATATTTTTTTTTTGCTGGTCATTAACATTTGTTTGTTCTCTCCCATAGATTGAGTCCCCATCGTGCTGTTTGCTCTCTACATGTCTGTTCTTTTCTTCTTCTCTGTCCCCTCACCCCCCAGCCAGTCGCAGCAGATGACTGCCCCTCCCTGAGCCTGGTTCTGCTGGAGGTTTCTTCCTGTTAAAAGGGAGTTTTTCCTCTCCACCGTCGCCAAGTGCTTGCTCACAGGGGATCGCCTGATTGCTGGGGTCTTTCTGCAACTGTGGGGGTCCTCCCTACAGTTGATAGTGCTATGAGATGACTGTTGTTGAGAAATGGCGCTATATAAATAAAGTTGAATTGAATTGAATTGAATTGAATTGAAACAACTGAAAAGTGCATACCGCCACCCACTGTACAAGAGTGTGTAACATTATGTCGTTGGAGCCTGACCCCTAAATTCTATGACTTAATCCTGTGTTATTTAAAAAAGAGAAATGAGCCCTTCTCGTGATTCTGAGTGCCTCTCAGAAAAAAAAAAAAAAAAAAAAAAAAAAAAAAACAAGATGGCGCCCACAGCGGCCGCCATGGTGTATCGCTGCCCTTTAATTTTTATAATTTGTCTGTTTTTGTTCACTGATTGTGCATCTGCCGGTTCATACACCCGTGAAGAACTACTAAATATCAGGACTCTCACCCCCATGGACCTTCTTCCAGTTTTTTTAGCTCCTGCCGTTGATCTGATCCATTGTTTGGCCAAAAAAGCAAGACGGCGGAAAAGAGGGAAGAGAGGAGGGATTCTCGCTCGGCTACGAAAAAGAGGCTCGCGAACAGCCTTGCCTGGCATATTTCTATCCAATGCCAATTCTCTCCTGAACAAGGTAGAAGAATTAAGACTGCTGATGCGTTTCAAGGACCTCGCTTCCTCGTCTGTCATCTGCTTCTCTGAGACCTGGCTTAATGAGAACATTCCAGATAGCGCGATCAGCCTCGAGGGTTTCCAGCTGATTCGTGCTGACCGCGTCACAGAGCTGTCCGGTAAGTCTATCGGAGGAGGAGTGTGCTTCTATATTAACAACAGCTGGTGCTCTGATGTAACGGTGATTTCCAAACACTGTTCTCCCGCCCTGGAATTTCTTTTCATTAACTGCAAGCCATTCTATTCCCTGCGCGAGTTTGCCTCATTCATTCTCGTCGCTGTGTACACCCCTCCTGACGCGGACACGCGCGAAGCTCAACGCGTGCTCGCAGATCACATCCAACTTACGGAGCGGAACTTTCCAGACTCCCTGGTTATCGTGGTGGGCGATTTTAACCAGAGCAATCTGAGTCACGAGCTCCCCCGCTACAAACAGTGTATTAAATGTCCAACCAGAGGAAATAACACGCTAGATCACTGTTATACTTCAGTAAAGGACGCATATCGCGCTGTTCCCCGCGCTGCGCTGGGACTATCTGATCACGTGATGGTTCACCTCATCCCCACATACAGACAGAGACTGAAACTCACTAAACCTGTGGTGACCACCACAAAGAAATTGACCAGTGAAGCTGGAGAGAAACTGAACACATGCATGGAAATAACTGACTGGGGCATGTTTAAAAGAGCCACACATGATCTTAATGAGTACACATACACTGTGAACTCATATATCAACTTCTGTGAAGAGCACATTCTCCCATCGCGCACCAGGATAAGATATTCTAATGACAAGCCTTGGTTCACAGCTAAGCTCAGACGGATCAGGAAGGAGAAGGAAGCAGCGTTGAAAAGTGGAGACAGGGACTGCTACAGGGAGGTCAAATATCGGTTTAACAGAGAGCTGAGGAGAGCTAAATCTGTATATTCTGAGAGACTCCAGCAGCAGTTCACTGCTAATGACTCGGCTTCTGTGTGGAGAGGACTGAGGCAAATCACCAACTATCGGCCTCAGGCTTCTAAAGGTCAGGATGACAAAGCCCTTTGTCAAAGACTGTCCCAACACTATGCCCGTTTTGACACCTCGTCAGCTGTGTCCAACTCACCCACTCCACCCAGCTCCTCTGCCTCCTCAGCCCCTAATTCATCAAGAGCGGTCCCCCCCTCCTCCTCCTCCTCCTCCCCCCCTCCCCTTGTCATCAGTGAGCAGGACGTGCACAGACAGTTCTCCAGACTGAACCCGCGCAAGGCCCCCGGGCCGGACGGTGTGTCTCCCTCCACCCTGAGACACTGTGCGAAAGAGCTGGCTCCTGTCTTCACAGACATTTTTAACACCTCTCTTAAGCAATGTCACGTGCCGACCTGCCTCAAATCCTCCACCATCATCCCTGTCCCCAAGAAGCCACGGATTACTGGACTTAACGACTACAGACCTGTAGCGCTCACCTCTGTAGTCATGAAGTCCTTTGAGCGCCTGGTCCTGTCTCACCTCAAGTCCATCACCACACCCCTCCTAGACCCGCTGCAGTTTGCCTACCGTGCTAACAGGTCTGTGGACGACGCAGTCAACCTGGCCCTCCACTCCATCCTGCAGCACCTGGACTCCCCGGGAACCTACGCCAGGATTCTGTTTGTGGACTTCAGCTCCGCATTCAACACCATCCGCCCCGATCTGCTCCAGGACAAGCTGTCCCTGCTCAACGTGCCTGACTCCCTCTGCAGGTGGATCACCGACTTCCTGACGGACCGGAGACAGCATGTGCGGCTGGGGAAGTCTGTCTCAGACTCTGTTAGCATCAGCATTGGATCACCCCAGGGCTGTGTACTTTCCCCCCTACTCTTCTCCCTTTATACCAACTCCTGCACCTCCTCCCACCAGGCTGTTAAGCTGATTAAGTTTGCGGACGACACCACCCTCATCGGGCTCATCTCCAACGTTGACGAGTCCGCCTGCAGGGAAGAGGTGGCCCAGCTGGTGTCCTGGTGCAGCCACAACAACCTGCAGCTGAATGCTCTGAAGACAGCGGAGATGATTGTGGACTTCAGGAAAGTCACATCCCCCCTGCCCCCCCTCACCATCACAGGCTCTCCCATCACCTTTGCAGATTCCTTCCGCTTCTTGGGCACCACCATCACCCGAGACCTCAAATGGGAGCCAAACTGCATTGTTTGGTGTTGTTTTGATGGCTCCAACGCACAGGCGAAGTCCTCTATGCTGCATTCTGTCTATTTTTTCCAGAGTCGTCTTTGCCGCTGCTCCATAAATCATGCATCCATAGTCTATTGTTGATAGCATTAGTGCTCTGTAAATGTCAATTAATGCCTGTTTATCTGCACCCCATTGGTGTCCAGCTACAGCTTTTATGAGATTAATGACTTTTTTGCACTTTGTCTCCAGATTTTCAACATGAACTCTCCATGTGTATGCACTATCAAACCACAATCCGAGATATTTGAACTCACTGACTTTCTCTATTGGTTGATTATATAATGTTAATGGTTCTGTACCAGTTCTGCATTTTGTTTTGTTTTTTGTGAAAGTCATATGGCAGGTTTTACTGTTTGAAAATTTAAATCCCCAGTCATATAGACTTAGACTTAGATTTAACTTTATTAATCCCTTTGGGATGACTCCCTCTGGGAAATTTAAAATTTCCAGCAGCACATAAAAGACATATGACCACTTTTCCACTTTCTCCACTGCTTTCCTGATGTTTTTGAACACAAATTTCTCATTTCTTCCCCTCGTTCATATGGCTCCATCATCTGCATATAGTGCTGTTTTGATGGCTCCCTCTTGATCCTCAAACATGTCATTAATCATTATATTGAATAAAACAGGGCTTATCACGCTCCCCTGAGGAACACCATTTTCTATTTCAAAGTCATTAGAAACTTCTGATCCTACTTTAACCCTAATTGTCCTGTGTGTTAAAAAATCCATTATCCAATTATACATTCTACCACCAATGCCCATTTTATTCAATTTGATAAGAAGTCCATCCCTCCACAGTGAGTCATAAGCCTTTTCAATATCCAGATAAACTATAACCATTACTTCTTTCATTTTGAGAGTCTTTTCAATATCATTACTTACCCTAACTAGAGCATCCACTGTGAATCTTCCTCTTCTAAAACCATTCTGATAGTCGTTTATTGTTTTTGCTCTAGTACATATGAGAGTCTGTAAACTAACACCTTCTCCATCCATTTCCCTAAGTGTGATGTTAATGCTGTTGGCCTGTAGTTGCCTGGATGAACTGGATCTTTCCCTGGCTTATTAAATGGTAAAATTACAGCCTTTTTCCACCCACTTGGGATAACCCCCTCTTTCCATATTCTGTTAAACAATTTCAACACCAGTTCCATTGATTGCATAGGCAACTGCCGGAACATAGCATAGCTTAACTGACCAAATCCTGCTCTCTTAAGCTCTGACATTGTGAGCTCGAGGTCTAACGCAGTCATGTCTTCTTTCACTTCATATAGACACCATAGGCTGATGGCATAGTGAGTCCTATGATGCCTGCATTTGATCTTTGATGATAGTGAGTCCTATGATCTTTCTTGAATCACTCTATACTATAGTGTCTATATGACATCATATAGACATCATGTAGAGATCATAGGAACATCATAGGCAATCCTATGATCTTTTAGCGAGTCCTATGGTCGTGACAGACACACAGACAGACATGGAGACACACAGTTGCCACGGCCAAGATGTGTAGAGTGATGATATAGAGTGAAGTGATGATATAAAGTGAAGTACGAGGAGACAAAGAAGAGTGATGTATGAAGATAAGAGCTGAGGTTCAATTGGACACAGCAATGATGATAGAAGGACTACAGCTCCTGACCAGATAAGTAATGATAGAGTGAAGTATGTGGCGGTAATGCATCTGTAAGCTGGTTGCCAACTGCCAATCAAATCTAAAAGAGGAAGAACAGACAGACATGTCTGTGTGTGCCTATGGTCATGACAGACACACAGACATCTCTGTCTGTCTGTATGTGTCTGTCTCACGATCATAGGACATCAAAGATCAAAGGCAGGCATCACTCACAATCATAGGACTCACTATGACATCATCAAAGATCAAAGGCAGGAATCACTCACACTCACAATCATAGGACACCAAATGCCTGCCTTTGATCTTTGATGATGTCACAGGGAGTCCTATAATCTTTGATGATGCCATAGTGAGTCCTATGATCTTTGGTGATGCCATAGCGAGTCCTGTGATCGTGGGTGATGCCTGCCTTTGATCTCTGAAGATCTCATAGCGAGTCCTATGATCTTTGATGATGTCATCATATAGACACCATAGGCTGATGGCATAGCGGCTATGCCATCAAACTGTCAAACTCGATGTCAAACTCGATCCATTCTGGGCCAAGACCCTGCACATTTTACTTCCAACTAGAATCTTCAGCAGGTGTTTTTGCTAATCAGCAATCAGTGGGAAGAAATTCAGTTAAATCACCTGTGGAAGACACTGGGTGGAGGTAAAACCTGCAGGGTCTTGGCCCAGAATGGAATGAGTTTGACACCTACATAACATAGCGAGTCCTATGATGCCTGCATTTGATCTTTGATGTCATAGCGAGTCCTATGATCTTTGATGATGTCATAGCAAGTCCTATGATCGTGAGTGATGCCTGCGTTTGATCTTTGATGTCCTATGATTGGGAGTGAGCGTGAGTGATGCCTGCCTTTGATCTTAGATTATGGCATAAGGAGTTGTTCAGAATGCACCTGTAAGCTGGTTGCCAACCGCCAATCAAATCTAAAAGAAGAAGAAGAGTTGTTGGAGACAGACAGACGTGCACCTGTGGGCTGGTTGCCGGCTGCCAGTCAAGTCTAAACAGATATTTTGAAGAACACTGTCTCAAGAATCGGAGTTCAGGAGGACAAGGAGACAAGGTGGATGCAGAAGAGGACAGCTCCTGAAAATCTAGAAGAAGTGGATATAATTCAACTAGGAGGAATGGAGGTGGGAAGCGGGTAAGAGGAAGTTTGGAGCTCGGTAGAGTCTAAAAGAAGCAAACATACATGTAAAGAAACTCAATCAAGACCGTTATCAAGTGCTGAGGAATCAGAGGATGAACGATCCTGGAATGAACAGAAGGAGTGTAAAGTAATCATTAAACTTACTCAGGAAGGGGCATTGTTTCATGAGTGGAACCCAATTAAGCTCACAACTGCAATTAATGGGTTACTTGGAGAAGTTTTAAATGCAAGGGTTCTTTGTAGTGGTTCATTGCTGGTTACATGTAAAGATAGTGTTCAACAAGGAAAAGCAATCAGTCACTAAGATGGAGGGGGAAAATGTGCAGTGTTCAGTATTGGAAGGAAATATGGGGATCAATAAAGTATACAAAAAAAAATAAGGCAATGAGTGGAGTGATATCGGGCATTTCAATGGC
The DNA here is from genome assembly GCA_020510985.1 of Pholidichthys leucotaenia. Lineage (NCBI taxonomy): Eukaryota > Metazoa > Chordata > Actinopteri > Cichliformes > Pholidichthyidae > Pholidichthys > Pholidichthys leucotaenia. The sequence continues at coordinate 131,168,057 of CM035850.1, forward strand.
TGTCTCAACTGATGAAATAATGAGGGACTTAACTGGAGCAAAAGTGACAGAGGTACGGAGATTGAAAGCTAATAGAAATGGCGAAAAATGTGATAGTCTGTCGGTAATGTTAAAATTTGATGAAACAAGACTGCCAAGTAAGGTGTTTGCTGGCTACATGAGCTATGAAGTCAGACTTTACGTTCCACCTCCACTCAGATGTTTCAAATGTCAAAAGTTTGGTCATGTTGCAGCGGTATGCAAAGGTAGACAGCGATGTGCAAGATGCTCCAGTAAACATGAGTATGGCAAGTGTGAAAGCAGAGCCAAATTAAAGTGCTGTAACTGCGGTGGTGAACATAGTGCTGCATATCGAGGTTGTGAAGCCAGCAAAAGAGCGGCAGAAATTTAGCAGGTAAAAGTCTCCCAGGGATTAACATATCCAGAAGCGGCGAAAAAGGTGCCAGCTAAAAAAGTGGCAGTGGACTCTAACAGGAAAAGTGTGCAGGCTTGTAGTGCATGCAGTAGAATTAAGGAAGATACTCTGGTTATGAAGGAAAACAATTTTGTCTTATTTGTGGTGAATGTGATAAACTGTACTGCGCAGACTTCCAAGAAAATGGAAAAAATCAAAATCATTGAGAAAGCAGCAGAAAAATATTATTATTATTACTTTATGGGCCTCAGGTTATTTCACACCTTAGACAGAGACAATGAATACACATGGGAGAACAATGCCCAAGTGGATGAGAGGGGGTTGAATGAAGTGTAGGGTAGATGTCATGCTGTGATGAGGAAGTGCCTTGATCCTTATGAAGTGTGACTTGATATAGAGAGAGGAATGCTTGATGTGACCAGTCAGTCTGTTCTTTGCTTGTGAGACGTGAGTGTGTAATAAATTGTCTGAAATGAATACGCATCTTCATTTACACACTCCACACTGGTGACCCAAGACATATTATGGAACACGAGGCAAGAACCCCGGAGCCGGCCCGGTCGGGAACCCCCAGATACGCTGAAGCCAACCCGCAGACAGCCAGGACTGCAACCCCCAGCAACGCGTGTGCAGTTTCAGTCAAGCTACCGGATTTCTGGCAGCAAAACCCGCGCTCTTGGTTCCACCACACCGAGGCCCAGTTTGCCCTCCGGGGAGTAACAGCAGACGACACCAAGTTCTACCATGTGGCAGTAGCACTGGACTCCCGCACAGCCCAGCAGGTAGCGAGCCTGCTCGATCAGCCACGAGCCAGCAGCAAATATGAGGCGCTCAAGGCTGCGCTCATCCGGCGATACATGCTCTCGGAATGTGAGAGAGCGGAGAGGCTCCTGGTGCGAACCGAGTTAGGAGATGGGTCGGCCGTAGACCTGATAGAAAAGATGCTGGCGTTGATGGGCACGGGCGACGGGCACTTTCTGTTTGCCCACCTTTTCCTCCGGAACCTGCCAACAGAAGCAAGAGCGGTTCTGGCCAATTCGCCGTTGCTGGCCGCGCGAGACTACCGTGCACTAGCCCAGGAGGCAGACCGGATCATCCTCACCACCGGGGCGATCACAGTCAACGCGGCGGCAGCGGAGCCCAGCGAGACGACAAGGGGAGGCGAGGAGCCACCGACGGTAGCGGCAACGGGGGCCAAGGAGTGCCAGAAAGACACGCTCTGCTTCTACTACCGCCGCTTCGGAGGGAACGCACGCAGATGCACGCCACCGTGCCACTTCAAACACTCGGGAAACGCCAAGGCCGGCAGTCGGTAGCAGCTGCGACCACCGGTGAAGAGAACAAGCTGCTCTACATGACGGACTCGCGCTCGGGGAGACACTTCCTCGTCGACACCGGAGCCCAGAAGAGCATCATCCTGCCGTCCTACGCTGACCGGCTGGCAGGACCTAGCGGCCCTGGACTTGTGACAATAAACGGCTCGGAGATTAAGACGTTTGGTGAGAGAACACTGACCTTATCTCTACATGGCCGCTCGTATGAGTGGACTTTTATCATAGCAGCACTGTGTTGCCTGCTCCTGGGCGCTGATTTTCTGTGTGCACATGGTTTACTTGTGGATGTTGCTAACAGGCGCCTGGTTAATGCACTGTCCTTTGAATCTCTCCCCTGTATAGCTTGAGGGACCCGGCCAACAGCACAAGCCAGCGTCACAACTCCAGGCGGTAAGTTCCACGCACTGCTCACTCAGGTCCCAGCACTCACGGTCCCAACGTTTTTGGCGGCCATCGCTAAACACGGGGTGGAGCACTTTATCACCACCACTGGGCCACCCGTTTTTGCAAGACCTCGGCGCTTGGACGCAGCTAAACTGGCCATAGCGTGCGAAGAGTTCGCCAACCTGGAAAGGTTGGGCATCATCAGGCGGTCAAACAGCCCATGGGCATCCCCGCTACACATGGTCCCTAAGGCTGAGGGAGTGTGGCGACCATGCGGTGATTTCCGCAGGTTGAACAACGCCACAGCACACGACCGCTACCCAATTCCCCACATACAGGATTTTTCCGTTCACCTCGCCGGAGCGCGCGTTTTTTTCTAAAATAGACCTGGTCGCCGGTTATGGCTGCCACGTAGGACGGACGTGTCTCGCTCTGCTCTGCTCCTGGAAAAAAAAAAATCGGCAAATAACTCTCTCATTTGGGACAGAACGTATCCCAGCATTTGGGCGAGGATATGTCGGCGAAGCCTAAGGCTGGAAAACCAGGAAAAGGAAAAAGCGAGCCGCCGAAACAGTCCAAATTAACGGACTTTCAGGTCTGTGACGCAGCAAACAAAACTCCATATATGGCGGAGGAGGCTGGCGGCGGTGCGATATTTGCGGGGAGTGGCGCAGATGCGCTGATGGCTGCCATGAGTTCAATGAGAGCGGACTTTTCCTCTAGATTTGATGGGATTATGACAGCGTTGGAAGGAATAAGAAAGGAATTGGGTGACTGTGTAGAACGAACGGCGCAGATGGAGCTCCGTCTCGCTAGTGCTGAAGATGACGTCACCCGTCTTCAATTAAAGGTGCGCACTTTGGAAAAAAAAAATAAATCTCTGGAAGATAATATTTTGGATTTGGAATCTCGGTCGAGACAGAATAATTTGAGGCTGGTGGGTCTTCCAGAGGAATCAGAAGGTCGGGACGTATGCTCCTTTCTGGAAAAGTGGATTCCGGAGGTGCTGGGCAGCGAGGAGTTGCAGTCAGCAGTGGTTCTGGAAAAAGCACATCGTATTGGCCCACGGAGAGATAAGGGACCGCCGAGGACCTTAATTATGAAGTTTCTTAGCAACAGAGACAGGATGAAGATCTTCAACGCTGCACGAGCTAAAAAAGGAGAGATTAAACACCAGGACCAGCAGGTGCGGTTCTACCCAGATTTGGCCACAGGAATCCAGCAATTGAGGAAGCAGTTTGATCCCGTACGTAAGGAGTAGTAGGAGTAGATTAGTTTATTTGACAGGGACAGTGCAATAAACATAGACAATGCTGCGCAACCTTGGGATTCGTCATGGTGTAATCTATCCTGCGAGACTGCTGACCACGTATGAGGGCAGAACCCACATCTTCAAGACCCCAGAGGAGGCGCAGGAGTTCATCAAGAAGATCAAAGAAGAAGAAGAGACTGGTGGGAGCTAAGCATGAACAAAATATAAGGTAGAATAATTAAGCATTTGCACAGGCATCTGACTGACTTGAAGTAAATAGTAAGTTTACAAAATATAGATTGTATTATATATTAAAAAAACAAAACAAAAACAAAACAAACAACAAAAAAAAAAACTATGATGTACAAAGTTGTTAAAAATTTTGGAGTTAAGTTGGAAAACTACAGAGGAGAGTTAATGTTACGTCATTAAAAGCAGTAGAGTTAGGGTGATTGGGAGGATGAAGAAGGAGTGGCTTAGGCTGTTCCCCGTGGGTGTGGAACGGTCGATGGCTATATCGGGAGACAGAATTTTTCTTTTGATTTTGGGGGGTTTGCCACAAGTGTGGGAAGGGGAAATTTGTTTGTGTGTAGTTTGTAGGATGAATGTTCAACCACTCATGTTTTTGCTTCTCTGTATGAGCATGTTTACACTGCAAGGTAATCCCAAACTCTCTATTGATCATGGACCAAAGTGTTAATCTTAATTTAACTTCATGGAATTGCAGAGGTCTACAAAATTTAAAAAAACTTAAACAAGTTATGAATAAAATAAAGGACATGGGTTCAAGAATTGTGTTTTTACAAGAAACTCATCTGATAGAGGAGGATGTTAAAAGAATTAGGAGTAGATGGCAGGGAAGTGTATTCACCTCTTCATTTTCATCCCGAGCCAGGGGAGTTATGACTCTCATACATAAATCAGTTCCTTTTCAAGTGAAAAATGTAATTGGAGACAAATTTGGAAGATATGTAATCATTCAAGGCTCTTTGCTATTAGAAAATATAAATCTTGTGAACTTATATGGTCCCAATATAGATGATCAGAAGTTCTTTGCTAATTTATTTCTCATCTTATCATCACTTACAGGGCAACATATAATAGCAGGGGATTTTAATTGTACATTGAATCCAGGTGTGGATAGATCAACAGGACTGGATTGTACGCACATTGGATGTAGGATGACTATTAATCATTTTATGAAAGAATTGAGATTGTTAGATATATGGAGAGAAATGAAACCACAAGTTAAAGCCTATTCTTGTTATTCCAGTACCTACAAGACATTCTCACGTATTGATTATTTTTTGATTTCCACAGAATTAAGGTCCAAGATTCAAAACTGCTTTTATGATAACATCGTGATCTCTGATCATGCACCTTGTTGTCTAATATATGTAGATAAAAAATTGACAAAGGAATCAGGTAGATGGCAATTTCAGCATAAATGGCTTCAGGATGAGGAATTTGTCAAGTATATAGAAAAACAGATAGACGAGTTCTTTGACATCAATACTACACAAACATCAGCATGTGTAAAGTGGGAGGCTTTCAAAGCTTTTATTAGGGGACATATTATTAGTTATACAGGATCAAAATCTAAGAAGACTCGAGAGGAGAGAGCTAAATTGGAACATAAAATAAAAAGTCTTCAGGAAAAAGTGTATGCAGGAAGTGACCCAAGGTTGGAGAATGAATTACTGATTTTGAGAGCTGAATACGACAAAAAATCAGCGAATAGAGCTGCCTCGAGTCTTCTAAGATTGAAACAATCTTTTTATGAACAAGGTGAAAAATCAGGAAAATTATTAGCATGGCAGATTAAACAATTGGAAATTAAAACACCAATTACCAGTATTATAAGTAAGGGACAGGTAGTTATAGACCCTTTAGAAATTAATAGAGCCTTTAGAGATTACTATGAAAAATTATATGATACCAAAAATGAACCTGATTTAACAAAACTAAATGGGTTTTTGAACGAACTATCTAGACCGTGTATTCCAAATGAAAACAGGGAGATATTGGAGTCTAAAATTAGTCAAGAAGAAGTTGGGCTAGCCATTGATAATATGAAATCAGGAAAAAGTGCAGGACCAGATGGTCTTCCAGTTGACCTTTATAAAAAATTTAAGAATAAATTAATAAAACCTTTTTTGGAAATGGTTTTAGAAGCATTTCAAAATAATAATTTACCATCATACATAAATAATGCCTTAATTATACTGCTGCCAAAACCAGGTAAGCCCTCTAATAAATGTGAAAATATGAGACCAATAAGCCTATTAAACGCCGACCTTAAGATAATCTGTAAAATTTTAGCAAGACGAATACAAGAAATTTTACCAAATATTATTAATCGAGATCAGAATGGCTTTATAAAGGGTAGACAAGGCTTCCATAATGTAAGAAGACTATTTAATATTATTTATTTTAATAAAGAAGCGCCGGATACAGCTCTCCTATCATTGGACGCCGAAAAGGCCTTTGATAGAGTTGAATGGCCCTTTCTTTTTGAAGTCCTACAAAGGTTTGGACTTGGAAATAATTTCATAAAATGGGTTCAAATAATATACAATAATGCTACAGCAGAAATCCTAACAAATAACAATATTTCAAAACCAATAAAAATCAATAGAGGATGTCGACAAGGCTGTCCACTTTCACCTTTACTGTTTACTATGGCAATTGAACCTTTAGCGATAGCGATACGTTTACATTCACAAATATATGGAATTAAAGTTGGACCAACAGAACATAAAATCTCCCTGTACGCCGATGATATAATTTTGTTTATGTCGAATCTAAAAAAATCAATTCCAACCTTGTTGAATTTAATAAAGAATTTTGGGGAAATATAAGGATATAAAATAAATAAAACTAAATCTTCAATATTAATGCTAAATGAGACCCAGAGAAATTACCCAGCCCCTGAGGTAAATCAATTCAATGTTGTAAATCAGTTTAAATATTTAGGAATCCAAATTATGCCTAAGCTAGAATCAGTCGCCAGCGTCAACTATGAAGCCTTAATGTCAGATATCAATGAGTTAACTCAGAGATGGATGTCACTACCAATGTCGATGATCGGGAGAATCAATATACTTAAAAGTAATATTTTACCTAAAATACTTTATTTATTTCAATACATTCCCTTATCACCACCTTTAGATCTATTCTCAAGAATAAAAAAAAAGTTAGTGGAATTTATATGGAACAACAGGAGGGCTAGATTACGTTTGTCTTTATTATATTTACCATTTGATCGTGGAGGTCTGAAATGTCCAAATTTTATGTTGTATTATTGGTCGGCACAACTGAGGTCTATGACATATTATTTTTCATCAAATGATCTCCCTCACTGGACTGAAATGGAATCATACAATTTACCTTTACCTCTTCCCATATTCATATACTCAGATTCGGCAAAAAAATTACAAAAACAAGTTAAAAATCCATTTGTAAAGCATATGATCAAAATATGGTGTGAAGCTAAAAACTATTTAAAAGAACCACAGTTATTGTCACAATTTAGTCCAATATGGGGTAATCAATATTTTAAACCAGGGAGAGCGGACGCTGTATTTAAAGTATGGAATTTAAAAGGGATACAAAAGATTCAGGATTTATATTTGCCATGTGCAGACAACATAATGTCTTTTGAAGAGCTGAGGATCAAATTTAATCTCAATAGAACACATTTTTTTAAATATCTTCAACTTAGAAACTTTATTCGATCAAATCAAAATAAAGCTCTCACTCGACCTATTTATTCATCCTTGGAAAAAATGATGAAGAAAGATAGTAAAAGAAAGGGTATTATTTCAGAGTTTTATAACTCATTGACACTATCTTCAAGTGAAAATTCACTGAAAAGATTAAACTACTGGAAAGAAGATCTGCAAATTGAAATTTCAGAGGAACAATGGGAATTGGCTTGTACAGAAGCTCAAACCAAATCAATAAATGCACGCCTTAAATTGATACATTTCAAATGGTTAATGCGGATGTATGTTACACCGGAGGAGTTAAATAGATATAACAAAAATATACCAGATACATGCACAAAATGCATGGAAAGTAAAGGAACCCTATTTCATTGTTTATGGGAATGTAGATTAATAAGAATGTTTTGGGAAGAGGTGAGGGTAACAATTGAAAAAATAATCTCAAAACAAATCATACTGAATCCTAAACTGTTTTTGTTGGGTCTGTACCCAGAAAAGCATAATTTTAATAAAAGTGAAAGAACATTCATAGACCTCAGTTTGCTTAATGCCAAAAAATGTATTGCACTATTATGGAAAAAGACTCATAGACCAGATGTGACTCAGTGGTTAAGACAGATGTTAACAAACCTTCCATTAGAAAGAATAACATATATACTGAAATCAAAGGAAATTGTGTTTGAGAATATATGGAGACCTTTTATTGATTATGTAAAAAATTTAAACATAACTCTTGAAGAAGAAGGTGAATGATGTGTGTGGACCTTGTAAATTCCAAACTGGTGAACATAATATGTATACTTATGTATTGGATTGTCTAGACTAAACAGAGGAGCATTGTTGAAGACTTGATTTTGTTGGTGGTTGTTGGTGTTTTTAGTGCATTTTTTTTTTTTTTTGTAGTACTTTAGTGTTAGTGTTTGATTGCTTGTATCATGTTTGTTAAAAAAAAAAAAAAAAGGTTCAATAAAGATATTGTGGAAAAAAAAAAATAGACCTGGTCCGCGGTTACCACCAAGTCCCAGTACGCGCAGAGGACATACCCAAAACAGCGGTAATAACTCCATTCGGTTTATTCGAGTTCCTGCGCATGCCATTTGGGTTAAAAGGCGCAGCACAGACGTTCCAGCGCATGATGGATGCAGTGCTGCATGACCTCCCGTTCGTGTTCGTCTACCTGGACGATATCCTGGTAGCCAGTACGTCCGAAGACGAACACGAAACCCACCTCAGGACGGTTTTCCGGAGGTTGGAGGAGCACGGGTTAATAATCAACCCGGCGAAATGCCAGTTCGGCGTGGCGGAGATTGATTTTTTGGGGCACCGCGTCTCTCCGGAAGGAGCGATCCCGTTGCCCGACAAAGTGCGCACCGTGGCAGATTTTCCCTGGCCTCAGACAGTCAGGGTGCTGCAGGAATTTTTGGGGATGGTGAATTTTTATAACCGTTTCCTTCCCTGCGTGGCGCGGCTCATGCAACCATTGTACGCCGCGCTCAAGAGACAGAAACCCGGAACTTCCGGGAAGATGGCGGAGAGACATAACACTTAAACAAAGAGCTCTCCCTAGCCGGATTAAAAATCATCGGTAAATGGCCAACTCGACATAAACGAATCAATAAACTAAGGGATGAAAACACGAAGGAACCGGGCACAAGGACAAAAACAGGGTAAAATTGAAGAATTCCTCTCCAACAACGCAGGAAAAACCGCTGTACGCAAAGCCCAAAAAAAACGAGATGTCCACAGCAGTGAAAATGGAGGACACCAGACTCGACAACATGAACGCTGGCATCGCCAGTTTGGGTGAAGAGTTGAGAGAATTCAAGCGACAGCTACAACAGGATTTAGCGGCTCTTAAGGAGGAACTGAAAAAAGAAATTAAGGAGGAAATCATGGACCTCCGAAGAGAAATGGAGCGTAAATTAACGGAAAACATGGAGGAGCTGCGCTCCCAGCGGGCGTGTATGACAGAAGCGCAGACCCAAATTTCGGAACTAGAAGATTGGAAAAGCGAGGCAAACGAACAACTACAGACCCTGACGACGCAAACGCAGAGGATGCAGGAGAAAATAAACGACTTGGAGAGCAGATCCCGACGAAGCAATATGCGCATCTTTGGAATTCCGGAGGGCATTGAAGGCAACTCGATGACAAAATTTATGGATCAGTTCTTAAAAAAAAAGAACTGGAGACTTCCGGTCTGGACGCCATGGCGACTGCAGCTTAACACTGAAGCTCTCAGACTCAATCCAGGATAACACCTTGAAAATCAAACTTAACGGATTTTTGGAGGAGTGAAAATCAAAAGACAAAATCATCATGTCTAAAGGAAAACAGAAGAAACTGAAATTCTCCAGGCTAGGACACGTATCGGCCGGAGAATCTGAACTGGAAGATCCCCGTTCAGAAGACGAGGAGCTGGTGATAGCTAACAAAAGGGTTAGCCTGAAATCACTATTTGAGGAACTACGACGATTTCGCCGAGATGTTACGGCCGAATTTCGGGAATTCAGAGAAGAATTGAAAAGGACAAACAGCAGAGTGGACCAGGCCGAGAACCGAATCTTGGAAACAGAGGATCGAATAAAAGTGCTCGAAGATTCTGTGCTGGACCTACGCAAAAGACAAGCAGCTATAGAGGCTAAGCTAACCGACCAAGAAGGAAAACAAAGAAGAGACAACATAAGAATTCATGGTCTGATAGAAGGAACCGAAAATGGTTTTAACTCAATGGCAGAATGCGTGGAATCCTTACTAAGAGAGAAATTGGATATTCCACAAACCACCGACTTGAAGATAGAAAAGGCACATCGTTCATTAGCCGCTAGGCCGGCGGCGGAAGCGCCCCCACGTTCGGTGTTGGTAAGATTTTCCAATTTCAAAATAAAACAAGAGGTTGTAAGACTGGCCTGGCAGAAAAAAGGATTTATGCACCAGGAGAGAAAAGTCTACGTGGAACACGATTACGCCCCGGAGGTCCTTAAAAAGCGCAGGGAATACAATGACGCGAAAAAGGTGTTAAGAGAGAAGAAATTGCGCTTTCAGACACCATTTCCTGCGAAGTTAAGGGTCTTCTACGGCGATGAAACGTGTCTCTATAATTCGGCGGAAGAAGCAACAGCTGACATGGCGAGAAGAGGCCTCCCGGTAACGGTGTTTAAACCCGCAGCAGACCCGAGTGAGAAGATCAAAGCGCAAACATGGACAACACAAAGACCCTCAAAATCCACGGACCAGCAGCGGGAAACCCAGCACCAGAGCGTCGCGGATAAACTATCCGTTTTCAGGTTGGAATAGCGACCTTTTTTTTTTTTTTTTCCTTTCTCTTGAATCAATCCGCACATCCAACCCCCCTCATACAAGGTAACAAACATTAAAGGAGATGCATATTCAGCATGTGGTAAAACATTTCATGGAACAATCATATTATTTGAAACAAATAAGTCTTTGTAATAAAAAAAAAAAAAAAAACTTGTTAAAATAGAAATGTGACAATAATCCACATGTTCTGCTCATACTAACAAATACTGTTTTTGCGTGAATGTTTGATGTGATGGGGGTGGGAGGGTGCACACAATTTCACAGGGTTTAGGCATAAAAGGAAAAAAAAAAAAAAAAATCATTACAAGTTTGGATTGGGTTCTGAAACTCACGTTAAAAGCATGGGACTACTTTCAGTGGTACGAGAGGGCCCTCAACACGTAACAGAGTTTGAGGAATTTCCCTCAGAGCCTTCACTCCATCAAGGCTCTTACAGGGTCTTTAAAAAGACCTCAGCTCAGGAAGTTCTTTTGACAGTTTTTTGTTTTAAAGTTTTTTACACTATGTTCTTAATGTTTTTCTTGTTTTTAATGTTCTTTCAGTTTCTGAGTAGCACAAAAGAGGGCCACCACACAGTTATACTAAACAAAACAACACAATGGAGAAACAGGGTGTAACCAAAATAATTTCATATAATGTAAAAGGGATCCTGAATCCAGTTAAAAGATCCAAGATTCTAGGCAAAATGAAAAAAGACAAAGCAGGAATAATACTTTTACAAGAAACCCACCTAACAGACGTGGAACACAATAAACTCAGTAGACAAGGGTTTAAAATGATCTCTTCATCTTCATATAAATCAGGGAGGAGGAGGGGAGTAGCGACATTGATATCAACCAAAATTACATTTGAAAAAAAATCAGAACACAAAGATAAAGAAGGGAGATACAGTTTGGTAACTGGGCGGCTAGAGGGAGAAGATATCACCCTGCTGAATGTGTATGCTCCCCCAGGGGCTAACTGGAAATTTTATAAAAATGTATTCGACCTAATGATAACTAAAGCTCAAGGTTTAGTGATATGTGGTGGGGACTTTAATCTTAGACTGAATCCATACTGGGATGCTTCTGGTAATTCCCCACATCAAAATAACACCCAAAACAGGAAGACTCGGATGCTACTAAAAGAAATGGGAATCTGTGATGTGTGGAGGGAACTCAACCCCAGTGTAAAAGACTATACATTTTACTCAACTCCACATTCATCTTACTCAAGGATTGACTATTTTTTTATGTTTAATAGAGACATTGGTAGAGTAAAAACATGTAAAATAGGACTGATGGATCTCTCCGACCACAGTCCGATCTACATGGACTTAAATATCCAAAAATACACAAATAATACATTTTCTTGGAGGTTAAATTCAAATGTCCTGAAAGGACCATTGAAAGATGAATTGGAGTCAGATATTCTCAGATATTTGGAAGATAACGATAATGGAGAAGTATCCCCTTTAATACTGTGGGATGCATGTAAAGCTGTAATAAGAGGAAAGATTATTGCAAAACTGGCAACCCAAAAGAAACTAAGACAAGAAAAACTATCCACATTAGAGTCAGAACTTAGGAACCTAGAAAAAGAACACAAAGGCAACACTCATTCTACTGACTCGCTCAAGATTAAGGAAATTAAAAACCAAATAAATGAGATCTACACAATAGAAATCCAGAAGAAACTTACATTTCTGAAACAAAAATACTATGAAGCAGGCAGTAAATCGGCAAAATTGCTAGCCTATAAATTGAGGAAACATCAAACAGAAAGAGCAATCTACAAAATCAGAGACCCAGTATCAAAGGAAATAAAATTCAGAATTCAGGATATTCTTAAAAACTTCGAGAATTACTATAAGAACTTATACTCCCACAAAAAACATAAAAACGCATCCGAGGCATTCCTAAACACATTAAACCTTCCCCAACTTACGGAGTCACAAAATAAAACACTACTGTCAGAAATACATTCTAAAGAATTGGAAAAAGCAATTATGAAACTTAAAGCTAACAAATCCCCAGGAGCTGATGGCTATACAGCAGAGTGGTACAAAACCTTTAAACAGCAACTATCTCCTCTCCTCCTGAAAACATTTAATTATGTCCTCCACACAGGGGAAATCCCCCCCTCCTGGAGAGAAGGGGTCATTGCAGTTATACCTAAACCTGAAAAGGATAAACTAGAGTGCTCCAACTACAGACCAATCAGTGTACTAAATCAGGACTATAAGCTTTTTACCATTATCCTTGCCAAAAGGTTAGAGAATATACTGACAGACCTAATTCATTTAGACCAAACAGGTTTTATAAGACAAAGACAGACACAAGACAACATTCGACGCACTTTACACATAATTCATCATATAAAAAAATATAACTTAAATGCAGTCATATTAGGATTAGATGCTGAAAAAGCATTCGATTCGGTTGACTGGTCTTTTCTATACAGAATCTTATCCAGTTTCAATTTTCATAACAACTTCATTAGAACTATACAGGCATTATATAAAAAACCAACAGCTAAAATAAGGATTAACGGTAATTTATCATCATCTTTTGAACTGGAAAGAGGATGTCGTCAGGGCTGCCCCCTGTCTCCACTGCTCTTTGCAATCTTCATAGAACCTCTGAGCCAATGGATAAGACAAAACCAAAAAATTCAAGGTATTACACTTGGTCAGAAGGAACATAAAATAGCACTCTTTGCTGATGACATTTTAATATACCTAGGGCAGCCGGACACTTCTTTACCAGAACTAACCTCAGTTTTTTCAGAGTATGGAGATTTATCGGGGTACAAATTAAATATGCATAAAACCCAAGTTTTAACATTCAACTATGACCCAAATCATTATTCACTAAGCAAACTCAAAACTAACTGGGAGTCGGAATCTATGAAATATCTGGGGGTCAATATCCCGAAACAACTCAACAAAATTATATCACTAAACTATGATCCACTGGTGACAAAAATAAAATCTGACCTAGCAAGATGGAATATGATACCATTCTTGGGTATTGCACAAAGAATTGAAGCAGTCAAAATGAATATACTTCCACGTCTTCTATACCTTTTCCAAACAATACCGGTAGAACCTCCCAAAAAAACATGGCAGGAGCTGGACAGAAGGATCTCAAGATTCATATGGCAGGGCAAGAGACCTAGAATCAGATATAGAACCCTACAGCTAAACAAAGACAAAGGTGGGCTCGCGCTGCCAAATATCAGGGACTACTTTAAAGCCGCACAAATTAAAACTTTAGTAGAGATATGTAACCCAGTCTACTCTGCACAATGGAAGGAGATCGAATGCCAAATAACAAGTGACATCCCCCTACAGGCGATAATAGGGAACAATGTCTTACCTAAGCTTTTGAATAACACTAACCCGTGGATAGAGACCCCGCTAAAAATTTGGTTTAAGATAGTCAGAGAGAATCAAACTAAAGAGCCCTATCGACTTCTGCAATGGATCGCCTATGATCAGGACTTTACTCCTAATAAAACAGACACCAGATTTAAAAAGTGGAAGGAGAAGGGGCTGATAAAATATTACGATTTTTTTAAAGGGCAAATCTTAAGAAGTTTTGAAGATTTGAAAAAACAAGGCCTAATAAATCAAGACCTTTACAGGTTCTTCCAGCTTAGACACCACATAAACAATATACTTAAAAAGGAGGTTTTGGAAAGGGCCCAGTCAGGTGTTCTGAAGGTCTTCTTAATGGCATATAAAGGGATCCCAGGGATCAGATACATTTCTAAAATATACCAAGGTCTTCAAGACTTAAAAGGAGACAACACATCTTATATAAAAGAGAGATGGGAAAAAGAGGGGAATTTCACTTTACATCTGGAAATATGGGAAAAGCTAAATAAACAGCAATGGAAAAGTACCTCATCCCTGCAGTGGAGAGAATTTGGATGGAAAAACTTGGCAAGATTTTTCAGAACACCTGCACAAATCAAATTTACCCATAAGGGATTGAACTGTTGGCGCTTGTGTGGTGAAAAGACTGCAAATCATTTTCATGTGTTTTGGTCATGCCCAGTTATCCACCAATATTGGACCAATGTACAGACAATATTGGGGAAAATATTCAAAATTACAGTTCCCTTTTCTTTTGTAACTTTGTATTTGGGTTTACTACCGGACTCACTGGAAAGACGAGGAGAAAAATACTTATTCAATGTTTTAATATTGGCAAGCAAAAAAGCTCTAACTAAAAAATGGATGTTGAAGGACTGTCCTACACCTGAAGATTGGACTAACGTGATCCAAGACATTTACTCGATGGAAAAGTTGACATTCGCACTGAGACAGGACATGGATGGGTTCATGAACTTTTGGCAACCCTGGACCGCATATGTGTCTTCCATTAGATCTAATCTTTGACAAATACCATTTCAATAATGGTTCCGCTCTTTGTTCCAATGCTACTCAGATGCTCTTTTATCTTTATTTACTTACTTTTTCTTTTTGTTTGTTTTTTACTGGTTTGTTTGGTTTTTTTTTGTTTTTTGTTTTGTTTTTTTTTTCTCTTTAATTTCACTTTTTCTTTCACTTTAAAAAAAAAAAAAAAAATAAGGGGTGTTGTAAGAATTAATCTTCCAATGTTGTCAGATATCAGAAAATAAGGGAACATGTGATGAAAATGTAAACACTGCATTGCTGTAACGACCTGTATACCCTTTACAAAAACTTAAATAAAAAAAAAAAAAAAAAGAACTGGAAATACCCGGAGAAACGGATCTGCAGATTCAACGGGCGCACAGAACACCGGCACAGAACCCGAAAACAAACTCTCCACCCAGGTCAGTTGTGGTAAACTTTGTGAAATATGACATAAAGGAAAGAATCCTGACGCAAGCATGGAAAAAAAAGATACGAATCGGCGACAAACTGGTATTTTTTGACCATGACTACCCGACAGAAATCGTGCAGCAGCGGAAGAAATATGCCAATATTAAAAAAACGCTGAAAGAGAAAAAAATTAGATTCCAAACGCCGCTAACGAAAATGAGGATTCATTGGGAGGAAGGCACAAGAACCTACAACACGGCCGAAGAGGCAGCGCGGGATATGATGGAGCGGGGCCTTGAGGTGAGCGTGCCGAAGGAGACGGCTGGAGCAGCGGTGGCCCTGAACGCACCACGACAGACGGAGTGGAGACGAGTGAACGGCGGAAGAAGGGGGAGAGACGTAGAGCAGCGGGCCCAGGACAAGCTACAAGGCTTTCAACTGAAAGCCTAGATCATAACAAAGATTAAGAAAGGCACAGAAGAAATGAAGGCCAAGAAGACAAGGTAAAAGAGAAACAGACGGCTAGGAGAGGTTTAAGTGATATTTGTTGGACATTTCTAGACTTATGACTATTACTTTGATAGTAATTAGAAGTCTAGGGAGGGCCCTTCACTCTGTGAAGACAAACCCCCCACCCACCAACAGGGACCAGTGGGCAGAAGAAAGGCCCAAAGTACGGAGGTCGAGTTTTTTTAATGTGTTTTTATATAAATATGTGTTATTTTTGTTGTTAAAGGGGCTAGGAGCACAAGTTAAAAAAATGGAAAAACATGAATATGGGTAAAAATCTTAAGATAATGACACTAAACGTGAATGGTCTGAACTCACCTGTTAAAAGGGAAAGAATAATAAGAAAATTCAAGAAGGAAAAAGCTGAAATTATATTTATGCAAGAGACACATTTGAGCAAGGCAGAACATGTGAAACTAAAGAGATTTGGCTATAAGAACTCCTACTACAGTTCATTTAAGGGAGGAGCAAAAAGGGGGGTTATGATACTAATCTCAAACAAAATACAATTTGAAAATGAACAGGAAATCCAGGATAAAGAAGGCAGGTATGTAATAATAAAGGGAAGAATAGATGGTATGCAGATCACATTAGTGAACATCTATGCCCCACCAGAAAGTGACAAGGGTTTTTTTCAACATCTGTTTGATCTCATAGCAACACACAGTGAAGGAGTCCTAATTTGTGGAGGAGACTTAAATGCTGTCATGGATCATGAAGTTGACACAACAAGTGTTAAGAAGACAAAAAAACATGTAACAAAGTTCATAAGAACCTCACTGGCAGAAATGGGTATGGTAGACATATGGAGGGACCTGCACCCACTCGAAAAAGACTATACACATTATTCAGCAGTCCATAAAGTACACTCTAGAATAGATTACTTCCTTATGAATGAAGGTGACAGACACAGGGTGAGAAATTGTTGGATTGGAGGGGCAGAAATATCAGATCATAATCCTATATACATGGAAATATATTTAAACAATAGAAAACGACAAACAACATGGAAACTTAACGTAGGACTGTTAAATGATGAGAAAATGAAAGAAAGAATAAAAATAAACATAAACGAATATATCCAAGAGAATGACAATGAAGAAGTGGACCCAACAATACTATGGGACGCACTAAAAGCCGTGTTAAGGGGTAAATTAATTGTTGAAACAGGAAAAGCAAATAAGACTAAACTGGAAGCGTATGAACAAAGATGTGAGAGACTAAGGGAATTAGAACGTAAACATCAAAGCACAAATGATCCAAAAATATATCAAGAAATTAAAGAAGAAAAAACAAAGATAAAAGAAACACAAATGGATGAAATTGAAAGGAAAAATAGATATCTAAAGCAAAAATATTATGAAACGGGGCCAAAAGCCACAAAACTGCTGGCAAAACGGTTAAGAAAACAACAAACAATGAATAATGTATACAAGATTAAAGACCCCACCACAAATAAAACCACAGTTAACCCAGAAAACATCGAAGAAATTTTCCATAATTTCTACCAAGAACTATACTCGCAACCTGAAGAAACAAATACTAAAGATATCAAAAAATTTCTAGACACATTGGACTTGCCATCAATAGGAAATCAACAAAATGAAAAACTAACAGCAGAAATAACAACACAAGAGATCAGAGATGTGATTAAGTCACTTAAAAACGGTAAATCACCAGGTAGTGATGGATACCCATCTGAGTTTTATAAACTGTTTATAGAAGAACTCACGCCACAACTCCTAAAGTCATTTAATTGGACGCTGAACAACAACAAAATACCTCCAACATGGAACGAAGCAATCATTTCAGTTATTTTAAAACCAGGGAAAGATAAAGAACAATGCGGAAACTATAGACCAATCTCTTTATTAAATGTAGATTATAAAATATACACAACAATTATATGTAAACGAATAAAGACATTCTTGACGGAATTGATAGAAGATGATCAAACTGGATTCATAGAGGGACGCCAAACACATGACAATATCAGGAGAACAATACATATAATTAACCAAATACATAAAGAAAAGAAAAGCGCAGTAATAATGAGTTTAGACGCAGAAAAAGCATTTGACAGGGTTAACTGGAAATTCCTATATAGTGTACTGGAGCGCTTTGGATTTAACGAAAAATCAGTACAATGCATAAGGACGCTATATCAAGAACCTGTGGCAAGAATCAAGATAAACGGTAGCTTAACAGACAAAGTAAATTTACAAAGATCAACTAGGCAGGGATGCTGCTTATCGCCCACCTTGTTTGCTCTGTTCATAGAACCATTGGCTCAAGCGATACGACAAAATAAGAAATTAAAAGGTGTAACAATAAAGGGGGCGGAACACAAGATTGGGCTATTTGCAGACGATATTATAGTTTACCTTGAACAACCAGATAAATCAATAATGGAAATGATGAACTTGATAGAAAATTTTGGAAAATTATCAGGATACAAGATAAACATAACAAAAACACAAATACTGACATTCCACTATAACCCTCTAAACCAGATAACTGATAAGATCAAACTAAACTGGAACCAAAAAGAAATAAAATACCTTGGAGTGAACATACCTAAAGACCTAAACAAAATATATAAAGCAAACTATGATAGGTTGGAACAAGAAATAAAAAAAGATATTGATAGATGGTCAATCTTAAATATGGATCTGAATTCAAAAATTGAGACAGTCAAAATCAGCATACAACCTAGATTACTTTACCTCTTCCAGGCTATACCAACAGAGATTCCAGATGCCCAATTCTCAAAGTGGGACAGGATGATATCGAGATTTGTTTGGGGAGGTAAAAAACCAAGAGTGAAATATAAAACCCTCCAATTACCAAAAGAGAAAGGAGGCATGGGCCTACCGAGTCTAAAGGAATATTACTACTCAGCACAAATAAGATATATCATATGTTGGTGCGATGAGGGATATGAGGCAAAATGGAAAGAAATGGAAAAGGAAATTGAGGGACTCCCAGTACAAAGCATAATAGGGGATAAAGATGCATATAAGCAAATCAAACAAATAGACCCAATCACTAAATTTACTTTAGAACTGTGATATAAAATAGTACAAAAATATAATATAAGGGAAGACATAAAACTATTGAAATGGGTAGCATTTGACAGTCAGTTTGAACCGGCAAAACAAGATAGGGGATACAAAAATCTGGTGAACAAGGGAATCACAGCATGGGGCAATATCGGAAAAAAAGATCTCGGGAGCTTTGTAAATATCAGGAGAAAATTTAAATTAGAAAGATCGGAATTTTTCAGATATCTGCAGATGAGAGATTACTATATGAAGAAGATTAGGCATAACCTCCAAACAGATGTGAACGAGATTATACAACTTATTTTAAGCTCATATGCAGGAAATAAAATAAGAATTATTTCAAAACTATATCAGAAACTTATGACAAACAATCATACAAGTAACTATATAAAGGAGAAATGGGAGAAAGAGCTCAATTTAAACATAACAGAAGAAAGCTGGCAGGAAATATGGAAAACACAACACACATCAACAAATTCAAGGGCATGGAGGGAATTTGGATGGAAAAACCTGATTCGCTTTTTCATTACACCACAGATTCAAGGAAAATATACAAATACCCAATCTTTATGCTGGAGGGGATGTGGGGCTCAAAATGCAGACCACTCACATATGTTTTGGAAATGCTACAAAATATCATCATTTTGGAAATCTATGCATGTGACAATACAGAGGATATTAGGATATAATATACCAATGAACTGTAACCTGATGTACTTATGTGATCTTAAAAAAGACAGTGTTATACAGGCTGAGGACAGATATCTAGTTAAAATCTTGTTGATTGCATGTAAAAAAACTATCACAAAAAAATGGCGATCAGAAGTTCTTCCTGACCAAGAACAATGGACTGACATTGTTGAGGACATACGTATGATGGAAAAACTAACATATCGACGAAGAATGCAAGAAGGAATATGGGAGAAAAAATGGCGGAAATGGACACACTACAAAGTGCAACAACGAGGCAGAAATTGAAAGAATAACCAAAGACACTGAAAAAACCAGAAGAATTAAGAGATGGAAACTAAAAACTTGATGCTCCAACATTTGTCCCCCCCCCTTTTATTTTTTATTTTTTTTTATTTTTTATTTTTATTTTGTTTATTTTTTTTTATTTTTCCCTACCCTAACCCCTTTGTTTTTTAAATGTAGAATGTGATCTGAATGCATTATATATGATGAAAAATGAATAAAAATCTAAGTTACAAAAAAAAAAGAGACAGAAACCCGCGGATGGAGTCGAATGGACCTCGGAGCGAGAGCGGGCGTTCTCGGAAGTTAAAGCAGCCCTGGCAAACGCCGCACTGCTGGCACATCCGGACCCGACGGCCCGCATAGCGCTCACCACCGACGCTTCAGACGTGGCCATAGGGGCGGGCGTGGAGCAGCGCTTAGCCGGGGCTTGGCAGCCGCTTGCATTTTTCAGCAGAACTTTGCTCGACAGCAAACGTAAATACAGCGCATTCGACAGAGAGTTGCTGGCTCTCCATCTGGCCATACGCCACTTCCAGTTCTGGCTGGAAGGGCACAACTTCACCGCGTTCATAGACCACAAGCCACTAATGTTCGTGATGGCCAAGGTTTCAGAACCGTGGTAGGGCCGGCAGCAGAGACAGCTGGCCGCGATCTCAGAGTTTACTACCGATATTCAGCATATGTCGGGTAAACTGAATGTGGTGGCGGACTGCCTCTCGCGCGCCGTGGTGGCCCCAGTCTACGTGGGGATAGATTACGCAGCCATGGCCGCGGAGCAGATTAGCGATGCAGACGTGCGCACGCTCCAGTCTGGACCAACAGGGTTAAGGCTGGAGAGCAGGGTGCTGCAAGATGGCGCCCCCCCCCCCCAATCTGCGACGTCTCCACGGGACGCCCGCGTCCGGTAGTCCCGGTCGCGTGGTGCCGCCGCGTGTTTGAGTCGGTTCACACTCTGGCGCACCCAGGAGTGCGCGCGTCTGTCAAAATGGTGGGAGAGAAGTTCGTGTGGCCGAGCCTACGCAAACAAGTAAAAGAGTGGGCTGCAGCCTGCGTGGCGTGCCAACAAGCCAAAGTACACAGGCACACGAAGGCTCCCTTGGAGCCGTTTCCGGTACCGGCTAAGAGGTTCGACCATGTTCACATGGACCTCGTGGGCCCCCTCCCGCCATCACAGGGGTACACGCACCTCCTGACAGTGGTGGACCGCACCACGCGCTGGCCAGAAGCAGTCCCGCTGGCAGCAACCACGTCCACGGACGTAGCACGCGCTTTTTTAACAACATGGGTGGCGCGTTTTGGAGTCCCGTCGGACATTACGTCTGACAGGGGCCCACAATTTGTTTCCGACCTCTGGTCCGCGATGGCCCGCAGCCTGGGTGCTGCAATTCATTGCACAACCGCGTACAACCCACAGGCCAATGGTTTATGCGAGCATTTTCATAGATCACTGAAAGCAGCACTCAGGGCTTCACTGACGGATGCAAATTGGGTAGACAGGCTGCCATGGGTTTTATTGGGGTTGTGCTCCGCGCCAAAAGAGGATTTGGAAGCTTCCCCGGCAGAACTCGTTTTTGCGCAGCCCCTACAGCTGCCCGGGGAATTTCTACCGGACAATCCCGCGCCGGGCAGCTCCTCGTCTCAGCTTTTGCAGCGTAGTGCAAACACAGGCACACTGCCGGGCCCTGCCCACCACAGTTTTCCGCGTGCCTTCGTGCCTAAAACTTTGAAGAACGCGGAGTTCGTGTTCGTCAGACACGACGCCCACCGCCCCCATTGCGCCCACCCTATGATGGACCGTTCAGAGTGTTGGAAACAGGGGATAAGCATTTTGTGCTAGACTTGGGGGGTAGACAGGAGAGAATTGGAATAGACAGACTCAAACCAGCTTTTGTAGTGGCGGATGAGCAAGCGCTGTTGGCGAGGGCCCCTCGGCGTGGAAGACCCCCACAGAGACCTCCCCAGGGGAACGATTCATCAGAGCAGCCACACGGACAGAGTGAAACTCTACCCCCACCCCACCCCCATGGCTTACCCGCAGTCGGACACACTCCCAGCAGCCTCCCACCGGCACAACAGCGCCACAGAGGCGGTAAACCCCAGTTACAGCAGATATGGGAGGAGACTGAAGCCGAAACTGCATGTGGACTGATGTTCTATTGTTCTATCTAAGATACTGGGGGGGCGGTATGGGCCTCAGGTTATTTCACACCTTAGACAGAGACCATGGCCGGATCATTGCCGATCCTTCACACCCTGGTCATGTACTGTTTGCCCCCCTCCCCTCAGGTAGAAGACTTCGGTCCATTCAGACTAAAACCTCCCGTCACATGAACAGCTTCTTCCCCTCTGCCATCAGACTGCTGAACACTAAGTAACTTATTAGACTCTCGTGCACTATGTACAGCAGCTCAACCAGACTCATGTCAATCATCACTGTTTTCTTTTTGCATTACCGACTGCACTATGGGGTACTCCACAATATCTGCTGCTCGCTAATATATCTAAAAATTGCTTTGTCTAGTATTACTTATTCATATTCTACATTTTATTGCATGTATAGTTTTTTATTTCTATCTTTTATTTTTATCATGTTTAATGTTGCAGCATTGCACCGAGACAAATTCCTAGTTTGTGTACTACATGAACAATGGCAATAAATCTGATTCTGATTCTGAATACACATGGGAGAACAATGCCTAAGTGGGTGAGAGGGGGTTGAATGAAGTGTAGGGTAGATGTCATGCTGTGAGGAGGAAATGCCTTGATCCTTGTGAAGTGTGATTTGATATAGAGAGAGGAATGCTTGATGTGACCAGTCAGTCTGTTCTTTGCTTGTGAGATGTGAGTGTGTAATAAATTGTCTGAAATGAATACGCCTCTTCATTTACACATTCCACAACTTATTGGTATTAAGGGGCTACATTGGGAAGCAGTTGAGGACTTGGTAAGTGGGGGCTTTCTATAAGTGGGGGTCTCTAAGTCCGCAGACTAGTGGGGTCATAATGTGGAGAGTGTGGGAAATGATGAGGCCAGTTTACGATCAGACGAAATTTATTAACACTCTCTCAATATTCATACACAGAAATGCATGAAAGCATTCAAGCACGGTTCTCCTTTATATCCCCACTGCTCATCTCACATCTGCGTGACATTCCCCATCACACTGCATGACATCCAACATCACAATACATTCACCCTTAACCCCCCCCCTCGTCTACTGTTTACTCTCTGCTTCCTGACTGAGACACTGTCTGACTCAACCAAGCCTCTACAAGTCTACAATATGCATTCTGTGTCTGCTACAATAATAGTAATCACAATTTTGCACTGGAATACCATAAGTCTAATATCAAATGGCCAAGAATTCAAAACGTTTATATCTGATATGCAAGACAAACCCCAGGTAATCTGTATACAAGAAACATGGCTAAAACCTCAGTTGGATTTTGTCATTCAAGGATACACATCAATAAGGAATGACAGGGAATCTGGTAGAGGAGGAGATGCAGCAACCTTCGTGCGTAATGGAACAGATTACAAAATAATGGAAATAATGAAAGAACATGAATCAATAATGGTAAAAATTTGGGCAGTAAAAGATGAAGTTACAATTATTAATTACTATAATCCATGTAATAGATTGACAGTTGACACTTTGAACACTGTACATAGGCAAGCACAGGGTAAGGTGGTTTGGTGTGGGGATTTTAATGCACATAATACACTGTGGGGTAGCAAGAATATACAGTAGATACAAATGGCACAGTAATTGAGGATTTTTTAGAAGACAGGGACTTAATATGCATGAATGATGGGAAGGGTATGAGATTTAGCAGTAACCTAGTCACAGAAAGTGTGTTAGACCTAACTTTGGTTTCAAATGCCATTGCAGGAATCACATTTTGGGAGGTGTTAAGTCGGTCAGCTAATGGGAGTGATCATTACCCAATAAGAGTTAAAATTAGTCTAGAAGTGGGAGAAGAAGCGATGCAATCTGGCACAAGATGGAAATTAGGTAAAACAGATTGGGATAAATTTAAATATCTATGTTAGACTAGATGTGAGCAGCTAAATAGCGAGGACATTTTTGATGGGGAGGAGTTTAGTAAAAGTTTCAGTGTGATTATAATCGAGTCTGCAACTCAAACAATACCAAAAACTACAGGTAATAGACAATGAAAGAATCCTCCTTGGTGGGATGATAATTGTAATAAAGCTATTAAAAATAGAAATAGGGCATTCAGACAAGTGAAAAAGCATCATACTTTGGAAGCAGTGATTGAGTACAAATGGTGTCAGGCAATCGTCCGGAAAATAATTAAAACAGGTTTGTTTTGGAGACAGTATTGTAATACTTTAGGAGGAGAAACATAGCTATCAGATATTTGGGGAATGATTAAGAAAATGAGTGGTATTAGAAGAGTACAAAATACCAGTGCTAGACAATAATGGGGAAATAGCTATTACTAGTATAGACAAAGCAGAGGTTTTGGCACAAACTTTAATGAAGATTCATAGTTCAGAAAACCTACCAAACACAATTATACAAAGCAGGGAAAGCACTTTACCCAAACACCCACATGTGAACATAAGGAAGAATGCTTCACTGGGCATGATAGAGTTGCCATTCACTCTATCGGAATTGAAAAGGGCTATTCTGAAATCGAAGCAGTCTTCACCAGGAAAGGATGGCGTATGTTATACAATGTTGTCACACGTGGAGGACAGTGCACTTCAAACAATATTAAAGCTGTTTAATAAAGTTTGGGAAACTGGGAAGATTCCAAGGGCATGGAAACAATCAGTTATAATTCCAGTGTTAAAGCCAGGGAAAGAGTCATCAGATCCCAATAATTATAGGCCAATAGCTCTTACCTCACAGTTGGGGAAAACAATGGAACGAATGGTGACTGAAAGGCTGAATTACACTTTGGAAGGGAGGGAGTGTCTTTCTCCTTTTCAGAGTGGGTTCCGAAAAGGGAGAAATACTGTGGATTCCATTTTACACCTAGAACCTGAAATTACGAAGGCCTAGGTAAATAGGGAAAATGTGATAGCTGTCTTCTTTGATGTAGAAAAAAGGGTATGACATGCTGTGGAAGGAAGGGTTGCTAATTAAATTAAATCAGTTTGGTGTTGAAGGTAATTTATACAACTGGGTATTAGATTTCCTGTATGACAGAACGATTGAGGTGAGAGTTGGTACATCATCATCATCATCATAGCAGTCTGTCGGGGGTGATAATGACTGTGTCATTTAGGTCTGATCAGATTCCTCTGCACAGCTCTGTCCTTCGCCTTCCACTGCCAGGAACTCCTGACATTGTTAACCCGGGTGACGTCCGAGCCGGTATGAGTTGCTTTCTGACTGACGATTTCATGAAACTGCTTGCAAAGTATTTAAGTATCGCTAGCATTTGCTGGACTAGCAGCACATTCTTGGCAGATAGAGGTATTATCAGAGGCAAGGACTGGCCAAGACAAACTGACTCCAGTATCTGTTGCAGTGACTGACCAGATGATAGGTTTGTTTATCTCTGCTCTTTGTGTAGTGCATGTCATGATGCACCGACTGGCAAAAGTCCACCACAGACCTTGCGACAGATGTGCTTATCTGCCAGGATGTCCAGTCTCACCCCATGTAACTGGGAGTGGTCCATCACAGACCTGTGACAGATATTGTTTTTAGTTCTGCCAGGATGCCCAGTTTCACCCTCCATGCCCTTGGAAGGGCGGGGTTGCCAGTTGAGTCGCCGACGGCCCGACCCATGAGACAGGTAGTACTAAGCGCTTGGGACCACCGGGCGCGGGCGGTCCGTGGAGACATCACAGATTGGGGGGGGTCCCCCTGTCTTGCAGCACTCTGCTCTCCAGCCTTAACCCTGTTGCTCCAGACTGGAGTGTGCAAACGTCTGCATTACCGATCTGCGCAGCGGCCATGGCCGAGTAATTATCCCCATGTAGACTGGGGCCACTAATGCGTGCAAGAGGCAGTCCGCCACCACATTGAGTTTAACGGCCACATGCTGAATGTCGGTCGTAAACTCCGAGATCGTGGCCAGCTGTCTCTGCTGCCGGCCTGACCATGGTTCCCAAACTTTGGCCATCGCATACATTAGCGGCTTGTGGTCTACGAACGCAGTGAAGGTGCATCCTTCCAGCCAGAACTGGAAGTGGTGTATGGCCAGGTGGACAGCCAGTAACTCTCTGTCGAACGCGCTGTATTTATGTTCACTGTCGCGCAAAGATCTGCTAAAAAAGGCGAGTGGCTGCCAAGAACCGGCGACGTGCTGCTCCACAACGGCCCCTATGGCCACGTCCGAGGCGTCAGTAGTGAGCGCTGTCCGAGCCGCCGGGTCTGGGTGCGCCAGCAGTGCAGCATTTGCCAGAGCTGTTTTAACCTCGGAAAATACCTGGTCCCGCTCAGGAGTCCATTTGACTCTGTCCACCGGTTTCCGTTTCTTAAGCGCGGCGTACAACGGCTGCATGAGCTGGGCTCCGTGGGGGAGGAAACAATTGTAGAAGTTAACCATCCCCAAAAACTCCTGCAGCGCCCTGACTGTCTGAGGCCAGGGAAAATTCGCCACGGTGCACACCTTGTCCGGCAAGGGTGTCGCACCCTCCGGTGAGATGCGGTGGCCCAAAAAATCGATCCCCGCCACCCCGAACTGGCACTTCGGCGGGTTGATTATTAATCCGTGCTCCTCCAACCACTGGAAAACTGTCCTGAGGTGGGTTACATGTTCATCCTCGGACGCGTTGGCCACGAGGATGTCGTCCAGGTAGACGGACACAAATGGCAGATCGCGCAACACCGCATCCATCATGCGTTGGAATGTCTGCGCCGCGCCTTTTAACCCGAAAGGCATGCGTAAAAACTCAAACAGGCCAAACGGGGTTATTACTGCTGTTTTTGGTATGTCCTCAGCGTGCACCGGGACCTGGTGGTAACCGCGGACCAGGTCTATCTTGGAAAAAATGTGTGCCCCGGTGAGGTGAACGGAAAAATCCTGAATATGGGGGATGGGGTAGTGGTCGTGCTCTGTGGTGTAGTTTAATCTGTGGAAATCTCCGCACAGTCACCACAATCCCTCGGCCTTAGGAACCATATGTAGCGGGGATGCCCATGGGCTGTTTGAGCGCCTGATGATGCCCAACCTTTCCAAGTTGGCAAACTCCTTGCACGCTATGGCCAGTTTAGCTGCGTCCAGGTGCCGAGGTCTTGCGAAAACGGGCGGCTCCGTGGTGATAATGAAGTGCTCCACCCCGTGTTTAGTGATGGCCGCCGAAAACGTCGGGACCGTGAGTGCTGGGAACTGGGTGAGTAGTGTGTGGAACTTACCCCCTGGAGCTGTGACGTTGGCTAGTGTTGTTGGCCCGGCTTCTCGAGCTGTACAGGGGAGAGAGTCAAAAGACATAGCGTTAATCAGGCGTCTGTTAGCAACATCGATTAGTAGTCCATGTGCACACAAAAAATCAGCGTCTGGACTTCCGGTCTGGACACCATGTTGATAGCAGCTTAACGCTGAAGCTCCCAGACCCGATCCAGGAATATACCTTGAAAATCAGATTTAACGGATTTTTGGAAGAGTGAAAATCAAAAGACAAAGTCATCATGCCTAAAGAAAAACAGAAGAAATCGACATTTACCAGGCCAGGACACGCATCGGCCGGAGAATCTGATCCGGAGGATTTCCATTCAGAAGACGAGGAGCTGAATGAAGCTAGCAAAAAGGTTAGCTTAAAAATGGTACTTAAAGAATTAAGACGATTTCGCCGAGAGTGTTTCGTGAAATCAAAGACGAAATAAAAAGGACAAACAGCAGAGTGGACCAGGCCAAGGACCGAATCTTGGAAGCAGAGGAAAGAATAAAAGGGATGGAAGATACCGTGCTGGATCTACACAAAAGACAGTCAAGACTGGAGGCTAAGCTAACCGACCAAGAAGACTAAGAAGAGACAACATAAGAATTCATGGTCTGAAAGAAGGAGTCGAGGATGGTTTCACCACAATGGTGGCATGCGTGGAATCCTTACTGAGAGAGAAGCTGGATATTCCCCAAACCACCGACTTGAAGATAGAAAGGGCGCACCGTACATTAGCCCCTAGGCCGGTGGCGGAAGCGCCTCCATGATCGGTGGTGGTGAAGTTCTCCAACTCCAGAATAAAAGAAGAGGTTGTAAGACTGGCTTGGCAGAAAAAAGGATTTATGCACCAAGAGAGAAAAGTTTTCGTGGAACACGATTACGCCCCGGAGGTCCTTAAAAAGCGTTGGGAATACAACGACGCTAAAAAGGTATTACGAGAGAAAAAACTGTGCTTCCAGACACCATTTCCGGCGAAGCTGCGGGTTTTCTACGGGGATGAGACGTGTCTCTACAACTCGGCGGAAGAAGCAACCACGGATATGGCGAGAAGAGGGCTCCCGGTAACGGTGCATAAACCCGCAGCAGACCCGATCGAAAGAATCAAGGCTCAAACGTGGTCCACACAGAGACCCTCAAAATCCACGGGCCAGCAGCGGGAAACCCAGCGCCAGAGCTACAAGGAAAAACTGGCCGTTTACAGGAGGGAATAATGATATTTTTAGTCAATCTGCACATCCAACCCCCCTCCTACAAGGTAACAAACATTAAAGGAGTTGCAGAATCTGCAAGTGGTAAAACATTTCATGGAACAGACATAATATTAGAAACAAATAAGTCTTTAAAAAAAAAAGAACTTGTTAAAATAGAAATGTGACAATGAATCACATGATCTCAACACACTAACAAATACTGTATTAACGTGACTGTTTGCTGTGATGGTGGTGGGAGGTTGCGCACAATTTCATAGGGTATAGGCATAAAAAAAAAAATCATTACAAGTTCGGATTGGGATCTGAAATTCACGTTAAAAACATGGGACAACTTACAGGGGTAAGAGAGGGCCCTCAGCACATAACGGAATCTGAGGAAATTCCCTCAGAGCCAACACACCATCATGGCTCTTCTAAGGTCACTAAAAAGATCTCAGCTCAGGAAGATCTTTTGTCAGTTTTTTGTTTTAAAGTTTTATATACTATGTTCTTAATGTTTTTTATGTTCTTAATGTTCTTTCAGTTTCTGGGTAGCATAAAAGAGGGCCACCACACTGTTATACTAAATAAGACAACACAATGGAGAAACAGGGTGTAACCAAAATAATCTCATATAATGTAAAAGGGATCCTGAATCCAGTTAAAAGATCCAAGATTCTAGGCAAAATGAAAAAAGACAAAGCAGGAATAATATTTTTACAGGAAACCCACCTAACAGACGTGGAGCACACTAAACTCAATAGACAAGGGTTTAAAATGATCTCTTCATCTTCATATAAGTCAGGGAGGAGGAGGGGAGTAGCGACATTGATCTCAACCAAAATTATATTTGAAAAAAAATCAAAACACAAAGATAAAGAAGGGAGATACAGTATGGTACTTGGGCGGCTAGAGGGAGAAGATATCACCCTGCTGAATGTATATGCACCACCAGGGGCTAACTGGAAATTTTATAAAAATGTATTTGACCTAATGATAACTAAAGCCCGAGGTTTAGTGATATGTGGTGGAGACTTCAATCTAAGACTGAATCCATACTGGGATGCATCAGGTAATTCTCCACATCAAAATAACACTCAAAGTAGGAAAACTCGGATGCTACTAAAAGAAATGGGAATCTGTGACGTGTGGAGGGAATTCAACCCCAGTGTAAAAGACTGTACATTTTACTCAGCACCACGTTCATCATACTCAAGGATTGACTATTTTTTTTATTTTTAATAGAGACATTGGAAGAGTAAAAACATGTAAAATAGGACTGATGGATCTCTCTGACCACAGTCCGATCTATATGGACTTAAGTATCCAAAAATACACAAATAATACATTTTCTTGGAGGTTAAATTCAAATGTCCTAAAAGGACCACTGAAAGATGAATTGGAATCAGATATTCTCAGATATTTGGAAGAAAATGACAATGGAGAAGTATCCCCTTTAATACTGTGGTACGCATGCAAAGCTGTAATAAGGGGAAAGATTATTGCAAAACTGGCAATCCAAAAGAAACTGAGACAAGAAAAACTAACCACATTAGAGTCAGAACTTAAGAACCTAGAAAAAGAGCACAAAGACAACACTCATTCTAATGACTCGCTCAAAATTAAGGAAATTAAAAAACAAATAAATGAGATCTACACAATAGAAATCCAGAAGAAACTTACATTTCTGAAACAAAATACTATGAAGCAGGCAGCAAATCGGCAAAAAATTACTAGCCTATAAATTGAGGAAACAACAAACGGAGAGAGCAATCTACAAAATCAGAGACCCAGTATCAAAGGAAATAAAATTCAGAATTCAGGATATTCTTAAAAGCTTCGAGAACTACTATAAGAACTTGTACTCCCTCAAAAAACATAAAAACGCATCCGAAGCCTTCCTAAACACATTAAACCTTCCCCAACTTACTGAGTCACAAAATAAAACACTATTGTCAGAAATACAACCTAAAGAATTAGAAAAAGCAATTATGAAACTTAAAGCAAACAAATCCCCAGGAGCAGATGGCTATACAGCAGAGTGGTACAAAACCTTTAAACAGCAACTATCTCCTCTCCTCCTGAAAACATTTAACTATGTCCTCCACACAGGGGAAATCCCCCCCTCCTGGAGAGAAGGGGTCATTGCAGTCATACCTAAACCTGAAAAGGATAAACTAGACTGCTCCAACTACAGACCAAACAGTGTGTTAAATTAGGACTATAAGCTTTTTACCACTATCCTTGCCAAAAGGTTAGAAAATATACTGACAGACTTAATTCATTTAGACCAAACAGGTTTTATAAGACAAAGACAGACACAAGACAACATTAGACGCACTTTACACATAATTCATCATATAAAAAAATATAACTTAAATGCAGCCATATTGGGATTAGATGCTGAAAAAGCATTTGATTCGGTTGACTGGTCTTTCCTATATAGAATCTTATCCGGTTTCAGTTTTCATAACAACTTCATTAGAACTATACAGGCATTATATAAAAAACCAACAGCTAAAATAAGGATTAACGGTAAATTATCATCATCTTTTGAGCTGGAAAGAGGATGTCGTCAGGGCTGCCCCTTGTCTCCACTGCTCTTTGCAATCTTTATAGAACCTCTGAGCCAATGGATAAGACAGAATCAAAAAATTCAAGGTATTACACTTGGTCAGAAGGAACATAAAATAGCACTCTTTGCTGATGACAGTTTAATATACCTGGGGCAGCCGGACACCTCTTTTCCAGAACTAATCTCAGTTTTTTCAGAGTATGGAGATTTATCGGGGTACGAATTAAACATGCATATAACCCAAGTTTTAACATTCAACTATGACCCAAATCAATATTTACTAAGTAAACTCAAAACTAACTGGGAGATGGAATCTATGAAATATCTGGGGGTCAATATCCCGAAACAACTCAACAAAATTATAACACTAAACTATGATCCACTGGTGGCAAAAATAAAATCTGATCTAGCAAGATGGAATATGATACCATTCTTGGGTACTGCACAAAGAATTGAAGCAGTCAAAATGAATATACTTCCACGTCTTCTATACCTTTTCCAAACAATACTGGTAGAACCTCCCCAAAAAACATGGCAAGAACTGGATAGAAGGATCTCAAGATTCATATGGCAGGGCAAGAGACCTAGATTCAGATGTAGAACCCTACAGCTAAACAAAGACAAAGGTGGGCTCGCGCTGCCAAATATCAGGGACTATTTTAAAGCCGCACAAATTAAAACTTTAGTAGAGATATGTAACCCAGTCTACACTGCACAATGGAAGGAGATCGAATGCCAAATAACAAGTGACATCCCCCTACAGGCGATAATAGGGAACAATGCCTTACCTAAACTTTTGAATAACACTAACCCGTGGATAGAGACCCCGCTAAAAATTTGGTTTAAGATAGTCAGAGAGAATCAAACTAAAGAACCCTATCGATTTCTGCAATGGATTACCTATGATCAAGACTTTACTCATAATAAAACAGACACTAGATTTAAAAAGTGGAAAGAGAACGGACTGATAAAATATTACGATTTTTTTAAAGGGCAAATTTTAAGAAGTTTTGAAGATTTGAAAAAACAAGGTCTAATAAATCAAGACCTTTACAGGTTCTTTCAGCTTAGACACCACATAAACAATATACTTAAAAAGGAGGATTTGGAAAGGGCCCAGTCAGGTGTTCTGAAGGTCTTCTTAATGGCATATAAAGGGATCCCAGGGATCAGATACATTTCTAAAATATACCAAGGTCTTCAAGACTTAAAAGGAGACAACACATCATATATAAAAGACAGATGGGAAAAAGAGGGGAATTTCACTTTACAACTGGAAATATGGGAAAAGCTAAATAAACAACAATGGAAAAGTACCTCATCCCTGCAGTGGAGAGAATTTGGATGGAAAAATTTGGTAAGATTTTTCAGAACACCTGCACAAAACAAATTTACTCGTAAGGGGTTGAATTGTTGGCGCTTGTGTGGTGAAGAGACTGCAAATCATTTTCATGTGTTTTGGTCATGCCCAGTTATCCACCAACATTGGACCAATGTACAGACAATATTGGGGAAAATATTCAAAATAACAGTCCCCTTTTCTTTTGTAACTTTGTATTTGGGTTTACTACCGGATTCACTGGAAAGACGAGGAGAAAAATACTTATTCACTGTTTTAATATTGGCAAGTAAAAAAGCCCTAACTAAAAAATGGATGTTGAAGGACTGTCCTACACCTGAAGATTGGATTAACGTGATCCAAGACATTTACTCGATGGAAAAGTTGACATTCGCACTGAGACAGGACATGGATGTGTTCATGAACTTTTGGCAACCCTGGATCGCATATGTGTCTTCCATTAGATCTAATCTTTGACAAATACCATTTCAATAATGGCACCTCTCTTTGTTCCAACGCTACTCAGATGCTCTTTCATTTTTATTTATTTATTTTTATTTTTTTGTTTTTTGCTCTTTTGTTTTGTTTTTGTTTTTTTGTTTTTTGTTCTTTCTTTAATTTCTCTTTTTCTTTCACTTAAAAAAAGGGGTGTTGTAATAATTATTCTTCCAATGTTGTCAAAAAACAAAAAAAGGGAACATGTGATGAAAATGTAAACAATGCAATGCTGTAATGACGTGTATATCCTTTACAAAAACTTAAAAAAAAAAAAATAAAAAATCAGCGCCTAAGATGGGGAAGCTGCATGCTGCTATGACGAATGTCCATTGGTATGTACGGCCGTGCAAGGATACAGTCAGCGTCCTTTCACTAAAAGTCTTAATGTCTGAGCCGTTTGCGGCCGTCAGCTCGGGGCCGCTAGTTCCCACCAGCTGGTCAGCGTAGGATGGCAGGATGAGGCTCTTTTGGGAGCTGGAGTCCACAAGGAACCGTCTCCCCGAGCGTGAGTCTGTCACATAGAGCAACTTGCTTGCTTCACCGGCGGTCGCAGCTGCTACCGACTGCAAGTCCTGGCATTTCCCAAACGCTTGAATTGACACGGTGGCACGCATCGGCGTGCATCCTCTCCAAAACGGCGGTGGTAGAAACAAAGCGTGTCCTTCCGGTGCTTCTTGACCCCTGCTGCAGCCACCATCGCTGGCTCCTCGCCTCTGCTGGCCGTCTCGCTGGGGTCTGACGCCGCTGCGTTCACTGTGAGGGCTCTGGTGGTGAAGATAATCCGATCTGCCTCCTGGGCTAGCACCCGGTAGTTACCCGCGGCCAGCAGCGGAGAATTGGTAAGGACCGCTCTGGCCGCCATCGGGAGGTTCCGGAGGAAAAGGTGAGCAAAGAGGAAGTGCCCGTCATCTGTGCCCATCAACACCAACATCTTCTCCATCAATTCGACCGCCGACCCGTCTCCTAACTCGGAGCGCGTCAGGAGTCTCTCCGCTCTCTCACAGTCCGAGAGCATGTAGTGCCGGGTCAGCGCGGTTTTGAGAGTGCCGTATTTGTCATGGGCTGGGGCAGTTGGAGCAGGCTTGCCACCTGCTGAGTTGTGCGTGCATCCAGCGCTGCGACCACGTAGTAGTATCTGGTGTCATCTGTCGTTATTCCCTGGAGCACGAACTGGGCCTCGGTGTGGAGGAACCAAGACTTCGGGTTGTGTAGCCAAAAGTCTGGGAGTTTGACTGAAAGTGCACGCGTTGCTGGCACCTGTCCGAGTCATCTCCAGGGTGTTCGCCTCGCGTTCCATTGTGTGTCAAGGGTCACCAGTGTGGAGAGAGAAATAATCAGGCAGAGAGGTCCAGATCATATCAATCTTTATTCACTCTCTCTCTCCAGATTTGTCTAGAAACTCAAGCAGCAAAAGAGTAACAGATTCTTCTTCTTCTTATGATGTTTTATGGCGGTTGGCAAACAGCTTGTAGGTGCATTACCGCCAACTTCTGGAATGGAGTGTGATTCAGAATGGCATTACTCTCCTATATCCTTGAAATTAGTCCTGTTGCCCTCATAAACCTAAAAACTGCCTTATAGACCGCATCCCCTGAACTTCTCTGCAAAATGTCTTTTATACTGAGCTGGGTTTTGTTCCTGTATAGACTGTCCACCAATGCTAACCGTGCAACCTCATACTTTGGACAGTGCTTAAATACATGTTCAACTGTTTCATCATTTCCACAATAAAAAGAGTAACAGATCTCATGCACCTCTGCTCTTAAAATCCAACCACTCGGTCAGCCTTCTCTGTGTGCTGCCTTAACATCAAAGCCTTTGTAATTTCCATTCTCTTTGTCACTGTTCACATCAACACACCACCCCCACATCCACACACAAACCCCCCATGACAATTCCCTTTTGTCTTAAGTCTGAGTGTGAATATACTGAGAGGGATTCCCACAATATAAGCAGTGACGCGGGTGACGACAACAAAACCTGGATGAATCCCGAATCTTGGCCAAAACGTCACAAAGCTATGCGGAAGATGTCACAAAACTACAAAGCTATGAGGATTATGTCAGAAAGCTATGAGGAAGAGGTCACAAAGCTATGAGGAAAATGTCACAAAGCTTTGAGGAAAATGTCACAGAGCGACAAAGCTATGAGTAAGAAGTCACAAAGCTATGAGGAAAACATAACTCAGTGGCGGTAATGCACCTTTGAACTGGTTGCCAACCGCCAATCAAATCTAACAGAAAAAGAGGAAGAAGGCTAAGAGCACAAAAGTCTCAGTCCACAGAGGCAGGAGGACCGGGAGTTCTTCAGCTGCTCCTAGGACACAGTCCAAGGATGGATAATTTTTTCACACATAAGGAGTTCTGCTTATAAGAACTGATATAGAGTGATGATAATCAAGTCAGTGGCAGTAATGCACCTGTAAGCTGGTTGCCAACCGCCAATCAAATCTAAAAGAAGAAGAAGTTTACAGGCAAGAATTAGGTCATTACTACGAAGGCGTAGACCCACCTCTGATTGTTGGATCATACTATACTGTAGCTGCAGGCTGTTTTACTTACTGCGCTCAACTGTAATGAATGAGGAGTGTTCCCAGCGGTGGCCAGTAGGAGCGCTGTTGTCACTTTGCTTTACCCATAAGCGGGGGAGTGAGAGGTGCATGAAATGGAGAAAAATGGCGGATCATGTGCAGGTAAGCGGAGGTTTAATGTTTTTGTCACCGATAATCTATTCGAGCAGGCGGAGGCGAGGCCGAGCATGGATCCGGGTTGCGGTGTAACCCTGCACGGAGCCGGCGCAGGCAGCTGCGTGCGGGCGGAAGCCCCGGTGGAGTTGGCGGCGAGAAAGAAAGGACGCGGCCGCTTGTGTTGACTTGTGGCCTCCGCCAGTGCTCGGGTATGAATCGTTAGCTTCTGTTAGCAGAGAGGGAGGGTTCAGTTGGGAAAAGGGATGTGAACCGGGGTGAGGATCAGCTGTTGAGGCGGCAGAAGTCGCGGTGTCTGCGCGGTTTGGTCAGATATCACTAGAGAAACACTGGTGTCTTTTTCTTAATTTATTTCAGCGAAGTGTAAACAAAACAAAAACGGTCAGTTAGCTTTTGGGCTATCATAAGCTGTTAGTTGGCGCCAGGCTGGACAACAACAAAGATGTTTTTCCCCCCCACCCGACCTCAGAAAAGTTTCGTTGTTCCTGTGTTGGTTCTGTGTGTACCCGGAGCTTTGGGCACGTATTTATTCATCCACATCTTGGCTTCATTTAGGCTAACTGGCCAGTCATGGGCGCTAGGCTAATGCTGGCGTCAGCTCCCAACTTCTCCCGCCCGAGCTCGTTTGAAAATATTACCGAACTGTTCAAATGTTTTTCTGAGAAACCGATCGCCAGCACCGCGCTCGACAAGGGAGAAGTTGGGGTGAAGGTAAAGGGGTGCTGTACACTGAACTGCTGCTGACGGTGATGATGTACGAAGCCCGAAGCTACCTAGCCTAGCCGCTCCGTGCTCCGGTGCAGACACATGTTTGGGAGCCGGAGGAGGAGCGGCAGGAGGAGAATGCTGGATATTCCTGTTGTGCTTTTTTTTTTTTTCGTCTACAGCATCTTGGGACAAAGTTTGTTGTAAAGATGGAGATTAAGTTTGTTTTTGGCTTTAAGCAGTCTTTAGATGACTGACTAAACAGCTGTGAATGGGGTTGTTTTCCTCCTGCTGGATGCTGCACCGCAACACGAGCTCAGTTCACCAAGTTTCACTTTCTTGGATCGCCACATGACCTCAAAGAGGAGAGCGTGTTCTGGTTATCGAAAGTATTCTTGAAGGTCACATTATATTTAGAGGTGGAAATCTTTAGGCACCTCAGGATTCGATTCAGAATGGATTCAGGGGGCTCTGATTTGAGTCAGAATCATTTTTTGATGCCCCCCCCCCCCCATTCCCTCAAGTAACACAATAGCCCTTCACGTTTCACACACATGCATTGGATGTAATCTATGGTCCATATGTCCACATAGTATCACAGTGATACTCCAGAGAGCTGATTTGAATGCCCAGACTTAAATGAAATGAAGAATATGTGTCCTGAATCGGGCACCGCTCCATGTGTTTCCGTTTTGTGTGTTGCTTTAGATTTTCTGGCTGGTATAGTTCAGCTTTTTGCTCCGTCACATTTCGTTATTAGTTAATACTTAAGAATCGAAATCTTGACTTTTTTCTGTCAATTCAGAATCTTTCACATCTGCATCACAATGCATTGGAATAAGGATTATTTCCCCCACACCTAATTATATTTACAACTTTTCTTAATATCTCATGGGGATTGATAGGTGTCCTGTTTGCCCAGGGTGTCTAAAGCCCCTCCAAACTACCCTGTCAATCCAGGTAAACCCAGTAAGATCCAGGTTCCCTCTGTTGTCTGATAAGAGTCAATCGGGCTTCTTGATCTGAGCTAAATAACCCTGCAAGTGGGCATGGGTTGTTGCCCACCGCACCTCAGCTCGGCTGACATTTGAATAAGACCATGCGGATAAATGCGCAATAAAGATGGTGTCACCATCACAGCAGCAGAGAGTGGAAATGATTCTGAAGGCTCTCTGTTGTCATTCTGGCAAATTATATGAATTTTTGAAGCTGCAGCAGACAGCTGTGTGCTGCTGTTACACAAACATCACAGAGGCTGAAAGTGAAAAGTTTCTTTTCAGAGCATTGCGTTTCATTCCGTCCCCGCCAGAGTGTGCAGCAGGTCTGACCATCTCCAGCTGCTTTCAAGGTGAGACCAGCCCGTCCTGGAACAAAACACATTGGTTCGCCCCGGTGCAGTTTACCTGTTCAGCCCGCACAAACGTGCATGGCACAGTCCTCCGCTCTGTGCTCGTTCATGCATCCTGGTTCACCCCGCATTAATGTGAACAGCTTGATCCTCTGGTCTTTTTTTTACGTGACTGCCTCCGCCAAAACAAGTATAGAGTTATCCTGCTTTGTGTGCTTTTCCTGCTTTGTGTGGAGCTGGACATGAAAAGTGACACACAAAAGCACGGTGCCACCAAAATAAGTGCCAAGTATGCACAAACACACACAGCCTTTGTCTCTTCTTGCATGAAAGTTATTCAGTGCCTATATGGAAAAAGAAGTGACATAATTATGTACAATGTTAGGTGTATTTGACAACCCTCCGTTAAAATGGAGGACAAAGAGCAGCAGCCATCGATACTGATATAGATCTGTGTATATTAGGGATACAAGTTATCACTTAATTCATTAATTGTTAATTGATTCATCTTACCGATCCATTAACGATTAATTAATAAGCGGCAATTTTCCTGAGAATCTGAATTTCCCTCGGTACAAAGTCATGCAAGTTAGGTTAATTGGCATCAAAACTGGGGATTCTAAATTGTCCTTAGGTATGACTGTGAGAGTGAATGGCTGTCTGTCTCTGTGTTGGCCCTGCGATGGACTGGCGATCTGTCCAGAGTGTACCCTGCCTCTCACCCAAAGATGCTGGGATAGGCTCCAGCCCCCCCGCGACCCGAAAAGGATTAAGCAGAAGAAGATGGATGGATGGACAATACAGTCTTTCAGTCTTTAACAAAAAGTTGGTTACTGTTTTTGATATACTGAATAAAACATGAACATACTGTATTCCTCAATGATTTATTGTACCATTTGCATTTTTTACTACAATGGCATTTTTTGTAGTTTAATACATTTTGTACTGTATAGTGTGCACTATGTGCTAGTACATCTCAATAAATTACAGATGTCTTGATTTTTAATTTATTTTAAAAACTTACCAATATAAGTTTACCTTTTTTAGTTATATTACAAAAAATAACTTCCACATTCTAATGCACTACTAGATTGTTTTAACAGGAAAATCAATTGTGAGCTGCATCATCTGTTGCATGTTAAACATTATCACAGTACCCCAGTCATCCAGACAAACCCAGAACGATCTGGGCTCCTCTGTTGTCTGTTACCGCAGTGGGAGTCCGATCTGCTTTTTTTCCACGGGGCAGTAGGGATGGGATTTTGCTCTTGTCATCTTTTTCTTTGCTTTGGTCCATTTCTCCACTATGCTAGTTTGAAGCAGGTGGACCTTCAAGCTCGTGTGCTAGTAGAACTTGTTGTGGCGCTCTGACGTAACCTGGAAGGGTGAATTTTTTTCGCTTTCTTTTACTTATTCGGTTGAAATGTGGCAGTGGGTGACAACATGTTCCCCCGCCTAGACGGTGATGCCACTACATTTCATAGAATAAGCTCCCATTGAAAAGGACTGCTGAGTCATCAGTTGATTGACAACTAATTTAATTTTGTCAACTAAGTGGAAGAAGATGGATGGATGGATAAATTCTTATTGACAATTAATCAAAAGTCAATTAATCGAAAGTCAGTTAATCATTAACATTCCTAGTGTATATACAGGTCTGGAAAAAAATTAGACCACTGCAAAATCTTTACTAAATTAACATCTCCACATACAGTATATGGCAGCCATTAAATTTGAGTATCTGTTGAATTCCAACCCAAGAACACCTCAATCTACTTAAAGATTTGGTGATCATCTAAGCATGGTCAGACACATGTAAGCTGTAAATTAAAATCAGTTCTTCCACAAGTACAGGTTTCTGAGTTCTTCCTAAGTTAGAACTTAAGTATTATAGTTTTAAGAATGAACATGAACTTGTTTTCTTTGCAGTATTTGATCTAAAAGCACATCAAAAAACACATATAAAAACAACATCTTTTTTTTGTTGCTGTTTTGGCCAGTTGTCGTTTTCCGTAAATAAATGCTCTAAATGATGATATTTTAACTTTATTTGGATGAGTTGTTTTCAGTAGGTTAGAGAATAAAACAAAATTGTTCATTTTACTTAAAATACAACAGACGTTTTTGATTTGCTCCAAAGTCATGCGATGACTGAACTTGTCCAGCTGCAACTTCTTGTCCATGTAGACTTTAAAGGTCTGATGACACGTTTTTGACTTCATCTAATTTTTCAACACATAATACAATATGACGAAATAGGTTGGTCTGTGCAGTTCCAAGTCAAACAGGCTTTTTTTCATGCGAATATCCAACGTTTTCATGAGCGCCACGTCACCAATTGCGTCAGTGGCTGGAAAACCCCCTGGCCATGTTGTAACGTCATCGACAGTACACAGCGCTTGGCTGCCCATTGTACACACAGGATGGAAGCGGTAGAAAACATTGAAGATGGTTCCAGCACATGTAGTCTGGAATTGGTTTGTGTTGTCCCAATCTTCAGATGATTATAGTTCCGAAGAATGGGATGACAAAGAAGAATGGCATCAGACTGTATAGGTTTGAGCCGTGCCAAGCGGGCATCGTGCCTAGCGAGTCAGACTCAGAGAGTGACAGTGGAGAGGCATACATGCCTGCCGCAGCAGCAGCAACAAACACACGGCAGGGGAACACCGAGTGTTATGCTTTTGTTACAGATATTGCAACAAATTATTTGTTCATAAATTTTCGTTTTGACCCACTTTCAGGTGGGTACTGTCAAGATTCGCCGGTCCGACCATGCCCCCTCTCTGACAGTCAGCTGTTCATGTTTTGTGTGCATCATCTGCCGTGTTGTCAGCCAACCAATATTGCCAACACTATCACGACATGTTAGCCACTCCACACAGCCATGGTTCTGTTGCGCCCTTGTAGCGATGTTGGCTCTGGGGCGCAACCGTGGTTAACACGTCTCCTCTCCATGCGTTCGCTGGGCGATGTCGGCCCTGAACGCCTACTGTTTGTGTTTCTGTGTGTTTTTGTAAGTCTTCACCTTTTGGGATTAGTCTTTATGTTCAGTACATGTGTTGTGGTGAATCCTGCGCATAAATCCATTCTTCCTTCCCCTCTTCGTGCGCTCTTATGCAGGGCACGGAGAGGGAGGATGAAATAACGAGGATTTACGTGCAGGGTTCACCACAGCACATTTAATACAGAAAGACGGACAATTCCCAAAAAAGTGAAGACATACAAAAATCACAAACACACTTACTGATGGCGTTCGGGGGGCGGCATTGCCCAGCGAACGAATGAGAGGAGACAAAGCCACAGGTGCGCCCCAGAGCCGACATTGCTTCAAGGACGCACAAGAACCACGGCAAACATGAAGTGACTAACACATCGTGAGAGTGCTGAAAATACTGACAGACTAACAGCACAGATGACAAAACTATGGACTAGCAGAGCGTGACTGGCAAACGGCCGCTAAGTACACGCACTGCTGGTGATGGTGTGATGAGAAGCACCTGGGCGAGGACCGGGAAAGATGATCAGCGGGAGGGGAATCAGCTGGTGATAATGATAGAGGGGACATGGCCGGACTGGCGAGCGTCAGCATGCGATCACAGAAAGTAGGTAAAAGCTGCGTGTAAATCCATTAATCCTTCCCCTCCTCATGCGCTTCTCCTGCGTAAAGGCGCACGAAGAGGCTTATGACAGTTGGAGCTGAAGCGTGTGATGTGGTCTTTCACGGCCTGCTGTTTATCTAAGCCTACGACACAACGCGAAGGCATAGCCGTAAAATTAAAACAAGAAACCAGAGAAACTGTGAGCTACAAAGCTGCTGTCATTCCAGTCAACAACACTGGCATCTGTTCTGTCGCTGACGTCATGGTGGTGCCGCCCTTCATTCGGTGGGCAGCACCACAGTCCATTCAGCGGCTGCGGTTTTTTGATGATAACTCGTTTATGCAGGCGCGGTTGTAAATATTATATTGATCATCGACTATGACTTTTGGGTTTACACAACATGCTAAAAAAATGTCAAAATTGTGTAATCAGTCCTTAAACCATTTCAGGGACATCATTCTTTTTTCCTGCTGTACTGACAATACACTCCACTGGGGCAGATGAGGCGGGGATGGACAAATACTTGCAGACAAGCACAGAAAGCACTGGGAATTGGGCCCTGTTGCTCTTCCAGTTGTGCAGTGGGTCTGCATTTCAGAGATGTGCTAAGGTCTAACTGATGTCATTTGCCTTGTTCCATTCTGAGGTCAGGTGACAAGGCACTGTCACCGCAGGTCAGCACTGGCCATACTTGCATTGTATTTTGTTCAGCACGTTTCTCCCTGTTCCTGTCACGCATGCAAGCGGAGCACATACTTGAAGTGGCTTACGTTTTCACTATAGGGTGTGCTGTCAGTCAGCTGAACACACAGCGTTCATTTTAAAAATTACACATTTGGAGTTTATAGTTCACGAGCAGCAAGAAAATATGTATGGAAATGGATATTTTGTAGCCCACATTAAATTGACCCATGAGACAGGTAGTACCGGTTTTCATGGTTATCCGGTAGCAAGCAAGCCAATGCTTGACCTGACACAAAAAAGGGGATGTAACTCTGTTAAAAGCTGCCAATTTGTGATCAAAAAAAGTGGAATTTTATGGGTAAAAAGCTGCAACTTTAGCGAAAAGACAAAAGGTGTAAATTTCCAACTGTTTACAACCTAAAAATGCTGCAGATATAAGATTTGAGTAAAATGCTGCAAGTTTAAGCTTTTTTTTTTAAACTGCAAATTCAAGAGTAAGAAAAGTTCTAAATTCATGAGGAAAAAGCTGCAAAATTATGAATAATAAAAAGCTGTAAACTTTCAAGTAAGAAGCTGCACATTTCTGAGTAAAATGGCTCTAACTCTGCAGGAAAATCCTGCAAATTTATGAGAAAAATCCTCACATTTACAAAATGTTTCTAATTTACATGGAAAAAGGATGTGATAAATTGGCGTGTATTGGCCATGTTTTTAAAAGACAGCCGTGAGGAGGAACTAAAGGAGGTGTAAGGAGGTGTTAAATTCTGCAGATCTGCATTAATCAGCAGGGAAAAGGAGAAGAAGAGGAATAGGTGATCCCCAGCAGCAGAAATAATCCAGTTAACCCAGGAAGAGTAAACACATGACACCCAACAGATCACCCCCCCATGACATCAGTGGGAACAGCCGGGCCAAACTTCACACCTCTTGTCCATTTACATGTTCCCTTCTGAGGACAATTCAGAGCTGCTGCTGAGATGGAAACCAAAGGGTTAAAGGGTGACATGGCTTCATCAGCAGCACTGATCTCTCTCTCTCCCCCCCCCCCCCCCCCACACACACACACAACTGACCTGCTGGACAGGAACTAACAACTGCTCAGACACAATTTTTTTTTTTTAATTTAAGTTTTTGTAAAGGGTATACAGGTCATTACAGCATTGCATTGTTTACATTTTCATCACATGTTCCCTTATTTTTTGCTATTTGACAACAGTGGAAGAATAATTATTACAACACCCCCTTTTTTTTAAAGTGAAAGAAAAAGTGAAATTAAATAAAATAAAACAAACAAACAAACAAAACAGCAAAAAACAAACAAAAAGAAAAATAAGTAATTAAAAGTGGAAGAGCAGCTGAGTAGCATTGGAACAAAGAGCGGAACCATTATTGAAATGGTATTTGTCAAAGAGTAGATCTAATGGAAGACTCAAATGCGGTCCAGGGTTGCCAAAAGT
The DNA here is from genome assembly GCA_020510985.1 of Pholidichthys leucotaenia. Taxonomy (NCBI): domain Eukaryota; kingdom Metazoa; phylum Chordata; class Actinopteri; order Cichliformes; family Pholidichthyidae; genus Pholidichthys; species Pholidichthys leucotaenia. Next base: position 131,211,310 of record CM035850.1, read on the forward strand.
TCATGAACCCATCCATGTCCTGTCTCAGTGCGAATGTCAATTTTTCCATCGAGTAAATGTCTTGGATCACGTTAGACCAATCTTCAGGTGTAGGACAGTCCTTCAACATCCATTTTTTAGTTGGGGCTTTTTTACTTGCCAATATTAAAACAGTGAATAAGTATTTTTCTCCTCATCTTTCCAGTGAGTCCGGTAGTAAACCCAAATACAAAGTTACAAAAGAAAAGGGAACTGTTATTTTGAATATTTTCCCCAATATTGTCTGTACATTGGTCCAATATTGGTGGATAACTTGGCATGACCAAAACACATGAAAATGATTTGCAGTCTTTTCACCACACAAGCGCCAACAGTTCAACCCCTTATGAGTAAATTTGTTTTGTGCAGGTGTTCTGAAAAATCTTACCAAATTTTTCCATCCAAATTCTCTCCACTGCAGGGATGAGGTACTTTTCCATTGCTGTTTATTTGGCTTTTCCCATATTTCCAGTTGTAAAGTGAAATTCCCCTCTTTTTCCCATCTCTCTTTTATATATGATGTGTTGTCTCCTTTTAAGTCTTGAAGACCTTGGTATATTTTAGAAATGTATCTGATCCCTGGGATCCCTTTATATGCCATTAAGAAGACCTTCAGAACACCTGACTGGGCCCTTTCCAAATCCTCCTTTTTAAGTATATTGTTTATGTGGTGTCTAAGCTGAAAGAACCTGTAAAGATCTTGATTTATTAGACCTTGTTTTTTCAAATCTTCAAAACTTCTTAAGATTTGCCCTTTAAAAAAATCGTAATATTTTATCAGCCCTTTCTCCTTCCACTTTTTAAATCTAGTGTCTGTTTTATTATGAGTAAAGTCTTGATCATAGGCAATCCATTGCAGAAGTCGATAGGGCTCTTTAGTTTGGTTCTCTCTGACTATCTTAAACCAAATTTTTAGCGGGGTCTCTATCCACGGGTTAGTGTTATTCAAAAGTTTAGGTAAGGCATTGTTCCCTATTATCGCCTGTAGGGGGATGTCACTTGTTATTTGGCATTCGATCTCCTTCCATTGTGCAGTGTAGACTGGGTTACGTATCTCTATTAAAGTTTTAATTTGTGCGGCTTTAAAATAGTCCCTGATATTTGGCAGCGCAAGCCCACCTTTGTCTTTGTTTAGCTGTAGGGTTCTATATCTGATTCTAGGTCTCTTGCCCTGCCATATGAATCTTGAGATCCTTCTGTCCAGCTCCTGCCATGTTTTTTGGGGAGGTTCTACCGGTATTGTTTGGAAAAGGTATAGAAGACGTGGAAGTATATTCATTTTGACTGCTTCAATTCTTTGTGCAGTACCCAAGAATGGTATCATATTCCATCTTGCTAGGTCAGATTTTATTTTTGTCACCAGTGGATCATAGTTTAGTGTTATAATTTTGTTGAGTTGTTTCGGGATATTGACCCCCAGATATTTCATAGATTCCATCTCCCAGTTAGTTTTGAGTTTGCTTAGTGAATAATGATTTGGGTCATGGTTGAATGTTAAAACTTGGGTTATATGCATGTTTAATTTGTACCCGATAAATCTCCATACTCTGAAAAAACTGAGATTAGTTCTGGTAAAGAAGTGTCCGGCTGCCCTAGGTATATTAAAATGTCATCAGCAAAGAGTGCTATTTTATGTTCCTTCTGACCAAGTGTAATACCTTGAATTTTTTGATTTTGTCTTATCCATTGGCTCAGAGGTTCTATGAAGATTGCAAAGAGCAGTGGAGACAGGGGGCAGCCCTGACGACATCCTCTTTCCAGCTCAAAAGATGATGATAAATTACCGTTAATCCTTATTTTAGCTGTTGGTTTTTTATATAATGCCTGTATAGTTCTAATGAAGTTGTTATGAAAATTGAAACTGGATAAGATTCTATATAGGAAAGACCAGTCAACCGAATCGAATGCTTTTTCAGCATCTAATCCCAATATGACTGCATTTAAGTTATATTTTTTTATATGATGAATTATGTGTAAAGTGCGTCTAATGTTGTCTTGTGTCTGTCTTTGTCTTATAAAACCTGTTTGATCTAAGTGAATTAAGTCTGTCAGTATGTTTTCTAACCTTTTGGCAAGGATAATGGTAAAAAGCTTATAGTCCTGATTTAATACACTGATTGGTCTGTAGTTGGAGCATTCTAGTTTATCCTTTTCAGGTTTAGGTATAACTGCAATGACCCCTTCTCTCCAGGAGGGGGGGATTTCCCCTGTGTGGAGGACATAGTTAAATGTTTTCAGGAGGAGAGGAGATAGTTGCTGTTTAAAGGTTTTGTACCACTCTGCTGTATAGCCATCTGCTCCAGGGGATTTGTTAGCTTTAAGTTTCATAATTGCTTTTTCCAATTCTTTAGGTTGTATTTCTGACAGTAGTGTTTTGTTTTGAGACTCCGTAAGTTGGTGAAGGTTTAATGTGTTTAGGAATGCCTCGGATGCGTTTTTATGTTTTTTGTGGGAGTATAAGTTCTTATAGTAATTCTCGAAGCTTTTAAGAATATCCTGAATTCTGAATTTTATTTCCTTTGATACTGGGTCTCTGATTTTGTAGATTGCTCTTTCTGTTTGTTGTTTCCTCAATTTATCGGCTAGCAATTTTGCCGATTTACTGCCTGCTTCATAGTATTTTTGTTTCAAAAATGTAAGTTTCTTCTGGATTTCTATTGTGTAGATCTCATTTATTTGGTTTTTAATTTCCTTAATCTTGAGCGAGTCAATAGAATGAGTGTTGCCTTTGTGTTCTTTTTCTAGGTTCTTAAGTTCTGACTCTAATGTGGTTAGTTTTTCTTGTCTCAGTTTCTTTTGGGTTGCCAGTTTTGCAATAATCTTCCCCCTTATTACAGCTTTGCATGCATCCCACAGTATTAAAGGGGATACCTCTCCATTATCGTTTTCTTCCAAATATCTGAGAATATCTGATTCCAATTCATCTTTCAGTGGTCCTTTCAGGACATTTGAATTCAACCTCCAAGAAAATGTATTATTTGTGTATTTTTGGTTATTTAAGTCCATATACAGTAGATCAGACTGTGGTCAGAGAGATCCATCAGTCCTATTTTACATGTTTTTACTCTTCCAATGTCTCTATTAAACATAAAAAAATAGTCAATCCTTGAGTAAGATGAATGTGGCGTTGAGTAAAATGTATAATCTTTTACACTGGGGTTGAGTTCCCTCCACACATCACAGATTCCCATTTCTTTTAGTAGCATCTGAGTCTTACTGCTTTGGGTATTATTTTGATGTGGAGAATTACCTGATGCATCCCAGTATGGATTCAGTTTTAGATTGAAGTCTCCACCACATATCACTAAACCTCGGGCTTTAGTTATCATTAGGTCAAATACATTTTTATAAAATTTCCAGTTAGCCCCTGGGGGAGCATACACATTCAGCAGGGTGATATCTTCTCCCTCTAGCCGCCCAGTTACCAAACTGTATCTCCCTTCTTTATCTTTGTGTTCTGATTTTTTTTCAAATGTAATTTTGGTTGATATCAATGTCGCTACTCCCCTCCTCCTCCCTGATTTATATGAAGATGAAGAGATCATTTTAAACCCTTGTCTACTGAGTTTATTGTGTTCCACGTCTGTTAGGTGGGTTTCTTGTAAAAGTATTATTCCTGCTTTGTCTTTTTTCATTTTGCCTAGAATCTTGGATCTTTTAACTGGATTCAGGATTCCTTTTACATTATATGAAATTATTTTGGTTACACCCTGTTTCTCCATTGTGTTGTTTTGTTTAGTATAACTGTGTGGTGGCCCTCTTTTGTGCTACTCAGAAACTGAAAGAACATTAAAAACAAGAAAAACATTAAGAACATAGTGTAAAAAACTTTAAAACAAAAAGCTGTCATAAGAACTTCCTGAGCTGAGGTCTTTTTAAAGACCCTGTAAGAGCCTTGATGGAGTGAAGGCCCTGAGGGAAATTCCTCAAACTCTGTTACGTGTTGAGGGCCCTCTCTTACCACTGAAAGTAGTCCCATGCTTTTAACGTGAGTTTCAGAACCCAATCCAAACTTGTAATGATTTTTTTTTTTTTTTCCTTTTATGCCTAAACCCTGTGAAATTGTGTGCACCCTCCCACCCCCATCACATCAAACATTCACGCAAAAACAGTATTTGTTAGTATGAGGAGAACATGTGGATTATTGTCACATTTCTATTTTAACAAGTTTTTTTTTTTTTTTATTACAAAGACTTGTTTCAAATAATATGATTGTTCCATGAAATGTTTTACCACATGCTGAATATGCATCTCCTTTAATGTTTGTTACCTTGTATGAGGGGGGTTGGATGTGCGGATTGATTCAAGAGAGGAAAAAAAAAAGGTCGCTATTCCAACCTGAAAACGGATAGTTTATCCGCGACGCTCTGGCGCTGGGTTTCCCGCTGCTGGTCCGTGGATTTTGAAGGTCTTTGTGTTGTCCATGTTTGCGCTTTGATCTTCTCACTCGGGTCTGCTGCGGGTTTAAATACCGTTACCGGGAGCCCTCTTTTCGCCATGTCAGCTGTTGCTTCTTCCGCCGAATTATAGAGACACGTTTCATCGCCGTAGAAGACCCTTAACTTCGCAGGAAATGGAGTCTGAAAGCGCAATTTCTTCTCTCTTAACACCTTTTTCGCGTCATTGTATTCCCTGCGCTTTTTAAGGACCTCCGGGGCGTAATCGTGTTCCACGTAGACTTTTCTCTCCTGGTGTATAAATCCTTTTTTCTGCCAGGCCAGTCTTACAACCTCTTGTTTTATTTTGAAATTGGAAAATCTTACCAACACCGAACGTGGGGGCGCTTCCGCCGCCGGCCTAGCGGCTAATGAACGATGTGCCTTTTCTATCTTCAAGTCGGTGGTTTGTGGAATATCCAATTTCTCTCTTAGTAGGGATTCCACGCATTCTGCCATTGAGTTAAAACCGTTTTCGGCTCCTTCTATCAGACCATGAATTCTTATGTTGTCTCTTTTTTGTCTTCCTTCTTGGTCGGTTAGCTTAGCCTCTATAGATGCTTGTCTTTTGCGTAGGTCCAGCACAGAATCTTCGAGCACTTTTATTCGTTCCTCTGTTTCCAAGATTCGGTTCTCGGCCTGGTCCACTCTGCTGTTTGTCCTTTTCAATTCTTCTCTGAATTCCCGAAATTCGGCCGTAACTTCTCGGCGAAATCGTCGTAGCTCCTCAAATAGTGATTTCAGGCTAACCTTTTTGTTAGCTATCACCAGTTCCTCGTCTTCTGAACGGAGATCTTCCAGTTCAGATTCTCCGGCCGATACGTGTCCTGGCCTGGAGAATTTCAGTTTCTTCTGTTTTCCTTTAGACATGATGATTTTGTCTTTTGATTTTCACTCCTCCAAAAATCCGTTAAGTTTGATTTTCAAGGTGTTATCCTGGATTGGGTCTGAGAGCTTCAGTGTTAAGCTGCAGTCGCCATGGCGTCCAGACCGGAAGTCATGAGTTTGTTTTTTAAAATAATTTTATTGAACCACAATTCAAAAGCATTGTCTGATTTTCATTGGTTAATTTTCAGACTTTTTATTTATTACCACTTTTGTCAGATTCAAGTTATTTCTGTGACCATTGTGGGTTTTTCTTTCATTAACAGAGGGGTACCAACAATTTTGTCCACGTGTGTACATGTTACCTTAGAAACAGCAAAACAAATACGGCACGGGAAGCAGTGCTCCGTGCTTGGAACGTGTGCGTCTAGTTGTGAGGAAGTGATTTATTTTTAAGGCCGTTTCAAACTGCTGCCATTTAAAAATAAACAACGAAAACGGTGTAGCAATGCCAATAATCTCCCCGCATTTTTTTCCAAATGTCAACAATGCTGCTTCGGGGAAAAGATTTACTTCTCCCTGAAGCGGCGTTGCTGACGTCCGAAGTGTCCAGAGGTTTATTTTTTTTCAGTTGTGGCTTCTCCAGCATGATTTATTCAACCAACCGAAAGGGGAAAAAAAAATATAAAAAAAAAATATCCTTTAACAGCCCAGAAGTTGGCTGTGCAATGGAGATTTCTAATGTGGGTAAACTGAAAGAGAGAGGGACGGGAGACGATGCAGCGGTCATTTACCTGCAGAAGTCTTATTTGGGGAAAATGGCAGACAGGTAGGCCAGCATATATTCAATATGATAAAAATGATGAAATAATAGTTTTAAATAAGCCCACTCCCTCCCTGTTTTATTTAGACTCTTCCTGACCCGGTGAAATAAGACTAGACTACAGTAATATAATATGTTAAAAAGACCAAAACCCCCTCATGCCCCACAGCATAGAAATGAGATGAAGACAGAAGTAATGTTTTGAATGATGTCTGTGGTTATCTTATCCTCCTGTAACTTCTTATAGTTTGGGGTTTATCTTTTTATATGCAAATAAATAGGCTGCATTAACCAGAGCTAAATTGCTCTTACATTCATAAGGCAATGTTTTCAGGACTGTTTAGATCTTTTTAGAAAAATCTGCAGAATTTCCTAAACTTAAGATTAGTCAATCAGTTGTTTTAATAATTAGTAGATCAGTTGACTGTTAAAATCCAAATTTATAATTTTACTCCCAGCTGAAGGTTATAATTACTTTTATAATTAGTTTGATATCTATCCATCCATCTTCTACTGCTTTTCTGGAGGTCCGGGTCGCGGAGGCAGCAGTTCAAGCAGAGAAGCCCAGACTTCCCTCTCCCCAGCTACCTGCTCCAGCTCTTCAGAGAGGATACCAAGGTGTTCCCAGACCAGCTGGGAGACATAGTCTCTCCAGCGAGTCCTGGGTCTGCCCTGGGGTCTCCTCCCAGTGGGATGTGCCCGAAACACCTCAAGTGGGAGGCGTCCAGGAGGCATTCTGATCAGATACCCATACCACCTCAACTGGCTCCTTTCAATGTGGAGGAGCAGCGGTTCTACTTTGAGCCTCTCCCGGATGACTGAGCTCCTCACCCTATCTCTGAGGGTGAGTCCAGCGATCCTACGAAGAAAGCTCATTTCAGCCACTTGTATCCACGATCTCATCCTTTCGGTCATTACCCAAAGCTCATGACCATAGGTGAAGGTAGGAACGTAGATTGACTGGTAAATCGACAGCTTTGCCTTAAGGCTTAGCTCCCTCTTCACCACAACAGACCGGTACAACGTCTGCATCACTGCAGATGCTGCTCTGATCTGTCTGTCAATCTCTTGTTCCATTGTCCCCTCACTCGTGAATAAGTCCCCAAGATACTTAAACTCCTCCAATCCACCATTTTCCGGCTGAGGACCATGGATTCGGACTTGAAGGTAGTGATTTTCATCCCAGCCGCTTCACACTCAGCGGCAAACTGTCCCAGTAAGACTTGTAGGTCATTACTGGATGAAGCCAGCAGAACAACATCATCTGCAAACAACAGAGATAAGATCCTGTGGTCACCAAGCATGACACCCTCCATTCCCTGACTGTGCCAAGAAATCCTGTCCATAAAAATTATGAAGAGAATCGGTGACAAAGGGCAGCCCTGGCAGAGTCCAACTCTCACTGGGAATGAGTCTGACCAAGTGTTGGCAATACGAACCAAACTGTCACAATGGTCATACAAAGGCCGAGTAGGTCGTAACAACAAGCCCAATACCCCATACTCCCGAAGCACCCCCCGCAAAAAACCACGAGGGACATGATTGAATGCCTTTTCCAAGTCCACAAAACACATGTAAACTGGTTGGGCAAACTCCCACGAACCCTCGAGGATTCTCGAGAGGGTAAAGAGCTGGCAAAATGTTGTCCTACTAAAACTGTGGTGGTTTCTGGTTTCCAATAGCAGGGTGGCCTAGGAGGAAGTCAAATTCCAGGTCTGAATTTTTGTCCCAGTCCACCCCTCAGTGCTGTGTGCATTAACGCACAGAGCTACCAGAGGACTGACCTCCCACTGTAGTTTTGACTGCTTACAGTAGCTGTGTCTCCTCAGGGTCAGAGAAACGGAGATAGGTGCTGGCCCTATACACCACATGTTGTCCCATATGCTGTGGAAGGGAATAACTTAACCCCTCAGTGCGCTTAAGATTTGTTGGTTTATAATATTTTCTGGTAATGTTTGATACAGAATTTTAAAAAAAAAAGTTTGAAACACATTCTAAACTGCTCTTTATAAACTAGAGAAATAAGAGTTTTACAGCTTCATTTTCTCGAGTGAAGTCCGTCAGGTGTGGCAGAGATTAGGCTGTAGTGCCCTCGCCAGGACTGGCGATGCCACTACATTTACTCAAAATAAACTGTTGAAAAGAATGGCACCACTTTCAATTAATTGATAACTAATTTAATTTAGTCACCTAAATTCTTATTGACAATTAATCGAAAGTCAGTCATTAACATCCCTAATAGAAATGTTACATGAAAGCAGCTGGCTCTGTTTGGAAGTCCTGACTAAAAATATACCTTTATTCTGCATTTATTTACAATGCTTAACCAATAGTTAACGATTTTATCCATAGTTTGTAAAAGAAAACACCATCAAGCGGGATGAATTATTAATTTACAACACAAATGTTAAAAAAAACAACAATATTTTACTTACCCACAACAGCTGCAACAGTCTCCCTCTCTGGTCTGTTGTCATTCTCCGTGTGTTTTCCATTTGAAAAGTTTATCAATCGTCGACTTTTATGTTCCAACACAGCGCTGCACGTAGTACAAAACTGTTTATCCCCGCTTTATGAAAAATACACGGGAACTGTTGAGCGCAGTCTTTAACCATGAGTTTTGTTGATCAGTTAACGGCAACTCCGCTCTGTGGGTGCCATGTAATCACGGAAATAATGTGAGCGTGCAGTGAAGGGAACTCTCGCGCGATTGTTCATCACGTGACACTTCAGCCGGCTGCTAGCATTTTGTGTGTGGCTCAGTCAAACGTGGATCGATTCAAATCATTGGATCGATCTTTTGAACCCACCCCTACTTACCTCCAATTAAAACAGGGTTAACAGACTATCCTCTCTGACGCAGCATGGTGAAAATGGTCCCACATCCCTGCCAAACAGAAGTAGCCACTATTCAACCAAACCATTAGTTCATGAGTATCAGCTTCTGTGCTAACAGTCAGAGAGAAGGCTAGCAACTGACAAGTAGTGTGTAAGGAGCTTTGCTGAAGAATTATTTTTGTAAAAATCCCGATATGAACAGTAGTTTTATATGAAATGATAGACGTTTTTATCTTGTCATTTGATATACAGTATATATTGTCATATCGCACAGCCTTATTTTACTTTGGCATGCTGCGTTACATTCAAAACGAACAAAACCTCTGGAGACCGATGAGGCCTACCCCCATAATGGAGACATGAGTGGAAACAGGCTAAAAGGAATGATGGTATAACAAAATCTAAATAATATGTATTGATTGGGTGATTATGTAGCACCACTCTGCACCATCGTCTCCTCAGATGCTGTTCTCTGTGCTGTTTGCATAATTTAAATTTTTTGTGTTGGCATGGTGCAGCAGACCTCGGAGTCCAGCCTGGGTTTGGCGCTCAACTCTTATTTGAGGCTAACACACTTGATGCAACACCTGATCATACCTGCCACGCACACGGTCCCAGCCGCTAATGACCACCAAGCCTATAATAAACATAATCGGGAAGCTTCAGACCTCCACCTTCTCTCGTCTTCTTCTTAATCGTCATGAACTCATCATTGTCAGGCACATGACTCAGCACATTTCCTGCCCGCCACATTAATGAAAAGTGATATGTTCGATATTCAGGAGGTGCTCAGTCATTCAGAAATTGCAGAAAACAACCCAAATGTGCACATTAACACCAGTGATTAAAAACACAGAATTTCAGGTTCATCTATGTTGTTGAATTTATTTGTCTGAGGTTCAGTCTGTGTTAAGTGAAGCACTTGTTGCTGTGTAACCTTGAATATTTTGATGCTCTGTGCCTGCTGCTGACTGATAAGAGTGTGTCGTACTCTTTCCCATGTGTCTAGGGCCTTGCCCAGCTTGAGATCCTGTGTAAGCAGTTATACGAGACCACTGACACTGCTGTTCGACACCAGGCAGAGAAAGCGCTAGTAGAATTTACCAACAGTCCCGACTGTCTCAGCAAATGTCAGCTGCTGCTGGAGAGAGGCAGCGTGAGTACTCTTATCAAACCACACCAGGATCATACATTGCATCTAAGGCTGTTTTCACACATTTATTAGCTTTGGTCCGACTCAGTTGATGAGTTTATTTGTATCATTTACCCCTTGGTTTGGTTCCTTTCCTCACAGGGAAAAATTCAGGCGGACCAAAATGAGTAAACGTCAAATCTCACAAGAGTCACATGAGAAGTTTCTCTCCTCTGATAAGTCAGATGTTTTTGCTATAGAAACAAGAAGAGTAAATACAGGAAGTTGTTTTCCTTACCAGGGTTGCACAGAAATCTTTAACCCATCAGAATGTGTGACTGCACGCAGTACCGTTGTACAATGCCTGCATGTGTTGGGCCAAAAAATGAGAATAGATGTGTCTAGATTAATGTGACAGGAGGACAGAGCTCCTGAAAATTATTTCAATATTTCAGTTGTTTTTTTATTAAGCAGATGAAGGGGTAAGGTGCCAGATTCTCAGAGGTCACGGATTTTAGTGTGACACTAAAACTTCCTGCTTTATTCAGTGAATTTATTGTACTTCCACATAGAGATTTTTAGTTTTGTAGTGACACTGAGCAGCTGACTTCTGAATCCCCCTGTCCCCAGATCATTTGCTAACGAGTGCTTTTCTGTATTTGTGTTTTTGGACAGATGAGTGTTATATATATATATACAGTGGGGCAAAAAAGTATTTAGTCAGCCACCAATTGTGCAAGTTCTCCCACTTAAAAGATGAGAGAGGTCTCCAATTTTCATCATAGGTATACCTCAACTATGAGAGACAAAATGAGAAAAAAAAAATCCAGAAAATCACATTGAAGGATTTTTAAAGAATTTATTTGCAAATTATGGTGGAAAATAAGTATTTGGTCACCTACAAACAAGCAAGATTTCTGGCTCTCACAGACCTGTAACTTCTTCTTTAAGAGGCTCCTCTGTCCTCCACTCGTTAACTGTATTAATGGCACCTCTTTGAACTCGTTATCAGTATAAAAGACACCTGTCCACAACCTCAAACAGTCAGACTCCAAACTCCACTATGGCCAAGACCAAAGAGCTGTCAAAGGACACCAGAAACAAAATTGTAGACCTGCACCAGGCTGGGAAGACTGAATCTGCAATAGGTAAGCAGCTTGGTGTGAAGAAATCAACTGTGGGAGCAATTATTAGAAAATGGAAGACATACAAGACCACTGATAATCTCCCTCGATCTGGGGCTCCACACAAGATCTCACCCCGTGAGGTCAAAATGATCACGACAACGGTGAGCAAAAATGCCAGAACCACACGGGGGGACCTAGTGAATGACCTGCAGAGAGCTGGGACCAAAGTAAAAAAGGCTACCATCAGTAACACACTACACCGCCAGGGACTCAAATCCTGCAGTGCCAGACGTGTCCCCCTGCTTAACCCAGTACATGTCCAGGCCCGTCTGAAGTTTGCTAGAGAGCATTTGGATGATCCAGAAGAGGATTGGGAGAATGTCATATGGTCAGTTGAAACCAAAATAGAACTTTTTGGTAAAAACTCAACTTGTCGTGTTTGGAGGAGAAAGAATGCTGAGTTGCATCCCAAGAACACCATACCTACTGTGAAGCATGGGGGTGGAAACATCATGCTTTGGGGCTGTTTTTCTGCAAAGGGACCAGGACAACTGATCCGTGTAAAGGAAAGAATGAATGGGGCCATGTATCATGAGATTTTGAGTGAAAACCTCCTTCCATCAGCAAGGGCATTGAAGATGAAACGTGGCTGGGTCTTTCAGCATGACAATGATCCCAAATACACCGCCCGGGCAACGAAGGAGTGGCTTCGTAAGAAGCATTTCAAGGTCGTGGAGTGGCCTAGCCAGTCTCCAGATCTCAACCCCATAGAAAATCTTTAGAGGGAGTTGAAAGTCCGTGTTGCCCAGCGACAGCCCCAAAACATCACCGCTCTAGAGGAGATCTGCATGGAGGAATGGGCCAAAATACCAGCAACAGTGTGTGAAAACCTTGTGAAGACTTACAGAAAACGTTTGACATCTGTCATTGCCAACAAAGGGTATATAACAAAGTATTGAGATGAACTTTTGTTATTGACCAAATACTTATTTTCTACCATAATTTGCAAATAAATTATTTAAAAATCAGACAATGCGATTTTCTGGATTTTTTTTTTCTCATTTTGTCTCTCATAGTTGAGGTATACCTATGATGAAAATTGGAGACCTCTCTCATCTTTTAAGTGGGAGAACTTGCACATTTGGTGGCTGACTAAATACTTTGTTGCCCCACTTATATACATAATCTTCCAACCAGTCTGTACCTCCTCACAACTCCATGTTTGTGCGCGTTTTATCCTGCAGCATGTTTTAGGCATTTGAAAGACATAAAATAAAAATCTGCTCTTAACGTAATGCCCTCAAATCATGTTTGGTCACTTTTGGTCCCGTTTATTTTGGTATGCTTTCTCACCTGCAGGATCACCGGTTTGAGACTGCCTCTTTTTGGGGGTGTCAGTACAGTTGTTTTGGTGCACACCTGAGTGTGATTTCAGTGTTCTCATCAGGCGAAATGACGCACCCTAATGGAGAAAACCAACTGGAGTTCAGTTGAAACAAACTAAAGTCTGTGGGTGTGAAAGCAGAATTTCAAGAAAAATCATGAAATTCTGTATGTTTTTAGTTGCATTACCATGAGAATTTTACTCGCTCTTTTTGACCCGTCTAGAAGAGCTGCCCTGAATACAAGTTTTGGGGCTGACAATATTAATATGAATCCAAAGCGAATATTGGGATATTCTGTATCATCTTTCTTCTCCCTCAGTGGACTGCAACAGCATTGATTGTGGGTCAGAAACTTGTGGCTTTTCTTTCTTCAATTTTGCACTTTTTACTTAAAAATAATCAACAGATTAATTAGTAACAAAAATAATCATTAGTTGCAGCCCTAGAATGAATATGTGGATAATTTAAAATTTGGGTACAGCCCTACAGTCTAAACATTTATATAACACAATATGGCAACATGATCAAGTAGGACTGTACTCAAATAGTTGATTATTTGGATAATTGGAAATTTGGGTACCGTTTCATTTTTTTTTTTAATTTGATTTTTAATCAAGGTAAACTCCAAATTTACTTCAGGTTCATCAAAAAGTCACAACATTTACCAAAAATTCATAAATTTGCATGAGTAAATGTTCAAATATGTACAGGTACATCTCAAAAAATTAGAATATCATGAAAAAGTTCAATATTTTTTGTCAGTCATTTCAGAAAGTGAAACCCATATATTATATAGATTCATTACACATAGAGTGAAATATTTCAAGCCTTTATTTCATGAAAGTTTGATGATTATGGCTTACAGATAATGAAAACCCAACATTCATTGTCTCAGAAAATTAGAATATTGCGTAGGATCAATTTTAAAAAAAAGGATATTTTAAACAGAAATGTCAGGCTTCTGAAAAGTATGTTCATTTCTATGCACTCATTACTTGGTTGGACTTCCTTATGCATGAATTACTGCATCAATGCGGTGTGGCGTGGAGGTGATCAGCCTGTGGCACTGCTTGGGTATAATGGAAGCCCAGGTTGCTTTGATAGCGGCCTTCAGGTCATCTGCATTGTTGGGTCTGGTGTCTCTCAACTTCCTCTTGACAATACCCTATAGATTCTCTATGGGGTTCAGGTCAGGCGAGTTTGCTGGCCAGTCAAGCACAATAACACCATGGTCATTGAACCAGCTTTTGGTACCTTTGGCAGTGTGGGCAGGTGCCAAGTCCTGCTGGAAAATGAAATCAGCATCTCCATAAAGCTTCTCAGCAGAAGGAAGCATGAAGTGCTCTACAATTTCCTGGTAGATGGCTGCGTTGACTGTGGACTTCAGAAAGCACAGTGGACCAACACCAGCAGATGACATGGCAGCCCAAATCATCACTGACTGTGGAAAATTCACACTATACTTCAAACAACATGGATTCTGTGCTTCTCCGCTCTTCCTGCAGACTCTGGGACCTTGATTTCCAAATGACATGCAAAATTTACTTTCATCTGAAAAGAGGACTTTGGACCACTGAGCAACAGTCCAGTTCTTTTTCCCCACAGCCCAGGTAAGACGCTTCTGACATTGTCTCTGGTTCAGGAGTGGCTTGACACAAGGAATGCAACATTTGTAGCCCATGTCTAGGATTCGTCTGTGTGTAGTGGCTCTTGATGCACTGACTCCAGCCTCAGTCCACTCCTTGTGAAGCTCCCCCAAATTCTTGAATGGATTTTGCTTGACAGTCCTGTCAAGGCTGTGGTTATCCCGTTTGCTGTTGCACCTTTTCCGACCACAGTTTTTCCTTCCACTCAACTTTCTACGAATATGCTTGGTACAGCACTCTGTGAACAACCAGCTTCTTTAGCAATGACCTTTTGTGGCTTACCCTCCTTGTGGAGGGTGTCAGTGACTGTCTTCTGGACATCTGTCAAAGTCAGCAGTCTTCCCCATGATTGTGTAGCCTACTGACCCAGACTGAGACCATTTAAAGGCTCAGAAAACATTTGCAGGTGTTTTGAGTTAGTTGATTAGAGTGTGACACCATGACTTTCCAGTATTGAACTTTTTCACAATATTCTAATTTTCTGAGGCACTGAATTTTGGGTTTTCATTATCTGTAAGCCATAATCCTCTAAATTTCAAGAAATAAAGGCTTGAAATATTTCACTCTGTGTAATGAATCTATATATAATATATGGGTTTCACTTTCTGAAACGAGTGACAAAAAATATTGAACTTTTTCATGATGTTCTAATTTTTTGAGATGTACCTGTAAGGGGAAAAAATATTTTAATTTGCATGGCACACATTGTCAATTTCTGAGAAAGTTATTAATTTACAAGCAATGCTGTAAATGTAAGAAAGGAAAAACCTTTTAAATTACATGGAAAAAATATATTTAAAAGAAATTTAAATTTACATATTAAAAGATCTCACAATTATTAGAAAATCTGCAAATTATAAGAGGGAACAAAATAAATAAGTTGCAGTCTTAAACATAAAAGTTCCAAATTGATAAGACAAGCCACATTTCTGTTTCATCATCATCATCATCATCCATATTTATTTTGACAGGACACAATTAGTCCCACAGTTGGGGTGGGTCCTCTTACAGTTGAAGCTGAGTTTTTACACCGGATGCCCTTCCTGATGCAACCTTGCCCATTTTATCCAGGCTTGGGGACCGGTGCAGGGAGTACCCTTGACTTGTGCACCCACTGTGGCTGGGTAACCAACATTTCCCTCCTCCGTTCCATTATTGTGAGCACCAAGCTGGATGGCAGGAAGTTCCACTTTTACATGGTCTTTGGCATGACCTGGCCGGGATTTGAACCCTGGCCTCCCGGTTGTGGGGTGGATGCTCTACCCCTAGGCTTCCACTCCAGCACTGAGGGGAAAAAGATGTACAGAATTCCAAATTGTACAGATTCACATAGTGAAACACCTCACTCTGTTACCAAAGAACCAGGAATAACGTTTTGGAGCCCCCAGAACTGGTCTTCAGGGCAGTCCTATTGTCAAGATGGTGTTTATAGCCAATTTCAATATCAGCCACTCTGATTATTGCACTAGGTTCCCATAAATCCACACTGGTGATGTTAGCTTATGGTAACAAATTCAGGCAGTAGTGGAGCCCTGTAAAGGGGTCACTGACTACACTTTTCCCACATGTTACCACATCCCACATGTTTAATGAAATGTGACATATTTTGGTCATATTTTCTTTAATTGTAGCACCATAGAAAGCTTAAGTCACACCCCCTCTACTTCCGCATATGGGACCTTAAATTGAAAAAATTCTCCCTTGAAATGAACAGCAAGAGTGAAATTATCTTTTGATCCCGATCAAATTTTGCCACAAGTTGCACATATAATGTGTTGGAAAAATTCCTTATTAAAAATCAGGCAGGATCAAAGTTTCAGCAAATTTAATTTGCACTGATCAGCGGAAAACAATACATAGTACAGCTTTCACAGACTACTGCAGTGCATTGGCTTAACTAACAGTGTTTCTGGCAAATATATATATCCAAGGGACCATCGGGGTGGGGCCTCTTCTTGATGAGTTCAGTCATGACTCAGTGTGATGAGGTTTGCTGAGCCTCTTGATATTTCATTCATGACTAAGAATGTATTTGCTGAGTTCATGCAGAAAACACTAGTGATCAGCTGAACAGTCAGTGATAGAACTGAACATTCACACTTACATCAGCATCCTTCGATCTGTTTCTTTTTTCCACTACTCAGTAACTCCAAATATGGTATCAGGATTTCCTAGGTATACACATTAAGCTTTATAAGGAAAAATTCATCTTCATATTTATAAAAATTCATATAACAACTAAAAAGATAAATTTCCACGCAATTAAAGTTGTTGGTTGTCATATAATAACAGAGTAATATTTAGTTTGTTTGAACGACTAGCAGACATCTCCCATCATCCCATCCATCCATCCATCCATCTTCTACCGCTTTTCCGGAGGTCCGGGTCGCGGAGGCAGCAGTTCAAGCAGAGAAGCCCAGACTTCCCTCTCCCCAGCCACCTGCTCCAGCTCTTCAGAGGGGATACCAAGGCGTTCCCAGACTAGCTGGGAGACATAGTCTCTCCACCGAGTCCTGGGTCTGCCCCGGGGTCTCCTCCCAGTGGGACGTGCCTGAAACACCTCAAGTGGGAGGCGTCCAGGAGGCATCCTAATCAGATGCCCATACCACCTCAACTGACTCCTTTCAATGTGGAGGAGCAGCGGTTCTACTCTGAGCCTCTCCCGGATGACTGAGCTCCTCACCCTATCTCTGAGGGTGAGTCCAGCAATCCTACGGAGAAAGCTCATTTCAGCCGCTTGTATCCGCGATCTCGTTCTTTCGGTCATTACCCAAAGCTCGTGACCATAGGTGAGAGTAGGAACGTAGATTGACTGGTAAATCAACAGCTTTGCCTTAGAACTAAGCTCCCTCTTCACCACAACAGACCGGTACAACGTCCGCATCACTGCAGATGCTGCTCCAATCCGTCTGTCGATCTCTCGCTCCATTTTCCCCTCACTCGTGAACAAGACCCCAAGATACTTAAACTCCTCCACTTGGGGCAGGAGCCTGTCCCCAACCCGGAGAGGACAATCCACCTTTTTCCGGCTGAGGACCATGGACTCGGACTTGGAGGTGCTGATTCTCATCCCAGCCGCTTCACACTCAGCGGCAAACCGTCCCAGCAAGAAAGATCCCCTCATGGATCGTCACCTTATCGTGGTGGGGGGGTTTGCGTGCCCCAGTGATCCCAGGAGCTATGTTGTCCGGGGCAATTTGCCTCTGATAGGGTCTCCCAAGACAAACTGGTCCTGGGTGAAGGGCCAGACGAAGAACGATCCAACAGACTCTCATGATAAATTGTATATCAAGGATTCAGTGTACCCCGCCCGGTATGGGGTTACCGGGGCCCCACCCTGGAGCCAGGCCTGGGGGAGGGGCTCGAAGGCTAGCGTCTGGTGGCCGGGTTTCCACCCATGGGACCCGGCCGGGCTCAGCCCGAAGGAGTTACATGGGTCCGCCCTCCAGTAGGTTCACCACCTGCAGGAGGGATCATGGAAGTCCGGTGCTATGTGGATTAGGTGGCAGTCAAAGGCGGAGACCTTGGCGGACTGATCTCCCATCATCCCACATCACTAAACTGTAATCGTGTTTAGTTAGTAAGATTTTATTTTTCATATGAGTAAGGAACTGTTTAATGTAAAGTGGCAACCTTTTTCATAAATTTGTAGCTTTTCTTGTGAACTTACATTTTTTAGTATAAATATGCCACTCTATACTTGTCAAATTTGAAGTTTATTTTCCTTGAAGGAGCATTCATGATTTTTATCCATCACTGGATGTTGCACTAGAGCTTCAGACAGCTAACAGTCTGTTAGGAGATGTTAAAATATGAGGGACAATGCGAACTGCCTTGGTGGGTGCTGTGCTTTCTAGTTGTGTACTATGACAAAGTTATTAATGGTAAAAACCTTATTAATGGTAAAAACCTAAGTTTTCTGATGCTTTCTCCTCAGTCTTCATACTCGCAGCTGCTCGCGGCCACCTGTTTGTCTAAACTGGTGTCTCGGACCAGCAACCCTTTACCCCTCGAGCAACGCATAGACATCCGTGAGTATCTCTCTCTCTCTGACATTTTTGAATTGTGCAATAAAGGGATTTTTAAATCTCTCTCTCTCTCTCTCTCTCTCTCTCTCTCTCTCTCTCTCTCTCTCTCTCTCTCTCTCTCTCTCTCTCTCTCTCTCTCTCTCTCTCTGAAAGTTTAAATAACATCTGACAAATGACTCAGACTTTCTTTTCTTCATCAGCGACTTGAATGATGTTTACCCATGCAAGCCACTATATACTTATTAAGTATTGTACAGTTGTTTTTCATTTTCAAAAGCGGACTTAAGACTTTTCTTGCTCTTTAGTTTGTCATTAAAAGATAAACATATTGGCCCTCATTTATCAAAATTGTGCACAAATGGGCACAAATCCAGGTATATAAATGATTGTAGGATAAGTTTCATGCAGGGCTAGGCGATATGAAAAAAAATTCCAGTCACGATAATTTATTTCTTTATTTTCCATATTGAGATGCGCGTGACACACACACACACACACACACACACACACACACACACACACACATGTGAAAAAGTGTTTGCTCTCTTCCCAATTTCTCATTTTTTTGTACGTTTGTCACATTTAAATGTTTCAGATCCTCAAACAAATTTAAATATTAGACAAAGATCACACTAGTAAAAACAAAATGCAGTTTTTAAGTGAAGGTGTTTATTATTAAGGGTAAAAAAAAAATCCAAACCTACATGGCCCTGTGGGAAAAAGTGATTCCCCCCCCCCCATTAAAACATAAATTCACTAAAGCTGAGTTCAATTTCTCTTGCCACATCCAGGCCTGATTATTGCCATACCTGTTCTCAATCAAGAAATCATTTAAATAGGACCTGCCTGACAAAGTGAAGTAGACCAAAAGATCCTCAAAAGCTAGACATCATACTGTGATCCAAAGAAATTCAGGAACAAATGAGAAACAAAGTAATAGAGATCTGTCAGTCAGGAAAAGATTATAATTCCATTTCTAAAGCTTTGGGACTCCAGCGAACTACAGTGAGAGCCATTCTCCACAAATGGCGAAAACATGGAACAGTGGTGAACATTCCCAGGAGTGGCCAGCTGACCAAAATTACCCCAAGAGTGCAGCGACCATTCATCCAAGAGGTCACAAAAGACCCCACAACAACATCCAATGAATTGCAGGCCTCTTGTGGCCTCAGTTAAGGTCAGTGTTCATGACTCCACCACAAGAAAGAGACTGGGCAAAAATGGCCTGCATGGCAGAGTTCCAAGACGAAAACCACTGCTTAGCAAAAAGAACATAAAGGCTCATCTCAGTTTTGCCAGAAAACATCTTGATGATCCCTGTGGCGGTTTGGGAAACCCCCCACAAACAGACTAAGGACAGACAACTCGCTACTCCTGGTTTTTTCCGCTACACTACTGTGATAATTTTTTTGTTTTGTTACTTATTTGTACCCGTAGGTAGACTTGGTTTGCAGTCTGGTGACAAGCCACCGGCTGCTGGTCGCTGCGTGCGCGAGCGCCCTAAACCTACATGTTTTTGGTGTGCGGGAGGAAACCGGAGAAATCCCGGAGTAAACCCGCGCAACACGGGGAGAACATGCAAACTCCACACAGCTCACTGTTGGTCGGGGGCTGGGATCGAACCCACGATCTCATGATCCCCGCGGTCCCCCGGCCGAGGGTAAAACTGTGCTGCCACAGTGCTAAACCACTGCGCCACCGTGCAGCCCCAGATAATGTCACCTTTCATGTATTGTGTTCATGCGTCCTGTCCTTACTGTGACCTAGAGACTCAGATCAATATGTAGATGTGCCTGTTAACCCCTTTGTTCTGCACCTAGAGCACAGTCTAGCAAATCTGCCTATTGTGATGTATGCCTCTCAAATGCAAATGCCATACTCCCTGCTGTGAATGCCTTTGATGCATTGTTTGTAACTGGTATTTAAGCTGACTGAAATCCATGCTCTCCCTCTCACTCACACTTCAACCTCTGCTGCAGGACACAGACTTTGTGTCCGCCTCTCCCCTCTTCACTGAGAGCCTGAGGAATTCGGCTTCAGCCTGCTCACGCTATGGGCTGGAGCCGAGTTCCCGTGACGGCGGTATGATATAATAAAACTCTACTTAAAACCTCCAACAACGCCGCTTTATTTCATGCCGCCGCATCCCCATGATTTTTGGGGAAATACTCTGTGGACTGACGAGACAAAAGTTGAACTTTTTGGAAGGTGTGTGTCCCATTACATCCAGCGTAAAATTAACGCAGCATTTCAGAAAAGGAACATCATACCAACAGTAAAATATGGTGGTGGTAGTGTGATAGTCTGGGGATGTTTTGCTGCTTCAGGACCTGGAAGACTTGCTGTGGTAAATGGAACCATGAATTCTGCTGTCTACCAAAAAATCCTGAAGGAGAATGTCCGGCCATCTGTTCGTGACCTCAAGCTGAAGCGCACTTGGGTTCTGCAGCAGGACAATGATCCAAAACACACCAACAAGTCTACCTCTGAGTGGCTTAAGAAAAACAAAATGAAGACTTTGGAGTGGCCTAGTCAAAGTCCTGACCTGAATCCGATTGAGATGCTGTGGCATGACCTTAAAAAGGCGGTTCATGCTGGAAAACCTTCCATTGTGGCTGAATTACAACAATTCTGCAAAGATGAGCGGGCCAAAATTCCTCCACAGCACTGTAAAAGACTCATTGCCAGTTATTGCAAACACTTGATTGCAGTTGTTGCTGCTAAGATTGGCCCAGCTAGTTATTAGGTTTAGGGGGCAATCACTTTTTCACATGGGCCATGGAGGTTTGGATTTTTTTTTCTTCTTAATAATAAACACCTTCATTTAAAAACTGCATTTTGTGTTTACTTTTATCTTTTTCTAATATTTAAGTTTGTTTGATGATCTGAAACATTTAAGTGTGACAAGCATACAAAAAAATGAGAAATCAGGAAGGGGGCAAACACTTTTTCAAATCACTGTTTCTGTCAAGCTTAAAGGTTCCTTTTTACTGCTGAGATGTGAAGCTGTCACAAGATTAGTTTTAAATATTTATTTTCTGTCAGAAGTTGAGCCTTGTAAATGTAGTATAGAACATTATACTGTACTGTTTTTCAAATAATTATAAAACATTTTAAACTAGAAAAGCACTCGGAGAGCGCAGACCTCCCCCCAAGCGCCACAGTTCCCCCCATACAGTGTTGACTGTAACATATGTAACATATGTTTACATATGCTAGTCATATGTAAACATATGACTAGCAATTGGATTGACAATGATAGGATTAG
This sequence comes from Pholidichthys leucotaenia, assembly GCA_020510985.1. Taxonomy (NCBI): domain Eukaryota; kingdom Metazoa; phylum Chordata; class Actinopteri; order Cichliformes; family Pholidichthyidae; genus Pholidichthys; species Pholidichthys leucotaenia. The sequence goes on from CM035850.1 coordinate 131,232,836, forward strand.
TGGTTCAGTAGTTATTCACGAAAATCGCATTTTCCGTAATGGCGGTTTTCTTGTGGAAGGTGATCCGGATCACCACCAAAATCTAATCATCTGTAGGATACCCCATTTCTGACAATCTGTGAAAATTTCATGAAAATCTGTCCATAACTTTTTGAGTTATGTTGCTAACAATCAGACAGACAGACAGACAAACCAACGCCGATGAAAACATAACCTCCTTGGCAGAGGTAAATATAAATATTTTATAATGTTCTGCTCACCAACTTACCGATAGCTGAGTGAAGTACATGTCCAAAGCACTGCAGCCATGTCCACTTGTTTAGTGATGTGGCCTTCACGATACAGCAGGGAAAAGAAGTGTTGAACACGTCAACATTTTTCTCATTAAACATATTTCTGATGGAGCCATTGGATGGAGCCATCCATACATACAAAGAAATCAAAGCAACTGTGTTCACAAAACAGTTATATTTAATAAAGTGGAATGACCCAGGGAATAAGTATTGCGCAAATTCTTTAAATTGCGCAAATTCTTTAAAAATCAGACAATGTGATTTTCTGGATTTTTTTTTCTCATTTTGTCTCTCATAGTTGAGGTATACTTGGGATGAAAATTGGAGACCTCTCTCATCTTTTAAGTGGGAGAACTTGCACAATTGGTGGCTGACTAAATACTTTTTTGCCCCACTGTAGCTATAAGTGGAAAAAGTCAGAAATATACTAGAAAGAAAGCTGTAAGTTTGTGGAAAACATACTAGATTTATGTGTGTGGGGGGCGGGGGGGGGTCACATTCACAAGAAAAAACGGTGTAGAAGAGAGTATAAAAACAGCACTGAGACTATTTTTGGCAGCAGTGGTGAGTTTGATTTAAATTTATTTCTAATATTAAGTTTTTCTGTCACCAACTTTCCGACAGCCACAGTGGCCTGCCATCGGAGGTATGCATTTTAAAAAGTAAAGGTTTGTAGTTAATTGGTGAAGAGTGGCAACAAAATAATTAACAGTTTGGAGAATATCCTCAAATTAATGTACAATTGAATAGTTGAAACCACTTGCCCACACTACAGTGACACTATGAAACCGGGGCAGATGTCTCCGCTGCTTTCATCCACAGCTCATTGTGAGAGGTGGGGAGCAGTCAGGAAAAAAAAATAAAAAATCTGCCATCTTTTTTCGTTGATAATTTGCCTGAGATACAGTCACAGAAATTTGACCCAGTCTCATCACTGGCTGAGGCCACCATGTCAGGAACAGCTGGACAAAGAGCTCTCGATTTGCGGGGGGGGGGGGGGGGAATTATGCGAGGGGGGAAAATGGACATTCACACGAAAAAATAGGACAAGCCAGCTGCAGTTATTGGGGTTGCTTGGCAACCTCCAGTCGGCTGTCTATAGTCAGATTATAGTGACAATCCTATACAGTACGTGCACGCACATGAGCAAACATTTGCATTCGTTCTATTCCGCAGACCACCTCTTCCAACCGTTCCAAAGCTGGGGGAAGGTGCCGTTCTGCAGAATGGCAGGGAGCGATCACACTGACAAAGGTTCTGTACTTTAGGGGTCAAACCTCGGTCAGCACAGAACCAGCACTACAGTGAGAGTAGGCCCTTAAAGTGTGCCGGGGGGTTCACACATTTTGCTCTGAAATGCTCTACTCACTGGACTAAAGCATATTAAAACTGGTAGGAAGATACACATCCCTCCGAGATTTTGCTATTAAATATTGATCATGGTGTACTTTTAGTCTGATGGGCTGGTGAGAGAGGTGTGTGCAGCTGATGATTTGGCGCCATGGATGCTGCGACAAGATACGCTGACCGTTGAAAACATTTTAGCCCCGAGGATGCTGAGTGGATTAAACGGTGGACTTTATAGAAAATTAACAGAAAATAGTCATTCACAGCAGAAAAAAAAACGTATTTGGTGGACACATAGCCTTATTCTTTAAAATAAAATTGTTAAAACCCTCATGCAAATATACAAGGCAGACACATCATTTAAAAGGCTCAGTATCATTTTTTGATATGATGGAATCATTCTTCCACACAGCCACGTTTCTCTTCTTCGCCTCAAGTCCACACTAGCTTGAAAACTTGCGTACATGAGCTCATACCTGTTGTGGGATTTGAGCATATCCTACGATCACAGCCAGATAGATAAATACTGATCTCTGCATTGAAATTACCGTATCACTGGCTTTCTGTCTTGCGCACATTTGATAAATGAGGCCCACTGAGAATGTAACAGTGCATGTGTGCTGTTCCAGTATGAGTATTCATTACAGAAGTGTTTTATTTTGAAAATGCAGGACTCCCCGATACTTAACTTTTTTTTTTTTTTTTTTTTCCATTCTAGGAAATTATGTGCTGAACTACCTGGCAACAAGGCCAAAGTTAGCAGCATTTGTGACCCAGGCTCTGATCCAGCTATATGCCCGGATCACCAAGCTGGGCTGGTTCGACTGTCAGAAAGACGACTATGTGTTCAGGAATGTCATCGCTGATGTGACGCGATTTCTACAGGTGAGTAGTTCATACAAGCAACTGGACTACATTATGCGATTAACATACCCACGCTTTCTTTACATTACCTGCAGTAGGGCTGGGCAGTGTGGCCTAAAATTCATATTGCGATATAATTTGAAGTAACACCAACAGGATATGTTGTGATAAATTCTTCAGTATATCACTGTTGTTATCCCAGATTTAACTGTAATATTAAGATACCTACAAACCCAGATGAGTTGTAGCTCTATTGAAACTGCACCAGAGTAGACAAGCTTTGTTTAAATGAGAGAAGGAAACTGTAGTAACTCAGAATTTAGCATTTATAGTTACAATTTTTCACATTGCCTGGTATATTCAAAATCTCTACCATTAGTAGGGGTGAGAATTGTGAGGGACCTTTCGCTTCTGATGGCAGTACTTGGGTCACAATACGATCCTGTCACGATTCAATGATAATCACGATATTGCGATCTCGATACCATAGCTTTCAAGTTTTTTTTCACCTTATTCAACGTCAAATCATGTCCCAAAATAAAACTGTTAACATCGCTTTCATATAATAAAGTATTCTTGGGGCTTCATTTTCCGTGGTGACACGTCTCTGCACACACGGAGGGTGGTGGATGGCGTTGTTTGGAAGATTCCCACTCCAGCTACGTTTATCTGACTCTGTGGGCTCAAGCAGCTTTCTGTTGAGTTTCAATTCAACTGCTTTTTAATGGCAAGTCTGATATTTTTAAATTTAATCTTGTGTTTTAGCTTGTTTTTGTATTTTTAAAATTATTTTTATCTATCAAATTACTTTTATTCTATTTTATTGTACAGTGCTTTGTGATTATATGTCTCTGAAAAGCACTTCATAAATAAACTTTACTTTTTCTCCGAGCGCTGCTCGCAAGTGCCATGTCGTTGTGGTTTTAGCTTAGCCATTGCTAACACTGCTCCGAGACGTGTTTTTTTTTTTTTTTTTTTTTTTATTTAAGTTTTTGTAAAGGGTATACAGGTCATTACAGCATTGCATTGTTTACATTTTCATCACATGTTCCCTTATTTTTTGCTATTTGACAACATTGGTAGGATAATTATTACAACACCCCCTTCTTTTTTTTTAAAGTGAAAGAAAAAGTGAAATTAAAGAGAATAAAATAAAAAAAAAAAACGAACAAACAGAACAGCAAAAAACAGACAAACAGAAAATTAAGTAATTAAAAGTAAGAGCATCTGAGTAGCATTGGAACAAAGAGCGGGACCATTATTGAAATGGTATTTGTCAAAGATTAGATCTAATGGAAGACACATATGCGATCCAGGGTTGCCAAAAGTTCATGAACCCATCCATGTCCTGTCTCAGTGCGAATGTCAACTTTTCCATCGAGTAAATGTCTTGAATCACGTTAATCCAATCTTCAGGTGTAGGACAGTCCTTCAGCATCCATTTTTTAGTTAGGGCTTTTTTACTTGCCAATATTAAAACATTGAATAAGTATTTTTCTCCTCGTCTTTCCAGTGAGTCCGGTAGTAAATCCAAATACAAAGTTACAAAAGAAAAGGGAACTGTTATTTTGAATATTTTCCTCAATATTGTCTGTACATTGGTCCAATATTGGTGGATAACTGGGCATGACCAAAACACATGAAAATGATTTGCAGACTTTTCACCACACAAGCGCCAACAGTTCAACCCCTTATGGGTAAATTTGTTTTGTGCAGGTGTTCCGAAAAATCTTACCAAATTTTTCCATCCAAATTCTCTCCACTGCAGGGATGAGGTACTTTTCCATTGCTGTTTATTTAGCTTTTCCCATATTTCCAATTGTAAAGTGAAATTCCCCTCTTTTTCCCATCTGTCTTTTATATATGATGTGTTGTCTCCTTTTAAGTCTTGAAGACCTTGGTATATTTTAGAAATGTATCTGATCCCTGGGATCCCTTTATATGCCATTAAGAAGACCTTCAGAACACCTGACTGGGCCCTTTCCAAATCCTCCTTTTTAAGTATATTGTTTATGTGGTGTCTTAAGCTGAAAGAACCTGTAAAGATCTTGATTTATTAGACCTTGTTTTTTCAAATCTTCAAAACTTCTTAAAGTTTGCCCCTTAAAAAAATCGTAATATTTTATCAGCCCTTTCTCTTTCCACTCTTTAAATCTAGTGTCTGTTTTATTGGGGGTAAAGTCTTGATCATAGGCAATCCATTGCAGAAGTCGATAGGGCTCTTTAGCTTGATTCTTTCTGACTATCTTAAACCAAATTTTTAGCGGGGTCTCTATCCACGGGTTAGTGTTATTCAAGAGTTTAGGTAAGGCATTGTTCCCTATTATCGCCTGTAGGGGGATGTCACTTGTTATTTGGCATTCGATCTCCTTCCATTGTGCAGTGTAGACTGGGTTACATATCTCTACTATAGTTTTAATTTGTGCGGCTTTAAAATAGTCCCTGATATTTGGCAGCACGAGCCCACCTTTGTCTTTGTTTAGCTGTAGGGTTCTATATCTGATTCTAGGTCTCTTGCCCTGCCATATGAATCTTGAGATCCTTCTGTCCAGTTCTTGCCATGTTTTTTTGGGAGGTGTTTTTTTTGTTTTGTTTTGTTTTTTTTCGTGCAGTGCTTCTTGCGGGTTGTGTGCCATGTCAAGGTCGTCCATTTTTTTTTTTTTAATAAAATCCAATAAAGGCCTGACATTTGAGCTAACTTCACGCTAACTGCTTCCTAATTTTCAAAGCTGGCTGCAAAATCTCAGGAGACAGCTTATGACTTAACTTGACTGGGTGCTTGCTTGGCACCATCTAGTGGACTGAAAATGCAAGTGGTGGAGTACCCAAGAGAGTATGCAACGTTGACATGAATATACATAATTAATAAAACAGTGGTCCATGCATTTAGGGATTGGTGGATCGTTGTTCGTGTCAAGTATCGCAATCCATCACTTAATCGATCTTTTGTCCCACCCCTAACAGTTAGTCAAATTTATATCATCCATATTGTGCACCACTTTTACCAGCCACCCCTTAACTGTCTCGATAAAACTTAAAACTGACATTAGAGATAAATGTTGATCTGTGTTATCCACAAGTCTGGATTCTTGCGCCTTCGTCATTAAACAGTGCAGCAGCATCATTGTAAAATGAAGATTTAACGCATGCCTGGCTTGAGTATGAAGAGTTTTCCCTCTGTTCATCTCTAATCTGTGGTTCTGATGTGTCTCCAGGATAGTGTTGAGCACTGTATCATAGGGGTCACTATTCTGTCCCAGCTGACCAACGAGATCAATCAGGCAAGTCATCATCTCTTCTTGATTCCAGTTTTTAAATGTAACGGATAATAACAGCAGGTCATCTCTGACCTCACGGTTCTGCATCATGCTTATTAAGGCTGAAGGGTTTAGTGGGGGAGGATGTAATTGTGATCCAGATGGGTCTGTTCAACAGACATGTCTGCCTCTAAGGACAGATTGTTAAATGTTAATATTAAGTTAGTTCAGGGCTCTGCAACCTGTGGCTCTGGTGCCACATGTGGCTCTTTTACCCATAGACGGTGGCTCTCTGAGGCCTGGGGGGGTCATACATTTCCAAGAAAAGAAGCAATAAATTTACAAGGAAAAAAATTGCACAGTGATAAGAAAAATATCCTAAAAAGCAGAAAATCTGAAAACTTATGCAAAAAAATCTCAAACTTATGGAAAATTTTTTGCAACTTTCTGAGGAAAACATGCCTACAAATTTGCAAGAAAAAAGTCAAAATTTCTGGAAAAAGTTGAAGTTTGAGAAAAAATTTATATTTTATGTAAGAAATGCTGCAGTTTTATATATATATATATATAATATTTTTACAAAGAAAAACATTTATGAAAAAAACATTCTGAAAATTGAAGGAAAATGTTGCAGTTTTATGAGGGGGGGGGAAACCCACAATTGGCAAGAAAAATAGTCACAAATTCACTTAAAAAGGTACAGTTTTATCAGGAAATGTTTGCAATTTTATATGGAAAAAAGCAGAATTTTTACTTTTAAAGAAGGTAACAATCAGATAAGACAATCTTGTGAGAAAAACAGAAGATTATGACAAAAATATCAAAATTTATGAAAAAAGCTTGTAATTTTTTTGTGGAAAAAAATGTCAAATATATATGGAAAGTCTTCAGTTTTACTCAGTATCTGTTTTAAATTTGCAAAGAAAAATTAAATTAAAACAAAAATTAGTTTAATGAGGAAAACACAATTTTGCATGAAAAAAGAACCATTTTTTTTTGCTAATCAAAAAAATGACAACAATTTTGTGAGGAAAAAGAGAAAAAATTTACAATAAATAAGGTGCAAATTTATGAGAAAAAAGCTCTTAATCCTGATGTTGTCAGGCCAGACTGTAGTTGTAATTCTGCTGTTTTACCTCAGTTTTAGGCTCAAGTAATTTTGTGGCTGCATGCAGATTTTTTTTTTTTTTATATACAAAAATCACTCGCAGTGGTTCTTTGCGTAGTACAGGTTGCTGACCCCTGTATCAGTGGTTGTTTCCTGGCTGTTCTGTTACCATACCTGCTGGCAATTAGCCTTACGCACCGATTGTCACTTCAGCGGTACACTGCATGTGCCTGTCATCTTTAAAATAGGTGATAAGGTTGTGGAGTCGTGGCTTTGGCATTTAGAATTCAGATACATTATACAAATAACATACATCTGGAAAAGCAAAAGTTGCTGTGCTTTTAGCAGTATTTGAGCAACTTGTCCTAGCCTGTAGCCTACAAAACTCAAAGATGTGGCGTTAACATATTCACTTGTGTTTCTTCTTCAGGCTGACACGACACACCCCCTGACCAAACATAGGAAGATTGCCTCATCATTCAGAGACTCCTCCCTCTTTGACATTTTCACACTTTCCTGTAATCTCCTTAAACAGGTTTGTTTTAGCATAAGATGCCCAATCTATTTAGATAAATGTCAACCCAAGTGGGGCAAGTGAACCAAGAATATAAGTATCTACTTGCTATTAACACACTAGGATCTAACTGAAAAAACCTATTATCATTGCCATTAAATGCACCAAAAGCTGAAAAATAGCTTTTAAACAATTAAGTTATTCATTAATAAAACTTAGAAATGTCACTTCAGTTGATTTCTTTTAGCTTGTACTTAAGGTTTGCATTTTTTTGCAGTAATTTAATTGTTTTAGCATTTTTTTTTAGCTCATTCCAGCAAAGCCAAAAGGAGCTGATGTAATAGTGCAATGTCTGTTCATCCAGTCGTCCGTCCACATTTCACGGGAATCGCTACTCGTAGGCAATTTTCTCGATGCTTACCAAACTCACCTGGTGATCCTCCGGTTTGTCTGAATCCAGGTTGAGCTCACCGTCGATGCCAAAGGTCAGGAGATCTGGTCGTTTATGAGTTAATGAAAATTGTTACTCATCCTAGCATTTTTCCCCAGTGTTCAGCAAACTCATGCACAATGATCCTCAGGTGGGTCTGAATCTAGGGTGTGCTCAAAGTCAAAGGTCAGGAGATCTGAGCACTCTTGGGGTGATTCATCAATGAGATACTCTTGTCACTGACAGTCTGGCTATTTTAAAGTAGCACTATGTAACGTTGTGGTTGGTCCAGGTAGGAACGCTGAAAAGACTACAACTATGGCCACCGTGACCTCATTTCCAACAGCCAATCACAGGTGACTAGTTGTAGGAGGCTAAAGTTGTGCGCTTTGATTGGCTGTTGTGACTGAAGACATAGTCACCATAGTTGTAGTCCTATCAGTGTTCGTACCAAGAACAGAGCTGTTGCAGGCGATGTGGGCCCACCCAGGCTAGGGGAAGGAGGTGACATTCACCCGCTCAAAAGTGGATGTACTAACAAAATAATTTCTGAAACATTTTTTTAAGGTGAAAGTCTTACATAGTGTTGCTTTAATAATGTTAAAAGATGCAAAACTTTAAACAAAAAGCGAAATAAATAGAAACAAGAGTCTTGGTTTTCATATACAGTGGGGCAAAAAAGTATTTAGTCAGCCACCAATTGTGCAAGTTCTCCCACTTAAAAGATGAGAGAGGTCTCCAATTTTCATCATAGGTATACCTCAACTATGAGAGACAAAATGAGGGGAAAAAAAATCCAGAAATTCACATTGAAGGATTTTTAATGAATTAATTGGTAAATTCCTCGGTAAAATAAGTATTTGGTCACCTACAAACAAGCAAGATTTCTGGCTCTCACAGACCTGTAACTTCTTCTTTGAGAGGCTCCTCTGTCCTCCACTCGTTACCTGTATTAATGACACCTGTTTGAACTCGTTATCAGTATAAAAGACACCTGTCCACAACCTCAAACAGTCAGACTCCAAACTCCACTATGGCCAAGACCAAAGAGCTGTCAAAGGACATCAGAAACAAAATTGTAGACCTGCACCAGGTTGGGAAGACTGAATCTGCAATAGGTAAGCAGCTTGATGTGAAGAAATCAACTGTGGGAGCAATTATTAGAAAATGGAAGACATACAAGACCACTGATAATCTCCCTCGATCTGGGGCTCCACACAAGATCTCACCCCGTGGGGTCAAAATGATCACAAGAACGGTGAGCAAAAATCCCAGAACCACACGGGGGGGGGGGGGGGGACCTAGTGAATGACCTGCAGAGAGCTGGGACCAAAGTAACAAAGGCTACATCAGTAACAATACGCCACCAGGGACTCAAATCCTGCAGTGCCAGACGTGTCCCCCTGCTTAAGCCAGTACATGTCCAGGCCCGTCTGAAGTTTGCTAGAGAGCATTTAGATGATCCAGAAGAGGACTGGGAGAATGTCATATGGTCAGATGAAACCAAAATAGAACTTTTTGATGAAAACTCAGCTTGTCGTGTTTGGAGGAGAAAGAACACCATACCTACTGTGAAGCATGGGGGTGGAAACATCACACTTTGGGGCTGTTTTTCTGCAAAGGGACCAGGACGACTGATCCGTGTAAAGGAAAGAATGAATGGGGCCATGTATCGTGAGATTTTGAGTGAAAACCTCCTTCCATCAGCAAGGGCATTGAAGATGAAACGTGGCTGGGTCTTTCAGCATGACAATGATCCCAAACACACCGCCCGGGCAATGAAGGAGTGGCTTCGTAAGAAGCATTTCAAGGTCCTGGAGTGGCCTAGCCAGTCTCCAGATCTCAACCACATAGAAATCTTTGGAGGGAGTTGAAAGTCCGTGTTGCCCAGCGACAGCCCCAAAACATCACTGCTCTAGAGGAGATCTGCATGGAGGAATGGGCCAAAATACCAGCAACAGTGTGTGAAAACCTTGTGAAAACTTACAGAAAACGTTTGACCTGTCATTGCCAACAAAGGGTATATAACAAAGTATTGAGATGAACTTTTGGGATTGACCAAATACTTATTTTACCGAGGAATTTACCAATTAATTCTTTAAAAATCATTCAATGTGATTTTCTGGATTTTTTTTTTTTTTTTCACATTTTGTCTCTCATAGTTGAGGTATACCTATGATGAAAATTGGAGACCTCTCTCATCTTTTAAGTGGGAGAACTTGCACAATTGGTGGCGAACTAAATACTTTTTTGCCCCACTGTATACAACATAAATGATTGCAAAAAGTATAACATGAAGCAACATCTTGAATGATCTTCCCTTTAATCATACTGATAGTTTCATGTTTGGGGGAGGGGGGCTTCAAATATCAGTCAAAAAAACAAACATTACAACAAGGACTGCAACTATCACATCAACAGTGGAGAATCAGCAAATCCTCATTATCATTGCTTCTCTGCACAAATGTGCAGAAATATGATGAATGTGTAAATGTTATACTTCCTTTGCCTGCATCAAGGAGTTTTTCAGAATTATCGTATCCCACGTAACAAAGCGTGTTTTCACACCTAAATTTGTTTACTTTGGTCTGAATGAGTTGATAAGTTTACTCATTTTCTCCTTGGTTTGGTTCTCTTTCACACAGACAAAAATTCAAGTGGACCAAATTCTGTCTCGTTAAATCCCGCGAGATTTGCATCAGAATGTTCTCTGTTGAAAGGAGTCAGTTGAGGTGGTATGGGCATCTGATTAGGATGCCTCCTGGACGCCTCTCACTTGAGGTGTTTCAGGCACGTCCCACTGGGAGGAGACCCCGGGGCAGACCCAGGACTCGGTGGAGAGACTGTCTCCCAGCTGGTCTGGGAACGCCTTGGTATCCCCTCTGAAGAGCTGGAGCAGGTGGCTGGGGAGAGGGAAGTCTGGGCTTCTCTGCTTGAACTGCTGCCTCCGCGACCCGGACCTCCGGAAAAGCGATAGAACATGGATGGATGGCTGGATGGATGTTCTCTGTTCTTATTGGTCAGATTTTTTTGCCACAAGAACAGGAAAGATAAACACAGGAAGTAGGATGACTACTGTGCATTTCTGGGGAGAAAATAATATAAATCGTAGCATAATCTATGGGGGTTTTTCATTGCGCTGGTTATTGTTTTATATTACATGCATATACCACTTTCGGCAAATTGTACAGTTTGAAAATGAAGTGCGGCTATGGATGGAAAATAACATGTTAACGTTCATTAATCCTCCAGAACTGTGTCATGCTCAGCCACAGATATTCTTGACGATCTTTCAGGTATGTACAGTGGCATAAAAGGTTTTACCGTTTGCCGCTGGTCCTGTTTTAGTGCGGTCCCTTTCTCACCTGTAGGACCGCACCAGAGTTTGCCAGTTGATTAGAATCGAGACCACCTCTTTCAGGCGGTCTCGACACGGTCGTTTTGGTGCACTCATGAGTGCGATTACTGTGTTCTCACCAGACAAAACGAACTGCACTAATGAAGAAAACAAACTCGAGTTTGATTGAAACAAACTAGAGCCTGTAGGTATGAAAGTACCCAAAGCTGCATAGGGTATGTTTTTGACCCGTCAGTCCATTTGCTTGACATGTCGCCACTCTAGCTTCTACATTTCTGATTGAATTGACTTCAAATTTATGCAGAGGCTTTGACTGAAATGAAAGTTCCATTTGGGGGAGGTGGACTTCTTCATTCTTTGTTGATCACAGTTCTCATTAGGGGCCCCAAACGTGCAGATGTGTGGAGTTGGAGTATGTGAGTTTGCTCACTAAGGTTCTTTCATTAGAACGCCGCTGAAGCAGAGTGATGCATATCTATTGAGGTGTCCGAATGTGGTTGTCAGGGAAAATTATGAAATTGCTATTGTCCAGCCATATTGATCAGTCTGAACTAACTGTTGTGTAATTACAAACATTGTGTCACATTTCAAAAGGTATGTTGTATATAAAGTTTATTCTCGTAGAACCTAAAAACATAACAGAAAACATGGGCATAAGCAATGTATGTTTTAATGTTTAAATCAGTTCTGATTAACTCAGTGGCTGTTAATGTTGACTTGTTTTCAGGCATCGGGGAAGAATCTGAATCTGAACGATGAGTCTCAGCACGGCCTGCTCATGCAGCTCCTCAAACTCAGTTACAATTGCCTCAACTTTGACTTTATAGGAACTTCCACAGATGAGTCGTCAGATGACCTCTGCACTGTACAGATCCCCACCTCATGGAGATCAGGTAGCTGGAGAAGACGGGGAAAGTTTATTTGCAAAGTTAAGGTTGTATATAATAACGGTTCATTTTTTTCCTCCTGCAGCTTTCCTCGATTCCTCCACCCTACAGCTGTTTTTCAATTTATATCATTCCATCCCTCCATCCCTTTCCCCTTTGGTAAGTGGGCTTTGCCATGTGGCTCGAAGACTATGAACAAGCCTTTTCCGCATAGATTTTGAACCTGAAATTTGTGCCTGTGTGTAGGTGTTGTCTTGTTTAGTTCAGATTGCGTCAGTTCGGAGGTCTTTGTTCAACAATGCAGAGCGAGCAAAATTTCTGTCACATCTGGTTGATGGGGTAAAGAGGATATTGGCGAACCCACAGGTAACCATCACATCCGCCTGGTTGACTGATTGCGTGCCTCCATATTGCTAGTATTTTTTTGTTGTTTAGTAGGTTTTATTTGTGTCCCTCAGTGTTTGCCCGATCCAAACAACTACCACGAGTTTTGCCGTCTGCTGGCGAGACTGAAGAGTAACTACCAGCTGGGAGAGCTGGTTAAAGTAGAAAATTACCCCGAGGTCATTCGGCTTATCGCCAACTTCACCGTCACCAGTCTACAGGTGGGTGGTTTGACTGTGTTCATCTGAATCACAGGAAGGCTGGAGCTGACTCTTTCAAATTGCTCCATTCGGTAAACACTGTAAAATGGTGGAGTTAGATTATGCATTTGAGGTACAGTAGAAGTGTCCATAAGTTGAATAGCAAAGGTCCTGATCCTAAACTTTGCAAAGAGGGGAGAAAACCTGCTGGATGTGGTGTACACAACCCATAAGAATGCATACAAACCCTCCCCCCTCTGGGTCTCTCTGATCACATCACCATCTTGCTAAGGCCGGCATACAAACCCAGAGTGAAAGCCATTAGACCTACAAAAAAGCAGGTACGTGTGTGGCCAGAGGGGGCCTTGGATGCTCTGAAATGCTACATAGTCAAATGCGTTGATGATGTTACTCACTGCAAAACCATCACTGTTCGTGGCAAGCAGAAGCCATGGATGACAGCAGAGGTCCACAGACTCCTGAGGGCTCGGGACGCAGCCTTCAGAGCTGGTGACACTGCAGGACTAACACCAGCTAGGGCCAACCTGTCCTGTGGCATCAAGGAGGCAAAACGACAGTACAGCAAGAAAATATCCGAACACTTCAGCAACACCAGAGGTGCACGTTCTCTCTTGCGTGGCATACAGACCCTCACCAACTACAAACCTCCACCTCAGACCTGTGCGAGTTACATCACACTGCTCAACAACCTAAATGACTTCTTTGGCTGATTTGAAGCACAAAACGGCAGACCAGCACAGAAGACCACTCCTCCTCCGGACGAGCAGGCCTTCAGTCTGGATTCGGCCAGCGTGAAGAGGACCCTCTGCAGGATCAATTCACGTAAGGCAGCTGGCCCAGACAACATACCAGGCCGTGTCCTGAAGGACTGCGCAGAGGAGCTCAAGAATGTCCTGGCCAACATCTTCAACATCTCCCTGTCTCAAGCTGTTGTTCCCTCGTGCTTCAAGACTGCCACCATAATACCAGTCCCGAAGAAGTCTGTCCCATCCAGCTACAATGATTACCGGCCCGTAGCACTGACCCCCATTATAATAAAGTGCTTCGAGCAGCTAGTCATCAAGACCACCCTGCTTCCCTCTCACGACCCATTCCAGTTTGCATACAGGTTGAACAGATCCACAGAAGATGCCATTGCTGCTGCTCTCCATCCAGCCCTCACCCACGTGGATTCAAAAAACTTGTATGTGTGCATACTGTTGTTGGACTTCAATTCAGCATTCAACACAATCATCCCCCAGCACCCAATACAAAAACTCAGACACTTAGGACTCAAAACCTCTCTCTGTAACTGGGTGCTGGACTTTCTCACAGGGAGGCCACAGAATGTGCGGGTTGGCAGCAACACCTCCCAGACCATCACACTGTGCACAGGGGCCCCACAAGGGTGCGTGCTCAGCCCGCTGCTCTTCACCCTGCTGATGCATGACTGCGTGCCAGCCTATAACACCAACCACATCGTCAAGTTTGCAGATACATGACGGTAGTGGGCCTCATCACCAACAACGACGAGGCCAACTACAGAAACGAGGTGAGCCAACTGGTCCAGTGGTGTAAAGACAACCTCTTCCTGAACGTGGGAAAAACCAAGGAGATTGTGGTCGACTTCAGGAGGGGTCACACATAGCATCCTCCTCTAGTCATCAATGGTGCAGCTGTGGAGAGGGTGAACAGCACCATGTTCGTGGGAGTGCACATCTCTGAGGACCTCACCTGGACCAACAACACCACATCACTGGCCAAGAAGGCCCAAACTCTCCTCCATTTCCTCCGCAGACTGAGGAGAGCATGAGTCCCACCCCCCATCATGCAGTCTTTCTACCGGGGCATCATTGGGAGCATCCTCACCAACTACATCATAGTTTGGTATGGAAGCTGCACTGCCGCCTGCCAGAAGACACTACAACACATAGTGGATGCAGCCAGCAAGATCATCTGTGCCCCCCTGCCCCTCCCTCTTGGACATCTACCCCACTCGCGTCACCCGCAGAGCCACCAACATCACAGGTGACACCTCCCATCCCCTACACTCCCTCTTCAGCCCCCTGCCCTCGGGGAAAAGGTACCGTAGCCTTCAGGCCTGCTCTACAAGACTGCTGAACAGCTTTGTTTATCAGGCCATCAAGATCCTGAACTCTGTTCACCCCCCCCCCCCCCCCCCGCTTCCCAGACGGTAAAACCTGCACAATAACTACCTCCGATGTTGGCGCAGAAAGACTGGCACACATGCCATATCTGCTGCTGTCTGTATATCACTGCAATACTGATCATGTGCAATCATATCTGTCACTATCTGCACCTACACTACCGCATTGAAATGCACTATGGTTATTCAGCTCTAGCTGTCTGAATATAGGATTGCTGGGTTTATTACCACTAATCATTTACCTAAACTAATCGTTTACCTCTATGGAGGTGAGTCCTTCTGGCTGCCATTGGCACCACGGGTTGCATCACTGTATATAGACTATACATAGACTGGTGCTGTTGCTGTTTGTTCTTGTTTTTATTTTTTTAATCCAGCCTAATTTCCTGTCTTTTTATAAAATGCACACCAATGTTGAGAGAAACGCCATTTCATTTCTCCTGTATGTCCTGCACGTATAGTAGTATTGACAATAAAATCTTTGAATCCTTAAATAACAAACCAAACCACTATCCATCCTCTTCAGTCGACTCCTCCCCACCCAATCAGCTGAACTCCTCCTTTGCCTATTTTGAGGACAGCTTCAATGTAAAAGGTACCACCATCATCACTCATATCAGTGCCAGGTTGAGCAGGCTCTGCAGAGCATTAAGGTGGCCAGAACATCTAGGTGGCCTACCTCAAGGCCAAGCGCACCCGCCCCACATCCGGGAGGTCAGGGTTCAAGCCCTAGCCAGGTCATGCCAAAGACCATATAAAAAAATGGAACTTCCTGCCATCCAGCTTGGTGCTCAGCAAAAATGGAATGGAGGAGGGAGATGTGAGTGGCAGTGACTCCGGAGGTAGAGCAGGTTGTCTAATAACCGGAGGGATGGCGGTTTGAATCCTGCTCTCCCCAGACATCCTGCCATTGTGTCCCTGGGCAAGACACTTTACCCACCTTGCCTCCAGTGTCCATGACACTTGGTGTGAATGTGTATAAATGTTTGGTAGTGGTCGGAGAGGCCACTGGTGTGGATTGGCAGCCATGTTTTTATCAGTCAGCCCCAGGGCAGCTTTGGCTACAGTAGTAGCTTACCACTACCATTGTCTGTGGAGTGAATGAATAATGGACCCATTGTAAAGCGTCTTTGAGTGTCTATGAAAAAGCGCTATATAAATCTGATGCATTATTATTATTAACAGCAGTAAGGCATCTGGTCCAGATGAGATTCCAGGCCGAGTGCTAAAGGCATGTGCACATCAGCTTGTGGCTGTCTTCATTCACACATTTAAGAGGTCACAGTTTCTACCTTCCATCATCTCCATCCCAAAGCACTTAGCTATTACATGCCCAAATGATTACCAGTGTGCTGTATTAACACCAATAATTATTTATACCACACGCAACATTTATACAGAAGCTTCAACTCGTCAGTACCTTAGACAAGTTTGATTTACAGATAAATCTAATGAGGGGTTACATTTTTCCAGTGGGGAACTTTTTAGACTCCATTTTATGTTGTCGTCAGTATAGCTTCTACATTTCTTATCAGATTGATTTCCTATTTATAAAGAAGCTTTGACTCAAATGAAGGGTTCCAGTTTTTGGGAGGGGGTCTTTTTTTGTTGACCAGAGTTCTCATTAGGGGCCCCTGATATGGGGATGTTTTGGGTATGTGAGCTTGCGTTCTTTCATTCAGATGAATTCTTGATGGATTTTTCTTCCTTACATGTATGGAAACTAATCTTACATTTTTTTAACAAAACCTTGCCCCAGCTACCCCACACCTTCAGGTTTTTTTTTAGGGATCGTGTTTGATCTGATACAAACAAGGTACTATGCTTGGGTCAAGAGGAATTTACCTCTTCATAAAGTATCTTAATGTTTTCTTAAATTTGTGTTTGAGTCTGTAAGGCAACCCAGTTTGCGTAGTTGATGTACCCTCCTCATTCTGATCCTGTGTTTCAGCACTGGGAGTTTGCCCCAAATAGCGTTCACTACCTGCTGAGCCTGTGGCAGCGGTTGGCAGCATCTGTCCCCTACGTTAAAGCTACAGAGCCACACCTTCTGGAGACCTACACACCTGAGGTCACCAAGGCCTACATCACATCACGGCTGGAGTCGGTGCACGTCATCCTCAGGTTAGACCACACCTAAAATTCCAATATTTTCTTACACATACACTCGTTCCTTGTTAATGTATTTTCCCCCTAAATTTGCACCTTTTTAACTTCTGCAATTTTTTTTTCTCACAAATTTGCCATTTGTGCCATGTAAATTTGTGGGTTTTTTTATGTTTGTGACTTTTCATTTTTCTTTGTGAGATTTTTTTCTTAAGAAATTTGCAGGTTTCTTTTTTTGTTGTTTTTATAAATGTGTAATTTACACTGCCTATGAAAAGTATTCACCCACTTGGATGTGTCAGCCTTTTATTGCTTTCATAAATGAAATCATGGTCTATATAATTTGGCTTTTTTGGCCAAAAAATTTCCATCGAAAAGCTTCTTTCATGTCAAAGTGAAAACAGATTTTTACAAACTACTGTCCATCAAAATTATATAAGGTTAAGTCAGTGATTTCATAAGTATTCACCTCCTTCAGGTAAGTCAGTATTTAGTAGATGCACCAATCACGGCAGTATGTCTGTGTGGATATGTCTCTATCAGGCTGGCACATCTGGACACTGCAGTTTTTCTCCATTCTTCCTTGCAAAACAGCTCAAGCTTTGTCAGGTTGCTCGGGGATTGGGCATGAACAGCTGTTTTCAAGTCCAGCCACAAATTGGAGATCTGGGCTTTGACTTGGCCACTCCAGGACATTGTCTTTGTTGTCTTTGAACCATTTCTGTGTAGCCTTTACTGTATGCTTAGGGCCATTGTCTTACCGGAAAATAAGTCTTCTCTCAAGTCTAGTTCTCTTGCAGATTGAATCAGATTATCCTCCAGGATTTGGTGATATTTTTCTGCTTTCATGTTCCCCTCTATCTTTACAAGCCTCCCAGGGCCTGCTGCTGAGAAGCAGCCCCAGAGCATGATTTTCCACCACCATGCTTCATGGTGGAGATAGTGTGTTTGTAGTGATGTGCAGTGTTTGGTGGTCGTCAAACATAGCGTCTAGTCTGATGGCCAAAAAACTCAATTTTTGTCTGATCAGACCAAAGAACCTTCTTCCATTTGACCTTGGAGTCCCCCACATGCCTTTGGGCAAATTCCAGATGAGATTTCATGTGAGCTTTTATCATCACTGGATTTCTCTTTGCCACTCTCCATACAGCTTGGACTGGTGAAGAACCTGGGCAACAGCTGTTGCATGTACAGTCTCTCCCATCTGGACCACTGAAGCTCTCAACTCCTTCAGAGTGGTTGTATGCATACCTGCCAACTTTTAAAAGTTGGCAGGACAAAGTCCCCTGAACACCCCACCAGGACAAAGTCCTGGTGGGGTGTTCAGTGGGGCAAAGCCCCCCCAACGCCAAACAAACATTAAGCATTAAATCAAGTTAAAATGTGGCTAACAACCTCATATTTCTTCAACAATCATGTTTCTATTTTTCTTACGAAGAACGTAGAAAGTTTGCCACTGGTGTCACTGGCATTCGACTTGTTTTTTTGTTCCCACATAGTCTTTCACATCGCTGATTCCTCCATGTCCGATCGAAAAATCTTGTCTACACAAAGTGCAGTTGGTGTAATTTTCACCCTTTCTTGAGCGAATAATAATTCCTGGAAATGCTTTGGAGTATTCCTCACGAAAAGACTGTAATTTTCGTTTGGGTTTCACGCTCGTTTGTGTTTTTTCTCCGGCAGATTCCATGATGAAAACGTATACAATGCTGACCTAATTCCTTCGCAATTCCAAATGGAAACAATGGCTCCAGGGATGTGATTTGGGGTTGAGGAAATTATCTGAAAATTTAGCAGGGGGTCTGGGGGACACAGTCCCCAAGTGGGGTCCAGGACAGAGCCCTGGTGTGTGTGTGTGGGGGGGGGGGGGCAAGGGGGGCAAAGCCCCCCGAAGCTCCTGGGTTTTTATGATTTTTAAGTACCAGAACTGTGCTTAAATGACATAAAACAAACAGCTGAATGTCACTTATTACTGTATAATATTGACTTATGTTCCAAGAAGATAGCATTCCTAAAATATTCCAACAAGTATTATCCATCACATGCTTTAACACCTGATCAAATCAAAATCAGTTAATTTTATCTCTTCCATAATAGAAATAAAATTCCAACATACCATTACTTTTTAATAATTTCAGCATTCATTTCAGATCACCAGCTTCAATCTCCATTGAGTCTTGAGCTGTTCATTTTGCACAATCACTGATGTAGCTAAGTCTTAGAAATATTCAAAAGTTATGAGTCAATATCCACTGTGCACTGTCAATTTCAAACTGTTTGGAATCATAAAAGTAATCTAACTAAATTGTTTTGCTATTTTTTTTCTCCTCAACATCAATGTCAGGGCGCTGCGGGAGTTTTGGGGGATGGTTAACTTTTATCACCGTTTCCTCCCCCATACAGCCGTTGTACGCCGCACTCAAGAAACAGAAACCGGCAGACAGAGTCGACTGGACGGGAGCAGGCGTTCTCTGAGGTTAAAACAGCTCTGGCAAACGCTGCACTACTGGCGCACCAAGACCCGGTGGCTCGGATAGCGCTCACTACCGACGCCTCGGACATGGCCATGGGGCCGTCGTGGAGCAATGCGTTGCCGGTTCTTGGCAGCCGCTCACCTTTGTTAGCAGGTCTTTGCACAACAGTGAGCGTAAATACAGCGTGTTCGACAGAGAGTTAATGGCTCTCCACCTGGCCATACGCCACTTCCAGTTCTGGCTGAAAGGGCGCACCTTAGGCTCAGACCTCTCGCACATGCGCAATACACCTACAGGAAGCAGTGCCGATTGCCTTTGTTCTAAATTTAGAACAAACACGATTCCTAGCGATCTTGTGTTTGGAATTGCTTTCGTGTTTTTTTTACGATTTAAAATTTTTGACTGAATTTTTAGTGAAAAAACGTAATTTTGATTAATAAAGCATAACCTGGAATGGAGTCTTGAAAACCGGAACCATTACGGCAAAACCGGAGTAGTTGGCAGGTATGTGTATGTGTCTTGGTGGCCTCGCTCACCAGTCTTCCTCTTGCTCGATTACTTGGTTTGTGAGGATGGCCAGCTCTTGGCAGATTTAGACAAGTGCCGTACTGCTTCCATTTCTAATGATGGATTTAACTGAACTCCGTGGGATGCCCAGTGAGTGGGGAATCTTCTTGTAGCCATCTCCTGTCTTACTTTTCAGTGATCTTTTCTCTGAGTTGCTTGGAGTGTTCTTTTGTCTTCATGTTGCAGTTGTAACAGGAATACTGATGAACGAGAGACTGGACCTCCCAGAAACAGGTGTCTTTATATACTGCAGTCACTTGACACACATTAACTGCACTCAGGTGATCTCCATTTCACTAATTGTGAAACTGCAGGCATCAACTAGCTGGATCTCTGAATTAGGTCAGTCACTTTAGGGGGTGAATACCTATGCAATCATTTACTTTACATTATATGATTTTAATTAATTAACAGTAGTTTGTAAAAATCTGTTTTCACTTTGACATGGAAGAAGCGGGGGGTTCTTTTGCAATTTTTTTTTCTTCCAAAAAGCCAAATTAATATTGACCGTGATTTCATTTATGAAAACAATAAAAGGTTGAAACATCCAAGGGGGTGAATACTTTTTATAGGCATTGTACCTTTATTGAAATTGAGCAATTATTGGGGGAAAGCTAATATATGCATACCAAAATTTGAAAATAAATATCTAAATAAATATTTTGCTACAGCTCTACTGCATTAATTTGTGAATACCATTATGTAATTTCTCCTAAAAGTAAGATGAAACCACGGGACAAGAGTGTATGTCTGTATCACCATTTTACGCAATAGTGTCTATTTTGTCAATATTTAAATCAGAAAAAAATATAAATTTGTTCGAAAAAAATAAAAGTAGAGGTCCCCAATTTTTTTCTTCAAAGGTGCAAATTCAAAGGTTCATTACTCTTGTAAATTGTAACTTTTTTCCCATCTTGTAAATTTAGAATTTAGAATTTTCTTCCTCTAAATGTAAAATGTGTCAGGCCTCTTGCAAATTTGCAACTTTCCCCCAATCACATGAATTTGCAACTTTTTCCCTCCCCTTGTTAATGAGAATGTATCCCCTCATAAATGTGCCTTTTTCCTAGGGTTGTGATTTATGTTTTGTCCGCTTCTAAATTGGGAACTTTATTCTGCATGCATGCTAGATGTCTGGTTTTTTTTTTTTTTTTTTTTTTTTTTGTAACTTAAGATTTTTATTCATTTTTCATTATATATATTGCATTCAGATCACAGTCTACATTTAAAAAAAAAAAACAAAGGGGCTAGAGTAAAAAAGAAAAAAAAAAAAAGGGGGGGGGGACAAATGTTGGAGCATCAAGTTTTTAGTTTCCATCTCTTAATTCTTCTGGTTTTTCCAGCGTCTTTGGTTATTCTTTCAATATCTGTCTCGTTGTTGCACTTTGTAGTGTGTCCATTTCCGCCATTTTTTTTCCCATAGTCCTTCTTGCATTCTTTGTCGATATGTTAGTTTTTCCATCATACGTATGTCCTCAACAATGTCAGTCCATTGCTCTTGGTCAGGAAGAACTTCTGATCGCCATTTTTTTGTGATAGTTTTTTTACATGCAATCAACAAGATTTTAACTAGATATCTGTCCTCAGCCTGTATAACATTGTCTCTTTTAAGATCACATAGGTACATCAAGTTACAGTTCATTGGTATATTATATCCTAATATCCTCTGTATTGTCACATGTATAGATTTCCAGAATGATGAGATTTTGCAGCATTTCCAAAACATATGTGAGTGGTCTGCATTTTGAGCCCCACATCCCCTCCAGCATATAGATTGGGTATTTGTATACTTTCCTTGAATCTGTGGTGTAATGAAAAAGCGAATCAGGTTTTTCCATCCAAATTCCCTCCATGTTCTTGAATTTGTTGACGTGTGTTGTGTTTTCCATATTTCCTGCCAGCTTTCTTCTGTTATGTTTAAATTGAGCTCTTTCTCCCATTTCTCCTTTATATAGTTACTTGAATGATTGTTTGCCATAAGTTTCTGATATAGCTTTGAAATAATTCTTGTTTTATTTCCTGTATATGAGCTTAAAATGAATTGTATAATCTCGCTCACATCTGTTTGGAGGTTATGCCTAATCTTCTTCATATAATAGTCTCTCATCTGCAGATATCTGAAGAATTCCGATCTTTCTAGTTTAAATTTTCTCCTGATGTTTACAAAGCTCCCGAGATCTTTTTTTCCGATATTGCCCCATGCTGTGATTCCCTTGTTCACCAGATTTTTGTATCCCCTATCTTGTTTTGCCGGTTCAAACTGACTGTCAAATGCTACCCATTTCAATAGTTTTATGTCTTCCTTTATATTATACTTTTGTACTATTTTATACCACAGTTCTAAAGTAAATTTAGTGATTGGGTCTATTTGTTTGATTTGCTTATATGCATCTTTATCTCCTATTATGCTTTGTACTGGGAGTCCCTCAATTTCCTTTTCCATTTCTTTCCATTTTGCCTCATATCCCTCGTCGCACCAACATATGATATATCTTATTTGTGCTGAGTAGTAATATTCCTTTAGACTCGGTAGGCCCATGCCTCCTTTCTCTTTTGGTAACTGGAGAGTTTTATATTTCACTCTTGGTTTTTTACCTCCCCAAACAAATCTCGATATCATCCTGTCCCACTTTGAGAATTGGGCATCTGGAATCTCTGTTGGTATAGCCTGGAAGAGGTAAAGTAATCTAGGTTGTATGCTGATTTTGACTGTCTCAATTTTTGAATTCAGATCCATATTTAAGATTGACTATCTATCAATATCTTTTTTTATTTCTTGTTCCAACCTATCATAGTTTGCTTTATAGATTTTGCTTAGATCTTTAGGTATGTTCACTCCAAGGTATTTTATTTCTTTTTGTTTCCAGTTTAGTTTGATCTTATCAGTTATCTGGTTTAGAGGGTTATAGTGGAATGTCAGTATTTGTGTTTTTGTTATGTTTATCTTGTATCCTGATAATTTTCCAAAATTTTCTATCAAGTTCATCATTTCCATTATTGATTCATCTGGTTGTTCAAGGTAAACTATAATATCGTCTGCAAATAGCCCAATCTTGTGTTCCGCCCCCTTTATTGTTACACCTTTTAATTTCTTATTTTGTCGTATCGCTTGAGCCAGTGGCTCTATGAACAGAGCAAACAAGGTGGGCGATAAGCAGCATCCCTGCCTAGTTGATCTTTGTATATTTACTTTGTCTGTTAAGCTACCGTTTATCTTGATTCTTGCCACAGGTTCTTGATACAGCGTCCTTATGCATTGTACTGATTTTTCATTAAATCCAAAGCGTTCCAGCACACTATATAGGAATTTCCAGTTAACCCTGTCAAATGCTTTTTCTGCGTCTAAACTCATTATTACTGCGCTTTTCTTTTCTTTATGTATTTGATTAATTATATGTATTGTTCTCCTGATATTGTCATGTGTTTGGCGTCCCTCTATGAAACCAGTTTGATCATCTTCTATCAATTCCGTCAAGAATGTCTTTATTCGTTTACATATAATTGTTGTATATATTTTATAATCCACATTTAATAAAGAGATTGGCCTATAGTTTCCGCATTGTTCTCTATCTTTCCCTGGCTTTAAAATGACTGAAATAATGGCTTCGTTCCATGATGGAGGTATTTTGTTGTTGTTCAACGTCCAATTAAATGACTTTAGAAGCTGTGGCGTGAGTTCTTCTATAAACAGTTTATAAAACTCAGATGGGTATCCATCACTACCTGGTGATTTACCGTTTTTAAGTGACTTAATCACATCTCTAATCTCTTGTGTTGTTATTTCTGCTGTTAGCTTTTCATTTTGTTGATTTCCTATTGATGGCAAGTCCACTGTGCATAGAAATTTTTTAATATCTTTAGTATTTGTTTCTTCAGGTTGCGAGTATAGTTCTTGGTAGAAATTATGGAATATTTCTTCGATGTTTTCTGGGTTAACTGTGGTTTTATTTGTGGTGGGGTCTTTAATCTTATATACATTATTCATTGTTTGTTGTTTTCTTAACCGTTTTGCCAGCAGTTTTGTGGCTTTTGGTCCCGTTTCATAATATTTTTGCTTTAGATATCTATTTTTCCTTTCAATTTCATCCATTTGTGTTTCTTTTATCTTTATTTTTTCTTCTTTAATTTCTTGATATATTTTTGGGTCATTTGTGCTTTGATGTTTATGTTCTAATTCCCTCAGTCTCTCACATCTTTGTTCATATGCTTCCAGTTTAGTCTTATTTGCTTTTCCTGTTTCAACAATTAATTTTCCTCTTAACACGGCTTTTAGTGCATCCCATAGTATTGTTGGGTCCACTTCTTCATTGTCATTCTCTTGGATATATTCATTTATGTTTACTTTTATTCTTTCTTTCATTTTATCATCATTTAACAGTCCTACATTAAGTTTCCATGTTGTTTGTCGTTTTCTATTGTTTAAATTTATTTCCATGTATATAGGATTATGATCTGATATTTCTGCCCCTCCAATCCAACAATTTCTCACCCTTTGTCTGTCATCTTCATTCATAAGGAAGTAATCTATTGTAGAGTGTACTTTATGGACTGCTGAATAATGTGTATAGTCTTTTTCGAGTGGGTGCAGGTCCCTCCAAATGTCTACCATACCCATTTCTGCCAGTGAGGTTCTTATGAATTTTGTTACATGTTTTTTGTCTTCTTAACACTTGTTGTATCAATTTCATGATCCATGACAGCATTTAAGTCTCCTCCACAAATTAGGACTCCTTCACTGTGTGTTGCTATGAGATCAAACAGATGTTGAAAAAAACCCTTGTCACTTTCTGGTGGGGCATAGATGTTCACTAATGTGATCAGCATTCCATCTATGCTACCCTTTATTATTACATACCTGCCTTCTTTATCCTGGATTTCCTGTTCACATTCAAATTGTATTTTATTTGAGATTAGTATCATAACCCCCCTTTTAGTTCCTCCCTTAAATGAACTGTAGTAGGAGTTCTTATAGCCAAATCTCTTTAGTTTCACATGTTCTGTCTTGCTCAAATGTGTCTCTTGCATAAATATAATTTCGGCTTTTTCTTTCTTGAATTTTCTTATTATTCTTTCCCTTTTAACAGGTGAGTTCAGACCATTCACGTTTAGTGTTATTATCTTAAGATTTTTACCCATAATCATGTTTTTCCATTTTTTTAACTTGTGCTCCTAGCCCCTTTAACAACAAAAATAACACATATTTATATAAAAACACATTAAAAAATCTCGACCTCCGTACTTTGGGCCTTTCTTCTGCCCACTGGTCCCTGTTGGTGGGTGGAGGGAATGTCCTCACCGAGTGTAGGGCCCTCCGTAGACCTGTATTTACTATCCAAGAAATAGTCATTAGTCTAGAAATGTCCAACAAATATCACTTAAACCTCTCCTAGCCGTCTGTTTCTCTTTTACCTTGTCTTCTTGGCCTTCATTTCTTCTGTGTCTTTCTTAATCTTTGTTATAATCTAGGCTTTCAGTTGAAAGCCTTGTAGTCTTTCCTGGGCCCGCTGCGCCACATCTCCCCCCGTCTTTTGCCGTTCACTCGCCTCCACTCCGGCTGTCGTGATGCGTTCAGGGCCGCCGCTGCTCCTACCGTTTCCTCCGGCACGTACACCTCAAGGCCCCGCTCCATCATGTCCTGCGCTGCCTCTCTGGCTGTGTTGTAGGTTCTTACGCCGTTCTCCCAATGAATCCTCATCTTCGTTAGCGGCGTTTGGAATCTAATTTTTTTTTCTTTCAGCGTTTTTTTAATGTTGGCATATTTCTTCCGCTGCTGCACAATTTCTGCCGGGTAGTCATGATCAAAGAATATCTGCTTGTCGCCGATTCGTATCTTTTTTTTTCCACGCTCGTGTCAGGATTCTTTCCTTTACATCATATTTCAGAAAGTTTACCACAACTGACCTGGGTGTAGAGCGTGGGTTCGGGTTCTGTGCTGAGGCTCTGTGCGCTCGTTGAATCTGCAGATCCGCTTCGCTGGGCAGTTCCAGCTCTTTTTTTAAGAACTGATCCATGAATTTCGTCATCGAGTTGCCTTCAATGCCCTCCGGGATCCCGAAGATGCGTATATTGCCCCGTCTGGACCTGCTCTCCAAGTCGGTTACTTTCTCCTGCATCCTCTGCATTTGTGCCGTCAGGGTCTGCAGCTGTTCGCTTGCCTCGCTATTCCAATCTTCCAGCTCTGATATTCGGGCCTGCGCTTCTGTCATACACGCCCGCTGGGAGCGCAGCTCCTCCATGTTTTCTGCTAGCTTGCGCTCCATTTCTCTTCGGAGGCCCATAATTT
The DNA here is from genome assembly GCA_020510985.1 of Pholidichthys leucotaenia. NCBI lineage: Eukaryota > Metazoa > Chordata > Actinopteri > Cichliformes > Pholidichthyidae > Pholidichthys > Pholidichthys leucotaenia. Next base: position 131,259,075 of record CM035850.1, read on the forward strand.
CTTCCTTAATCTCTTTTTTCAGCTCCTCCTTAAGAGCCGCTAAATCCTGTTGTAGCTGCCGTTTGAAGTCTCTCAACTCTTTACCCAAACTGGCGATGCCAGTGTTCATGGTATCGAGTTTTGTGTCCTCCATTTTCTCTGCTGCGGTCACCTCGTTTTTTTGGGCCCCGTGTTCAGCGGTTTCTCCTGCGTTGTTGAAGAGGAATTCTTTAATTTTACTCTGCTTTTGTCCTTGTGCCCGGCTCCTTCGTGTTTTCATCCCTTAGTTTATTGATCCGCTTATGTCGAGTTGGCCATTTACCGATGATTTTTAATCCGGCTAGGGAGAGCTCTCTGTTTAAGCGTTATGTCTCTCCGCCATCTTCCCGGAAGTCCGATGTCTGGTTTTAATTATTACACTTTTATAGTTACAGTTTATTGGTTTATTTGTCAGGGACCATGTACAGAAAAAAAAAAACATTAAACACAGGGTAAAGCTGTTCTGTACCAGATTATAGCATTCTCACTAATTCCCATCTGTAGTCCCTTTTGTTGACCTTTTGAATTTATCACCCCTGCCATTGATGGAGCCATTGATGGACCATGGATGATTGATACCACAGCTTTTGGAACTCTTAAACACTTACTCAATATTTTTTTAGTCCTAATGACGACTAAAACAAAGGCTCGCTCTGAAACTTCCTGAAATAAATAAATAAATAAATAATAAATAAATAACCGGCTGGTGTTTCTTCCTCAGAGATGGGTTAGAGGATCCTCTGGACGACGCTGGCCTCGTCCAGCAGCAGTTAGACCAGTTGTCCACCATCGGCAGGTGTGAATACGAGAAGACGTGTGCTCTTCTTGTCCAGCTGTTCGACCAGGCGGCTCAGACCTACCAGGAGCTGCTGCAGTCCACCAACTCCAGCACCGTTGACGTCACAGTACAGGAGGGTATGCTGGTCAAACACAACACGGCCTTCTGTCTGAGTTCTTTAATAGTCAGCCGTCCTACCAGTTCTGCTGTGTGTCTGCAGGTCGGTTAACGTGGCTGGTTTATATCATTGGGGCTGTGATTGGTGGACGGGTGTCATTCGCTAGCACAGATGAACAGGATGCTATGGATGGAGAGTTGGTCTGTCGGTAAGATGACACCTACTCAAATAACTTCAGTTCGTAACCCACTCAGGTGTGGGTGGCGTTTTTATATATGTGTCTCTTTGTTTTCTGGATTCTAAAAATAGAACAACTGCAGATCTCTACGTCAAACTTGGTCCAGGAGTAGAAAATGCAAAATACTAAACAAACGCTCATTTTGAGGTCGAAAGATCAAAGTGAAAGGATTGGTATGGGCTTGCTCCTGTTAGTTTTTGAATACGAAACATGGGAGTGCCACAAATTCTATTGAGGATTTGCAAGTAATGTCAATGGTCATGTGACTCACCACATTGACAGGCAAGCTTTGTGAAAGGAACAGTGACGGAAAAGGTTTATCATGGCATGTGACAACATTATCCAAATTTATCGCAAAATCTATTACTAAAAATCATCTGGAGTACTACAGAAAGAAAACGGGTGATTAAGTGGGGCTCTCTCTGCCTTGTTCCAGAAAGGCTTGAAGCAAGGTGGAAGCTGTCATTTAGCTGAGCAGGCTGTATGCTTCATCACTCTATATATAATTCAAGAAATCTTTGTATGTCTGTCTCGACCATAGGACTCGCTAAAAGATCATAGGATTCACCTATGATGTGCCTATGATGTCTATATGACATCATATAGACACTATAGTATGGAGTGATTCAAGAAAATCTGTGTGTCTCTGTGACCAATGGCAGGCATCACTCACGATCATAGGACATCAAAGGAAGACATCACTCACAATCACAGGATTCGCTATGACATCAAAGATCAAGGGCAGGCATCATTCACACTCACTCACGATCATAGGACATCAAAGGTCAAACGCAGGCATCACCTATGATCATAGGACCTGCTATGACATCATCAAAGATCAAAGGCAGGCATCACTTGTGCTCACTCACGATCATAGGACATCAATGGTCAAAGGCAGGCGTCACTCACGATCATAAGACTCACTATGACATCATCAAAGATCAAAGGCAGTCATCACTCATGATCATAGGACATCAAAGATCAAATGCAGGCATCACTTATGATCGTAGGACTTGCTATGACATCATCAAAGTTCAAAGGCAGGCACCACTCATGCTCACTCACGATCATAGGACATCAGTGATCAAAGGCAGGCATCATGATCATAGGACTTGCTATGACATCATCAAAGATCATAGGACTCACTATGACATCAAAGATCAAAGGCAGTCATCACTCATGGTCATAGGACTCCCTGTGACATCTTCAAAGATCATAGGACTCACTATGACATCAAAGCTCAAAGACAGTCATCACTCACGGTCATAGGACTCGCTATGACATCATCAAAGATCATAGGACTTGCTATGACCATCAAAGATCAAAGGCAGGTATCACTGAATGAGTGCTGACGCGTTTGCTTACACCTGCTTTCTACGGGCATGCACAGGTATGCACTAGTTTTAATAAAAACGTAATTAATAGTTAAAGAGTGGCAACAATATATGTAAAAAATGAATCGTTTGTAAATTAAATTGAGGTTATTTTCCTATTGAATAGTTGAATAGTTGGCTATAAGTGAGACACAAACAGCGCATCCAGACAGATTCCTCATCACAGCAGGAGACTTCAACCATGCAGATTTAAAGGTCCTCCTACCAAACCTACATCAGCATGTAGACTTTACAAGAGGAGACAATTTGCTGGACCCGGTGTACGCCACTCATAAGAAAGCTTACAGAGCCCCCCGTCCCCGGGTCTCTCTGATCACATCACCATCCTGTTAAGCCCGGCATACAAACCCAGAGTGAAAACAGTCAGACCAAGAAATAAGCAGGTATGTGTGTGGCCAGAGGGGCCCTCTGATGCTCTGAAAGACTGCTTCAGCACTACAGACTGGGATATTTTCAAGCATGCAGCCAATTACAGTGAACACACAAACCTAGAGGAGTACACTGAGGTTGTTGTGGCATACATAGCTAAATGCATTGATGATGTCACTCACTGCAAAACTATCACTGTTCATGCTAACCAGAAGCCATGGATGACGGCAGAGGTCCACAGGCTCCTCAGGGCTCGGGACGCAGCCTTCAGGGCCGGTGACACTGCAGGACCAACAACAGCTAGGGCCAATCTGTCCCGTGGTATCAAGGAGCCAAAACAACAGTACAGCAAGAAAATATCCGGCTACTTCAGCAAAACCAGAGATGCATGTTCTCTCTTGCGTGGCAAACAGACACTCACCAACTACAAACCTCCACCTCAGACCTGTATGTGTAACACCAAACTGCTCAACAGCCTAAATGACTTCTTTGTCCGCTTTGAAGTGCAGAGCAGCACTTCAGCACAGAAGACCAGTCCTCCTCCGGACGAGCAGGCCATGAGTCTGGATCTGGCTAGCATGAAGAGGACCCTCTGCAGGATCAGCCCATGCAAGGCAGCTGCCCCACACAAATATACTAGGTTGCATCCTGAAGGACTGCGCAGAAGAGCTCAAGAATGTCCTGGCCGACATCTTTAACATCTCCCTGACTCAAGCTGTTGTCCCCACGTTTCAAAACTGCCACCATAATACCAGCCCCAAAGAAACCCGTTCCATCCAACTACAATGATTACTGGCCCGTAGCATTGACCCCCATTATAATGAAGTGCTTCGAGCGGCTAGTGATGCAGAACATCAAGTCCATCCTGCCTCCTTCCCACAACTCATCCCAGTTTGCATACAGGTCAAACAGATCCACAGAAGATGCCATTGCTGCTGCTCTCCATCCAGCCCTCACCCACCTGGACTCAAAAAACTCATGCGTGCGAATGCTGTTCTTGGACTTCATTTCAGCATTCAACACAATCATCCCCCGACACCTCAGAATCAGAATCAATCACCTAATACAAAAACGCAAGACACTTGGGACTCAAAACCTCTCTCTGTAACTGGGTGCTGGACTTTCTCACAGGGAGGCCACAGAACGTGCATGTTGGCAGCAACACCTCCCAGACCATCACATTGAGCACAGAGGCCCCACAAGGGTGCGTGCTCAGCGCGCTGCTCTTCACCCTGTTGACCCATGACTGCGTATCAGCCTACAACACCAACCACATCAGGTTTGCAGACGACTCGATGGTGGTGGGCCTCATCACCAACAACGAGGAGGCCAACTACAGAAACAAGGTGAGCCAACTGGTCCAGTGGTGCAGAGACAACAACCTCTTCCTGAATGTGGGAAAAAACTAAGGAGATTGTGATTGACTTCAGGATGTCATCGATGGTGCAGCTGTGGAGAGGGTGAGCAGCACCAAGTTCCTGGGGGTGCACATCTCTGAGGACCTCACCTGGACCAACAACACCACATCACTGGCCAAGAATACTCAAACTCTCCTCTATTTCCTCCACAAACTGAGGACATGCGCACAATTATCCAGCGTTCCGGAAATAGTAGAGGAAGAAACAACTTCTGATGTAAACAAACCCCGCTTCGTGTCTCTTTTTGAAACAGTCCTGTATTGTGTTATTCAGACTGTACTTGTCCTTCTGCTTGTCTCCGTAATGAAGCTACAAGTCCAGCAGTACATACTTCTGCATATGATAAACAGAGGGAGACAGAAGGACAATACAGACCAGTTTTGTTTTACCCCCGCCACGTCTTACGCTAGCTGCTGTAAAGGCAGAAATACGTCACGTCGACATGTGGCTGATGTACAGACATGCGCAGTAAGCATATTTTCTGCCCAAGCTTCGGAATAAGTGTTTATATGCACACCAATTGAATTAACAATCGGCATAACCCACCCGTCTCAATCGGAAGGAAATTTTGATCTGAATGAGTGTGATCGGGTCAGAATATTCAGATTGCCGTGTTTACATGAAGCATTTTTATTCTGATCAGGCTTTTAATTCGGTTACTTGTGTCCATGTAAACATGGCTACTGAGAGCATCCTCACCAGCTGCATCACAGTGTGGTATGGAAGCTGCATCGCCTCCTGCCGGAAGACACTACAACGCACAGTGAAAGCAGCCAGCAAGATCATCGGTGCCCCCCCCCCCCCCCCAAGACATCTATCTCACCCGCAGAGCCATCAACATCACAGGCGACACCTTCCACTCCCTCTTCAGCCCCCAGCCCTTGGGGGAAAAGGTACTGAAGCCTCCAGGCCCGCTCCACAAGACTGCTTAACAGCTTTGTTCATCAGGACCCTGAACCCTGTCTGCTTCCTCCCCCCTGGACGATAACACAATCACCCGCACAATAACTACCTCAGCTGGTGGCACAGAAACACTGGAACACCGACAGTAATACATTTGCTGCTGTATGTCTCTGCACTTTAACCGCAGCCATTTGCACAAATGCCATATCTGCTGCTGTCTGTCTGTCATTGCAATACTGATCATATGCAGTCCTATCTGGTACTCTCTGCACCTACGCTACTGCATTGAACTGCAACTATGGGTATTACATCTCTAGTTGTCTGTATATAGGATTGCTGGGTTTTATCATTGTTAATCATTTATCTCTATTTGCACTGTGGGAGGTCTGGGTCTGTCTTTTTTCACCATTTAACTACAGGTTGCATTACTGTAGACTGCTGCTGTTTTCTTTTTTTTCCAGCCTTATTCCTTTTTCTTTTTATATTGTGCACACCACTGAAGAGAGAGAGATACTCCATTTCAATTCTCCTATATGTCCTGTATGTATAGTAGTACTGACAAAATCTTTGAATCTTGAAACCGCTTTACCCACACTCTTCAATGACTATTCAGCCTCCCGGTGCTGTTCGCATTTTTATTTTTTCACCTTCCCAAGTTTATATTGTACTGCTAGAATATTTTTTTCAAGTCATGGATCATATCAACACCAGAGCTTACTGACTGGCACCCAGAACAAACAGCTTGTCTGCCCCATTTCTTGGCAATGAAGCCTCGTTGTTTCAGCTATTCAGTAGGAGAATATCCTAAATTTAATGAACAGACATAAGCAGCCTCAGCCAGCTGGAGGCAGAGAGTGGTCGAAAAAAAAAAAATCCTGCCAACTTTTTTTAGTTGATCATTTATTTAAAATATACACACATAAATATAAACTTAACTCGGTCTTGAGTTGTAAAGCTTTCTCACCTACCTTACCACAGTTCAAAAAAAAAAATAACCTGCCTAATCTCCTGTGTTTGCTGATTTGCCTGTATGAAAAATATCCATGGCTAGTCTTGCTTTTCTTTTTTGAGGTGAATCTGTATGTTTAAACAACTAGGGAACATAGTCAGGTCCCTGCCTAATAAAACACCAAATACAGACGTGGACAAAATTGTTGGTACCCCTCTGTTAATGAAAGAAAAACCCACAATGGTCACAGAAATAACTTGAATCTGACAAAAGTGGTAATAAATAAAAATTCTATGAAAATTAACCAATGAAAATCAGACAGTGCTTTTGAATTGTGGTTCCACAGAATTACTTTAAAAAACAAACTCATGAAACAGGCCTGGACAAAAATGATGATGGTACCCTTAACTTAATATTTTGTTGCACAACCTTTTGAGGCAATCACTGCAATCAAACAATTTCTGTAACTGTCAGTGAGACTTCTGCACCTCTCAGCAGGTATTTTGGCCCACTCCCCATGAGCAAACTGCTCCGGTTGTCTCAGGTTTGAAGGGTGCCTTCTCCAGACGGCATGTTTCAGCTCCTTCCAAGAACAGAGCTGTTGCAGGCTAAGTGATATTCAAAGTGACAGTCAAAGGTTGTTGAACCATCAAACTAATTTTGGGAAAATTATTTTGATTGGCTCAATACTTTGTGGTAAATGTACGCTGCGGCTGAGCAGAGATGATAAAACTGTTAATGTTGCCTGTCTGTAGAAATGTCCACTGAACATGAGAGTATTATTCATCACGTGTCACTTTTTTAAAGACTGAGTCAGGTCAGTCAAAAATGTTGGAGATAGGGGTCAAGTCTTAAGTCATGTTTTTAGTGATGCGATTTCAAGTCATCAAGTCAAGTCCCCATCTCTAAAGTTAGCCTTTTTTATGTTAATTTGAAACTTTTACTTTTGGAGCTAGGGTCTAGTTTCATGTATTTTATTTGCATAACTTGGTTATAATGGGGCAAAATTGATATTGAAGAAGTGCAAATTCAGTGTCATATTGATATGTAATATTGAGGTTAATATCAATGTATACAATATTGCCTCATCAATATTTCAAATAGAAAGTATATAAACATCTCCTTACAGCTCTATATATTGCCCAGCCATGAAATATATACCCCACACACCTGTTTTTTAAATCAGTGATTTCTGTGTAATGTTGTAGTTTGCCAGCAGCAACAAGAAAAAAAGTGGAATTTGCTGCTTAGCACACCTTATGCCTATAAATATGATTTGATGCAACTGTATTTAAAAGAGAGGAGGCAAAGTCAGGAACTACCAGTGAATTCTGAAAAATCAACTAAACGTAGTCCAGTCACAGAACTCCAGTACAAACTTGAAGAGGTAAAATTGTGTCATCTCATCTGACAACAGCTGGGGAAGGTTTTCCAAGAATAATCAACTAGTTTCAGGTAATTATGATGTATGAGTACTGTTTTTTCACTTGAAATTCCTGTTTTGTTTTTTTTTTGGGGGGGGGGGTAGTATGATTATTGCACACATGTTCTGCGCCCATGTTCTGAAATACTTGCAGGAAAATAAACATTGATGTAGTTACTGTTAACACTGAATTTTCTAGACATTTACATATTTTCCAACCTCATGGGACCCTGTTAACCTGTGCTCCTGTGTTTACCTAAGGGTGCTCCAGCTGATGAATCTGACGGACTCTCGGCTTACGCAAGCTGGGAACGAGCGACTAGAACTTGCTATGCTCAGCTTCTTTGAGCAGTTCAGGAAGATCTACATTGGTGACCAGGTGCAGAAATCATCAAAGGTGCGCTCTGACCATCTCCTGGTGTCTTTGCATCTTTTGTCCTAATGTGTGTACTGCTGTCATTTCTATGGCTCCTCTGGCTCCCAGTATGTTGCTGTTTCACTATGTTGATGTTCCACTTAAGTGTGTCATGCTGGGCAACTTGTGGTTTCTTTTCTCACGATGAAAAGTAGACGCTGTGCAGCTGATAATGGTGTAACAGGTCACAAAAACCTCTGTTCATGTTATTTATCCGAAAAAAGGTTGATAAATTATTGAAAGAAAAAGGAGATCTCACAAAAAAAATATCCAATATGAACAAAATGTCAAATGCACTTGATATGCACTGGTGTGTACAGGCTCTTGTTCCATAACATACAGCAGGGAAAATAAGAATTGAACATGTCAACATTTTTCTCATTAAACATATTTTTGATGGAGCCATTGACCTGAGATATCAGTAACAAACCAAGTAATCCATACATACAAAGAAATCAAGGCAACTGTGTTCACAAAACAAGTTATATTTGATAAAGTGGAATGACAGAGAGAATAAGTATTGAACACATGAAGAAAAAAGAGGTGAAAAAAGGCGTAGAAAGCCAAGAAACCAACTGAAATCCATCAAAATTTAAGACGCTATCCCATCCCCCATCAGTGAAAATTAATTTCAGCTGGTTAAGTCCTGACTGATAGCCTTTAAAAAGGTCTGTGAATATCAAATTGTCACACCACAAAGAACTCATGATGGGTAGAAGCAAAAAGCTCTCTCTAGACCCTCACAACCTTATTGTTGCAAAACATAATGGCATTGGTTACAAGCGCATTTCTAAACTGCTGATTGTCCCAGTAAGCACAGTTGGAGCCATCATTTGGAACTGGAAAGAACACCATTTTACCATAAACCGGGCCACGACCAGGAGCTCCTCGCAAGATTTCTGACAGAGGAATCAAAAGAATTATCAGAAGAGTTATCCAAGAGCCAAAGACCACTCGTGGAGAGCTCCAGAAAGACCTGGAGTTAGTAATGCACTCAACTGACATGGGTTCTATGCCCGCTCCCTCGTAAGACTCCATTGCTGAAGAAAAAGCATCTTGAAGCTCATTTAAAGTTTGCTGCACAGCATTTGGGCAAGCCAGTAAAAAAAAACTGGGAGAATATAGTGTGGTCAGATGAGACCAAACTTGGACTTTTTGGATACAGCAACACACAGCATGTTTGGAGGAGAAATGGCACTGCACATCAGCCCATAAACACCATACCAACAATGAGGTTTAGAGGTGGGAGCATCATGGTGTGGGGGTGTTTTTCAGCACATGGTACAGGCAGACTTCATATAATTGAAGGAAAGATGAATGGACAAATGTACAGAGACCTCCTTGATAAGAACCTGTTGCCATTTGCCAAGATACTGAAGATGGAATGACTGTGGACATTTCAGCAAGACTATGATTCCAAACACACAACCAAGGGAACTCAACTGGCTCCAGAGAAGGAAAATAAAGCTACTAGAATGGCCCAGTCAGTCACCTGACCTGAATCCAATAGAAAATCTGTGGAACGAACTGAAGATCAGAGTTCATAGAAGACACCCACAGAACCTTTAAGATTTGAAGATGGTTTGTGTGGAAGAATGGGCTAAAATCACTCCTGAGCAATGCATGTACATAGTTTCTCCATACAAGAGGTGTCTAGAAGCTGTTATTACCAACAAAGGCTTTTCTACTAAATATTAAATGAATTTCACCAAGTATGTTCAATACTTATTCCTTGTGTCATTCTACTTTATTAAATATAACTTGTTTTGTGAACGCAGTTGCTTGATTTCTTTGTATGAATTACTTGGGTTGTTACTGATATCTGGTGAAGATCTCAGGTCAATGGCTCCATCAGAAATATGTTTAATGAGAAAAATGTTGACATGTTCAATACTCATTTTCCCTGCTGTATATCATAAGAATATTGTCATTCAGTCATGGTTCAATGAAAATAAATACACACCAGTCCCTCATGGCACTAGACAGATCTCAGAAGTTGGATTTTGTCCATTTTATTGTCAATAGTTGGCCACTTTATCAACTAACTGAGCCCGGATGCCATAATGTTGTCATTGTTTGATATGTTTGATAAACCACAACAGCTTGTCATGCAAGGTAGAACTTAACAGCCAGATGGGGTCCATTTTATTGTCTGGGAACCAAAAATGTTCAAGACTGTTGGCGAGTTTAGGTTTGAATTAGCATAGACCGAATACCTCCACGTCTAGCATCTCCACACCGCTTGAGGTGTCTCGTCTCCAGTGAGAAGCAGCAGTCGAGCACAGTGTTGTGTACTGCTGCAGGAACTAGTGGATTAATTGACAGGCCAATTGACAGGAAATTAATCAACTTATTTGATAATTGACTAACTGTCTGCACCCTTTGGTGCACTGATGCACCCAGTGTTTCCTCTGGCTTAAAGACCTTGGCGTGGTGGCAACATATTTTGCAGAAAACACATGACAGAATTGTAACCAGACTATGTTAATTTTATGCTATTTATTTATCTTTTTAAATTTTGCACAGTAACTTTGCATATGAAACTTACCATTTTCTTCAAATTTGTAATTTCCTCTTGTAAAATTGACTTTTTGTGCATTTGAGACTATTATAAATGGATTATTTTATGGCTAAATTTTTTTCTATTTTTTTTAAAAATAAAATTACTGTTTTTTTTTTTTATTTTTTTTAATAAATTTGAAACAGACTGTAGTAATTTTTTTTACTTTTTCCTGATAACAGTTTACATTTTTGACCATAATTTTGCAGAGCCAGAACAGAACAATAATTTAACTCTGATTTCAAAGAAAAATATATTAATAAAATAGTATTTAATGAAATAAATTAACTTAAATGACCAAAGATGTATTTTTTTCTGTTTTAAATATATAGAAATATTATTTATAGTGTTTTTTTGTTTTTTTTTAGAAATCTCCTCATCCCCCCCAGACAGCAGGAAAAACCTCCCTTATTCTGAAATCCAAATGTTGGCACGTTTAGTTTGTCTGAAAGCTGCTGACGGATTAAAGTCATTGACTTTGTGAATTTCGGTAATCTTAACTTGCCAGGTACATAATAACAAACATAATTTAGTTAATTAATATTAACTAAGGTCAAGGTAAAAACATCTCCTTTTTATTCTTGTCTGAAATAAGAAAAACGAAAAACTAACCACACATGTTAGCTAAGCGACTCTTCCATTATTGCTTCCGTTACCAGCAGGTTAAAACCATGATAAATGCCTTCACTGCTTCTGTACCTCTTCTGAATTTTTTCTGCATTTAAAGTACTTTAATAAGCTTGTGTTTCTCTGGGACAGCGATGTTCGTAGCGAGACACTCTACTTGCTGACTGGAGCATGCGGGCGAGGCGCTTCTGAACTCCGCACGGAGGACGGTCACGCACGTTGTTCATGTGCGCGCTTGCAGACCGTCATTGCTTCATATATTTTTTCTTAAATTTATATTTCCTGATAGTGTGGCGGAAAATTTTCAGGCACGGCAGGCCACCACCCAGAAATGTTACCAGAAGAAACTCTGTGCACCCTTTTTCAATAATAATCCTAGAAAAAAAAAAATGATTTTCAGGTTCTTGAACATGAAAATTAGCAACTTTTCCTGTTTTTGTAATTTGAGGGTTTTTTTTAATCCCCCAGTGGTCAAAAACCAAAGGGGTCTTTGGTCTTTGACCGGCGGGGGATTATGGTAACGGCCAGTCCGTCCATCGATCCGTCTGTCCCAGTTTTGTGAAATCAACTCCTCCTAGTTTTGTTCCAGTTGTTTTGAACCGTAGTACCAGACTGTAGGGTTGTGCGATATGACGATATATATCACATGACTATTTCAAAACATTTATTGTTTCATTGAATAAATGTTTGGTTGAATTTCTTTCTTTCTTTCTTTCTTTGGTTTCTTTGGTTGAATACACTATCATTTATATCGTATTTAAAATCCACATACCCCCATTTATTCAGTAAAACTCCTACCTCACCACTACTTGCCAGCACCCCACCCCGTCTCTCCTCTGCAGTGCGCACAGCAGAACAGGTGTGTTGTGGGTGGCTAGGCTTCAGTCCGGTGGTTGCTAATGCTATATCCAAACTACCGGTTCAGATAGCTGCTACTTCTGTTTGCCAGGGATGTGGGACTGTTTTTCATCATGCTGCATCAGAGAGGATAGTTCGCAAACCTCGTTTTAATAGGAGGTAAGTAACATTCTGTAGTAGTATTCTGGGAACAACTGTTGGTGTGGGATACCGTTGACCATGGAAGACTGTAGGTGTGTGTGTTTGTAGTGGGTTTATATACACAGGCGTCCACGTGGTAAGTTAATCAGTGCACTAAAGAAAAAAAAAACTGGATGAATGTCCTGGTGGATAGATGAATAGATGGAGAAATGCAAAGGTTATGTTGGTGGGGCAGTGTTTCACACAGCAGACCTTCAACGGATGACGAATGCCCCCCTATGCAGTTGTCCCAGGTAGATCCCCATCTTTGTGCTGTCGCTGGTCTTTCTCACCAAAATCTCATTAGTCCCTTCTGTGCTGATGACACAGCTAATTTAACACCAGGTATAATTATAAAATGCTAAATGACAATGTTAAGTTGTGCTAACTGGAAAATGTAGCAGACCATCGTTTCTTTGGTTTAAATTACTGCTGAGTTTCTAGCTTTGTTTGAAATTTTTTTTTTATTAAAGCTGCAATAGTGCATGATGGTGGCACATACACGCAAAATAAATAATAAATACATTAAAACTGGTTGGAGGAGCAAGTTGGCTCTTAATGTAATTTATTTGATTTCTAATCATTTTAATTAGTCGAGTAGTGATAATGAATAAAGTTAAAGTCATCAGATGTATTTTATTACATTATCTTTTGTGTCTTTGATTTTCAGGTCTTGACCAATCTGAAATATTTTTACTAAGAAGCAAACGGGTTAAATCAGGCCAGAATGGCAGGCGGCAGGTCTACACTTAAATTTTCACTGATTTAAACTAACAGCTAATTACCTCCGCCAAGGAGGTTATGTGATCATCGGCGTTGGTTTGACTGTCTGTTTGTTTGTTAGCAAGATAACTCAAAAACTTAGGGACAGATTTTCATGAAATTTTCACAGATTGTCAGAAATGGGGTATCCTACAGATGATTACATTTTGGTGGTGATCCGGATCAACGTCCAGAAGAAAACCGCCATTACGGAAAATGCCATTTTCGTGAATAACCACTGAACCACTAATCCTATCATTGTCAATCCAATTGCTAGTCATATGTTTTCATGGTCAAGGAATCTGAAAACGTACACACAAACACTGTATGGGGGGAACTGTGGCCGCCATTACGGAAAATGCCATTTTCGTGAATAACTACTGAACCACTAATCCTATCATTGTCAATCCAATTGCTAGTCATATGTTTTCGTGGTCAAGGAATCTGAAAACGTACACACAAACACTGTATGGGGGGAACTGTGGCGCTTGGCGGAGGTCTGCGCTCTCCGAGTGCTTTTCTAGTTTATATCTGTAGATGGCAGCCATGGGTAATTTTCTCATTTTCAGACATTTTTTATGTTTTTGCTACTTTCCTCTGGCTCAGGAAATATTTAACTTATTGATGTTTAATTTTTATTCATATATGATTTAGAAGAAAAATCTGAAATTCATGAGAATCAAGGGTGTTTCTCAAAGCCAAGGATGGGTCTTTCCAAGGCTGCAATTCAAGGACGTCACATCTTGTCGAAGGACTGTTCCAAAGTCGAGAATCCTCGCTCGGACAGTGTCTTTCTTTCTCTCAGTTTTCGAGGATGAACAAGTGGATCCTTCACACTCTAAATCCCCACAATGCTTTGCGAATATCAAATGGTTTTGCGGAACGGGAGAGGAACCACAGCACACGTTTTAAATGTATTTTTACATATTTCCTGCACAAAATACTTTACTGTTTTGCCGATTAAATTGTGGCTTTTCTGACTGTAATTAAAACATTCAGACATTTAAATACCCCAGTGAAAAGAGCTGTCTGACAGCAAAGTAATCTGGTTAAATATTATATGTTTCAAAGTAATATTTCATTCTGCCTCACACAACCAAAAGTTATCAGAAATTGTACTCAAATTAAGTTACCTGATGGATGCAGAAACGGTCATTTAAATAGCAAAAAAACACTACTTACTGAAAAAAAAATACGTACGAAGTTATGGCTTTCTCCTAAATCCATGGAGCTGTATAACCTTATTGCTAAATCTGACTCTTTTCTTCATAAATGTGTGGCTTTCCTTCTTTTAAATTCAATACGTTTGTCTTTTAAACTTGAGTTTCCTTTTAATTTTTTTCTCTCCCTTAATTCAGCAGTTTTTCTCCTCATTTCTGAGATACATTTGTGGCTTATTTTGTGGAAAATTTAAAGTTTTTGCCCTTAAATTTGTAAATACTATTGCAGCTTTTCTCTTTTACATCTGTAACTGTTGAGAAGCAAATTTACAACTTTTTCCAAAATTTTTACTTTCTTCTTTTGATTTTTTTTTTTTCAACGTGCAAGTCTAAGGGGAATAAAATATAAGCATGCTCCTTTTAATATCATCCAAATGCTTCCACCAACCTCTGTCCTTAAACAGCAAAATTAATAAAATTATGCATATTATATTAATTACACTAAATAGTAAATTACACTCTCTCAGATAAACTTTATATTTTATGTGTTTTTCACAGATACAAAGTAACAAACTGGTAGCGGTCAGGCAGAGAGTTGACAAATCTTTGGTTGCTGGAAAGGGTAATTAACAAATAATTATTTTTGTTCTGGTATTGTTTGAAATGGCTTTTGCTTATACTGTTGAATAAAATGTCGAGTCCAACTGTGTTACCTGATTTTTGTAATATATCCTACAATGTGGACTGGCATGGAAAAGAAGCAAGACAACAACGATGATTCAAACTTTATATAAAAAATCATAGAAACATACAGGTGATTAAGAGATATTTACAAATTGAAAACATTAGCACAATGAACTGGTTTGAAACTGGAATTATAAATGTTTAACAAATTAGAAACATCTGGTAAATTTGTTAAACACTTCAGTTACAAATGTGCATAAAAGGTTACTAAGAAAAATGAAAATGTATATTTACAATATATTTAATTAAATAACAAATGTGCATGTCTTTGAACCAGTATGTTTGAACTAGTAATGTTTGTGTAAACTGTCCGATGATGGTGGTGAGGCTGTAGAAGGAAGTTTTTTGTGCTGGTTCATCACCACTGACATCAGGAGCTGATTAATGTCAGCACAGTTCAGTCAGAAGTCAGGATGTGTCGGCTCCACTGAAGTACCTCTGAAGAACTGGTACCACAGGGTTCAGTCAGAAGTCGTCGTCGCCTCTGAAATTCCTCTGCAGAACTGGTACCACAGGGCTCAGTCAGCAGTCAAGATGCGTGTCGTCTCCACTGAAGAACCTCTGCAGAACTGGTACCACAGGGTTCAGTCAGAAGTCAGGATGTGTGTCGTCTCCACTGAAGTGCCTCTACAGAACTGATACCACAGGGTTCAGTCAGAAGTTGCGGTCTCCTTTGAAGTTCCTCTACAGAACTGATACCACAGGGTTCAGTTTGAAGTTGTTGTCTCCTTTGAAGTTTCTCTACAGAACTGGTACCACAGGGCTCAGTCAGGATGTGTGTCGTCTCCACTGAAGTGCCTCTGCAGAACTGGTACCACAGGGTTCAGTCAGAAGTCGCCGTCTCCGCTGCAGAACCTTTGCAGAACTGGTACCACAGGGCTCAGTCAGAAGTCAGGATGTGTGTTGTCTCCACTGAAGAACCTCTACGGAACTGGTACCACAGGGTTCAGTCAGAAGTTGTCATCTCCTCTGAAGTTCCTCTACAGAACTGGTACCACAGGGTTCAGTCAGAAGTTGTCATCTCCTCTGAAGTTCCTCTACAGAACTGGTACCACAGGGCTCAGTCAGGATGTGTGTCGTCTCCACTGAAGTGCCTCTACAGAATTGGTACCACAGGGTTCAGTCAGAAGTCGCCGTCTCCGCTGCAGAACCTTTGCAGAACTGGTACCACAGGGCTCAGTCAGAAGTCGGGATGTGTGTCGTCTCCACTGAAGAACCGCTACAGAACTGGTACCACAGGGCTCAGTCAGCAGTAATCACGGACCTACACATCAAAGTACAGAACAAGTTGAAATGGACCATCATCTTGTACAGAATTACATCATATAATCATATATTACCTCCAAATAATTATTATACAGTGATCCCTCGCTACTTCGCGCTTCACCTTTCGCGCCCTCAGTGCATCGCGGATTTTTCAAAAATATTCATCAAAAATTCAAAATTGAGAAAAAATGGGCGGGCGTTAGCAGAAGGCAGGGGAACTACATTAGAACATCAGGTATCAACACGGAGAGCCGCACAACTCAAAATGCACCTCTCTGACCACCGCTCCACTCCTCTCCGCCCACCTCTTCACCGCTCGGGAATCTCGCAAGCTGATTGGCCGAGACGTTTTACCTCGCAAGCTGATTGGCCGAGACTTTTTACCCAGCTTCTATCCCATACCCAGCGAAGGAAGACCGCATTCATTGTTCTTTATTGCTAGTCTCGCCGCGTGGAACTTTTCGCTGTTCTCTTGTGCCTTTTTGTGCGAAATAGTCTTCCCGTCGAGCCACTACGCCGCCTCCTGCAGCTTCTCCAGCTCTATCGGAAGCTGCCCTCAACGATGCTGCGCCTCTAGCACCTGACGATGAGGCGTCGCCTGAGGAGCAGTAAAGCTCTCATTAACCTGTGCAGTAAATCATCTTCATCTTGAGTTACGTATCTTGTTATAAGAATAAAAGAGTTCTAAAAACATATTTATGTACACTTTATTTACATCTACGTATGTATGTACACTTAAACACACACACACACACACACACACACGTATCATATGAGAGAGAGAGTGAGCGAATGAACGTACGTATTATTTAGGGGTGACGCTACTTCGCGGTTTTTCACTTTACGCGGTCAGTTCTGGAACCCATTAACCGCGGTAAGTGAGGGATCACTGTAAATCGAACACCATTTAAAATGTTTTCCAAAAGTCTATTTTCCTTTTTTTGGTTCTGCCTCAAGTAGATGGGGGGAAAAAACTTTGCGTGCACTAAAGTTATAAATCTCATAAGTAAGCCAAAACATTTAGTATAGGTAATGTGTGCAGTTTTGTTTAATCAGATTTTACAAAACTGAATGTGAAAATGTGCTAATTAAAAAAAAACTGCCTAATTTAACCCTTCTTACCCTATTAATTATTTACTCCAATTTAAAAATATTCTCTGGGAAAATATGCGAGGAAAAATGTGAATATGAAATCCTTTTAAGTGAAATGCAGCAGTAGTTCAACAACACAGGGAGATGGCTAAGAGTTTTTCCACACTTTTTAAACAAAGTTCATGCTGTAACAATTTATTTTTTGTGCTTTTATCATCTCATCTACTATAATTTACAGTGGGGCAAAAAGTATTTAGTCAGCCACCAATTGTGCAAGTTCTCCCACTTAAAAGATGAAAGAGGTCTCCAATTTTCATCATAGGTATACCTCAACTATGAGAGACAAAATGAGAAAAAAAAAATCCAGAAAATCACATTGAAGGATTTTTAATGAATTAATTGGTAAATTCCTCGGTAAAATAAGTATTTGGTCACCTACAAACGAGCAATATTTCTGGCTCTCACAGACCTGTAACTTCTTCTTTAAGAGGCTCCTCTGTCCTCCACTCGTTACCTGCATTAATGGCACCTGTTTGAACTCGTTATCAGTACAAAAGACACCTGTCCACAACCTCAAACAGTCAGACTCCAAACTCCACTATGGCCAAGACCAAAGAGCTGTCAAAGGACACCAGAAACAAAATTGTAGACCTGCACCAGGCTGGGAAGACTGAATCTGCAATAGGTAAGCAGCTTGGTGTGAAGAAATCAACTGTGGGAGCAATTATTAGAAAATGGAAGACATACAAGACCACTGATAATCTCCCTCGATCTGGGGCTCCACGCAAGATCTCACCCCATGGGGTCAAAATGATCACGAGAACGGTGAGCAAAAATGCCAGAACCACACGGGGGGACCTAGTGAATGACCTGCAGAGAGCTGGGACCAAAGTAACAAAGGCTACATCAGTAACACTACGCCGCCAGGGACTCAAATCCTGCAGTGCCAGACGTGTCCCCCTGCTTAAGCCAGTACATGTCCAGGCCCGTCTGAAGTTTGCGAGAGAGCATTTGGATGATCCATAAGAGGATTGGGAGAATGTCATATGGTCAGATGAAACCAAAATAGAACTTTTTGGTAAAAACTCAGCTTGTCGTGTTTGGAGGAGAAAGAATGCTGAGTTGCATCCAAAGAACACCATACCTACTGTGAAGCATGGGGGTGGGAACATCATGCTTTGGAGCTGTTTTTCTGCAAAGGGACCAGGACGACTGATCCGTGTAAAGGAAAGAATGAATGGGGCCGTGTATCGTGAGATTTAGAGTGAAAACCTCCTTCCATCAGCAAGGGCATTGAAGATGAAATGTGGCTGGGTCTTTCAGCATGACAATGATCCCAAACACACCGCCCGGGCAACGAAGGAGTGGCTTCGTAAGAAGCATTTCAAGGTCCCGGAGTGGCCTAGCCAGTCTCCAGATCTCAACCCCATAGAAAATCTTTAGAGGGAGTTGAAAGTATGTGTTCCCCAGCGACAGCCCCAAAACATCACTGCTGTAGAGGAGATCTGCATGGAGGAATGGGCCAAAATAGCAGCAACAGTGTGTGAAAACCTTGTGAAGACTTACAGAAAACGTTTGACCTCTGTCATTACCAACAAAGGGTATATAACACAATATTGAGATGAACTTTTGTTATTGACCAAATACTTATTTTCCACCATAATTTGCAAATAAATTCATTAAAAATCCGACAATGTGATTTTCTGGATTTTTTTTTCCTCATAGTTGAGGTATACACTATGATGAAAATTGGAGACCTCTCTCATCTTTTAAGTCGGAGAACTAGCACAGTTGGTGGCTGACTAAATACTTTTTTGCCCCACTGTATACCTTGCCAATTGTGTAATATCTGATGTGGTAATATCGCCGTATATTAAATCTAGATCTTACAGATCTGCAATCAGAATATTTTTTTTTCTAACGACAATGGCAATTGTAAGAAATTTTAAAAGCACACATGACACTGGAGGCTATAAGATTTTCACAAAAAAAACTACTGTGTTTCATAGCTGTTTAGAGCAACATCCAGCTGCTGTAGTAATATTTAACATCCCTCCAGTGTGCTAATTAATAACTAATGAGGTACTTGGCCATTTATACAATATATTTAATTTACCTGACCACATCGGCTGCAGAGGTACAGGCAGTACAGCCGCTTTCTCCAAATGTATTGCTGCCTGTTTGTGATGATGATCGTTTTTATTTTCATGAAGTTGAGGGGAAAAAGTTGAAAGAGCAAAAACTGCCGGTAGCCTGAAAGCAGAAGTGACGCAGCTTATACGCTTGTAAGAGCTGTTCCATTCCTTGCCATTCTCCAACGTCAAGGAAGGACTCTTGCACTTTACCAAGGATTTGACTTGGAAGGACATGCACGACCAATGAAGGATCCTTTACTTTGAGAAACACCACAAATCTCAAATGTACATTACAAAACTATAGCACTGCAAAATTACGAGGGAAAATGGTACATGTAAAAAAAGAGATGGTCCTTTTTATATGATTATGTAAACTGCAGAAATTACAGAAAATGTATACCATGATATAAGATGACTTTTTTTTTTTTTTTTTTTTTTGTTGCTTATTTGTACCCGTAGGTAGACTTGGTTTGCAGTCTGGTGACAAGCCACCGGCTGCTGGTCGCTGCGTGCGCGAGCGCCCTAAACCTACATGGTTTTTTTTTGTTTTTTTTTTTTGGTGTGCGGGAGGAAACCGGAGAAATCCCGGAGTAAACCCGTGCAACACGGGGAGAACATGCAAACTCCACACAGCTCACTGTTGGTCGGGGGCTGGGATCGAACCCACGATCTCATGATCCCCACGGTCCCCCGGCCGAGGGTAAAACTGTGCTGCCACAGTGCTAAACCACTGCGCCACCGTGCAGACTTGTATCATGATATGAATTTTTTGCCATATTGCACAATCCTACCAGGGTGTGATACACACTGATGATGTGCATATTGCAATTTGGCTCTGATCAAATGATTTTTGCAGGAGTTATAGCCCCTGACTTAATGTCCTATTTTACCTCAGTTAATAGACAGTAACTGTCTTGTGAAATCAACTCCTCCTACAGTTTTGTTCCAAACGTTTTGAAACATACCAGGGTTTGATATACACTGATGATGTGCATATTGCAATTTTGACTGATTGGATGATCTTTGCAGGAATTATAGACATTGAGGTCAGAGGTCAGTTTTTCCCTCCAAATCTTGTAAACACAATAACAACTGAAAGAAATGATGTAGGTTTCTCAAAGCCATGCCAAAGTTGCATCTATAGGTGGATTCACACTACAACATTTGGACGAAATTTTAGTGACATTTTGGCAAACGTCTGGCTTTGCTGGCAAAAGTTAATGATAGTTGGTGTACATTGGCAGACGCTGACGAAAGTTCTTTGAAAATTTTCAGCCTGCTGAAAATTTGCTGACGTTTGGAAATACACGTTAGTGAAAGTTGTGCTCAGTTTGTAAAAGTTCCTGAGCGCTGGGCTAAGTTATGCAGAGTTTACCTGAGTCAGCCTAAGTTAAAGCTGGGTTCATACTATAGCGTTTATACCGACTTTTACTGACGTTTTGAAAAAATCAGAGAAATGGTCAGCACAGGTCAGCAGACATCAGCGTTAGCTGTCTCTCATATGCGTTTGTGGAGGCTTCCTGCCATTCTGGACCTGCTTTTGGAGTGAACACATCTCCTTTGGTCATGCGTTTCAGTATTTATTTTCGTTTTACATTCCTATGTAGTAACTTATGCATACCCTTTCCCCCTGTTCATTCATTCATTCATTCATCTAAAAAAAAAAAAATTGCATAGAATTCAACACTACGTCCACAATTGAATCGGTGAATTCAAAAAGGGCCCAAGTCCACACTTTTTCAAAGGGGACTTGGGGCCCCTTTTGAATTCACCGATTCAATTAAAATGTGGATGGAATAAAAAAACTACGTAGTGAGTCATCATATAAATAAAATGATGGGTGATTATCTTTTGACTGTTACGATGTCCATTAAAATAACATGAAATCTCATTAAATGTCATATACTTTTTGACACCACATTAGTGCTGTTTGAGTTCCCACAATGGAAGCTGAACCAATAAATCCTGTAATGAGTCATCATATAAATAAAATGATGGGTGATTATCTTTTGACTGTTATGATGTCCATCAAAATAACATGAAATCTCATTAAATGTCATTTACTTTTTGACACCACATTAGTGCTGTTTGAGTTCCCACAATGGAAGCTGAACCAATAAATCCTGGAGAATGATTACACGCAGAGCAGAAAATTAAGAACAGTAAATTTCTTAATGAAAATGTTTGTTTTTTTGGGGGGGGTGTCACATTTTTGGGAATTTTATATATATAATGTTGCATGTAGAAGAGCTTGGAATAACGAGGCGATGTGACTTATAAACCAAAGTTTATTATCAGCTTCACTCCTGTAACAAGTCTCATCTAGTGCAGCAGCAGAAGAAGTAAGAGAGCGAACACATTCGGCTCTGCGTACTTATACTCACACATAACAAAAGACATGCATATCAAAGCTGACATCCCTCATTATCTTAATCCCCCTCCTTTGTCTTCGTACCCCTCCACCTGGCCCTGGGAGGTCAGGGCGACCTATCTGGTCTCCACCGCAGTGCCTCGGATGCTCTTTGATCTTCACTGGCGGTTGAGACCCTTTGTCCTGTTCTGAGGTGTGAAGTCGCTTTACATATGTAATCACCAAACATTCTCACATGCTTATACATATGTAGGTTATGGAATATATGATTAATATAGACCACAGCCCCCCCCCCCCCCCAAACGACTAAGAAAAGGACAATAGAAAAATTCACAGTTTAAGATAATTATTATGACATACTAACTGCTACACCTTGACAAAGAAGAAACTTTCCAGCAGCTATGCTCCTGTAGAGAGTTCAGTGGTAATCATAACAGCATAGTAATATCACAAGTCAGTCCTAAACTGTTACAAACTATTCAAAAGTTGTTCACTAATTGTGCTGTATCAGTCTCTGTGCCGTCTGGGCTTTAATCTTCTTCCGAATCTGCTGTGGGTCCGTTTGGGCGTCCTGGTGGGACCTTCCTGTAAGGAATCTGCAGCTTGGGAAGGAGAGTGGTTATTTGTTCCCTGCAGGGGGGCTGAGTCTTTTCTCTTGGGGGGTCTACCCCGCCGAGGTGCTCTCGCCAACCGTGCAGGCTCGTCTCTCAACAAGAAGGCAGGTTTAAGTCTGTCAATACTGACTGTTTCTTTTCTGTCCCCAAAATCAAGCACAAAATGCTTATCACCAGGTTCCAGCACTCTGAATGGCCCATCGTATGGTGGGCGGAAGGTTGGTTTTAAAGCTCCATGCCTAACAAAAACGAATTCAGCGTTTTTTTAAAGCTTGGGGGACAAAAACCCGTGGAAAAGAGTGATGTGCCGGCCCGGGGAGAGAGTCCGGTCCGTTGCTGCCTAAAAACCTCGGGGCTGGAAGATGCCCTGGCTCTGGGTTCTCTGGCAAAAATTCACCTGGGAGCCTGAGAGGTTGTGCAAAAACTAATTCTGCTGGGGAGGCGTCTAGATCCTCTTTAGGTGCAGCACACAACCCCAATAAAACCCAAGGAAGTTTATTTACCCAATTTGTATCCGTTAGTGAGGCTCTGAGGGCAGCCTTTAAAGACCTGTGAAAACGCTCGCATAACCCATTAGCCTGAGGGTGATAAGCGGTGGTGCGGTGAATTGTCGCTCCTAAGCTGCTGGCCATGGCTGACCAAAGCTCCAAGACAAATTGAGGCCCCCTATCGGACGTGATGTCCGATGGGAAGCCGAAACGTGCCACCTAGTTTGTCAAAAAAACACGAGCGACTTCCTCCGCTGTGGTTGACGCCAGAGGGACCGCCTCCGGCCAGCGCGTAGTACGGTCTATCATTGTTAACAGATGTGTGAAACCTTGGGAGGAAGGTAGTGGTCCCACGAGGTCGACATGAACGTGGTCGAACCTTCTAGCAGGGATCCGAAAAGGCTCTAGAGGGGCTTTTGTGTGTTTGTGTATTTTGGCACGCTGATAAGAAATGCAAGTCTTTGCCCATTCTTTTACGTTTTTGCGCAGACCAGGCCACACAAACTTTTCGGCGACCATTTTAACCAAAGCGCGCACACCTGGGTGCGCGAGGGAGTGAATTGAGTCGAAAATACGGCGGCGCCATGCAGCTGGGACTACCGGGCGAGGTCGGCCGGTTGAGATGTCGCATATTAGGGGGGGGGGGGACCGTCACGTAAACCCCTTTCCTCCAGCCTTAACCCTGTTGGTCCAGACAGGAGTGCGGGCACGTCCGCGTCACTACTTTGCTCCTCCGCCATGGCTGCATAATCTATCCTTACGTGGATTGGGGCTGCGTATGTGTCCGCGTTGGCGAAGAGTTCTGCGGCTGAGGTAGTATAGTATAATCTGTCTCCTCGCGCTCTGGCGATGTCACAGCTCGAGAGAGGCAGTCTGCTACCACGTTAAGTTTGCCTGCCACATGTCGAATGTGGCAGGCAATGTCTGATTTCAATGTCTGAAATAGCAGCTAGCTGTCTTTGTTGTCTGCCTGACCACGGTTCAGAAATTTTAGCCATCGCAAAGGTGGGCGGTTTGTGGTCTACAAAAGCCGTGAAACGCCGCCCCTCCAGCCAGAACTGGAAGTGGCGGATGGATAAATGAAGCGCTAGCAGCTCCCTGTCAAAGGTGCTGTATTTACGCTCAGTTTGGTTTAGCGATTTGCTGAAAAATGCCAAAGGTTGCCAGGTTCCGCCTACGTGTTGTTCTACAACCGCCCCTATGGCCAGGTCTGAAGCGTCTGTGGTTAGCGCAATGCGGGCCGAGGGATCAGGGTGAACCAACAATGTGGCATTAGCTAGGGCAGTTTTTACTTCCGCGAAGGCGCGTTCGCGCTCCGGGGTCCATTCGACCGCGTTGGAAGGTTTTTGTTTTCTGAGCGCATCATATAGGGGCTGCATGAGCTGAGCTGCGCGGGGGAGGAAACGGTTGTAAAAATTAACCATTCCCAAAAATTCTTGCAGCGATTTGACCGTTTGTGGCCGTGGGAAATTTTTTACTGCGTGAACTTTATCTGGCAGTGGGACTGCCCCCTTCGGTGAAACTCTGTGTCCCAAAAAATCAATTTGTGACACGCCAAATTTGCATTTGGCTGGATTGATTATTAACCCGTGCTCTTCTAGTCTCTGAAAAACCATAGTGAGATGCTGTTCGTGTTCTTCCTCAGACGAGCTGGCTACCAGTATATCGTCGAGGTAGACGAACACGAAAGGGAGGTTGCGTAATACTGCGTCCATCGTCCGCTGAAAGGTTTGAGCAGCGCCTTTGAGGCCAAAAGGCATCCGCAAAAATTCAAAAAGACCGAAGGGGGTTATTACAGCTGTTTTAGGAATGTCTTCTGCTCGAGCGGGGACTTGATGATAGCCGTGGACCAGGTCTATTTTTGAAAAAATGCGCGCACCCGCCAGATGTAGTGAAAAATCTTGGATGTGAGGAATTGGGTAGCGGTCATGCGCTGTCGCATTGTTTAATCTGCGGTAATCGCCGCACGGTCTCCAAGAACCGTCGGATTTCGGGACCATGTGAAGTGGTGACACCCAGGGGCTTTTTGAGCGCCTGATAATGCCTAGTTTTTCAAGGGTGGTAAACTCGTCCCGAGCTATGGCGAGCTTGGTCGCGTCTAAGCACCGAGCTTTGGCGAATACGGGTGGGCCCGTTGTGGGAATAAAGTGTTCAGAATCAGAATCAGATTTATTGCCATTGTTCATGTAGTACACAAACTAGGAATTTGTCTCGGTGCAATGCTGCAACATTAAACATGATAAAATAAAAGAAATAAACTATACATGCAATAAAGTGTAGAATAAGAGTGAGTAATACTGGTCAGCAGTTAAATATATTAGCGAGCAGCAGATAATGTGGAGAACCATATAGTGCAGTCGGTAATGCAGGAAGAAAACAGTGATGATTGACATGAGTCTGGTTGAGCTGCTGTACATAGTGCACGAGAGTCAATAAGTCACTTAGTGTTCAGCAGTCTGATGGCAGAGGGGAAGAAGCTGTTCATGTGACGGGAGGTTTTAGTCTGGATGGACCAAAGTCTTCTACCTGAGGGGAGGGGGGCAAACAGTACGTGACCAGGGTGTGAGGGATCGGCTATGATCCGGCCAGCACGCCTCCGGGTCCTGGAGATGTACAGATCCTGGAGAGATGGGAGCTTGCAGCCGATCACCTTCTCAGCAGTGCGCACGACGCGCTGCAGCCTTAGTCTGTCCCTGGCAGTGGCTCCTGCGTACCACACGGTTATGGAGGTGGTGAGGATGGACTCGATGATGGCTGTGTAGAACTGCACTAACATCTTGGTGGGTAGCTTGAGCTTCCTCAGCTGCCGCAGGAAGAACATCCTCTGCTGGGCCTTTTTGATGAGGGAGCTGATGGTCGGCTCCCACTGGAGGTCCCTGGTGATGGTGGTGCCTAGGAAGCGGAAGGAATCAGCAGTGATGATGGGAGAGCCTGTGAGGGTGAGGGGGGGCAGAGGGGTTGTGACTTTCCTGAAGTCCACAATCATCTCCACTGTCTTCAGAGCGTTCAGCTGCAGGTTGTTGTTGTTGCACCAGGACGCCAGCTGGGCCACCTCTCTCCTGTAGGCGGACTCGTCGCCGTTGGAGATGAGCCCGATGAGGGTGGTGTCGCCCACAAACTTGATCAACTTGACAGACTGGTGGCTGGAGGTGCAGGAGTTGGTATAAAGGGAGAAGAGTAGGGGGGAAAGTACACAGCCCTGGGGTGATCCGGTGCTGATGCTAGCAGAGTCTGAGACAGTCTTTCCCAGCCGCACACGCTGCCTCCAGTCCGTCAGGAAGTCGGTGATCCACCTGCAGAGGGAGTCAGGCACGTTGAGCAGGGACAGCTTGTCCCGGAGCAGAGTGGGGCGGATGGTGTTGAATGCGGAGCTGAAGTCCACAAACAGGATCCTGGCGTAGGTTCCCGGGGAGTCCAGGTGCTGCAGGATGGAGTGGAGGGCCAGGTTGACTGCGTCGTCTACAGACCTGTTGGCTTGGTAGGCAAACTGCAGCGGGTCCAGGAGAGGGGTGGTGATGGACTTGAGGTGGGGCAGGACCAGGCGCTCAAAGGACTTCATGACTACAGAGGTGAGCGCTACAGGTCTGTAGTCGTTAAGTCCAGTGATCCATGGCTTCTTGGGGACAGGGATGATGGTGGAGGATTTGAGGCAGGTCGGCACGTGGCATAGCTTAAGGGAGGTGTTAAAAATGTCTGTGAAGACAGGAGCCAGCTGTTTCGCACAGTGTCTCAGGGTGGAGGGAGACACGCCGTCCGGACCGGGGGCCTTGCGCGGGTTCAGTCTGGAGAACTGTTTGAGCACGTCCTGCTCACTGATGATAAGGGCAGGGGGGAGGAGGGGGGGGGCCTTTGATGAAGTAGGGATCATGGAGGCTGTGGAGCTGGAGAGAGGGGGGGAGTTGGACACAGATGACGAGGTGTCAAAACGGGCATAGTGTTCGACCCCGTGCTTAGCCACTGTAGCTGAGAATTTGGGAATTGTGAGTGCTGGAAATTGGGTGAGGAGTTGATCAAACTTACCTCCTGCTGTAGTGACGCTGGCCTGCACGGGTGGTGGAGAAACTCGAGCTGAGCAGGGAATAGAAGCAAAGGACAATGCATTAACCAAGCGTCTGTTCGCTAGATCGACTAATAACCCATGTGCACACAAAAAATCTGCGCCCAACAAGTTAAAACTCACCGCCGCTACAACAAATGTCCATCTGTAGTTGCGGCCATGGATGCGGAGGGGCAGGTTCCTTTCGCCAAAAGTGTCGATGATGGAGCCGTTGGCTGCCACCGCTCCATTGCCCCGGGGGCCCATGGCCCGGTCTGCTTGGGAGGGCATGATAAAACTCAGTTGAGCTCCCGTGTCAATGAGGAACTGCTTGCCGGTGTGTCCGTCCGTCACATATAGAAGCTTGCTTTTTTCGCCGAGAACTGCCGCTGTTAACGGTTCTCGGCTTTGGCGTTTTCCCGAAATCGTGAATTTGCAGGGGGGAAGGCATTTGTAAGCCTTCTCAGCGAAGCGGTGATGGTAATAACAGACGTCGCTCCATCTGTTACGTCTTGGCCGTGATACCTGATGTTCTAATGTAGAAGGCAGGGAGAGACTACATTAGAACATCAGGTATCAACACGGAGAGCCCGCACAACTGAAAATCTACCTCTCTGACCACCGCTCCACTCCTCTCCGCCCACCTCTTCACCGCTCGGGAATCTCGCAAGCTGATTGGCCGAGACGTTTTACCTCGCAAGCTGATTGGCCGAGACGTTTTACCCAGCGAAGGAAGACCGCATTCATTGTTCTTTATCGCTCGTGTTGCTTAGTGGCACTTTTCGCTGTTCTCTTGTGCCTTTTTGTGCAAAATAGTGCTTGTGACGCCCTTGGGGGGGGGGGTGACGCTACTTCGTGGTTTTTCACTTTTCGCGGTTGGTTCTGGTCCCCATTAAACGCGATAAGTGAGAGATCACTGTATATCTAGAAACGCATCGCTTCCCGGTCGCTTTTCCTCCCCCTTTCTTTTCTTTCGTCGCCATGACAGCTTTCCTTGGCCACTGAACAGATCTTCCCAGGTGTTGAAAGTGTTTTGTAGTCTACTATCACGACAAAATGCACCAAAAACAACCAGTGTCGACGTGCTCGCAATGGTAAACATGAGGACTGGGTCACACTCGTGACGTCACGCGGAAGTCCGGCTGCACTTCGGCGGATTTGTCTGATTTTTCAGGGCGGGAAATTCAAAATCGCGATTTTCTCCAAGATTCCGGGATTTGTGGAGGGGGTGCCAATGATAAATTATCTTTAATTGTATGTACTATCACCCAGTGCCGTTCAATGCCGTTCAGTTCAGTTCTACTTTAAAGTTATCTTCATTGAAAAAAGTGCTTTTCTTTCAAAAATAAGGACATTTTCAAGTGACCCCAAACTTTTGAACGGTAGTGTGTGTGTGTGTGTGTGTGTGTGTGTGTGTGTATGTATATACTGTGTGTATATATATATATATATATATATATCTATATATATATATACATTCTTTTTTTTAATTCCCCCTTCTCTATTTCTCTTTTGTCCGTACATGTCTAGATTGAGTTTCAATCTAAAAACATCTGTTTTTACCAGCATTTCACTCAATGTTTGCCAATGTTGGTTAAGTTAGGCTGACTTAGACGAACTCTGTATAACTTAGTCGAGCGCTCAGGAATTTTTTCAAACTGAGCACAACTTTCACCAATGTTTATTTCCAAACATTGGCAAATTTTCAGCATGCTGAAAATTCTCAACGAATACAACTTTCACCAACAAACACCAGCTATCATTAACTTTTATCAGCTTTTGCCAGCAGAGCCAGATGTTTGCCAAAATGTCACTAAATGTGGGTCCAAATGTTATAATGTGAATCCACCCAAAAAAGCAGGTCCAGGATGGCAGGAAGCCTTCACAAACGCTGATCTTTATATGAGCGTTGTCTGACGCTGATGTCAGCTGAACTGAGCTGAGTATTCTAAGCTTAAGTTAACCTAAGTTGGCAACTGCTACACATACAGTAGCCTAAGTTGGCAAAAGTTTGACAATGCTGAATGCAACGCTGGGAAATGCTAGCAAAAGTTTGTAGAAGTTTGTAAAAACTGGTGTAAGATAAGCCTTTATTAGTCCCACAACGGGGAAATTCCAGGATTGCAACAGCACAGGGATAGCAACACTCAGAGCAACAATCAGAAGGCAAGAAAAAACAAGCAAGCAAGAGCAGCTAATATACATATGTACATATTACTATAAAATATATATATACACACACACACACACACAGACACACAGTGCAGAGCATTGTAGCTGGATGGAATAAATATATGAATATATGAACACACAGTGCAGAGCATTGTAGCTAGATGGAATAAATATGTAAATATATAAACACCCACAGTATGGAGCATTGCAGCTAGGTGGAATAAATATGCAAGTATATAAACACACACAGTGCGGAGCAATGTAGCTAGATGGAATAATATGTAGATATATAAAAACACAGTGCGGAGCATTGTAGCTAGATGGAATAAATATATAGATATATAAATATAAACACACCCAGTGCAGAGCATTGTAGCTAGATGGAATAAATATGTAAATATATAAACACACACAGTGCAGAGCATTGTTGCTAGGTGGGATGAAACAGCATAACCATCTATTTAGTTATCCTACATGGTATGATTATGTGCCCATACATATTCTCACCCTCCATAGCGACCGGTATGTTCCTAGTTGTATGCCGGAGAGGACCATTGTGTAAGTCTATTGCATCTTTTGCATTCAAAAAAAAAAAAAAAAAAACTATTAGTTTGTTACGTCTTTTTGCTATCTCTGCGAGCAGCCCTGCTTAGGTTGTACAGTCTGACAGCCGTTGGTAGGAAGGACCTACGAAACCTCTCGGTTGTGCACCTGGGATGATGTAGTCTGCTGCTAAATGAGCTCCTCAGTGCATCCAGTATGTCCTGCATAGGGTGGAACTCGGACTCCAGCAGAGATGACAGTTTAGCCACCGTCCTTCTCTCTCCTATCTCCTCCATCGGATCAAGGCGTTGCCCCAGGACAGAGCTAGCTTTCTTAATCAGTTTGTTCAGTCTCTTCCTATCGGCTGCAGTAATGCCACTGCCCCAGCAGACCACTCCAAAAGTGATGGCTGATGCCACCACCGTGTCATAGAATGACTTCAGCAGCGCCCCTTGTACACCAAAAGACCTGAGTCTCCTCAGCAGGAACAGCCTGCGCTGTCCCTTCTTGTAGAGTGCGTCAGTATTGTGTGACCAGTCTAGTTTATTGTTCAGATGAATACCCAGGTACTTGTAGGATGTCACCATCTCGATGTCTGTTCCCTGCATATTTACTGGTGCTGTGAGGGGCTGCCCATGCCTGCGGCAGTCCACCACCAGCTCCTTAGTTTTCCTCGCGTTGATCTGGAGGCAGTTCCGATGGCACCAGTCCACAAAGTCCTGGATAAGCCCTCTGTACTCAGCTTCATCTCCGCTGGAGATGAGACCAACGATCGCAGAGTCATCAGAGAACTTCTGTAGATGGCAATGTGTTGTGTTGTGTGAGAAGTCCGCAGTATAAAGAGTGAACAAGAAGGGAGCCAGCACCGTTCCCTGGGGGGCCCCCGTGCTACTGATGATCGTGTCGGACACACAGTCCCGGGTTCTCACAAACTGAGGCCGGTTCGTGAGGTAGTCCAGGATCCATGATGACAGGTGCTGGTCCACCCCTGCGCGCAGCAGCTTGTCCTTCAGGATCATCGGTTGGATGGTGTTGAAAGCACTGGAGAAGTCAAAGAACATGATCCTCACCATATTCCCGGGCTTCTCCAGGTGGGACAGAGAACGGTGAAGGAGGAAGATCACCGCATCCTCCACCCCAATGCCATGCTGGTAGGCGAACTGGAGTGGATCCATCGCTGGTTCCACCAGGGGGCGGAGATGAGCAAGGAGCAGTCTCTCCAG
This sequence comes from Pholidichthys leucotaenia, assembly GCA_020510985.1. Classification (NCBI taxonomy): domain Eukaryota; kingdom Metazoa; phylum Chordata; class Actinopteri; order Cichliformes; family Pholidichthyidae; genus Pholidichthys; species Pholidichthys leucotaenia. The sequence continues at coordinate 131,289,929 of CM035850.1, forward strand.
GGTCTTCATCAAGTGGGACGTCAAGGCCACCGGTCTGAAGCTGTTCAGGTCTTTGGGGTGGGAAGTTTTTGGTACAGGTACCACACAAGATGTTTTCCACAGCTGTGGTACCCTCCCCAGTTTCAGGCTCATGTTGAAGATATACGTCACAATCCCACACAGCTGGTCTGCACAGGACTTGAGGAGCTTTGCGCTGATGCCGTCCGGTCCCGACGCCTTCCTCGCCTTGATCTTCCTCAGCTCCGTCCTCACCTGGGTCTTGGTCAGGGTCAGGATGGGGGGCTGTGTGTTGGGAGTGGAGGGGGTGTCGGTGGAGTGGGGAGTGGGTAGCAGGACTTGATTTCTTAGAGGCAGCAGTGGTTGTTGTGCAGACAGGGGGGAGGGCGGTTGGTCAAATCTATTGAAAAACAGATTCAGGTTGTTCGCCCACTCCCTGCCCCCCGTGGCCTGGGGGGAGGTATTCTGGAGCCCCGAGATGGTTTTGAGGTTTCTCCAGACCCCGCTGATGTCGCTCTGTTGCAGCTTGTCCTCCATCTTCTTCCTGAAGCTGTCCTTGCCTTCTCTGATCTTTCTCCTCAGCTCCCTCTGTACGGACTTCAGCATCTCCCTGTTCCCCGACCTGAAGATCCTCTTCTTCTCTCTCAGAAGTGTTTTTATCTCAGGGTTGATCCAGGGTTTGTTGTTTGAGTGACGCCGTATGGTCTTGGTGGGAACGGATTTGTCCACACAGAAGCTGAGGTAGCCCGTGAAGGTGTGAATGAGGCCATCGATGTCCTCACCATGTGGATCGCAGAGCTGCTTCCAGGCAGTGGCTTCAAAACAGTCCTTTAGAGTGTCCATTGTCTCCTCAGACCATAACTCCACAGTGTGCATGGCCGGAGGTTGTCTGTGCACTAGGGGTTTGTACATCGGTCGGAGATGAACCAAGTTGTGATCCGATCTCCCAAGTGGGGGGAGTTGTGATGAGGTGTACGCCTCCTTAGTGTTTGCGTAGAACAAATCCAGTGTTTTATTGTCTCTAGTGTGGCATGTGACATACTGGGTGAAAGTGGGCAGAATGGGAGACAGTGAAACGTGGTTGAAATCGCCTGAGATGAGAAGAGCATCTGGGTGTTCTGTCTGCAGCCTGCTGGTTACTGAATGGATGACGTCACGCGCTGTCCCAGCGTTCGCCGTCGGATTTGCATAAACAACAATGCAGATCACGTGTGAGTGTTCTCTCGGGAGATATGTAGGCCTCATGCTAACAGCTAGCAACTCAATGTCTTTGCTGCAGTGTCGTTGTTTAACAGTGATGTGCGCTGAATTAAAAAAAAAAAAACTGCTTATGAACGTAATTTCACCAACGTTTGGACTGATTTCTCTGCTTTTTCAAAACGTCAGTAAAAGTTGGTCCAAACGTTATAGTGTGAACCCAGCTTAAGACGAATCTTGGATGGCTTATATCCTGACCTTATTATGGGTTTGGGGTGAAAAGGTCAAAGTCAATACCCCATTTGTCCTATTACTGTAGAACGAGCAAAGCTAGGGTCACCAAACTAGGTGCACAGGTTCATGCTGTGACCCTGAACTGTGGCTATGAGTTTGGGATCCATAGGTCAAGGTTGGCATTCCCTATGCCCTATTACTATTCAACAGGTATAGCTAGTGTCACCAAACTTTGTATACAGGCTCACCCTGTGACCTTGAAGTGTGACTATGGTTTTGGCATTGTAAGATCAATATCAAAATAGCAAATAAACTGTATGTCAACAACAAAGAAAGCTAGTGGTCACCAAACATTGTACACAGACTCACCTTGGGATCCTGACCTCTGGCTACAGGTTTGGGGTCAAAGGTCAATGCTAACATTCCCTTTGCACTATTACTATAGAATAAGTTAAGCTACGAAACCAAACTTGGTACACAGTTTCACCATGAGACCATGACCTCTTACTATGGGTTTGGGGTCAAAAGGTTAAAGCCTTATTCATGCTGCATTTCCCCTCGAGTCCGCTTTGGTCCGCGTATGCTTGGCGCTGTTCATGCTCACTTTTTTCATCTACCTAGGCCAAGCGGTTGACGCATGCGCACAACCATCATTTGTAGTTTCACTCCCGCCCGATAGGTAGCGCCAATGCGCTGACACGCCAGGATTTTCATGAACAAAGAAACGCTATTGCATTCTGCTGCTTGACTTCCCGGTTTTCACTCCTTTTTCACGAAGATGCTGCTGCTGCTGAAATATGTATGTATGATTCATTTATGTTATTCTTGTCTTCCACTTCCTCGTCTTCGTCTACTTTGTCTTAGTATGCAGTGCCGATATCTCCACCTCGTGAATGGGACGTTCAGTTTTGCTCATGTGTTTTTCATCGCGTTCAGGTCGTGGGCAGGCGGTGCAGTCACAAAATTTGGGCAGCACGCGGTCGAGCACTGCGGGCACTAGCGGAGTGGAGACGATGACGTAAATTTCGTCACACGAGGTTTCTGGTTACACGTACGCGGACAGAAAAGATGCAGCATGAATCCAGCTTAAGGATCAAGGTTAGTATTCCCTATGCCCTCTTACAATAGAACAAGTAAGACTCTTTCGGGTCACCAACTGGATACACAGGCTCACTTTGGGAATCTGACTTACAACTATTGGGTTGTATTAAATTATTTATGTTGTATATTCATATTTGATAGGCTTATCATACTTTGGTTATGCCTCAGTAATGATATGGAAAAAGTTGACAGCTGCTCTCCTTCAGTAACCTGTTGGGATTGCCAAAGAAAATGGAGGCGGAGGATATTTGACTCGTCTCAGAGTGCTCTAGTTTTTGTTCCCTTCCGGTTGACGCCCAAAGGGGTCGAAGAGCCCTTTGGGCTTCAAAATTCAGTTGATTGGACATGAATGGAAAGGCACACACCAGTCTGTACAAGGTCCCACAGTTGACAGTGCATGTCAGAGCACAAACCAAGCATGAAGTTAAAGGAACTGTCTATAGACTTCCGAGACAGGATTGTCTCGAGGTACAAATCTGTTAAAGGGTCCAGAGAAATTTCTGCTGCTTTGAAGGTTCCAATGAGCACAGTGGCTTCCATCATCATAAATGGAAGAAGTTCGGAAACAACAGGACTCGGCTGGCCGGCTGTCTAAACTGAGTGATCGGGGGAGAAGGGCCTTAGTCAGGGAGGTGACCAAGAACCTGATGGTCACTCTGTCACTCCAGTGTTCCTCTGTGGAGAGAGGAGAACCTTCCAGAATGACAACCGTCTCTGCAGCAATCCACCAATCAGGCCTATATGGTAGAGTGGCCAGACGGAAGCCACTCTTAGAAAAAGGCACATGGCAGCCCAGCTGGAGTTTGCCAAAATGCACCTGAAGGACTCTCAGACCATGAAAAACACAATTCTCTGGTCTGATGAGACAAAAATTGAACTCTCTGGCGTGAATGTCAGGCATCATGTTTGGAGGAAACCAGGCACCACTCATCACCAGGCCAATACCATCCCTACAGTGAAGCATGGTTATCGTAGCATCATGCTGTGGGGATGTTTTTCAGCGGCAGGATCTGGGAGACTAGTCAGGGTAGAGGGAAAGATGAATGCAGCAATGTACAGAGACATCCTGGATGCAAACCTGCTCCAGAGCAGTCTTGACCTCAGACTGGGGTGACGGTTCATCTTTCACCAGGACAACAACCCTAAGTACAGAGCCAAGATATCAGAGTGGCTTCAAGACAGCTCTGTGAATGTCCTTGAGTGGCCCAGCCAGAGCCCAGACTTAAATCCAGTTCAACATCTCTGGAGAAATCTGAAAATGGCTGTGCACCAACACTTCCCATCTAGCCTGATGGAGCTTGAGAGGTGCTGCAAAGAGGAATGGGCGAAACTGCTCAAAGATAGGTGTGCCAAGCTTGTGGCATCATATTCAAAAAGACTTGAGGCTGTAATTGCTGCCAAAGCTGCATCAACAAAGTATTGAGCAAAGGTTGTGAACACTTATGTACTTGTGATTTCATAGTTTTTTATTAATAAATTTGTAAAAATCTCAAAGCTTTTTTCACGTTGTCATTATGGGGTATTGTGTGGAGAATTTTGAGGGAAAAAATGAATTTATTCCATTTTGGAATAAGGCTGCTACACATGTTCACCTTGGGATCCTTACCTCTGACTATGGGTTTGGGGTCAAAAGGTCAAGGTTAGCATTTCATATGCCTTATTACTGTACAACAATTAAAGCTAGGGCCACCAAACCTGGTACACAGGCTCATCTTGGGATCCTGACCTCTGACTATAGGTTTGGGATCCAAAGGTCAAGGTTAACATTCCTTATGCCTTATTACTGTACTATATCTGGACAACAAAAGTAAGCTAGGGTCACCAAACCTGCTACACAGGTACTGTATCTCAACAACAAACTTGCTATACAGGTTCACCTTGGGATGCTGACCTACAACTATGGTTTGTATACTTTGTTGTATATTCATGGATGATGGGCTTATCATAATTTGGTTCGGCCACAGTAATTATATTGAAAAAGTTTAAAACTGCTCTCCATGAGTAAGTAATGGGATCTTCAAAGAAAACTGAGGCGGGGGATATTGCACTCGCCTCAGAGTGCTGTTGTTTTTTGTTTTTCGTTTTTCTGACATAATGAAACATCTCTGTACTAGAGCTGTGCGATATGACCAAAATTGCATATCCCAATATAAGTAATATATCCCGATATACGATTCTGTAAATTCTGTAGTTAAGATATCAGCAGCAGCAGTCCATCAAGATCAGTGATGATTGTCAGGTTTGAAGTAATTTTTAGCATAGGCAGGCTCTCATGTGGGCTACGAGGCCCGCTTTTGACCTGCAGCAGCGCTGGCATCTGCTGCAGGTAAAATAATTTGAAGAGGTGAGGGCGGCACGGTGGCGGAGTGGTTAGCACTACGGCAGCACAGCAACTCACCCTTGCCCGGGGGATCCTGGGTTCGATCCCAGCCCCCTGACCAGCAGTGATCTGTGTGGAGTTTGCATGTTCTCCCCGTGTCTGCATGGGTTTACTCTGGGATTTCTCCGGTTTCCTCCCACATACCAAAAACATGCAAGTTAGGTTAATTGGCATCAAAACTGGGGATTCAAAATTGTCCTTAGGTATGACTGTGAGAGTGAATGGTTGTCTGTCGCTCTGTGTTGGCCCTGCGATGGACTGGTGATCTGTCCAGGGTGTACCCTGCCTCTCGCCCAAAGATGCTGGGATAGGCTCCAGCCCCCCCGCAACCCGAAAAGGATTAAGCAGAAGATGATGACGAAAAAGTGACTCCTTTCGTGTGCTTTCTCATACTCCTTCTGTCTTTTCTCTTAGATTACTGCAGTGGCTTGTTTGAGTTTATACTTCCATGTAGTACTCTGCATTGCTTCTTCTTCCCACGTGTCAGGTGAAATGCCAGCATTCTTCAAGTGCCTTTTTAGTACACCCTTAAATTATAGTTTTTGCCCACCTTGACTTCTCTTCCCTCCTCAGCTCGGAATAAAATGCTACCTTTGGTAGTCGGGTGTCATCCATTGGACGAACATGACCAGCCCAGCGCAACTGTGATGTAGTGATGAGAGCCTCAGCACTAACAGAGTCAGCACAATGTATAACCTCCACATCAGGGATGTGGTCTTGCCATCTGATATGCAGGATGGAACATACAGTAGATGACGAAGTTGTGCTCTGGTCAGAGCTTTGATGTGTTTGTGGTATAGAGTCAAGCATTTGGTGGCATAGAGGAGACTGGGAAGGACAGGGGCCTTTCACTTTCGTGCTGCTACCAGTGTCATGGAAGTTCCATAGGTACTTCTTAAGGGAACCAAAAACTTTTATAGCTGAATATATTCTACATTAAACCTCGAGGTCAGCAGAGGTAGTACTAGTTACTGTACTGCCAAGATGGGTAAAGGCCTCAGTTGTTTTCAGGGGTTCTCCATGTACTGTCACTAATTGAGACAGTACATGGAGTCCTGTTGGAGAGCTCTATAGGGGGTTGATAGAGCAGTTCTGTCCTCGATATGTTAATTTTTAGACCAAACAACACGAAGGGACATCATCTTCTCTGAGACAGCTGTTGGTAGGGATGGCAACATGTTGGCGATCTTGTTGTTGACAGCAAAGGCCACACCTGCATCTTGTCTACCCTCTGCTTTCCCAACCCAGAAAAAAGTGTAATGCCCCTCTTGTAGCTGGCCTTGACCTTCGATCCTAGTCTCCTGAAGAGCTGCAATGCTTACTCCATACTGGTATAGTTCTTTTGCAATAAGCGCCGTTCTCCTTTCAGGTCTTGAGTCTCCATCTAACGTTGTGCGTACAGTCCATGATGCTATAGCCATCTTTGTTCTCTTTTTGTTTCTACTGCTGCAGTGAAGTCTCGCTGGTCGCGGTAAACCAGCCAGGGTATGTTCTGAGCACACTTTCTTTACCCCACCTTTTCTAGGGGCTCCCCACTTGGGGTAGGCAGTGCTGTCCCTGAAAGGGGCTGCCTGGACACTCACATTGCTGCCTCAACCCACTGGTGCGCAGAGTTCAGTATGGGTTGCAGTCATCACATTTGAGCCACCTGTGTGCAAGTGTCCTGCTAGCTCGCAACTAAGCCTGCTGCCGTTGCAGTTTCCTCATCGCCACAAGGCTTCCACCTACACTCTTCCAAACAAGACACCTTGCACAGTAATTAAGGTAGTTGGTGTTGTGCCCCCACCAGACTATCTCTCTGGACCTCCACATCAGTTACTAAGTGGGGCACATAAGTGCAACAAATGAGGTTGATGAGAAGGTTGCCCTGCAGTACCATCTCACTTGATTGTTGACACCATCAGTTGACCAAAGTAATGGTTCCTCCGCATAGCATCTTGTGCTCACACCAACCGGCACCCTGCTGCCAGTGCTTCACCGTATCCCTGGCTAGCGGGGCAATGGGTGTGCTAACACTTGCCCAAGGTGTACACCCAGGCTAGTGGAGGGAAGGAGTCACCTTACTTCTCCATTCTAGACTGGCTCCAAGCGAGATCTAGCCACTACCCATAGTTTAGATATAATAGCCACATAAAAAGGACACTTTTTTTTACATTTTAAATTACATACTGAAAAAAATCTATTGTACAGATTCATCTATCATTAATTTTATGCAGCTTTCCCTCATAATTTTGCAGTGTTTCTATAAAATTGTATTTTTAATGTGCATTTGAGACTTGAGTCTCACAAATTTGAAGTTTTTCTTCTAAATCATACCATATAAATAAAAAGTAAATATTAATAAAGCTAAATATTTCCAGAGCTAGGGGAGAATAGCAGTAATTTTAAAAAATGTCAGTCTGAAAATGAGAAAATTACCCATCGCTGCCATCTAGATATAAATTAGCAGTTAGTTTACTTGGGTGCAATTCAAAGTCAAGTCAAAGTCAACATTGTCAATTCTGCCATATGTACAGCACATACAGAGAATTGAAATTGTATTACTCTGAGACCCACGGTGCAGCAATTATCTTTATTAAGTATCATACCTGCAAAAATATCAATAAATAAAAAAGTAATTGATACAACTAAATCAATGAAAATTTAAGTGTAGATTCACAGCCTGAAGACTACCTTTCTGACCTGATTTTTTTTAAACGTGGAGGATTTCTTCTTGTCTGTTGGAGTTCTTTGTAAAAATATTTCACGTTGGCCATGATATGAAAATAAAAGACACAAAAGGTAATGTAATAAAAATGCATGTGATGACTAACTTTATTCAAGATTGCTACTTGACTAATTAAAATGATTAGAACTCAAGTAAGTTAAGAGCCAATTTGCTCCTCCGACATGTTTTAATTTATTTATTGTGTGTGTTTGTGTGGTTATCATGCACTTTTGCAGCTTTAATATAATTTTTTCAGACAAAATAAACTCAGCAGTAATTTTAAAGTAGTGAAATGATGTTCCTGTTAGCAACAACTTGGCATCGTCATTTAGCATTTGCTGTTTTACAATGATGAGAGTGAGATGGTGTTAACATGCACCATGGAAAACAGTCCCACATCCCTGGCAAACAGAAGTAGTGGCTATTTGACCAAACCAATAGTTTGGTGTTAGCTGCTGTGCTGGAATTGTAGCGACCCATCTACAACTGTTGCACTGCCCACATGTGGGGGAGAGGTGGGACACTGATAAGTAGTGTGTGTGGAGCTTTGCTGAAGAAACAGGGCTATGTATATTTTGCAAAATCCCGATATAAACAGTGGCTTTATATGAAAGAATAGATGGTTTATCTCGTCATCTGATATATATCATCACATCGCACAGCCCTACTCAGTACGGGTCCATATACTCTCACACCAATTGTAGTTGGTATTAGCAGCCTCTGCATTGCAGCATGTCCTTAATGTTATGCTGTGGAGCGTGTAAATAACGAGGCGGATTTGGCTCAGACAGTTTATTACACATCTCACACAAGAAGCATAGACAGAATGACAACTCAGCAGAGACTCTTCTTTTAAATAGCATGGCATTCATCTAGAAGCTTCTAACACACAAAAGGTCACATTGCATTCACTTCCTTAATCCTTTATCATTCCTCTAGAAGTTTCTAACACACAAAAGGTCACACTGCATTCATCCTTCACACCTCCCTGTTATCTCCCAGGGAACCTCTGCTCTTTGTTCTTGTCTAAGATGTTATACAATTATGCACTCCCCATGTGCCGCCATACGACCCCCCCCCCCCCCGAGCATCTTGGATAGAACAATAGAATAACAGTCCGTATGCTGTGGTAGAATCATTAAACATCAATCCACATGCTGCTTGGGCTTCAGTCTTCTCCCGTATCTGCTGTAACCAGGATTCACCGCCTCCGCGGCGCTGTCATGCTGGGGGGTTGATGTTTGAGGGGTAAAAGTCTGTCCGTGTGAGTGCTCTGGGGAATCTTTTCTCTGGGAAGCTCCCCGTGGGGGTCTTCCACGCCGAGGGTCCCTCGCCAACAGCACTTGCTCGTCGGCCACCACAAAAGCGGGTTTGAGTCTGTCTATGCCAATCTTTTCCCTCCTATCCCCCAAATCTAGCAAAAAATGCTTGTCCCCTGTTTCCAGCACTCTGAATGGTCCATCATAAGGTGGGCGCAGTGGAGGGCAATGGGCGTCGTGTCTGACAAAAACGAACTCTGCGTTTTTCAAAGTTTTAGGCACAAAAACATGCGGAAAACTGTGGTTGGCAGGGCCTGGCAGCGTGCTTGTGTCTATGCTACGCTGCAACAGCTGAGACGGGGAGCTGCCTGGCGCGGGATTATCTGGAAGAAACTCCCCGGGCAGCCGAAGTGGTTGCGCAAAAACGAGTTCAGCCAGGGAAGCTTCCAGATCCTCTTTAGGCGCAGAACGTAACCCCAATAAAACTCACGGTAGCTTGTCTACCCAATTTGCATCCGTCAGTGAAGCTCTGAGAGCCGCTTTCAATGATCTATGAAAATGTTCGCATAACCCATTAGCCTGTGGATTGTACGCGGTTGTGCGGTGAATTGTGACACCCAAGCTGCGGGCCATTGTTGACCAGAGTTCGGAAACAAATTGAGGGCCTCTGTTGGACGTAATATCCGACGGGACTCCAAAACGCGCCACCCATGCTGTTAAAAACGCGCGCGCCACCTCCTTGGCTGTGGTTGCCGCCAGTGGAACCACCTCCGGCCAGCGCGTGGTGCGATCCACCATTGTCAGAAGGTGCATGCACCCTTGTGATGGCGGGAGGGGGCCCACGAGGTCCACGTGAACATGGTCGAACCTCTTAGCCGGGATGCGAAACGGCTCCAAGGGAGCCTTTGTGTGTCTGTGTACTTTGGCTCGTTGGCACGCCATGCAGGCTTCCGCCCACTCTTTCACTTGTTTGCGAAGACTCGGCCACACGAATTTCTCCCCTACCATTTTGACCGACGCGCGCACTCCCGGGTGCACCAAAGAATGAATCGAGTCAAACACGCGGCGGCGCCACGCGGCTGGGACCACGGGACGTGGGCGCCCTGTGGAGACATCGCAGATTGGGGGGGCATGCTGTCTTGCAGCACCCTGCTCTCCAGCCTTAACCCTGTTGGTCCAGACTGGAGCGCGCGCGCGTCCGCGTCACTAACCTGCTCCGTGGCCATGGCTGCGTAATCTATCCCCACGCCGACCGGGGCCGCCACGGCGCGCGAGAGGCAGTCTGCCACTACATTCAGTTTACCCGAGACATGCTGAATATCGGTAGTAAACTCTGAGATCGCGATCAGCTGTCTCTGCTGCCGGCCATTCGACCTTATCCGTGGGTTTCTGTTTTTTGAGCGCGGCGTACAGTGGTTGCATGAGCTGCGCTGCGCGGGGAAGGAAACGGTTATAAAAGTTCACCATTCCCCAAAATTCTTGTAGCGCCCTGACCGTTTGCGGCGGGGGAAAATCTGCTACTGCGCGCACTTTGTCAGGCAGCGGGACCGCTCCTTTGGGAGAGACGCGGTGCCCCAAAAAATCAATCCCCGTCACCCCGAACTGACATTTCGCTGGGTTGATTATTAACCCGTGCTCTTCCAACCTCCGGAAAACCGTCGTGAGGTGGGTTTCGTGTTCGTCTTCGGATGCGCTGGCTACTAAGATATCGTCCAAGTAGACGAACACGAAAGGGAGATCGCGCAGCACTGCATCCATCATGCGTTGGAACGTCTGTGCAGCCCCTTTAAGCCCAAATGACATGCACAAAAACTCGAATAAACCGAACGGAGTTATTACCGCTGTTTTGGGTATGTCCTCAGCGCGCACTGGGACTTGGTGGTAACCGCGGACCAGGTCTATTTTAGAAAAAATGCGCGCCCCTGCAAGGGGAACAGAAAAATCCTGAATGTGAGGAATTTGGTAGCGGTCGTACGCTGTGGCGTTGTTCAACCTGCGGAAATCCCCGCAAGGTCGCCACGAACCCTCAGCTTTAGGGACCGTGTGTAGCGGGGAAGCCCATGGGCTGTTTGAGCGCCTGATGATGCCCAACCTTTCCAGGTTGGCGAACTCCTCGCGCGCTATGGCCAGTTTAGCTGTGTCCAAACGCCGAGGTCTTGCAAAAACGGGCGGCCCGGTGGTGGTGATAAAATGCCCCACCCCGTGTCGGGTCACTCGAGCTATACAGGGGAGAGAGTCAAAAGAGAGTGCATTAACCAGGCGTCTGTTAGCGACATCTACCAACAAACCATGTGCACATAGAAAATCAGCCCCCAATATATGGAAATTCAATGCTGCTATGACAAAAGTCCACTCAAATGTACGGCCGTGTAGAGACAAGAGTAGAGTCCTCTCACCAAAGGTCTTAATCTCCGAGCCGTTTGCTGCTGCCATCTCGGGGCCGCTAGATCCTGCCAGCCGGTCAGCGTAGGTCGGCCGGATGAAACTCTTCTGGGCGCCGGTGTCCACGAGGAAATGCCTCCCCGAGCGTGCGTCCGTCAAGTAGAGCAGCTTGTTCTCCTCCCCGAGGGTCATGGCTGCTACCGACCCCCGGTCTTGGCGTTTCCTGAGTCGCTTGAATTGACACGGTGGTATACATTTGCGTGCCCTCTCTGCGAAGTGGCGGTGGTAGAAACAAGGCGTGTCTCCCCCGCGTTCCTTGGCCCCCGCTGCTGCTGCCGTCGGTGGCTCTGCTGCTGCCGTCGATGGCTCCTTGCCTCCTCCGGCCGTCGCGCCGAGCTCCGTCGCTGCCGCAATGGTCGTAAACTCCCTGCTGGTGACGATGATCCGGTTTGCTTCCCGGGCTAGCGCACGATAATCCCGCTTGGCCGGCAACGGCGAATTGGCCAGGGTCGCTCTTGCCGCTGATGGAAGGTTCCGGAGGAAGAGGTGGGTAAAAATGAAATGGTCGTCGTCTGTGCCCTTTAACCTCAGCATCTTCTCCATCAGGTCTATGGCCGACCCATCTCCCAACCCGGTCCGAGTCAGGAGTCTCTCTGCTCTCTCACCATCCGAGAGTGTGTAGTGCTGGATGAGCGCAGCCTTCAGCGCGCCGTACTTGTCGTCGGTTGGTGGCTGATCGAGCAGGCTTTCTACGTGCTGAGCCGTGCGGGCGTCGAGCGCTGTGACCACATAGTGGAATTTTGTGTCATCCGCCAATATCCCCCGGAGGGCGAACTGCGCCTCAACTAGGTGGAACCAGGAGCGCGGGTTGTGCTGCCAAAAATCCGGTAGCTTGATCGCAACAGCACATGCGTGGCTGGGGGTTTCCATCGAGGTTGGCTCCGGGGGTCTTTCGTTGTGTTCTATGATTCGTCTTGGGTCACCAGTGTGGAGCGTGTAAATAACAAGGTGGATTTGGCTCAGACAGTTTATTACACATCTCACACAAGAAGCATAGACAGAATGACAACTCAGCAGAGACTCCTCTCTTAAATAGCATGGCATTCATCTAGAAGCTTCTAACACACAAAAGGTCACATTGCATTCACTTCCTTAATCCTTTATCATTCCTCTAGAAGTTTCTAACACACAAAAGGTCACACTGCATTCATCCTTCTCACCTCCCTGTTATCTCCCAGGGAACCTCTGCTCTTTGTTCTTGTCTAAGATGTTATACAATTATGCACTCCCCATGTGCCGCCATAATGCTGTCTTTAATTTGTGTTTCAAACATCAGAAAACATGGACTGCATTGTTGCTGTACTCTGATTTCAGTGAATAATACAAAAATACAATATTTCAAAGCTATGAGATGCAGTGTGTTCAGTAAAACAAAAACAGCTTGATAGTCTTGGGATTCTGTACTTTGTGAGAATGAGTGTTTTTAACCAGTTTCACCTTTTCTGTGTTTGTAGCTTTATCGGCGACTGTCAGAAGTTTTGGGTTTGAATGATGAGACGATGGTACTGAGCGTCTTTATTGGAAAAATGTGAGTAACTGAGAAATAATTCAAATTTTGATTCATTTTTTGTTGATAATAAGTTTATAGAGCACTTTTCACAGACAAAGTCACAAAGTGCTTATCATGATAAGAAACAAAAAAGATAGTAAAATACAGTAACATAGCAAATAATACAGACACATAAAACAGTAAAAGAACAAAGTAAACAGCAAAAACACATAAAAATACAGTCAACACATAGTTAATAAAAAGCCAGGCTAAAAAGGTGGGTCTTCAGTTGCTTCTTAAAAACATCAATGGAAGGTGCAGATCTAAGTTCAAATGGTAAAGAGTTCCAAAGTCTGGGAACAACAGCAGCAAAGGCTCTATCATGTAGTGGTTCTGATTAAAAGACCTGAGAGACCTGCTAGGATGGTACAGATAGGGCAGGTCACTGATATAAGAAGGTGCCTCCTCTTGAATGGCTTTGTAAGTAAGGACAAGAACTTTAAAGTCAACTCTTAATTTACAGGAAGCCAATGCAAGGAGGCCAAAACGGGAGTGATATGACAGAACCTACTGGACCTAGTCAGTAATCTAGCAGCAGAGTTCTGGACTAACTGTAGACGGTGTAAAGAGGATTTACTGAGGCATATGAAGAGAGCATTACAGTAGTCCAAACGTGAAGAAACAAAGGCGTGAATAATAGTTTCTGACTGACTGTAGGAAACCAGTGACCTAATTTTGGAGATATTATTTATTTCCAAATATATTATTTGGATATTAGATATTATTTATTATTTATATTATAAAACTCATCGATTGGTCAAAAATGACACTAAGATCTTTTTAGATTAAACCGTACATTAGCACTTAATGAACCAATGCTATTAACTATCTTAGGAATTAGATTATCAGGTGCCACAATAAGGACTTCAGTTTTGTCATCATTAAGTTGCAAAAGGTTACTTGACATCCAGCCCTTAATTGCAGACAGACAATCATGAATAATTTTTTAATTGTCATCATGGTCAGGTTTAAAAGAAAAAAAAAAACAGATGTAAATCATCAGCGTAGCAGTAACAAGACACACCTTTGAATTTGCTGATGATAGAACCAAGTGGCAGCATGTACAGGGCAAATACAGATGTGGACAAAATTGTTGGTACCCCTCTGTTAATGAAGGAAAAACCCACAATGGTCACAAAAATAACTTGAATCTGACAAAAGTGGTAATAAATAAAAAGTCTATGAAAATTAACCAATGAAAATCAGACAATGCTTTTGAATTGTGGTTCAGCAGAATCATTTTAAAAAAACAAACTCATGAAACAGGCCTGGACAAAAATGATGGTACCCTTAACTTAATATTTTGCTGCACAGCCTTTTGAGGCAATCACTGCAATCAAACGATTTCTGTAACTGTCAATGAGACTTCTGCACCTCTCTGCAGGTATTTTGACCCACTCCTAATGAGCAAACTGCCCCAGTTGTCTCAGGTTTGAAGGGTGCCTTCTCCAGACGGCATGTTTCAGCTCCTTCCACAGATGTTCTATAGGATTTAGATTTGGGCTTATAGAAGGCCACTTTAGAGTAGTCCAATGTTTTGCTCTTAGCCATTCTTGGGTGTTTTTAGCTGTGTGTTTTGGATCATTATCCTGTTGCAAGACCCATGACCTGCGACTGAGACCAAGCTGTCTGACACTGGGCAGCACATTCCTCTCTAGAATACCTTGATAGTCTTGAGATTTCATTGTACCCTGTACAGATTCAAGACACCCTGTGCCAGATGCAGCAAAGCAGCCCCAGAACATAACAGAACCTCCTCCATGTTTCACAGTATGGACAGTGTTCTTTTCTTGGTATGCTTCATTTTTGCATCTGTGAACATAGAGCTGATGTGCCTTACCAAAAAGTTCCAGTTTTGTCTCGTCTGTCCAAAGGACATTCTCCCAGAAGCTTTGTGGCTTGTCAACATGCAGTTTGGCAAATTCCAGTCTGGCCTTTTTATGATTTGTTTTCAACAGTGGTGTCCTCCTTTGTCGTCTCCCATGAAGTCCACTTTGGCTCAAACAGTGACGGATGGTACAATCTGACACTGATGTACCTTGACCATGGAGTTCACCATGAATGTGTTTAGAGGTTGTTCTGGGCTCTTTTGTTACCATTCGTATTATCCGTCTCCTCCCGCGGCCATGTCCAGGGAGGTTGGCTACAGTCCCGTGGATCTTAAATTTCTAAATAATATGTGCAACTGTAGTTACAGGAACATCAAGCTGCTTGGAGATGGTCTTATAGCCTTTACCTTTAACATGCTTGTCTATAATTTTCTTTCTAATCTCCTGAGACAACTCTCTCCTTTGCTTCCTCTGGTCCAGGTTTAGTGTGGTCCACACCATGTCACCAAACAGCACAGTGACTACTTGTCACCCTTTAAATAGGCCGACTGACTGATTACAAATTTGTAGACACCTGTGATGTTAATTAGAGGACACATCTTGGTTGAACATGTCCCTGTGGTCACATTATTTTCAATCTTTTCTAGGGGTACCATCATTTTTGTCCAGGCCTGTTTCGTGAGGTTTTTTTTTTTTAATAATTCTGTTGAACCACAATTCAAAAGCATTGTCTGATTTTCATTGGTTAATTTTCATAGAATTTTTATTTATTACCACTTTTGTCAGATTCAAGTTATTTCTGTGACCATTGTGGGGGTTTTTTCATTAACAGAGGGGTACCAACAATTTTGTCCACGTCTGTAAAAGTGGACCCAGAATAGAACCCTGAGGCACCCCACAGGTTAAAGGAGCAGAGTCAGATGATTAAGAGCCAACAGCCACGGAAAAACTCCTACCGGAAAAGTAGGAGGAGAACCATTCCAAGGCTTTTCCAGAAATCCCTACCCAATCGCTAAGCCTTTGTAGCAAAGTATAATGATCAATAGTATCAAATGCCGCAGTAAGATCTAATAACACTAAAACAGAGCAGTTGCCAGAGTCTGATGACATTAAAATATAATTCGACACCCTGAGAAGACCGGTCTCTGTTGAGTGTTTCTGACGAAAACCTGACTGAAATTTGTCGAAAGTATTGTGTTCAATCAGAAAGTCAGTGAGCTGCTTGGCAACAACTTTTTCTAAAAGCTTAGAAACAAAGTGGTTAAGTGGTTAACCACTAAACTTTGGTTTAGTGGTTAACCACTTTGGTTTAAACTTTGGATTACTCACTGTGGTTTAAACTTTGGTTAAGTGGTTGCACAGCTGCATGTTTAAAATACAAGGGGACACAATCAGATTCAAGTGAACTGTTAATGATATTAACCAGAGATGTACCCACTGAGCCAATTACCTCTTTCAACATTGGGGTAGGCAAGATATCTGAAGGGCTGGAGGAGGATTTCATGGAGCCCACCAACACTAACAAATTCTCAAAAGAAATTGGGGTAAATAAAATAACTTAAAATGGCCTGTCTATTGGGACAGTCAAGGATTGGGGAAGAGGAATGAGTAAAACCAGCCCTAACAACAGTAACCTTGTCAACAAAGAAGGAAAGAAACTTGTTACAGTCATTAATTGAATGAACGGGGGAGCAGAAATGACAGGGTAACTATGCTGTTTATTGTGCTGAAGAGGATCTTTGGATTGTTACTACTGGAGGAGATGATGTTGGAAAAATATGAAGTCCTTGCCATTTTAATCATATTGTTAAATTCAATTAACGGTTCCTTAAGGTACAACTGATGCACCTCAAGTTTAGTGGACTTCCACAGTCTTTCCACCCTCCGACATTTACGTCTAAAGCAACAAAGATCTTCATTTAACCAGGGGGATGAACTAACAGCACAGACAGTCCTGGTTTTCAGGGGAGCAACTTCATTTAAGATGCGAACAGTATGAGTTGAAAGAGCAGACCAAGCTCTCAGTGTCTTCATCAGAGGATAAAACCACACTGCTGTCAAAGGCAGCAGAAAATTTGACAGCTGAAAAACGGTCAATCATGCGAGAGCATTTTACATGCCAGTGTAGCAGTCTGATTTAAAAGATAAATTAAAAAGAACACAAGAAGCTCCTTAGTCTGAACGTTGTTCACATTAAGACCACGTGTAAAAAAACAAAGTCAAGTGTGTTTCCTTTGATATGTGTAGCGCCAGATAGACATAAAACAAAATTAAATGATTCAATAATACTCAAGAAATTAACAGCAAAACTGTCGTTGGGATCATTAACATGAATGTTAAAATCTCCAAATAATAAAATCCACTCAAATTTAATAATGGAAGTTAAAAAAAAATCACTAAACTCAGATAAAAAAGAGGCATTAACTCCTGGAGGGTGGTGGATTAAAACACAGTAAAATGGGTCTGAGGAACCAATTTTTAAAATCATCAGTTCAAATGATAATGTTACATTTTAATACTTTTCATATATCATAACTCCCAATACTGTTCATATATCATGCAGTGGTGTGAAAAAGTTTTGCCCCCTTCCTCATTTCTCTTTTTTTTGTGTTTACCACACTTAAATGTTTCAGATCATCAAACAAATTTAAATATTAGACAAAGATCACACAAGTAAACACAAAATGCAGTTTTTAATTGAAGGTGTGTATTATTAAGGGTAAAAAAAATTCAAACTTAATCGCCCTGTGTGAAAAAGTGATTGCCTCCCTGTTAAAACATAAATTAACTGTGGTTTATCACATCTTTGAAAGCTGAGTTCAATTTTCTAGCCATTTCTAAAGCTTTGGGACTCCAGCGAACCACAGTGAGAGCCATTATCCACAAATGGCAAAAGCATGGAACAGTGGTGAACCTTCCCAGGAGTGGCCAGTGATCCAAAATTACCCCAAGAGTGTAGCGACGACTCATCCAAGAGGTCACAAAAGACCCCACAACAACAGCCAAAGAACTGCAGGCCTCACTTGCGGTCAGTGTTCATGACTCCAACCATTAGAAAGAGACTGGGCAAAAATGGCCTGCATGGCAGAGTTCCAAGACAGAAACCACTGCTGAGCAAAAAGAACATATAGACTCGTCTCTGTTTTGCCAGAAAACATCTTGAAGATCCCCAAGACTTTTGGGAAAATACTCTGTGGACTGACGAGACAAAAGTTGAACTTTTTGGAAGGTGTGTGTCCCGTTACATCCGGAGTAAAAGTAACACAGCATTCAGTCAAACCAACAGTAAAATACGGTTGCGGTAGTGTGATGGTCTGGGGCTGTTTTGCTGCTTCAGGACCCGGAAGACTTGCTGTGGTAAAGGGAACCATGAATTCTACTGTCTACCAGAAATCCTGAAGGAGATTGGGGGAGGAGTCTGGTCATCTGTTCGTGACCTCAAGCTGAAGCGCACTTGGGTTCTGCAGCAGGACAATGATCCGAAACACACCAGCAAGTTCACCTCTGAATGGCTTAAGAAAAGCAAAATGAAGACTTTGGAGTGGCCTAATCAAAGTCCTGACCTGAATCTGATTGAAATGCTGTGGCATGACCTTAAAAAGGCGGTTCACGCTCGAATACCCTCCAATGTGGCTGAATTACAACAATTCTGCAATGATGAGGGGGCCAAAATTCCTCCACAGCGCTGTAAAAGACTCATTGCCAGTTATCGCAAATGCTTGATTACAGTTGTTGCTGCTAAGGGTGGCCCAACCAGTTATTAGGTTTAGGGGGCAATCACTTTTTCACACAGGGACATGTAGGTTTGTTTTTTTCCCCCTTAATCATAAACACCTTCATTTAAAAACTGCATATTATGTTTACTTGTGTTATCTTTGTGTAATATTTAAATTTGTTTGATGATCTAAAACATTTAAGTGTGACAAACATACCACAAAAAGAGAAATCAGGAAGGGGCCAAACACTTTTTCACACCACTGTAACTCCCAAGGTGTTGGTATAAAAGGTGTGACCCCAATGGTAATAGTAATACAGTGATCCCTCACTTATCGCGGTTAATGGGTTCCAGAACCGACCGCGAAAAGTGAAAAACCGCGAAGTAGCATCACCCCAATGACGTCATCCATAAACAATACGTACGTTCATTCTCTCACTCTCTCTCTCTCATATGATACGTGTGTGTGTGTACGTGTACATACATACGTAGATGTAAACAAAGTGTACATAAATATGTTTTTAGAACTCTTTTATTCTTATAACAAGATACGTAACTCAAGATGAAAATGATTTACTGCACAGGTTAATGAGAGCTTTACTGCTCCTCAGGTGACGCCTCATCGTGAGGTGCTGGAGGCGCAGGATCAGCGAGGGCAGCTTCCGATAGAGCTGAAGCTGCAGGAGGCGGCGTAGTGCCTCGACGGGAAGACTATTTCGCACAAAATGGCACAAGAGAACAGCAAAAAGTTCCACGCGGCGAGACTAAGTAACACGAGCGATAAAAAGCAATGAATGCGGTCTTTCTTCCCTTCATGGGTGCTTGGCAGGGAGAGGAGGTGGGTGAGACGTCTCGGCCAATCAGCTTGCGGGGTGAAACGTCTCGGCCAATCAGCTTGCGAGATTTCCGAGCCCAGCCAACATGACAACAGCGAACAGAGAGTTGTGCTGCTCTCCGTGTTGACACGTGATGGTCTAATGTAGTCTCCCTGCCTTCTGCTAGCGCCCGCCCATTATTTCTCAATTTTGAATTTTTGATGAATATTTTTGAAAAATCCGCGATGCACTGAGGGCGCGAAAGGTGAAGCGCGAAGTAGCGAGGGATCACTGTATACTATTACCATTACTGCTAATAATCAGTCCCTTCAGGATTTCGTGGGATGTTATGATTGCTGCGGCCCAAAAGGCCTGACTTCACGCATGCTTTTTTAAAAGTTGCAATGTTTTGAGAGTGTTTTTTGCACTAAAAGTTGTGGGAAGTATTACAAATTTTAAAGCAGATGTTGGTTTTTTTTTTCCAGTTTACTGTAGTGATATTCTATATAACTATACAAGAAAAGCACAGGATTGTCAAAAATTTCTTATTATAGTGATTTGTAAATTAAGCAGAAACTTCTGCTATACAGAAAAACTCTTTTGTGCAACAGCAAATACAGACATTAACACAATATCCATTTCAACAGCTAAATTGCATTGAATGCATGTTAAAGAGTTGAGATTTTGAAATTATTGGCAGCATCGTCATTTGAAAACTCCCTACGGTCCCCAACCGCTCAGTACCGAGCAGAGAGGAAAAAATAAATAATTTATTCTGTTGCTCTGTATCGTCTATAGGAGTCTGTGTTTTTCTGGAAAAAAAAATACATAGGCACGGAAAGAGAGAGAATATTCTAAGTCCTACCTGTCTGTCTGCTGCACATCGGTCTTGACACATCTTTAATTTACCGGGGGGGGGGGGGGGCACGTTTGTCCGTCAAGACCAGAGATTCACAGCTTTAAAGCTCATTGACCAGATGTAGTAATGATGTTACCTTCTAAAGATGTATAAAGTGTTCAAACACTGGTTGTAGCGCTAGATTTGCTCGCTGTGTTTGGTGTCTCTCCTCACATGCACCCCCGTGATGGGGTGCTTTTGGGGCAGGCAGATGTTTATCAACACAAACCAGCACTTCATACACATGGTCAGGACAGAGACACGGCGAGACGTCCACCGGCAAGCTGGGGGAGACGGAGGAAGAGACGGTGTTGGAAACCTCGCGGGTGAGTGTTGTTTTTTTTTTAAAATCACACACTCTGTTTGCTGATGTGTTTTGTTAATACTCAGTGTAAACATGGAAGTGAACACGGTGTAGCGATGCATTTGATTGGTGAAATTGGCGGAAGTTGACGAGGATTGGCCAAAATTGCGGAAAAGTTGCGGTGGTTGGACAAAGTTGCAAGGTCACGCAATAGTTGCGCTGATTGGCTGATTTCACGTGAATTGATGCGATCGCAACATTGTGAAATCCTGGAGGGACTGAATAATAATGATATTGACCTGTTCTGGCTGTACTGCTATCTAGCTGCATTGTGCCCAAAATCATCCATTCTTTTACTACCTACCCACTTTAAAGGTATTTAAATGTTATTGATTCTAAACATCTGCCTATATACAGTATCTCACAAAAGTGAGTACACCCCTCACATTTTTGTAAATATTTTATTATATCTTTTCATGGGACAGCACTGAAGATATGACACTTTGATACAATGTAGTCAGTGTACAGATTGTATAACAGTGTAAATTTACTGTCCCCTCAAAATAACTCAACACACAGCCATTAATGTCTAAACCACTGGCAACAAAAGTGAGTACACCCCTAGTGAAAATGTCCAAATTGTGCCCAATTAGCCATTTTCCCTCCCCGGTGTCAAGTGACTCATTAGTGTTACAAGGTCTCAGGTGTGAATGGGGAGCAGGTGTGTTAAATTTGGTGTTATCACTCTCACACTCTCTCATACTGATCACTGGAAGTTCAACATGGCACCTCATGGCAAAGAACTCTCTGAGGATCTGAAAAAAAAAAAGAATTGCTGCTCTACATAAAGATGGCCTAGGCTATAAGGAGACTGACAACACCCTGAAACTGTGCTGCAGCATGGTGGCCAAGACCATACAGCAGTTTAGCACGACAGGTTCCACTCAGAACAGGCCTTGCCATGGTCAACCAAAGAAGTTCAGTGCACGTGCTCAGTGTCATATCCAGAGGTTGTCTTTTGAAAATAGACAAATGAGTGCTGCCAGCATTGCTGCAGAGGTTGAAGGGGTGGGGGTGGGGGGGTCAGCCTGTCAGTGCTCAGACCATATGCCGCACACTGCATCAAATTGGTCTGCATGGCTGTCGTCCCAGAAAGAAGCCCCTTTTAAAGATGATGCACCAGAAAGCCCGCAGTTTGCTGAAGACAAGCAGACTAAGGACATGGATTACTGGAACCATGTCCTGTGGTCTGATGAGACCAAGATAAACTTATTTGATTGATGGTCTCAAGTGTTTGTGGTGGCAACCAGGTGAGGAGTACAAAGACAAGTGTGTCTTGCCTACAGTCAAGCATGGTGGTGGGAGTGTCATGGTTTGGGGCTGCATGAGTGCTGCCAGCACTGGGGAGCTACAGTTCATTGAGGGAACCATGATTGCCAATGTGTACTGTGACATACTGAAGCAGAGCATGATCCCCTCCCTTTGGAAACTGGGCCGCAGGGCAGTACTCCAACATGATAACGACCCCAAACATACCTCCAAGACAACCACTGCCTTGCTAAAGAAACTGAGGGTAAAGGTGATGGACTGGCCAAGCATCTCTCTAGACCTAAACCTTATTGAGCATCTGTGGGGCATCCTCAAACGGAAGGTGGAGGAGCGCAAGGTCTCTTAACACCATGATGTCGTCATGGAGGAGTTGAAGAGGATTCCAGTGGCAACCTGTGAAGCTCTAGTGAACTCCATGCCCAAGAGAGTTAAGGCAGTGCTGGAAAATAATGGTGGCCACACAAAATATTGACACTTTGGGCACAATTTGGACATTTTCACTGAGGGGTGTACTCATTTTTGTTGCCAGTAGTTTAGACATTAATGGCTGTGTGTTGAGTTATTTTGAGGGGACAGCAAATTTACACTGTTATACAAGCTGTACACTGACTACTTTACATTGTATCAAAGTGTCAATATCTTCAGTGTTGTCTCATGAAAAGATAAAATAAAATATTTACAAAAATGTGAGGGGTGTACTCACTTTTGTGAGATACTTTACATGCAGGATTGCAATAAAACCCTTAAATCAGCATGGAATGTAATCACTGCAAAGTTACTTCAACTTGTCAGCATAACTGTGAAGAGCACAGCTGCCAAAACTTCTGAGCTGCATTAAGATGGCAGTCCCTCCAGAATGTTGTGATTAGGGCTGTGCGATATGACCAAAATTTCATATCACGATATAAGTAATGTCATGATGACGATATATATATATATATATATATATATATACTGTATATATATATATATATATATATATATATATATATATATATATATATATATATATATATATATATATATATATATATATATATACTGTATATATATATATATATATATATATATATATATATAAAAGGGGTGTAGCGATATATGTATTCATATTCAGATTTTTTGGTACGGCACCTTTGATTCGGTGCAGAGGCGTACTGAGGTTCCACACGAACCATGTTGAGTGACGAACATGAAGTGTAACTGCCTCCCACCGTATATGTAAACAAACAGTGCGGCTTGTCCCTGCCCTACTAGCGAACATCATGGCTGGCTGTACAGAGAAACCAGAGCTTGAAGACCCTCTTCACAAGCCTGCTGTCTGGGAACACTTTGGCTTTCCGGTGAAATGTGTTAATGGACAAAGGCAAGTGAATAAGACGAAAACGGCATCGGATATGCTTTTGGCAGTATGTTGAACTTGTTAACTCATTTGAAACGGCACTACATGAACGTGAATATTCATTGCAGCAAGACAAAAAGAAGAAACGTAGCACAGTACAAGTGCAGCTTCCAGCGGCATTTAGACAGCCTCTCGGCATGTTTCAGATCGAGCCAAAGTAATAACAAATGCCATGGGTGGTTTTTTAGCAACGGATCTAAGGCCATATTCAGTTGTTGAGAACACCAGGTTTAAACACATGCTGGAGGTAACTGAGAACTGGTATGAAGTTCCTTGTTGTGCCCTCTTCAGCCAGAAAGTAATACCATCCTTTTAAGAACAAGCTAAATCTGTTAATGCTGCACTTTAGGCCTGTGTTTTTCAAGGGTGCCCTGGTATGTTCTTTCTTAATTGTCCAAAAAATTGCAAATAATTTGCTGTTGTTGTTCATGTGTGCCTTCAGAACCTATGAATGAATGAATGAACCTATACACAACAATGACAAATTTGCAATTGTTTTGACCAATTAACAAGTGAAATTAGATAATTAATTTCTCATAGAAACCTGAATAATACCAGAGCACCCTGGTTAAAATCACTGGTTCAGGCAGTAAGGAATAAAAGAATAATTCAGACTTATTCAAACTTCTGTTGTTGCACTTGTCTGCATTGTTCATTTGCTAAAAAGAGAATTTATTTATTTTATTGTATACATTTTATTTATTGGAGAACTGACTGCTGGCAGTTTGCAGGGTTTTTTTTGTCAAAGCTGTTCTCACTTATACAGAAGATAAGCAGTTTTATGTTTTGTATTTTGTTTCCTTACTGTACCGAAAATGAACCGAATCATGACCTTAAAACCAAGGTATATACCAAACCGTGATGTTAGCGTACCGTTACACCCCTAATATACACTCACCGGCCACTTTATTAGGTACACCATGCTAGTAACGGGTTGGACCCCCTTTTGCCTTCAGAACTGCCTCAATTCTTCGTGGCATAGATTCAACAAGGTGCTGGAAGCATTCCTCAGAGAGTTTGGTCCATATTGACATGATGGCATCACACAGTTGGCGCAGATTTGTCGGCTGCACATCCATGATGCCAATCTCCCATTCCACCACATCCCAAAGATGCTCTATTGGATTGAGATCTGGTGACTGTGGAGGCCATTTGAGTACAGTGAACTCATTGTCATGTTCAAGAAACCAGTCTGAGATGATTCCAGCTTTATGACATGGCGCATTATCCTGCTGAAAGTAGCCATCAGAAGTTGGGTACATTGTGGTCATAAAGGGATGGACATGGTCAGCAACAATACTCAGGTAGGCTGTAGCGTTGCAACGATGCTCAATTGGTACCAAGGGGCCCAAAGAGTGCCAAGAAAATATTCCCCACACCATTACACCACCACCACCAGCCTGAACCATTGATACAAGGCAGGATGGATCCATGCTTTCATGTTGTTGACGCCAAATTCTGACCCTACCATCCAAATGTCGCAGCAGAAATCGAGACTCATCAGACCAGGCAACGTTTTTCCAATCTTCTATTGTCCAATTTCGATGAGCTTGTGCAAATTGTAGCCTCAGTTTCCTGTTCTTAGCTGAAAGGAGTGGCACCCGGCGTGGTCTTCTGCTGCTGTAGCCCATCTGCCTCAAAGTTCGACGTACTGTGCGTTCAGAGATGCTCTTCTGCCTACCTTGGTTGTAACGGGTGGTTATTTGAGTCACTGTTGCCTTTCTATCAGCTCGAACCAGTCTGGCCATTCTCCTCTGACCTCTGGCATCAACAAGGCATTTCCGCCCACAGAACTGCCGCTCACTGGATATTTTTTCTTTTTCGGACCATTCTCTGTAAACCCTAGAGATGGTTGTGCGTGAAAATCCCAGTAGATCAGCAGTTTCTGAAATACCCAGACCAGCCCTTCTGGCACCAACAACCATGCCACGTTCAAAGTCACTCAAATCACCTTTCTTCCCCATACTGATGCTCGGTTTGAACTGCAGGAGATTGTCTTGACCATGTCTACATGCCTAAATGCACTGAGTTGCCGCCATGTGATTGGCTGATTAGAAATTAAGTGTTAACGAGCAGTTGGACAGGTGTACCTAATAAAGTGGCCGGTGAGTGTATATATATATATAAATTAGACATGGTGTCAACGTTACTCACCTCCTATTAAAACAAGGTTAGCGGACTATCCTTTCTGATGCAGCATGATGGCAAACAGTCCCATACTGTATCCCTGGCAAACAGGAATAGTGGCTATTTGACCGAACCGGTAGTTTGAAACTAGTTATCACGGACTGAAGCCTAACCACCCACCACACATCTGTTCTGCTGCACGCACTGCGGGGGAAAGGTGGGGAGCTGACAAGTATTGCGTGAGGAGCTTTGCTTAATAAACAGGAGTATGTGCATTTTAAATCACGATATAAACGATGGAGTATTCTATGAAACGATAGATGTGTTTATATCATCATCCAATATATATCGTCATATCACACAGCCCTAGTTGTGATCACACCAATTCACCCAAATTCAAGCAGTCCCCGCAAATTGTGCACGAATTTGCTGCTTTGTTAAATCACCACAACTTCCCTGCAATTTTGGCCTATCGTCAGATTTGTCCCTGGGTAGCACTTCAAACTTGTACATCATCAGTCTAGCCAATGAAATGCATTGCTACACCACGCTCACTTCATTTACAGAGTATGAATGGAATACAAAAAACAGTGTGATCAAAAAGAAAACACCCCACTCACCTGCAAACTTTCCCATGCCATCCATTCCTCTGTCTTTCCCGGCTCACTGATGGACGGCACCCCGTGTCTCCATGCTGACCACATGTACGAAGGCTGGGTTTATGTTGAGAAAAGCACCCGCTTTGCGGGAGCGCACGTCTGGGGAGAGATGCCTTAAAACAAGAAACAAACAAGCAGATGTAACACTACAAGCCAGTATTGTAACCCTTGAAACATTTTCAGAAGAAAAATCACGACTCCGTCTTGTAAATGAGTTTTAAAGCCGTGAGCTTCCAGTGTGGATCTGGAGCAACACACCCCCCCGGCACCCCCCGCCCGTCTGATAGGACTCGGACAGAGAGGAGCATCCAGTCTGTGGACAGGTGTCGGGCATGGGAAGCGAGAGAATATTCTCTCATTTTGTAGAAAAACAACAGACTTTGACGGTAAATACAGAGGAAAAGAATAAATTTATTCTCTGCAGCCCGGTACCGAGTGGTTAGGGTCCACTGTCGTGGGAGAGTTTTCAAATGAAGATGCTGCCATTAATTGTTCTATACTCTAACAAGGGTTCAATGCAGTTTAGCTGTTGTAATGGCTAATTCTTTTATTCATCTTTTAGATCTCAGCAAGAGTAAAATGTTGGTCACTTTTATGTCAGTACTTAATTCTCGCTTACTTGTGCTAAATTCTATAATTGCTGTTGCACAAGAGTTTTTCTATGTAGCAGAAGTTTCTGCTTAATTTACAAATAAGTAACTGTTTAACAGGAAATTTTTGACAATCCTATGCATTTCTTGTGGTGGTGTTATATATAGTAGTGTTGCAGGAAACTATGGAAAAAAAGTATCTGCTTTAAAATTTGTACTTCCTCCCACAACTTTCAGGGAAAAACCCTGTAAAACATCGTAACTTTTCAGAAAATCACAAATTCACACTTTTTGGGCCACAGCAGTCGTAAAAACAGCCTGTGAAATCCTGGAGGGACCGAGATGGCCAAGAGAACACGCCACTGACTGATTTTACCATTTATGTCAATCTTTTTGGAGAATGGGATGGTTTTTCAGAGGTAAAGTAAAAAAACTTATCTAAAAATATTTTGCAAATATAAAAAATATTTAGAAAATAGAAATAATTTTGGTAATTCTACTTGACGTTAAACAGGAAAAGTTTTGTCTCATTTAATGTCAGACAGTGAGGAGAAGAAAGTAAAGGTTGTGTGTTTTTATACAATGTATGTAAACTTCTGGATTCAACTCTCTGTGTGTGTACGCGCGCACACAGTATCTCACAAAAGTGAGTACACCCCTCACATTTTTGTAAATATTTTATTTCATGGAACAACACTGAAGACATGACACTTTGATACAATGTAAAGTAGTCAGTGTACAGTTTGTATAACTGTAAATTTGCTGTCCCCTCAAAATAACTCAACACACAGCCATTAATGTCTAAACCACTGGCAACAAAAGTGAGTACACCCCTAAGTGAAACTGTCCAAATTGTGCCCAAAGTGTCAATATTTTGTGTGGCCACCATTATTTTCCAGCACTGCCTTAACTCTCTTGGGCATGGAGTTCACTAGAGCTTCACAGGTTACCACTGGAATCCTCTTCCACTCCTCCATGACGACACCATGGAGCTGGTGGATGCTAGAGACCTTGCGCTCCTCCACCTTCCATTTGAGGATGCCCCACAGATGCTCAATAAGGTTTAGGTCTAGAGACATGCTTGGCCAGTCCATCACCTTTACCCTCAGTTTCTTTAGCAAGGCAGTGGTCGTCTTGGAAGTGTGTTTGGGATCGTTATCATGTTGGAATACTGCCCTGCGGCCCAGTTTCCAAAGGGAGGAGATCATGCTGTCCTTCAGGATGTCACAGAACATGTTAGTATTCATGGTTCCTTCAATGAACTGTAGCTCCCCAGTGCCAGCAGCACTCATGCAGCCCCAAACCATGACACTCCCACCACCATGCTTGACTGTAGGCAAGACACACTTGTCTTTGTACTTCTCACCTGGTTGCCGCCACACACACTTGAGACCATCTGAACCAAATAAATTTATCTTGGTCTCATCAGACCACAGGACATGGTTCCAGTAATCCATGTCCTTAGTCTTCTCGTCTTCAGCAAACTGTTTGCGGGCTTTCTGGTGCATCATCTTTAAAAGGGGCTTCCTTCTGTGACGACAGCCATGCAGACCAATTTGATGCAGTGTGCAGCATGTGGATTGAGCACTGACAGGGTGACCCCGCACCCCTTCAAACTCTGCAGCAATGCTGGCAGCACTCATACATTTATTTTTAAAAGGTAACCTCTTAATATGACACTGAGCACATGCACTCAACTTCTTTGGTAGACCATGGCAAGGCATGTTTTGAGTGGAACCTGTCATGTTAAACCGCTGTATGGTCTTTGCCACCATGCCGCAGCTCAGTTTCAGGGTGTTGTCAGTCTCCTTATAGCCTAGGCCATCTTTATATAGAGCAGCAATTCTTTTTTTCAGATCCTCAGAGAATTCTTTGCCATGAGGTGCCATGTTGAACTTCCAGTGACCAGTGTGAGAGTGATAACACCAAATTTAACACACCTGCTCCCCATTCACACCTGAGACCTTGTAACACTAACAAGTCAAATGACACTGGTGAGGGAAAATGGCTCACTGGGCACAATTTGGACATTTTCACTAGGGTTGTACTCACTTTTGTTTCCAGTGGTTTAGACATTAGTGGCTGTGTGTTGAGTTATTTTGAGGGGACAGCAAATTTACACTGTTATACAAGCTGTACACTGACTACTTTACATTGTATCAAAGTGACATGTCTTTATTTAAAAGAAATGTGAGGGGTGTACTCACTCTTGTGAGACTAGTGCATATCTGTACATGCCCGTAGAAACCAAGTATAAGCAAGTATTTCTGGATGCCTGTAGAAAGGAAGTGTAAGCAAGCATTTCTGCATTCCTGCCTTTGATCTCTGACATGGTTACTATGGCAACAGTAACCATGGTGATGTCTGCCTTTGATCTTTGACATGATTACCATGGCAACACTAACCCTGGTGAAACATGTCTTTGATCTTTGATGTCACCACTCTTTCAGTGATGCCTGCTTTTGATCTTTGACGTCACCACTCTTCTTCTTTTAGATTTGATTGGCGGTTGGCAACCAGCTTACAAGTGCATTACTGCCACGTACTTCACTCTATATCGGGGCTGCACGGTGGCGCAGTGGTTAGCACTGTGGCAGCACAATTTACCCTCGGCCGGGGGATCACGGGGATCGTGAGATCGTGGGTTCGATCCCTGCCCCCGACCAACAGTGATCTGTGTGGAGTTTGCATGTTCTCCCCGTGTTGCGTGGGTTTACTCCGGGATTTCTCCGGTTTCCTCCCACATACCAAAAACATGCAGGTTAGGGATACAGGGCGCTTGCGCACGCAGCGACCGGCAGCTGGTGTCTTGTCACCAGACTGCAAAACAAATCTACCTATGGGTACAAAATAAGTAATTAAAAAAAAAATAAAAAAAATCACTCTATCTGGTCAGGAGCTACTTGTTCAGTGATGACTTCCTTTTGATGTCACCACTCGTTCAGTGATGCCTGCCTTTGATCTTTGATGTCACCACTCGTTTAGTGATGCCTGCTTTTGATCTTTGACATGGTTAGTGGCAAGTACCAGAATTGCTGGGACGGTTTGCCGCTGAGTGTGAAGCGGCTGGGATGAGAATCAGCACCTCCAAGTCCGAGTCCATGGTCCTCAGCCGGAAAAAGGTGGATTGCCCTCTCCGGGTTGGGGACAGGCTCCTCCCCCAAGTGGAGGAGTTTAAGTATCTTGGGGTCTTGTTCACGAGTGAGGGGAAAATGGAGCGAGAGATCGACAGACGGATTGGAGCAGCATCTGCAGTGATGCGGACGTTGTACCGGTCTGTTGTGGTGAAGAGGGAGCTTAGTTCTAAGGCAAAGCTCTCGATTTACCAGTCAATCTACGTTCCTACTCTCACCTATGGTCACGAGCTTTGGGTAATGACCGAAAGAACGAGATCGCGGATACAAGCGGCTGAAATGAGCTTTCTCCGTAGGATTGCTGGACTCACCCTCAGAGATAGGGTGAGGAGCTCAGTCATCCGGGAGAGGCTCAGAGTAGAACCGCTGCTCCTCCACATTGAAAGGAGTCAGTTGAGGTGGTATGGGCATCTGATTATGATGCCTCCTGGACGCCTCCCACTTGAGGTGTTTCAGGCACGTCCCACTGGGAGGAGACCCCGGGGCAGACCCAGGACTCGGTGGAGAGACTATGTCTCCCAGCTGGTCTGGGAACGCCTTGGTATCCCCTCTGAAGAGCTGGAGCAGGTGGCTGGGGAGAGGGAAGTCTGGGCTTCTCTGCTTGAACTGCTGCCTCTGCGACCCGGACCTCCGGAAAAGCGGTAGAAGATGGATGGATGGATGGAGTGGCAACAGTAACCATGGTGAAACCTGCGTTTGATCTTTGATGTCACCATTCGTTCAGTGGTGCCTGCCTTTGGTCTTTAATGTCACCACTCATTCAGTGATACCTGCCTTTGATCTTTGACATGGTTACCATGGCAGCACAAAGTCCTATGATCGTGACATCGTCACAGAGATTTCTTGAATTACAGAGTGACTAGTACATACCTTTGCATGCCCATGCATACCCGTGCATGCCCATAGAAACCAAGTATAAGCAAGTATTTTTGCATGCCCATAGAAAGCAGGTGTAAGAAGGGGTATAAGCAAGCACGTCAGCACTCATTCAGTGATGGCTGCCTTTGATCTTTGATGGTGTCATAGTGAGTCCTATGATCGTTGATGATGTCATAGTGACTCCTGTTATCGTGAGGCATGCCTGTGTTTGATCTTTGAAGATGTCCTATGATCTGTGACACACAGACATGATGTACTGCTTCGAATGGGTGTTGTTTAAAGTAGTGTGTCCTATTGTAGCGATTCCTGCGCTCTGTATAACGTCATATAGACATCCTTCTGAGATCATAGGAACAGCAGCCTTGCGGTGTATCTGACGTCTATATGTAGAGTTCCATTTATGTGACGTCATGTAGACATCCAGTAAACGGTCCTATGAACACCGACATCATAGGAACATCATAGGATATCAGGCAGACCCATACATGCCCATAGAAACCAAGAAACTGGAGCACCCAGAGAAAAATCAGCGCTTTGCTTGGCATTTTACACATTTGTAGTGTAGACTGGCATTCGTCAAGGTTACACATTTGCCGTCATGTTGGCATGGCGAGTCGTCCTATGATGCCTGAGTTCATAGGACGCGCTATGATGATGAGGCAGAGATCATAGGCTGTCCTATGATGTCCTAGAAACGTGCTTTAAAGTCTGTCATACCCTATGCTGGTGAAGGGTGTCCTCCTGTCTCAGACGGGTGCAATGTACTGCTGGAACCTCAGGTGTTTCACCTTCATGGCATCTTTTCTGATGTGCAACAGTTGTTGTCATTCTGTTGCTTTCCATTTGGTGGGTCGTCTTCTTCTTCTTCTTTGTTGAGACCACTGGTTGAGGGATAAGTGCGTCGTAATTCCAGTTCATGGACAGGATCATGAAAATAGATCTGAGCAAAAAGAGGCTTTCCGGCATGGACTCACTGTATATGACATCATAAAGACATGTTGCCTGATGTCTGTCACTGTATATGACATCATAAAGACATGAAGGCAGGCTTGATGTATATGACATCATAAAGACACATTTGTCTATTTGCCATCATATAGGCATTGTGAGTTGTCCTATGATGCCTGAGTTCATAGGAGGTCCCATGATGTTCAGGCAGAGATCATAGGCCGTCCTATGATGTCCTATAAACGTGACAGACACACACACAGACAGACGGACAGAGATTTCTTGCTTTTATAGAGTGATCATACTATACTGTGGCATTTTCAGACAAATGGCAGTAGTTCATAGCTTCGCTTCTTGGCTTGTATAAGACAGGAAAAAACGGCTACAACCATTCTACGTCACTACCCAGAATGCATTGCGATGTAAACAAAAATCGTAATAAAGTTTCTTAAAAATATATAAAACTGGGAATTATTTTCAAAAAAATTATATTATAGTTATGTTACTAACATCAAAATAAAGCATATAGAGCTAAGATGCCAATATAATCAGAGTTCCTTTTAAGGGTTCAATGTATCATTGTCAATGTCATTGTCAATGTCAATATCATGTTCAATGTATACATTGCCAAGTATCACAATATACACCAAATTAATCTTTTCCCCCCACCTCTACTATCTACCTATCCATCTATCTATTCAGTAATGTGATACAATCATTTTGTTATGACCATCACTTGGGCACTGCTTTTGTATTGTGCAGTATGTTTAATACACTATAATAGGATATTTTTATAATCTTTTAGGGTTTTGATACTGTGCTAAAAAAAGACCAACTGTTAGCATCCTGTGAATGTCGTGATAATGATTATTAATAATAATGCATTTATTTTTCTTTTATTTGTTTCTGTTTCAGCATCACAAATTTGAAGTACTGGGGCCAGTGTGAACCAATCACCTCCAAAACGCTCCAGCTCCTCAATGACCTCTCATTAGGATATCCTTTACCCACTTACCAAAAAGTGATTCTGTCCCTGAGGAGGGGAGAACTGTGGCCTCAACACCCCCAGCTCCAGTGGAATTTCTTGTGAGCAGAACACAGGTTGCCATAGTCTGAGATTTTATTTATTTATTTTAATTTTTTTGCAGTATTTATTGGGTCAAGTTCTGGACACCACACATTTAAGATAGCCACTGTAGTGGCCATTTTGTATTTTTTCAAAAAGTCTTACAGCTATATACTCAGCAATGATTGGTGCTAGGATTGTGGTAACTGCTAAACATTCCCATGAATACTGCAAGAAGATAATTCTTTCAGAAGAATTTATGGTGTTAGGTGAAAAAGGCTAATAATCGTAATGAGCTGCAACAACAAAATCTCGGTATTACAAGAATAAATGCTGTATTGAAAGATTCTAATACTGTGTGAAAAAAATAATGTAAGCTGGAGAATGGGGGGGGGGAAAGGTGGCTTTTAATAACGCCTCAGCAAATAACCTGGCTGTGGGACCAGTGGACAAGATGTAGAACTCGGTGACATTTAATTACAGAGCAATAGGGACGCAATAACAAAATGCACTTTTTTTTTTTAAATTTTTCATTTTTGCTATATATAGGTTTACTTAACAATAGGATTTAATATTCAAACAAGTAATAATACTAATAATATTAATAAAGCACTAATGCAAATGTCCTTTTTATGTGTAGAATACTTGGTGGTCAACGCGTCGCTACCACTCACCACCTCAAGTTTCAAGCAGTCTGTAGAGAAAATATGTGGACATGGGACAGAGAGTTGCTGCAGCAACAAAGAAATCATTCTACAACCATTAAACATGGATTGTCATCCATTGTGGAGCAGATGTGAGTTGTGTTGCCTGTGACATGAGTGTTAGGCCAGATGCTGGTCCATTTTCACATGTACCAAGCCAGGTCAGTGCTGAATGTGGTTTCACTGCACGGAAAAGGACACTCTCACAGGAGGGCGGGGGGGGGGGGCATTAAAACAAAGCAAATTATAGTTCTTCAGTGTGTCCACAGATCCTGAAATTAATGTATTTTTAAAATTTAAGGCCTTCATTAGCCTTAAAAATTACAATTATCCACAAATGTTCATTTCAGAGGTCTTAAAAATACCACTTGATTGCTCTGTTTTCTTGTGTTTATGCGCTGAAGTCCTGATAGTTTTTGTGAAATTGTTACTGCTTTTGCATTTTAACATGACAAAAGGGAGTAGAACAAACATTTTGTTATAAATAACGTTTCATTAATTTGCAACTTTTTTCTTGTTAATTTGTGATATTTTCCTCATCAATATACAGCTTTTCTGTTGTAAATTTGGACTATTTATCTTGAAAATTTGGAGAAAAAAAAATCTTATGTATTTGCCACTTTGTTCTGTAAATTTGTCCTTTTCTCATAAATTTGCAACTTTTTTCTTTTTAGTTGCACATTTTGGTTATGGAAGTAGGGGCTAGTTTCAAGTATTTTCCTGAAAAACTATTATTTTGAGGCAGCATCTATTTTGGGGTTAAAACTTAATAGGCCATATTAAGACAATCTAGTTCACATTCCATTGTTTAAGGCGCAAAACTCATTTACGGACATGTCCAGGTCCCTTTCGTTATTACAGCTGTGGAGAGACAAAAACTATCTTTGTCCCAGCATAAAGCACAAAGGGGCTGATTGGTACTCTCTCAATTACTCAGCGGTGTGCTTTGGGTGTAACATGCAGTAAACCAATCAGATTTGGTCTTCTCATCACCTTTAAGAGACAGGCACACATGAGCAAAGGCGCATTCCTATTCTGGTGTCATTTACTTGCGAGGACAAATTTTTTTGTTCACTGGGGTTTCTGACGTGCTCATCCACAAATTTAAAAGGAGGCGCGAACATAATCAGTGGAGCTCCTTGGGGAGGAGGAGGAGATGATTTCCTTTTAACAGTTGTCATCATCTTAAATCATTATGTGTCAGTGCATGTGCTTGTGTGCATTTTGTGTTCACTGCATGGACATTATTGTTATGACAGATCCTGTGAAGGATGGTCCAATCGCTGCTCTGCATCACAGACATGAATGGGTTTGATGCGAAAGAAGAATTAACATAATATGAATTAATTTGCTGAATAATTTTTTTTTTCTCTGCACGGAGTATACATCAGCACCGGTGCATTGACAGCATCCATGATCTGATCTTTGCACAGTGTGCAGCAGCAGTGTCTTACAGGGTGTAAATTACTACAAAGTCATTTTTATGTCTCCTATTAACTTGGACCTTAAAATAAAAATCCACCATGGCAGAAAAATCTGAAGGTCATCTATCATTTTGACAGAATAGTTTGAGTAACTTTTAACTGTAATTCTCACTTGTCCACTTTGTGGCTGACAGTGAATCACAATTATCAATTTATCCAAATGAAATCAGTGTTGAAATCATTGTTCTTCCGCCGACTCAGGAAATGCCATTTATTACCATCTACTCTTTCTTCATATACATTTGGATTATGTTACAGGGTACATGTGGATAGCTTGCATTTAATTTCCCTCACATTAACACATTTAAGGAGAAAAACATGAGTGTGCGGGACGCACACAATGAACACGTGGCATGAATGGACACAAAGCTCCACGCTGCGGTAGCCTCCAACAATGACGGTTTGGGCTGTCCATCACGGTCACCGAGCACACACCATCAATAGGTTCCATGCAGAGCAGTGGCCGGTGATCCTCCTGTCCCTAACACCTCTCTTGAACTTGAGTCTGTGGTGAAAAGTGAAGCACACTGTTCATTCATACTGTTAAAAAAATAGTCTACCCTGTTGGCTATACTCCCTAAGTTCATGATTTAAATAAAAATGTAGACAAAATAAAAAGCTGCTTTCTCATCTTATGAAAATGACAGGTAACAAGACATTGATTAGATTATTGCTTTGTCTATTAAAATAACAGAAAATTGTAGTGCACTGTTTCCTCATATGCCCATGTCAGTATGTGTGCATCCACAATTTTGAAACATGCCGCTTAAATAGACTGACAGTGGACAGCCGACTATAGACCTGCCTTTTGCTGATCAAAAGCAGATCATCCAAAAATGCTCCAAAATAGCAGTGTACTGAGATTACACCCATGCCACACCCACATTAAAGGAGTCCCCTCCTTGCAGTGTAAAGCAGGTTCAGTCACTTCATAATTGGATGGCATTGGCACAAAATGTGAAAAACAGACAATGTGCTGACAGAACCACTGGTTGAAGACAGAAAGCAGGTGCAAATTCATGCTTTAGATCGTCATAATAGGGCCCAATATGAGCTTGATCAACAAGCCAAATTTGCAGTAATTTAAGTTCCAGGGAATAATTAGAGGCTAAGAGGCTTCTTGCCATTTTGCACTTGTGAAGTCCTAAATTTGAAATCAGCTTGATGGTTTTTGCATTTTCTTCTGTTTTGTGGAAATGAGCAGGTACACCGCACTTGGTGCAGTGATCTTAAGTGTGTTTAGTTTTGTTACTATGTGTTGCACTTTGTCAGCCTGTACGTGTGTGTGTGTATATATATGTGCAGCTTTTCACTTATTAAAAGGAAAAAGGGGTAAGAAATGATCTATGATATGAACAGCCAAAAATGGGTAACTTTACCTGTTCCAGGCTGAATAACATGCAGTTTAGTTTCATAGCTGAGGTTAAAAAAAAAAACAAACCTTTGGGCAAAAATCCAAAATGTCCATCATTTTTGATCATCCAGAGGATTCCATGTTGGTTTGCAGGCATCCAAGTTGTCTAGTTGTAAACACCCCCCCCCCCGGGGATCATTTTTCTCTGGTTGGTTTGTGCTATTGTTCTCCTTGACCTCAGTGTTCGTGCACGTACAGCAGTGTGAGAAAGCTTGTGAAGCTCAGCGCTGTCCAGTTCATGTTGAATAACCACACGGTGAGTGTTGAAACAAACTTATTGATGTTATGACAAGTTCAAAGTACGTCTGGTGTCCAGTTATAGAAAGGCTTACCGAATGTTTGCTCTGCTCCAGAGCGAGCACTTCTCCTTTCTGGGAGTGAACAATCAGTCTAACCTGAGTGACATGAGGTGTAGGACCACCTTCTACACGGCACTGGGACGCCTGCTCATGGTTGACTTAGGTAAACACACGAACACGCAGCATAGTGTTAAGTCTTTGTTAAAAATTAGCTTAAGCAAGAATGTTTTTAAAGATAAAAACCTGAACTCATAATTATTTGTTTACCTTGATGTCCTGTTCATAGGTGAGGATGAGGACCAGTTTGAACAGTTCATGTTGCCTTTGACCGCAGCATTTGAAGCTGTTGCTCAGATGTTGAGTACGAACACTTTCAATGAGCAGGAAGCTAAGGTCAGCCGACACACGCAGAACATGCACACATCTACCCAGGCTGTATCCACTTCAGTCTGCATGACACACAAAATGTTTGTAGTCTTGTCTCTCCCTGTTTTATTTGAGTAAGATACTCTAGTTCAGTGTTTTTCACCCAGGGTTCCCTGGAACATTCAGGTTTCTGTGGGAAATGTTCTAATTACACTTCTTAACTGGTCTAAAAAATTGCAAATAATTTGCTATTGTAGTGCATGGGTTCTGCAGGCACCCATGCACAATGGCATATCATTTTCAATTTTTTTAGACCAATTAAGAAGTGAAATTAAAACATTTCAAAAGAGAAACCTGAATGTTCCAGGGAACCCTGGGTGAAAAACACTGAACTATGAGGGGGAGCTGAAAAGTTCATAGTGGCCAAATTTGACTAAATGTGCTTTATTTTTCAACATAGTCTCCCCTTCTGGCCACACACTTCTTCCATCAATGTTGCAGTGCTTGGATCCCTGTGGTTGAAAAATAAACCACATTTGGTCAAATTTGACCACTATGAACTTTTCAGCCACCCCTCGTAGTTGTCCAGAGAGATTGTGTGCGAATTATAAGCAAAGTGGGAAAGGAAGGCTTGTTTGTAGTAACTCTTCTTTTTCTTTTGTCTCTTTCTATAGAGGACACTAGTGGGTTTGGTCAGAGACCTCCGAGGCATCGCATTTGCCTTTAATGCCAAGACAAGCTTCATGATGCTGTTTGACTGGATGTATCCTGACCTGAGCTCATAATGTTTTTACTTCAATCAGTCCAGCTATGTGATTTGCTCTGTTTGATAAACTTAGTAACAGGTGAATGAAAAAGTGAAAACTTTTTTCAGTTTGGTTCAAATTCAGCCACCTCCACCTCTGCCTCCTGTCTTTTTGCCAGTGCCACGGTCTCCAAGTCACACAACGTAGCAGGTCTCACTACCGTCTTGTAAATCTTCCCTTTCACTCTAGCTGCTGTCCTTCTGTCCCAAATCACCCCTGACTCTCATCTCCACCCACTCCACCCTGCCTGCATTCTCTTATTCACATCGTTTGTCCACTGTCCTTTGCTTTGGATGGTTGACCCCAGGTATTTAAACTCACCTACCTTCACTACCCCTACTCCTTGCAGCTTTACCGTTACACCTGCCTTCCTCTTATTTACACACAGGTATTCTCTCTTGTTTGTTGATTCCTCTTCTCTCCAGTTTATATCTCCCCCACTCCAGGTTCTCTTCCACCTGCTCACTAGTCTCGCTACAGATAACAGTGTCGCCTGCGAACATTAAAGTCCACACAGTCTCACGCCTGGCCTCGTCTGTCAGCCTGCCCATCGCCATGGCAAACAAGAAGGGACTCGGGGGCCAATCCCTGATGTAATCCCACCCTCACCTTAAATCCATCTGTCACCCCAGCAGCACACCTCACCATCATCTCATTGTCCTCATACTCCTGCACCACCCTCACATACTTCTCTGCCACTCCTGACTTCCTCATACAGTACCACACTTCCTCTCGTGGCATGGCACATCATGTTTTCTCTAGACTGACAAAGACACAGTGCCACTCCTTCTGACCTCTATACTTTTCCATCAGCACTCGTAAAAGTATTATTAAGAATAAAATAATTAGAAACATTATTTTTGATCTTCAAATAATTTAAGCTGTATTTCATATTTTCATGATGTATAATTAAGCAATATCACACTTGGTTCTGCTAGTGCAATGAATATCGACACTGCGATATTTGGCCCCATCACAACCATGCTGATATTCACTAAAAAAAAAACACAAATGTCATAATGCTTACACAAAACAGTCAAGCAAAGGCCATTCATTAATGAACAGTAATAAGTGGCAAGAGATTTTAACTTGTTTATTTAGACGGTTACTGTACTCTGCCAAGACAACTGGGTTGTCACACCTGTGGCTCAGCACCCAGATGAGCATGACACAGAATGGAAATATTGTGCACTAGTCATTGTTACATACGGCCCTTCTTCCACGGCCCTTTCCCAAGTTGCTTCAATATGTCGAATGGCCTGCTAGTTAGCTAGCTTGGTAGCTGTATTTGGGATTTCTGGATGAAGCGTTTTGTTTTTTTTTAAATTGGCAAACTAGCTAAGTTAGTATGCTTCTTGCAAGCTAGCATTACGCTCTGCCTTTTTCTGAGTCACTTTGGTGGGTCAAGTTAACTAGCTTGAAAGTAGCATACAAGATTCCCGGATAAAGCCAAAACTATCACGCTGCTATTCTGTCCTATTCTGAACTAACCCAACCTCAGCTCGCCGTCTTGTTGGCAAGGAACCTGACATTTGCTAGAAGATACTGGAGTGCAGTAATCTGCGAAGACAGAAGCCAGTTTTAGAGCCTGTTGCTTGGTACAGTACACTAGGAGAGTGTGGTGCTCTTCTCTGTGGAATCTGGTGGGAATATGGTGAAACACACTTGTAATGGAGACTCAGTGTTGTTGTTGTTATGCAGAAGTTCCTTTTGCCTGTAGAAGAATTTTGCTGCACCCAGATGGAGATCCAAAACTAAAAACAACAGTGCCAACATGTAGCTAAGCAGACTAACTCTTCATGAACAAAGAAGAAAAAACAAGTGGCCTCGTCTGATCTGTGAAACGTGTCTCTTATCAAACAGCTCCCCACTGTGGAAAACCAGGTACAGCACACAACATTATTCTTGGCGTATGAATCGCATGAGAGTCTGAAAGAGATGGAAGCATCAGCCATGAGCTCATCAAAGAGAAATGGACTCGATACAACCCTAGTCAAAAATGAATGCATCACCACTCAGGATGATGTGTTGTTATTTATTGTGTAGGGGACAATCAACAATCACTTATATGCCATAACACCATTTTTATTTAACAGCTGAACATTCTGAATTTGTAAAACATACTTTTAAAAACTAGATTGTTGTAATTCTTTTTTAATTTCTTAGAGTAGAAATATCTGAAATGCCCCTGCATCCTCTGGGCGAAGATGGAAGGGGGATTATGTCATGGGTCAGTCCGTTTTGGCCCAATTGTTTTGAAAACTTGGTACCATGGTTTGATATACTCTGATGATGCTCATATTGAAATTTCACTCTCATCGGATGACCTTGAGGTCAAAGGTTAGGTCAGATTTTTCCCTAAATCTTCTAAACACGGTAACTACTGAAAGAAATGATGTAGGCTTTTCAAATCAATACAATAGTTGTATCTAATACACATCTTGGATGACTTAGACCCTCACCCAGCTATGGGCTTGGGGTCAAGGGGGTCAAAGGTTCAAAGTTAACATTGCAGTTGCACTATGGTAAATGCTACATTTACTATTACTATAAAACAAGTAAAGCTAGGGCCACCAAACATGGTACACTGGTTCACCTTGGGATCCTGACCTCTGACTGTGGGTTTAGGGTCGAAAGGTCAAGGTTAACATTCCTTATGCCTTATTACTATACAGCAAGTAAAGTTAGGGTCACCAAACTTGGTACACACGTTCACCCTGTGACTCCAAAGTGTTTGACTGTGGTTTTGGGATCGCAAGGTCAGTATCAAAATGGCTTCTAAACTATATCTCAACAACAAAGAAAGCTAGGGTCACCATACTTGCTACACAGGTTCACCTTGGGATCCTGACCTACAACTATGGGTTGGATACTTTGTTGTATATTTGTGGATGATGGCCTTATTATAATTTTGGTTTTGTCACAGTAATTATATTGAAAAGTTGAAAACTGCTCTCCGTCAGTTAAGTATTGGGATCTTCAAAGAAAACGGAGACGGGGGGGATATTGCACTCACCTCAGAGTGCTCTTGTCTACAAATTAACCATTTAAAAAAAAATTAAAATTAAAAAAAATAAATAAATAAATTTACCATGCACTTCAGCTGAGTCAAAGAGTGACTGAATTCAGACCAGCCGTTAGACCCTCTGAGCTGAAATATTGACATCTGTCTGAATTATGAAGCCACTTCCTTAACCATCTTTGTAGATATCCGGCCTATATGCCCATACTACAGCGAGCCATTGAGCTCTGGTACCATGACCCAGCATGCACCACGCCAGTCCTAAAGCTCATGGCCGAGCTAGTCCACAACAGGTACACACATACAAACACATTAAACTAGAGTGTGTGTCATAATCCAGCAGGAGGGGATTTTTAACAATAATGTGTTCTACAGGTCACAGAGACTTCAGTTTGATGTGTCGTCGCCAAACGGCATCCTGCTGTTCAGGGAAACTAGCAAGATGATCACCACATATGGTACTGACCATCACACAACTCACAATGATCACACACAACCTTAATGGGGTGTCCGCAAATCCTTAGTCTTAAATTTGTTTGTTAAAAATGAAGGTCTTATTTATCCTAGGGGGACGGCTGTGGAGCAGGTGTAGTGTGGCTGACTACTGATCGGAGGGTCAGGGGTTTGATTCCCGCTCTGTCTGCATGTTGAAGTGTCCTTGAGCAAGACACTGAACCCCAGTTGTTCCTGGTGGGTCAGGCCAGCGCCGGTGTTGGGCAGCTACGCCGCTATCAGTGTGCGGATGGGTGGATAGCAAGATCTGTAAAGCGCTTTGGTCATCTAGAGATGAGAGAAAAGCAATATATAAGTGAACACCATTTACTGTCCTTCCAAATAATTAATCCTTAAATCTGCATTTCACAGCTTTTAAATATACGACTGCTATCATAAATATGACAGCTGTTTTCTTGTATACAGCGGGGAAAATAAGTATTGAACACATCAACATTTTTCTTATTAAACATATTTCTGATGGAGCCATTGACCTGAGATTTTCACCAGATATCCGTAACAACCCAAGTGATTCATACATACAAAGGAATCAAAGCAACTGTGTTCACAAAAGTTATATTTAATAAAGTGGAATGACCCAGGGAATAAGTATAGAATACGCTTGGTGATATTCATTTAATATTTAGTAGAAAAGCCTTTTTTGGTAATAACAGCTTCCAGACGCTTCCTGTATGGAGAAACTAGGCACATGCATTGCTCAGGAGTGATTTTAGCCCATTCTTCCACACAAACTATCTTCAAATCTCGAAGGTTCCGTGGGTGTCTTCTGTGAAGTCTGATCTTCAGTTTGTTCCATTTTTCAACTGGATTCTGGTCAGGTGACTGACTGGGCCATTCTAGCAGCTTTATTGTCCTTCTCTGGAGCCAGTTGAGAGTTTCCTTGGTTGTGTGTTTGGGATCATTGTCTTGCTGAAATGTCCACCTTCATTTCATCTTCAGTGTCTTGGCAGATGGCAACAGGTTCTTATCAAAGATATCTCTGTACATTTGTCCATTCATCTTTTCTTCAGTTGTATGAAGTCTGCCTGTACCATGATGCTGAAAAACATCCCCACACCATGATGGGAGGTGCAGTGCCATTTCTCCTCCAAACATGCTGTGTGTTGTGGCATCCAAAAAGTTCCATTGTGGTCTCATCTGACTAGGCTATATTCTCCCAGTAGGTATGGTGTTCCTTCTCCTCCAAACAGGACAAGTTGAGTTTTTACCAAAAAGTTCTATTTTGGTTTCATCTGACTATATGACATTCTCCCAATCCTCTTCTGGATCATCCAAATGCTCTCTAGCAAACTTCAGACGGGCCTGGACACGTACTGGCTTAAGCAGGGGGACACGTCTGGCAC
The DNA here is from genome assembly GCA_020510985.1 of Pholidichthys leucotaenia. Classification (NCBI taxonomy): domain Eukaryota; kingdom Metazoa; phylum Chordata; class Actinopteri; order Cichliformes; family Pholidichthyidae; genus Pholidichthys; species Pholidichthys leucotaenia. Next base: position 131,332,438 of record CM035850.1, read on the forward strand.
TGCAGGATTTGAGTCCCTGGCGGCATAGTGTGTTACTGATGTAGCCTTTGTTACTTTGGTCCCAGCTCTCTGCAGGTCATTCACTAGGTCCCCCCCGTGTGGTTCTGGGATTTTTGCTCACCGTTCTTGTGATCATTTTGACCCCATGGGGTGAGATCTTGTGTGGAGCCCCAGATCGAGGGAGATTATCAGTGGTCTTGTATGTCTTCCATTTTCTAATAATTGCTCCCACAGTTGATTTCTTCACACCAAGCTGCTTACCTATTGCAGATTCAGTCTTCCCAGCCTGGTGCAGGTCTACAATTTTGTTTCTGGTGTCCTTTGATAGCTCTTTGGTCTTGGCCATAGTGGAGTTTGGAGTCTGACTGTTTGAGGTTGTGGACAGGTGTCTTTTATACTGATAAGGAGTTCAAACAGGTGCCATTAATACAGGTAACGAGTGGAGGACAGAGGAGCCTCTTAAAAAAGAAGTTACATGTCTGTGAGAGCCAGAAATCTTGCTTGTTTGTAGGTGACCAAATACTTATTTTACCGAGGAATTTACCAATTAATTCATTAAAAATCCTTCAGTGTGATTTTCTGGATTTTTTTTTTTCTCATTTTGTCTCTCATAGTTGAGGTATACCTATGATGAAAATTGGAGACCTCTCTCATCTTTTAAGTGGGAGAACTTGCACAATTGGTGGCTGACTAAATACTTTTTTGCCCCACTGTATTTGTTGCGTAAACTTTCATTTGCTTCATATTTAGTTTAGTGTGAAACAAATGTGCCATGAGGTTTTTTTTTTTTAATGATTTTTAGTAATTTTGTCAATGATGGGACAAAAGGACCATGTGTGTGAAACAAAAATTGTCCATCCATTCATCTTCTACCTCTTTTCTGGAGCAGTAATTAGGTCCAGTTATGCACTATGCATGGATGCAAGTTCACTTGGCAGACACTTTGGTTCCTCTGCAACATTTTTGTAATTGGGACTTTTCCTCGAACTATTACCGTTCTGGAGCTATTGTGAGGTCAAACTCTGCGTTTTCCTGACAAAAATTCTACACGCTCAAAGGGTTAAATTATTCTGTTCTGGCTCTGCAAAATGATGGTGAAAAGTAAACTGTATGAGGAACAAAAGTCAAATTTTATTGAATTTTAAATTTTATTAAAGTTTCAAATTTGTTAAAAAAATAATTTAAAAAATAAATAACTATAAAATAATACACAAATTTATAACAAAGTCTCAAATGTACAAGAAAACTCAGTTTTACAAGAGAAAATTACAAATGAGGAAAATTGTTGCAAATTTAGATTAATTTACAGAGAAAAGTAGAAAACTATAAGAAAAACCTCAAACCTCCAAGACTGAAGTGATCGCTGAAGCTTTTAAGTGGGTGCTCTTTGTACCCTTAACTCAACTAGAAATTTTTGGTTGTCTGCTTTTAATTGTTAATTTCATAGCACTGTTTTTACATGAGTAAAATTTCTGGTTACTATACCCACCTCTGATCATATAATTTAAGTATGCATGAGCAAATTACTATTATGAATGGTTTTTTTTTCCCCTTTTGAGTGTTGTGCTTTCTCATTTTTACACGTGTCACCGCCCCCCCCCCCCCCCCCAAAAAAAAAAGGTTGCCACCACGCCAAAGCCTTTAAGCCAGAGGAAACACTGCACGCTTGTTTTGTTTTGATGGAAGTAAAAAACTGAACTCAAAACATTGTAATGGCTGCCAGCCAGCCGGTTAATGGAGTGAGGTCTGAGGTTCCGTCAAACCAGGGCAAAATGCTCAGTGGAAGCAGGCAAGCATGAGAAATCACACCGCGCACCCCACCCTGAGGAGAGAAAGAAAACGGTCACAGCCACCGCCGGCGACCGGAGAACTACATCATTCTGCCTTTGATAATCAGGGTATCCGCTCGCTCCACACCGTCAGACAGCAGTAGGGTTGTTTCCACTTTTCATTAGAAGTTTAATATTTATGTTAGAAATTCTGTGTATTTTTGACTGAAGGACTACATTACTGTTTATTTCACCTTTATTTAATATATTTGCTTCTCTGTATTTAGCAGTTGCCTTCAGCGTTATGTACGCACAGTGAGCGACACCTGGGCTTGTGACCACTCCGTTGAAACGGCAGATTTGACCAATTTGGTGGTAGCCTGACCACAACCACCAACTTGGCCTTGTTGCCACTGTAGCTCAAAGACCGCTCTCGTTGCCTGTGTGTGTGTGTGTGTGTGTGGGCGCGCCCATCACTGGTGCAACTACGTGCACTAATGTTCCGCTGACCATCACTGCCTTCCTCCAGCTCCTCCCACAGCAAAACAGCCTGGTGGCATGGGTGTAAATCAAGGGGACATTTTTTTTTCTTTAAAATTGGCAACTTTTTTCATATTTGTAACTTTTTCTCATTAATTTTCTACATTTATTTGTAAATGTAAAATGTTTTTGTTGTAAATTAGTCATTTTTTTCCTCATAAATCTGCTGTTTTTGCATCTTATATCTGCAATTTTTTTCTTGTAAATTTGTAACCTTTTTATAATTGTTTTTTCTTGTAAATTTATGTATTATTCTCAGTAATTTGCAGCTTTTTTCCAAGTAAACTTGACTTTTTGTAAATGTGCAGTTTATTTTAAATTTGCAATTTTCTCTCTCGTGAATTTGTGACTGACAACAGTAATACCTGTAGTGTCCCCTCAATATTTACTCTGGAGAAAGTGTTCTGTTTATTGTCCCTCCCAACATAAAAATTAAATATTCACCCATGCAGCATATTGGTGCTGCTCCAGACTTCCGGCCCACTGGAAAAAAAGCAAATGCGGACTCTTGGCAAAAACATTTGAGGACCCCTGCTCTTGACTTTGGTTTACACACACACACACACACACACATACACACACACACTTACTTTCAGCTGCTCCGTCTTCAGGGTCGCCACAGCAGATCATGTGTCTGCATATTTGATTTGGCAAGGATGTTTACGCCGGATACCCTTCCTGTACCCCATGAATTTGAAATTGGTTAAACCTCATGAAAAATTAAATTATACAATATTTTACAGTTGGCTGTAAAGCACTGACGCCCTCTTTTCATGTTTTAAGGGAATCGGATCCTGACTCTGGGAGAGGTCCCAAAGGACCAGGTGTACGGGGTGAAGCTGAAGGGCGTCAGTGTGTGTTTCGCCATGCTGAAGGCAGTACTCAGCGGGAACTACGTCAACTTTGGGGTCTTCCGTCTGTATGGTGACGATGCCCTGGACAATGCCTTACAGACCTTCATCAAACTACTGCTGTCTATCCCTCACAGTGACCTACTGGTAACCCATAACACACACACACACACACACACACACACACACACCAAAAAATATCAGTGTATATGTCATGAGTCTAAAGTAGGTAATTGACTCTCTGCCTTAGATGTTTTACTAAACACATAAAGCATTAAAACTCAGAATGGTATAAAAAGTTTTTAAAGATCATTGTAGGGCTAGATTGACAAATTCAGTCTTACTGAGGATGAGTAATGTCATGGGCTGACCTGGCCTGTAACAATAACAGCTAAAATGATTAATTGTACAATAAGAAAACACAACCCCAAAAAGTTTTCTGGCCATGATAAATCGCTGTTTATTTGTGTTTTGTTTTGTTTTTCTCAACATAATCCACCATCATTTTCAGCCGGCCATGAATGCTTCTGGCCCTCTGCACACTTCTGTGAGAGGCGGAGCTCGTGGTCACATAGTGGGTAGAGCCAGAAAACAAGTGAAGCAGCAAGCTGGGGTTCGTTCACATTACAAAGTTTGTCCGGACTGAGCCCAAACGTTGGCTTCTTTTTAAACGTGTGATTGCTTCGCACAGCAAAACCCTCATCCCCCAGATCGGTTGGGTTTAACTGTCTCAGTTACTCATGTAACACCCATGTTTTTCTCCACTTGTAGGATCGGTGCAACTGTTCTTACCATTAGTCATTTTACAACATAGCGGCTATATTAGAAAGTGCTACCGTAAAATAAAAACAACTCAAAGTAGAGGGCAAGTTCCAGGAAGTTGAAGTTTTAACTATGTAGTTCTCTGCTGTGCTGTCTCTGAGACCACTCTTTAGGGAAAAAGTTCAGCACATACTGGTAAGTGCAAGGTTGTTCAATACATAAACGTCAAGATTTTGGTCAGAATGTCTTTAAACAAAAGAAAAAAGACAAAAAGCTTATCCAGTTATTCGATAGCTGCAGCACCTTTGTAGCAGTGAAGTTCACTTTTGCAACGAATGAAGATTTTGGTAATCAGTATAGATTAAAAAACTAATCATCAAATGATGAATAACATGATACAAAATTCTTTTTTCACGTGGTAGATGGCATTCACTTACATAGCGCTTTTATTCTCATCTCTTGATGACCAAAGCGCTTTACAGATCCTGCTATCCACCCATTCACACACACATTCACACTGATGGCGGCATGCTACCTAACATGGCGCTTCCAGACCCACCAGGAGCAATTGGGGCCGAAGTGTCTTGCCCAGGGACACAACGGCAGGATATCCGGGGAGAGCAGGATTCGAACCTCCAACCATGCGGTTATTGGACGACCTGCTCTACCTCCTGAGCCACTGCCCCGCCCCACATAAACTAACTTGCACAGCTGAACCAAAATCACATCACATAGTACTTTTTTGTCTTTGACTAAGTAAACAGTAAGAAGTTTTCTTTGTCAAATGCACATTTTTACCCAGTAAAATGCACCATGAAACTAGTTTTGTACCAGCAACCAATTCCAAAATTTTTTTTTGTTTCCTCCCAATATGCACACTGGATAAAAATAATAATGCAGTATAAAATATGAGGAGTGTGTGTATGTATGTACATATACTGTACAGTATATACTATATATATTGTGTGCATGCTGGGCAGCAATGATTTTAAAAAAATTGTGATTAATCTTAAAAACCCCTGTGTTCGTTTGTCATTAATTGCAATTAAATGTGAAAGTTTTTTTTTCTATGTAATGGACCTTAAACTTGTCATCTTGCAAACCACTCACACTCCCATCAACATGGGGGTGCACAAACACGCTTGCCCCCAGCAACTGCAGGTCCATTCAGAACATGTCAAAAATGACCCAGACGAGCCTCCACAAAAGCCCTCACAAGTACTGCAGAAATCCTGCCTGTCCAAACAGCCAGCCAACACTCCAGCGTCATTGCAGCATCTGTGTAAATGCGCACGCCACCCAGGCAGATCCACCAGTCAGCTCCCAGCCTCCGTCCAGCTGGAAAGCTGTTAACCCCCAAAACATGTCAGCGCCAGTCTGCATGCAGCGAAACACAGCAGTCTCACACGCAACACCCAGCCGCTGCTGTCTCTCACCTCCTTTCTCAATGTGAGTTCCAGCAGTAGACGGTCCAGCTCGTTCAGCAGAACCCATGGAAACGGTGTTTGCCCAGGGTCCACCCTTAGCCCAGCTGTTTAGCCCTCATCAGCCGTGCTTCCACCTCTCATATCAGTCGGTCTCCTCTCTTCTCTCCAGCTCCCAGGGCGGGACGGCACATTCACATGGTCCACATGTCTACATAGCATGACACCGACACTCCTGTAAACCGACCCGAACACCCAAAACTAAACGAAATGAGGAGTCCATGCCACGAACCGGGCTTCTCTGTTTTGAGTGGCACTATAGACTGACTATAAGCAGTACCCGCGTTTCCAGAGTTGGATTGTGCCTTGATGCGGTCCATATGTCCACATATTATGACAGCGATACCCCAGCAAATTAATTTGGCGTCAGCGTCTCTGGGGAGTGAGCTTCTATTGAATATCTGGTCCTATTGTTTTTCCAGTGAATATTATTTTTTTTTAGAAGTCTTGCATCATGGTCTCATCCCTGTAGGACTACCCTAAACTCAGCCAGTCCTTCTACTCTCTGCTGGAAGTGCTTACGCAAGACCACATGAACTTCATTGCCAGCCTGGAGCCGCACGTGGTCATGTACATCCTGTCTTCAATATCAGAGGGGCTCACGGCACTCGGTAAGACACAGACAGTCCGTTAGGTATGAGTGTGAAGACTGTGGGTGACGATGGCTTTATGCGTGTGTGTTTCAGATACAATGGTGTGCACCGGCTGCTGCTCCAGTCTAGACCACATAGTCACCTACCTGTTCAAGCAGCTATCACGCTCCACCAAGAAGCGGCCTGCTCCAATGGCAACAGACGACCGATTTTTGCACATAATGCAGCAGCACCCAGAGATGATCCAGCAGGTCTGACAGTCACACCTGACACCCGTTACATCTCTGTGGCACTCACACTCACACCCGTCTGTGGTTGTTTTAGATGCTCTCGACTGTTCTGAACATCATCATCTTTGAGGACTGCAGGAATCAGTGGTCGATGTCACGTCCTCTGTTAGGTCTCATTCTGCTAAATGAAAAGGTAGTTGTTGCCCACCGCCATCTCAGACATTTCACCGTGTTATCTGTGTGTGGTTTTTTAACATGTTGGTGCATTTGCAGTATTTTGCTGACCTGAGGAACAGCATTGTGAATAGTCAGCCTCCTGAGAAGCAGCAGGCCATGCACTTATGCTTTGAGAACCTAATGGAGGGGATCGAGAGAAATCTACTAACAAAGAATCGGGACAGGTGAGAACTGAGTGGATTTCTTTTTATTAGTAAATAAATAAATCTCTATATTGCCTGTCAGATGTTCAGCATTGGGCTGGATTTTTTTGTTTTAGACATGATAGAATTCTTGGGGGGGGGGGAGAGACTAGATGATTTTAAGATAAGATAAGATAAGCCTTTATTAGTCCCACAATGGGGAAATTCCAGGATTGCAACAGCACAGGGATAGCAACACTCAGAGCAACAATCAGAAGGCAAGAAAAAAAAAAACAAGCAAGCAAGAGCAGCTAATATACATATGTACATATTACTATAAAATATATATATACAGACACACAGACACACAGTGCGGAGCATTGTAGCTAGATGGGATGAAACAGCACAACCGTCTACTTAGTTATCCTACATGGTATGATTATGTGCCCATACATATTCTCACTCTCCATAGCGACCGGTATTTTCCTAGTTGTATGCCGGGGGGGACCATTGTGTAAGTCTTTTGCATCTTTTGCATTCAAAAAACTATTAGTTTGTTGCGTCTTTTTGCTATCTCTGCGAGCAGCCCTGCTTAGGTTGTACAGTCTGACAGCCGTTGGTAGGAAGGACCTACGAAACCTCTCGGTTTTGCACCTGGGATGATGTAGTCTGCTGCTAAATGAGCTCCTCAGTGCATTCAGTATGTCCTGCATAGGGTGGAACTCGGACTCCAGCAGAGATGACATTTTTATTTGTTTAGTGCACCTTTTGAATTCAAATTAGTTCATGGTTTGAATTGTGGAGTGTCATTGATAAATGTCACCCAGGCTGCCTTCAGACCAGGATAGTCCAGGGGTCTCAGTTCGACTGGGCGGGCAATGCTGAGAATTTTCACACCTTCGTTTGGTTTGGTTTGCATTCACACTGCAGTGGACCAAACTGCCTGGACAGCGTCACGCAGTTACAGCAACTGCTCGTTTTGGGGCACTGTAGCTGAAACCACCACTGACCAGGAAGAAAAAATCTTGGCGAAGAAGAAAAATCCGGCTCATTGATTGGCCAGGACCGAAAACAGAAATCCGTTCCCTTCAGCCGAGTTGTTTGTCTGCCACAAACGAGACATTTTTTAACTTTTCTCCGGTAAAAGGATGTCTCAGATTTGTGTGGTTGTCTTTATTGTTATTTTCTCCCCAAAATGTACGACGGTAAATGCCACTTCCTCTTCTCAGAGTACGTGTTGCTATGGTTACACAAATGCCGAGGGGCACTTTCGCCCGTTGGTCCGCTGGATAGTCCGTTTGGATTCACGCTGCAAGTGGAGGGCACCAGACTTCTTTTGCAAGTGAACCAAGGTCCCTGTTTTCAGGGGGACCAGACTTCGCTTGTTTGGTGCGCACCAGAGTTCCAACACGTGTTCAGACTGCACTAAACGAACCCAACTATCCGTGGAAAAAGTGGAACCTACCTCTTTTAGCTCATTCCAGTGAAGCCCAAAGGAGCAAATATTGATGATGCAGCATCCATCCACATTTCATGGGTATCGCTACTCCCAGGCAACTGCCGCGATAGTCACCAAACTCATACATAATGATCCTCAGGATTGTCTGTATCCAAGTTGTGCTCAAGGTCAAAGGTCAGGAGACCTAGACATTTACACACGTGGACAAAATTGTTGGTACCCCTCTGTTAATGAAAGAAAAACCCACAATGGTCACAGAAATAACTTGACTCTGACAAAAGTGGTAATAAATAAAAATTCTATGACAATTAACCAATGAAAATCAGACAATGCTTTTGAATTGTGGTTGAACAGAATTATTTTAAAAAATAAACTCATGAAACAGGCCTGGACAAAAATGATGGTGCCCCTAGAAAAGACTGAAAATAATGTGATCATAGGGACATGTTCAACCAAGATGTGTCCTCTAATTAACATCACTGGTGTCTACAAACTTGTAATCAGTCAGTCGGCCTATTTAAAGGGTGACAAATAGTCACTGTGCTGTTTGTTGACATGGTGTGTACCACACTAAACATGGACCAGAGGAAGCAAAGAAGAGAGTTGTCTCAGGAGATTAGAAAGAAAATTATAGACAAGCATGTTAAAGGTAAAGGCTATAAGACCATCTCCAAGCAGCTTGATGTTCCAGTGACTACAGTTGCACATATCATTCAGAAATTTAAGATCCACAGGACTGTAGCCAACCTCCCTGGACGTGGCCGCAGGAGGAGACGGATAATGTGAATGGTAACAAAAGAGCCCAGAACAACCTCTAAACACATTCATGGTGAACTCCAAGGGCAAGGTACATCAGTGTCAGATCGCACCATCCGTCGTTGTTTGAGCCAAAGTGGACTTAATGGGAGACGACCAAGGAGGACACCACTGTTGAAAACAAATCATAAAAAAGCCAGACTGGAATTTGCCAAACTGCATGTTGACAAGCCACAAAGCTTCTGGGAGAATGTCCTATAGACAGACGAGACAAAACTGGATCTTTTTGGCAAGGCACATCAGCTCTATGTTCACAGATGCAAAAATAAAGCATACCAAGAAAAGAACACTGTCCCTACTGTGAAAGATGGAGGAGGTTCTGTTATGTTCTGGGGCTGCTTTGCTGCATCTGGCACAGGGTGTCTTGAATCTGTGTAGGGTACAATGAAATCTCAAGACTATCAAGGTATTCTAGAGAGAAATGTGCTGCCCAGTGTCAGACAGCTTGGTCTCAGTCGCAGGTCATGGGTCTTGCAACAGGATAATGACCCAAAATACACAGCTAAAAACACCCAAGAATGGCTAAGAGCGAAACATTGGACTATTCTAAAGTGGCCTTCTATGAGCCCTGATCTAAATCCTATTGAACATCTGTGGAAGGAGCTGAAACATGCTGTCTGGAGAAGGCACCCTTCAAACCTGAGACAACCGGAGCAGTTTGCTCATGAGGAGTGGGCCAAAATACCTGCTGAGAGGTGCAGAAGTCTCATTGACAGTTACAGAAATCGTTTGATTGCAGTGATTGCCTCAAAAGGTTGTGCAACAAAATATTAAGTTAAGGGTACCGTCATTTTTGTCCAGGCCTGTTTCATGAGTTTGTTTTTTAAAATAATTCTGTTGAACCACAATTCAAAAGCATTGTCTGATTTTCATTGGTTAATTTTCATAGAATTTTTATTTATTACCACTTTTGTCAGAAATTATTTCTGTGACCATTGTGGGTTTTTCTTTCGTTAACAGAGGGGTACCAACAATTTTGTTCACGGCTGTATAATTTCACAAAAATCGTTTCTCCTCCTAGGCAACTGCCACAATGTTCAGCAAACTTGTGCACAATGAACCTCAAGTGGGTTCTGCATCTAGGTCAGGGGTCACCCACTAAAAGTGCAAGAGGTCCGATAAGTCAGTCCTCCTCCTCAACTGAGGTCCAAATTAGGTCTGGGGATCTTTAGGCACCTCACGATAATAATTATGATTCAGGGTCTCTGATTTGATTCTACAATGATTCTCAATGCCTTTTTTTTTTTTTTCAAGATTTTTTCCTTTCACTGTGTGAAAGCTTGGTACTTTTAAAGCCAAGTGTTTGCATTGACCCATGAATTTACTTCAGATATCTTTTAATAAAAGAAATGGAAGAGAAATGTGACGAGTCACATCGACGAATTTATCTGTAAATGTGCTTTTAAGAACTGTCATTTTCATGGACATTCTTTAAGAAGACCACAGCTGCCTCCAGCAGGCCAATATAATTTGCTTTTACACATTTTAGTAAGTAGATGTTTTAGCTGCTTTTAGTTCTGTATTATTTTTTAAACAAAAAAAAAAATCAAATAAATCTGACAACTTAGCCACCATCCTCCTCTCTCCTATCTCCTCCACTGGGTCGAGGCACCACCCCAGGACAGAGCTAGCCTACAGGAGAACACAAACTAAATTACATACATTTAAAAAAGATTAATGTTAAAAAAAAACAAAATCTCACAAAAGTCCGCCTCTATGCTATATTTTCAATATTAAAATTTTTTTTTCAAACTGTAAGCCTAAAAACGGACAGAAAATATAATTAATTCCACACTACAGAATTCCTTTGGAGGTTTATTTTAATGCCAACAGTGTTTTTATCAATGTGATGACCAATGTGATTGTGCATTTGACTTGATTCTCACAATTTCAGGTTTTTCTTCTAAATCATATATGAACATAAAGTAAACATCAATAAATTTCCTGAGCCAGAGGAAAGTAGCAAAAACATAAAAACTGTCTGAAAATGAGAAAATAACCCATGGCTGCCATCTACAGATATAAATTAGCTGTTAGTTTAAATCAGTGAAAATTTAAGTGTAGACCTGCAGCCTGCCTTTCTGGCCTGATTTAACCTGTTTGCTTCTTAGTAAAAATATTTCAGATTGGTCAAGACCTGAAAATCAAAGACGCAAAAGGTAATGTAATAAAATACATCTGATGACTTTAACTTTATTAATTATCACTACTTGACTAATTAAAATGATTAGAAATCATATAAATTACATTAAGAGCCAACTTGCTCCTCCAACCAGTTTTAATGGATTTATTATTTATTTTGTGTGTATGTGCCACCATCATACACTTTTTCAGGTTTAATAAAAAAAAATTCAGTCAAAACTAGAAACTCAGTGGTAATTTAAACAATAAAAAAAAACAAAAAAACAATGGTCTGCTAGAGTTTCCAGTTCGCACAACTTAGCATCGTCATTTACATTTTATAATTAGACATGGTGTTAACATTGCTTACCTATTAAAACGAGGTTCGCGAACTATCCTCTCTGATGCAGCACGATGAAAATCCGTCCCACATCCCTGGCAAACAGGAGTAGCAGCTATCTGAACTGGTAGTTTGGAGTTAGCATTAGCAACCACCGGACTGAAGCCTAGCCACCCACAACACACCTGTTCTGCTGTGTGCGCTGCAGAGGAGAGACGGGGTGCTGACAAGTAGTGGTGAGGTAGGAGTTTTACTGAATAAATGGAGGTAGGTGCATTTTAAATACGATATAAACGATTCTATGAAACGATAGACATTTTTGTATCGTCATCCAATATATATCCTCATATCGCATAGCCCTAGTCTTGAGCTTTGGGTAATGACCGAACGAGTGAGATCACGGATACAGGCGGCTGAAATGAGCTTCTCCGTAGGATCGCTGGACTCACTCTCAGAGATTGGGTGAGGAGCTCAGTCATCCGGGAGAGGCTCAGAGTAGAACCGTTGCTCCTCCACATTGAAAGGAGTCAGTTGAGGTGGTATGGGCATCTGATCAGGATGCCTCCTGGACGCCTCCCACTTGAGGTGTTTCGGGCACGTCCCACTGGGAGGAGACCCCGGGGCAGACCCAGGACACGCTGGAGAGACTACGTCTCCCAGCTGGCCTGGGAACGTTTAGGCATCCTGTCTGAAGAGCTGGAGCAGGTGGCTGGGGAGAGGGAAGTCTGGGCTTCTCTGCTTGAGCTGCTGCCTCCGCGACCCAGACCTCCGGAACAGCGGTAGAAAATGGACGGATGGATGGTTTTAATCTTTTTAACCTTGTCTGGGTAACGGTCTGTCACAGGGACGGAGGAGGTGGATGTGTGGCACTTTTCGTGTTCAGTAACACACAAAGCAAATTATTGTTTTGACATGATAGTCGCAGAAATTACCCCCATAAATGACGTCGTGCTGGCCCAACGGGGATGCGGTCCCAGGAAGGTGTGGAGGCGCCACAGGGACCTTCAGTGAACAAACCCTCAGGTGGAAACGTACCATCGGAGGCAGTCAGAGTGGTCGTGGACACAATTTCACAGCAGCGTTTCATTCCAGGGGCTACACTGTGAAGGAAGCGTGGCTGTTTTTGCCGTCCAGTGTATCCCAAGGTCCCACGCCATAAAATGTCCGGGCGGCCGTGCCGATACAGCACTTCAGTTCTGCTTTTTCTTATGGTTAAAACAAAACACTATAATTTTTCCACAAATTATACTAAAAAGCTTCGGATTCCAGACGGAGGAGTCTCGAGATTCGGATCCGGACCGGAGTCCACCAGTTGGTGACACCTGATCTAGGTTGTACTCAAGGTCAACAGTCAGGACATTTGAGCACTCTTGGGATGATTGATGACTCTTGAGAGATGCTCAACCGAAAAAAAGAGCACTGCTAAATACTGAAAAAAAAGAAAGTTACATACAGTAGTGCAAATTTTACTGTACTTACTTGGTATATCTATTTTATTTTAATGCCGCTACCCTCTTGGAGATATTTAATACTCCATGGCTTCTGGTGAATACAGCATCTCTGTCAGTTTAAAAGAAATATACTTGGGCTATATGGGAAAGTTTGTCTTTGGGGTTTTTGAAGGTGACATTTTGCTGTTTTTCCAGTTTGAAAAATGAACGTGTTAATGTGGCATGCTTTGGTCAAAATACGTTTCCACCCAGCTTAAGCAGTCTTCGTCAAAATGAGCCATTTCAGTGTGCGCTTCTTTAACTGCTAGTATGCCCCAGTTCACCCCAGCCTCCCTCTCTTGTCACTGCTGAGATCTGTCACGTCAACTTTATTTTATAGCACATTTAAAAACAGCCTCCGCTGACCAAAGTGCTGTACAGATAACGCGCACATTTAAGAGTAAGGTGAAATATGATGAATAAAATGATATATACGTAAAATAGGAAAAGCAGCCATAAAAAGTTAATAGAATAATAATACATATTAATAAATAAAAACAAACTAAAGAATATTAAGAAGGCCAAGATAACACGCCAAGGCCAGGTCTCATTTTGAGGTTGCTGTTAGCTAACCAGCTTTGTCACCTGAGCTAACTATATAAAATTGGTTGGGTTTGAGAATGTAAAAGCCCAAATGAAGCATCATCTGAGGCAGGTATGTGGTGTGAGTGGTTCATCGCATATAACCAGTGACCAGTCCTTGGAGTGTAGCAAGCAACCCAAAATGACCGATTGGGTAACTTCTGCTGATGGCAGCTAATCGCCACTGGTCTAGGAGCCATCCTGGAAAGAGTATCTTAAACGAGGTTAAAATAATGTGTGTGTATAGTCAAGAGTTGGTAGATTATCTGGCTGGGAACTCGGATGTCTAGTAAATGTGGACAGAATATATAGAAAATAACTGTAGAAGCTTTTTTTTTTTTTTAATAAGACCAAAAGGTAAATAATTAAGAAGACAAAATGAACCTACTTGAGCAACTGTAGAAGCTGGTAGCGGACTGATCTCTCAGGCTGTCCCGGCTAGTGCAGTGTCTATTCTATTAGAATATATGCTGGTATCTGTGGACATGCCTAACCTCTGTTTGTCTGTGTGTGTGTGTGTGTGTGTGTGCGTGTGTGTGTAGGTTCACTCAGAACTTGTCGGTGTTTAGGAGGGAGGTGAACGACAGCATGAAGAACTCAACGTATGGCGTCAACAGCAACGACATGATGAGCTGACATTCCTCACAGCAGGGTCTCACCTGGCTACAGGCCAAACTCCCCCTGCCTCTTCCTCCCCTCTCTGCATCTGCCACTCCCCCACTCCTCCCCCCTGGGCCCGGATGCCCAGGGACACGGCATTGATTCAGCTCCCCTCCTCCTTTTTGATATAAGCATATATAAATATATACAGATCTATTTTAAAAGCCAGACTGCATCTGTCTGGCTGCTCGTGTAGAGGGAGGGGAGGGGAGGGAGGGAGGTGGTGGTGGTGGGGGGGGGGGTGTCGCATGTCTGAGCACTCTGAATCACTGACAGGAAGGAGTGAGTGCCCACAGCGGGAACGCGATGGTGAGGACGAATGCCGGTAACCGTAGTAATGCGCTTCTGCCTGCCTTGTATAGACAAACCCACAAAAAACACCGTGTACATTTTTTTCGTAACATTTTGAACAATGTTTATAATGATTGAATTTAAAACACAAAGACGTGATGACAACAAATATAAAAACCACACGTGTGATTGAGCTTTTTACAGTGTAGTGAGTTAGTGCAGATGTCTGTATGAGAGGGTGAGGAGAGGGGAGTCATGGAGGTGAACGGGAAGCAGAGGTACACACATTAACAGGACAGGAGGCTAAGAGTGGCCATGTTGTACATTTTCCTCAGACATGATGTAAATAATCTGACGGCTGCCTGAGAGGGACCCACCAGCTATTTCTCCTCATACTACAGAGTCTGGGTCACAACTACTGAACCAACGTCCCATTTATAATCAGTCTTAATGATTTTGTAACTAAAACTCAGATCTCTTCAATTTAAAAAATCAATTATTTTGAAGAAGTGGGTTAATAAGAAATACTAATGAGTAGTCATGTAATGACTGGCTTTACTCCTTCAGAAAATGAAGAGCATCTCAGCACAGAGTCAGAGCTGCAGTGGAATGTAATGGACTCATGTTTAGAGACAGTTTTCCCCATCTAAAAATACTGAAACATCAAAAACTTCACCAAAATTTGACAGAGCACCATCTCAAAATTAGTCATACTGCTTTACATCTGGATCAGACGGCGCTTTACTTGGGCACTGTATTCTTTGGTGCTACTTGGCATTGCATGCTCATCGCCACTGTATCCTTCCACCAGGTGGCTGAGTCGGCATGGAGCAGTATCCAACAATGCTATGCTGCACAGTTACACAAGACCTCATTTAGTTAAAAATATAATGCTAAAATAAAGCTCTGTCTCATGCAGACATGAAGCGGTATGGATAAGTTTGTGATGGTGCTGTCTTGAACTGCAGCAAAGGTTTTGAACTTGCTGTACTTTTGGAGTGTGAAAATTGGCTCTAAACATGACTCCATTACACTCCACTGCAGCCCTAACAGCGTGCTCAGCTGTATTCCCTTGTTCTGCCAAAGGAAAGAAGCTAGACCACTGACTACTTAAGGTAATTGCATGACTACTTTGTGGAGTGTTTCGTGTAGCTCCATTTCAAAAGAACTCAATCTCTTTAATGTTCATTTGACAACATCAAAGCCATCACCTCGTAAAATCTTATCTATCTATCTAGCACTTTTCTGGTTTGTTGTTACAGCAGTTATGTCATCATTATGATTGTCATTCTAGTTATTATGATTAGAGATGTAATGATTAGTTAATTTGGAATCAGAAAATGAGTCAAACGTTAACAGCAGGGGTGTCCAGTCTTGTGCCATGGAGGGCCAAGACCCTGCAGGTTTTCTCTTCTACCCAGTCTCTTCAGCAGGTGTTTTCACTGAGCAGTCAGTGGGAAGAAATTCAGTGGAATCTACTGTTGAAGACACTGGTTGGAGGTAAAGCGGCATCCCTTTGGAAATCATAATGACAAATTCAGCCTTTTTGGCATTGTCTTGTGTACGTCCAGCGGTTCTAGTTGGGTGCCGTTACGATTCTGTTAAAAAAAAGTCAAATCTTCACGTCTGCCACCTTCATTGTGTTGATTTGACGTGTCATTTTTCTCTACAACCCTGTAGTCAGACCCAGACGTAGTATGAAGGCTTCAGAATAGCTGGAGATCCGTTTGAAGCAGCCTGTCTACTGTGTCCCGGCACCGCCTTTCTCCTGCTGCTTGTTGACGTGTAAGCAACATGGTCACGGCTACATTTTCTCCTCTGGTAGGCTGGATGCAGTTTCCACCATTTTGTTTACACTCTGAACTCCTCGGACCAAGTTTTGGGACCGCCCCCACTCCCCCACCCATGTTTTTATAGGTCCTGCAGCAGAGTCCCTTTTTTGGTGTGTGCGTTGCCGTTCGTGTGTGTGTGTGTGTGTGGAGTGGCTCTTTGTTGCCTGGCATGCGTGTATGCGGCGTCTCATGGTGCTCAAACCTGTTACGGAGCTCGCAGAGTCAAAAGACGGGTCCCACCGAATGGAGTGATAAGAGGAAGGCATATTGGTCACGGGAGCTGTGTGAAGGAAGCGGTTCAGTATGAAGCTCGTGTATAAAAAGAGAAGCTGGAGAGGAGTCCATTAGCAACATGTTACCCTACGATGTCGCTGCTAACTGTTTGTGACGACTAGCTATTCTCTAATCTTGTCAGCACTCATGGATGTTTATTGAGTTCCTAATTTTTTTGGTTTGTGTCCCTGATGTGAATGTGTGGGGTCCATAGAGTGAATAGCTGTTTGAGTTGTTTGGATGTCTGCTACATATAGTGTAAGCATTGTGACTGCAAATAAACCTCATTGATTTTTACCTCACTGCATCTTGCCTTTTTTTGTTTTGTTGATGTAATTCTTTGCAAGCTGACAAAGACCATCCAAATCAAACAACTTGAACAGCATTGCGATTAGCATGAAACAAAGTGAAAGAAGCAGTTAGAATCTGTGTGAATGATTACTGGTCAAATCTTTGCAGCTCAGTACAGGAGGCGGCTGACACAGGCAATACCAAGACAATGTTTGATGGCATAAAGAAAACAGTCGGCCCAGGTACAACTAAAACTGCCCCTCTAAAGTCCAGGTCGGGTGAAATAATCTCAGACAAAGCCAAACAATTTGAGAGGTGGGTAGAACACTATGCCGAGCTCTATTCTGCAGAGAACATGGTCAGACTGCCCTTGATGCCGTAGAATGCCTTCCTATGATGCTCGAGCTGGACCAACCTCCTTCTATAGAGGAGGTTGCAAAGGCTATAGACATTCCCATCAGAAAAGGCTCCAGGAAAAGACTATACCAGCAGAAGTCAAAGTCAAAAGGGGGAAATCGAGTCTTATTACAACCACTGCATAAGCTACTGCTGCAGTGCTGGAAGAAAGGCGCAGTACCACAAGATATGAGGGATGCAATCATAACCCTCTACAAAACAAAGGGGACTGTAGTGATTGTAACAACTACCGAGGTATTTCACTACTAAACATTGCTGGCGAACTGCACATATCATCCTGCAGAGGCTGCAGCTACTTGCCAAGAGAATCTACCCAGAATCACAGTGTGGCTTCCGCTCCAAAAGGTCCACCGTCGATATGATTTTCTCACTACGCCAACTACAAGAAAAGTGCAGAGAACAGAATCAACCACTGTATCTGGCTTTCATCAATCTGACCAAGGTGTTTGACCTAGTGAGCAGAGATGGCCTGTTCAAGATGCTCCCACTCATTGGCTGCCCACCCAAACTGTTGAGCCTAGTCAAATCTTTTCATGACAGCATGATGAGCACTGTACAGTTCGACGGCAACTTCTCCGCTGAGTTTGAAGTAAAGAGTGGCGTCAAACAAGGCTGCGTTCTTGCTCCAACACTCTTTGGCATCTTCTTTGCTTTACTCCTGAAACACACCTTCAAGTCATCCAACGACAGCATTTACCTCCACACAAGATCTGATGGTCGCCTCTTCAACACAGCACGCTTGCGTTCCAAGACAAAGAACAGAGCAGTCACAATCAGAGACTTCATAGTCATTGCATCTCACACACAGGAAGGGCTACAAAGACTAATGGACAAGTTGCCACTGACAAAGTTCCTCTGACAGAGACGCCTTCGCTGGCTAGGCCATGTGTACAGAATGCAAGATGGGCGTATACCCAAGGACTTGTTGTATGGGGAGCATGCCACTGGGATACGCAAAAGAGGGCGCCCACATCTATGCTTCAAAGATGCATGCAAGCGTGACATGAGGGCATGTGATATCGACGACGTAAATAACTGGGAATCTCATGCTGCTGACAGCTCAGCCTGGAAAAACCTGGTCTCAAAAGGTCTGTCTCGGGGCGAGAACACCTTCAGAGCACATTCATAAGGAAAAAGATTGAAGAAAAAACAGTCAACTCCCAAGACCATGATGAACCAGACAACGCACCAGTCTTCATTTGTGATTGCTGCAGCCAACAGTGCAAATCGAGGATCAGTCTTTACAGCTGCAGCAGACGGTACTCCGCCACAACCGCAACAGGTGCAACTCCATAGTCGTAGACTGAAGGATGCCAAGAAGATTTTTTTAACTCCTTTAAGTAGATTGGAACAGTTAATTGAAAATTAATTGAAATTAAAAAAATGGTTCTGATCAAGCAATTTGATTGGACAATAGCTATTCCAGGAGTTAGTATATTCCCAGATAACCACACTTGGAACACTTTACCAGATACACTACCGTTCAAAAGTTTGGGGTCACTTAGAAATTTCCTTATTTTTGAAAGAAAAGCACTGTTTTTTTCAATGAAGATAACTTAGAAACTAATCAGAAATACACTCTATACATTGCTAATGTGGTAAATGACTATTCTAGTTGCAAATGTCTGGTTTTTGGTGCAATATCTACATAGGTGTATAGAGGCCCATTTCCAGCAACTATCACTCCAGTGTTCTAATGGTACAATGTGTTTGCTCATTGCGTCAGAAGGCTAATGGATGATTAGAAAACCCTTGTGCAATCATGTTAGCACAGCTGAAAACAGTTTAGCTGGTTAGAGAAGCTATAAAACTGACCTTCCTTTGAGCAGGTTGAGTATCTGGAGCATCACATTTGTAGGGTTGATTAAACGCTCAAAATGGCTAGAAAAAGAGAACTTTTTGAAACTCGACAGTCTATTCTTGTTCTTAGAAATGAAGGCTATTCCATGTGAGAAATTGCCAAGAAATTGAAGATTTCCTACAATGGTGTGTACTACTCCCTTCAGAGAACAGCACAAACAGTCTCTAACCAGAGTAGAAAGAGAAGTGGGAGGCCCCGCTGCACAACTGAACAAGAAGATAAGTACATTAGAGTCTCTAGTTTGAGAAATAGACGCCTCACAGGTCCTCAAATGGCAGCTTCATTAAATAGTACCCGCAAAACGCCAGTGTCAACATCTACAGTGAAGAGGCGACTCCGGGATGCTGGCCTTAAGGGCAGAGTGGCAAAGAAAATCTGAGACTGGCCAATAAAAGAAAAAGATTAATATGAGCAAAAGAACACAGACATTAGACAGAGGAAGATTGGAAAAAAAGTGTTATGGATGGACGAATCAAAGTTTGAGGTGTTTGGATTACACAGAAGAACATTTGTGAGATGCAGAACAACTGAAAAGATGCTGGAAGAGTGCCTGACGCCATCTGTCAAGCAAGGTGGGGGTAACGTGATGGTCTGGGGTTGCTTTGGTGCTGGTAAGGTGGGAGATTTGTTCAGGGTAAAAGGGATTTTGAATAAGGAAGGCTATCACTCCATTTTGCAACGCCATGCCATACCCTGTGGACAGTGCTTGATTGGAGCCAATTTCATCCTACACCAGGACAATGACCCAAAGCACACCTCCAAATTGTGCAAGAACTATTTAGAGAAGAAGCAGGCAGCTGGTATTCTATCTGTAGATAGATAGATTAGTTTATTTGACAGGGACAGTGCAATAAACATAGACAATTAATCAATGACAATCAATCTGATGTGTTGCACATGGAGTGTATAGCTATTAGCTAATTTGCAACTCTTGTCCCTGGATGGGCTTTAGAAAAGAGAATCAAGTAAAGAAAGAAAAGAAATAAAGAAAATACACAATAACCACATACATCAATGCCAAAAGATTATAAATACACAATTATAAATATTATAAATACTATAAATACACAATTATAAGTATTATAAATATTATAAACACACAAATATAACAACCTGACTCACATTTGCCTATTTCAGGCCTCCCTCCCTTCGTCACTCACTGTAAACAAACACATTCATTCTTTCCCTTCATTCACTCTCACCTTGTAGACAATCAATTCATACATGAGTACATTCTTGTTTATTTTTCAGCCAGTTTTTAACCTTTTTAGTGAATGTTTTAAAGTCCGTTATTTTA
Source organism: Pholidichthys leucotaenia (assembly GCA_020510985.1). Taxonomy (NCBI): domain Eukaryota; kingdom Metazoa; phylum Chordata; class Actinopteri; order Cichliformes; family Pholidichthyidae; genus Pholidichthys; species Pholidichthys leucotaenia. The sequence goes on from CM035850.1 coordinate 131,352,756, forward strand.
ATTTCATTTGGCATTGTGTTCCAGATGTGACTGCCCTTTATAGAGAATGCTATTTGTCCAAATGTGGTTCTGCGGTGGAATATTTTACAGTTATTGTTAACAGAACTCCTGGTGGCTCTGCTGCTGTCCTGTCTTTGGATGAAACCAGCAAGTGGCTCGGGTGCTGATTTATGGAGACATTTGAACGTTAATTTCAGAAAACAGAGGTCAATGAAACTCTCAAAACTCAATAGGTTGTATTTTTTTAAAACATTACAGTGATGCCACCTAATGGGCTTTTTGTCCAAGATTTTTAGGGTTTGATTATATAATGAACCTATATGTCTTATTGTGGAAGGGGCTGCTTGAGCCCAGACTGTCAAACAGTATGATATATGAAAAAAAAACATAGAATGCATATACAGTACAGCTGCTTCGTAAGGTATGTAATATCTAATTAATTTAAAGCAGTTCAGATTTTTTTTTTACTGTTTTTGAAATTTTCTTTATATGAAGATTGAGTTGAGGATCTAGTACAATGCCAAGGTATTTGAATTCTGTAGCTAAACTGATGTCATGATCATGTATATTAACTTTAAAACGTTGCAGGTTACATTTTTTTGATTGAAAAGCACATTGAGACTGTTTTCTGAAGGTTTAGCAATAGATGGTTCTGGAGGAGCCACTCTTGGACATCAACCATACTTGTGGACAGTACATCTGCAGCCTGTGCTGGAGTCTTGGCAGCTGTGTAAATAACTGCATCATCTGCATAAAGTTGGCATGTTGCAGCTGAGCAGTGTAACGGCAAGTCATTAATAAAAATGCTGAAAAGTAATGGACCAAGAATGGACCCTTGTGGGATACCCATGCGGTTGTTTAAAAATGAGGATTTATCCTGGTGAACTTTTACACACTGTTCTCTATTCTGGAGATAAGATGCAAACCATTCTAATGTATCTGGGGAGAAGTTAAAAGTTACCATTTTGGATAAAAGCAAACTGTGGTTTACAGTATCGAAAGCCTTTTTGAGATCTAGAAAAACAGCTCCTACCACATTACCCCTGTCCAAGGACTGTTTGACGTTTTCAATAAGGCAACAATTTGCTGTTTCTGTTGAGTATCCTGGTCTAAAACCAAATTGATGTGGATGAAGGAGTTGACTGTCTTGTAAGTAGTCTATCAGCTGTGTAGCTACAACTTTTTCAAGAACCTTAGACAGGACTGGTAAGATAGAGATTGGGCGGTAATTGCATATATCATCTTTACTGCCTGATTTATGAACTGGTATGACGACAGCTTTTTTCCAGCCAGATGGAAATGTACTAGACCTAATGGAGAGATTAATGAGATGAGTCAGTGGTTTGATTAATATTTTGCTGTGCGTTTTGAGAAAGGAGGTGCTCATGTTGTAGATATCATTAGTTTTTGAGTTTGACAGTGTTTTAACAATACCAGCAATTAACTCCTCATTTACCTCATAGATGTGAAAAGAATCTGTTGGAAGTATTGAATTCGTGTTGTTGAGCACATTTGGCGGCACAAAGTTTTTTGTCAAGTCTTCCACAGAGCCCACAAAATATGAATTAAATTCATTTGCCAATGTAGCCTCGTCACTGATGGTCTTGCCATTGATTCTAAGTTCCTTTACCCCCTTCTGAACATTTTTTTTATTAGTTAAGTTATTTAAATGCCTCCATAGGGAACTGTTGTTACCCTTTGCATGATCTATCAGTTTATTGTAATAAGATAGATTGTAATGGAGTGGACAGCGCAGTCACCAGATCTAAACCCCATTGAGCTGTTGTGGGAGCAGCTTGACCGTATGGTACGCAAGAAGTACCCATCCAGCCAATCCAACTTGTGGGAGGGGCTTCTAGAAGCGTGAGGTGAAATTTCTCCAGATTACCTCAACAAATTAACAGCTAGAATGCCAAAGGTCTGCAATGCTGTAATTGCTGCAAATGGAGGATTCTTTGACGAAAGCAAAGTTTGAAGGAAAAAATTATTTCAAATACAAATCATTATTTCTAACCTTGTCAATGTCTTGACTATATTTTCTATTCATTTTACAACTCATGGTGGTAAATAAAAGTGTGACTTTTCATGGAAAACACAGAATTGTCTGGGTGACCCCAAACTTTTGAATGGTAGTGTATGTATCGCTCTGCTTCAGTGATATTAGAATAGAAATGACATGTCTTATTTCTTACATATGAGATGCATAACATGAGGATTGTATTACAGAGTGCATCCAGAAAGTATTCACAGCACTTCACTTTTTTCACATTTTATTATGTTAGGTCTTATTCCAAAATGGATTAAATTCATTTTTTTTCCTCAAAATTCTACACCCAGTGCCCCATAATGACAAGGTTTTTGCAAATTTATGAAAAGTAAAAAACTAAGAAATCACACGTACATACAGTAAGTAAGTGTTCATCCTTGAGATGTTTCTACAGCTTAATTGGAGTCCAGCTGTGGTAAATTCAATTGATTGGACATGATTTGGAAAGGCACACACCTGTCTATATAAGGTCCCACAGTTGACAGTGCATGTCAGAGCACAAACCAAGCATCAAGTCAAAGGAATTGTCTGTAGACCTCTGAGACAGGATTGTCTTATGGCACAAATCTGGGGAAGGGTACAGAAAAATTTCTGCTGCTTTGAAAGTCTCAATGAGCACAGTGGCCTCAGTCATCCGTAGATGGAAGAAGTTTGGAACCACCAGGACTCTTCCTAGAGCTGGCTGGCCATCTAAACTGAGCGATCGGGGGGAGAAGGGCCTTAGGGAAGTGACTAAGAACCCGGTGGTCACTGTCAGAGCTCCAGCATTCCTCTGTGGAGATAGGAGAACCTTCCAGAAGAACAACCATCTCTGCAGCAATCCACCAATCAGGCCTGTATGGTACAGTGGCCAGACGGAAGCCACTCCTTAGAAAAAGGCACATGGCAGCCCACCTGGAGTTTGCCAAAAAGCACCTGAAGGACTCTTAGACCATAAGAAACAAAATTCTCTGGTCTTATGAGCCAAAGATTGAACTCTTGGCTTGAATGCCAAGCGTCATGTTGGAGGAAACCAGGCACCGCAGACCAATACCATCCCTACAGTGAAGCATGGTGGTGGCAGCATCATGCTGTGGGGATGGTTTTCAGCAGCAGGAACTGGAAGACTAGTTAGGATAGAGGGAAAGATGAATGCAGCAATGTACAGAGACATCCTGGATGAAAACCTGCTCCAGAGCACTCTTGACCTCAGACTGGGGCGACGGTTCATCTTTCACCAAGACAGTGACCCTAAGCACACAGCCAATTGAACATCTCTGGAGAGATGTGAAAGTGGCTGTGGACCGACGCTCCCCACCCAACCTGATGGCGCTTGAGAGGTGCTGCAAAGAGGAATGGGCAAAACTGCCTAAAGATAGGTGTGATAAGCTTGTAGCATCATATTCAGAAAGATGATGCTGTAATTGCTGCCAAAGGTGCATCAATAATGTATTGAGCAAAGGCTGTGAATACTTATGTTCATGTGATTTCTTAGTTTTTTAATTTTTAATAAATGTGCAAAAATCTAAAAAAAAAAATCATGTTGTCATTATGGGGTATTGTGTATACAATTTTGAGCAAAAAAATGAATTTAATCCATTTTGGAATGAAAGCACCAAGGTGCTCATGCCTCTGTGCCAGAGCCTTGGGAGAAGTATGCATTCTCGGATCATCACCAAACTGTTATGGGTTCCTCTCTAGCCCAAGGACCACCTCTGGTAAAAATTTCATCCAAATCCATCCAGTATTTTTGGAGTACACACATGCGCAGTGAAAATAATATGCAGTTCACATGCCCGTACTGTCAGCAGCAGCCATGAGCTACCAAACTGATTTGAACAGCTGAAATTAGGGCTGTCACGGTGGAGGAATTTCCCCTGCGGTGATGATGGATAGCTCAACACCACGATATGCGGTATTATTGCAACTGTTTTTCGGACCCTGCGGTCTCATAATTTAAACAGGGTTCATAACTTATGTGGCAAACGATGGAAGCTGAGAGAAACTCGCTGCAGCTCCACACTCAACTTGTTTGTGCGTGACAGTTGTGCAGAGCTCCCATCTTCGTACAGGCATGAACTGCTGATTCTGTTAAAAAGAAAAGACTTGATAATTTTCATAAAGCAGTGGCAGTAACTCCAGTATTTCATCTACAGGATGTGTGGACTGGTTGGAGACTGCAGCGACATTCGGCTTATTTAAGCAGGACAGCCTCCCTACAGGACCCTGCGTGACTCTTGTCTCCGTGATTTTTGCCGCGGTCTGAAAAATCACGTTCAAACAAGCAATGTACTATGCAGTAGTTGTTTTGCTTCCGGAGCTCAATTGTCAGGATCATAAACAGTCCGCTCAGAAGGAAATAACACGCTTTGTGCCCTTTCCATGCTCACTTTCACAGCTGTATTTAGCAAGGAGTCTGTCTAGAGAGTCGCCCACATGGTGCTGGGATGCAAACATGCTGTTGGCAATAAAAATACACTTTATGGGTAACCCCCACAACAGCCACGGACAAGCAGAGCGCTCAGCTGGGGCAATTAGCAGAACAATGAGATGTGTATTGAGATCAATAGGCAGCCGCTCTTTGTCTAGCTTCTTCCGCCAGTTCCGCTGTTGATATGTATGACTCAAATGCAAACGTTCATGCTTCCTGCTCTCACTGTGATGCAAATGTCCCATGCCTTTCATGTATTGTCTGTAACTGGGTATAAAAACTGCATTGCTCTGTAACTCACTCTCTCACTGCTCATCTGACTAGACGCATCCACTGTCTGCTAGGAGAGCCTCCGGGCTCGCTCTGGCGCGCATGCACGGCGCCGGAGTGAGTCTGTGATGGCGGTATGATTAATAAACTCCCTTAAAAACACCCAGTTCGCTGCATATTATTCTTCCGCCACACACTTAACATTTAACAATTTATTTAATAACCAATAGAAGCACATAAGTAAACAATGAGATTTAGCCACACACAAAAAAGTGAACACTGCATGTATGGATCCCCATAATGTGTGATGGCAATGGTCTTGACTGCTGGTGAAGTTTACAGTTTTATTTTCTTATTTTAGCACAGTACACAAAACTCATAAACTACGACCACCATAAGAGCTTGTGCCTCATTAAAGGTCCATAAACCGATTAACGTTAGCGTTTGTAGCTTGACTGTCTCTGCTAAGCACTGTAGTGTTACTGACAATTCCACAGGTAGGCACAGGAAGCAAAAACAAAACCACCGTTATCAAAGTAAAAGCCTGCTTTTTTTTTTTTTTTACTTCAGTGTGGTTCCAAGGTTGTCATAGCCAGGAGCAGCACTGGGGTTAAGCTCCCAGTGCCCATAAAATGCTCCTTATGGCGTGCGTCTCGAAAAGCCTCTGACAACTAAGTCCAACTCCTAGCCTGCCCGTGTGGTTTAGTCTCTAAGCCCGGCGGAACTGCTTTTACTAATAGGAGAAGGGGCGAGGGCGGATCTCTGGCGCCTTAAAACCAGATGCTTCGGGTAGATGGTGGCTCGTCAACCTGGGAAGGTAGCCCATCTAGGGGAAGGTAAACCCTTATTTCAAACCTCCGCTGCCTTGCGGCACACCCGGTCACGGGAAAGGCTTCGGGAGTCAACCCTGAGGAAAAATCCGGAGTCGGAGTCCCTAAGGCAGTTCTCTGTTGTGCTCAACATCGTTCTGGCAGCTCCTGCGACGGTGCTGGTGCCAAACTGTAGCAGCCCTGCTGTTCCTTTGGATTCATCAGTGACGTGGAGAGGGGGGACATGCTGCATGGGCAACATCTTGTCCTCCATATCTTCCTGCCCAGGCTTGAATCCTACCAACGCCCAACGCTGGAAGGTAGAACACCAGATCACTGGAGAGGACACTCCAGCTTTGCCTTTGGCGTAGACAAAACACGGGGAATGACAGTTACCGGTTATAAGCCACCGCTCAATTTGGCGTAGAGCGCGGCGCCAGGGGTTGTTCCCGACAGTGGGAGGGATCATCGGATCTCACTGGACAGCTACCGCCCGCCTCAAGCTGGGCAGCCCCCAGCCAATAAGGTATTGTCCCGCCACAGCTTGCTTTCCTGATTGGGTGCATGGGGATGAGGAGAAGTCCGAACGGCAGGCTGAGAACCTTCGCACCAGGCAAGACAAAAAACAAAAGAGACCAACTCTAAAACTGGGAACTTGGAACGTCCGCACTATGATGACAGGACTCGCTGCTAACCTCAAGGACATCAACGACACCAGGAAGACTGCCATCATCAATAATGAGCTGAAGAGACTGGAAGTGGATATCGCCACTCTCCAGGAAACACTGTTGGCTGATGCAGGCACACTGAGAGAGAAGGACTACACGTTCTACTGGCAGGGAAAGGGCAGTGACGAACACAGGGAACACGGAGTGGGTTTTGCAGTGAAGAACACCTTGCTGAAGATGGTGAAACCGGGCAGCAATGGCTCTGCATGACTCCTCACCCTCCGCCTGAACACCACTCAAGGCCCAGTCACCCTCGTCAGTGTGTATGCCCCAACACTGACAGCCACACCAGAGGCAAAAGACGAGTTCTACGAGAATCTCGCAACAACTGTCAGGATCATCCCCAACTCTGAACAACTCATTCTCCTTGGAGACTTCAATGCCAGAGTGGGTGCTGACCACGACTCCTGGCCCTCCTGTCTTGGACCATTTGGCGTGGGCAGAATGAATGACAACGGACAACGGCTGCTCGAGTTCTGCACATATCACGATCTGTGCATCACAAACTCGTTCTTCAAGACCAAGCCCCAACACAAGGTTTCCTGGCGACATCCGCGCTCAAAGCACTGGCACCAGCTGGACTTGATCCTGACCAGGCGCACCTCACTGAAGAACGTGCTAATCACCCGTTAGTTCCAGAGTGCAGATTGCAACACAGACCATTCATTGGTGTGTTGCAAGGTCAAGCTGCAGCTGAAGAAATTCCATCGTGCTAGACAGCCTGGAAAGGCACGGATTGACACCAGCAAGATGGCCCAACCAGAACTTGAGCAGTTTGCCTCCACCTTTGAGAAGGAACTTGGTGTACCACAAGAAGGAGAATCTGCAAAGCAGAAGTGGGAAGAGCTGCGAAACACCATCCACCGCACAACCTTGGCTACCTTTGGGAGGAAGACCTCGAAGTCACAGGACTGGTTTGATGCCAAGTTGACCGAGATGACCCCCATCATTGAAGCCAAGCGCTCAGCACTTGCTGAGTACAAGAAGTACCCAAACGAGAAGAATCTCCAGATTCTCAGGGCTGCGAGAAGCAAAGTTCAGCAGACTGCTCGGTGCTGTGCCAACAAGTACTGGACTCAGCTCAGCCAAGACATTCAAACCGCTGCCATAACAGGGAACATCCGTGGTATGTACGATGGCATCAAGAAAGCACTTGGTCCGGCTCAGAGCAAGACAGCCCCCCTCAAATCCTCCACTGGGGAGATGATCACAGAAAAGAACAAGCAGATGGAGAGATGGGTGGAACACTACTCCGACTTCTACTCCAGACAGAACACCGTGACACCGTCAGCCCTTGATGCCATCGACTGCCTGCCATCCATGGATGAACTTGACGCCGAGCCAACCATCGACAAACTCAGCAAGGCCACTGATAGCTTGACCACTGGCAAGGCACCCGGCAACGACGGCATACCCCCTGACCTGATCAAGCACTGCAAGACCGCCCTACTGCTGCCATTGCATGACGTCCTCTGCCAGTGCTGGAAGGAAGGTGCCGTACCACAGGACATGAGGGACGCCAAGATCATCACCCTCTACAAAAACAAAGGGGAGAGAAGCGACTGCAACAACTACAGGGGCATCTCCCTCCTCAGCGTTGTTGGCAAAGTCTACGCACGAGTTGTTCTCGTTCGTCTACAGAAGCTTGCCGAACGTGTCTACCCCGAGTCTCAGTGTGGCTTCCGCGCTGAGCGATCAACGGTAGACATGATATTCTCCATCCGCCAACTCCAGGAGAAATGCAGAGAACAGAACATGCCCCTGTACGTCGCCTTCATCGACCTCACCAAAGCATTCGATCTGGTCAGCAGAGAGGGCCTTTTCAAGATCCTGCCAAAGATAGGATGCCCACCAAAGTTGCAAAGCCTCATCGAATCGTTTCACACCAACATGCAGGGGATAGTGCAGCACGACGGCAACGTCTCAGAGCCATTCAACATATGCAGCGGAGTGAAACGGGGCTGTGTACTTGCGCCAACCCTCTTTGGGATTTTCTTTGCTATGCTCCTGAGGCATGCCTTCAGCACAGCAACAGAGGGAATCTACCTGCACACAAGATCTGACGGCAGGCTTTTCAACCTCGCCCGCCTGAAAGCCAGAACCAAAGTACGCGAGGCTCTAATCAGAGACATGCTGTTCGCAGACGACGCTGCAGTCGCAACCCACACACAGCAGGAGCTTCAGACCCTGATGGACTGCTTCTCCCAGGCATGCAAGGACTTCGGGCTTACCATCAGCCTGAAGAAGACTAACGTCTTGGCGCAAGGCACGGAAGCACCGCCAACCATCACCACAGACGACTACGAGCTGGAGGTCGTGAATCAGTTCACGTACCTGGGGTCCACGATCAGCAACAACCTCTCCCTTGATGCAGAGATCGACAAGAGGATTGGAAAATCAGCCTTCACACTCGCTCGCCTCACCACACGAGTGTGGGAGAATCCCAAACTCTCTGTCAAGACGAAGATGGCAGTGTACAACGCCTGCGTCATCAGCACACTGCTCTATGGGAGTGAGACGTGGACTACATACGCCCGGCAGGAAAAGAGACTGAACTCCTTCCACTTGCGCTGCATTCGCCACATCCTGGACATATCCTGGCAGGACAAAGTGCCCAACACAGAAGTTCTGTCCCGTGCCGGCCTTCCCTCCATGTTCACTCTACTCAGGCAGCGTAGGCTCCGCTGGCTAGGCCACATTCACCGTATGGAGGATGGCAGAATCCCCAAAGACGTCCTCTACGGAGAACTGGCGACTGGCAGGAGAGACGTTGGCCGCCCACAGCTGCGCTTTAAAGACGTCTGCAAGAGAGACATGAAGGCCCTGGAGATCAACACAGAGCGCTGGGAGGACCTTGCAATGGACCGCTCCAAATGGAGAGGCACCCTGACCAGACAGCTCAAGGCGGGTGAAGAGAGACCGACTGCTGCAGCAGATGAAAATAGGACCCGCAGGAAGAACCGCCACAGACCCAGCATCACGGAGACCACCCATAAGTGCGACCTGTGTGACAGGGACTGCCATTCGCGCATCGGCCTGTTCAGCCACAGGCGGTGCTGTTCCAGCAGAGTAGACGTTAAGGATTCTCTTCCATGGTCATTATAGACCGACGGAGGCCGACCATCACAGCTGTATTTATCAAGGAGTCCGTCTAGAGAGTCACCCACATGGTGCTGGGGTGCAAACATGCTGTTGGCAATAAAAATACACTTAACATTTAACAATTTATTTAATAACCAATAGAAGCACATAAGTGAACAATGAGATGTAGCCACACACAAAAAAGTGAACACTGCGTGTATGGATCCCCATAATGTGTGATGGCAATGGTCTTGACTGCTGGTGAAGTTTACAGTTTTATTTTCTTATTTTAGCACAGTACACAAAACTCAAACTATGACCACCATAAGAGCTTGTGCCTCATTAAAGGTCCATAAACCGATTAACGTTAGCGTTAGTAGCTTGACTGTCTCTGCTAAGCACTGTAGTGTTATTGACAATTCCACAGGTAGGCACAGGAAGCAAAAACAAAACCACCGTTATCAAAGTAAAAGCCTGCCTTTTTTTTTTACTTCAGTGCATAAAGTAGGCTTGTCCATAGTGCGGTACTACATAATTGTGGTTTTTGCAACAGCCCTAGCTGCAATCCAAACAAAAGAAGAGCATGGTGGCAGACGTTTTAAATGGCGGAAGCAATGGAGGTTCGTGAATACAATGAATCACGACGAACAGGAGCTTTTGCTGTTTAGTGGCAGAGGGAGAAAACAGTCAGACAAAAAGATGGACATTTGTTCACCCAGTATTGGTGGATTGCTCAGTACTTCCCTGTGGTGGGTGTTTCCGGGCGCATGTGCAGTTCACTACAACCATTTGCGGACGAGGAATGTTGGGACTTGGGAGTTTTTAAGCAAGTTTTTAACGAGTTTTACCTTGTCCTTCCTCTGCAAAACTAAACAGCAAAACCAGTATGAAGTCAATTGATGTGATGAATAAATGGTGTAGTTGCTGAATACTTGTTTTTTTTCAGTAACTGCTGTTTTATAACATTTCAGCTAGAGATCACCTGTGACAGGAAGTCATCCATGTGCTGTAAAAAAAAAAAAAAAGTCGCACTGCCGCCTCTAGTGGCCTGGCATAGTTATTACAACACCTTTTCCCCTGGCTTCACTGACGTTAAAGGTGAGTTAAATTTGTGTTTATTTCAATTCAATTTCAATTCAACTTTATTTATATAGCGCCATTTCACAACAGTCAAAAACGAAAACAAAGCCTTATCTCAGAATTCTGGCAAATTAAAAGTTGAGAAAATATGGTGATACAATGATACAAGCCTTTAGTTCCATTTAATTTTGACCAGGTGAGCTGAAACAGAGAGGCAGACAGACGGACAGATACACAGACGCATTAACTGAATACCATATGCCTCTCCATTTCACTGAGGCATAATAAGGCTGTAACGTAACAAAATGTGGAAAAAGTGAAGCGTTGTGAATACTTTCCAGATGCACTGTATTCCTTGCCTTAATTTACATAGTGAGGCACTGCTTGAAGAGAGACAGACTTCACAACCTGGAAATTATTCTTGTGTTCTGGGTTCATACAAATACTTTAAACCTCACATCATACAAGTTCCAACTCCAATTGTACTGTGACGTTTGCAAGGGTTCACACAAAGACAATGGAGCAGATGACTCTGATCAACCAGATTTATTTTCACACACCCCGACCCCCAACCTGCCTCTGTGCTACAGAGTGGAGGGGAGGTCATTCTCACAGACCCCTGTTTCAATCATGGTTACACACACAGATACATCTTGCCCTAATCCTGCTAAACACTGCTGGGTCATCATAATGCAGTTATAATGACACAGCAGTATAACTCAGAAATAACACATTTAACACACACATAACGTTTTCATCTGGCAAAGCATGCTGGGAAATTCACTTAACATGGCCCCAACGTTACACTGCCCCCCCCCCCCCCTGGACTGGTTTCTGTCCCCAGAAAAATTAAAGTCCAATTTAAAAGTCCAATACAAACTCATCCAGATGTCGGGGCGGTCTTCGGCGCCGGCGGCCAACACGTACAGGCCCCCTAGTGTCCATCTGGGTCTCGGTCGGGGTATCGGGCCGGGATGGAAGCTCCGGTTCGTCCACCAGCGGTGCAGATGGCCGATACGGGGCGAGACGGTCACGATGAAGGACCACAACCCGGTCCCTTTTTCTAAGCCTCACCCTGTACACCACATCTGACAGTCTCTCCAGGACCACGCATGGCCCCGACCACTGGCTCGCCAGCTTCGGTGATCGTCCTCTCTTCCTCTCAGGGCAGAAAACCCAGACTCGATCTCCCGGTGCAAAGTCCCTCCCCTGGCAGCGGGAGTCGTATGCTCGCTTCTGCCGACCCCCTGCCGCTGCCAGGGCCTCTCGAGCCAGCTCGTGCACCGTGTGGAGACGTTCTTTCAAACAAAAAAAATAATCCAATCCGGGTCTTCCCTCCACCTCCGGCTCAGGGGGGCAACCGAATACCAAATCCACCGGTGTGCGCAGCTCGCGTCCAAACATGAGCGCCGCAGGGGTGCACCGGGTAGATTCCTGAGCTGCCGTCCGGTACGCCCACAAAACAAAAGGCAGGTGCAGGTCCCAGTCTCGCTGTCGCTGGTCCACTAGGATAGCGAGCTGGGTGGTGAGGGTCCGGTTGAATCGTTCGACCAGGCCGTCGCTCTGTGGATGCAGTGGGGTGGTCCGGGTCTTCCGGATGCCCAGCCGTTTGCAGACCTCTCCGAAGACCTCCGCCTCGAAGTTCCGACCCTGATCGCTGTGCAGCTCCTCCGGTGCGCCAAACCGACAGAACATTTCATCCACCAGCTTTGATGCCGTCGTAGCGGCGCTCTGATCCGGGACCGCGTACGCCTCTGGCCACTTAGTGAAATAATCCATCGCGACCAGCACGTAGCGGTTCCCCCGGTCCGTGGTCGGGAAAGGGCCCAGGATGTCCACTCCCACTCGCTCCATCGGTGCTCCCACCCGGTACTGCTGCAGGGGAGCGTGGGATCGCTGAGTTGGTCCCTTCTGAGCTGTGCACGTGTCGCAGCGATGAACGTGGAGCTCCACGTCCTGATGACAACCGGGCCAGTAGAACCGGGCCCGAAGGCGCTGCAGCGTCTTTGTCACTCCGAAGTGGCCCGCTCCTACCGCCCCATGAACCAGCTGGAGTACTTTGGGCCGGAGTCGACGAGGAACTAGCAGTTGCCAGACGTGCCGCTGCCCAGCTGGAGTGTGCCACTGTCGATACACCACGCCCTCGTAGCAGCGGAGGTTGGCCCACTGGGAGTGCAGGGCCTTAGTCTCTGGGTCCAGCGGTGACACAACCTCCCAGGCGGGCCGCTGTCCTGCGTCCAGCCACTGCCGAACCCGCGAAATGACCGGGTCTCTGTCCTGCTCGCTCTGCAGCTGCTGCGTGCCAAGAACTTCTGTGACGTCATCGCTGGGGAGAACTGCCTGATCATCTGAGGAGGGGCTGTGCGTCGCTGCGTTATTCCTGCTCGCAGCGGCTCGGAGAGCGGCAGCCCGTGGGGCGGTTTGGTCCCGATCTTCAGCCCGTTGGCAGTGACGACACTCCTCTGTCGCGCAGGGGCGCCGAGACAGCGCGTCAGCGTTGGCATGGAGGCGGCCTGCCCGATGCAAAATCTGGAAATTATAATCCTACAGTGCCTCCAGCCACCTCGCCAACTGTCCATCCGGTTCTTTGAAATTTAACAACCAGGTCAGGGAAGCGTGGTCCGTCCTGAGCTGGAACCTCCCACCGTACACATACGGGCGGAAGTGTCGCAGTCCTTGAATGACAGCCAGCAGCTCTCTGCGAGTCACACAGTAATTTCTCTCGGCTCTGCTGAGAGTGCGGCTGAAGTAAGCGACTGCCTGCTCTCCATGTTCTCCCTCCTGGGATAGCACCGCCCCGATGCCCTGGTTGCTGGCGTCCGTGTCCACGATGAAAGGGCGGTTCGGGTCGGGATACTGCAGGATGGGGGCTCTGATGAGCGCTGCGCGAAGCTGGGAGAAAGCAGCAGCACAGCTGTCACTCCACTGGAACGTGCGTCCTTTCTGCGTCAGCTGATGCAGCGGGCTGGCGATGGTGGCGAAGTCTTTCACAAACCTCCTATAATAGGAGGCCAATCCAAGAAAACTCCTCAGTTCTCCAACGTTCCGCGGCACTGGCCAGTCTCTCACTGTTGCCACTTTTTCCGGGTCGGTGGCGACCCCCGCTGCGCTGACGATGTGGCCCAAAAAGGTGGTCTCCCGCCGGAACAGGTGGCATTTCTTAGGGTGTAACCGTAGCCCCGCCTGTTGGATGGCTCCCAGCACCTCTCGGAGATTTGACAGGGCGCTGTCAAAATCAGCTGCATGCACCAGCAGGTCATCCAGGTAAACAACACAGCGACTCCGGGGCACGTGAGCCAGCACTCGCTCCATCAAGCGCTCAAAGGTGGCCGGAGCGTTGCAGAGTCCAAACGGCATCACTTTAAACTGGTACAGTCCCTGCCCGATGGAGAAGGCTGTTTTCTGGCGGGCCTCAGGTGACAGCTCTACCTGCCAATAGCCGCTGCGTAGATCCAGCGAGCTGAACCAGCTGGAGCCGGCAATGTGGTCCAGTGCGTCATCGATGCGGGGCAGGGGGTAGGAATCTTTCCTGGTGGCGTCGTTCAGGCGCCGGTAATCCACACAGAACCGCCACGACCCGTCCTTCTTCTTGACCAGCACCACCGGCGCCGCCCAGGGGCTGCTGGAGGGCTCAATGACATCTGCCTCCAGCATTTCTTGCACTTTTTGTTCCGCCGCTGCCCGCCTTGAAAAGGGCAGCCGGCGTGGGTGGAGTCGAATCGGCCTGGCCTCACCGGTGTCGATCTCATGCTGCACCAACCCGGTCCGGCCGCATTCCTCATCCTTCGCGGCGAAAACACCCATAAAACAGTCCAATAGCTCCCGCAGCTGGCGTCCCTGTTCCGGGTCCAGCCCGCTGCAGCTCCGCTGAAATAATTCCTCCACCGCCTGCTGCGTCTCTGCTGACACGTTGACCCCTCCCCTTGCTGTCCTTGTGTGCGTTCGTGCTCCCTCTGTCCGCGCTGGTGATGTCATCATGTCCAGTCCTCGCGGTGGCCTGCCTGGTCCGGTTTGTCTTGGCGATCCCTCGATCGCGCAGGCCCCCGTGTTCCTTCCCTGGGTTCTGCTGTGGAGCGTGATGGTCCGGTTTCCCAGCTGGAGGGACGGTCCCGCGGTGTCGATCTTGGCGTTCCAGGCTGTGAGCAGGTCTAGTCCAATAATACAGGGGTCTTGGATGTCAGCCAGCCAGAACGGGTGTCTTATGTTCTGACCGGCCACCCCCACCACCAAAACTCTCCGCCCCCCCAGTCTGGCGCGCTCACCGGTAGCCGTGGTGACGCAGCGCTTGGTGGGTTCCCACCCCCATGGGGCCGTCTTGTTTGTGCCCGGCAGCACACCGGGTCGAACCAGGGAGATTGTAGAGCCGGTGTCAATCAGGGCCCGGATCGACGTCTTCCCCAAGCTGCACTGTAGATAGATCCCTGGAGAGTGTCCAATTCGGCCCACGCGTGGTGCCGGCTCCTCGGGGGAAACATCTGCGGGAGGCGGCCTGTTCCCGTTCACGCCACCTCGCTCTAGTTTAACGCCGGCGAGGGGCGTTCTTCTCCGGGGACGTGCCGCCGTGGTCTGCCGTAATTCCTCCTCTTCCTCCTCGCTCTCCATCGTGGCCTGGAAGGTTCTCTGTCTGTGCGTTGGCGCTTCAACTGTGTGATTCATCAGCGGCTCCACCCGCTCTGCTTCTGCAACTGCAGTCTCCCAGTCGCTCGCGGCGTGGATCCGTACGTGGCTCTGGAGCTGGGCCGGGCGGAGACCTTGGATGAAGCTCCGGAGGGCGAGCTTCTCTACCGCCTCCGGTGCGAAATCCGGGTAGCTGCGCCGGGTTAGCAGCCGTTTGTCTGCAGCATAGGTTCCTAGGCTTTCCTGGTTGCTTCTACGGCGGCGGGTCAGCTGTTCCTGGGCGTGCTCAGCGTCCACCATTCTCCCAAATCGTCTCTGGAGCGCCCCTTGTAGCGCTGGCCAGCTGTAGCGCTCCTCAGGCAGGAGATCAGAAAGCGTGCAGAGAGCTCTCCCTTCCAAGGCCAGCGCGACTTGCACGGCGGTTTCCTCTGGTGACCAACCGTTCAGCGCAGCGGCCAGCTCGACCTGGGTCAGGTAGTCATCCAACGTGGCCTCGCCGTTGAAGCGGGGAATCTTGGCCCGCTGCCTAACAGATGGGATGGCCGCCTCCTGATCGATCGTCACTCTCGATCGCCGTGGGATCGCCAGCCCGTCCTGTCCTGAAAAGGGCGGAATGCGGGGCTGGTTTGCTCTGCTCTGCCCGCTCTGTCTTGAAAAAGACAGAAGGCGGGGTGCGCTGGCCCTGTCAGGTCCGCCGCCGCTTTGTTCGTCCCGGCTCCTGGCTCCCGGGGGTGGTGTCTCGGTCCCATCGTCCATCATCAGCTGAGCAATGAACTGCTCCAGCTGCTGGATCTCCATTCTGATCCTGGCATCCTGGCATCCACGTTTGCAAGGGTTCACACAAAGACAATGGAGCAAGATGGTTGTGATGAATAGGCTTTATTTACACACCCCCGACCCCAACTTGCTTCTCAGCACAGACGGAAGCGGGGGTCATTCCCCCAGACCCCTGTTTGAATCATGGTTACACACACATGATACATCTTGCCCTAATCCTGCTAAACACTGCTGGGTCATTATAATGCAGTTATAATGACACAGCAGTATAACTCAGAAATAACACATTTAACACACACATAACGTTTCAAACTGGCAAAGCATGCTGGGAAATCCCTGGCTCCCTTAAAATGGCCCCGACGTTACACTGCCCCCCCCTGGACTGGTTTCTGTCCCCAGAAAATTCAAAGTCCACTTTCAGAAATCCAACGCGAGTCAGCCCGGTGCCAGGGCGGCATGCACGGGCCATCTGAGTCTCGGTCAGAGCATCTGGTTGGGGTAGGGTTCCGGTTTGGCCATCAGCGGGCGGATGGACACATCTGACAGCCTCTGTAGGACCACGCACAGTCCCTTCCCTGGCAGCGGGAGTCCCAGGCCCGCTCCGGCCGACTCCCACCGCTGCCAGTTCTCCCATGCGTCCAGCCTTTGCCGCGCCTGGAAAGTGGCCGCATCTTCGTCCTGCTCGCTCCGCTGCGTCGCTCCTGCGCCTCTGTGACGTCATCTGCCGGGGGAAGCATCTGCAGGAGGCGGCTTTTTTTCCCGTCCATGCCACCTCGCTCTAATTTAGCGTTGGCGAGGGGCCAGTTTGTCGTGCGCTTTATGCGGGGCAGTACCATGCCATGTACCCTGGCTCTGTGCAGCGGAAGCCGTCCTTCCTCGCGTCGCCACGGCTGTCTCCTTCGTGCACGCGCTGCTGTGATCTGCCGTAGCTCCTCCTCCACTCGCTCTCAGCGCGGCAGCCAGCTCGACCTGGGCCAGGTGGTCATCCAACAGGTTCTCGCCGTTGTAGCGGGGAATCTTGGCCCGCTGCTGAATGGATGAGACTGTCATCTCCCGGTCGATTGCCGCTCCTAGTCGCTCTGGAATCGCCAGCCCGTCCTGCCCTGAAAAGGGCGGGAAGCGGGGCTGGTTTGCTCTGCTCCGTCCATCGCGGCGAAGCTCTCCAGGGGCCGGCGTCTCAGCTCTACACTCCGTTCCCGGCTGAGCGATGAATCGCTCCGGCCGCTGTACCTCCGCCTGGATCCTCATCTCGCTCCATATCCCACTTCTGACACCAGTGTAACGTGCTGCTCGACATGGCGACGTCCCACCGGGAGATTCGAACTCACGCCTCCCGCTCCGGAGTCCCGCACCCTACCTGTGTCGCCAATAGGGTCAACCCACTTGGCAAGCCAAGTAGGGTGCTCATATTGAGTTCGCTACAGTACTTTTTAGGGATTCTCGGTATTACAGCAATCCTATGTTTTGAGAGCGTAGTGCTCTGTTAGTATGATAAGGTCCTTTTGTGAGGAATAGGATTTTAAATTTAGTTCTAGATTCTATAGAAAGCCAATGGAGGGCGGCCAAAAAGGAAGAGATATGTTCTCTTTCTACAAAGCCCAATTCCAATGAAGTTGGCGTATTGTGTAAAATGTAAAAAAAAAAAAAAAAAAAAAAAAAACAGAATACAAGGATTTGCAAAACCTTTTTAAGCTATATTCAACTGAATACAATACCAAAGACCAGATATTTAATGTTCAAACTGATAAACCTTTTTTTTTTTTTCTTTTTTTTTTTTTTTTTTTTCTTTTTTCAAATATTCACTCATTCTGAATTTGATTCCTGCAACATGTTTCCAAAAAGTTGGGATGGGTTAAAAAAAAGTCTGAAGGTTGAAGCATGCTCAAAAACATGTTTCTGGAATATTCCACAGGTGAACAGGTTAATTAGAAACAGGTGAATATCATGACTAGGTGTAAAAGGAGCACTGCCAAAAGACTCAGTCGTTCACAAGCAAGGATGGGGTGAGGTTCACCACTGTGAATAACTGCATGGGCAAGTAGTCCAACAGTTTAAGAATGTTTCTCAATATATAATTGCAAGGAATTCAGGGATTTCATTATCTAGTCTGTAATATCATCAAAAAAATTCAGAGAATCTGGAGAAATTTCTGTATGTAAGCAGCAAGGCAAAAAACCAACATTGAATGCCTGTGACCTTCGATCCCTCCCCTGCTGGAAAAACGGGCAGGCAGCACTGCATTAAAAACCAACATCATTCTGCAACGGATATTACCACATGGGCTCAGGATCACTTTGGAAAACCATTATCAGTTAACACAGTTCATTGCCTCATATAAAAGTGCAAGTTAAAAGCAAAGGCCATATATCAACAACACCCAGAAACACCGCCGGTTGCTCTGGGCCTGCACTCATCTGAGACTGACCTAAAGTGGAAAAGTATGCTGTGGTCTGACGTGTACACATTTCAAATTGTTTTTGGAAATCATGGACATCGTATCCTCCGGGCTAAAGAAGAAAAAGACCTGTTTTCAGCAGAAAGTTCCAAAGCCAGCATCTGTGATGGTATTGGGGTGTCTGCCCATGGCATGGGTAACTTGCATATCTGTGAGGGCACCATTCATGCTGAATGGCACATACAGATTTTTGGAGCAGCATGTGCTGCCATCCAAGCAATATCTTTTTCAGAGATGTCCCTGGTTATTTCAGCAAGGCGATGTCAAGCCATATTCTGTACGTTATAACAGTATGGCTTTGTAGTAAAAGAATGCAGGTACTATACTGGCCTACCTGCAGTCCAGACCTGTCTCCCTTTGAAAATGTGTGGGACATTATGGCGCATAAAATGCACCAACAAAGACCCAGTATTGAGCAACTGAGGTTGTACATCAAACAAGAATGGGGGGGGAAAAGTCCACCTACTGTGGAGAGTGTTGGAAATGAGGAGGCAGGTTTACGAGCAGACGAAGTTTATTAACACTCTCTCATCAGTCATACACATAAAAAGCATGAAACAGCCAAGCCAGGTTTCTCCTTATAAACTCAACAGATCATCTCACATCTGCATGACATTTCACATCACACTGCATGACATCTAACCCCACAATACATTTCCCTTAAACCCCCAGCTCCCTCTTCCTGCCAGCTCCCCATGACGTCCCTGTCCATTATCCTCATATGTTTAACCACTGCATCCTGACTGAGACGCTGTCTGCTGACTCCTCTACAATATGCATTGCTACACCCCCCCCCCCCCCCAGACAGAGTTTCAGTCACCACGTCTTTTGGGCTTCAGTCTCCTCCCATATCTGCTGTAACGGGGGTCTCTGTGCCAGCGGGGGGCTGCTGGACGTGTGTCTGACTGCGGGTGGGCCAAGGCGAGGGGGGGAGGAACTTCGCTCTGCCCGTGTGGCTGTCCTGGTGAATCGTTTGCCTGGGGAGTTCTCAGTGGGGGTCTTCCATGCCGAGGGGCCCAAGCCAGCAGCACTTGCTCGTCCGCCACTACAAAGGCGGGCTTAAGTCTGTCTATGCATATTTTCTCTCGACGCCCCCCCAAGTCTAACAAAAAATGCTTGTCCCCTGTTTTCAGCACTCTGAATGGGCCATCATAGGGTGGGCGCAATGGCGGGCGGTGGGCATCGTGTCTGACGAACACGAACTCCGCGTTCTTCAAAGTTTTTGGCACGAAAGCGCGTGGAAAACAGTGGTGGGCCTGGCCGGGCAGCGTGCCTGTGTCTGCACTACGCTGCAAATGCTGAGACAGGCAGCTGTCCAGTGCGGGATTATCGGGCAAAAATTCCCCGGGCATCCGCAGTGGCTGAGAAAAAAACAGCTCAGCCGGGGAAGCCTCCAAATCCTCTTTTGGCACGGAACGCAACCCCAATAAAATCCACGGAAACCAGTCAACCCAATTTGCATCCGTCAACGAAGCCCTGAGTGCTGCTTTCAGTGACCTATGAAAACGCTCGCATAACCCATTTGCCTGTGGGTTGTACGCGGTTGTGCGATGAATTGCAACACCCAGGCTGCGGGCCATCGCGGACCAAAGTTCGGACACAAGCTGAGGGCCCCTATCGGACATGATGTCCGACGGGATTCCAAAACGCGCCACCCATGTTGTCAAAAAAGCACGCGCCATGTCCGCGGATGTGGTTGCCGCCAGCGGGACTGCTTCTGGCCAGCATGTGGTGCGGTCCACCACTGTCAGAAGGTGCGTGCACCCCTGCGACAGCAGGAGGGGGCCCACGAGGTCCACGTGAACATAGTCGAATCTTGTAGCCGGTATACTAAACGGCTCCAAAGGAGCCTTTGTGTGTCTGTGCACTTTGGCTCGTTGACATGCTACGCAGGCTGCCGCCCACTCTTTCACTTGTTTGCGCAGGCCTGGCCACACGAATTTTGCTCCCACCGTTTTGACTGACGCGCGCACTCCTGGGTGCGCCAGAGCGTGAACTGACTCAAACACGCGGCGGCGCCACGCGACCGGGACTACCGGGCGCGGGCGTCCCGTGGGGACGTCGCAGATTGGGGGGGCTGCCGTCTTGCAGTACTCTGCTCGCCAGCCTTAACCCTGTTGGTCCAGACTGGAGCGCGCGCACGTCTGTATTGCTAATCTGCTCTGCGGCCATGGCTGTACAATCTATCCCTACGCAGACCGGGGCCACAACCGCGCGCGAGAGGCAGTCCGCCACCACATTCAGTTTACCCGACACATGCTGAATATCGGTTGTAAACTCCGAGATCTCGGCCAGCTGTCTCTGCTGCTGGCCCGACCATGGTTCCGAAACCTTGGCCATCGCGAACGTCAGCGGCTTGTGGTCCACGAACGCGGTGAAGCTGCGCCCTTCCAGCCAGAACTGGAAGTGGCGTATGGCCAGGTGGAGAGCCAGCAACTCCGTCGAACGCGCTGTATTTACGCTCACTGTCGCGCAAAGCCCTGCTGAAAAAAGCGAGTGGCTGCCAAGAACCGGCAACGCGTTGCTCCACGACAGCCCCTATGGCCACGTCCGAGGCGTCAGTAGTGAGCGCTATCCGGGCCGCCGGGTCTGGGTGCGCCAACAGTGCGGCATTTGCCAGGGCTGCTTTAACCTCAGAGAACGCCTGCTCTCGCTCCGGAGTCCATTCGACTCCATCCGCGGGTTTCCGTCTCTTGAGCGCGGCGTACAATGACTGCATGAGTTGAGCTGCGCGAGGGAGGAAACGGTTATAATAGTTAACCATCCCCAAAAATTCCTGCAGCGCCCTGACCATCTGAGGCCGGGGAAAGTTCGCCACAGCGCGCACTTTGTCATGCAAGGGTATCGCTCCCTCCGGTGAGACGCGGTGCCCCAAAAAATCAATCCCCATCACACCGAACTGGCACTTCGCCGGGTTGATTATTAACCCGTGCTCCTCCAACCTCTGGAAAACCGTCCTGAGGTGGGTTGCGTGTTCGTCTTTGGACGCACTGGCTACCAGGATATCATCCAGGTAGACGAACACAAACGGGAGATCGTGCAGCACCGCGTCCATCATGCGCTGGAACATCTGTGCCGCTCCTTTTAACCCGAATGGCATGCGCAGAAACTCGAACAAACCGAACGGAGTTATTACCGCTGTTTTGCGTATGTCCTCCGCGCGCACTGGGACCCGGTAGTAACCGCGGACCAGGTCTATTTTAGAAAAAAATACGTGCTCCGGCGAGGTGAATGGGAAAAATCCTGAATATGGGGAATCGGGTAGCGGTCGTGTGCTGTGGCATTATTCAACCTGCGGAAATCCCCGCACGGTCGCCACGATCCCTCAGCCTTAGGGACCATGTGTAGCGGGGATGCCCATGGGCTGTTTGATCGCCTGATGATGCCCAACCTTTCCAGGTTGGCAAACTCCTCGCACGCTATGGCCAGTTTAGCTGCGTCCAAGTGCCGAGGTCGTGCGAAAATGGGCGGCCCGATGGTGGTGATAAAGTGCTCCACCCCGTGTTTAGCGATGGCCGCTGAAAACGTCGGGATCGTGAGTGCTGGAAACTGAGTGAGCAGTGTGTGGAACTTACTGCCTGGAGCTGTGACGTTGGCTTATGTTACTGGCCCGGCCCCTCGAGCTGTACAGGGGAGAGAGTCAAAGGACAGTGCAGTAACCAAGCGCCTGTTAGCAACATCAACTAGTAAACCATGTGCACACAGAAAATCAGCTCCCAGGATTGGGAACTTCAGTGCTGCTATGACAAAAGTCCACTCGTATGTACGGCCGTGTAGGGATAAAACCAGTGTTCTCTCACCAAAGGTCTTAATGTCCGAGCCGTTTACTGCCACCAGCCCGGGGCCGCTAGGTCCTGCCGGTCGGTCGGCGTAGGCCGGCAGGATGATGCTCTTCAGTGTTTACGAGGAACCGTCTCCCCGAGTGCGAGTCAGTCACGTAGAGCAGCTTGTTCTCTTCACCGGCGGTCGCAGCTGCTACCGACTGCCGGCTTTGGCATTTCCCAAGCGCCCGAATTGGCACGGTGGCGCGCATCTGCGTACGTTCTCTCCGAAGCGGCGGTGGTAGAAGCAGAGCGCGTCTCTCTGGCGCTCCTGGGCCCCCGCTGCCGCTACCGTCGGTGGCTCCTCGCCTCCTCTGGTCGTCTCGCTGGGTTCCGACGTCGACGCGTTGACTGTGGGCACTCTGGTGGTGAGGTGATCCGGTCTGCCTCCTGGGCTAGCGCACAGTAGTCGCACGCGGCCAGCAACGGCGAATTGGCCAGAACCGCTCTCGCCTCTGTTGGGAGGTTCCGGAGGAAAAGGTGGGCGAACAGAAAATGCCCATCGCTCGTGCCCATTAACGCCAACATCTTCTCCACCAGATCGACAGCTGAACCATCTCCTAACTCGGAATGCCTCAGGAACCTCTCTGCTCTCTCACTATCCGAGAGCATGTAGCGCCGAGTCAGCGCAGCATTGAGAGCCTCGTATCTGTCGTGGGCTGGGGGCTGGTCGAGCAGGCTCGCTACCTGCTGAGCTGTGTGAGCATCCACGCTGCAACCACGTAGTAAAACTTGGTGTCATCTGCCGATATTCCCCGGAGGGCGAACTGGGCCTCGGTGTGGTGGAACCAAGAGCGCGGGTTGTGCTGCCAAAAGTCCAGTAGCTTGACTGAAACAGCGCACACGTTGCTGGGGGTTCCCGTCCGGGCCATCTCCGGGGTTCTTGCCTCGTGTTCCATAATTCGTCAAAGGGTCACCAGTGTGGAGAGTGTTGGAAATGAGGAGGCAGGTTTACGAGCAGACGAAGTTTATTAACACTCTCTCATCAGTCATACACATAAAAAGCATGAAACAGCCAAGCCAGGTTTCCCCTTATAAACTCAACAGATCATCTCACATCTGCATGACATTTCACATCACACTGCATGACATCTAACCCCATAATACATTTCCCTTAAACCCCCAGCTCCCTCTTCCTGCCAACTCCCCAGGACGTCCGTGTCCATTATCCTCTTATGTTTAACCACTGCATCCTGACTGAGACGCTGTCTGCTGACTCCTCTACAATATGCATTGCTACACTACAAAGCTTCTGCAATTAGTGTCCTCAGTTCCTAAATGGTTATTGAGTGTTGTTAAAAGGAAAAGTGATGTAATATGGGACCTTGGGGGAGTCAGATTATTTAGCATCTCAGACAGAGACAGTGAATAAGCATAGGAGAACAATGCCCAGGGAGTTCCTGGCGAGATGGCAGGAAGGAGTCAAGGACATAGGGGGTTAAATGCAGTGTAATTTAAATGTCATGCTGTGTTCAGAAGTGCCATGAAACTTGTGAAGAGTGACTGGGGTAAAAGCAGAGAGCTTGTGGAAATGATTCATTCTGTTCTGTGCTTGTGAGATGTGAAGTGTGTAATAAACCGTCTGTCCATGGATCTGCCTCTTATTTGACACACTCCACACTGGTGACCCAAGACGTATTATGGAACACGAGGCAAGAACCCTGGAGCCGGCCCGCTCGGGAAGCCCCAGCGACACAGCAGCCATCACACAGACAGCCCGGACTGGAGCCCCCAGCCACGCGTGTGCGGTTTCAGTCAAGCTACCGGATTTCTGGCAGCACAACCCGCACTCTTGGTTCCACCACACTGAGGCCCAGTTCGCCCTCCGGGGAGTAAAGGCAGACGACACCAGATTCTACCATGTGGTCGCAGCGCTAGACACCCCCACAGCTCAGCAGGTAGCGAGCCTGCTCGATCAGCCGCCAGCCCGCAACAAATATGAGGCGCTCAAGGCTGCGCTCACCTGGCGATACACGCTCTCGGAATGTGAGAGAGCGGAGAGGCTCCTTAGACGGACTGAGTTAGGAGATGGTTCGGCCGTCGACCTGATGGAGAAGCTGCTGGCATTAATGGGCACGGACGACGGGCACTTTCTGTTTGCCCACCTTTTCCTCCGGAACCTTCCAACAGTGGCGAGAGTGGTTCTGGCCAATTCGCTGTTGCTGGCCATGCGTGACTACCGTGCGCTAGCCCAGGATGCAGACCGGATCATCCTCACCACCAGGGCGATCACAGTCAACGCGGCAGCGGCAGAGCCCAGCAAGACGACCAGAGGAGGCGAGGAGCCACCGACGGTAGCAGCAGCGGGGGCCAAGGAGCGCCAGAGAGACACGCTCTGTTTCTACCACCACCGCTTCGGAGGGAACGCACGCAGATGTGCGCCACCGTGCCAATTCAAGCGCTCGGGAATACGCCAAGGCCGGCGGTCGGTAGCAGCTGCGACCCTCGGTGAAGAGAACAAGCTGCTCTACATGACGGACGCGTGCTCAGGGAGGCGTTTCCTCGTGGACACCAGAGCCCAGAAGAGCTTCATCCTGCCGACCTATGCCGACCGGCTGGCAGGACCTAGCGGCTCCGAGATGTTGGCAGCAAACGGCTCGGAAATTAATACCTTTGGTGAGAGGACACTGATCTTATCTCTACACAGCCGTACGTACGAGTGGACTTTTGTCGTAGCAGCACTGAATTACCATTTCCTGGGGGCTGATTTTCTGTGTGCACATGGTTTACTGGTTAATGTTGCTAACAGACGCCTGGTTAATGCACTGTCCTTTGACTCTCTCCCCTGTATAGCTTGAGCAACCCAGCCAACAGCACAAGCCAATGTCACAGCTCCAGGCGGTAAGTTCCATGCACTGCTCACTCAGTTCCCAGCACTCACGGTCCCGACGTTTTCGGCGGCCATCGCTAAACACGGGGTGGAGCACTTTATCACCACCACCGGGCCGCCCGTTTTTGCAAGACCTCGGCGCTTGGATGCAGCTAAACTGGCCCTAGCGCGCGAGGAGTTCGCCAACCTGGAAAGGTTGGGCATCATCAGGCGTTCGAACAGCCCATGGGCATCCCTGCTACACATGGTCCCTAAGGCTGAGGGATCGTGGCGACCGTGCGGTGATTTCCGCAGGTTGAACAATGCCACAGCGCACGACCGCTACCCGATTCCTCACATACAGGATTTTTCCGTTCACCTCGCCGGAGCACGCATTTTTTCCAAAATAGACCTGGTCCGCGGTTACCACCAAGTCCCAGTGCGTGCGGAGGACGTACCCAAAACAGCGGTAAAAACTCTGTTTGGTTTATTCGAGTTCCTGCGCGTGCCATTCGGGTTAAAAGGCGCGGCACAGACATTCCAGCGCATGATGGATGCAGTGCTGCACGATCTCCAGTTTGTCTGGAGATCGAGATCGTCCCCACCTCAGGACGGTTTTCCGGAGGTTGGAGGAGCACGGGTTAATAATCAACCTGGCGAAATGCCAGTTCGGCATGACGGAGATTGATTTTTGGGGGCACCGCGTCTCTCCGGAAGGAGCGATCCCGTTGCCCGACAAAGTGCGCGCCGTGGCAGATTTTCCCTGGCCTCAGACGGTCAGGGCGCTGCAGGAATTTTGGGGGATGGTGAACTTTTATAACAGTTTCCTTCCCCGTGCGGCGCGGCTCATGCAACCATTGTATGCCGCGCTCAAGAAACAGAAACTCGCGGATAGGGTCGAATGGACCCTGGAGCGGGAGCGGGCGCTCTCGGCGGTTAAAGCAGCCCTGGCAAACGCCACACTGCTGGCACATCCGGACCCGGCAGCCCGGATAGCGCTCACCACCGACGCTTCAGACGTGGCCATAGGGGCTGTCGTAGAGCAGCGCGTTGCCGGTTCTTGGCAGCCGCTCGCTTTTTTCAGCAGAACTTTGCGCGACAGCGAACGTAAATACAGCGCGTTCGACAGAGAGTTGCTGGCTCTCCACCTGGCCATACGCCACTTCCAGTTCTGGCTGGAAGGATGCAGCTTCACCGCGTTTGTGGACCACAAGCCACTAACGTTCACGGTGGCCAAGGTTTCAGAACCGTGGTCGGGCCGGCAGCAGAGACAGCTGGCCGCGATCTCAGAGCTTACTACCGATATGCTCACCTCCGCCCCCTGGTGGGACCAGCGATGGATCCACTCCAGTTCGCCTACCAGCATGGCATTGGGGTGGAGGATGCGGTGATCTTCCTCCTTCACCGTTCTCTGTCCCACCTGGAGAAGCCCGGGAATGCAGTGAGGATCATGTTCTTTGACTTCTCCAGTGCTTTCAACACCATCCAACCGATGATCCTGAAGGTCAAGCTGCTGTGCGCAGGGGTGGACCAGCACCTGTCATCACGGATCCTGGACTACCTCACAAACTGGCCTCAGTTTGTGAGAACCCGGGACTGTGTGTCCGACACGATCATCGGTAGCACGGGGGCCCCCCAGGGAACGGTTTTGGCTCCCTTCCTGTTCACCCTTTATACTGCGGACTTCTCACACAACGCAACACACTGCCATCTACAGAAGTTCTCTGACGACTCTGCAATCGTTGGCCTCATCTCCAACGGAGATGAAGTTGAGTACAGAGGGCTTATCCAGGACTTCGTGGACTGGTGCCATCGG